>OX465480.1:2570130-3852696 GCA_950022335.1 Eurois occulta | reverse complement strand
TTAATACATTACTCTAACCATTCAATAGTTAGCTAGGATTATGAATAGGTACTTACATTCTTGATTGATGCTTAGACTTGATTGATGCTTAGCTTGATTAGGGAGCTCGGAGCGTTGATTCCTTGCAGAGTGGATTCGTTCCAGAGAGGAATTGTACCGGAGGCTCATTTGTGAAGCGTTTTTATAGCCCTAAAATCACGTCATTCAATCCAAATTTGTAAAACTGCATACTTGCAAAAATTGTCAATTGTGTACACGGGTACACGAGCGTACAAATCGTAGCGGTTATGGTTTTAAGTTTACAGCGTTTTTTATAAGACGAATGTTAAGCGATTTTGAATCTTATGTAGGTACTTACTTAAATCAAAAATAGGGGAATTTCATACTTAGGTACTTAGAAAAAAGTTCGTAGGTTGTTGTTTTTGCTGAATATTTTCCACGCCGGCGGTACAAACGCTGCGGTTTGCACGCTCGCATGTAACTCCTAGACACGTTGAGGAGTGGAAATATGACGAGTCAGAATCTCAGATTTCGGTATAAGAGTAAGCTTCTTTTTTATCTTATAATTTTGTGATGTGTTTATCAACCTTTATTTTAAGCGAACATTTCTATGATCACTATTGTTTTGACTCAAGATCTACTGATAGATTTTTAAACAGTTTTACAGTCTTGCTGTAATAATAAAAGCAATATTTATAGTATACAAACAATTCTGTATCGGGATATCTACCAGTAGTTAATTTTAAGTTAATTTTAGGTGACTTTAAAAAATATAAGTTTGAATAACGACATAATAATAGTAGGCAAAACCAGGAGTAACGATAGTATGTCGATTTGCTATTTTGTTTTGATCCATCTCCATATAAATAATTACAATTTTGCAAAGTCATCATCAATGACATACTACTAACATACGATGATTTTGCCTGCTGAATTTTCTAAATAAAATGTATGAAATAATACTAATAACAAACGTACAGTAGTATTTATTTTATCAATATAACTTTACGGTAAACAATAAAATGTTTGGCGCCGAGATGTCTTGAGGTTTCAATTTCACCATACCATTTTGTCCGAGGATATCAAAATCTAGCAAAAAAGAAAACGTACGACTTTGAACTCTATTGATAAAAATTAAAAGATATATAAATGGAAAAAATAAAATAAAATCGATCATTCAATTTCTGCACCTGAGTCCTGACTGGGTTGGATCAGCTACAACAAATTTTCATATAAGTATAAAATAAAAAATAAAAAGATACAGTTTCACTTTAGTTCTTTATTTCTTTTAGTGTGCTACTAATTCTACAATGTCGGTAAGTGTCCAAGTTTAAAAAATAAATACTCTGAATTATGTTATGGCCTTAATAATACCAGTACTGCAACGATAATGTGTTCTGTTTCAGACACCAAGCTGGGTTTATTCACCAATTTCACCTCCATTAATGATAGATCCTGATATGGTTGATAGAGCCATCAATTATTTGGATATGGATGAACGACGCAGAACCCCACCTACACTAAATACAACTAATGAAAACAAGAAAGAGTTAATGAGTTTTTACAAAACATTTTCCATCGGTGGTGCTAAAGTTATACGGATCGAAATCTACGATGCGAACCAATTTCAAAGTAATTCTATGTGCCAGTGCAGTGCGGAAATATGTGTTCAGCATATTGTGAAGGATATTCACAATGATAACATATACTCACGTGTCAAAGACTTGCTACCATATTTGAATAATACTTTTTATCAATCCTTGTAAAAGAAAACTGGAAGGGATGTTCCTTTAGTGTATTAGTTCATAAGTTGTATGCATCATATGTATGTGCCTTAAAAAATGTGTTTTGCCTAAATAAATGGTGTGAAGAAAATAAAGTGTTTTGTCAGTAAGATAAGATACGAACGATCCTAGTAGATATTAATGATAATAGAATGTTAAACCTACTTATGAATCGAAGTGTGAATGTCTAAGCTATAAATTTACCTGTATTCTATTACTTAGTTCAGTGAAAAATGTAAATAATTAGAAATGTAAGAAATCTATCATTGGAGTATTCTAAATAGACGATCTTGAATAGAGTCTCATTTCGATCTGAATGCAACATTCAATTTGAATTGAGAATTCTGAATGCAACATTCATTTTGAATAGAGAATTCTGAATGCAACCTTCATTTTGAATAGTGAAATATAGGGATACTCGAATGGTCGAACTGTGAAATATAGGGTATTCGGATCTATGATCTGAATACCCTATATTTCAACTACTCAGACGGACGGACGCACGGAGAGCGGAGGCTAAGTAATAGGGTTTCGTTGGTTACTCTTCGGGAAGCATCCAACCTTCGGGTACGGGACCCTAAAGCATCAACCGGTACAAAAGAAATTTCAATGTTCCTAAAGAGTATTGAGGAAATAATTTTATGCATCATTTTATTAATCTTTAACCGTCATGTCCATGTATGGAAGAATTAAATGCATTCCTTTTATGATTATTTTTGAGCTTTTTACTTCGAATGATTCCAAGTTGGGTTTACCACGAATCAGCAACGAATTTAGCCTATATGAACTAAATAAAATAGTGACTCGTCATCATCAGAGTCAGCCGACAGCATTTCCACTGGTGGGACTGGCCTCTGGCCTCTGTGAGGAGGGGAGGGGGTATAATTAAACACGTGGGCCCTGTGCAGGTTAGCAAACCCCGCATTATTCGTTGTGTTAATCATTGTCAAAATTAATAATGTTATTTGTAGAAAGTTTCTATCATGTAGCGACATATTAATGAGGATTTAAAAAAGAGTTTTAACCTTACATTTTCTGTAAACTTTCCGATTCTGTATTCAAACCCAATATTCCACCAGTCAGTAATCAACGCATCCTTTCATAATCAACACAATAATCTTCTCAAAAATACAAGTAGCAATTTGAAAAATAAGACGTTATTCATCACATGCAAAAGTTTGACAGCCGCTCGACCGACGTGTATCATCAGGTACTCATCAAGCCAAATGAGTACCTGCCAATTCACGTGTCAGAAACACGAGTTTGTTTAGTACTTTCTTTTTTAAAAGCACTCATAATTCGCTTTCAAATCAGCTATATTCTTATTTTTATAGGCTCCTTGCAGACTGGAGATTGCAAAGCTTTTAATCATAAAGTTTTGTTAGATTCTCAGATTTATGATGTGATTTAGAGATGTACAGGCTGATTCAGAAATATTGTGTATTCATTATTAAACGACCGAACTTATAGCCAACATAAATCATTTAAATGAGCACTAAGAAGGTCGAGACGAAACTAAATGCGGCAGACACATCTATTTCTCTTTTACAACTGCAATAGAAAATGAATCTACACTTTTTATAGAAGTCTGCAAAAAACATCTTATTTCTACTTTTACTGCTTACCTCGGATAATAAATAGCCATCTATTATTAAACCAGTAAAATGACAAAGCTGCGAAAATTGTATCAAACATTTTTTCATCGACTTTTTCTGCAACGGAATTCCTCGTAAAAAATGCGTTTTTAATTTAATCGATCTTGTGTAGCCGTCTTTATTCGAGATCCGTATAGTCAATAGGAAAAAATGGCTCTTTGTGTGCGTTTCCATTCAAGTCGGTCTAGTGGCAAAAAGTAGATGGTACTTGACACTTTTTAGTGATGAACGTCTTCGAGAAATTAGACTCATCGGTCAGTTTACAATTTAGTAAATGTGGCCGTTGATTGAATGATAATACCTTGATTTTGCACACAATGATTTGATAAAACGATGATTTGCAAAAAGTTGAAAGCATGCAAATTCGGGTAAGAGGAAACTTGATTTTTGTTCATTCATTTTTGCAGACATTGCTCAGACAGTTTTTGTGAAATCCCGTTACGAAAAATGATATTGAAAGCTTTAAAACGTTGTGCTTAAAAACTGACAGAGGCAAAAGATACAAGCACTTACAGTGTTTATGAAAACTTTAATTTAGGTACTAATATTTAGTTTGCCAATAAGGTAAATAATACGTACCTATGTGATGGAATGCGTAGAAAATGGCGGACGCGCTCGAAAAAACAAAAGACGAGTGCACCTGTACGAGTACGTAGCCCTGGATCGGAAGAGCTTGAAGTCAATGGGAGAGAGACTTTTGCCCAGTAATTGGATTTTGCAGGCATACATAAACATAACATAATAACACGCTTGTAATCCCAGAAGGGTTAGACAGAGGTGCACCTAACTCTTGCGATGTTACTCTGTCCAAGTTATTTGAAAAGCACTCGTTAATCCGGCAAAGTACCCACAAACAAAAGGCTAATAGTACACCCACATTTCACCAGTTATGTTTAATTCCCACGTAATAGGCGGCGAGGTTATTGCCATCAACCGGGCACAAATCCAGACTCCGTGGCTGCTACTGAGAAATTCCTGATGAAAAAACCCGATATCACTTTGCCCGACCCGGGAATCGAAACCTCATACTCAGTAGTCACGCTTGCGACCACTCTATCAACGAGGCAGTCTTAGCAAGCATTCCCGAAGTAATTCGAATCACTCACATTCATAATATTCGTACCTATTTTCTCCGCCAAGAACAGCACAGCTATTAACACATCGTGATTTATACCATACAATTAACAAGTAATATCCCAAAAAACTTAACCATTGTCCATTACCCTAATGACGTAGACAGCTACAGTTTGTAAATCTAAGGTTAGTTTAACGGTCAAAATTCAGTTAACCGTAGTGCCGTTGCCACGGTTAACCGTTAACCATTATTAACAAGATAGTTTAGCCGTAAGATTGAGGAATAATTGTAATTAATTCATCTGTTGTGGAGCCAACGACTGCTTGTAATTTATGTGGCTCTGGTACAATTAGTATTACGTGGTTACGCTCGTGTACTTCTATGATCGTTACTTTCTTTCTTCCTTATGATTTTGTATTTTATTATTTTAGTGCTTCGTTAGTCTAGTGGTCTCAAGTGCTACTGCTAAGCAAGAACTCTTGGGTTCGATTCTCAAGTCATTCAAAGTGTTATTGGATTTTAGCTGGCAAAATGTGTGGGTACAAGACCCCTGTTTAACACTTCGGTGGAAAACAGGCCTGGTGGCCTACCACGACGTCTTAAGGCAGGAGTAATTCCGTGTGGGAAAGAGATAGCGCAAGACGACCTGTATAGCTCTGTCTCTTTCCCACACTGAAATTACTCTTGATGTTTATGCTATTTTTTTTTCAATGTCATTTTTACCCAAAATTCTAATTTTGAATGTGGATCAGAGGAGGTTATCATATTAGAGAAGAGACAGATAAAAAAAGTGCGAGAAATAATAATTATAAGTACCGAGGGAGGCAAGAAGATTACTGAGATGGTGGAAATAGAACACACATGCTGCGCTGACCACAAATAAATTGGGCAAAGGCAGGCAGATAGGTAATAATGTTAGTACATTAAGTCAACGATTTATTTGACCTGAGAAGTAAACTAATAGAGCAGGCACATATTTTTAACCAAAGAGAATTCATTCTAGAACTTCACTACACCCAAGGATTCCCAAACACTTTACCTCCTGTAATTTACCAAGTGCTAGGTGTAGCGCTTTCTCCCTTGGGTAAACCATAGTCGGTATTACTTCCATATTACCCGTATCCTCGATCCCACGACCACACGGACTCATCATTATGTCGTAATACCATTTTAATGGGCGCCATCTTGTGAACTAGGTCATCATATTGTACGGCAATTTAAAAATCTTTTACTCGTTAAATCTTTACGTGTCCTGAGAACGGTGGCGCTATCTATCAATATTGGTTTTTGTTTGAGATAATTTAATTGGGAAAGAAGAACTTTGAAATTGATTGACTTACTTAGGCATCATCATAAAGATGAAGAACAGATCTATACAGGATTAGAGAGTCTACACAAAGTGTAATTCTATTCAGTGACGATATATCTTGTTCTATTAGCAATAACAATGATAAAAAGTAAAAAATGTATAAGATTAGCATAAGCTACACTTCAATCAACTTATTTGTGCAGACGAGAAAACTTAGAACTAAAATAAATGTACCAAGTTTGACATATTGATGTGTTTTTTCTAGACAAGCAGCGCCACCTTGAACTGCAAACTTAAAGTGGTCATACTGTAGTGGCACGTCTATGTTAATCCTGTTTAAAGCTGCTGTGGAAATACGAAACGTTTCAAAACTGTTGCCATTCAATTTGTCTAGACCCTCTTGCTCTCGGTACTGACAAAGTCATTATATTCCTTCGCGTCAGCATGACTTTTTCAAGTTTTCCCACAATTTATCAATCGTCTACCGTTTTGAAGCGGAAAATAACAGAATAATTATTATTCAATTCTGATTTCATAATAACATGACAATAAGATCGCGGATCACAAAACGTAAAACACCAATTTGACCTCCTTCCATTGTGTCACAAAATTTTAAAGGATGACATTCACAAAGAAATTCAATATGATTCACAAGTTCGCTGATCATAAAGATCCTCTGCATTGTGCTTGACGGTACATACAGTTAATGTTGAAGAAACATCCGACCGTATCATTTGCATCTATAGCTGCTACACAATTTTCTCTTGGCAAAAGAATCTTCTCAATTAGTACATTTGGTTTTTTTGCGGATTGTCACACTTTGTCATTCTCTTTACTTGACTTGTGCATTTCGCCGTTGATGGTTCATCTGTACTATGACAAGATTCTAAGTGTGGTTAAAGTTTCGTTCAACGCCAATGCGCTCAGCCTCTCCAACTGCAATTAGGTCGTTCAAATAACTTTTACACATTTTTAACGGATATTTTAAAAGACCAATAATGCGGTAATTTCGCCCGTCTGGGTCATCGTCGTTCGCCCACTTCTGTTTTTCTGTGCATATCATACTTAATGGTTATGACTTTTTCCTTTATTGTTCTTTGAGTAACTTGGGAGTTTTTTTTGTTGAATTTAGAAGATGGTCGGTTCATTTATCATTGTGATTATGATCTTAGTTCTAAAACTTCATAATATTAAGCTTCGTCTCTTTCTCTTACTTTTTTTCTTGAATTCAATTTTAGGTATCCCAAACAAAATTAGAATGGTTTCGTGTTTCATGCATCCAAGTTTTATTGGGCTCATTTATGGCACTATCAGCATTGGATTTATTGGCTTCAGTTATTCGCACATTTTTCAGCTGATAAGCCCATACAGTTTTATTCCATTACCATCTGTCGTTATTTGCAGCGGCCTATCACAATCCTTTCTCGTAATTTTAAATCTCCCAATTTTTTTGCTCGTTCTCTTAAATCTCTCATTTCCAGATTATTTTCAGTAAACTTTTTCTAGTAGTAAGTTCAGACTTTCGTAAAAAGATTATTCGTAAACGAACCGATACTAATCGTAACTAATTTGACACACTTCTACGTTGTATCGATGCAGGCAAAAACAGGTTCCAAAATTGAATGACTCAAAAAATGTATGACCGTTAAACAAATCTTATTTAATATATTACGGAAATGATGGCAAACCTCTTTGGACGTCGCGATTTTTTTTTGTGTACGATGCGTTTCTCTTGTGGTTTTCCGTAGAAAGGGCGATAGTGTGATCTGTACAATTTTGCTGTTCTTAATGCGCACAGAAAAACATGTCAATTGCTGTCATTATTTGGCGCTATCCTCAAAATCCAAATTGATGTTTGTTGAGGTCGCTGTCAACATGCTTGCCAATCATGTGTCAATGGCACGTCGTCTTAAAAATATTATGATGCATGTATTCTTTGTTGTTCTTTTGTGCATATTTCTGCAAGTTTATGTAAATCTGTGCCAGTAGGCGCTATCGAACCAACCCGCATTTTTGCGTTGAATTTAAGCAATCAGTGTAACTTTATCATGTTGAATGTACCAGCATAATTTGCGGTAACTGAAGTGCATTTTGTCGAGCACGTGCAGATAGTGTTCAAGTTAAAATGTAAATACATATTAATTCTTGCGTGCGTTGAAATTGGTACCATTTTATTTATTATCCATTTCAAGTTCTCCGGACTTCTGTTTTAAGTAAATGTTAGTTAGATCATAGATAGTGTTTTGAAAAATTCATCCCCAAAGTTTCTGAAAAATTGCCGATGGGACACCATGTTAAACATGAAAAACCCTTAAATAACACATTTATGATACACGCTGTGTGTAAAAGTCGAAGTTTGAAGTGGGTGTGCCCGTGTCATTAACAGAATCACCGAGTAGAACCGATTGTAAACCAAAGGCAATTATGGAGCTTGCAAAATTGGGCAAAAACCATTCTAAGCGTGTGTCCACGTACTAGGCTGGCATAAACTGCGTGAAAGTCTTTCATGGTATTGTGACAAGAAGAACTACTTTCGTTGCACTCTTCCGGGTCATGGGTCACGCGGACTCAAGGTTGATCGGTCAATGCAGTGACCTATTTGATTTTATGATTACCTAGTATACTGTGCTGCGCGCTTGGAGTTGCTGACACTAATTCGTGTGTACATTATCTTCTTGCCAACAAGTTTGTTGTTGGAACAAGTTTGTATAAAAGCTGACTTCATGCTATTTATTTCTTTTGTAAAGTCCTAAACGGTATTTTTGTTCCATACTGCCGGCATACCACAAACGTCGAAATACACGACCTAAAAGAAAATGAGTCATGGTATTACTTAATTTTTTATTTGAATAATCCTCACTACCTCAAAAAGTAGTACATGAATTTCGACACACCTGACTCAAATCTGACCACAATCCAACCTCAGACGATCAACCCACTTTTGACCCAAACAGAATTAGGTGAATCAACTCACGTATAGGTTTTTATCCGTTCAAAGCCAATGTCAAGGTCTTAGTGCCGTTAGCGAGGAAATATTACGGCATAATCGTCGGTGACCTCGAATCGTATCGTGTAAGCAATCGTAGACTGTTGACTTACAACGTGTTTATTATCGTCGTCGTTTTTCTTTGATTCTTGATGAATGATAATTAGATGATTGTTTTCGAGGTGTTGATATTGTTCAAAATATTTAATCGCTAAAGATTTAGAAGCTTGGGAACTTTTTAATTATGATTTTGATCTGATTTTCTTTTGTTTATCGTCAGTACTTGATATTAAAGAACACAAAAAATCAAAAGAAAAGCAAGCGCAATTCTTAGCTTTGTACTTTCCTGAATCAGGGGATTTCCAAAACTTTGTTTATGTTCACAGTCTGTTGTTATACTTCTTTACCAGCTTCATTTGTTTCATTATTGACTATGTATCTTTCTAAGTGCTCTTTTGTAGTTTTGCTCTTTTCGTGTTAATATTTGTTATGTTTGTTTCTGTTTATGTTCCCATGCCTTCGTCATTATTACTGTGCCAGCTGCTGCATATTTCATATCTTCCAAACTGCTTAACTCTTCTGAACTAGTGAAGAGGTCCAAGAAATATACTCCAGCATATATAATTATGACGCTCTGGTACCAATGGCTAATAGCTAATAGTGGCTAAGTAAGAACAGCCGCTCGCTACCTAGGTTGGTCCGTGGATGGGTGACCACCCATTACATACCGAGTCTCCTCCGTGCCTCGGAAAGCACGTTAAGCCATTGGTCCCGGCTGTCATTTGTAGATCTTTGACAGTCGTTACAGGTAGTTAGTGACCCGAAAGTCTGACAACCAGTCTTACCAAGGGGTATCGTATTACCTAGCGCTAACTGGGTTGTGGAGGTCAGATAGGTAGTCGCTCCATGTAAAATACTGGTGTTCAGCTGCATCCGGTTAGACTGGAAGCCGACCCCAACATAGTTGAGAAAAGGCTAGGCAGATGATGGTACCAATAATCCCGCTATTCACGTAGTATAACAATCTATTACTATCTTGTCTATTCCGTTTCTACTAAAGTAGGTACTTTACTCTACTGAACCAGTGAATGTATTAAGAAATATACTTGTGAACATGTTAACCCTCTTGTAATATGAATCCCGCTACCCACGTAGTAAAACAATCCAATACTATCAGAGATGAAAGTTTAAATGCTTTATGTTTCTGCGATCCTGGTATAAGCGCTAAGCAAAATGTGGGTCGCGTCGGTGAAAAGACAATTAACATAGAACAATAGTTTAATGTTAAGTGAACAATTAACTTTAATAAGATGTTGAAGAAAGTCGTTGAATTATTGAATTGGACGTTTTGTGGCTGAGTAACATACAGATTGTCTTTTTGCTATGGTTTGTCCTGGATGTAAATATACGGGGCAGAAGTTAACGTTATATCGTACTAGCTGTTGCCAGCGACTTCGCTCGCGTGGATGTGTAAGTGTGAGGAAAAAACAACAAAAGTATCCTATATGATATTCTAGACTATTATCTATCTATGTGCCGAATTACGTCCAGATCCGTTCAGGCGTTCTGGCGTGATTGAGTTACAAACTTTTGCTTTTATAACATTATATATTACACTAGCTTATGCTCGTGGCTTCGCCCGCGTAGTTTTTGGTACTGTCCAACGGGATCGTAGTACTTACCGGGATAAAAAGTATCCTATATTAACATATAAATCCAGGTTAACTATCTGTGTACCTAAATTTCACTCGAACCCTTTCAGTAGTTTTCGCGTGAAAGAGTAACAAATATCCGTACATTTTCACAAACTTTCGCAATTAATATAGAAGTAAAGATAAGTGATTTTTACTGCTAGGAGGCTGCAGATTGCAATTTACATAATGCTTTTTTAATCCTATAAAAGTTCATCATCTTTCTAACTCTTGTCTCGTGTTACTTGGGTCGGTGCAACACGTTTCATTCTTCCATTCTCCCCCCTATCAGCCGTCACGGTTATCATACCATTCTTCACACAGTACATCCATTTTCATTGGCTTTCGTTTAGAAGCCTTCCAATTATTTTAAATTGAAATTCCTTTAAAGAATATTTTTTATAGAGCTATATTTGAAAGTATTCCCATGGCAGTTTTGCTTAAAATAAAACGTTTAAAACTTATTAAGTACAATTACAACTTAGGACTTTGCAAACAACTTGGCAAAGCGGATTCCAGTCGCTGTCGCCAAACTAAAAGTACAAAAAACTTTTTTTTCAAAAAAAATAACCGCCTTAGACCAAAAAAATAGTCGGTGGTAATAAAGTCAATGAAAAAAACTATAGTCACTGACTTCCGAGAGTTAAGTTATTTTCCACTTCATAGTGTTTTTTTTTAAATCGGTAATTTTAAATAAGTAGTTAGGTAAGTAGTACTCGTAGTTAAGTAAATTAAGTTTGAGAACACAAATCCTTGTAAAAACAGTATCATGTTGAGTTGTTGTGTTGTGGTGTTTTTGAGTTGTTGTATCAGTTGTTATTGTTGTTGTCAGTGTCATGTTGTATGAATTAAAAAAACTGTTGATGGAATACCTAACTCCTCCTCCTCCATCCTTTTTTAGAAGTCGGTTAAAAAGGAGACAATCATGTTTAAATCAAATAACGGCGATCTGTAGAAGTTACTTATCTTAAGTAACTTCTACAGATCGCCACCTATGTCTGATCTTCAGTTTATGACCAGCAAAGATACATCAAACTTTCGCAAATAATATGAAAGATAAAGTCAACGATCACCTTCATAATCATTAGAGGTTAAAGTATAAAATTGCCGATTTGTATGGACGCACGTCTGTTCCAAAGTACCAGGTCTGACCGTATTACCAAAATTCAGGTTTTATAATCTCGGGCATTCAAAATATAAAATGCTGGCCGATCGGCGGTTCTCAAAGGAATGTTTCTCAGAGAACGGTTCAAGCTCTGATTAAATGCATGCCCGACCGAGTGACATACTGGCGAGTCGTAGGGCTACCAAAATTAAGAGATTTCGGAAAAAACGGGGTTTTTTTATAATTAGCTGAACCAATTAGTGACAGATGATTAATCAATAGATCAGTAACATAAATAAGAGATGAATATAAATGTTGATTGAGAGAGAGAAGGAGGTAGAGACCAGCGAAAAGATGGATGGATTGTGTAAAGAATGATATGAAAGAAAAAGGAGTAAATAATAGCGTGACGGTTGACAGAAGAGAATGGAAGAAAAAACGTGTTCCCCCAAGTAACATGAGACAAGGGCAGGAAGATCATGAGATCAGTAACATCAAAAGTAAATGGAATCGCAATAGCAACGGATAATAATTTTACACACATATACAGACACATTCAAATGCTTTCTTGTGTTATAACGAACGTACGTTGTTGTGTTGTCAGTGGATCAACAAGCCTATTTCAGTTCATGTCTTGAAGTGCTGGTTTAACTATTTTTAGACAAGTCTTATAAGAAAGTGAGCTTATGACTAGACTAATTTGGCCCTATCCGTGAATATTGTCAATTTTGCGTTTCTAACTTCTTGTTCATTATAAAAAAACATTTCTGGTCCTATAAAAAATAGATCTATTCTAAGTCTTGCTTTCACGTTAACTAAGACATCAGCCACATATTACTCAAAATAATAACGACTTGCATTTCTATCAAAGCAACGGACGCCAACCCTAACAGTACCGTTGACAACGAGATTAATACTAGCATTCCGAGAGGTAACTGCGGTTGTGGCGGAACTATCGAACAATATGCATTGTGGTGCCTGGTTACAGACATGTATGGGAGGGAAATACGAGACATTGTCTGGCTTTTCTGTTTCGTTGGCTATTCTAATGTTTGTAGCAGTTTTTAAAGCAGCTAGAAGATCAATAAAAGCTTAGATGAGGCAAATCATGGTCAGTGGTCGATTAAGAGGCAGATAGGTGTATTCCTTTGCTTTCTTCATATCGATCGTTCAAAATTTGACAGCCTTGTGTAGAACAATGCCTCTGCTAAGTATAGGTCTCCTTCAGTTTTAGCCATGCTAATCTGGGCGAGTCGCATCCAAGTGTACCCTGCGATCTTTTTAGGTCGTCTTGTTTGGCGTCTGATAACGCTTCTTCTTACATCTATCTGCAACAATTACCTGGGCTCTGCTCCAACTATCATCAGCATGATTAGCCAATGACACGACACGATCTATTTTATGAAAATAGTTTATGTTAGGCTTGGTCAGCAACGTTGGTGACTGGCTAACTAAAATCATAAAACAATTTATCCGTCCTCAATTTCTCAGCGATTTCATTCCAATCAAATTGTTCAAAAGCTTTACAAGAAAATATGAACATTTAACTATTTCTCAGCTATCCAATAGACTCTTACATTTGACCTCCCGCGTGAAATGGTTATATTGAAAACAAAACACCATCATTATACCTTTAAAAGCTACTTAACAGAATCTAATACATCTTCTCAGCAAAATGGGGAAAGTCCACAAATGTATGGAGTGGGTAGCTATAAAGAAAGACATGGTAAATGGCATTTAATACAAGGTCACAGTCGTGAGGCGACGCGAGGGAAGGGCCATTCTAAAGTACTAGAAAGTTAGTAAACCGCTGGAGATTTGTAAGGCGTTCTGCACAGTAATTGTTTAGATAGAATTAATGCTAATGGTCGATCTTGAGGTAAAGGTGAAGGTGCAAAGACAATGATTATTGACCATTGTGCTTTGTTAAAGACAATACGTAATGAGAAATAGGAAGACAAAAGTTTGGTACGAACGAATTAGAAAATCTGTGGCTTAATTTGATGATTTAAAAAACAAGTGTGCCAATAATATGTTTGTGTTCCAAACACACCTTTTCGAATATAACTTTGTAGAACTATGAAAGCACAGTAATAGCATTCATTTAACAGATTTCAACGGATGTAGATTAACACGGTTCATTCTTGCGAACGTTAAGCTTAAATGTAATGGATGTAAAGTGCCCTCTAGTGCTTTCGAACATTATGTTACCTACACTTCAACATGTAGAAAATGGTAAACACCATGTTATTAAGTAGAAGCCTGCTATTTGAACAACAATCATATTATCAAGTAAGTGTACTGACTATTAAATACACAGTAACTTTCTGCGTTTTGACATAATAGAAGATTATGGTGTATAGTGGAAACACCATAATTGTTAGTCACCATGGGAACATTGAATGAAAGGGAGGAGTAATACACTCAGCAGTGGGACAGTAAGGCTGCCTATGATCATGATAATGTTGGCGATGCGAGCTTATTGGAAATAATCGCTGCTGCAGAGATTCAATTGATGAGATTTTCGTTGACCCCTGGGTCGATATAAACCTATAAATCTTTAAGTAGTCCTAGTGGACTGTAGACAGGCAGGACGAGGCAGTAAAACTTCTGTTTAGGCTTTGCGTCGCGGTGTTCCTAGTATACTATATATTGTATAGTTACTTGTTGCCGCTAGTGATTTATTACGACAGACTACTAGCGACTATCCTGCCCGGCCGTTCAGCCTTGAGTGAATTTCTTTTAATGTCATTCTGCCTTGTAAGTATTGTGGCCACTACTGAACATGGGATCCTCCAGAGTTTGTACTAAACGTTATTGGGTTTACTAAGATTTCTTTAACAACAGCTCGAAGCACTTTTTGTGCCCGGTTGTTCGCTATAGACTCGCCTCTAAATTGACTTAAATATAACTAGAAAAATCTGGGTGTGTAGAGATGTCAATACATATCTGCCGATCCACACTGGATCTGCTTGGTGGACAATGACCAGATCAAGGCTTGTGTACTAGCAGTGGGAACATTTTATGCTGACTATGCTACCCTTTGTTTATGTGTTCCATTTTTATTCTATTCTTCCGATTTTAATGTTCTCTTCTTTTTGTTACAGAATCTCAACATA
This sequence comes from Eurois occulta, assembly GCA_950022335.1. NCBI lineage: Eukaryota > Metazoa > Arthropoda > Insecta > Lepidoptera > Noctuidae > Eurois > Eurois occulta. Next base: position 3,837,972 of record OX465480.1, on the reverse strand, counting down.
ATGGACGACTAACTCCACTGCTCAGTGTTATTTAAGTTATAGTTATTGTTAAAGACTGACTAGTGTTAAACTGTGCTCAAGTGTTCGTTTATACAAAATGGAGGCCAAGACACATATACTTGCGGCTGCAGCGCTTCTTATAATTGGTAAGTTATAGTTTTATTTTTTGTTTTATTAAATATGCATACTCTTGACCTCAATCTAGTCTTGAGGACAGAGACGAGGTCGACGATGGAACGAGCTGACTCGAAAGAAGCCTATTAACTTGCGACTTAAATAGATTGGGGTCTTATGAACTTGGGAACACCGACGCAGGCATAATAATATGTTTACCACCCCAACACGTCCGTAATTATGATCACACCTTTTTGAAACACGCTGGTATGACGAACAGGATTGTAAAGTTCTTCATCCTTCGTAAAAAAGGGAGGATCCTTCGACTGAATTAATGCAGACTTCAAGTACACAAATGGTCATTCTTTTTTTTCCTATCTTATACAGTGCTAGTCTATTAATCTACATTGTGGAAAAATGAAAATGCAAAATAATGTCCTGTGACTAAATTCAGACTGGGAACGTCATGAGGTATACGCAGTTTAATTTATAGTCGTATTGTCGTCACAACTTTGTATATTATCTTCTAGTATTAAAGTCTTCAAGCTAGATATTTATTTGGAAAGCAATTCACGAGTGAGTCATCCATGTGTAGTCTTTATTGCTATGAATATATGCTGTGGTCAAAATCATGTCGACCAGTCACACCTAACTTAAACACCACTCACATTGCTTGTATGCAAATATCCTATAGTGCTTCGTCATGCGGTTAAAGTAATCTTTCTATTTTGCTTGACCGCAACCTGCTGGCGATTGTTCAATATTTTTGTAACAAGGGAAAAGACGATCTCTATAAATAAATATTCCAGCGTTTAGTGCTTGTAATACCATTCATGTAGTATCACCAAGGAGGTCTTTTTGATGAATCAGGAATTCGGTTTCGAATTCCAAATGTTTATAGTGTTTCAAGAGTCAATATCAATTATGACTTCTTAAAAATTAAAAAAGGTTTTTTCTAGTTGATTTTTCTTAAAAGAAAACGAAACATTAGGCTCGGCAGTCTAAAATAAATTTATAAATATTTATTAAAACATTTAAATAGGTGTAATATAATAATTATTAGAAATTATGTGGGTATTTATTAAAAAGTTTGATACCTGATTTCATTTTTATTTAATATTTTTTTAAACATACGCAAACTAAGAATAACGTTATAATCAAATAAATCATCACAATCTCAAAACACTGTCACTTAAAAATAAATCATCGTTTAAATTAAGTACCTGTTTCAAGCTAAAAAACTCACACATTTTTTGCATCCTAAAAATGATAATACCAATAATAACATGAGCAAAAACTGATGATGCTTTAAAACGAAAGCTTAAGTTTTAACTACCAACAAGCGAATCCCGAATATGATTGCTCTGTTGGAATTTTAGCTTTTGGAGTTCAGTCGAGCGTTCAAAATCCAACAGAGAGGTTTTAGTTAGGCATTTGATTAAGTGTCGCTTAATGTTAATGAAAACAGTTGGTCTTTTTAATAAACTCCGAAACTTGAAGAGTGCATCAAATAATTGATTGAAACCCGTTTTTGATAATGGTATGGCCACATTAAACAGAATTTGGCACAAAGTTTTTTTGGTATAAAATTGTATTAAATTATTATGGAGGTGTTCAAAATAGACAAATGACTTGACTTACTAATTTATTGTGTATATATTTTTTCATCTTATTTTTGATTATGATAGACAGTTTAGACATATTTGATAAACGGGATTTTTATGAGTTATAAACGGTAATTTATTAATGCATGCTGCAGGCATCAATTTGATCCATCATAGTTTGTTAATTCACAGATTTTTTAATATTGGGCGTAAAAGTGTCCAAAACGAAGCCGAAAGGCACTTGTTTTCCCCGTCATTGCGATAATTTTTTCGATGAAGCATACCTGGGAACCTTCTAGTTACGGAGATATTGGGGGACAAAGTTCCAAGATTTTACAAGTTAAAAAAAAAAATTTTTAGTTTAGAACTTTACTATTAATTACTCCATGACCCCCTTACTATTCAATGCAACTATCAGCACAATGTTTCGAGTGCATTACTGTTGTGTTGTTATTTGGGAATATGAGGGTGGCTGTAAACTGTCCTATATAACTCATGTCGCTTGTCAAATAAAGTCAGTGTGTACTAGCTAACCGTCGTTTCACTAGTCCCTACACTCGCATACATATCAGTCAAGTGGCGACGAGTACCCACAACATTCGAAAAATAAAAGACAAGAAAAATGTCTCACTTTGGGATTTTGTCGAGTTTTGACCATAATACTCACACGTGGCAAAACTATAAACAGCGGATTACACAATGGTTCATTACGAACGACATTGATAATGTAAAGGGGGTGAAAAGACGAGCAATATTGCTGAGTACACTCGCCGACAGCACTTTCAAACTCACGGCTGATTTAGCGTTGCCAAAGGAACTAACGCAGGTGCCATACGAAGACATTCTCACACTTCTTGACAGTCATTTCACGCCAAAGAAATGTGGATTTGGCGAGCGGTATAATTTCTATGCTGCCACTCAAGGTCAGGAAGAAACCTATTCGCAGTGGGCTGTGGATTGAGTCCTACCATAAAACGTGATTTTTCACACAAATAAAAGTCGTTTCCCAGTTACAAAGGACATTGCTCTGCTCCCATACATTGTTCGCCCTGGAACCAACAGCATCGGAAAATTATATGTTGTATAGTCGATCATTAGTAAACTTCTATGGTCTTATTTTTATAGCGGACTAGCTGCAGACTAAATATATTAAAAAAAAAGTATTAGATTTTGAGGTTATAATCGAACCATAACAACGATATTAAGTATAGTTTTTCATAGCTCCGAGTAATTTTTAAGAAACTGAAACACAATATTACAATACATTTAACTATTTTTAGTACCTGCCTAGATAATTAGGTACCTATGCAGTTTTTTTTTTCTAATGATTAAGTGTCTGTAATTGCAACGTTTAAATGCATTGAATGTAGTTAACATATACCTATATTCTTAGCATTGCACATTATTAGAAATAAATTCAAAATGTGATTCAGATGAAAAAATATGCAACAATGCATTAAAAATTCAATCGAGCGATTACAATCGATTGGGCCATCCCTAATCCTTTTCGATATACATGACGTTTGGCGAAGATGGCGGCGATTGATGTTATTAGTCGCGTAAAATACTTTTTAATGTTCATTTTGGCATACAGCTAGTCCGTGTTACAAAAGTATTTGCAACTAATATAATAAAATAGACAATTAATTATCGTCTATGTCCGATATTTTTTGAGCACAGGGCGATTCTGGACAATGTCCTTTTCCGTAGAGTTTCTTAAATTGATGTAGAGAATGCGTGGTTGACGGCTTCTTGATGGACCCGGTGACACTTCATAGGTATACCTATGAGATAGTTAAAACAAATCCTGAAGACCTCGACGAAGTGAGAATCTATCAGCAATAATAATGGAGCGAAAGTCAAAGTTGTATTGCACAAACCTAAGCTACAATGCTAATGTCAAATCTGTTTGAGTTTTTGTATAAATATGAAACAATTTGGCGATTGGCAATTATGTCGGTCAGGTGGCCTACCATGATCTTAAAGCAGGAGTTATTATTCTTATGTATGAATATGTTTACCTTTTGACTTGAATCAATTCTTAAACAAAGAAAAAAGAATCAGCATTGCCATCCAACGTGGCAATGCTGCTAACCTTCTGGGCACTTTTCCTGTTGACAGCGATGCGGACAAATTCTTGGACGCCCCGTAACCCTTTTCTACTTGTACATATTTATTACTATTATAGTTTTGTAGTTTTGAAATAATGTAATAATCTTTGAAATGATATATTTAAATATTCTTAAACACAGATAGAATTCACATTCTTAAGGCAAAAGCTTCTCCACAAATAATATCGTCAAAATTTTAATTTCCTGCAGTTTATTGTAGTTTAGTTTGTTTTCGTCAATTGCGAGGCTTTAGGCCATCTATTTTTATTATAACGTAATAATTATCATAATAATTATGTAGAATACACAGGTTTTTCTTTCTTTTCTTCTTATAGTTTACCAAAAGCCATAAATAAATTATCTATTTCCAAAACAATGCCAGCTTAAACAAAGCACGCCAAATCACTCAAGTGTGGCTCTACCATAAATATTCAATATGATAAAAATCGGGACGCACCAATAATCTTATAAAAAAAGGCATCGTTCACGGCCTCAGATGATGCGAATTGCAACACGACTGCGTTAAGCGATATGATTGCGCTATGCGACACGACTGCGCTAAGCGACACACGCGTGCATCATAGGTCCCGTAAGTTGCGTCGTGCTGCCTCATGGCATGCTCTAAGCAATATTTTCCGTTTGTTTTGTCGCAACAAGCGTGTCGCTTCAGTTTGTATCTCGTGGCCAAGCGGTTAAAGACATAAAATCAAGACGCACCAATTATCTTATAAAATAAAGCGGCCATGACACTACGCGATCATAACAGTACTTAATTAGGCTGTAATTAGTTCTCGGAATCAGAATCTTGGACCCGCATCGACTTTTATCGTTTAATATGGTTGGAAGTATTTTTATTGGCATGTAAGATATTTAAATTAAATGAAGGAAAGGTTTTTTGGAAGTGTTTTTGAATATTAATGTGAAAGATTTGTATCATGGGAGAATGTGGGTTGATTTGATTGCGAATCTGTGTGAGACCTTTTTGTATCTACCTCATCATATTCTGCGTAGCCTTTTCCCAACTATGTTGGGGTCGGCTTCCAGTCTAACCGGATGCAGCTGAATACCAGTATTTTACATGGAGCGACTGCCTATCTGACCTCCACAACCCAGTTAGTACCTACTATATAATACGATACCCCGTGGTAAGACTAGTTGTCAGACTTTCGGGTCACTGACTGCTTGTAACGATTGTCAAAGATCTACAATTGACAGCCGGGACCAACGGCTTAACGTGTTTTCCGAGGCACGCATGAAACTCGGTATGTAATGGGTGGTCACCCCTCCACGGACCAATCTAGGCATGCACTGCTTAACCTGAAGATCGACCCGAGCTTCTGTTATTATTTAGCCTTTTGTTGTTTCTACCTATCTGTTTCATAATTATTTAGATTTTGTACAGGTTCTGGAAACTTTAATTCAAAAATTTTATATCAAATTATGATAAAGTTGATGTTTAATAACACAAAAATTTTGCAAAAAGGAGTTATAGAATAATGTGTAATTTCATCAATTACTTGTTACCTTTTAAGTATGGAGGAAGAAAATATGCTGCGCCGACGTCAAATAAATTATTATTATTTATTTATATATATATTTACCACTAATTATAATACCATTACAGACTCGCCCAACAATGCGCTCAATTGTATTAAGTGCAGGAGAATGATGAATTGTTACCATCTCGTAAATGTCAATTCATATCCTAAACACTGTTTTAATCTTTCGCGGTATAAAACCAAAGAGATTAAAAAGAATTAATATTTGAATGTCTTTGTTTAAATCTAAACTTATACTATCACTTACGGGATATCTTCCGTGATTGTTCATAATTTTGAGCTCCCAATATTTCGACGCTGTTGCAAGCACCATGACCATCCACCGGCATTCTACAGTCAACTCACGATAATGGCAACAGTGTCGAAATATCGAGAGCTCAAAATTTATGAGCAATCACGGAAGATATCCCGTAAGAGACAGTATAAGTTCAGGATAACTGGTAATAATTTGGAATCCAGTTAATAACCACGTTTCTTTCTACTACCTTCGCAAGCACTAAAGTTAATCACCTAATTTTGGGGAAAAACAAGAATCAGCTGGTCAGTTAAAAACTGGAAAGCATAGTCATAAAACCTGATTTCCTCAAAACTGATAAATCTTTTGTTAAACTCCATTGACATACAAGTGAAAGCGTTCCCCTTATATTTAAAAAAGGTGCAAAATTATTTTATGCTTTTTAAAACATTCACACACCTTTCTTTTCGTAAGTTTACGATCGATCATTGCTATCTTTAAAACTGACTTAACCCAGAAATATCAAGCTGTACTTCAATGTATGTTTTATTTTATCTTTTTATTAAGTCGGTAAAAAACTTGAGGATGAATTAAAACATAATTAAATTTGTATCGGTCTGATCAAGGCGCGTTGATGTACAGCTTTGTTTCGATCGCAGATATTAATGATTTAATACAGAAGGACCAGTAATTTTTTAAGTTATTTTAAATGAAATGCAGATACTCTTCGTATAATCAAGCTGTTTTATTTTAAACAGAACACTGCACTACAAGTATGTGGCCGTAGACATGAAGTAATAGACACAAATCATAGACAAGTAACTCAACGACAGAAACAGAAATAATACTACCAACTTAGATAAATGTATGGACATTGTACATTTTATTCAACAATTTTCATACGTCATCAATGTTAAATAATAAGGCCACTAGAATACCAGGTGTAAACAGACTCTTCACGAAACCTTCAACGAATAATGCTGTACATCAAACTAACTACGAAAAAATTATTGATGGAAAACTAAAATTTTTTGGGTGAAAAATCACGTAGGACTCAATTTAACGCACTTAAAACATTGTGTTGTTGGATTCATTGAATAGTGTCATGGAGGTATTTAAAGTAAAGAAATCCGTCATTTTTTAGTTGTAGTTCTGTTAGAGTTTTACAAGGCAACATCACGGCAGATTTTGGCAGATTTTGCATCACGATTGGGAAGTTGCCTGTTGACGAATAATGTTAGACATATACATGTAGGAGTAGGCCGTGATGAGAGAAACAGTTTTTCTTTATTTTTCAGTTATTTTGGCTCTTTATGAACAAAACATATATATTTTACTTTCTAATGTCGTCGTTACGTTTTACATTCATTCGCCATGCTCTCCTCACGTCCTTCATTCACTCATCTTACGTTCCATTCCACCAATTTTTTTTTTTTTTTTTTTAATTTTTTTTCAACGAAGGTTACATAATAAGTATTTCACAATATTCTGCCAAACTGCAGTACAGTTTGTCGGCAATGAATGATGATGTTTCATTTCACGGTCAACTTTAATTAAATAACTTGTGTTTCCACGAAAACTGCTCCCACATACACACCGGTTTGTCCAGGCTAAAAACAAATCGTTTATAAATGCATATAATGAATGAGTTTAGGATTTCTTAAACTTAAATGTTGTTCAAAGTGAGACTTCTGCAGCTCTACTCGATAGCGGATAATGGCGCTAATGTTATTCGACGTTAGATCAATGATCTATAGATCGTGATCGATGACGCGTGCGCCGCCGTCAATAACCGTTAATACGACACTTGTTTTGATTTATTATTCCATTCTTTTTTGTTATTAATGATCTTGGAACATTTTTGTGGCGTTACGAAAATGTTTTTTTTTTAGTTTTATTTATTGGTTGATAATCAACACTTCAGAGCAGCGGTGGCCCAGTGGTGGCAGCCCCGACTTACGAACATTAAGTCGTGGGTTCGAACCCAGGCAGGCGCATTACTTTGTGTAATTTATTTCATCACCACTGCTCTCAAAAACGGTGAAGCAAAATATCGTTAGAAAACCGGCATGTCCTAGAACCAAAAATTCGAAGACATGTGAAATCTACCAACCTGAACTGGGCCCGCGTGGTGGATTATAGCCCATTCCCTATCACAGAGAGGAGCCCGTGTGTCCCAGCAGTGGGAACATTATAGGCTGATTATGCTATTCAACACTTAATTAATCTTGTTTGGTTAGGTAAACAAAGTGTAGGCCTTTCTAGGTCCCTGCTCAATATCAGTCTAGCCTTTTCGCGTCTATATTGGGTTCGGCTTCCAGTCTTACAGAATGCAGCTGAAAACCAGCATTTGCTAGCTCACAAGAAGACCTGGACACTGCTGAGATGAGACGAGTAATAGAGAAGTACGGAAGAAGAAGACAAGCTGCGCCGACCCTAAATAAATTGGGATACGGGCAGGAGACTGATGATGCTGATGAAGAAGACAGAGACAAGGGGTATTCGATTTCAAAATATAATATAATATAATAAGTTCTTTATTTCTCCTCACAATGACAAGCTTATTCTAGGGTTTCACATAATATTTTTTTTTTTTAGCAATGTGTCCTCACATTCCTCGCTGGTGTCTGAGTTAGGCGTAAAATGCCTGTCCCCACCCCGCGGAAGAACAGAAAGTTTTACTTAAAATTATATAGGTATAAAAAAAAATGAAAATGTTTCTGATTAATGCAATAACTTTCAATAGAATGGTCAGAAGCTTTTCGATAGCTTATGTCAATTCAATACAATTTTAAACGTCCCAAAAATCGTTTTCGCTGTTAGAATGACGTATTAAAATTTGTCTAGCCCCTTTTTTTTTGGGATGGGAAATCATCAAATGGTTCCTCCCGCTCTGGGCGGAGCGGAATTGTCAGACTTTTACTGACTAAAAACCATCCATGTTCTTTTCCCGCAGCATTTGTCTAGCCCCTAAGATTTTAAAAGTGTGTGGATAGTGTGGTTACTTTTTTTTTCATTTTTTAAAGTTTTTTAAAATTTAACGAAAAAAGAGGTGTCGATATTTTTGCAACTTACTCGTACTTCAAAGGGGCCAAATGAAGTAGAAAAGTAATATACGTTTGCTTGCTTTCATCTTTTCATATTGCGGGGATAAAGCGCTGACTAGACCCTGTGCAAATATCAGCAGCTCTTACAAATCCATACTAATAACTCTGTCAGTCAATCTGTCTGTTTCCAAAAACTTGGCAACGTCGCATTTAGCTGTCAAATATTTACCTGTTTTAATTAATTTGGCAATATTACTGTCTGGAAATAAGAAATATGCCTAACTAGTGAGCGAATATTAATAATGAATTGCAATTAAAACATTGAATTTGATGTTGTGATGTTTTAGGTGTAAAAAAGGCATTTTGAAAGTTTCTAAATACTTTTTTACATCTAAAACTAAATATTCGGTGTTACGATATTAGTTATTGCATTTTATAATCAATATTTTAGTTCACTAGTAAGCCATATTTCTTATTTCCACACAGTAATATTGTCGAATTATTCAAAACAGCGAAATATTTGACAGCTATTTGCGACGTTGCCCACTTTCTGTATAAACGCTCTTAATGTCTGAACGTATTTTGACGAAACTTGGTATATAAGTAGACCATAAACTGGGTGAGGACATAGTCTTAGTCGTACGATCCCGAAGAACAATTTTCACCTACATGCGGCGCAAAAACTAGTACCTATATTATTTAATGGGGAAAAAAAAAACTTCAGAAACCACACTGCAAAATTGGAGTAATTATAATTTTCGGTGCAATGCGGCAGCAAATTCAAAAGCAGAAAACTTGAAGTTTAAAAAAGCATTTTAAAAGTTCTAGCGTTAAATGCGAAAATTGCATACCCGCTGTTAAATGCTGAAATTCAGGTTGTTCAAGAATTTTAGCACTTTTAGTTCTACGAAATTTGGCTGGGAACCAGAGTTACGTGTTTTTACTTTTTTTTTAGAACTAAACGTAATGGTTTTTTCAAAACCGTTCTCAGGCTTTAATGAACCAGTTACTAGCTTTTTACATAAAAATGCACATTTTTAACGAAGCAACTAAAATTCGTCAATGTTTTATCAAAATCCTGGCAGGATTTACTAAATTAGGCACACTGCGGCCCTGGATCACAAAGGGCAAAAGAAGGAACATGGATGGGTTTTAGTCAATCAACCTTGAACCTAATGCTTTAGCGATAAATTTGAAAATCTATTATAGAAAGTTGACAGATTGTAGTAGCTTGATGTGCTGGCGTCTGTACACTAATTATAATTGCTCCTTCGCTTTCTTTGCAAATAAGATAAGAACTATTTTACAAAACAAACAAAAAAAAAATTCTAGCACTTATACTATAATGATAGATATGAAGACGCCATATTTCCTTTTTATCAGGAACGTTGCCCCACACTATTATTTATTATTATACAGGATTATCTCCTGTATCGTGGGTGCGATTACAAACATTTAAACTCACACACACAAACAGCCAGTTCCCGAATAACTACTTGTAGGCAATACAAATATTTGTTCCGTGCGGGAATCAAATCAGCGACACGCAGCGCATCAGTCAATCGCCCAGCCACTGCGCCAACTGTGCCATATTCCATCTTTTATTCATTTTGTTGCCTTAAAAAAGCATAGCTTCAGTTTTCTACTGTTCCTAACCGTTCATGGGTAGATTGCAGAGTTCAAAACTTTTTTTTTTAATCTAGCCAAAATTGTCTACCTAGTGCCAAAACGCTGTTCTGCACAAAATTGCACGTTTTCCCGCTAAAACTGAGCGCGCATACTCGCACGTACGACTGTGTTACACTGAGCCTGTTTTTTTTTGCACGACGAATAAAACTTAGCGGTAAATCCGCTTATACAGGCTGTTCAAACTTTTGTTTGTTTTGTTTTTACCTGACTGCCAAGGAAGGGTTATGTTTTTCGCGCGTCTCTTGTATGCATGTAATATTCTTTATTATCTCATATCTTCCAAACCGCTGCACGGATTTATTTAATTAAGATATATTGTTCGATTCGTCTTGGTAACCCAAGTGTTCGTAAATAGGTGACGCGAAAAAAAAACATGACGACTGCGAGACGCTATAGTTTGAAGTAATTTTTTTATTTGTTTTTGGTTTCGGCTATATTGGTATAAAGAGCTCAGTATGAGAATTTTAAAATGGTAAATCATGACCATATTTTAATTTAAATAATCGTAACTAAAAAGTGTAAACAAAAAAAAAAAAGTAAAGAAACCCAATTACGTAAAAATAACTAATATTAACTAACTAATAACTTTAAATACATATTTTTTTTTTAATTTTTAATTTATGTGTATGATTTCAAAAATAGTCATGATCTACGGAGCCTCTTCCGAAAGTTGTTGAGATCAGCTTCTACTCTACCATGATGCAACTGAATACCAGTATTTTAAAAGGAGTCTGCCTATCATCATCTGCCTAGCCTTTTTTCAACCATGTTGAGGACGGCTTCCAGTCTAAACGCATGAATACCAGTATTTTACATGGAGCGACTGTCTATCTGACCTCCACACCCCAGTCGCTCAGTAAGACGATTCTTTTTGGTAAGACTGTTTCTCAAACTTTCGGGATTTGATACAAGAGTCATCATCATTCATCATTCTCCTGCCCTTATCCTCGACAAACTGTACTGCAGTTTGGCAGAAGATTTATGAAATACTCACTTATGTAACTTTTGATGGAAAAAAATGAAAAAAAAAATGTGGTGTCGGCGCAGCATGTCTTCTTCCATACTCTATTACTCGATGCATGTACAAAAGTATAAATACTGTTTGAAAAATTCTGTCATGAATTTAGTGATTTGTCATGTTTTTATGAATGTTTAAAGCCGATTACTTTCTTCATGATAGCTGCAAAAGACATTACAATAATGAGCAAACTGCTTGGTATTCTTTAACTGTAAACTTTAGCTGTAATTTCATGAAAATGTCAAAAAACAGTAAAATATTATTGTTTAGAAAATTTAAGTACATATTTAACCGGTCTTCAATCCTTACTTCCTTACTTAATATTATAAATGCGAAAGTAAGTGTGTTTTTTATATTTTCACGCCTAAACCACTGAACCGATCCTGAAATTTACTGTACATAAAATTTACTCAAGTAACAAAAAACAAAAAAAAAAAACAATACTGGTGGACTGATTTCGATCAGCCTTCAGTCTACTTACCGCGTTTTAAAAACACGTTTTCGTATTCATTTTACGCATATAGCCTCTGGCGCCATAGTATTATTACATACACCTACTTAAGTGAGAATAAGTACCATCATAAATCTGTTTACAAACGACTACAAATTTCACTATTTTACTTTCTCACATCGACATTTTAACTAACTGGAGCAAAATCAGTAAAAAAACATTTAAAACTAGTTTTTTAATCACACGTAGATCGTTAAAGACCGGACATTTCTTATTAAAACTTGTAAATAATGATAAACAGTGTGAAATTAGTCCGGTTTTAATAACACCGTTGATTATTTTCTTCAATATCGTCTTATTTTTACTTCGATGTTGTAGGTTGAAATGGTTAGGGCTGCGGGACCGGTCGAAAGAGATACCGCGGCCCTGGAACACAAAGGGCAAAATAAGGAACATGGATGGGTTTTAGTCGGTAAAAGTCTGACACTCCCTTCCGCTCCGCCCAGAGCGGGAGGAGTCATTTGATGATTTCCCATCCCAAAAACTATAGTGTGGTTAGTGCTTAACCTGGTGTCAGAGTTTTATGCCGCCCATGGGCCTCTGACTCTCTGACTTGACTTTACATGCCGTCGAGAAATATCTCTCAGGCATGCTGGTTTCCTCACGATGTTCACCGAAGCTAGTGATAATTATACAATATGCACATGAATCCGAAAAATCAGAAGTGTGGAGCGAGCCTTGGGTTCGAACTCGTAATCTTGTCTTGGAAGTCCGACGGTTACACCACTAGGCTATCACAAGGCTCACACTCACAAGTAATACGAGTATTTTACTATACTATTTAAAACAGTCGTATACAGAGTATTCTTTCTTTTATAAGAGTTCATATTCCCATAGTAATTAAAAAAAAAACCCTGCTAATTAATAGATACATAATGTCGTTGTAAAATAAAACTTGATTTAAATTAATTTATTGTCATTCTAATAATATGGATTGGGATTTGAATTTGTAGGCTCGCCTTAAACGGCTCGGCTTTATGAGACCTGAAAATTACTGGCGAAATATAGTACCGAGTCCACTGACGGTCTGACAATTTTCACCCTTATGCCTGTGTATTTAGGTTGAAGAGTGGTCGACCGCTAGTGAACTCTGTTGTACGTATGCTTAAGAGGGAACATACGAAATCGACGTTTAGCATTCCCCCTTTATCTTCCTGAATAATGCCTCCAGAGCAATCTTTTTTTTTCACAAAACCAAGGTCTACTGTAGACATGTCCCTGTTATTTCCCTTTTTTCAGCAACTATAAGTAAAGAAACTATAACCCTCCAAAATTGTCAAAAATTGCCCCTTTTTTCCGGCCGTGATTAGAGACAGACTACCGGACAAATTGTAAACTTTTGAACATAAAAGAAATTGATGGGAACCTAGACATACTCTTAATAATATATATTAATAAAATCGGCTCATCTTCGAGGAGAAAAAACGGGAATACGAAACAAAGATCTCGTCAAAATTATTGTGATATAATCGGTCTGAGCTGCAGCTGTCCCTATCGCGTTCTACGGGGGCAGGCTTGACGCAGCGCGACGGCAATAGTTTCTTCAAATACATACCTATTTTTCAAATTCCTCGCAGGCGCTGTCTCCTCTTAATCCCTGCAAGAAAACAAGCGTATGTTATATTCATCGTATTTTTTATTTATTTAATATCATTCAGACCAATCTTTTCCCTCCCGGAACACGGACTAAACTTCCTCGATAGATACTCGATACTCAGTACTCGGTATATCAATTTCCATTATGTAACAGCTAACTGTCCACTAAGCCCTAGGTATCTTGGAATCTGGTGTTAATTAAAACTTAAATAAAAACCTGTCTTATCAGATCACGGTCCTTATTTAGAATGTGGCTCAGACTTGATAAGCGATAGTCGTTAGCGGAGAAATGAGAGCGCATTTTAACGCCTTTGCAGAAAAAAATATGTGTGACAAGCACTTTAGTTTTCAATGTCTGAAAATAACGTGTGTGGTTAATTAACATACATATTTTATTTGTAAAATGATGTTAAAACCTTTTATTAAAACATTACCCTACATTTGGGCTTCGCGAAAGTCACATAAAAATACACATAAAAATAACTGCATTCGTATCGTTGCAACGTTTATTTTTCGGTAAAGCTCAACTTGAATTGCGGGTGGATATTTATTTAAATAAAAAGAAAAAAGTTTTATATTTAAATTGTATTGGCCACTTAAGGGGCCGAAGAAATTTTAATGATTTGATAACTTATGTTCATTTTGCAAATAGGTTTTAATAAACACTTTTACACGTCATGTTTATAAAACTATTCAAATTAAAAAAAAATATTGTGGGTCATAGGTTCATAAGATGTTGTGTTAATTAAATACAGATAAGTCTGCTATGTCTATATATGTGTATGCTATGTCTGCTGTGTTGTGGAGTGTGTGTATGTGTGTATGTTTGTGTGTGTGTGTATGTAAGTGTACTATATTTTTAAACTACTTTGAGAAGAAACAGACGAAACAAACTTAGAATCTCTTTTAAGGTCCATAATCTTGGTCAACTCACATAAGGACTATGCAGATAAGTGTCTAAAATGTGAATGAGTCGTACCATCAACACGAAAGAAGAAGAACATTGTATTATAAAAATGAGACGAATTTCCCCTTTATAATCAAATCAACCTATACTGCTAACAAATGCTAATTTAAAACCGCTAATCCCCCATACTTTGCATTCTCCAAAAAAAAACAACCTGTATCGAAACCCACGAACGCGCTGTACATCAGTAATCGCCAGCCTACTAACACGTGCTCATAACCGAATGTAGCCGAATCTTTCCGACACATGTGAAAGTGTACACTAATTACATTTATTAAGCTTCACTAGTCTAATGAAGACGTGAGAGTCAAAGGGAACTTGAATGGGACAGATTTTTTTATACGTATAGTTATATTTTTTTTTATCAAACTCAAAACATTTTAATTTCAATTAAACTATTTACAGACACTTTTTAGCGTCAAATTGTTTTCCAGCCTGTCCCTTTGCTGTCCTCTCCCAGCGGTGCTCTAAGACGACGCTCGTACCCCGCAGGGGGTGCCCTAAGCGTGTAGTCGCTTAGTTTGTAAGTTTTATGCCCCTGGCTGGACGCCTTACACTCCAAGATAGTCAGGTTAATCAGACGAAAACCTCCTTGGTTATTATGCGATATGCCATTATTATAAAAACAAAACTGTGAAGGAGTTAGGCTGGTTTCTTCTTTCAAAACAAAGATAACTCAAACATATTTATGGAGAATACACATACGACACATGAAACCTTATGGATACTCTTTTAAAACATGGAAAACATGTACCAACCTATTTAGAACGATGTTCTGGACAATAGTAATAATTATTCCCGTTGTCCAGAAAATCATTTGATTATAATCATATGAGAAATGTGTTTACTTTTTCGACATATTTCGTAATCCCATTGGTACGGCCCTACCATTTTTGTGGTGATCCAGTAGTAATTAATGGACCTGACTTCGGAAAACTTTTCGGTCCATTTTTTGTCAAATTATGCTCAAAAACCAACATCTCAAAAGAACTACACACAAACAAACCTTTTTTTGTTTGGGGCAAGCCTGCCACACTATTCCCAAACCACTGCAACTCCTGAGAGCCAGAATCAACAGTGGCGACCACCAGAAAAGCGCCGAGACAATAAAGCTCAACGAAGTCCCAGAGAAACTATTTAACTATCTTGGATACCGCAACGAAATTAATCAGAAAAGTATAGCGGAGGAGCAAGAAAAACATAATTCTCGTTTCCCTCCATATCAGCAGGAGACAGAACAAAACAAGGCAATAGACACAAAGGAACATTTACAACTCGGAACAAACACAAACCTACAACACTACTCATTTAAAAGGACAATGACCAAAGTTGGTACCAAAAAGTCTCGCGCCTCAAAACCAAAATATTATAGTAATTAGTTTCATATTTTTTTACGGCATTACGCATCGGGGATTTGATTTTTGAACTGGAAATATACTTTTCGAGTTTAAAAGTACGAATATTGTTTTACTCCCTTTATATGACGTTCCGTTTCAACTGAATATAAATGACGTTCCGTTTCAATTGAACAAACCCTTGTCTGTCGAGCGGACTCTAAAATTAATTACAATTAAGTAAGATCAGTACACCAAATCCATTTAGTTTAGTTTATTGCTATTTGCAACAAAATAGATTTTCTCAGCCTAAAGATTTTGATTTATCGATTACATCCCTAAATCCCGACTAGTTTATAGCACTTACTATACTCTATGGTTTATAGTTATCTTATCTGTGGCATCTGACATTTGTACTGTACTGACTGACTATTGGCAATGTAAAGGTCTAAAATAAAATCGAGTTTCAGTCAAGCATACTGTGGATGTTACTTTAACTCGTAATTCTTACTAATATTAGTGTATTACGCTGTTTTTAGAGCAATAATGTAATGTATGTGTGTTAAAATACGTCGTTGGTAGCGTCGAAAAAATAGACCTACTTTTTAGGTTAGTTTCGATTTTATAAAATAACTCTGAAATGCGGGTTTTTTTCTCAAAAATATTTTTTGTAGGAGTTAATACGATCAGTGTAGTCTATAAAAAACAAGGTTTGATTTTGATGCAGCATGGTACGGGATTCCATACTTCCATGAGCATTCTCTTTTAAGAAGTCAGTGAGAAGTAGGTGGTTATACTAAGAGTAGATCAGCTATACTATAACTCGACCCGTCAACACTCACGTACCGTAAGTTAAAGCTGATCTTTACCCCGACACGTTTAGCTTTGAGTGATGCCGGCGCACTTAACAAGGATTTTGTGTGCTAGTACTGCAAAAAACTATAGCAGTACTGCTATCGTCTTCTGCTATTCACATAATATGATAAGATTTATTTATTTCTGAGTATATGGTACATACATTAAGATCTTAATATTAAAAAGTTTTACATAGGTACACTAGCATGTGAAACTTTTTAATGTATGTACCGCTGCCGGTGTAGAAATATTAAATTAACTTACAAAATAATTCAGAGTGGCCGAGTTCTAGTCCGCAACAATAATAAATTTTGTAAGTTAGTTGAAATGAAAATAGGTTATTTTTATACAATGTCAACTATAACAAGTACAATTTTTATATTCATTATTTATGAATGAAATGTCAAAATTTACTAATTATATAATGTTAAATGCTTAAAAAAATTAATTTAAAAACAATATAAGTCAACAGGTGCAATAATGCATCTAGTTTGTGATAAATGTGTCAGAAACTCCGAAAAAATAACTAGATTAACAGTAATCTGTGCATCATCTATCATGACCACACAATTACTATTAGAGTAGGCTATGCCCGCGGCTTCGCCCGCGTGATGATCGGTAACTCTCCCACGGGATCATACTACCGTGATAAAAAGTATCCTTTATGTTAATCCAGGTTATGAACTATCTATGTGCCAAATTTCATCAAAATCCGTTTAGTAGTTTTCGCGTGAAAGAGTAACTAACATCCATCCATCCTCAGAAACTTTCGCATTTATAATTTAAGTAAGAAATAAAATATCTGGTGGAGAATACCTCATTTTGTAAAGAAAAGATAAGCCAGCAAGTAAACTCTCTAGACCTCGCAAGACATCTTATGATTCATATTAATGAAGGTTTTGGTCTTTACATTAGTGGGCCGATGTTCTGTTGAACGCGCGATTCTCTAAGATGACCGGACGTCTTGAGAATTCTGCCGCCTTGGTACCACTTTGTTGAACGACTCTTATTTTAACCACTGTCGTCTCATGTGATTTGGCCGGTATTGGTCCAAACGGCATGAAAAAACCGGCCAAGTGCGAGTCGGACTCGCGCACGAAGGGTTCCGTACCATTATTATCTATAAAAACGACAAAAAAATCATATCTGTTGTATGGAAGTCCCACTTAATTTTTTTTTTAATTTTTAGTATTTGTTGTTTTAGCGGCAATAGTAATACATCATTTGTGAAAATTTCAGCTTTCTAGCTATCACGGTATATGAGATACAGCCTGGAGACAGACAGACAGACAGACAGACAGACAGCGAAGTCTTAGTAATAGGGTCCCGTTTTACCCTTTGGGTACGGAACCCTAAAAATAAGAAAATGCGATCCGTTAAAAGCCGCGCTCCGAGAGTCATATTTCCAAATAAACATTTTACCGTCCATCATTACCAAATTAAACAAGATAGGTAGACACTCAACAAAATTACAGCCCCGTTCCCCAGGCGCCATGTTATATGCAAACTAGGTACAGTTTCATCACATTAAGTACCGCACCGTTACAGACGCACGACTTTTTGCGCCGATCTCGCCTTCTATGCGACTTTTTGTCGCTACGTGCATGCCAGATTATCATAAACATGATTTAGATATACTGTCTTACGATCGAGCGTGCATTTGTTTACTTTTTGCTTTTGTGTAACTGTTTTCGTAACCTATTGACCTGTGGCTTTTGCGGTAGAACGCTTTGTTTCTATAGGGCCCTGGTACTGGTCCTCTGGTTTTTGCAAAACAACGAATTTTCTAGACAGTATGTCGTGAGTGTAGTCCGTTGAGGAAGAAGCGCCATGGTAGCCCGCGACATTTTAAAATTTTAATAAACATACAATCTGATACTGACATCCAAAATTCCAAGAAACGTAAGAACATTTGAATTACGCGGCCTAGCCCTTCACCTTAATTAAAGCTTTATTGAAATCCTGTATAATAACAAAAAATAGGATGATTCTTCTCAAAATTTTAAAGGACTGCACAAAAATTAGCCACCTTTCAAAACATATTTGTTTTTGCGAAAAAGAAAGATGGTTTCTTCTGGAAATCAATAACTTAAAAACGAAAAAGAAACCCATGTTAAGAGTGACGTAGATAAGATAAGTGAGGCTTATTACTGGTACTTTTTCTTGAAGAATATTTACATTTCAGACAGATTATAATCTTCGGAAGTTCCTTTGAGATTTATTCATTTCTAGGCCTACAAACGGCGTTTTAGTAAGTAAAACAAAAAAAAAATCCAATCTTAAAAATCGTATGTGGACTAGGCCAATTACCGTGTTATGAATATTCCCACGGAAACATAAAAAGCTTTTTGTGTAACTCGTTTAAAATTCTATGTTCATTCATTATGAATCAATTCATTCATTTACTGGTTAGAACACAGTAATAATTTATTCATCGCACATTAAATTGAATGGAACGATGATTTCGTCGAATTTTAAGTGGATTATAATTTGAAATTGACAACTTTATCATTTTGATTTGAATTTACTAATTGGAACCTGATTTTAATTAAAATATACACGGTTATAAAATATTTTTTTACGCTCATATGTTCAATAGGAGATCCACACCTGTGCCAACAGAAAGAACTGTTGGAGTTTTTAAATACTACTCGCAGGAATCCATTTTGTAGATTTTTCCATGATGGAAAGTGGTAGCAGAAGTAAACCTTCTCCATAAAACTTTTGGTCGCAAGTGATTGTAGTAACAGCTGATTACAGGTAAAAAATCATCGCGCACTTTTTTGGTGTCACTGAATATAGAACTGTATCAGTTTTATCTTTAAGTATAAAATGCGACGCAGGCATTAGCATCACTTCCCGCGCACTCGATGATGCGACGGCAATACTGATACAGTCCTCTTTTTAGTATAAGAGCCATAAGTCATTTATTTCTGAACAGTATACAGTGTGTAGAAATTTTGTAAAACAAAATGAAAAAAAAACCGAACCATTAAAACATTACAATCGAAAATAAGTCAAAGATAATAAAAAATAATAAAAATAAACCATAAATAATTCACATATAGAATAACAAATTCAAGACGGTAACAATCCACATTCAATTTAAAATAATTAATAGTACAATAAAACAAAAGGTCAAAAAAGCTAGCTCTTCGTCCGGGTAAGTCTCACTGCTATAGTACAATTATGCTGATAAGTATAATTTATGTATGATTCGGTTGTATGAATGCCGATGACTTTTCATTGGCACACATTTCATCTTTTTTCTGGAACCAATAGGCGGCGGTTTTACCTTTCCTTAGTTAACTGTCCATCTACAAACACATACACACATAATAATATAATACCGTAGTTAAAAACAATATTATATTGCCTCGCTGGTCTAGTGGTCGCAAGCGACTGCTGAGCATAAGGTCCTGGGTTCGATTCCCTGGGTCGGGCATTGTTATTGGTTTTTTGCATCAGGAATTTCTTAGTAGCAGCCACGGAGTCTGGATTTGTGCCCGGTTGATGGCAATAAACTCGCCCCCTATTACATGGAACTTAAACATAACTTGCGAAATTTGGGTGTACTATTGGGTACACCTCTGCCTAACCCTTCGGGGATTACAGGCGTGATGTTACGTTATGTTTAAAAGATAAATCTGGCTACAGACAAAGTGACTCATACTTTAGGCAAAAGTAACACAACACAGAAGTTATCTTAGAATAATTTATTTATAAAATCTCACATCTTAATAAGCATCCGACATTTTGATTAATGATTGCTACACGAGTTTATCTATGGAAGTAAACATTCTCTGGAAAGTAGAACGCTGAGTTAACCTTCACTCATGATAGCTAAGTAATGAATAAGATCTCAAGTGTAAGCTCCACTTTTAAATTAACGTGTCTTAGGTAAAATTGTATAGCTCGTTTTCTTTAAAACTAGGCGAGGCCTAATCAAATGTCTAAATGCAAGCCTATGGTTGTTCTCTGACAGAATTTTAATGGTCTCATTCTTTTACAGTACAGGCGTCTCTTACATAACACTAAAATATAAGACATAACTCCTTTCCTAAGAAGGTTTCTTGACGGTATTAGCAAAGGATGATTATAATCATCAAGACACTCTTCACTCTCATCATATTTGACAATTTAATCGGTTGATAACATTGTTGAATCATCATCATCTGCCCAGCCTTTTCCCAACTATGTTGGGGTCGGCTTCCAGTCTAACCGGATGCAGCTTTATACCAGTATTTTACATGGAGCGACTGCCTATCTGACCTCTACAACCCAGTTAGCGCTAGGTAATACGATACCCCTTGGTAAGACTGGTTGTCAGACTTTCGACAACATTGTTGAATCTTGATAATAATTTGATTAAAAAAACTTTGTTAAATCGCCTTTTAGTTAAAAGATGTCTGCTTGCCAAGCTACCAGGATCGCATAGATCAAAAGAGGTTTCAAATAAAGAAAACAAAAGTCAAGCGCGATTTCCAAGCCTAACTTTCAAAGCGTTTTAGCATGAGGATACACAATTTAAATGTATCACAGCGGACAATCGATTAAGGCAAACATGAGGAGAGATACCAGGAGATAATGAATTCTGATCATGTAGCTGCAATTGCTGGTGCAATGTTCATGCATCGAGGAGCTGGCACCGATAAATATATGTTCTCTTTACGTTCCGTGCTTTCATTTGAGTATTTTAATGAACGTAGATTTGCAGAAGATAATTATGAATAAAAATGGTCTTAAAAAAATAGTCCATATTTATATAATGTTACTCAAAGGAAACATTCCTTTATTTATAAAAAGAAACAAATCTGCATTAAAAGATTTTCGATAATTCGCTTGCCACACTC
The DNA here is from genome assembly GCA_950022335.1 of Eurois occulta. Taxonomy (NCBI): domain Eukaryota; kingdom Metazoa; phylum Arthropoda; class Insecta; order Lepidoptera; family Noctuidae; genus Eurois; species Eurois occulta. The sequence continues at coordinate 3,816,479 of OX465480.1, read as the reverse complement.
GGGAGTCAAACCGGCTAAAATCCGAAAAAATAACGACCTGTACTTTTATGGCATCAGAATATAGCATCTTCTTTCTTCAATTGTTAATTAAGTACTTACATACGTAATCTCAAGTGCTTAGCTTATCCCATTACATTTATAAGTTTAAATTTCATGGTTTTGTTTTAGAGATTGGATCCATATGATTGATCGTTTGATGCCATAAAAGTACAGAATGTAATTTTTCCGAAATTATGTCGGTTCGATTCCCGAGTGTGGCAAGCGAATTTTCGAAAATCTTTTAATGCAGATTTATTTCTTTTTAAAAATAAAGGAATGTTTCCTTCCTATAAGTAAAATTTGCTATCTCCAGTATTTAGAGTAAATTCCCTCCAGGTGAGGTCGAAAAAATCCACCATGTATTTTGTATTCCTTTTAAAATCCACTAAACAAACAATTCGAAACTAGACAGCAGTACCAGGACCATATAAATTGCAGGAGCAATTTTATTAATACAGTCTAACTTGAACCACAATAAATCATTTAAAACGCCCATCGATCAAGAGCAGGTAACCACGGATCATTCATATTGCTCTCTGTTTATGTTATTTATGTCAGATAATAGATAAATCTGGATTCTATTGATGTTTATGCTGTCCTGGTAGTGTGCTACGATTAATACGCGTCAAGAAAAAACTTCGTGATATATTTCTGCTGTAAGACCAGCTCACTTGATTTGTTATAAGATATTGACTCAATCACTGATTTGGTTATTTTGAGTTACACCTAGAAAATTCAAATTCATTTATTAGTGTGATTTTTGGTGCATTTTACATGATATTTTAATAATACATAGTTAGTAGTAATTAGTTCCTCAAAAATCTACCTTAGAGGTGTACACTCTTTCACATAGTCAGTAATTATTATAAAAAATAATAATGAAATCAACAAAATAATTACAACAAAACACAACATAACTTAAGACAGAAAATACAAGCAAAACATAACAATTGAGTATACATATAAACAATGAATGGAAATAAAAATAGTATTACAATGTCAAAATTAAATAAATATCAAAGAAGAAAGAAAAAATAAAATCACCATTAAAGGTTTTTCAGGACTAAACGGTAATACGTGCGTAAGCGTGGTATGCTAACTAGTACAAGATATGTGGAAGAAATTGTTAATGAGCATGTCGGCCCATTTTTTATTAATATGGATTAAAATACAATTTGAATTGTAAATGAGTATTTTCAGGACGTCTATCTTTTTTCGGCTTGACGAAAGTGAGCGAGATAGACATACGACTTTCCGAATCGAAATCCTATCGAAGCGTTTGTGAATACGGGGGCTGATTCCAATTGAACACTTTTGGGAGGTGTGTAAGAAATCGAAACCCCGCCCCATTTACACTTCGAGTCCTGAAACATGCGTTAGTGGAAGAATGGACCAATATCCCGCAACATCGCATAAAAATCTTAATAAACGGCTTGCCCAATCGCCTGGCAGTGAGAAGAGCCTGTGGAGGCAATACAAAATATTAATTTTGTTTTAAAGTTCGTTTTTGTATTGTATGTAAGGTACCACACATTTTTTTTTAATGAAAAACGCAATTAGAAAGTGTAATGGTAAATGCTTGTTCTTGTGAGTAAGTTGTATCAAAAGTAGCATTTACCCTGCACTGGCACAGTTATTATGTTGGAAATGGTATTCACATTATAGAGAAAATGCGCTTTAAAAGTTCTAACATGCGATTGAGTGACTTAAGAAATAAATTAAAATCGCTTAAAAAAGTTGCTTTTAACGATGTATTAACGCTTAAAAATAAAAAATAATTTTCACTATAAAATATTTCAATAAAATCAATCTAAGCTTCTGTCGGCACGAATTCAACACTAAATTCCAAACCTTACGTCAAAACACATTAAGTTTAAATTGCTGTAGTAAATAATCACAGTCGGCTCTTTCTAGGTAATTATCAGGAATTTGCAAGGTAAAATATAATATTTTATATTACTTATTATGATTATGTTGTCATAAATTATGGTTTATGTTGCCATAAACATGGGAGGTTATTTTAATCCCTAGTACTCTTTGTCAGAATATGCGGCTCGAAGATAATTACCTTTTTATCTAGAATGACGTTTAGTGCTGCGATTTGAAATAGAACTTCCATGTTTTAATTTAAAATGGGGAAACGTGTCTGTCTTTGTGATTGATTTAGGATTGACATTCTATAACTCTTCTTGAACAGGCAAACGCTTTTACACTTCAACCAACTTATCTGTGCAGGCGGGAAAAAACGGAACTAAAATAAATGTACCAAGTTTGACACATCGATGCAAAATTTCATGTCAAGCAACGCCACCATAAACTGCACACTTAAAGTGGTCATACTATATTGGCTCCTGGTGGCCTACCATAATGTCTTAAAGCAGGAGTAATTCCAGTGTGGGAAAGAGATGGCGCTAGACGACCTGTATAGCTCTGTCTCTTTCCCACACTGGAATTACTCCTGCTTTAAGACGTCATAGGAACCCCAACCTAACTCTGAGTCCAGTCTCACATTTTTCTGTTACTTAATGGCCTGTATTAGTGGTAATAAATAAATTTATTTATTATTAATTTATTTACTACAAAATATTATAATCAAATGTACAAATGACTTTTTAAAAATATATACAGAGTTGATACGACAGAGGGGCATTAAATTACACTACGTATACTATACGTGTTTAGTATTAATTCGATACGGTATAAAAATAAAAAGCGCAAAAAAAGAGAAAATATTTTTTTCAAAGAAACTAAATAGCTTACAAATCAGAATATAACGTAACCACTCTGTGTAAAGAAATTTGACGGTTGTACTTGTGACATGCGTCAGAGCGGCAACAACGCAACGTTTGTAAGGTGCATGACCTATGCTTAGACATAATCAGCTGTTAGGAAAGATACATCGTGTTCAAATGTTGCAAAATCTTAAAAAATCATTTGCGGCTAAACTACTGCTCCTATTTAATTGATTTTTAGTACCGAGCTTGAAAATGGTACCTAGTATAGGCAGTTTAAAGGAAAGCCCCTCTGTCGTATCAACTTTGTATAGTATGACTACTTTAAGTTTGCAGTTCAAGGTGGAAATGCTTGTCAAGAAAAAATGCATCGATATGTCAAACTTAGTACATTTATTTAAGTTCTTTGTTGTCCTGCCTGCACAGATAAATTGGTTGAAGTTTAACTGTGGTTCAATCTAGATGAATATTGCAAGGAGAGTTTTGCTTTAGATTTTTATTTTTATTATATTTATCACATTTTATCTTTCGGAACCAAAAAGATGGTAAAAAAATACAAGAAATCCTTAAATTAAATACATTATTATACGTCTTATACGAGTATAAATTAAACATCATCATCTGCCTTGCCTTTTCTGAACAATGCGAGAACCTTATACCAGTAACGTAGACTGGTGACTGGAACATATCGGATTGTCAGGATTTATTCCGTTAGGCAAGTATACAAGGTTATTTGTACAATGACCTCTTAAAAGGTTTCTGGTGTTTTACAAATAACCCTGTATAATGTGGTCAGCAGATGGATTTCGTGCAATGAAAATACACTGGGTGCGATACACTGTTTCTATTAAACTAACAAATTATCTGACCTTACAACTTAACACAATAACACGGGGCACAATGAATCGGGGTACAGTTCCAGGACATCTCAACTCCGCTGCGATTTGACACTCTCCGTCGTTCTCGCCTTGAATTGAAAACATCAGGGCTCTGTAGAAATACGCAGTGGTGAGGGCACGTGATGTCATCACTGGCGTACTTCCGATTCATTTTAAGCCCGTACTAATGACCGGATCCGACAAATATAACATGCAAAATGTGGATCTATAATACAAAAAATACCCCATATGGGAGTTCCAGCGTAGTGTTTTGTTATTGCTCCTCTGACCGACTGAACATAATTATTTAATTCTATTCAAGCCCCAAGCTATCACATTGCATACTAATATGGACATTACGGCCATGTTTTTTGTATTCTGAACGGCATAATCGTTTAATTTATTGTTTTCTTCATTAGCATTTTTTAGATGTCTTTTTTTGTAGAAGTGTTATGTAGGTCAGCTGTTGATGCTTAAGCCATCCATATTCTATGATATGGACGACAAAAAAAGTGTAAATTGTGACACAAAATTTTACCATGGGTCAGTAGGTAAATTTTTTATTACTAATTAGGCTTGCGTTTGGCCGCAACTCTCCTGATGTGAAGCGATGATGCGGCCTAGGGTGGAGCAGGCTTGTCTAGAAGAACCCGATTCATTTGAACTTCGAAGAAAAGAAAAGAAAAGCCGGCAGTGAATTCCACAGAGTGGCGGTTCGCACAATAAATGTGGAATCATAGCGCTTTGTTCGGGTCCGTGGAACATCAACCATATAACGGAGACGCTGTGCAGTTTGTCTGCTAGTCCGATGATAGAATGGGGATGGGGGACATAATTTAAGACCCATCATAATTAAATCACGGCGGGAATCCAACGGCAAATGTCTATGCTGGAGGGTCTACAATCATGTGCTAAATTCGTGGTAACCGTTCGTGCGTCAATGTCAGAGAGAGCCCAGCTACAAAAATTACTGACTGACCAAAAAGGTTGGTAAGCCAACCAGACTTACCAACCTTTTTGCTACAAAATGAGCATTTATCGAACACATCATGTATTGTGAAATTACTTTGACAGGTCCAGTTTTCTGAAACTCGATGAAAAATCCTTTTATTTTTCCTATATGATGGTAAGATAAGAATCGAAAGTAGTCCTGTGGCTGATGACAATCATACATAAGGTTAAAAAAAAATGCTGAATAAAGTGATTTTATTTTGACCTAAATTAATAAATTGCCGGCACTCTAGAATAAACACATCCACAAATGATCAAAACAAAATCACTTTAATTAGTGTTTTTTTTTTGCTTGTATATCTTTGGTTAAACGTACTGAACGCGGTGTTAAGATTTGTTCATCTATTTTAATGGGACCTTATATATATGCATAAACTCACGCCGTTTTCTTATCAGGGTAGGTAGAAAATACAGTCCGCCACATGCTACGATCCTTACAAACTCCTTGCGACTTGGACAAGTATGCACGTTGCTTCGATGGCAATCAACAAAGCAACAAAAAACGTCAATTGAACAATCTTCAGTGTCCCAACACGTAATATAAACAAACATCTTTTTAAATCTGCAGCGACTGCTTATAATTCTGCGCAGATCGTCAAATTCAACTGAATAAAATAAATTGCTTTTAATATGATGTGGGCAGAGGGCCAATAACCTGTGTAGAATTGTTATGAAACATTAGGCAAGAATCCAGGCTTGTATTATTCCTGTGAACGGTGAGTAATGGGCTAGCTCGCCGTCCGTCCGTCTTATGACGACAGGCCGTGTCGACGGCGCGTTCGTGTTCCACGCGCGCCTCAAAAAGATGTCAGCAAACCGGAGGGTTCCGCAAGGGCCGATGCCTGCCAGGGCTGTTCGAAAGAGATACCGCGGCTCTGGAACACAAAAGGCAAAAGAAGGAACATGGACGGGTTTTAGTCATGAAAAGTCTGACACTCCCTTCAAGAGCGGGAGGGGTCATTTGAAGTTTTCCCATCAAAAAAAAAAAATGGCTTGTATTATTATCATAGACCTTTCAGGTATTTCCAAATATTCACTACTAGATTTGAAATTTTGTGAGGCAAAAAGGAGCATATTGTGATGGCACATACAGGGTGCAACGAGACCCATAACGAAGCCGTCAACCAAGCATTCTGTACATCAAACTAAGTAACTTTACGTAAAAATTATTGCTGGGACGACTTTTTTTTGGGGTGAAAATCACGTTTTACGGTAGGACTCAATGTAATGCACTCAAAACATTGTGATGATGGATGAATTGAATAGTGCGTATCTTACATTAAAACAATGTTTTTAAAAAATACATCTGTAAAAGTTGGAACTACCTGGAAATACCTGGGAACGTTCTCGTTACGAGATATTGGGGATATCTCGTAACCAGAAGGTTCCCAGGTATAGTCCAGAACAAAAAAAATATCGCAATGACGGGGAGAACAAGTGCCTTTCGATTTCGTTAAGGGTCTTGTTACACCCTTTATATGCTCCAGACTATTATCTATCTTTGTGCCAAATTTGATCAAGATCCGTTCAGCTGTTCTAGTTTGGAACTTTCATTTATAAAAAGTAAGTAATATTTTGTAACTGGTAAAGGTCTACTAAGCAAACGTATGAACATGGATGAGGCAATCAGCGTAAGTAAGGATCGTAGCAGGTGGTGTATTATGGTTTCTACCTACTCACATAACATAACATCACGCCAGTAATCCCCGAAGAGGTAGCCAGAGGTGGTACCTAAAACACCCACATTTCGCCAGTTATGTTTAATCCCATGTAATAGGGGGCAAGCCTATTGCCATAAACCTGGCGTAAATACAGATTCCCTGGCTGTTACTGACAAATTCCTGATGAAAAAACCCAATAACACTTTGCCTGACGGAATCGAACCCAGGATCTCATGCTCAGCAGTCGAGCTCGCGACCACTAGACCAATGAGGCAGTCTCCCTACTCACATGGGCAAAATTATGGGCATGAGTTGGGTACTCGTGTAGATCTACCAAGTAAGGGTTTATGGTTCGATTCTAGTTAATATGTAGTTTGATTAATTTGTGGTTATTGGAATTGTGTATGTGGTTACCAGGCAAAAACATCTCATTTAAGCACTGGACATTGAATGAGATAAATAAATATAATAATAATAATAATCGTTTATTTATAAAAAGGGCACATTTACAATGAAATATCTTAACAAATAAAATAGAGCACAGTTGGTTATTGCCTGAACTAGGTTGAACCTGTGTTTCAGGCTACAAGGTGCATAAATTTCTACTTAAAATAAATAAATTAACGTTCAATGAAAAGTAAAGTAAAATTAAAACTTACATTAAATAAAAATAAAAAAACAGCGTGCAAGCAGTTTACTTGCAGACAACAAGTAAGTCTTCTGTCTGTGCATAAGATAAGATTTGTAAAAAAGAAATTGTAGACTTTTTACAGCTAAAATAATTTAACTTAAATATACTTAGTTTTCTATTTAATCTATTGTACAGAAATGGGCCTAAAAATGAAAAGAATCTTTCCACAAAAACATGTTTGGAGGTTGTATTAGAAATGCATACTATATCATTCCGTCTCTTGTTAGTATTGTCAGCATTGTACGTGAGCATGGTGTGCTGTTTTAAAACTAGGTGCATAATGAATAGCTGGCGCACAGTCAGCACGTTGCAGGATTTATACAGCTGATCTGTGGGAAAGTAAAAGGGATGGAAGTTTGCTACCTTTAAAATTGCTCTTTGAGCTCTTTCAAGGGGAAGCAGGGTAGTTTTTGATGCGCCACCCCATGAAATGATACAGTAATGAATTATGGATTGACATAGGGCGAAATATACTTGTGTGATCAATTTTGAATCTGCAAAAGTTCGTATTTTTTTAAATACGTATATTAATTTGCGCACTCTTTTAACCAGACTTTCAATATGATACTTAAAAGAGAGTGTGTCGTCTATTATAACACCGAGGTATTTAATGTTACAGGTTTTGAGGATAGGAGGACAGTTGCACATGTTGACTGACAGGTTATCACATTGATGGGCATATAAATGGAAGTTAGCAGTGTTAAGTTGAGGCTTGCGCATGGAGAAGTGAATATATTTAGTCTTGTCAGCATTTAGTGTTAGTAAATTGCTTTGAAGCCAATTAGTCACATTATTAAAACCAATTTGAGCGTTTTCAAATAGTTCGCTGCTGTTTTTAGCAGAAAATATTAGCGCCGTGTCGTCAGCATATGAAATGATTTTGCCGTGCTTGATATTTAGATTACACAAGTCGTTAATATAAACCAAGAAAAGGGTAGGGCCCAAAATACTCCCTTGGGGAACACCAAATCCAGTATTTTTCTGCTCGTCGCTCGCAATGTTGTCAATCCTAACACATTGGTATCGGTCGTCTAAGTAGTCAGTAAGTAAAGTCAACGGCGTTCCCCTTATTCCTATTGCCTCTAATTTTCTTAGAAGCACGGAAACAGAGACAGTATCGAAGGCTTTCGCTAAATCAAGGAAGACTCCCAGGACCTGGTTCCCTTTGCCTAGCTCTTCTGTGACATAATCGGTCAGGCTGTGCACCGCATCGGCTGTGGATAATTTGGCTCTGAAGCCAAATTGAGCAGGTGACAAGATGTTGTTTTTCTCTAGGTAGTTAACTAGTCTGTTGTTTATAATTTTCTCAAGTATTTTTGAGATTGAGGGGAGTAATGATATGGGCCTATAGTTATTCACCAAGTCCCGGTCTCCAGATTTATATATAGGGATTACAACAGCCTTTTTTAGACAGTTAGGGAAAATTCCTTTGGAAAGACAGATTCGAAATATATGCGTTAAAGGAGGTGCCAATACATGCTTAAACAGTTTAAGAATCTTGTTGCTTATATTATCCCATCCAACTGCACAGTCATCTTTAAGGCCCGAAATGATTCGGGATATTTCGTTTTCGTCAATATCCAGCATAGCAAATGATTTCAGGTTACAACTGTTGTTCAATGTTTTAAAAGATGGTTGGGCGCAATTTTTCGGTATCTGTTCGGCCAGAGATTTCCCAACATTAACAAAAAAGTTATTTACTTTGTTAGCGGATAAGAGAGGTGAAGTATTAGTAAGCAGTAACCTCGAATTTGATTCACGTTGTTTAGTCATGTAGGTGACGTTTTTAATATGCTTCCAAATTTGCTTACTATTGTTGCCTGCTTTATTTAATTCATTTTTATCGTAGTTATTTTTAAGCTTCTTTAGGAGATTGTTGCAGAAATTCCTGTATCTTATATAGGTGTTTAAAATTATTAAATTATCAGGATATTTCTTAGTTCTCTGGTGAAGTTTATCTCTGTGCCTTATACATCGGATTAGTCCAGGAGTAATCCAAGGTTTAATATTACGAAGACGATTATTTACTGTCACAGCTGTCGTATTACGCAATATTGCTTGTTGGACATGTTTTATTAAGTACGATAAAGCCAAATTAGCGTCAGCAGTATTGTAAACTAGACTATAATCAATGTTGCGTAAATCATATTCGAGTTTGTTTACGTTTAATTTAGTCTTTGTCTGGGGGCAATTTTGCTTAGGCAGCGTTAAATTTACGGCTAGAATGACAGAATGGTGATCGGTTATTGTTGAGTTAGTAACAAGCGTAATAAATGAATAAGTGGTTTTGATCATCACATGGTCGAGGCATGAACCGCTCTGATGAGTAGGCAATGTGTGAGCAGGCAGAAAACCATGGTATGAGCAGATGTTAAGGTAATCTTGAGTCCCTGCGTCGTAGTTTTCAGAGCCAATATTAATGTTAATATCTCCTGTTAGTATTACATTCTTAAATGGGCTAAGTGCTTGAAAGATCTGGTTTAGGGAACTGTGGAAAGAGGTTAAGTTTCTTGCGGAAGGGGATCTATACAAAGCAATTATCGCTGTGGTTGTACCAATTTTGATGATAAGGCAGTTACTAACACAATCTTGTAGATCAGGTTCTTCGACTTTGACCTTTAATGATTCCTTAGCAAAAACAACGACACCATCGTTTTGATTGTTATTAATCTTAGTGTACAATAATTTATATCCTGGAATTGCCGGGAGATTTTCATGGCGCTTTGATAGCCAGCATTCTGTTAGTACCATAATATCGCAATTGAAGTTAAGTCTATGAAGAAAAATGTTAAAGCTATCGATGTTCTTATAAATACTTCGTATGTTTTGGGTTAGTATGGTTAGTGACTTTTGATACTTGGAAATATATTGATTGCAGTCTTCAACCTCACATGACTTTGACTCAGTTAAAAATGAGTTATCTATGTCGGTAATTAAGTTAATATCCATTCTATTTAAAAATAACAACAATAAATTACGTCTAGGATTTAAACAAATAAGTGGCGCTCTTAGGCGCCTTCATAGTCAATCGAGTTAATGTACCTGTATTCGGCAGCTAGTTTAGCCGGACAAACTGTATCTCCCGTCTTGTGGTTGGCTTGTTTTTTAAAGCGCATGCATGTAGCACATTTTGGATCTTCAGCTTTTTTAGCGCAGTCTTGGCTCGAGTGTCCTTCTTCACCGCAATGGCCACAAGCCGGGACAGAGTTCTTGCATGTCTTAGATGCATGACCATACTGCTGGCACTTGTAACATCTCGTTACTAGTGTGAAGTCTCGTACCGGGCAGGACGTCCAATTTATAAATAATCTGTCCTGTGTGATGAGGGCTTTGCGAATGACGGCTGAAACTTCTAGAATATAATTACAGCTCTCAGCATCTTTCCTACCAGATTTGTGGCTAAGTTTAATTGAGGTCAGAAATGTATCTAGGGTCATAGGCAGTTTATCCGTTATGTTTTGGTCGTAAATGCATTTATAAACCTCATTTTCAGCCATTGATGCGGGAACTCCTATTACAATAATGCGAGGTTTGCGCTTCCGAGGTTCGTCGACGGTAAGGCCTGACGAAGCGATTTGGACTGTTTTTTTGAGCTTATCTAGGTCATCCTTAGTCTCAGTGCTGATGATAAGTCCTCCTTTACCTATTTTACGTACGCCTCGTACTTTCAGCTTCATTTCACCAGGGCATATGATTTTTTGTACCATGGTCTTTGTTTCAAAAATAACATCGATTAAAAAAAAATGATTCACGGACATCCCAAAATGTTTACATTCAATGACGGTACTTCTTCGACGTTTAATACACTTTCCTGTTAACTTGCAAATACCTTTTGGTTTATTTATACCTTTACTGCAGTACACAATCAGGAATGTTAATGTACCCACAATGTAAATATTCTTAACGAGACAACTCGTTACTCAAAATCGGAAAACAGGATCTTTCTTACGCCATCATCAATCATGGGCAATGCACTCGTTCAAACAAAAATAACAGCTGATGAAACCAAAACCGACATTCTTCAAGATTGATGCCTAACAAGGACAACATGATGTAAGAAAGAGACGGCAACACGGACTGGATGTACCGTACGCTCCAGATTCACAAAACGTTTTCTCAGTAAAGACAATTTTGTATAAATACCTACCAGGAACGCATAAGCTTGCAGGTACATAAGATTTGATGCGGGGATAAACTTTGAATAGCACGAACTATTTGTGCTAGCTTCTTGAAATTGCTGTCGTGTTATGTTTTCCTAGTACACACATTGTTGGTACTCAAAGTTCTCTCAATTTTGAGCTTTGAACGAGGACAAAGTTTTTTGGTCCTTATGGTTTTTGGTCCTATTCATTCAAACTTGAACGAACAACAAGAGTTTTTTTTTTATGAAAATGTAATATTAATAGGTAGTTCTTAACCAATTCTAAGAAATCTCATCAATAGGAAAAGTGAAAAGAACCTACTGTTTTACGAGGACCTACCCACATAGTAAATTATTCATGGTACAAGGTGATGGTAATTGACATGGTACTTTCGATTTTGTCGCGATGGCATGTATCGCATTCAAAAACGATGATTTCACTTTTATGATGTACTGGGTAATTCCTATTAAGGTCTTTGGAAATGAATCCTAAGTGTATCGAAATACGATTATAATTACAGAATCCACTGAATAGCGTGAGAATTTTGTGGACATTACTTTCGAAATTTCCTCGCGTCGTAGACACCTTTTAATTAAGTAAAAGTATGATCTTTTTTTTTACTGTCTTTATCAAACACATTTATAATTTTATTACGCCATGGTGAAAAATTTCAGTCGAATCGCATAGTTACAATAAAATTGAAGTCAATGACCAAACTTATTTGGCCCTTCGAGCCGAATCTGTCCATCAAGCAGAATATTGATCAAGTGTACTTCATATCTGAATTTTGAACGCCTCGATCAGTTTTGCCTAAGCGGATCTTTAACATGGTTACTACATATGCACGACGGTCTTGGATATAGTTAGCATATTGATGAGGTCGAGCTCGATTGAATCTTAACATAATGAAATGATCTCAACTTTCTCCTGCCCTTATCCCAATTTATTTGGGGTAGGCGCAGCATGTCTTCTTCTTCCATACTTCATTACTCGTCATCTCAGCAGGCACCTTCTTTCTAGCCATATCATCTTTCACATAGTCTATCCATCATTTCTTTGGTCTTCCTCTTCCTTTAAATGATCTATACTAATATTACAAATACGAAAGTCTGGATGTATTGATAGATGGATGTTTGTTACTCAATCACATCATAATGGCTGAACGGATCCGGATGTAAGGCACAGAAATAGTTTATAATCTGGAATAGCACAGAATATACTTTTCTTTTCACACATATCATTTCTACGCTTCTACGCGAACGAAGTCGCGGGCAACAGCTAGTGCTTTATAAAATCAGAACACACATTATTGTACCCGGTCCTTTATTTGTCATCTGTTAAGACTGTACAACGAAGGCTATTGCGATTTAAACAGGTTTAGAAAATACCATACAACTTCACTTTCCAGTGCTGCACATAGGTATTTCCCTCTCAAGCTTCTCACTCTCGTCTTCCGACTTAAGCAACCAGTCTGACCCAACCACCTTTTAGGGTGGTCAGTCCTTATAGCTGGAGCACGTCCCATACTTAAAAAAAAATGCAAATAAATATGCTTGGGATTGGCCGCAACTCGCCTGACGTGAAGCGATGACGCGGCCTAGGGTGGAGCACGCTTACCTAGAGGAAACCGATTCACTCGAACTTTGAAGAGACCTAGATTATAATGATCGGGAAACAGAGAAGTCCGCAGTGAATTCCTCACACTGGCGGTTCGCACAATAAACGTGGAAGCACACTACGCTTGCCAGTATACGATCTCCACTTTAGGGACTCGTTCATTTCTCTCTAACCTCAATTTATACAACACCTATGCATTAAGAAAATTCGGTATCAACTTCAAGTCAGGTGCGTAGTATGATCTTTATGATGAGGACAAAATAAATGGAGAATGCAATACTTAATTGCAGCAGGTGGCAATCTATAGTTCACGCTTACTTCCACCGAAAAAAGGCGTTAAATCATATTGTATGTGTAAGTATTACACAAACACACTTGGGTGAAAAGATAAATAATGGAAATAGATTCTCCAAATAATTTTCTTTTAAAATTTTTGACATAGAAACTGAGCTCAAGTACTTAATAAACACATGTGCGACAAACAAAGGCGCGGTATTGGAGGCAGCAGTGTTCTGTTTTAGCACATGTGTGTAAATGTATGGAAATATATCGGATTTTTTATTTTCACATGTGCATAGTGAATTTTTGAAGTTGTTAGTGTAGAAAGTTTGGGATTGCTTTTGAATAGAAAATGGGTCATATCAAAAGTGAAAAATAGAAATAAATGTTGATTGATGTTTTTATTTCTTTACTTTCACGGCTGTAATCTTCGAACGGTTAGGCAGAGGTAGGTATACCTATGTATGATAAAATATGCTCTAATGATATGCTCTCATTTCACCAGTGATGTTTTAGTCCCACATAGGGCCCATATGGCCTAAGTAATCAACCAATTTTTTAAATAGAGGGTATTTTTGAAGCACTTTTTTAGAAATTGTCGTGATAACACAACAGTCATTCTTCAAAGCCAATATTGCTACAAAAAGCAGAACTTCAACCACACAAGCAGAAACAAGAATGTGTTCCATACTAAAAGACCACAATACAATTCAGCAAATCCACTGAACTCAGCTATGCACGTCATAACACAATAAACAGTCCCGTTGTACTAGGATAGCATACTGGAAAAGATACCATTCCGAGTTTTACTACCATTGTCGCGTACAATGTCTGTACACTTACAGCCCGTTTAATGTCTATTGGATTGTGAACGCTTGCTACCCGAATTATAAATGTACGACAAGCTGTTTTAGGACTACACGTTGCACGTTCGATGTTTTTGATGTAGCAATCTTTAGGGTTCCCGAAGGACCAACGGGACCTAATTACTACGCCTCCGCTGTCCGTCCGTCCATCCGTCTGTCTCTCAGCGGGCTTTATCTCATGATCCGTAATAGGTAGGCAGTTGAAATTTTCTCAGAATGTGTATTTCTGTTACCGCTTTATCAACAAAATAATAAAAAAAAATAAAAAATAAAAGATGGTACGGAAGCCTCAATGCGCGAGTTCGGCTCGCACTTTTCCAATTTTTTTTTATTAAATCCTTTGGTGGTATTTTAATGACTATCGTAGAAAGTAGAGCAAGTAAGAGATTATGTTAAGACGATTGTTATCATTGGTCTCTCTGCTTTCATAAGTTCCTAGTCCTGAGTAACTGCCTTACATCACACAAGCCATAAGCCCATAACATCATTACATAACTTATACCAATGCAAATCGTTGCCATCTCAAACCGAAAAATATAAACAGAACAACTACTTTATAAACATACTCGTAGAATATGAACTCTTAGTACAAATGACTGCTAGTACAATGTCGGCTTATGCAGTCACTCAAACCTAACATAATTATGCATAAACAATATGTCACCTCACATCTCCTGAGCGCCTAGTACAAATGGCTGCCAGTAGTGTTGCAGTTACTATTTAAGACAAGGACCTCATAAATAAGCGATCTCTATTATGTCACTGCTGAGCCAATGACATCATAACAAAGTCCCGTTGTACCAGGATTGCATACTGGTCGAGATATTGCTGAATAACGTAAATTACCATTTTCGCGGACAATGCGGGGTCTTTCACCTTACGCGTGCATCACATTTAAAGCGCGCACAGATTTGAATTTAAGCGAAGGTTGCGGCGCATGTAGTCGCCCACGGCTCGCGCGTTGCATGACGATAGTGTAGGGTTGGCAACACCAATGAATTAGCAGCTTTTTCGAAATATTTCTAAAAAATTATACGTCGTGATACATTCAGCATTTTATGGACATGCTGGTTGATAAGTGACTATTAAGAGGGCCATAAAAATTAAGTTACTGCATACATACACACAAAGAGAAATAAGAGAGGCATTAAATGAAGAAGAGGACTTTAGTCAACCAAATATCAGTACAAAGTTGTCTTGAAATAAATCTTAATCAGGTAAATAACAACTACACAAATTCAATAAGTTACATACACTGTGAAGACGATAAACTACGAAATTAGTAAAATAAAGTCATCAATAGTTTTCTAAATGTAGCAAAACATAATGTAAAAGATGTCAAACCTCCGTATTCACAAAAGTAAACAACGAAAACATAATTGAATTCAGCTCAGCCCTAACCTCAAAGCATTCTAAGCGACACACTCATTATTCAGTACATTTATCCTGTATCTACTTGTGATATAGTTTAAACGGGTTGTCCGCACCAAGGGTGATAGCAACCTGTCTGCGAACACCACGCTTTGCACTTAGAGCTCAAGTTACACTGGCTAGAGTTACAACAGCACGAAGGACCAGAGCAGAGGTCTTTAGACTGTAAAGACAATGTTTGGAATAGAGGTTCAAGTTACATTGGGCACGTTTTTAACAGTGAGGGTTAGTTGTTCGTTTCGTTATTTATTTTATAAAACAATAAAAAGGAGGATTTTTAGATAGTGTTTGCTTTTATAGAGATTTTAAGAATTTATTATTTTACAGTAATCTGTATTTGAACGGCTTGGCACGCGACGAGGGCTAAACACCGGACGGCATGTCTTCGTTTCCATGGAAGACGGGCAGGCCTTTAGTGTGGGACGTAATGTGTGTCGATAGTTTTGCGCCATCCCATGTTCCCAGCTCAGCGTATTATGCTGGCGCTGCCACGGCGGCGGCGACGGAGAACCTCAAGCGGCGTAAATATAGTATAGTATATAATTATACCGTTACGGGTAACGATGTTTTCGAGCCGTTTGAGGTTGCAAGTTGCACCCCTCGGGCCGTGGGTTCCAAGTGCTCACAGCCTTTTCAAGTAAATATCCAACCGTTTAGTTGACGCTTCCCGTGACCCGAGGGCTGGCTTTGACATTGGGCAAAGGCTACATTGTCATACAGCGTTTCAATGCCGCCAGTCTCTTGGGCACATTACCGGTTGACAGCGTTGAGGAGGAGTTCTTTAATAAAACCTTAAAAACTAGTATTATAAAAAAAAGTTGGATCTTTGACCTCCAATGTCTCCGTAATTAGGTATGGTCCTGAACAAAAAAAATATCGCAATTACGGGGAGAATAAGTGCCTTCTGGCTTAGTTAAGGGTCTTGTTACACCCTTTATAATAATAATAATATAAAAGATGCTCTAGGGATATGCAGAAAAGGAGCATAGCTATAGCATCCGCATGGAGCGATCTAAAATTAACTTTAGATCGACCCATGCAAGATCGGTTTTAGAATAGGCAGAAAGAAAGAAAGATTTTTTTATCAAAACTATATAACATAACATCACGCCTGTAATCCCCGATGGGTTAAGCAGAGATCTCAAATCAAATCAATCAAATCAAAATATTTTTATTTCACATAGGCCTACATGGGCACTTATGAAACGTCGACAAAAAGGTGCACGGTTCGGGTTGGTCGTTTCCTATGGAGAAGAACCGGCAAGAAACTCCATGGTTACTCTTTTAAAATGACTAGTTTTACAATATTATCATGTTACAGCATTAGTACTCAAGTATGGGGGGACAGCATAGGCCCGACAATAAGTCGTTGCTTACTACACAAGAAAAACGGAAAACAAGATAAGAGGTTAACAAAAGTTAACACACATCTAGGAATCTACAAGGCCTACACTGTTCACACATTCACAAACAATCGTTAAAAAGAATCTATACAAAGGCAAGAAAATATTATAAAAGACTAAATTAAACAAGTGACAAAAATTATGTCATCAGTGCTGCAACTATTCTGAACAAAGGGTGTTTAAGTGATGTGATAACCATTGTAAAAAAAGAAAAAAAAAACCATTGTAAATTAAAATGAAAAGAAAAAAAAAAATTGATTGAGAATAGTTAGAGACATCCACATATTTGTGCTGTTTATGAGCTACCAGGGAAGCCGCATGCGCAGAAGGAACTAAAGCCAAACCTCTTTATCTTCAACGTAGTCCTTGATTTTGTAATATGCTTTTTTAATAAGGACACGTTTAATGTAATTTTTGAACTTTCCATCGGTCAGTTCTATAACTGACTTAGGTAATTTGTTATAAAAACGTATACTGTTAATAAGAAAAGACTTACTAGTTTTTGTTAACCTGAATTTGGGTATTACAATTTCGTGTTTACTGCGTGTATTAATATTGTGGAAGTCGCTTCTAATTTTGAAAAGCCCTCGGTTTTTGCGGACATATAAAATACATTCTAGGATATAAAGGGAAGGCCTAATTATACTATACCCACATTTCACCAGTTATGTTTAAGTCCCATGGAATAGGGGGCGAGCCTATTGCCATTAATCTGACACACATCCAGACTCCGTAGCTGTTACTGCGAAAATTCCTGACGGAAAAACCCAATAACACTTTGACCGACCGGAGAATCGAACCCAGGACCTCATGATCAAGTCGTGCTTGCGACTACTCGACCAACGACAACACACGCAAATTATAAATAAACCATGATCATGCTTGGAAAGTCCCAAGTCTCGGAAAACACGTTAAGCTGTTGATCCCGGCTATCTTTCGTAGATCTGTGACAGTCGTTATGGATTGTCAGAAGCGAGAAAGTCTGTCTATCGGTAATGCCAAAAGGCATCGTGTTTTCCAGAGACTGAAAGCCGACCCCAACATAGTTGGGAAAAGGGCTGATGATGTGTGGATCAGTTTTCAGTCTAACCGGGTGCAGCTGAATACCAATATTTTACATGAAGCGACTGCTTATCTGACCTCCACAACCCAATTAGTACTGGGTTATACGATACCCCTTAGTAAGACTGTTTATCAGACTTTCGGGCCACACAATTCGAAGACTACTTGAATTGAGGGTAATGAGAATTAGAGTAACTGCTTGGAATAAACCAGTGTGTTTTTAAACTCGAAAAATAAATACAAAAACATATTTTTATAAACCAAAGTTTGTTTAGTCTCAGATTGAGTTAGTGCGTTGACACACAACACGATTTCTAACACTTCCACATTCGAAAGTAAGTGTTTGTGGCTGAATACCAATTTTTCTCGGTCTAAGTGTGAGAACCATGTCCTTCTAGATTTCTTTATGCTACAGGTTTTTTGAGACACTCGTAAGTAGGGCTTGTAGTGATACTGCATACATAAGAGCCTTGGGATTACTATTCTTGCCTTGAGAGGTTGGTAAAAATAGGCCCAAGAAGCATCACCATCGGCCAGCTTTTTCTCATGAATGTTTGGGTCGGTTTTGAGGAGCACGTGGCAGCGCTTGCCTAGGTTAGTCTGTGGATGGGTGACCCCCCATTACAAACCGAGTTTCATCCGTGTCTTTGACAGTCATTACAGGTAGTCAGTGCCCCGAAAGTCTGATAAACAGTCTTACTAAGGGGTATCGTATAACCCAGTACCTACTAATTGGGTTGTGGAGGTCAGATAAGCAGTCGGTCCACGTAAAATACTGGTATTCAGCTGCATCGGGGTAGACTGGAAGGCGACCCAAACATAGTTGGGAAACTTAAGATTTCTTATCATAGTAACCCCCCAGATAGGCAGTCAGTCCATATAAAATACTAGAATTCAGCTGCATCTGGTTAGACTGGAAGCCGAACTCAACATCAGGAAAAGGTTATGCAGATCATGAAGTTTGACTGAGAATGAAAGCCGATTCCAAAAACAGTTGGGAATAGGCTTAGCAGAATATGATGATAGGTTTGAATTCAATTGGTAGATAGTCAGATAGACTTAATCGGTACAATATCACTACATAGTATAAAACAAAGTCGCTTTCTCTGTCCCTATATCCCTATGTATGCTTAAATCTTTAAAACTGCGCAACGGATTTTGATGCGCTTTATTTAATAGATAGAGTGATTGAAGAGGAAGGCTTATATGTATAATACATGCAGCCATGCGAAGCCGGGGCGGGTCGCTAGTAAGGTATATTATCATGTGTGATATTTTATTGATTTCAACTTTCCTATTGCCAAGGTCCCTAAAATTAAGTACGATTAAATTCGTAAAATGGTCACAAGGTGACAATTTCATAATATACGTCTAAGTACGTCTATGACCGTTTTAAGAATTTTAAAAAAATATTATTCTATAATGATTCTGCTAAAGCGGCTATTTTAGATCCCCAGTTGTTGATCTGTCGGATGTTTGTCAGTTGAAAAAAAGAAAAGAGAGCGCCTAGCGTTTCTGTTCCGCAATCATTAGGAGAAGCGTAACTAAGAGTATTATAAAATCATCAATGTGTAAATCAGGCGATCATATTTCTCATAAAATGGAACATTCGCGAAGAGCTAAAAATTATGTTGGACAAGCATTTAACTTTACTTAACCGGTATATTATTTTCGTTCCTAAGAAAGTGGGACCAAAAAACCCATTTCTGTCTTTGCAATTTCTTCTTTACATAGTATAAAACAAAGTCGTTCCCGCTGTTTGTACGCTTAGATCTTTTAAACTACGCAACGGATTTTAATGCAGTTTTCAGCAATAGATAGAGTAATTTAAGAGGAAGGTTTATAATTATGTATATGTATTCTCATTGCACCCGTACGAAGCCGGGGCGGGTTGCTAGCGTGATATTACGACAGAAACAGACTTGGTACGTATTTCATAATAGCAATGAGAAAACTAGAGAAGTGATTCGGTACAGTATTGCAAATCGTCATCACATAACATCACACCTGTAATTAACAAAGGACAAGGCAGAGGTGTACTTAATAGTACACCTACATTTTGCCATCAACCGGGCACATATCCGAATTTCGTGGCAGCTAAGTAAATTCTTGATAGAAACACCCAATAGCACTTTGCCCAACCCGGAAACCGAACCCACGACCTCATGCTCAGCAGTCACACTGGCAACCACTAGACCAAGGAGGCAGTCGAGTCAAATCGTTGTCATTATTGGCTTATTCCAGCCACTACTATGTATGCCTTTAGTCTCATTCTTCCCTGGTCTGCAGGAGTCTCAACTATGAAGTAAGACCTACGTCATATCCATTGAATCATCACCATCATCTGCCTAGCCTTTTCCCAACTATGTTGGGGTCGGCTTCGAGTCTAACCAGATGCAGCTGAATACCAGTATTTTACATGGAGCGACTGCCTATCTGACCTCCACAACCCAGTTAGTGCTAGGTAATACGATACCCCTTGGTAAGACGGGTTGTCAGACTTTCGGGCCACTGACTACCTGTAACGACTGTCAGAGATCTTCAAATGACAGCCGGGACCAACGGCTTAACGTGCTTTCCGAGGCACGGAGGAAACATTCATATCCATTGAATATTCAATACAAATCAGCGAATAGGGAAAATCTAATAGAAATACCTGACAGTTACAGACAATTGTCCTGAAGTCCTGACTACCAGGAAATCAGATTTATCAACCGTTTTGATTAAATCAGAGCAATTTATCAACGATTTCGATTAAATCGAAGCGATTTATTGACTTATGGAACTGACAGATACTGGGATGAGTGGCTCGTTTTTCAGGCCATTACTTTTATGGGACCAGAGCTAAAAGAGAAATGAAAAATTGTGAAGGACCATTTTTCATTTGGAAGCATCGGACTGACCTAGTTTTTGATCGCTGATGACACCAACGAAATTTGACGAGGAAAATGGTGATTTTATGCAAAATTCTGAATCAGAACTTTAGATTTTGACAATCAATTCGGGTGCCAAAACGTGCACCACACGCTCGTGGCGCCATCTATAATCATAAGAACGTTATTGTTGTTTTCCTCGTGAACAGTACTTTTTTCGGGTTGAAAGATACCCTATGTCCGTTTCTGTACACCTAACAACGTATATGCAAATTTCAGGATGATCGGTTCAGTGGTTTAGGCGTGAAAAGGTAACAAACAAACTTACTTTCGCATTTATAATTTTAGTTAGGATAGTTAGGATTAATGTAGGTACACTTAAAAGATGTTGTATATAAATGAATGAGATCGGCTACAATCTACCTTACGGCGTGCAAATCATTACATATATTGAAATATTAATACAATCAAAATAATGCCAACTAAACAAAACAGAAATTAAAGTCAAGTCAATTAATAATGTTATAGTCAGGTACATTATATTATTATCTTACATGGTCAAATTTGCAATTAATTATAACAATCATAATCGTAATATTGAATTCTAGATACTAAGTAAATCTCGATATTTACACATTTTAAAATGGAACCTAGAATGTTAAGCTGGATGTGTGGAGTGACAAGAATGTATAAAGTAAGGAATGAGTACCACCTGGGTCTCTTTTTCCCTTAGGTTTTAACGATTGTCGAGTTTGAGTACTTTAAGCGACTTACCCAAATGTCTTTTCTTTGGTATAGTCCGTCGTGTCGTTGAGCTCCTAGCGTTATAAGTCGAGCTACACGATAACTGACAAATGGTTGCACTGACTGGACAGGTCCACTCAAATCTGTGTAGTTCTTTCTTTAAAAGCCCATATTAGTCCAGTCATTTAAGCTTAAATTAGGTAAGAATCTCGGAATTCGAGATACCCAGCTGTAAGTCTGTAAATACTTGTATATTGACACCCTGAAAGTTGTCTCAAAACCTACATATGGTAGGGTGTAAGCAACTATTAAATTTCAAGGTCAAAGGTCACAAAAATCGGTTTTTTGCGCTTTCTTTGGAAATATCTCATTTCCTATGGGTTTTTTGCTATTCATATTGATTATGAATATTGTAGAATACAAAATTCTCTACAAATTTGGTTTAAATTTTTTTTTATACGATGAACCGTTTTCGAGATAGAGGGCGGAGAGTGCGCGGTCACAGCATCACTTCAGGTCAACCAGTGCTTCCGGTCGAAAACGCGCCATATTTAGTTGATGAACTATCGATAAATCAATGATTATAAATATTTGTCAATTTTTATTAACTATTTTATTATATTTTATCATTTTCTTCATGCATTAATTGGCAGTCTATAATGCTCCGAAATCTGTGAAAAGTCTCGATCATCTTCGTTATATGCATTACGTCAAGTCTACAAAACTTAATAAACCTGTGCAGCTTTCAAATATTCCACCAACAAGTGCAGCTGCTCATCAACATTTCAACCGTGTATATTATCAAGTTCAAACTTGGTTAGGACATGATTTGGAACCCCAAGTAGTTGGGCAATGCGAAACGATTTTCTGGAGCCTATCATGACAATTTTACCACCTGCTCCAGAAGATTTGCTAAATACAATTTTCTGCAACTGCAAGAGTGGGTGTGGTTCGCGATGCGGATGCAGGAAAGCGGGCTTGCAATGCTCTTTAGCTTGTGGCCAATGTAATAGACAAGCTTGTCTCAATGCTCTACCATATTTTTTGACTTTCAATAAAAGTAAATGTATTGAATGATATTTTTTAATAAAAAGATTAATTTATTTGTTTTTTTTTATCATCATGTAAGAAGTTATTACTATTAATTAGGTTAAAATTCAAATATAATTCCTATATTTTCATTAACAATTCTGCAATTACATGGGCAGGTAAGTGTTGTTAAATAAATTAATACTGAATAAAAAGTGAATAGGTTAGGAAAAAAATTATAAAATATAATATAATAGTTAATAAAAATTGAAAGATATTTATAATCATTGATTTATCGATAGTTCATCAACTATATATAGCGCGTTTTCGACCGGGGAGGCACCGGTTGACCTGAAGTGATGCCGACCGCGCGCTCTCCGCCCTCTATCTCGAAAACGGTTCATCGTATAAAAAATTTTCGTGAACAAAATTTGTAGAGAATTTTGTATTCTACAATATTGATATTCAATATAAATAGCAAAAACCCATAGGAAACGAGATATTTCCAAAAAAAGCGCAAAAAACCGATTTTTGTGACCTTTGACCTTGAAATTTAATAGTTGCTTACACCCTACCATATGTAGGTTTTGAGACAACTTTTAGGGTGTCAATATACAAGTATTTACAGACTTACAGCTGGGTATCTCGAATTCCGAGGTGAACTTACTATAATGACTGGACTATATCAGACACTAATCTGCATAGTCCTCATTTGATTTGACTAAAGTTATGTCTGGGCCTTAAAAGAGACCATGGCCCCTGAGCTTGTTTCGGCTGTTTCTTCTCAGAGTTGTTAGGTATGAAACACCAGCCTCACTCATCTGGTTTAAAAAAAATGACGTGTAAAAAAAAGTGTTTGTAAAAACCGATTTGCATTAAAAACATAATTTATCATAATGAATTAGATAACAAAAAACCCTGCTTCAATAACTTCGAAATTAAAGTTAAAAAAATTTGACCACCCAGACGATCGATTCAACTATTTGCTTTTATTGTTACAAATGACACGTCATGTCGGCCATAGTTATTGCAAATTGTCTTTTGTCAGTGACTGTATTATAAGGGACGCCGCGGGTAAAAAAAGTCAAGAATTATATTTTTTCAACAGTCTCATCACATGTATTTTTTATAAGCAGCAGTCAGCGCAGAATTCATTTCAGTTTTACGATCGCCTAATTGCAGCTAGCTTTGGCTCACAATAAATTCATTTAAATATTCATAAAAATAAATTTTATTTAAGTCATGAATTTTAAATTCAAAAGTTTTAGTACTGACGGCGAGCGAGTTTACAAGCTAATTTATCGCATCTCGTGTACCAGGGAATCATAAACATAGACGCATACAATAAATCTAAAATCGCACACAAAGACCACATAACAATTAGGAGATGCTCCATTTCTCAGACATCAATAAAAAATGTTAAGGCGTGCATTTACTCGAGCGATGAGACAGCACACAATTTATTTGATTACAAACTATAAAGAACACTCTCGCGCTCATGATTGCCTGGTACTCGCAGACGGCTTTTATTGTAGAAATAATAATTTGGAATCACTATTATCTCGACTGAGCCAAGTTTTATTGTTTTATTAAATTCTATAGGTAATTATAGTCTATTGAAAATTACGTCTACTGTTAAGTTGTAAACGTAAGTTTTATTTGTGTGTAATTAGGTCATATTTTTATTTCGCCTTTGTAATAAACTTCTTACAATTTTTTTTCGTACAGAAATGACATGAAATAGTACATTTTGATATAAGTGGGGAAAACTTTGCTATTGCATTAGAGGCAGAAGCCGAGGAGCCGAGAACTGTAGTAACAATTCTCCACGCGTATCATCGTTTTTCAATACACTTTCGAAGAAATAAAATGTTAAAACGGAAAGTTTTTTTGTCAGGAATTATTACGAAACTATGATTTAATTTGCTTTTCTCCACGCTTTGCTTTCGCCAGGTTGAAGAAGAAGCAAAGGTACTCGTATATGATGCCGCTATACAGCCTAACATGAAAAATAGAAAATTCAAATATTTTTGAATTTAGAACACAAATAAATGTTAATTTGTTCCTTAAAAGTAAATATTTGTTTCAAAAAATCATATTTATTTATGATATTCTATTTAAAAACATAATATAAATACTCAAAATATTTACGCCGTAAAGACGAATATCTCTTTGCCGAGCTTTAAAAAAAAACAATCAACGCCGACTGTAGTCATTGATCCATTTGGACTTAGTATAAGTATAGTAATTATCTGTGGAAATTTTTATTTCCGCACGTCTGCGTAAAAATATTGAAAATCCACACGTGTCAAATACATTGCATGTTGAACCTAATCGTAGTGTGATAAGAACCAGTTTTCGAGAAAGTGTATTGAAAAGTTCTTTGAAAACCTGATTGGATGTCAAAAAGTTCATTTGTTTTTCATGTGCTCTTAGCAGCATTAGTCACAGAAATAAGTCATTTGAAAGCCTAAATTATCTTTTTTTGTGACCATAATATTACCATATCTCCTGCAACTTCTGTTATTATGGTGTTTAATAGAAAAGACTACTAAAAACTTTCAATAGCACTTTGTTGCTAGAAATGAATAATTTCCATAATTGTCTTATTGGCTGTGAAATCAACCCAAGACTATAACGAAAATCAAGTTATTTAGAAGCTTTCGAATAAAGACATCTATAAAATTCTAACATTTTCTTTCAATCAACAGAGCTGCTGGTTTAGAAGTACACGTTTCTAGAACAACGTAGTCCAATAGTAAGAACTTGACCTCAATCAATCCCTTTTGACTGCAGCTGCATACATTGCAGGCTACCAATAGGGATGTGACCCAATTCGCATTCTCAAGGGCGAGCGTACGCCTCACGATCTATGATCGCCTAGTCTTGTTAAATGTACAACTATACATACACAGACACACACACATAAGTTGAAGTCACTTTTCGTGTTCGTGTATGTGATCGCGTTTTCGCAAGGAATTGTGATGTGATTTTCGCCATCATTTAGGGAATTTATGACTGCTAAGCATGAAGTGGTTCGATTCGCAGATCGGGCAAAGTGGTATTGGGTTTTTCTATCAGGAATTTCTCAGTAGCAGCCACGGAGTCTGGATTTGTGCCCGGTTGATGGCAATAGGCTCGCCCTATATACACTTCTTGCACAAAATCACTAGATGCGTTAAATCCATTCTCTCTTTTCAATCTCTAAAGATACAGTAAAACAATGTCTTAGGTTCGTTAAGCGCTAAATGAATATAGTAGCTAGAAAATGAGTGTCTAAATAAAAATACACTTTGTAGATTTCTAACGCTCAGCACAGTGCTTAGAGTTGAAATTCCAATATATATCTAGAGTGATACTGAATACGCATAACTGTGCAAAAGTAATACTCATTTTATTCCAAATTAACAGGCGAGTTTCTTGAAATTCCAACAGTAATTTCATATATTTTATCATTCCTAGATCGTATACAACACAGTTTGCAGTATCTTTTACTATAAGTAATCGCGCAATATGTTCCTTTGCAATTTTCCTATACTTTATTACTGGTACCGTTTTCTATGTCTAACTGCTGATTACTGATTGCTTTGGTTTATCTATCTTGAGTGTTTTCTCTTACGAGGTGAGTAGCTCTCTAGCTGGTATTAATATTTTGTTCTACATCATCTATCTATACAAATAAATAAAATTGAAGTGTCTGTTTGTGATATCAAAATAACAGCTTTTTACTGAATGCATATGAAAATATTATATACGGCACTTATAACAAAAACACATTTGTTTTCAATTTTTGTCTGTCTGTCTGTTTGTTCGGCTAATCTCCGAAACGGCTGGACCAATTTTGACTACACTTTCACTGGCAGATAGCTGATGTTATAAGGTCTAACTTAGGCTACTTTTATTTTAAAATAATTAGGGTCCCGTGCAAAAAAAAAACCCTTGAAATTGTGATGGAATTGCGTGAATTCGAACTCGTTCAAAGCTAGAGATTCATGTTCACATTATTATTTCGTTATCTTTGTAAGTTGTGAAGGTCACTCGCTCCAAGTAAAATTCTGGTATTTAGCTGCATTTGGTTGGACTGGAAGCGGACCCCAATAGTTGGTAAAAGGCTAGGCAGATGCTGATGATGATGTCAGCCAGCTGCATACTTTTACTTGTGTCTTTTTCGTTGTGTTTTGTAAGTTTGTGCTTTCGTTTATTTGCTGCAATAAAGGCGATCCTATCTATCTTCTATCTTCCAAACAAAAACAAAACACCATCTACCACGACATACAACCACAATATAAGACAGCAAAATTCTTTCCTTTTACCCTAACATTTTTATGCAAGAAGGTTTATCTAGTTAGATAAGTGATGGGTGTCGGTCCGCGGTCTGCTAATGGACTTCCCTAGTCACGGGCGAGCCCGCGGCGACCTGCTAGCTATGGGTATGGCTGGGAAGCGAGCGGGTTAGCAGGATTTGAGAAAATTTTCGGAAAGGATTTGTGTGTTACGGTTGTAGGGTGTCGGGTTCTCATGTGACCTATTTAAGGGGAATGCTCCAACCAGCCCGCGGAATTCCTTGGTCAAAATCACCAATACAACCCTCCAAGTTCATAAAGGCGTAGGAACAAAAAAAAACAGAAAAAGTCATTCCTACAGCTTTATGAACTTAGAGCGTTTTATTGATGATTTTCATGATTATAATTCTGTAACTACATATGTCTTACAGCCGCGAATAATATTTTAATCAACATACAACCTAGCACTGGCCTGCAAATTGCAAAAAACGCAAGAAATTTTGGATTTCGCGGGCTGGTTGGAGCATTCACCTTAAAGGGAGGATTTTTGGTAAAATATAAGATAGGGGTTTCGCCGTTAAGACCTGCAGATACTGTTCAACTAAAAATAGATTTGAGCAGGATCGTAAGATTACTGGGCGTCGATGTATCTATATAGCAAATTGTATGTAATTTTAATCGCAATTTTAGTCGCAATGTAAACGTCGATATTGAAAATATAAATACAGATATTAACCTGCTCTTGTGCTGCGGTCCAGTTATTGTTATTAATAATAATTAAACTGTTGCAAACGTTAACATAGGACAACCGTTTTTTTATGGCCATTTTTAAATACTAAATCTTTATTGTATTCCACAATGTGTTCTTAGGTAGTAACGTAAAATTTTATCAGATGATTGTGGACTCGGTCATCTTTAACCGATTGTCGAAGACACAACAGCTGTATTTTAATTTCGTTATGATTTAAAAGGTGCAACTAATTACGACAGAGTACTTCTTATAATAATTAGTACGTCCTACTGCAGTGTGCATTACTGCAATATTTCCTGGCTCCACACTGAATCTTGTATTTTTATCTTCGGCTTCTTATCTGGATGTTGTATTGTTGGAATTCAGTTTAGTCTTACTATCTAGAGATTTCACCGGGCCTCTATTTTATTTTGTAGACCCTAACACTGTAGGGAATTTAACACTGCGTTGTTCGATTTTTGTTAAAAGACTTTTAAGATCTGTCTATGTTTACCGGTCGCTTTTCAGATTTCCATTTTGGAAATAAGTGATTGTATTTTCTGAATTTGTTTTTTTATTAGAGACCCGCCCCGGCTTCGCACGGGTGCATGTATAATAAACCTTCCTCTTGAATCACTCTAACTATTAAAAACCGCATCAAAATCCGTTGCGTAGTTTTAAAGATTTAAGCATACATAGGGATATAGGGACAGAGAAAGCGACTTTGTTTTATACTACGTAGTGATTATTTTTAGTATGGGTATGCTGTGTCCCGCTCCAGGGCAAAGGCGTCCCTTCCCTCTTTCCATTTTTCTCTGTCTTTGACTATTTGGGGCCAATTTTGGTAAGACCAGCTCGTCAAGCCATCTCCTTCTGAGCCTACCGCGTCGCCGAATTTTTTTGTTTGGAACCCAATCTGTGGCCCCTTTTGATGCAACACGCGGCAGATATGGCCTGCCCAGTTCCATTTTAAAATAGTTTTATCAAAAATACTTCTAATTTTACCCGTAAAGGTGAAGCTGGACATACCAGCAGTGGATGTCTTTCAGCTGGTATGATGATAATGACTCGTGAAAAACCTTGGCTCAGGAAGTTGGGTCCTTAATTGCCAGCTTTTATATTATTACTAGCGACCCGCCCCAGCTTCGAACCGGGGCAATTATTTAAATATATCAAAATTTCCTTTCTTACAAACCTTTTCCTAAAAATGACAAAAAAAAGGACTGCGAAATCGGTTGAGCCGTCCTCAAGTGACGCTCCGTCATACATCTGGCAATCGATTTTTATTTAAATAGATAGATTTTTAATAACATATATATATATGTTTTGTCTTATCCTATATTATAGCACTGCTGGGCAAAGACCTCCCCCATAGCCTTCCATTCTTCAGTCTGTGCGGTTTTCTCCGGCCAATCTGTCACAAACGCTACTTCTTTGCACCACTATTTATTTTTGACCAGCAAGATCGTATCCGTATTGATTGAGTGTATTTCTTTAGATCCTCAATGATCGGTCCACCTTACCCCACAAGGGGTGCCCTTAGCGCGCTGTCACTTAGTTTGTAAGTTTTATACCTCTGGCTGGAGGTCTTACACTCAAAGCACCCTCAGGATAGTCCGGTTAAGCAGAAACCAGCCTCATAGGTTGGACTGCGAGATTATATACACAAATAAAAAAAACACATAGTTGAAGTGCATTTCACACTACACCTTAGGACCTTCAATCTAGTTATTTATCATTCCGTAACTAACCATCTAATTTCTTCATTACAGCCGCCTCATGGTGCGAGGGTGCCCGCGACGCCACCTGTCCTAGGATCTGCGGACCTTCACTGCAAAGCGAACCGGTCTGCGCCACAGATGGGTACATCTACCCTTCACTGTGTGAGATGAGGAAGAAGACTTGTGGGAAAGGTATGAATATTTTGTATATTACCAGGTCATACTGAGAGAGCAGCGGTGGCCAAGTGGTGGCGGCCCCGACTTACGAACAGTAAGTCGTGGGTTCGAACCCAGGCAGGCGCATTACTTTGTGTAATTTATTTCATCACCACTGCTCTCAAAAACGGTGAAGGAAAACATCGTGAGGAAACCGGCATGTCCTAGAACCAAAAATTCGAAGACATGTGACATCTACCAACCCGCACTGGGCCCGCGTGGTGGATTATAGCCCATTCCCTCTCATAGAGAGGAGGCCGTGTGTCCCAGCAGTGGGAACATTATAGGCTGATTATGCAGGTCATACTACTACTCATACATTCTCTCATGCACGAGGTTGTGGGTTCAAATGTGGGCAAGTATCAAATCCGGGACATCACAGATATCGGTGAAGGAACAAAACGCGAGAAATCCTGGATTTAAGTCTGAAATCGTCAACCCGTCTTGGGCAAGCGTGGTGATCAATGCTCGTGCCTTCTCTGTATAAGAAGAGGCCTTTGCCCAGCAGTGGGACAGTAAAAGAATGGTATTATTATTAACAGGTATCTAAACAGAAATTAGCTATCAGCTGTTGTAACAGGTCGGGCAAAGTTTAACTTTGCTTTTCCATCAGAATTTTTCAGTAGCATTCTGAGGTCTAGATTAGTGCTGGTTTATATTAATAAATGCTGAATTAATAAACAAAGTGTTTGCGAACTACTCCAGTAACTAAAAGTCTCTTATTTTATTCATCTAGTTTAAATCTTCAAATTCAAGTCATACGGAACCTTCAAAATAAATTTCTTTACGAATTCAAAGGCATGAAAAGCCGAAGTAGATCTTCTTCCACAACCAGTCAGTCAAACTTATCAATAACCTTCAATCAGAAATTAAAAAAATTCTTTGCAAATATTTACAGGAGTACGACTTGCCCCAGACCAGACATCCTGCTCCCGAGCACAGGGGTCCAAATGCGATCATCGGTGTACATCCGAGAGGGATCCAGTCTGCGGAACCAACGGCAGGACTTATCTTAACAGATGCATGCTTCAAGTTGAGATTTGCAGGTGAGCAGTTAAAGATTTTTTTCTCTTCACCACTGCTCTAAAATTGGCGAAAGAATCATCGCGAGAAAACCTTGGAACCCTAAAAAATCAGACATGTGACGTCTGTCGATTACGGCCCTGTCCCCTTCAGAAGTCGAAAGATTATAGTTTGACTATGCTAGTCAGTAAACGCTATACCTACCTACATTGCTTGATTCTGCCTAGCTTTTTACCAACTAGCTCACCCTGAGCTTCCAGTTAGACCGGATGCAGCTGAATACCAATACTTGACACGTAGCAAATCCTTTTCTGACCTGATCACAGTTACTTGTGACATGAGCTGAATAGAGACTGGGTTACATTAGTGGTCTGACATCACTGAATTTCAAAGAAATAAAAATACTACTGAGATAGACATATTTTTATTTCCTTGGTTTAATATCCACTAGTGCATTGCTCTTGGTTCGATTCCCAAGTTCGGTAAAGTGCTATTGGATTTTCCTTGTCGGGAATTTTATTGAAAAGTGGGTGTACCAAAATTGACTCTTATTACTATCGAGAATGCAGGCTCGGGGGTTATAATCAGAGGGTCCTGCAAGGGCCGATGCCTGCCAGGGCTGCGGGACTGTTCGAAAGAGATACCGCGGCCCTGGAACACAAAGGGCAAAAAAAGGAACATGGATGGGTTTTAGTCAGTAAAAGTCTGACACTCCCTTCCGCTCCGCTTAGAGCGGGAGGAGTCATTTGATGATTTCCCATCCAAAAAAAAGGCTGGATGAGAAAAATAAAAATACACAAATCTAATGTTTCATTTATTTTTTAATCATTTAGTTTGTTCGTCACATCCACATATGTCTTTATTTATCTCTTTTTCTATTTTTTGGTCTTTCTCTGTTTCAGTTATCATATTAATGCTTCTGTCTATTTCAGAGTTGGTATTGGACTCTCCCATTTGGGAGCTTGTAATAACATCAGTGCTCATCGAGAAAACTGTCCCGTCGATTGTTCCCAGGCACCTCTCGACGGACCCATCTGCGGTTCTGATGGAAACGTTTACAAAAGCACATGTCAAATGAAGTTGCTGACTTGCGGGTGAGTGTGTCTTTGTTTTATGGAGCCCTGGTACTTGATTTGAATTAGCCTTGTTTTTTGAAACAAGACGGAGACAACATTGAGGAGTTTGGAAGGTAAGCTGGGACAGGTGGGGATGAGAATGCCACCATTTCAGATGTTTTTTCCATTTCGAACAACTGGCATACAGCAGAAGTGACGATACACATTTTAAACGCTTGGCAAATTAAAAAAAAAGCGTTCAATTTCAGTTAATCGTTTGATAAAAAATTTTCAAAGTTTTAAAATATTCTTTTACTGAAATTGTACTTTGTCATTTGTAGTGCAAGCGGGCGTAAAAGGGAAAGATACTGCCTGGCCCTGGATGAGTAAACTGAGCAAACGAAACTGCATCAAAATTTTACTTCAAGTCAAAGAGTTGTTTGCTAGCTGCTACATCTATTTAGTTGTAATTTAAACAGTTGATAAATAATAAACACTTTGATCGTTTGGAATTTGTTAATCCCGGTGTAAAAAAGGTCATTCGCCATTAGAGTATTTCTTTACAAATACGCCCTAATGTTACTATTACAAGATAAACCATTCACTCAACGAGTTTTCTACAAAAATCCTTAGACTGCTCCAATCTAGAAATTTCTTGTGTATCGTCAATGCGTTTTTTAAAAACATTTAAATTCACATACACAAACAGTCAGACCCGGAACAACTACCTGTAGAACATACAGATATTTGTTCCGTGTGGGACCTGAACCCGCGACACGTATCGCAGCAGCCAATCGCTCAGCCACTGCGCCAATCTTAATTAATGCTTTTATATAAAATTTTCAGCCAAGGTGTAGTACGAACGAATAAAAAACATTGCCAGACTACCCGCCATTGCCGAGAATCTTGTTGGCGTGTCGCCAGACCAACGTGCGGTTCTGATGGAAAGCTGTATGCTAACGCCTGCAGGATGAAGGCTAGCAATTGCGGGTATGTAGTTTTGCGATGGTGAACACTTTTTTTTAATTGCAAAATGGGCCTGCTCGTGACCTCGATCACGTCTGATGTAAAGCGATGGATGAGGTATATGATGGAATGAGCGTGCCCAGAAGATGCCTGGTAAATGGTAATTTTAATAGTAATTTAACTTTTAATGCACGAATAATGGATATGGCCTTTATTGGAAATGAGAGAGAATCAGTATTGGTAGTAAAGTTGGATGAAGAAGAGGAGGATCATCAAACTAGTTAGCCTTTCCCAGTTATGTTGTAACTATCGGCACTCCAATTTAAAAGGCTCAGTTCGAGGAGGCACGGGGAAAGAGCACATGGAAAGAATTGAGGGAGGCCTTTACCCAGCAGTGGGACAGCACTGGTATTAAAAGAAAAGTCTCAGTCCCAGGAATGAGACACTTCAGGCTAAATTTTAAATGACTATTTTAATGTTAAGCTGACAAGCGCAAGCCAACGAGACCAGTATCTTCATCATCATCTACCTTGCCTTATCCTAACTATGTTGGGCTCGGCTTCCAGTCTAAACGGACGCCGCTGAATACCAGTATTTTACATGGAGCGACTGCCTATCTGACCTCCACTACTCTTTGGTTGTCAGAGTTTCGAGATCAGGATCTTCTAACATATGAATCTTTTATATTTTCAGTAAACACGTATTTGAAGTACCAATGTCGTTCTGCGTATCACAGGAGAGGACATCAGGAGGGGAGTCATGCCCTAAGGACTGTATAGGACAGAAGGAGAAGCTGGTCTGCGGCTCCGATGAAATGGTGTACAGGAACGAGTGTGAGATGAAAATGCTGAATTGCGGGTAAGTGTTAATACATAACATAATAATAGTTAATAACATAACATCACGATATGTTGTTATTAACATGTTTCTTCAAAAACGAAGGAAACCAATACTTACGTATTGTACCATCCATCCGGCAATGTGCAACAGGGATACACCGGAATCATAGAATATACCCTAGAAAGAAACAAATATATATTAATATAGTGAAAATCTGTTGCTCACACTGTGTTTGCAATTTCTTAAGATAATAAATCCGATGACATGGGCAATTTTTAACGCACATTTGATTTTCAACCCTCGATACGAATACAACAGAGTGAAGCTGTCAACCAAGCATTCTGTGCTGGTTGACGGCTTCGTGTCTGTTCCGCTTAGGGTCCGTTCGTATTTTAATCAACATACAACCACACTGACCTGCAAATTGCAAAAAAAAGTCAGAAAATTTGAATTTTGAGGGCTACCCTGGCGCCAGCACCTTAAAGCTGTATTGTTTTAATCTTACTTTAGTGCAGGAAAGAGATGGCGCTAGACGTTCTGTATAGCCATCTCTTAAACCGTGACATTAAAGTAGTACTGCCATTTACAGAGTCCCTGATCTCCATAACATTATTAATATCTTTAACAGGAGCGTTAGCAACAGAAAGATAGTGAAGAAGGTGGACATGGAGAAATGTCGCGGCAAAATGAACAGGTGCATGAAGGTCAAGTGCCCCGCCGACCTGGACCCCGTCTGTGGAACCGACCAGAAGGTGTACAATAACCCTTGCTTTTTGAAGGTCGCTACTTGCCTGTGAGTATTGTATTTTTATGTTATCCTAATAGTTTCAAATGCACACCACTTTTTCTCACAGATCATTATGAGATTCGTGACCCAGCAATGGAAACGGTATTGGCTAGTCATGCCGTCATAGTAGTTTTTTTTTTTATTGTATATGGAGATCTTCTGAGTTTTAATCCCTGGTATCCATAGCGTCCATAGTTGCATCTGAACTTTTGTTGTTATTATATATAACACCACAAAACAGTCTAGTCTGATATTTTTAGCTAACTTAGATGTTGCTGCTCATTCACTTAAACTACTAGGTTTTACTGTAAATATAATACGATTAATACAAATAAGGCTGAGAATTTGCACTTTTTGAATATCAAAATTTCACAGTCCCAGAATGTTTTCAAGTGGTGGGCGTTTTGAGAGATTGTGTTTTAGCTGGAAGAAGAAGTGGTGGAACGGACTCCCCAGAAACACATCTGTTAGTTTTGACACTACTTACATGCAATCTTCAGACCATTTCTTATTCCGTTCCATTCACTATCTCAAAAAAAACTTTCATAATCAACATCAGTATTGCTTTTAACTCTTAACAAGACGTCGTGTTAAAATAATTTCAGCAAAGGAATCCAACTGGCTCACTTCGGCAACTGCACACTACTGCCTCGGTTCAAGGAGGACTGTCCCGATACTTGCGAGAATGTGGTGGACCAACCCGTCTGCGGCTCCGATGGAAATGTTTACAAGTGAGTAGATTTTGAAGGATTTACTCAAGCGGATTTTTAGTGGACATATAAAAGCTATGCTTAGATGGCCATTACTAGAAAGAAAAACGAAATCAATAAAAGGTGACTAACAAAAGATATGCCCTAGAAAAATATACGCACGCTGTAGGTCCTCAGACATTCCCTTCCGGCTGATTTCGATGACCCTACAGAAAAAAAAGCTCTCATCAGGCAACCAACTACCACCAGTCTGGAAAATTCTAAACCGTCGGTAAAGCTAGGTTGGTTGCTGCAGGGACAACTTTGTCAAGTAGCGCGTCCCCGATTGTAGCGCAGCAGCTCAAACGTCGCCTCAACTCTTATCGTGTGAAGAATACGAAGATGAAAAAGCGCAACTTTATATGCCAAATTCCTGCTTATTACTACCACCATGCACTATTCAATTCCACTATCAAATCTAAAGTCAATTCAAACCAAATCGCTACTCCAACAACCAAACACCGTCTAACCCAAACCACATGTACCAACAGATCAGAATGTGAGCTCCGCCTAGCGACGTGCGGGCAGCACGTGGTGCCGGTGTCGGCGGCGCACTGCCGCACCACCGCGCTGTGCCACGAGCGCTGCCCCGACACGCCCGCCTTCATCTGCGGCTCCGACAACCGCTTCTACAAGAATGAGTGTTTGATGAAGAAGGAGAATTGCGGGTGAGTACCCTCTGCCTTGACACATTTGGATGAGCGACGTTATGGAACCGATGGACGAAGAAAGGGAAGGCTTATATCCAGTAGCGTTTGATTCCGAGCTGAAATGATATAAGTTCAGTTTGTAGTGTACACACACAGGGTCAAATAAAATTAGCGTAACTTGGACGTTACGGGTGTGGACATCTTTAGTCTATTTTTATTAGGGTCAACGAAGTCCAGATCTTCAAAATCAATAAACGAATTTTAAAAATTGAGTTTTGCAACAAAAAAAATCCTGTACTACTCGTACTCAACAATGCAAGTCTTGACGAGCGGACAATAAAATTAACAACATCATTTCATCTTCCTCAACCTACTTTGTTTGATAAATATTGTAAACATCAGAATTCACAGATGGTACAAGAAATGTTTTCAAACCATTTCGATTCAATCCTTTGCTAGCACACTAACAGGATACCAGGCGCTCATATTAAACAAAGAGTTCTCTCTATTCACAGCAAGCACGTGTTCGTGGTTCCTCTGAAGCGTTGCCTCGCGCGCTTCCAGTACTCCGGCTGCGCGCGCGTGTGCCCGCCCGAGTACGACCCCGTCTGCGGCACGGACAACAAGACTTACTCTAACAAATGCTTCTTGGAGATGGAGAACTGCCGGTCTAGGTGAGTTCTTTGGGTTTATGGTAGCCTGGTACTTCTACTATCAGTATATCGTTTTCCAAGTAATAATTTCAAAGACAATATAATAAAAATCGAACAATTGCTGAAGTTATTAAATGCAAAAATTAGCAACGCAAGATTTTGTCATCATTGCAAAAAGCGCCGCGCATAGTCGCTTAATGTTCTGATTTTCATTTGTACACGATGTCAAAAAATCTTCAGCCAGCCGAATTTATCTACGGTCGTTTAGTTTGTACATTGTTCATTAGTCAGATGACTGTTCTATACTTCAACAAAATTATATGTACAGGCGGGAAAACACAGAACTAAAATAAATGTACAGACTCCAGTTTATCAAGCTACCTGAAACTAAAATTTTCCCAATCAACCTTGAACCTAATGCTTAAGCGATAAAGTTGAAAATTTATTTAAAAAAATGACAGATCAGAGCTTGATGTGCTGGCGTCTAGGCGTCTGTACCGAGTTTGACATACCGATGCATTTTCGCTTTACAAGCAGCGCCACCTTGAACTGCTTCTACTTATCAAAAAGTCAAATATTGTATAACCACATAATGTGCACTAAAATTATGAATGAGGAATTTATGCCATCAGGCATAGTTATAATATCCTTGTTGACAATCTTAAATTTAGAACACTGAAAACCTGCTTATGTAAATACAATGTAGTAGTGTGTTACTTATTATCTTTAAAATAAATTTATGTCAACATAAAACTGTTTGCTTTTGATATCTTTAATATTCGACATAAAACATGTAATGTTACCTTTGTTAATAATTTAATTATCCCATTCTCAGTTTTTCTTTGTTTACTTTCTTCTTTACGGTAGTTCATTGTCTTTCGGATCGGAGAATTTGAAGGACAAATAGAAATGGCGCAACGATTACATTACAACCAATACAATTATTTTACCTCTAATCTTCTATAATCTCTCTCATATTATCCTTCCCTTATCCATTTTATTTGGGGTCTGTGCAGCATGTCCTCTTCTGCCATTCTTCTCCATTACTCGTCATCTCAGTATTCAGTCAGTCTCATTACTGCCATATCATCTTTCACACAGTCTGTCCATCAATTCTTTGGTCTCCTACTCTTATGTCCATATAATCATTATCATTCATTATCCTGCTATTATCCCAATTTATTTGGCGCAGCATGTCTTCTTCTTCCATGCTTCTTTATTACTCGTTATCTCATCAGACACCTCCTTTCGTACCATATCATTCTTCACGCAGTCCATCCATCGTTTCTTTGGTTTTCCTCACCCATCCACATTCATGCTCAAAACTTTCCTCAAGACATTTTCCTCATTCCTCTAACAAATACAAATTAAAAACTTTCCAGTGACCTTTATTCTCATACAGATACGGTTTGTTTCAACTGATAAAGTTAGGCAAAATCACTGTAATCTTTATTCTAGAAATAATATTATGATAAGTATGAACACTTTAAGTTTGCCGTTCAAAGTGGCGCTGCTTGTCAAGCAAAAATGCATCGACATGTCAAACTTGGTACATTTATTTTAGTTCTGTGTTTTCCCGCCTGCACAGATAAGTTGGCTGAAATGGTAACTGTCTAGTTTCTGCTGTCGAAGTAAAGGGATTGTATTCTTGGCCGTTCAACCGAATTCCGATGTTTAAATTGTCTATGAAATTGGGGAGACCATGTCGTGTATGCGTGTTTGGAAAATCGACGAATTTGTAATTCATAGTGTAGGGGATTGGGGTACGTATTCAGATACCAACCAGATTGAGAACTATCGACCAAGACTCAACTCAAACTGACTGTGTGTGAGACACACATGCCTGGGTCGGCCTTATTAAATTAAATGTATATTTTGACGCCGGGCCCATTGACTTTGGTGAGAAAAAATTTTAAGGAGTTTCTTTCACACCAATGTAAAAACGAGTATCTTTGTGTTTGTAAGTATTATTAAATAACTAAATGTTTCTTTCTTTCCAGGAGCCTGGTACAACTGAAACACCTGGGCACATGTACGGACCCCATCGCGGAAGAACCGAAAAACTATCTATATCGATAAACTAATCAATTATCACCGTCATATCGATATACCGCTTTTCTATCCATAATCATACTCTCGGGAAATGGAGTCCCACTATTAGTGCCAACTTTTTATAAGTAAAAATATACTATAATGTAAGCGACCAATCTTCGTCTTCCAATAATCGATAAATTTAAGTATCACCTCTAATTCATGGTCATAGTTTAATCGATTAAAAATCGGTAAGGGTTCCACACTAATCAATCGCAAATAGAGTGCGCCATGGTTATTTTGGCGCTTGAACGACATTGTTAGGAGTGCGCTGTAGGTAAAAATTTGTGAAAAGGCGCCATCTTATGTTGTCAATACAAGATGGCGGCTCTAGTTCCGACAATGGCCACGCGCCAAATAAAGAACCATAACGGACTTTACTTCTTTGTATTGGGTTTTTTAATAGTAACGGTATTTGGATCTTTCTGCTTCGAATCAATTAGTGTGGCAATTCTTAAGGTTCAGTCAAACCGACCGGACTGTACTCCGGACTGGCTGCGGACACTTCAGTCCATTATCTGTGCGGCCCGCAATCTATCCCTACTGGTTTGATAGCACTTTTATTCGGTTCACTTCGAGGACAAAAATCGGTTAAACTATGCAGATCAGTACATATATACATTTAAAAAATAGATCAGTACAAACATCCGAACTCAAATTCGCAAGATGGCGGACAAAATAGCCGCCCTTACTAAAAACTCTTTAGTTAATATTTAGTGATTTTAGAATTAATATTTGACTGTTTATTTATTTTCTATTTATTTTCTGTGCGTAGCGTAAGATCATATTTTTTTTTGTAAATAATTAGTGAATTTTTCGTCATATTTATTGTTTTTTCATTAAGAAACGATGCATTTAGAAGAAGACTTTTATTTAACAATTATGACAATAAGAATTTTTAATCGAATTAGAGACATTTGTGTGCGTTTACCGCCTATTTAAGCAAACTATATTAAAGGAAAACCTATTACAAGTTTTCAAGCATTCCACTATTTTAATAACTGTTTCATATTTTCGTTTGACCTTTGAGCGAATACGCATGATACGCGTTACATCACATTAGAGGAAAAAAAAACTTGCGGTGACGCTGGTCTTTTTTATGAAATCGCTTAAATGCATCCCAAGAGGATGAATTACTTACAGATGTGTGACCATTGTGACCTTTACATTAATAAGTAATAAAACCAATAAATACTATTTTATTTATGGGTTTAGACGAATACCTCAAACGTTAAACGAAGATGCTATCATTGCAAATTGTATAAAATGAATCAGTTATTTTTATAGCATACCGAATGATTTTATATCAATTTTAATCGAAACACAAATAACATAGATTTACGTATTTATTATGTAATTTTTAGCCTAAATAATAATTAAACGAAAAACTGTACTTTTTAGTCAATTGAAACCGCATTTTTTCAATTTATCAACAAATGTTTAATATACTACATTTCAATAACGTTTTTTATACTCTATAATCGTAGTCTTCAGTGTATTGCCAGGTGTAATAACAAACCAATAAAAAAATATTACAATTCTTCTTTTTTCATTTTAGTCCTTAGACCCTTTTTTCAGTAACAACTAAACTATTGCCATAGATACTATTTTAGTTTAGTTTTTAGTTACTATTTTAGTTTAGATACTAGTTAAGTTTAAATTAAATATGGAAAATATAAATAAAAAATACAAGGAATTGTATTTTTGTTTTTTATTATTAAAAATACAATACCTTAGATTTTTGACGCCATATTTAATTTAAATTCCATGTTATTATTAGAATGAGCAACAATATACATAAAAATCAACCTTACCGCGAAATGATGTAAAATAATATTAAAAACCTCTTCCTGTTTTAGAAATCGGTTAAAAATATGGATTCGGTAGTACAACACATCGATGTTACGCCCCAAGTTTCTTTTGGACCAAGCCCGCCACACTATCCCTAACCACTGCACCACCTGAAAGCCAGAATCAACAGTGGTAACCGCCAGAAAAGCGCCGAGACAATGGAGTTATTCGAGTCCCGGATAAATAGTTAACCGTCTTGGATCCCGCAACAAAATTAATCAGTAGAGAATAGCGAGAATACTAAGCTAGCATACTGCACTGTAAAGCTCACGGCTTACTTGTAACCTCCGTACTGGACCGGCACAACCTCTTATTTTAACTAGCTGATCCCGAACCGACGCGATGCCGTTATGATACTTAAAACACGCGACAGTCTTTGAAATTTATCAGTTTAAAGTTCGAAATTAAAAAAAAAAACGGCTTGATTGTTTAAACCTGTTTTTTTATAAATGCGTTTCGCCATCCTTCAGCAAAAATCCGTTAGGGAAAAATTGACCAATGAAATTGGACGCGCGGACGCGCTCAGCACATTGAAAACCGCGCCGAGAGCCATCAATATTCCAATACAATGATGACACTGATGGCTTTTGAACGTGGTTCAGATGTGCTGATCGCGTTCAATTTTAATAATAAAATTGGTCTTTAGTCGCTTTTTACGACTCTATAGAAAAAGAGAAAAGAAAAGAAAAGAAAAGAGAAAAGAGCATAGCCTGGCCTTTGCCCAGCAGTACAGGATACTAAAAAAAAAACTGAAATAGGAGGCCTTTTTGGACTCAAGACTATTCTTTACCAACCACCACGGTACAATCGATTACCGTTGAGTTTAGTGCTGCAATTTTTCCATACAGAACCTGTCCACCAGGTCGTTAAAGCCGACCGGTTTGAAGTACGCGACTAGCTCGTCTAGAAGGCTCTTGAACTTCTTTGAGAATCCTTGTAGAGCTTCCATTTTGAAGTCATCGTGATACGCCACTATTGCACCTGTGGATGTGACTGGTGTTAGAGGAAAAGATCTATACAGCAAACTTAAACATTATATAAATAAAATTAGTTTATTTCAAGTAACAAGACTCATATATACAAACAGATACATAAAAGGGTACAGACAAGATAACAAGCACAGAGAAAAACCTACAGTCACTAGGTAACAATATGTCTGCTGCAGTATTGCCGGATATAAGGGCAATCCAGTCTGTTGGCGATCAACGCCAGGACGGTGTTGGCGCTGACTCTGCGCACCAGAGACGCGCACCGCTTGCGCATCGTCGCGTGAAAACAGTCGGTGCGCGTCTCCGAAAACATGACCGAGGCATAGTTGATGCTGTAGCGGCACTACATAGAGTACTACAGCAACATAGAACAAATCCAACCATCTATGACATAGATGATGAACTAGACATACATCAAAATCCTACACCGCACAAGTAAAGTTATCCGTGACTTAAGTAAGACTATTATAAAAGAACCCGACAACAACTGTCGGGCAGTAGCCCACCAGACAACACTCGTTTGGTCACAAGATCCTCCCTTTTCTATGGCGGATGAAGGACTTTAAACCCTGTTCACCAACCTCCAAAAAGCTAAGTAGTTTAATTCCAAAATAAACCTTGAGCGTATTAATTTTATGTGTGTCTTACACCGTCCGCGACTGTCACCAAGCATAGTATATGAATATGAACATGAATGTACACTTCTAAGGCTCAATTTTGTATGGACCGTTATGCAGTATCCTTGAGGTAACTCAAAATTACCTTTAAAGTTTCGCCTTGGTCTTACAAAGGTAGAGAAACGAGAGAAAAGTGCAGCAGTAGTGGCCCTTTGTACAAGAACGGAGGAAGGAAGGTGACAACTTGACATCATGTGGCCTGTCCTGTTTGCCACCAAATAACAAGGAATCCAAAATCACCCAACGATATTCGTAAATTAGTCAGAATAATTTTATTATAACAAAGAACTTACTTGCAATCATAACGTAGGTAGCTATCCACTTCCAGATACTCATTTTCAAAAAAAAAAAGTGCTCGTTCTGGTGAAGAAAAAATTTGGTTATTATCATGATAAATCTCGAATGAAATTAACGACCTCAGCATTTTCAGGCCTCGGTAGGCACTTGTGGACATAGGCGTCCCTTGAACCAGATGATGCTGAAGCAAAGCAGGCCTTTCCAAACTATGTTTCTTTCAGTCTAACCGGATCGATACCAGTATTTTACATAAAGCGACTGCGCATATGACCATCACACTGGTTTTGCTTTGCTAAGACCCAAAAAATCTTGCGACATTTACACTCTGATAAAGTACTGGTAAATGAGCATAACCAGCTTATATATTATGTATCTATTGCTGGGGCTCAGGCCTTGGAGATACAATAGGACACACCCATATTC
Source organism: Eurois occulta (assembly GCA_950022335.1). Taxonomy (NCBI): domain Eukaryota; kingdom Metazoa; phylum Arthropoda; class Insecta; order Lepidoptera; family Noctuidae; genus Eurois; species Eurois occulta. The sequence continues at coordinate 3,774,020 of OX465480.1, read as the reverse complement.
AATTATCTTGAAGTCTCATCAAGATGAACCGATATCGTCAAAATCGCGGGAAACAGATGGATGACAGAAACAAGAAGTATGACAGAAGAAAGGCGTGGCCTATACCCATAGTGGACGATTCCGGGCTGAAATGATGATGAAGATTAGCGACAAGTAATCAATTCAGTCTATAGTCAGCCACTGCTGGACACGGATCTGGGTTATTCCAGCCACATTTATGGGAACTTGCACACTACAAGCCACCATGACTTGTCGCATGACCGGCAGTTTTCTTGAACAAAATTGGTCGGACGACCAGTTGGATCTTTCTGGTCGAAGTTTACGCGGCCATAAAACGTGGTCGTGGCCGCGTAGTGCTCGAGGTCCATGAGCTCGTCAGTCCATGTGATGTCATGTCTGTGTGCGTGAGGAAGCCCCTCACAATAGGTACTCCCACAATACTCTTGCCGATATGCGGTTTCCATTTTAGGACTCATTATTCTAAGGTCATCAAAAACTATTGCCAGCCTATGACTTGAGCTAGCTTGAGAGCCTATTGCCTGGTTAATCTATTCGCAATCCGATGGTCGTGAATTAAAAACATACAAACCAAGAAAGGTGTAATACTGATATAAATCAGGAAGCTTATTATCGTTTTTGTTTATTTTATCGTTTTTGTTTATTCTATTGCATCAAGCTATGAGATTTTGTTCGGAAGAAAATTTATTTAAGAAATAACATTTTGGAAAGGTTTGACATAGTGCAATTTGACAGAATTTTTGGTCACTGCTATTTTGACAACTGATAGAAGATCAAAGATAAAAATATATTTTATGGAAATAAGGCTTTATTTTAATAGACTAACCGACTAGCTGTTGCCCGCGACCTTTGCCTGTGTGAAATTATAAAAATATTACCTGAATCGGATTTTGTTAACAATTTAATGGGTTTTAATTTTATTGCACGGAACCCTAATCCTTTTACTTAAATAAAAGTAGCCCAAGTTACTCCATAAAACATCATTTAATCAACAGTTCTATTTATACTTATCCTCTTATCTTTCTAATATTAATGGTTAATCCGAAAATGACTGTCCGTCTGTTCACGTGTTACGGACAGACCCAATTGATAAAATTTGCCGCATATACTGAAAATAACCGAGTTGGGATACTTTTAATCTCAGTAGTACATTCCCATGACACATTTTCAAACCAAGCAAGCGAATCCGCTAGCAAAACCCAGTTTAACTTAACTTTAATTGGTGCAGGATTTATCATGTTAAGTATATTGAATTTACAAAGAGTTACAGTTACTCTCAGCCTTTGATTCCTTGATAAGTCATTGATCTTCAACACAAATATTACATCTAGACGTATCAAGGAGCGTCTTTGCGTTTAAACTCAGTTCACGAGTGACCGCGAAAGCTACCTGACGAGCACCCAGTCTTAGATTTAATACGAAAACTATTTCAATAATAGTTTTCAGTGAACATGGGTTACAAACACACCGATTTTAGAGAGTAAACCTTTAAAGTTACCATTTACTTTAATATAGATACTTTATTTTTAAATTGTGATATGATTTTATAATGATATCACCGTCGTGAGGCTAACTCGGCGCCAAGAATCATTCAAAAACCGGCCCTTAGCCAGTCTAACGCGCAACCACGCATTAGGAAGTAGTATTTTTATAATTAAATTAACCAATACTCAAAACAAGTGTTTCAAGGTTAAATGTTTGAAGAATTTAGTATTTTGAATAGATTTTAGCGTTAGTATTTAATAATGGCGAAATATTACTTTATTTTCAACGAGGGGAGCAAAATCAATCAAATAATTTGTGCTATACTGGGTGAGTCTCTGTACAATTGTTTTATTTTCATGTAACTCTAAGAAGGAATATCGTTTTTCTGAAAAAGCATGCTTATATTAGGAATAAATTAATAGAATCTTGAATGAAACTGTTATTTGTCATCATTCTCCTGGTCCAAATTTATTGAGGGTCGGCAGCATGTCTTCTTTTTCCATCCTTTCAATAGTAACCGCCTTCTAGCCAGTGTAAGACCAAAGAAGCGATAAATGAACTCCTTTCCTCCCTTGAGTATGATCCTTACTACAACTACTACTACGTAATTATAGCCATCCACATTTAAACCCTTATTTTTTCTTATTCCAAAAAGTTCGGAAGAAATAAGGTTTATCACTAAGTCTGAAAACGGGTTATTTACAATATTTTCTATTTGTTTTGAGTTCCCGATATTTGTTAGTTTAGTTTATTTATTAATAATTATCAACAATTACATGTCAGATTTTGAAAAAATTAAAACCACAAGTCATTATAAATGTACATTAAAAAAGAGCATCACACACATTTTATTTTTTTATTATCGTATGTTTATCCGTGATCATGGTGCTTGCAACAGCGCCGAAATATCGGGAACTCAAAACTAATAGTAAACATTGTTAATATCCCGTTGTCAGTGTTAATGATAATGTAAGTCACCATGTCAGTTTAGAAGTAAGCTTTCCGATTTTAATGTACTGTGGCCCCAAAATCTCCATCTGCCTGCATTCTTTAAGATTTTTTTTTTAAATTGATTTCGGTAGCATATTGGTACGCGAATATACGTGAAGTATCTTCATTCAAATAAGAGTTCACGGTCACATTAAAACCAATAAATGGTTATTAAAGTATTGCGTTTGCAAATCGAACTTATCATATTTTCTTCTACATTGCATAGCTTATGCCCGCGGCTTCGCCCGCGTGGAGCTCGGTAGTTGTCCCACGGGATCGTCCTACCGGGATCAAAAGCCTATGTGCTATTCTAGACTATAATCAAACTGTATGCCAAATTTCATCCAGATCCGTTCAGCCGTTCTGACGTAATTGAGTAACAAACATCCATCCATCTTATCTTTTGCATTTATAATAGTAGTAAGATATTAGAAACATATATTAGTTATAGTTTACTTAACTAATGAGCGTGGCGTGAGTTTAAAGTATGTATGTATTAAAATACAATAAACCCATAAAACGCTATCGACTAAGACCAAATGTAATGAAGAATTTCACTAAAAATGGCTATAAGAAAGAAAAATCAAAATAAATGGCGTTCTGTTAGTAAGGCCTACTTGTGGCAGAAACCTTCTACATTATGAAAGAAAGAAAGAAAGAAAAAATATTTATTTGTCGCAGGGACATGACGTGCATACAAAAAAAAAGAAATAACAATAATCTTAAGGCGCATTAAATATTATAAATACAACAGGACAGAAACAGAAAAAGAAAAGTTAACAGCTTGCACGTCGTGACTGCGACAAGCAGGTTACCACTCAGCATGATGCTGTGCTATGGGGGGCCACAGCACAGCGCTGGTTTGCAGTGGTCACCCGTGAGAAAAAAACGAACGGAAATCAAGACAGCATAAATATTTGATTGCATGAATTAGGAAAAAAATAAAAATAAATAAACAGTGTCATATCATATCATATCAATCAACTAAGCATTTCACAGTCCAAAGCTGGACATTGACTTATTATCCCATACGGGTCCTCTCTTTCGCCTTCCGCGTTCAGTCTAATAAACCCAATTTTATACGACTATGGTGATCCTGAACTTTGCTTCGAACTAACTTGTGAAGTGTAGGAGAAAATTGATTTTACGTTCTAGAAAATAAATGACAATATAGAAAAAAAACTTAATCAAAATTGGTTCAGCCGTGTAGTAGCTATGATGTTACAGACGGTATTTTCTTGTTTTCCATAAAATAATTTGTACTATTATTGTTTTCCATAATCGTATCTCATAATATTTACTTGCGTCATATAATAACATGTAAAATAATCATTAGTTTCTATATGTAACACATTACATAATCGATACTTGACTTAACCAACATTTAATATAATTTAGAAACGTTTATTGTTTTAGAACAAAAAATAGGATACATATTTGAATGTCTAACATTAAAATACCTATAAAATGTCAACGTTCAAAACATCAAAAATTTAAATATCGAACGACCATAATAAATAATAAAATAAAATTCATTTATTTCAGGCACGAGCCCATATAAAAGATAAATTTCAAAAGACAAAAGACAAATAATTTCAGGACCAATTTCAAATTAAAAACTAAATAAAACAAAATTACATTATAAATAATAGTATTAAATAAAAATAAAATTAAAATTGTTGCTTCATATATGGCTCTCAATATTCCATTGTCAGAATCATGTACCTACACGGCTCAGAAAGGAGGTCTTCGCTTTACGTAATACAGCATGGAAACCATCTACTCTGTTCGCCGCAAACATGCCGGACGCACTACAGATCCATGGTAGCCCAAATATACACCTAAATGCGTTGTTATATTGCACACATAAGGTGTTATAAGCGCGAAAAATAAAACCGAAAAAAACGTAATTTTATATTGTCGAATGGTTAGATATAACCTATGTCCAATATGTCTAAAATCTAATTGTCTACAAAAGTGACATCGAAATAACTAACAATCAAAATACAGAGTATCGAATGTCCTGAATATCGAGATCAAATCAAATCAAATCAAAATATTTTTATTTCACATAGGCCTATATGGGCACTTATGAAACGTCGACAAAAAGGTGCACGGTTTGGGTTGGTCGTTTCCTATGGAGAAGAACCGGCAAGAAACTCCATGGTTACTCTTTTAAAATGATTAGATTTTACAATATTATCATGTTACAGCATTAGTACTCAAGTATGGGGGGACAGCATAGGCCCGACAATAAGCCGTTGCTTACTACACAAAAAAAAACGGAAAACAAGATAAGAGGTTAACAAAAGTTAACACACCTCTAGGAATCTACAAGGCCTACACTGTTCACACATTCACAAACAATCGTTAAAAAGAATCTATACAAAGGCAAGAAAATAATATAAAAGACTAAATTAAACATGTGACAAAAATGATCCACTCTAATGTTCGTGAATCATTTCGGTTAAATAATAGGTTAGGTTAGAACATGATGGTCTAGTTCCCATGATCCCCGGTGCAAGTGTGGGAAGGGAACACCGGGGTGGTTTTTAGTCGGTTAGAGTCCGACAGACCCTTCCCGCCCGCCCGCCCCAGGGTGGAGGACATCCGTGTAGATTTTCCACCCCGGGAATAAAAAATAAAATAAAAATAAAAAGGTTAACATGATGGTAACATCAAAATTGCAGGCGCTTGTACTGAACTAGCATTGTTGTGCTAGTATGGGCAAATGGTTAAAATTATGATAAATAAATGTTACGGAAAACGACATTATTGAAAATGAAAAATATAGCAAATATGGATTAAAATTATTGACACTGGATCGATTATGACCAATGAAATTAGCGAAAATAATTTTATGTAATTTCACAGTATTCTAATGAAATTATGACTAATAAACACACTTACACACTACACACACACACATATATACACACTCTATTATATTACACTTTTTATGTCATTTTTTTTTTTGTTAGTCTGTAAGCCTTCTTTAAAATAAAATAAATAAATGTATGGTATATAAAGTTATTGCATTTTAAATTATGGTAAAAATTAATAAACCGCCACAGACAGACACACTTCAAAACAAATACATTTATACCATATATTTATGTTCCTCCCAAAATGACTTTGTTTTGACTCTTTTTCTGCAGTAAATTTGCCAGTATTTGCTTACGGCGCCAGTATTGGATGGATGTCTCCTATGGCACTGCTGCTTCAGTCTAAAGACTCGCCTAGACCACCGCTTTCAGATTTTGAGGTCAGTTTTCAAGAATAAGTATTGATCTTGTAATTTGCATAACGCAGGGAAGGCCTAGAAAACGCTGGCGTGATGACTTAGAGGCGTTTGTGCGAGATTGGCTGGAGAAAACCGCACAGATAGAAGCGTGGAAGGCCATACTGAGGCCTTTGCCCAGCAGTAAGACAATATAGGCTAAAGAAAATAAAATCCATAACGTGTAGTATCTCATTTGTGTTACAGCGCTCCCTCACTGACAGCTTGCGCTTATAATGTAACAGTCAAATTTATTACACCAGGGAGTCACGAAAGGCTCGCATTACAGTATGCTACCTCTAACGATACAATTTGTTTCTGTAAAAAATCGAATCTTGAATTGTTAAAATGCTTTCCGAGGCATGGAGGAAACTATGTATGTAATGGCTGGTCATCCATTCACGGACCAACCTAGGCAAGCGCGGCTTAACCTGGACCTCGACCCAAGCGGCTGTTGTTGCTTAGCCACAAGCTCCTTTCACTTTAAGACCCCTTGCAAAAGTCGAATAAAAAAATATCTGCTAAGTCATAATTTAAACTTTTTGTTTATTTTTAGATATCTTGGATAGCAGCAGCACCGTACCTTACTTGCATACCGGCTAATTATCTAATGGCAATACTAAGTGACAAGCTGGGCAGAAAATTGACTCTGTTTATCATATCTGCCACGGCATTCGTAAGTCTACCATAAATAGCTATATCAACATCATCTGAATCACTTTCTTCCTTCCCGTGTTCCATTCTATTTTGGGTTGGCGCAACATGCTTTCTTCTTCCATTTTCTCTTGTCAGACGTCACGGCATCATTTACTCCCATTCTCTTTCATATCATTCCTCACACAATTCATTCATCTTTTCTTTGGCCTTCCTCTCCCTCTCCATCCAACAAAACATCACCTGAATATCTTTATGAAAAACTCTAGCTTCTGCCCCCGACTTCGCCTGCGTAGACTGGGATAAAAAGTATCCCATGTGCTATTCTTAGACTATAACCTTTGCCAAATTTCGTCCAGATCCGTTCAGTCGTTCTGGTGTGATTGGGTAACAAACATCCATCCATCCTAATTTTCGCATTTATAATAACTCCGATTTTCTAGGCTTGCTGGACAATCAAACTGATGTCAATGGAAGTGTGGGCATTTATCCTGGCAAGAGCATTGTTTGGTATAACTATGGCGGGTGCTTACGTCACGTGTCCACTGTATACCAAGGAGATCAGTTCAGCCAACGTTAGAGGAATGCTTGGAACTTTGGTAAGTGGTCCTTTAATACACAGGGTGGAAGGAATACCGATGCACAAACGATTACCACGTATTCAGTACATCATACTGAATCGTCCCGCATAGAAATTTTTCATCGATAATTTAAAAAAGAATCAGCGGTTTCCTACAAAAGAAAGAGTTGATTGTTTTTAGTAATGATAATTCCCAAAGGAAAGGGTACTCATTATTATCATATTTTTTGATATATATTTATAGTATTATAAATATATTTATAGTATTTTATATATCCTTGTAGTTTATCGTAGTTTTAATTAAAATTATTTTCAGATATACACCTACCACTGCTTGTCTCTGCATCACCCAAAGGTAGACTGGTAGAAAATGCCTATGGCATTAAGTCCGCCTCTGTACTTTGTGCTTGAAGTATGAAATAAATAAATAAATACTCAGCTATTAAAATGAACTAAGCTAACTCTTCTCTCTCTTTTTCATTACAAGATTATTTTAAAATGAAATGTTTTAACTTTTTCAAAAAGTTCCTCGTGTCCTAAAAAGATGTTCGTGAGATAGTCTACACACAGATACCTGTCCATCCATTAGTGATATCTAACCTGTGTCAACGTTTCCAGGTAATCCTCTTCCACACAACAGGAAACCTGTTCCTCTACGTCATTGGAGACATACTGAGCTATCGCACCATCCTGTGGATTTGTCTGACGTTGCCGACGGTACATCTTGTTCTCTTCATAATGATGCCTGAGTCACCTTCGTACCTGATTAAGAAAGGTGATACAGAGGTAAGAGGTCAATAACTTTTAAATCTTGATATAAATGATCCCGCGGCTTTACTTGGATTAAATTCGGTTTAGAAAGCCTATGTAGTATTCAGGTAGTTTCAAATCCGTTGAGAATTTTGCAGTCACTCATTTGTTCGGCACCTTCGATTCGACTGTTTTTGTCGCACAAGAAAGCAGAATCAATTATTTGACATGCTTGGCTTTCATGCAGCTCGTGTTGATCAGCAAACTCCGTTCGGTACCTGCCATAGCTGAATCAAGTTCGAGTTGGCTCAGCACAATGTGAGCTAAGCCAAGCAGCTTTTTCCCAAACGTGCGTCTACTTATTTTTGATTTTGTCACTCCGCTCGCTGTGCCGAATTATGCCGTAAGACCCGAAAATGACTAACCCCCTTCACTCCTATGTTGTATCGCCTTCTAAAAGTCTATAGTCTAAATGATCATTTGCTTCCGTCTAACTGGATGCATATAGCCTTCTAAATATAGACTACTAATGTAATTTTCCTCCCGTTTAACTGTATTGACAGTAGCAACCACATTATTTGAGCAATAAGATAAAACAGAATTCCCCAAGATCTTCAAACGTACTTCAAATGTTTGAACAGGTGATCTCCTTAATAAAACGCACCTAAGTATTATCAAATAGATAGCGTGGCTAGATTTGACTGATAACAGTGATAACAACAATGCGGTAATTCTTATGTCCTAAGTTCTATAATATATAACAAAATAACGAAAAAACAAATATAATAAGACTTAGCAGTCATGGAGCCAAAAATAAGGTAAATATTTTTGTACTTACTACAATTTGGACTACGAAGACACTGAAAACATAATGACTCTTCATGTATAATCTTCTACCTCACAATCAAATACACTTTCCTTACTCACTACACTACACACACACAGTCTCACATCACTCACCCATTCACTCACTCTCCCTTAACTTACACACATTCCTCTAATTAACCACTCCTATTAACACACATACCTACACCCACACCTCATAATATCTTTAAGCTCACCAACAAACCCTCGCATTTTTAATGGTACATACTTCATCTGTAGAGCAATGACACACAAATGTGCTAAGATGGATCAGAATGTAAATGGCTGAACACTATACCCTGAGATACAGGTTCCCGCCTAGTTCAGAGGGTAGGGTCAAAACTCTGTGAACCTCATTATAACCACCACACAAAAACAATTGTAAAAATTTCGTTTATATACCCACTAAATTGTAATTTGTTTTTAATGGTGAGCATTCAACAATTTTTATTTATTTTAATGATAAATCTAAAACAAATTGCGTACAGCATCATGCTTGCATGAAGTATTGCATAAAGAGGGTAGGTCATTAGGATGGGTAGGGCATTATGATCGATGATGAAAAGCTTTATAACTGTATGTTCAAAACTAATAAAATAAGCCTCTGCTATTTAAAAAAATATTACAGTGTAATAAATTTTGGACGCGTACCGCGAGGGCTGGCCCGAGGAGGCACGGGAAAGAGCACATGGAGAGAATTGTGGGAAGCCTTTGCCCAGCAGTGGGACAGTACAGGCTAATTAAAAAATACATTTGGGACTGACGATCGGGTTTTCCAATAACAGCTTGTTCTTCAAAAAGGCCTCCTCCAACGACTTCCTCCTATTTCTGTCTCTTGCGATGTTCTCTGTTAGCATATGTCCTGCCTGTTTCCATTCAAGTGTTTTGCATACTATATTTGTATCATTGCGACTGTATAATATATCTATTGGCACTTAATCAAAGCGGCCGATGGCACTCCACAGCGGGATATTGATTATGTCTCACAAAAAACTGCGTCGCAACTGTTACCTAACTTCGGCCTTCTGCATCCACCTGTCTGTCCCAGCCACCTTTGAAAGGTCGTCAGTTTGTTTCATTGGGGGCGTCCGTCGCTACAGTTCTCGATACACGGCCTCCATTCCATCGTTCATCGGCATTAACTTGACTAAAATTCACGTTTCGAGCAACATTCTGATATTAGCTCCCATTATTAGGTACATCTTGAAGTTTTCAATAACCCCAAAAATTTGTAGACGAGATTTACCCACATATACTGCAATGTATATTATTAAAGGTTTAATATCGTTTTGCAGGAAGCTATCAGATCGATGGCATGGCTGAGATGCAGAAAGGAAGATGACCCTCAAGTGATAAGTGAAGTCAATCAGATCAAAAAAGAACAAATGAAAGATGATGACAGCAACAGTTTCGTTATTAAGGCTATTCGTAAGTATCTTCCTAATTATGTTTATCATCAGTATTATTGGGGGAGCTCGTGGCCTAATAACAAAATTCGCTCGAGTCGATCTCAAGGTTAAGGCGTGCTTGCCTAGCTTGGTCCGTGGATGGTTGACCACCCATTACATACCGAGTTTCCTGTGCCTCGGAAAGCATGTCAAGCCTTTGGTTATGGCTGTCATTTGTAGATTTTTACAGGCGTAACAGGAGTCAGTGGCCTGAAAGTCTGACAATCAGTTCTACCAAAGGGTAATCGTATTACCCAGTACACACATTACGCTGTATTACCCGAAGTGACTAGCCTACTAATGCAGGGTGAAAACCAACCCTTCACGAAGCCGTCAACTAAGCATTATGTACATCTAACCAAGTAACTTTACTCAAAAAGTATTGCTGGGAAACGAAATTTTTTTTTGGGGTTAAAAAATCTCGTTTTACGGTAAGACTTAAATTTAATGCACTCGAAACGTTGTGCTAATGGATCGATTGAATAGTAGGAGTTGTGGAGGTATTTACAGTAAAAATCTTACGACAAAAACATGTATTAAAAAAAAACTTGTGAAAAAATTGGAACTTTAACGCTCAATATCTCAGTAACTTGAAGGATCGCAAGTATGGTCTAGAATGGCGGCGGCGACCTCTCGCGTCCGGCCCTGGTTCAAGCCATGGTCCGGGGCAAGAGGGAATGGGAAGCCATCACCTCCTTCTGCGAAGCAGTGATGCTAGCGAAGGAGGTGGCGGAACGTGAGAGGTAGAGAACCTCACGTCCCAGCCGCCGCGGGAGAAGCACCGGCCGTCGGGGGCCACATGGTGGCTCTCGGCCACCGTAGGCGCGGGCCTGTGGACGGTGAGTAATGGGCTAGCTCGCCGTCCGTCCTTCTTATGACGACAGGCCGTGTCGACGGCGCGTTCTTGTTCCACGCGCGCCTCAAAGAGATGTCAGCAAACATGAGGGGCCCGCAAGGGCCGATGCCTGCCAGGGTGCGGGACTGTTCGAAAGAGGTACCGCGGCCCTGGAACATAAAAGGCAAAAGAAGGAACATGAATGGTTTTTAGTCAGTAAAAGTCTGACACTTCCTTCCGCTCCGCCCAGAGCGGGAGGAGTCATTTGTAGATTTCCCATACGAAAAAACAAGGTATGGTCTAGAACAAAACAAATGATTACAATGACGGGAAGAACAAGTGCCTTTCAGCTTCGTTAAGGGTCTTGTTTCACCCTTTATATTTGCTAGTCTATTAAAAAAATAAACATAATTATGATTAAGTGCTTTCGTGCTCACCTTCTGTTTAAAGTTTCCATGGCTTTTTCCCTAGATCAAGCGGCTACTACAGTAATAGGTTTAATGAGAGATTGTCTAGACAAAGTAACATTGTATCACGATGGTGGAAATACATTTTGATATTAGTGGGGAAATTTTGTTATGGTTCCGAGAACTGCAGTAACAAATCCCCACGCGTATCAAACGACGTTTTTCTATACACTTTCGAAGAAATAAAATATTAGGACGGAAAGTATTTTTGTCAGGAATTATTAGGAAACTATGATTTAATTTGCTTTCACTAGGTTGAAGAAAAAGCAAAGGTATGATGCCGCTAAACAGCCTAATATGAAAAATAGAAAATTCAAAAAATTTTGAATTTAGAACACAAATAAATGTTAAATTGTTTGTAAAAAGAAATATTTGTTTTAAATAATAATGTTTATCTATGATGTTCTATTTATAAACACAATTCAAATACTCAAAAAATATTAACGCCGCCAAGACGTATATCTCTTTGCCGAGATTTAAAAAAAAAACAATCACCGCCGACTTTAATCATTGAACCTATTTTTAGACGGTTGGTTAGTATAAGTCTTAGCATATTATCTGTGGAAATTTTTGTTCCCGCACGTGTGCGGAAAAATCCGCCATGTTGTCGAGAAATATCTCTCAGGTATGCTGGTTTCCTCGCGATGTTTTCCTTCACCGAAGCAAGTGATAATTACACAATACGCACATGGATCCCAAAAATCAGAGGTGCGTGTCGTGGGTTTGAACTTGAGACCTGGGACTTGGTAGTCCGACGGTCACACCACGAGGTTTTGATGATGATGATGAAAAAGTCTGTATTAAAATGTATTGTATTAATGATTTCTATGCATGTGTCGGAAAGCCATGTCTGTGATGCACAGTATGAGGGGGAGCCGTAATGGCATCCTGAAAATGATAGCGGACAGAATGGACTCGACGGCCATGCAACGCTTCACTAACCTGCATGTGACAGGTTTTAATTAATTATTAATGAATGAAAGAAAAGACAGAAAGAAAAAATATTTATTTGTCGCAGGGACATGACATGCATACAAAAAAAAAGAAATAACAAAAATCACAAAGCGCATCAAATTTTATAAATACAACAAGACAGAAACAAAAAAAGTTAAAAAAATGAAGATTCATATTATTTTCAACTTTATTCCCATTGTTATTTTTCTTTTACTAACTCAGTTTATAAGATTTCTGAAACTAACCTATTCTATGGCCTATGTAGTTCATCATCATACTCTTGCCCTTGTCCCTATTCATTTGTGGTCGGCGCAGCATGTCTTCTTCTTCCTTACTTCTCTATTACTCGTCATCTCATCAGACACCTCTTTTCGTGCTATATCATTCTTCACACAGTCCATCCACCTTTTCTTTAGTCTTCCTCTACTCTTATCCACAATCATACTCAAAACTTTCCTCACGACTTTTTCCACATTCCTCCATATCACATGCCTATACTATTTAGTTGTCTGAGAATAAACAGTTTTTTTTATTGGATTCGCACAAGTTAACGAAATGCATCTCAAATCTGATGAGTTGTTACGGAAATAAAAAATGCTTCGAAACCGATTGCGACTTGTCTTGGCCCTAATATTGGGTTAGATTTACGCGTAATTTTAATCTCTATGAAGAAGTTTTATATTCTCACTAGGTTGTGCCCGCGGTTTCACCCGCGTTATGGCTGGAAATTATCCTAAGGGGACTGTTGAAATATAACCTATAACACTCGGGGAGAATGTAGCTTCCCATCAGTGAAAGAATTTTCGAAATTGAATCACGAGTTCTGAAGTGAAGTTCCCCCTACAAACAAACATACAATCCAAACTTACATCTTTATTATGTCAGTGATCTTAAAATATCACGGTCATCAGTACTGATTCGCCCAATGATTTTATTTTGGTTGTCGTTGGCTCTAATAATTCCAATCAAGCTCGTTGACCATTGAAACATCTTTAAGTAGACACGCCATTCAATTGTTTCTCATTGTGTGTACGAACAGCTGTTTGTTAGTGAGCAACATTTGTTGTGGTTATGTAACATAACATCACGCCTGTAATCCCCGAAGGGTTAGGCAGAGGTGCACCTAATAGTACACCCACATTTCGCCAGTTACGTTAAGTCCCATGTAATAGGGGGCGAGCCCATTGCTATCAACCGTTATATGTTACTGAAGTAATATTCGATTTGTGTTCAATATTATTACTTGTTGGTCGGGTATTTAGAGAACACACACACACGTGCTTTTAACCTAAGATAATGCACTTAAACATTAATCAATCAACTCAGGACATACATAGGAGCCCTCTGCTGGTCAAAAGCCTTTTTTTTATAAAGCGGTGAAAAACACTTAACGCATACCGCACCGTCCGAGGAGACGATTTGGTTATGTGGGGCTTGAACCCAAGCACCACCATGAGCCTTTTTTTTTGGGATGGGAAATCATCAAATGACTACTCCCGCTCTGGTCGGAGCGGAAGGGAGTGTCAAACTTTTACTGACTAAAACCCATCCATGTTCCTTCTTTTGCCCTTTGTGTTCCAGGGCCGAGGTATCTCTTTTGAACAGTCCCGCAGCCCTGGACCGCCGTGAGCTTACTGTCGCCTTTGCGGATGGGCCACGAGAACTGCTACGCATGACGTTCGCGACCTATCCAGCGTAGCCCGTCTCCGGGCACCAAAGTGCTGGTCAAAAGCCTGTCCCAAGATAGCACAAGTCAGAACAAGTCACCTTGTTGATGTCGTTAATCCATTTAACTAGGGCTCACCGGTCATTCGACAAACATGGCGAGCCCACTGCCCGCCACTTCAGCTTGCTTACTCAGCAACCTACATATATGTTGGTGATTCCAGGACTTTCTTTTACGAATAATTTCATTTCGAATGCCCGTTTCTTATCGAACTGAGAGATCATGATAGCTACGATTAATTTACTAAAACAGTTTAGTATTATAAAGTTTATTTCTCTATTTATCTCTCTATAATAGTAATAAATATGTACAAGTAGAAAAGGGTTACAGGGCGTCCAAGTCCGCATCGCTGTCAACAGGAAAAGTGTCCAGAATACTGGCAGCATTGCCACGTTGGATGGCAACGCTGATTCTTTGGCAAAAAAATAGGCCCGCCCTCTGGTCACGTGAAGAGTCGACCAACCGCTTGGCGATTTCCCGAAACAGTTCAGTAAATATCATCATCATCATCTGCCTAGCATTTTCCAAACTATGTTGGGGTCAGCTTCCAGTCTAGCCGGGTGCAGCTGATTATTAGGATTTTACATGGAACGACTGCCTATCTGACCTTGACAACTTAGTTATTACTGGGTAATACGATACCTCTTGGAAGACTGGTTGTCAGACTTTCGTAATTATAATGGTAGTAATTGTAACAATATTAAAATCGACATCAGTAACTAGAATTTTCTATTACTAGTATACCTAGATGAAGACTTTTTTATCACGTTCCAAATTTTAATATGATCTTTAATGAAATAATAAAATACGTCGTATTTTTTTAGTATCACTCAGTACTAAAATATTAAGATATTGCATCACATAGTTTTCCTGAAAAAGTAAATGTTTGTGAAACTCATGCGCCACGTCGAACACTGACCGCCAAACTCGCGCGCCTGGCCTCGCCCCCAAAAATTGATAACAATCAAACATAATCTACGATCTAGCGATCTACGGTCCAGTATAATAAGGCACTCAGGATACTGTTGAGGCTGCCATGGCGATGTAGCGCGTCAAAGATGTTTGCGGAAAGGCATATAGATGGTTTTGCGGCCATCATACGAAAGAGAAGCGCTTCCCTGCTTGCTCGTCTTCGTGCCGGTACCAACAGTATCTTGAGTTTACTCGCAGATAGATGGGAGTCTCCAATGCTGCGACATAGGATGAAAATCCACACGAAATGAACCATGTATGTTTACATACACTAGTTTTTAGGACCATATTTACTAACACTATGGGCGTAGCCCGAAATAAATGCTATGATTAATAATAAGTTGCAAATTTTCCCTTCCCGTCATCATGCAAAATTGAAATTCCGTATAGAATATATTTATTTTGAAAATTTTACTCATCTACTTTTTTTTTCAAAAATAGTGTCTTAGAAAGATACGTAATTTGTAAACAAAATTTGGAACGTGATAAAAAGTCTTCCTGTATTATGTACTTACCAGCTACAGTATGCAGCGGTGTGGATACTTGAAAGAAAAACAATACAATATGCCTTCTTGATTTCGTTTCCCACTTGAATCTTTTTGCGTTGAATTAAAGTCTAAATTATTATGCAAATATTATATCGTAATATTTTTATGATGTAAGTCTGCTACTCGTATATTTGCGACATCGCATGCATTGCGTTTGTTAAGTGGATTAAAAAAAAATATTACGCGTCTTTGTTATTTCTGGTTTAAACTTTGTTGACTCTGTTACCGTTCTACTAAATGACATTCCTCCAAAGTGACTTTGGTAATTTGTATTTTAGATCAACAAACTCGACTGCCTCGTTGATCTAGTGGTCGCAAGCACGACTGATGAGTATGAAGGTCCTGGGTTCAATTCTCAGGTCGGGCAAAATAATATTGGGTTTTTCTATCAGGAATTTCTCAGTAGCACCCACGGAGTCTGGATTTGTGGCCGGTTGATAGCAGTAGGCTCGCCCCCTATAACATGGGAGTTAACATAACTAGCAACGTGGGTTTACAATTAGGTACACCTCTGCCTAATAATAATAATAATTTATTAGGCGACGTTGAAGTCCATAAATTGAAATTAGCACAATAACAAAAATAACATAATCCAAATATATCACAAATTACACAACAATGTCAGAATAGAAACAAAATCACAAAAAACACACAAAAATAACACCAATACACACACATAAAAATCACAAATAGGCATAATAATAAGAATAACATAAAAGAAATAAAATAAAATGCACGTACAGCTAATTAGACTGTGTGTGCAGTCTTACCCATCGACCAAGCATCGGGCAGTCCCATCGGTCACTCAATGCTCTCAACATGCCGTGGGAGCTGACATCTGTTCTGTGCCGGAGAGAAGCGCTTCGTTTACGAATGATGGCATAAAAATCATTCACTCTCGCATCGGCAAACATACCCGAAGCGCTACAATACCGCGGCAGCCCCACAAGCATCCTGAAAGCATTGTTATATTGTACACGCAGGGCGCCGTATACCTTCTGCGTATACTTGACCCAAAGGCTGCAGGTGTAAAAAGTCTGACAGTAAGCTCGAAAAAGCGTAAACCCTTCAGGATTACAGGCGTGATGTTATGTAAACTTGAGTTTTATCATTATTTCAAACCTACAACCTTTTCGGTATTCTTCAATCATCATTTTTTTGCCCTTGCTCCGTGTTACTTGGGGTTGGAGAGCTACACGATTTTCCGTCCATTTTCCTCAGTCAACCGTCACGCTATCAGTAATTCATTTTTCTTGCATTTCTATCTGTATCTACACTAATATTAGAAAGAGGATTTTTTTTTATTTTTGTATGTGTATGTTTGTAATGAATAAACTGAAAAACCACTGTGCCGATTTCAAAAATTCTTTCACCATTGGAAAGCTAGTGTCACCCTGAGTAACATAGGCACCCGTGCAAAGCCGGGACGAGCAACTAGTTATTCAATATAATGAATCAGTATTGCCATTTAATATGGTTATGCTGCCAGGCTTTTGGACACTTTCCCCGTTGACAGTCATGAGGACGAATTTTTTGTCGCCCTTTAATTCTTTTGTGCTTTTGATACATCTCTACATAATTGTTTTAGGTCTGTAGAGTTAGTAAATAATGTAAAAATAATTTTCAATACACTTCCTAGCTCTTATCGCACTACGATTAGGTTCAACATGCAATGTATTTCACACACGTGAGTTTTTTTTCATTTATCACAACGTGTGCGGAAATAAAAATTTCCACAGATGACTAACCACACTTGTCTTATTCCAAGTTGGTTCAATTCCTACAGTCGGCGGTGATTGTTTTTTTTTTATCTCGGCGCACTAAAGTGCAGGCAAAAACCCCTAATTAAATCATAGTTTCCTAATTATTTATGACAAAAAAACTTTTCGTTCTATTATTTTATTTCTTCGAAAGTGTATTGGAAAAACGTCGTTTGGTACACGTGGGCATTATTACTGCAGTTCTCTGCTCCATTACAACTTCGGCTGCGGCTCGGGTGTGAATTCCGTCTCGAATGCAATAACAAAGTTTCCCCACTTACTTCAAAATGTACTATATTATATCTATACAAATAAATAAAATGAAATTGTCTGTTTGTAATTTCAAAATAACAGCTTTTTACTGAATGCATTTTAAAGAATATACGGTACCTAAACCATTTTTTTTTAATTTTTGTCTGTCTGTTTGTTCCGGCTAATCTCCGAAACGGCTCGGCCGATTTTGACGAGACTTTTACTGTCAAATAGCAGATGTCACAAGAAGTAACTTGTGCTACTTTTATTTTAGAAAAATTATTAGGGTTCCGTGCAAAAACACAAAATCCGATTCAAATAGGGAAGTAATATTTTTATAATAATTTCACGCGCTCGCGGGCAACAGCAAGTAATGAATAAATGAAACCTAACCAGTTTTCCTCACTCAACCATTTTTATTTTACAGTACAAGACAAAATCCTGATCAGAGCCTTCACAATAGCCATGGTATTAGCTTTAGCAAGAGAGGTGTGTGGTACGAACCCAGTCATAAACTTTGCTGGGGAGATATTTCTAAAGGCGTCTGAGGGAACGGGTATAGTCCTGACTCCTAACCAACAGGCCATGGCTTTGGGAGCTGTGCAAGTACTTGGAGCCTCCTTGGCGTCTTTCCCGGTGGAAAAAGCTGGGAGGAAGGTGAGATTTATAGACTTTTTGTATAAATTTACTATGAAAATTAAATAGTGGTTTACATAATTTTGGAAAAAATGTAAGTCTTAATAAAATACTTACTTATAAGTGTACCAGAAGAAAAAGCTGGTATAAGGGAAAGCTAGTCTTTTTAATTCTGTTTTCATCTCATCCATAGCCACTCTTCATAGGCACAGCCTTCGTGTCAGGGTTGAGTATGTGTGTCCTTGCCTCGTGGTACGTCGCTCGAGACTACAGCGTCTACGCCCCGGCCTGGTTGCCTGTCGTTGCTCTCTGCGTGTGCATCTTCTGCGACGCGCTTGGCTTGCAACCTGTCTCCGTTATCGTCACTGGAGAGATCTTTTCTTTCAAGGTTGGTGTCAATGGTGGTATTATGAGGTCATCATTTGAATGTTCTGGCCTTTAAAAAATGTTTACTTCTATTCGTAGATCCTCTCTACCGCAATTGTTTTTAAACAATTCGTTTATAGTTCAATTCATGGGGCAAATATTATCTAGGTAAAAATTATCTGTACAGGACAGACCACTATTAGTAATGGCGGGTAAAATCTATGGTTATTAAAATTAACTACTGGTCTAGTAGGACGTTTATAGCATTTTCTATTTTAATCGTTGCTATAAATCTTCTTGCTGTCATAAGATTGCAAACAGCCATTTAAATCTACATAATCCGTTTATATCTTTCCTTTTTAAGCAGTGATTATTCTCTCTCTTCATCATATCAGCTCAAAGACGTGCACAGCTAGACATAAGCATCCTAACACACTTACATTCATGTGGGATTATATTCTTTGAAATACGACTAACCGTGAAATGAAATATTAAATTCATACCGTGAAATGAAAGGAACGTAAGATGAGTAAATGATCCTAAGTTCGAAAAAGGGTTGGGGAGAATGGCGTATAATTGTAAAACTAAACAACGAAATTATGAAGGAAATTTTGTATTTTCTGTGTTTAACGATCCAAAATAAACGAAGAATTCGAGCAAAAGCGTTTTTCTCATCACGCTCTTCTTTCATACATACGAAAGCTCAAGCCTTTGTGCCATGGGGTCAGGCAGAAACTACCGAACGCTACAATCTTTACTTACTCGTTTTGCCTTATCAACGTTAATTTTCTTATGTTAGTAATATTCATCAAATCTATTTTATTTTCAGTACCGAGGCTCAGTAATGGCGACAACAATGTCAGCGGCATCAACCACTGCTTTCCTCCAAACATTATTCTTCAAGCCTCTAGTCAACGCTTTGGGGGCTCACGCAGCCTTCTACTTCTACGGAGGAGTCTGTCTACTCGCAGCTCTTTATATGTTCGTATACGTGCCAGAGACGAAACAAAGAATATTGGAGGAGATCTATGAAGACTTGAAGACAAAGAAGGAGAAGAAAATGGAGAGAGAAAAGGCGTTAGCTATTGAAGGGGGGAAAGTGGAAGCTTGAGAAGAAAAGATGGTTGTTTTTTGTAGCTTTGATAATTTAATTAAGCTTTACTGTAACTAATTGTTTCTATTTTTATTTAAGCATTAAAATATGCAGAGAAACATTCAATTTTACAATTTTCTCGAAAATACATAATATGTACCTAAAACTCTATCTACTATAATTGTTTTTGTTTCGACTTTACTGTCCCACTGCTGGGCAAGGCCACACGCATTTATTTCCAACTCTTTTGGTGTTTTATTATCTACTACTTCTTTATGCAGATTTGCATTGCTGGCCATTATTGTTATCAGTGTTTCTCTTAAGGCTGTGAATTCTAAAAGTTGGCGGGTAAATATAATGAAAGAATATTTAAAATTAAAAACAGTTTCGTACAACACAGGTCTGTGTAAATTAATTTAGAAATATTGATTAATTAAAGAACACAGCGAAATATTTGGAAGTTGTTTGCGATGTTGCCAACTATGTGAAGCACTCCCTTTGATTGACCTAAAGTATGACAAAAGGTTTAAGTCTAAGTTTAGAATGAAAATCTTTTTTGAAAAAAAAACACCGACCTTCAAAAAAAAACTTTCGGAAGTCGATGACGTTTGTTTCTTTCATTGACTTTTTTGCCAACGACTGTTTGTTTTTGGAATTCGGTTATTTTTTTTAAGTTTTTGTTTTACTATTTTTAGTTGTGGTATCACCACACACAAATCCTTGAAAAGTATCAATTTCACATTGTAACTAGAAGTTACTAGCACATCATTCACATAGACGTAGATGAAATATGCATATTATAGAGGATAACTCCTGAAGTACCGAAGCAATTTATATGGGACCACCGCGCGAGCTTCTGCTACCAAATGAAAAAAAGAATCACTTAAATCGGCCCAGTACACACGGAGAAATCAGTGAACATTCATGAAAAAAAAAATGCTGGTGAAACACATAACCTCCTCTTTTTTTAGAAGTCGGTTAAAAAGACATTGAAACTGCATGGCAGTTCATCAATGAGCACAACTCATTAAATTATGCTTGTGTTTATAAACATTGATCTATCTACAATATTTTTTATCGATTCTAGTTCAGAATGTCATATCAACGACATTTCTTATGACCGAGCACCCATTAACAAATTACTAAAAAGCTCCAAGCATATTTTATTGTTTGCATAGTTCGTTTTATTGAGCTAGCTTTCAAGGTAATTGCTTTGTAAACATTGTAAGGAAAAATACCACCGATAACGACGGTCCATCAACATAGTTATTTACGGTCACTTATTTACAACGTACCGCTTCGACAGCAGAAAAAAAATCTTCAACAATATGAAACATCAAATAAGAGTTTACATAAACAAACAGTTTTTGAGTATTTTCTATCCGTTCTACTACATCAGTACTATCGGGTGTATGCGCAAATATAATATCCATAACAATTATGTGGAAAAAATCACGAGAAAAAATATAGTTTACGCCGCCATCATGATATCTGCAATGATTGGTTTCTACCATGCAATCATGGAGTACACGCAGTTCAGTATTAAAACCTACTGGAGTATCTACAACGTAATATATGTCGAGTATCTCATAAACTTTACTGGAGTTTGTATTATCAATTTATACTACAGCACTACAACCGTGCGTCTCTTATCAATTCTTTACAAAATTAGCAAATGCCTCTACAGCAGCAATGACATAAAAAATTTCAAGACAATGTCGCGCTCCTTGACTGTTATACTCCTGCTATTCTGTGTTATCCTGGTAATTTTCAAAATAACTTACGACCCATCTTGGAGCCTATTAAGGGGAGTTTATGTATCAACATCCATAATCTTGGATTTGGAGGTAATTCAAATCATGCTATACACTCATATGCTGACTTGTAAAACTATGCGATGGAATTATTATGTGAAGAATATTAATTTTGGAAATAGCAATGATGAAATAACCGTGGACCGGGAAATGATACTGGAAGAAATGCATAATACTATGACATCAATTTATGATGCTTGGGATCTTACGTTGAAAACTTCTGCATTTAGTGTAATTATATCTACTTTTTTATTCATATCTTTAAATATACATATACAATGGTTAAACCTGCTGTACAATCGTTAGGCCTGCTGTCTTGTATGGATCAGAGTGTTGGGCCACAAAAGGGATGAATGAAAGGCATTCAAATGTGGCTTAGATGAGAATGCGAAAGGGGATGTGTGGTGTTACGCGAATGGATAAAATAAGAGAGTACATAAGAGGAAGTCTGAAAGTGGCGCCAGTGCCTGAAAAGTTGTGTTGAAATCGGTTGTCGTGGTATGGGCATGTGATATGGAGGAATGAGGAAAATGTCGTGAGAAAAGTTCTGAGTATGCATGTGGATGGGTATAAGAGTAGAGGAAGACAAAGAAACGATGGATTGACTGTGTAAAGATGATATGGTAAGAAAGGAGGTGTGTGGTGAGGTGACGAGTAATAGAGAACTATGGAAGAAAAAGACAAGCTGTGCCGACCCCAAATGAATTGGGATAAGGGCAAGAGAATCTTTATCGTTATTATCTTTAATTAAAAATTCCAGGAGAATGTTGTAAACAGTAAACAGCCAATAGTACATTTACTAAAGTTAAATATTTAATTATTGACTGTGATTTGATTAGTTTACAATTGACTTAATAAATATGGTATTACTGGAACTTATCAGCACCGGCACCGCGAATTGGAGACTAAATTATTTGTAATCGCAAAAAATAAAACTGTAATTTAAGAAAAAGAACGTAAAAACACATTAAAGTTATAAAATATTTATCCAACTTTTGAAATAAAATATTTTAATTCAATTATTTATGAAAACTTTTTCAGGTTTTGTTCCACTTTATAACCACATTTATACAGACATTGGTATATGTGGGAGTTCTCATAATATGGTCTAAGGCGCACTTTGTAAGTATACATAGCATACATTTTTATTCAAACCTTAAATTGTAATTTTTAAACATCAAAGTGCTATGTGATGATGGAAAAATATACTGGTACAGGAAGCTTCTAAAGAATTGACATCAATCCTTGGTTGAACGTGTGTGAAAAATTCGATATCTATGCGGGTACTATTTATAAACTAAAGGTCATCGGGCATCCTGATATGGAAACCATACCCATGGCGGACATAAACGCATTATTGCTGAATGAATCTAATGGTTATTATTTATTTATTTATTAAAACTTTATGCACATAATGTACAAGGGCGGACTTAATGCCTAAGTCCGCCCTGCCTGCTTATGCCTTTATGCCTATGGTTATGATTTACTATGACATTAAGCACCTTAATGTGAGCCACGAGAAAACTAATTTAATTAATGTCCGCCACTCTTCGCTGAGCGGGTCAGATATGATCTTAGTGATTAAACTATATCTGAGGGCGTAGACAAATGACAATCTGTATCCAAGTGCTTGGTGTTAAAAAAAAAACAGATTTTAAAAATAAAACAGGTGAATAAATTATCTTGACTTAACACATTTCACGTAAAACTTTCAGGATAATTACGAAGTTGTCATAAGTCATACATTTGGAGTACTCTTGTGGTTAACGAAAGTGTTTCTTGTGGAATTGGGTCTATGTATCGCATGCGAAGCGTTTTATACAGAACTTGGAAAAGCGAGGAGCAATATTGTGAGGAAAGTGGCACAAGACTGTGAGTATTTCAAACAAATTAATAAATAATTATATTGGTTAATGATAACTATCAGCAGGAGAATAAAGCGCTTCACATACGAGAGGCATGAAATTATGTTTTGGCGACTTATCACGATTTGGCGGATTTGGTGAAAGAAAAGATGGATGGATTGTGTGAGGAATGATATGAAAGAGGGAAGAGTAAATGATGTCGTGACTTTTTGACAGGGGAGTATGGAAGAAGAAAACGTGTTGCGCAGCCCCCAAATAGACTGGGACAAGGATAGGAAGATGATGATCATGATTTGGCGGATCAAACCAAATGATAACTCAAGTCAGTAAAGAGATGTGGAGGATCTTCTCTGGCATAATACATGACAATATCAGAGTTATTCACAGTATTAACATAATTATTTAAAGAAACCCAAAAAAAATATTGCATATATACTTTCATATGCATTCAGTAAAAAGCTGTTTGATTTTGAAATTACAAACAGACACTTCAATTTTATTTATTTGTATAGATTTCTACCATAATTCACCTTTCTCATTTCAGTGCCATCAAAAAAAATCTGGAAGAATATCTTCAGGGTGTTACACAAAGATTTCGAGAAGATGAACGCTTGTGGATTTTTTGCTGTTGACGCGGCGACCCTGCTCAACTTTTGCAACGTTGTAGCTACTTATACTGTTGTTTTATTACAATTTGCTTTTCTTTCTTAAGTACATTTACGGGGTCGAAGGGACATCGACGCAAAAACGGTTACCACGTATTCAGTACATCATTCTGAGCATCTTCTCCCGCTCTGGGTGGAGTGGAAGGGATTGTCAAACTTGTATTGACTGAAATCCATCCATCTTCCTTTTTTGCTCTTGTGTTCCAGAGCCACGGTATTTCTTTCGAGCAGACGCGCATTTTTTTTCTTTTTTTAATAACCGATGAAAAAATTTCTATATGATTCTGAGCGGGCTCACATGGAAATTTTTCATCGGTTTTTAAAAAAAAAAATTGCTGTTTTCTACAAAAGTGCAATACCTACACGGTCAAAATGTATGAAACAGCTGTTTTTTTTTTTTTTTAATAAACGCTAATAAAATTCTATGTGAACCCACTCAGAACCACATAGACATTTTTCATCGGTTATTAAAAAAAACTGCGGGACTGTTCGAAAGAGATACCGCGGCCCTGGAACACATAGGGAAAAGAAGGAACATAGATGGGTTTTAGCCAGTACAAGTCTGACACTCCCTTCCGCTACGCCCAGAGCGAGACTTATTTGACGATTTCCCGTCCGAAAAAAGGGGACTTAGAATGATATACTGAATACGTGGTAACCGTTTTCACGTCGGTGTCCCTTCCACCCCGTATAATATTTAAATTAAAAGTACCCTGTTAAGAGAAAAAGAATGGCGAGGGATGTGGTCAAACAGGTGACCTGACACTGCAATGGAAATGGTCAGGCCATATTCTGATGTTTAGGACGAAAGATAGTCATAAATGGTATCCAATAAGCAAACAAAAAGCAAAGCTTAATTGCTGTCAGTTATTTCTGACTTGTAAATTATTGTCTGAATTAAAGTGACCCATGTTTATTTATTTGTTTATCTATTTGGATCTCCAACAAAAGATACACAGATACAATATAAGTCACAGTTATGTAAAGGTTATTTTAAGTGTGTTCCTTCAATTACAGGAGACCACAGCATGCACATAATGCTAGGTGTTAACACAGAGATTAGAGTTTTTTTTTTTAATTATTTAAAAAAATAAAATAAGAACCAAAATAATAAAAAAAACATTTGATGTCAAGAAATCATAAGTAATAAGATTGTTTCACATAAAAATTATAATTATTATTCTACATTTGAGATTCTTCTACGAGAGAGCAGCGGTGGCCCAGTGGTGGCGGCCCCGACTAACGAACAGTAAGTCGTGGGTTCGAACCCAGGCAGGCACATTATTTTGTGTAATTAATTTCATCACCACTGCTCTCAAAAACGGTGAAGGAAAACATCGTCATGTCCTAGAAGCAAAAATTCGAAGATATGTGACATCTACCAACCCGCACTGGGCCCGCGTGGTGGATTATAGCCCATTCCCTCTCATAGAGATGAGACCGTGTGTCCCTGCAGTGGGAACATTTTAGGCTGAATATATTCTACATTTATTGCAGTGGTCCATTTATTTTTGTATTTAGAGATGGGAGGGCTTTTTGTTCTCCTAACAATAAGGACGCTGTTGGGTTGCTGCCACTGATAAATCTGTAAACATTACAGTGACTTTCTTCTCGTCACAATGGCTGCTGCTGTGAAAGTATTAGGGATTTTAAGTTTCTCCTTTCTTCATTCAATCTCCCTTGTAAACTGTGATGTTACCAATTACTCTTTTCATGCATATCATGTTCCTCACATAATAATCTATCCATCATTAAAAATAAATATAATGTTTATATCAATCTGTTTTTTACTTACAACTTTGCAACAAAACCAAATCAGGGATGCGAGTGTCTTCTTTAACAGGGAGCAAGAGATCCACCGCGCAGGCATAGTGCGGGTCGATAGATGTCATACATGTCTTCAAATTGTTGGTCCTGCACTAACTACAAATCAATTTTTTTTTTTAATTGAAGTCATCGAACCGAAACCCTACGAGTTTTACTGGTGAAAAAAATCCAACGGAACTCGACAATAAAACTAAGAAAATTAAAACAAATCACATTGTTGAGTTTGTAATTAAACGAAATCGTGAACATAATATCTAAAATGAAGAGTCCGTGAATTAATCATTGCAGGAAAGCGAACTGCAGTAACACCACAGTATAAGCAGTGACCGTTCTTATGAACTCGACCATTAAGGCAGCATCAACGGAGAACCCGCCAGTAGCAGTCATTTCCTGAATATCAATATCTAAGACTCGCTGCATGTTGATCCATTTTCTTTTTAACGTTACTGAAATCAAGAAAAATAGCTTAGAGGATGATAATACTTTTAGGAATGAGGAAAATGTTGTGAGGAAAATTTAGAATACGAATGTGGGATAGTTAAACAAGGTGTAAAGGACATTGTAAAAAATAGCCTATGAATCAACACGTATGAAACCTTTACAATAATTACTAGTTCTTTTTATAATTTACATTTCAATTATTACAATGGAACGAACACTTCATAATTTCGAAAACATTTTAAAAAGTAATTCATTTCCTTCTGTCTTATTCCCCAGGTTTTTAGTTACAAACAGAATAAAGCGATTGAAAGCGCTATGTGAAAAGAGCAACATCGACACTGACAGTCGATGAATTGACAGACGGCACGACGTATGATAGTAATTGATAGAATGACATTCTCGTAAGTTTCTCACTCGCAATTATTACGGTTCTATTGGCCTAATTATAACCTCAAATACCGAAACTTTTTTTACAATTCTCAAAAGTGTCTGTGATTTTAATTTTAATTAAATCGTGTTAATGCATTATTTAGAACATAGAAGTAAATTCACGTCTCTATTGGTTCTTAGGCGAACGATGTATGGACGCCGAACAATGTCCTTTACACCTTGTGTTTACAATGTAACCGGACCCTTCACGAAGCCGTCAACCAAGCATTCCGTACATCAAACTAAGTAACTCTACCTAAAAAATATTGCTGGGAAACGAATTTTTTTTTTTGGCTTAAAACTTACGGTTTTCCAACTGGTGCTAAGACCACCAGTAGGTATTTATCTATGTTAAAATAAGCCTGTACATGGGTGGATGACCTATAGTCGCGGAGAAGGTGTATTCCCGTTGTCCCCGTAGGCCATGTCCCCGTTAACAGAAACACAATTATTTTATTAAATTCCCTTTGTCCCCTGACAAAGGGAATTTAATAAAATAATTAAAATTTCTTCCCGTTGTCCCCGTATGCTGTTCCTGTTAATTTCTTGTAATATATGCTTTTCAAAATATGCCCGTTGTCCCCGTTGGGTTAAAATTAGAAATGAGAGTGCCTTAATACAGAGAATATTGTACCTATACAAATGAAAATGGAACTAATGACTACATTTAAAATTAAAAAGTGTTAAGTGTTAAGTGTTTTACATTGTGTTTTGCTACACTATTTCTAAAAATTTAACGTACATAATAATAATATGAACACTGTGAACAGGGATACATATACATACATTGTTTTTTACGCTTATATCTAACTAGTAGTCGTCTCCTCGGCATAGGCCTCCCCCATTATTCTCCACATGTTTCTGTCCCGGGCTTGGGTCATCCAGTTTGATCCAACTTTTTCTCTAAATATGTATTCCCACCTTTTCTTTGGCCGACCTTTACTTCTGGTTTCGTCTCTAGGTATCCATTCTGTAGCTTTCTTGGTCCAACGGTTGTTTTCCATTCTACAGATATGGCCAGCCCAGTTCCATTTTAGTACTCTTATTCTTTTAACAATATCCATAAGTTTTGTTTCTTGTCTGATAGTTTTATTTTTAATTCTGTCTTTTTGTTTCATACCTAAAATGCTTCTTACCATTTTCCTTTGGCATATTGCTAATCTATTTTCATCTTCTTTTTTCAAGGATCAGGTCTGGCAACCGTACGTCAGGCATGGAAGAATTGTTATTTCGTAAAACTTCTTCTTTGTATGTATTTTTACATGTTTATTTTTCATTATCTCTTTATAACTCTAGTATCTCTTCCATGCCATAGAAATACGTCTCTGAATTTCATTGCTTGAGCAATTCTTAAAGGAAACCATTTGCCCCAGACAAACGTACTCCTCTACATACTCTATATTTGCACCTTCAACACTGATGCTCCTGGTTTCTGCGTTCGTTAAAATTTTTGTTTTTGCTGTGTTTAGCGTCAGGCCCACTCTTTTACTTTCACATGTTAGATACGTTATCATGTCTTCCAGATCAATAGTCTGCAAAGCGTAAGTGACTCAGATAATCTCCATCAATTCTTATCCCTTTCTTTTCCCAATCGAGGTTTCTAAAGACTGCTTCTAGAACAGAAGAGAAAATTTTCGGTGAGATCGGGTCGCCCTGCCTTACGCCTTTTTCGATGGTAAATTCTGTTCCTTCTCTTTCTAGCCTGCCCTTTGCACTACTATTGGAATATATGTTGTAGAGTAGGTCGATATATTTATTATCTACACCTTGTTGTACAAGAGATTTCCAGATATCACTGTGTTTTAAAGAGTCAAAGGCTTTTTTGTAGTCAATGAAACATAAATATAGAGTTTTCCTGTACTCATTGATCTTCTGATGTATATGCATCCCCACGCGGTGAGTAGGCGCGCGCCCGGCCCGCTACACGACATTCTCACTTTTAGTAAGAAACCAATCTTGTACCGAACGCACGTCGTTTTATTGCGCTTCCGCATACACATCATTGGCGACGAGGTGAACGATTACCTACGAAACCAACAAAAATGAACGCGTTTCTAGGATTTCTAACAACATTTGACCAAAAAAATAATGATTGGCAAATACATATATAAAGGGAAGCTAACGCAGTTTTTAAGAATTAATAATATAGATGACAAGAACAAAAGTGGAATTTTATTGTGCCATCTCACAGAAGAAACGTGCCGGTTGATGCTCAACCTAGCTTTTCCAAAAGAGTTAGGAACATTGAGCTTCGAAGATTTGGTAGCATTACTCGACGGCCATTTCAAGCCGAAGCAGTGCACATTTGTGGACAAGGCGAAATTTTTCGGGGCTAGCAGAGAAACAGGCGAAACCATTGGAGAATGGGCGGCGCGATTGAGAGGTTTGGCAACTTATTGCGACTTCGGCACCGCTCTCGAAACAAACTATATTACCTGTGTAATAACATGGATGTGGTCCAGAGTAGAAAAACCATTCCTAAAACCCGCCTGCTCACATGGTTGCTGTTCATCTAGCGTATTTGTTATTCTATTAAGTGTAATTTTTGAAAAACTATATAAAAATGAGTTCACTTTTGTTGATTTCCATTTCAATAAATAAATAAAATTAAAATAAAATTCATTAAATCTAGTTGTGTTTTGTGTGAAAATATCTTTCATTTTAGTTTTAGGCTTAAAAACCACGCGCGCGCGGCGCTAAATAACCCACGTTTAAAAAATAAATAAAAATTTAAAGTGGACAACGATACGTGAAATCTTAACTGTCCGATGTCCCCGTTTCCCATATGTACATAACGGGGACAACGGTAAGGAATCATATGACGTGCAGATGTCCCCGTGACGGGGACACAGATTACGGGGACAACGGTAAGGAATTATATACGGGACAACGGGAATACACCGCGAAGAAGACCTGTATAGGACTCGAAAATACCAGGGAAACATAATACCGAAAGGAGGACGCCTACACTCAGCAGAGGTTGAAATAGGAATAATGATGATAACGACGAAGTCTGTTAATTTCATACTCACAGTCTTGTGATAACTTTATTATAATAATACTTTTCGTTCTAGTGACTTCAGAATAAAATGCTTCGCAACTCCAGGATAGTGCCATTTCTGCCATTACCATCTTGGGTATTATGAGAGATATGCCAACTGTGTGGCTGATAGCTAGGCCGTAAATATACTGCAATTTAACATTCTAAAAAGTTTTACATACATACATTTTGGTAAGAAAGGAAAGCAGAGCTCTTTGCCCAGCAGTGCGACAAGGCATAGGCTATTAAAAAAAAACATAAATAAATTCGAAACTACAGGTTTATAAAAAGTAAATACTTACAAATCTTCCCTTTAACCAAAATGTCACAACAGTCACGTATAACAGAGTCAAAGAAAACGTTGTAACAAAATGCAGCATCACCTGAAATTATTGTACAGTCTTTCTGTAAACGATTTTGTTTAAAAAATAAATAAAAATTTAAAGTGGACAACGATACGTGAAATCTTAACTGTCCGATGTCCCCGTTTCCCATATGTACATAACGGGGACAACGGTAAGGAATCATATGACGTGCAGATGTCCCCGTGACGGGGACACAGATTACGGGGACAACGGTAAGGAATTATATACGGGACAACGGGAATACACCGCGAAGAAGACCTGTATAGGACTCGAAAATACCAGGGAAACATAATACCGAAAGGAGGACGCCTACACTCAGCAGAGGTTGAAATAGGAATAATGATGATAACGACGAAGTCTGTTAATTTCATACTCACAGTCTTGTGATAACTTTATTATAATAATACTTTTCGTTCTAGTGACTTCAGAATAAAATGCTTCGCAACTCCAGGATAGTGCCATTTCTGCCATTACCATCTTGGGTATTATGAGAGATATGCCAACTGTGTGGCTGATAGCTAGGCCGTAAATATACTGCAATTTAACATTCTAAAAAGTTTTACATACATACATTTTGGTAAGAAAGGAAAGCAGAGCTCTTTGCCCAGCAGTGCGACAAGGCATAGGCTATTAAAAAAAAACATAAATAAATTCGAAACTACAGGTTTATAAAAAGTAAATACTTACAAATCTTCCCTTTAACCAAAATGTCACAACAGTCACGTATAACAGAGTCAAAGAAAACGTTGTAACAAAATGCAGCATCACCTGAAATTATTGTACAGTCTTTTTGTAAACGATTTTGTTTCTGTAGTAAGTTATTACGTGCAATATTAATATCTTTTGTAATTACTTTTAATCCAGAAGTTGCAGTCATCAGATTCCAAGCTTCAATAAGTAAGTTCAACGAATTAAACATATCTTCCAAGTTTGCATCTATATCAATCGTTACATCTCCATTATAATTTGGACGATTTATATTTTCTGCGTCATTATTCCATTGCTTAGTTTTGCATGTTAATATATAAATAAATAGTACTAGATAAACTATTTCTATGTCTAAAAGTAGTGTTACTGTCACAAATACTGCTCTCATCCAAGACCAGTGCACGTCGAAAAAAAGTTTGAAGATAAAAAGTGTGAAGCTTGTCAAGACGATGAAAAAAACTGATGCTTGAGCCACTACCTTGAACTTCTTCGAATCCTTTTTACAGTATAGTCTTCGGTTGATCTCATGGAATATAGACAGTAAACGAACACTAGAAGCACTGTTGTACAAATTCATTAAAGAAACCATTAAGAAATACAAAAGAAATTCGCTGTAAATGAGCCTGTAGGTAAAAATGTATTGTTTCATACTAAAACTGGTGTATTTCAAAGTTGAGACGAAGAGATAAAGCATAAAACAATTCGCAGATATGGTGCAGAGGATATTTTTAAAAGAAACCTCTTGAACACTTTTGAAATTGATGTTATAATCGCGTACACACAAGATTGTTCTGATGTAGTAAAAAGGATAGCAAATGTTCAGTAGATCTTGATTTATCACAACTTTTAGTGAATCTTTCATTTTCTTGACGACAAGACTTTTAGTACAAAAAGTCGTTCGGTTTGGAATAGTCAGACTAGGAGACTTAGGGATATACAGCTAAATTAATTTTATTATTATTTTGCTTGTTCAATCAATAAGGCCATTTCAATCAATCATTTGTAATTATGATTTCCAACGGCCAGAAACGACGCACCTAATAATATTAGTAGCAATATGGATAAGTAATTAAGTAAACGAAGTAATTTTTAATCAACCTGTTTTGTCACACTGCTGGGCAAACGTCGCCCCTATAGCGAACTACCCTTCAACTTTTCTCTATGTGTAGTCTTCTCCAGTCCCATCATCTGCCTAGCCTTTTCCCAAAATTGGGGTCGGCTTCCAGTCTTACCAGATGCAGCTGAATACCAGTATTTTACATGGAGTGACTGCCTATCTGACGTCTACAACCCAGTTAGTCGTGGGTAATACGGTGCCCCTGGTAAGACTGGTTGTCAGACTTTCAGGTCACTGACCACCTGTAACGACTGTCAAAGATGCAATAGATACAAATGACAGCCAGGACAAACGGCTTAAAGTGCTTTCCGAGACATGACAGAAACTCGATATGTAATGATGGTCACCCATCTACAGACCAACCTAGATAAGCGTGGTTTAACCTGAAGATCGACCCGTGTGGCTGTTATTATTTAGCCACGAGCTCCTCTACCAATCCTGATTGGCCTGTTGGTCTAGTGGTTAGTGACCCTGACTGCTAGGACGGAGGTCGTGGGTTCGATTCCCACACAGGACAAATCTTTGTGCGACGAGTACGATTATTTGTTCTGTATCTGGGTGTGTAATTTATCTATAATATGTATGTATTTAGAAATATATAAGTATGTTTATCAGTTGTCTGGTTGCCGCAGTCTCTGGTTGTCTAGGCAGAGCCTGTACTATACAGGCTCTGCCTAGTTTGGAATCAGATGGCGGTGTGTTGGTTGTCCCAAGTTAAAAAAGAAAACCATAAACGTCTCAAAGTTATCACGCCAGGGATTTCAAAACCTCCTTCCGCGTCTACATTGTCTTCTGGCACCAACTACGTGATGGTTGCGTGGGCCTATCTATCCCGATGCATTTAACAAACATGGCTCCTACCTATCAGAAGAAGAAGACAGAACAAAGACATTATCATCATCATCTGCCTAGCCTTTTCCCAACCTTTTTGGGGTCGGTTTCCAGTCTAACCGGATGCAGCTGAATACCAGTATTTTACATGGAACGACTGCCTATCTGACCTCCACAACCCAATGAGTACTGGGTAGTACGATACCCCTTGGTAAGACTGGTTATCAGACTTTTTGGGGCACTGACTACCTGTAACGACTGTCATAGATCTACAAATGACAGCCGGGACCAACGGCTTAACGTGCTTTCCGAGGCACAAAAAAGACGACTTTCAAAAATAGGAGTGAAATGTAAATGCATCAATTTTGGCAGTATCGTCGTTGGGGATGAAGATAATATTATGTTGTCTAGTTTACAAAACTTTTGTAAATGTTCCGTACCTTATAATAGAAACGAATTGTATAGTTAGTTCTCTTGACGACACTTTAACATCGATGACGAATCGGTACTATGAAAACAATTTTTTTGAAACAGTTGTGAATCGTAATGTTTTGTTTTTCGATGACAACCGGGCATAGGCCGACATGTTTAACCACTCTGCTCGACAAGATTTTGACACATGACACATCAGCTGAATCGGGGGGGGTGATGCGAATTGTCATGAAATTCAAGAATTTTCGTGAACATTCAGCATTCGATTTTATGATGATAAATATGTCACGGCAGCTGTTTCACACGATAAGTTTGTGTTAAATATCTTCAATACCGTGTTGAGGTTCGTAAAACGGCGTCAGTCTATTGCCAAACATGTGTAAAATACATATTACGGCACGCTTCCAAAAAATAGGTAACTTAGATACGCTGGAAATAATGTACATAGACAAGTTTCTCGTTTGCTAAAAAACTCGAAAAGGAAAAATAAATACAGTAACATTCTATCTGCGTTCTTATTTTTGCTATTATTCGTACATAATTTCATAAAAAAACACGATCAAAGTCTTGACAAATATTGACAATTTTGTAGAATAAGTAATATAATGTCATTATATTACTTATTCTACAAAATTGTGTATAGTACGGTTGGGTTATTGTGTTAGGTTGGGACAAACTTTTGTTTTGTTAGGATTATTTTTTCTCACTGCTGGGCAAAGGCCTCCCCTTGGCCAATCAGTCAAGAACGAGTGAGTCCAGATCGCCACGCCAGTGTTTCTTGGGCCTGCCTCGGTGACGACGATCGACAAACTTATTGTCCTATATTTCGCAATCAGCAGTGCATAGGCCGTATCCTAAATAAACATTAGTTTATTTTTTCAAAGCGGTTCACTGTCCACTCTAAAACCTCTTTTTACAACTGCAAAGTTCAGGTTATCCATCATAGGCCGTGGACCGTGTCACTTGAGTGAGGCCGTGAACAGCTATAAGACAGAACCCTCGGGGTAAGAGTCCTACTCGCATTGCTAGAAGTTTTCTTAAAAATACAATTTTATAGTTTTTGGGGTTGCTACTAAACCAAGCTTATCTACGCATCAAAAAATAATGACGATTAAAAGTATTGGTCGGAGAAGGCAAAAGATAAAGAAAATTGGAAAGCCATGGGGAGGTTTGCCCAGCAGTGGGAGAGAACTGTCTGATAAAAAAAAAGTATTTGTAAATAGTGAATACCTAATAACCAATCCATCTAACCATAATTGTAGACTAAATATAATTTATCTTGGTGGGAACCAAACAAACACTATGGCCTACCAAGATCCTTGGCGTTCTATATTCAACCAACCAATAGAATAAAAATCACAATAAATTATCTAGTAACTATAAATACAATATAAATTGGAACAGCGAGTGCATTCCTAATTTAAATTTTGACATGGAAACAAAATCGGCGCGAATTTAGCCATAGATTAATATATTCTGTTTATTGTTGGGTCGGTTTTAATACCTACAATGCATGAAAATCTATTAAGATTACCATTATAAAAGCTTTAAAAAATATTATAACATTTTTATTGTATTTAACGCATAAAACAAAAATTATTTTAATTTCTATCTATCGATTTCTTACATTCTTACATTTAATTACTCGATTTAATCGAAATTTACAAAACAAGAATCGATTGAAATAATCGCTTTCACACATCCCAAAAATTAAAAAAAAACAAATGGTCGTCAATTTCGAATACAAATTGAGTAGTGGTAATGAATATTACGTGTTATTGGTCCTGAATTAGTAAATTACGCTAAGATCTGGTCATTTTCATGTTGTTTATAATATTTGAAATTATATTTGTCACATTTGTCATCGAATCTTTATGCGTTTGTGTGATATAATGTGAAAAATAAAAATGTAAACACGCACTATTGGCGCGAAACTTCGACTTTAGATACCAACATTCATCATTACCACTGCCTATTTAAATTGAACTATGGATGAATTCGTCACATAATTAAATGACGAGTTAATTATTATCAATAAAGTGGAGTTTGGATGTCCGAAAACCACAATTTTTATGATTTTTAGCCTCGGCCAGCACTGCTGTCAAAATGGCGATGACCGTATTTACGCACTTGGATTTTGTAAGGTAAAATTATGAAACTTGCGCGCTAAATACAGAAGTTTTAATGGCGTTGACATATGAGCTTTTTATCCAACTCTCTTAATTAACGCACACTCATAGTATTTGATTATCAGAATATTAAATATTTACATAAATAATGAGGATGACGTATGACTTAAATGCTAGCCCCTTTCGGGGCCGATACCGAGCCAGCGGAGGTTTGTATGTCAAGCCCCCAAAGGGGCCCGTACCGAACTATATGGTTAAGTTCCAAGTTGAATTTTAATGAAAAACTACTTATCAACTATTCGTTATTTGAATCTACTGGTTACTACTAGATAAAATCTTCATAATAACTACCAGTCCCTTTATTGCGATCGCTTTTTTGTTCTAGATCTTACCTGGGAACCTTCTAGTTACAGAGATATTGCGGGGTCAAAGTTCCAAAAGAAAGGTTCCTTACTTTGATGTCTTCGTGAAGGTTCTGTTTACGCCTTGTATGCTCTAAGGAAGACAAAGTTTTTAGTTTAATGTTAAGGGCATCTGCTGAGAATGAGGCCTAGGGTTCGTCCCCGACTTGCCTGTAAATATATAATTATTTCAAACACATGCTTTGAGTTGTGCAAAGACTTAGATATTTACATATAATTATGTATGTTTAAACACGTCAAAGTAAATTACTTGAGTAAAATTTTATTCTGTATTTTAGTAATTGCTTGGTGGGGCTCGTGGCAAAATAATAACAGCCGCTCAGATCGATCTTTAGGTTAAGTCGCCTAGGTGGGTCTGTGGATGGGTGACCACCCATTACATACCGAGTTTCCTCTGTGCCTCGGAAAGCACGTTTAGCCGTTGGTCCCGGCTGTCATTTGTAGATCTTTGACAGTCGTTACAGGTAGTCAGTGCCCCAAAAAGTCTGACAACCAGTCTTACCAAGGGGTATTGTATTACCCAGTACTCACTGGGTTGTGGAAGTCAGATAGGCAGTCGCTTCATGTAAAATACTGGTAATCAGCTGCATCCGGTTAAACTAGAAGCCGACCCCAACAAGGTTGGGAAAAGGCAGATGATGGATTTTAGTAATTGCTTGCTTTGCTTTCTTTTACGGTTGCGACTTTGTTTAAATTTATGTCAATTGCATAAAAATGATTACTTTAACTTGTCTATAGATACGGGTTTTAGATTCCCTAAGAAAAAAAACTTTAAAAGCAGCCCTGACTCTGGATTCATTGACCAGTAGCAATGGGAACGCTCCAAATATCTGGATAGCGCAATATGCATAGTTTTTCTAACAACTATGCTCACCTTTGGTGTCAGGGAAAGTAAAAACAGGATTTAAAGTCCTAGAAGGTCATTGTAGGATGATAAGATCTAGTCTGACCTTGCTCGTCAGTTAAGAAAGCTGACCGCTGTTGATTTTCCCGCCTACGCATTTTAGCTAGGCAAACAAAAAATATTGACTAAAGATATTTTTTTCAAGATCTATTTTGCTAATTGTTTCCAAACAATAAAAGTAGGTTAGTAATAGCATGTTGCTTGTCAAAATTGTTTTTTTTTTCAGAAATAGGGTAACATAACATAACATCGCGTACGTCAGACAGCCTCTGCTGGGCATGGGGGGAGAGGATCTCTCGGGGATTACAAATGTGATATTATAACAGAACATAACATCACGCCTGGGATCCCCGAAGGGTCAGGCAGAGGTGTACCTAAAAGTACACATTTCGCCAGTTATGTTTAATTCCTTTGTAATAGGGTGCGAAATCTAGACTCCGTGGCTGCTACTGAGAAATTCCTGATGGAAAAACCCAATATCACTTAACCCAACCCGGGACTCGAACCCAGGACCATAACCATATTAGGACCAGACCTTACTTAAGATACGTCACTTTTTTCATATCGTTATGAAGGTTACTAGGCCAAACTAATTCTTATAATGGTCTTTACATTCAATGTCACCTACTTTCTAATGCCTTGTTTGCATAACACAACTTATTTTTACAAATTCAATTGTTCATTCGTGTCTTTACAAGCTAAACGACATGAAGTCTTTACGATTACAAAAACAACATATCAGGAGAAAAAACTATCGGTTTACGGTTCCGCTGGATAATTTCGTTGACAAAGATGTGCAGTCAATGCTTTTACCTTTAAATGTAATGCACAATGTGTTGTTGTGTCCCAAGTATCGCATTAAAGATGACTGCATATTTCCTAACAGCCTTACTGTGAAATTGATGGGATTGTGTGGCGTAATTATAGCCATTCTTCTATTCCTAAATCGTGCCTATGAGCTCTTCCTTGACAAGACCATAAAGAAATACATCAGTTTAACATTTATCAACTCCGTCGTTGATGTTCTTTTGTACAGTTTCGGCTTCACGATCAATTATATCGTGAATGTGTTGCAAACGAAAAGGAATATTTTGTTTGTCTTAAAAATGCAAGACATTCACAGATTTCTGAACAATAAGAATAATTTCAATCGCTTTATCATTCGGAACTGGGTCAGTGTTATCTTCGTCTTAAGCTTTAACGTTTACATTGTCACCTTTTTCTACATTAAACTCGAGCTCGCCAGTTTCTACCTCTTCTGTGGTATTGCTATCATGTGTTTCGATGTTAACATTATAAATGCTATCAGGCTAATTAAGCTTTTAAGCGAAAAAGTTAAATTATGGAACATTCAAGCTATAAATTGTCAAAAGACGGGCCATAGTGCCAGTGACAACTATTATTGCAATAAAATGTTTGAAGTTTACGTAAATATTTTGGAGTGTTACGACATCTACAGAACCACTTATCAGCAAATGGTAAGCGCCTAAGTTTTCTCACAGATAATTTCACACTACAGTTTTTTCACCATTTTATTGGGTATAAAAGTATCCCTAACGAAACCGAAAGGCACTTGTTCTCCCCGTCATTGCGATATTTTTTTATACTAGACCGTACCTGGAAACTTTCTTGTTACGGAGAAATTGGGAGTCAAAGTTCCAACTTTTTTTAAAGTTTTTTTTTTTTTATATAAGTTTTTAAGGTTATATATTTTTTTATATAAATAGGAAAAGCAACAGCTATAACAAATGAGTAACAATTGTATATGCAACACAGAGCCAATTACAGGTTCCCATGAGTAAACACAGAATAGATATTAGAAATCTTAGGATCACTAGTTAAAAAGCAACTATAACTTTATACGAGTAGTACTCCACGATCCCCGTTTCATTCAATGCATCCATCAAGTGGTTTCCCAGCAATCATTTTTACGTAGAGTTTATTTGATGTACAGAATGCTAGGTTGACGGCTTCAAAAAATTAATGTCATCTTTATTTACATTGTATTAAGATAGATGTTGGGTTGCAACCACTGACAAGAACATAAAACATATTATTATCTAAAAAATAATATTGATGTGAATTTCTTTTATTTTCAGATCGTGTTTCACAGTATAGAATTTTTCTACCACTCTTTGGTGAAATTGCAAATTTCACTTAAAATTTTTAAAATAGCTACGATTATGGGCAAGTCTGCTTATGTAAGTATTTATTTGAAAATTGTATGATGTAACGATTCTGATTTAATTTTGTTGGAAGTTTTTCCATTTCTTATAGGACGATATATCTTTTCAGCAAGCTGCATGGTTTACCATCACATTTTTTTACATCTGGGTCGTTAAAAGTTTCATATTAGAAATTATTTTGAGCTCATGCTGTGAGAAGTTTTACATAGAAATGAAAAATGTTCAAAGCTCATGCGTGCTCATCTTGAAGTCAGATTGTACAGGTAACTATTGTAAGAATTAGATATTTTAAGGTCAGTAAGTATTTCAAGAAATATATACAATGGTAAATCCAAGTCTTCGGTATTGCAAAACGAGAGGCAGCACTCCATTCCTGTGCAACTACAGTTATTATGCCTGTGACTGTAGGAACCTCATTTTTGACTACTCAAAAGTGCCTGTCACTCAAAGCATTTATTTCAAATAGACCCATTTGAAATAAATGCTTTGAGTTTGAGTTGAATTTGTCATGGCATCACGCTGTGAAGAGGCCTGAGCATATCCAGATCCAACCGTGGGCATATTTTGACTGAAAGAATGATGACGATGATTCCAAATAATATTACGAATGCATTACAGATGCCGAGAAGAAGTTATGCAAGAATATTATGCGTCTGCATGAAGCGACATTCGATAAGATGGATGCCTGTAGAATGTTCTACGTTGATGCTTCTTTCCCTTTGAAAATGTTGGTTTTACATAGTAATTATACAATTGTACTGCTTCAGTTTGCGTATTTATAATAATACATTTATAGGACACTTAACAATTATTCACATTGTGTTAAAAAAAAAACATAAATATGTTTTTTTTTTCGAATGTTTAAGTATTTAAGTAGGCATATAATAGTCACTTTCAGAATTGATATGAACTTTGGAGGCTCATGTCAGACCTCTACTTTTAGATTTTTCCATCAGAGTTATCTCTGATACAATGTCATTTTATCTAGGCCTCAGGTAAAAATTACAATTATATGATATTGTAAGCCAATTAGTTAATTGCACGTAAGACCGGTTACATTCTAGCATATTTTGTAGAGCGTATAAGCTTGTACCGGCTTACGCGCGTACACGCGTACACGCACGTACACGCTTCATAAAATCGCGCACGCCTACCCGCATTCATTCGCCACGTGTATGCTTTATAAAAATGTTAGCTGACAGCAAATATAACGACTTAGCTCGCGGTTCGCGCGTGTACGAGCTTATTTGCGCGTTATCCCTCATACAAGTTCAACGTGTGGCAGAAGGCGCGAGTATATGTGCAAAATACGCTAATCTGAAACCGCCCTTACAATAATGTTAATTATGTCGATGTTGTGTTGTTTTGTCGCTTATAACGCGTGTTTTGCATGTGATTTTAGTCGTGAAATCATTGTGTAGCGACAGCTGCTGTTACTATATTGAGAGAAAAAAAAAACTATCCTCGGATTGTCAGAGTCCGTCTCCATTGTATTTTACAAAATTACATTAATAATACTCGTACGCGTATTAATTTTTCTTCTCTATTAATTTAATTTTAACATGTCAAGTTTTTTGTTAAAATTATTTTTATTGAAATAAACCTAACACTTTGATTGTGACTTCCGCCTTATGTATCTGTATTTTGAAGACCTCGACATACTAGCTTCAAAGAATAAATTAAAGCATTAACGTAATGACAATTTCATCGTTAGTGTTTTGTCAATATTTAATTTGAATAGTTACGTTTTATTTCTCTTGAGTGTTTCCCTCAGCACAATCGGCCAATAATGTTTCTCACCTATGGACACATACCTCCTCCATGTGAGAGAAAGTGGGGCGTAAACCAACACGCGGACCCAGTTCTGAGGCCCCCTTTTTTTGTTTTTTTGGATGGGGAATCATCAAATGGCTCCTCCCGCTCTGGGCGGAGCGGAAGGGAGTGTCAGACTTTTACTGACTAAAAACCATCCATGTTCCTTCGTTTGCCCTTTATGTTCCAGGGCCGCGGTACACTGTAGCAGAAGACTTACGTGCTCCTGTGTTGAGGCATTTCGTTCGTCTGGTGACTGTTAGGGAGGTATCTCCCTATAGGTTATCTTGACGGGGGCGGGGTGTCTCAGCACGGGGGTAATTCTGTGCATTTTTATGTATTTTTGTGTAAATTTTAGTGTATTTTTGTGCTTAATTACATAAAAATACATTACATTCTAATGTATTTTTATGTAATTTAGATTATTATTATGTTGAGCATTGTCCTGTCTAATTTAAGTACTAACAATAGTTTCTAAGTCTTGTATTACTAACCGTTGGATCTAGTTGTCCTAAAATAAATAAAATTGATTTGATTTTTTTGATTTTTGTATCTCTTTCGAACCGTCCCGCAGCCCTGGCAGGCATCGGCCCTTGCGGTGCGAGCTAGCCCATTACTCACCGTCCACAGGCCCGCGAGTTCTGAGGCCCTAGCAGGAGCACGGTGTAAACTTAAATACGTTGATTTTTGAATCAAAAATACAATTATCATATAGCATATTTTTAGTAATTGTTTGCAACAAGCACAATGAGTATCATCAATAGATATGAATAAATTATGAAAATATGTGAAACGAGTACTTTAAATGGCACTGATGTAAAGCGGCTCTTGTTTATAGTAGTTTTGTAAAAAATTAAGTAAGTTAAAAATTACAAAATGCATATTTATTGACAAGTTCGGCTGTTAAAAGAAAACTTAGCAGTAAGGTTATCAAAAATGAGTCGTAAAAAATGGATCATTTCATAAATACTGAGCAGTAAAATAACTAAATGGCCAGTTACGAGTGGCCAGTTGACACATCGGAATTAGTCAGTAAGAAATCTCAAAACACTTCATGACTGACTACGCTATAAAGGCGAATGCCTATAAAACGTAGTCAGCCGTAACCTAACGGGGTGCCCCAAGTCCGGATGTCTCCGCTCCCTATGAACTGCCGAACTATTTATCTAACTGCCCATTCCATCATTTTTTACTGGCCATTTATTTATTAGTCTGCTTACGTATTTTTAGTACTGACATTGTAAGACGAAATAACCGGCCAATTGTTTCTTTTTTATTACTGCCTATATTTTACTGTCGCACAAATTTACCAACCGCCGATAAAAAAATAACTGCCCATTATTTTTTCAACTGATCATATTAATCACACTAGGGTGCTGACTAAAACGAGTACCATAAAATTGATGAACTAATTATTTTAAGAATGAATTTTAATTAATTAATGTATCTTAATCACCAAATTCTCACCACTAACATAGTTCTTAAGTACTATTCACTAACACGTATGGACCTTGTTGTTCGAAATAAATAATTGTTTGATATGATTTTATTTTGATAAGAACATCACAATCAGCTTTAAAGAGACGGTAAAGTTCATCGAAATTTCTTTTAATGCCTCGTATATTATTGAACTAGCTGTTGCCCGCGACTTCGTTCGCGTGGTAATTTTGGTATGTATGTGAGAGACTGCCTCGTTGGTCGAGTGGTCGCAGGAGCGACTACTAAGCATGAGGTCCTGGGATCGATGCCCGGGTCGGGCAGTGTTAAAAAAATGTTTATTTTAATTACGTAAAGCTATAACGCACATGATTTAGAGATCACCTTTTGAGCAAGATGATGCTTGTGTGACCCCGCTCTTCCACTTAACATTAAACAATGTATGCAATTGAAAAAAAAATACTATAAATAAAAGTGTTATTGGGTTATTCCATCAGGAATTTCTCATTAGCAGCCAGGGAATCTGGATTTGTGCCCAGTTGGTGGAAATAGGCACACTTCTGCCTAAACCTTCGGGGATTACATGGTGTAATGTGTGAGAACTGACTGGCATCGAAATTCGATAATGTGGGTGATGACTACAAAAAGGAGTCCCAAACAAAATTTAAAGGCGACGATATGGCTTAAAACCGTTTATTTTGGCACTATCCAACTTTCTTTTCAAAGTGAACCATCACACGCCTTGTTGGGCATTATTTATTCTAATACCGTTCTGTATACAACATTACATGACTTATTATTTTCCGCAAGCACGTGAAAGTTTTGGGCACTGAACAACCAACATATAATTTTATTGACTGTGTGAGAAGCATGAAGTGCACAATTGAATGCCTGTCACTTTTATGGTTTGGCCCTGGGATCTGTTGATCGTCACTGTAAAAACTAATTTTAAGTGAAATTGTAACCTCTTAAAGCGAAATGGCAAGTTATTTGAAATAGTAGGCATGAGGGGAGTTAAAACGCTCTGCCCTTTAGCAGCTCCGTTTTTATCTGCCCAGCTTTATGATACGAAGCCTGGTGCCGTTGCACAGTCTGGTTGCATCAAGGTTTCGCATCACCAGAACTGGAACGCCAACTTTAAGCTCCAGCTGATGGGACGCCTCGCCTTTTAACTCCACGGAGTTGACAAATTCAACGGGGTAGGCAGTACTATCGTCATTAGCCATCATAGTGCCTATGGGTGTGTATACTTTTGAATCGCCATCGCAATTTTTTGTTTGTTTAGTTTACTGACCCACTCGTTCTATTAACCTACAAATTGAGAAAAACTTGCATGTCATGTTCTTTCTTAGCCCTTTGTGATCCAGGGCCGTGATATCTCTTCCGAACAGTCTCGAAACCCCGGCAGATATCGGCCCATGCGGACTCTTTCCGTTTTGCTGAGTTTGATCTCTTTGCGGCGCGCGTGGTACACGAACGCGTCGGCGACACGGCTTGTCGTCATAAGACGGTCGAACGGCGAGCTAGCCCATTACTCACCGTCCGCAGGGTCTAAAGTCGCCGAACGACGCCACCCATCAGCGCCTGGTTGCCGCGGATGTCCTGCACGCTGCGGTTCAACGCCTCTAATACATGCTTCTGCGACATTGTTTACTCGCCCCATAGGCTTAACTTCCACTGCTGTAAAAGGACTCGCCCGTTTTTGGTGATGTTGCATGTTGGGGTACCTTCGCTTGCAAGATTCAGCGGCAATTTGAAAAGGGAATGTGCAGTCCGGCCACCGTTAAGCAAAGATGCATCAATGCCCGACGAAGTCACAACCACAATTAAGTATGTGACGGCACGGTTGGCGCAGTGGCTGAGCAATTGACT
The DNA here is from genome assembly GCA_950022335.1 of Eurois occulta. NCBI lineage: Eukaryota > Metazoa > Arthropoda > Insecta > Lepidoptera > Noctuidae > Eurois > Eurois occulta. Next base: position 3,730,046 of record OX465480.1, on the reverse strand, counting down.
GCGGCGCTGCACACACACAACGTCGTGGATTTTATCAAATTTTAATTTTATTTTTAAAATTTTAAGAGATTTTATTTCGTAATGGGTTGTACGTAGTACTTATTACATCCATGCAAAAAGTAAACACAAAAGGATAAATAAAACCAAATTCATTTTCAGACATTCCGACTACACTTCGACTACAACCTATTTACGTAAATAATTCAATTTATCATAGAAATCGCGTATGAGGTTACTAACAAAATTTTAAACATTAATATCTTTTGCGTCTGTTGGTCAATTTTGATGAAATAAACGCTAAATGTTACTCGGAACAATGCTTCTTATGTTTCAATATTTCGATTTTGAATATAATGAGGGGTTTAAGGGGGGCAAACATACAGACAAACCGACAAACAGACAAACAGACAAAAAATCTAAAAATGGTAGAAATGGGTTCTGTTTGTGCTCCTTTAACACCCCTACTACTTTTTCCTAAATATTTTCAATGTACAGAAACGCCACGTCTACAGATTTATTATATGTATAGATAATACGACTCTATCTGATTTGACAGGCCATTACCGTTTCCGTCCTTGTCTCGCTCAACTTGTAAGAACGAAATAGCAATATTTTAAACATGTAATTAAGTCTCTGCCGTATGTAACTGTATTTCAGAAATACAATATGTTTAATAGACTTGGTTACTTGGTAACCGAAGTATTTTTTGTAAAATAATAAATTTTAGACCGAACGACCCATTCGTGTCTCCAGGCTTACTAAAACAATGTTAATTCGAAGAAAAAACCGTCTGGATATAAGAAATGGCTGCCGTGAAATAGTTACTTTGGACAATAAGGTTGATAAAGATGTGCAGTCAATGCTCCAACCTTTAAACTTAATAAACAATATATTATTGTTTCCCAAATATCGTATCAAGAATAATTTCATCAATTCCAACAGCTTCATGTCGTATATGGTGACATTATGTCATATAATAATATCCTCTGCGGTATATATCTATCGTATATACAATCTACATAGCCATGAAGTTATCAGAAAAAGTGTCAATATCATTTACATTTGCTCCTACTTCGACTTTTTCGGGTTCAGTACCGGAGCCATCATGAACCTCGTCGTCAACGTCTTACAAACAAAAATATATATATTGTTTGTCTTGAAGATTCAAGATATTCACAGAGTTTTAAATGACAACACTAAATTCAAGTATTTCTCCATGCTGAATTGGATTAGTCTCATTTTATTTCTGTGTACTTACATTTGCGTCCTCATCTATTGTCAAATAGAACTTAACATTCCAGCTTATGAATTCTGCTGTGCGCTAGCCTCGATGATCTTTGACGTCAATTTTGTGTACGCCATCAGGCTAATTGAGTTATTACGACACAAAGTTATTTTATGGAACATTCAAGCTAAACGTTTAAAACAAATGGATCACCGTAAGAATGAAAATTATTGCAAAATAATGTTTCAGGCTTATGCAAATATTTTTAAATGTTATAACATGTACAGGGTAACTTTACTGCAAATGGTAAGTGGACTTACATTATATTGAATAACTAGCTGTCCCTCGTGATCCCTTACCTTTTTTTCTAAAATAAAAGTAAGCTTAAAGTAACTTAACTTACTCCTTATAACATTAGCTATCTGCTAGTAAAATTAAATTCACAATCGGTCCAGCCGTTTCGGAGGTTTTTTTTTATATTAAATTAGCCTACTCTTGACCTCAATCTAATCCTGAGGACAGAGTTAGCCGGACAAAACAGGTGGATAGAGAGACGATTTTTTTACCGTGTATCTTTCATAAGCATTCAGTAAAAGTCTGTTATATTAAAATTACAAACAGATACTCCAATTTTATTTATTTGTATAGATTTCATGATGATTATTTAAAAAAATATTTTCGTTTCCAGATCGCGTTTCAGACTGTTGGGTTGTTTGGTAACGTTTTATTTAAATTGCAAATATCACTTGATATTTTAAAGCTCTATAAGGCACATCACGGTACAGCCGTGAGTATTAATACTTAAAATATAGTGGTACAAAATATTTTGGCGCTTGAAGGCATTTTAAAGGGGTGAAGGTCTGCATCACTTTAACCTCGTCTTGGCACTTGGTGTGACTAGTGAGTTATGGTTTCCAACCATGACTAAATTCTTATCTAGTTGAGTCATTACTCCACTATTAGCAATACCTAATGTAAACAACAAGCTTCTGCTCGCGACTGTCGATTGCTTGGAAAAGTCAAGTCAGTTTGGAAGGGACACCGACGCGAAAACGGTTACCACGTACTCAGCACATCATTCTGAACTCCGCACATCAAAACAGCTGTAACATACATTTTGACCGTGTAGGTATTACACTTTTGTAGGAAGCAGCAGATTTTATTTTAAATTGCCGATGAAAACTTTCCTTGTGTTCACCCTGTATTTTGTTCAAACACTTGGCAATAATAAAGCTCACTATCTGTGATACAAGTTAAATATAATCATTTACCAGTAGGCCGATGGAAGTTTAAAGGGGTAAAATTGGGGATGGAAGTTTATATGAAAGTCCGTCAGTTTTGAAGTTAGGATCTTCAAATTTTGTGATAAGGCTGATGATTGAAAATAAATTTATACATGTCTCAGCGTTTTTTATAATTCTACGCCCGAAGGGTTGAAAAGGGGGATGAAAGTATGTAAAAATGTTTGTTCGGGTGGAATCTTGCAACTCAAAGCAGATATCTTCAACCGATTGAGCTGAAATTTTGCACACCTTTGGTTCTGGTGACAATACTTTTTTATGACAGATATTCCTTAATCCTGCAGCCAGGATCGTCTCTTCAAGAGAGAACTCTTCCAAGTCGATCGTCTCTTCAAAACAAACGATGACTATGATGGAAAATTTTGTATACGCGTTCAAGTTTGATATATAAGGATGATTTCTATCATCCTCTCATCCTGCAACCAGGATTGTCTTCTCACGATTTAAATATAAGGTCACGGACACAAAGTCAGAGCAAACAAAATGCAGTGTCAAACCACTGGGTTCGCGATGTGTGTTGGATATATCACCCAGTCAGTCAGTCAGTTTACCATCCTTTCTATAATCCTTACATATATTTTACATGCGAAAGTAACTCTGTCTGTCTGTGTGTTACACAACCACGCCTTAACTAATGGACCGATTTAAATGAAATTTGGTACAGAGATAGCCCATTACTCACCGTCCACAGGCCCGTGGTAGTATGTCAATTTTAAAGCAGATATCTTCAACCGATTGAGCTGAAATTTTGCACAAACCTTTGGTTCTGGTGAAAATACATTTTATGACAGACATTCCTTAATCCTGCAACTTTTGCATTTTTCGACATCCACGCGGGCGAAGCCGCGGTCAAAAGCCAGTTTTAATTTGTAAATGTATATATTAATATTGTACTAACTATTATAAAACCATTATAAAAAAAAAAAAAACAAATAATAAAATCATTTCAATAAAAAAAAATATACAATCTGCAAATAAACAAAAATACTTCTTCATAATAAATATTAGTTTTAAATACTTTGAAACCGTGATGATGAAATCAAGAGCATCATCAGGAATATCACATGATCTTTTATTTTTACAGTTTATGACACAATATTTAGCAATCACATGTTGGTACGTTTGGATGATAAAGAGTTTGGTACTTGAAATCATTTTGAGTATATACTGTGAAAAGTTTTACATAGCAATGGATTTCATCCACGACACATGCGCACTCATTCTGAAATCCAATTGTACGGGTTTGTATCTGAAATATTTATTTTTGACTGCGTCATTCGTATCACTTAAGAGGTAACAGGGACTGCAATTATTCTCCATACAAAAGTGTTCTCCTTTATTCTTCCTGAATATTATATTATGCCTCTAAGGCATTCATTTTTTTTTTCATAAAATCTAATTCTACTGTAGGCACGTCTCTGTCATTTCTTTTTTTTCAGCAACTTATAATCAAAGAAAATATAACCCTCCAAATAAAACAAAAACAATGCCCCATTCTTACGGCCTTGATTAGAAGACTACCAGACAAATACGAAAAGTTTTTAACATAAAAGAAATTGATAGGCATACTCTTTCTTATACATCTCAAAAATAATTATATCGGGTCAGTTTTCGAGGAGAAAAAAGAGAATACGAAACGTAGATCTCGTCAAAATTTTTGTGACGTAATTAGTCTGAGCTGCAGGTGTCCCTATCGCACCCTACGGGGGCCGGCTTGGCGCAGCGCGACGGCAATAGTTTCTTCAAATACCTATTTTTCAAATTCCTCGCAGGCCCTGTTCCCTCTTTTATATTAAGCGCTACTGCTGAGCATGTACTCCTGTATTAGTTTTCCGGATCGCGTCTCTCTCTTCACTAGTTGACCGAAATGAATTGTTGAATGTTGTTCATTCAATTCAATTCATTTCTTAATGGCATTAGGCCTCGCTTCGCCTTCTATTACATGGGACTTAAATGTAACTGGAGAATTAAGGAAGAAAGATTTAGGAAAAGGTGTGCCCTATTGTAATAGCTAGCCCAGCTCTTTGGGGAAACAAGCATGAAGCATGTTATATTAAGTTGTTGTAAGACAGTTTGTGTCAAATTAATATAAAATTCTTTCATGCTAATATTACAGATGCTGAGAAGAAGCTTTGCAAGAATATAAAACGCCTACATCGAGCTAAATTTGACAAGTTGAATGCCTGTGGAATGTTCTACATTGGAGCTACTTTTCCATTTAAAATTTTGGCTTTACTTATCAACTATGCCTTCGTACTGCTAGAGTTTGCCCTATTATAATCAGAATTTTATTTTAAACTAGCTGACCCGACAGATGTATTTCTGTCAAAAACTATTGAACTGAGGCAGTCCTGCAAACTTATCTTTTCTGGTGAAGTTCTGGTGATGGTGCCGCTTAGGTTGTGCACAATAGGTCGTGATGACACCTTTAGTTTCAAGTTAATGGTCACCAGAACACATAAATTTCTGACAAATGTGTAATATAAACAAAACAAAAAAATAAATAAACGTAGTTCAGAGTGAGCACTTGTTTTATTGACCATCAAATAATTGCCATTACAAATTTAAAAAAAAAATCTACCTACGTTACACCGACAAACAATAAATTTGCATAGTGTTAATATACTCTTGTATTGTTTTTTTTTTTAATGTCAAAAACAACAACTACTTACAAAAACAATTTTCTGTTTCGTACACTATAATTTATTAAGTAATATTGTGTTAAATGATATTTTTTGTTTGATCACCTGGAGTGTGTAAACAAACAGGGGCCCAATTCTGCTATTATAATAGTGTCAGAATGGTCTGTCATTGATTTCATAATTGTTGATTTTGACTTGTCAAAACTTGTCAAAATCAACAATTATGAAATCAATGACAGACCATTAGAATTACCATTAGAATGGTCTGTCATTGATATCATAATTGTTGAATTTGACTTGTCAAAACTTGTCAAAATCAACAATTATGAAATCAATGACAGACCATTCTGACACTATTGTCGTCTATTGTAATAGCAGAATTGGGCCCCAGAGCTCTTGGTTTTCCAACACGGGAACAGGCAACATAGAATTGGGCATGCGAGAAACATGTGTTTTCAAGATTAATGTCGCAAACACTCAACTGCCCCTGGGATATGTATTTATGGAAAAAAGGAAACTGCAGCGGTTTGCATTCAAATGGTATGTCATTCGGAATCACTGGGATACGTGGTATTTTTTTTTTTTTCGGGCTGGGAATCATCAAATGACTCCTCCCGCTCTGGGTGGAGCGGAAGGGAGTGTCAGACTTTTACTGACTAAAAACCACCCATGTTCCTTCTTTTGCCCTTTATGTTCCAGGGCCGCGGTATCTCTTTCGAACAGTCCCGCAGCCCTGGCGGGCATCGGCCCTTGCGGGCCCCTCCTGTTTGCTGGTATCAAAACGTCTTCTTTATACTTTCCCTTTAGGATGGTTGCTTCGATCACGATGTTTTTCACCGCTAGCCTTGTGCCGTTACAAAGACGCAGTTGATAATTCGCAACATTATGATGACCGAACCGACCTTTAATTGAAGATTGTGATGCGGCAATCCTGGCAAATCCAGCGAGTTCAAAAATTCGGATGAATAGATGACGGCATCATCTTTGTTAGTAGCGTAATCAAATGATTGGTATATCCTCAATTCGCCGGCAATTCATTTCGAATTTTAAATTATTTGTGAAATAATATAATATTTTAATATTTTGGGACAACCAACACACCGCCATCTGATTCCAAACTAGGCAGAGCCTGTACAGTACTATGGCAACCAGACAACTGATAAACATACTTATATATTTCTAAATACATACATATTATAGATAAATCACACCCAGATACAGAACAAATAATCGTACTCATCGCACAGAGGCGTTTATGGGAGATTGGCCAGAGAAAACCACAAGGAGAGAAGAGTGGAAGGCTATGGGGAGGCCTTTGCCCAGCAGTGGGACCATAGAGGCAAAGAAAAAAAAAATGTTTTTGGTAGCCGAAATAGCTCGTTCGCTAAACCAAATAATATGATGACTTTTTGAATGAGATCGGTTTTTGATTCATTATACTGACAAAATGTTCAGGAATATGTCATTAAGTTGTTTTGAAAATATTTCTCTGATCCGATCGATCATTTTGCAACTCCACACGCATATTCGTGCTTAAATATGTAGTATATTGAAGTGTTTCCACAAAATGGAGGGCTGTAAACATGCATTAAGTTCATCAGCTGGCCGAATAACTGGTAATGTTCGACGAAAATCTCTCGCTAATAAAAAAAACTTTTTTGCAAAAAATAAAACCGACTTCAAAAACACAAAAAAATGGAAAGTGCTTTTTTGTCACCGACTTCTAAAGCTAAAGCTATTTTTCCATTTTTTTGTGTTTGAAATCGGTTTTATTTTTTCATTTTTAGTAATAATATCCAATACAAATATTTGTTATGCATTTTTTTACATTGTTAACAATATATGTCATGCTGGTAATAGGCTTATCCCCAATAAAATGGAACTTAACATAGCTGCTGTCGAAATGTGGGTGTACTGGCACATCTGCGTACCCCTCAGAGTATATAGGCGTGATGTTATGTTATGATGTTGTGTAAACAATAAATATCCAAGCGATTGCAGCAATCACGGAAGATTTGCTGTCTATTATTGAGGAGTTCCATTGCTTATCTCTGAATACCAGCATCAGATCTTCACCAAATTTAAACGGGACCACCGCAGAGTAATCATCGAAATCGGTTCAAAATTGGCGAAGATATCTCTGAACATACACAAAAAAAATAAAAATAAAACCCTCCTCCTTTTTGGAAGTCGGTTTGAAAAAAGCATCACACCATCGATTTATTTTTTATTGTTCCGCAGATCTTGCATGGTTTGGTTACCCTCCAGTTTCATCATTTACAACATTCATAAGAGTATCAAACACATACTTTTGTTTTTGAATTTAATTGAACTGACTCTCTTAAAGCATCTAGATCGTATAGATTTTCGCGTAGCAATTCTTGATTAAATTGCGGCATGACTAATGAGATAATACTTTATTTGCCATCATTAAACAAACACGTCCTTTTTTTATTTTTTTTCGGTTGGGAAATCATCAAAAATGACTCCTCCCGCTCTGGGCGGAGCGGAAGGGAGTGTCAGACTTTTACTGACTAAAAACCACGCATGTTCCTTCTTTTGCCCTTTATGTTCCAGGGTCGCGGTATCTCTTTCGAACAGTCCCGTAGCCCTGGCAGATCGAACACGTCCTCAATTGATATTAACGGCTCGTTGTCTTCACTGACCGGTAAATTTGGTTTTCCTGTTGATTAAAACATGAAAACCAAATTTACCGGTCAGTCATCTTTGTACTTGAGATATAAATCTTTTTTTTTATGGGAAGCATGTTGAAATAATTAGAGAAAACAATGTTCGTATTTGATGAGCTTGAAATAACGGCATCATCGAAAGTTTGATTCCAATGAGCGTCATTTTCTAATGATTGCAAACGTTGACATGCTTCTCTGTAAGAGCCTGTGTGGCTTCACCATCAACCACCAAAATGTTGGAATGAAATTGGGCCTCAGACATTGGCTAACGGTTGAAAATACATTCACGTATCCAGGAACAGGCAGTTCCTGTTTCCGACTTTCGAATTTTTTTGATGATGCGCTCAATGCAAAATATCTTGGCAACTCCGAGTAAAGCAGTGATCTTGCAAATTGATCCCTTGCGAATGTCGCGAGGTCAAGAGCAGGCCAATTTTGTAATAAAAATAAAAAAATAACTTATTAGTGTTGTCGCTAGTGGTAAAATAAGCTTTGTTGTCCATTCTTCAGGTGCACAGCTAAACACCACAGTGGTATGACGTTCGTGTATGGCGAATGAAAATATTCTCCAAGTCGGCTTATTGCTGCTGAGATATTTATTTGAAATTGCGAAACTTCATCGTTGCCATCAGAAGATGTAAAACCAAATATTATAGCCATGTTGCTTCGTTTTGTGACGTACTTGATGTTTAAAGTAATACTGAACAAATACACCATTGAAATAATTTTATAATCAATACACACATAAACAAATCAATAATTCTTATGCAGAACAGAAGAAATAACAGTAAGGACTCATTTAAATTTTACGTACGTTACGTGGTAAATAAAAAAAGTGGTCCCGACTGTTACTTCTTGCTTGTTTTTTTGTTATTAGTTTTTATTTATTGGTTTTTATATATTTTTACTTATACAATCAGAATATATTAAGTAAATCCCATGCGCATGAATTTTTTTTTTTTGTTGACCTTTGTTATAATTTAATGTCACCAATATAATTTCTGCAACGTGTATTTATATTTTTGTATGAATCAGCAAGTGTTTAAAACATAAGTTTCTATGAATATTATGAAACTGCCTCGTCTCGGTCTAGTGGGTTCGATTCGCAGGTCGGGCAAATAGTTATTGGGATTTTCCATCAGGAATTTCTTAGTACCAGCCACGGATTCTGGATTTATTCCCGGTTGATGGCAATAAGCTCGCCCGCTGTTATAATTATGGGTGTTAAACATACATAACTGGCGAAATGTGGGTGTCCTATTGGGTACGCCTCTGCCTAACCCTTCGGGGATTACAGGCGTGATGTTGTGTTATATTATTAAAAAAAAACATTATCCTCCAGTCTTCATTTCATGTTTCTTCTTCTTCTTCCTTCTAACTTCCATCTTCTTCTTCATTCTCTCTATTGAGATAATTTTCAAAATCGTTTTATCGTTTCTTATACATATGGGCCTTTACTTACTTATAAAGCCATCCAAATAACACAATTCGTACGTTCAACAACATGGTTATGTGTTACAACAACAACATTTCCAATTTACTTATTTACCTTTAACGAAACTTAAAATAAAAATATGTACACACAGCAAACTAGATAGGTTTGCAGGGTACACCAACATAGATGTTGGTGTGCGTAAAATCAACTGGTGTATTACTTCGCCTATTTGTTAGTGTTTGCTCCACTATAGTATATGTATATGAGGTAATGAATTTGAAGCATCAATTTAATAATGTAACTTACCAGTCTCATGGCATAAGTGCATAAGCATTCGGCTGCTAAATCAAGTGTCGTAGGATCGAATCCGCGCCGCTGGCGTCCACTTTTTACTTTACTTTTTATTTCTATTCAAAAAAAAATATTTTTTAATTTCGCCGTGGAACGAGTAGTAAGGAAAGGCTCAGCGGTATGTGTAACAACTATATCACGGTGCTGCGCATTGGCATCTGTGAATGCAAATCCAGCATTTGGTCCCGGTCGGCAAGGATTAATGCTTTCCGAATCTGCATAACGATGGACCCACAATTGCACAGTCCATCTCTGTGAACAATAATAAAATATTGTTACAAATAACAACAATCAATAACATGTGGATTATTTAAACATATTAAACTTCTAAACATATTAATAACATTTTGCTAGTCACCGATATCTATAAACGTTTCGCAATTTCACTAATTGAAACATTTTGCTCATGCGTAATAATTATCTCAGCTCTTAAAGTTGTAGTTAAATTTTCATATTGATTCACAAATAAAAGCACTTCTCAAAAAACGCAGGGTATAATGTCTAGAAACGTAGCCAAAGCCCGGTAGTCAATATCATTATGACGATGAACTTAAACTACTAACTTATACATTATTTGTCATTTTTAGAGGGTAGACAACTAATATATTCTAACCCAAATATAAAGAAGTCTTGCTAATAGTTATGCAATGAATTGAACAAACAAATGTAAAACATTTTATTAAAACATACAAAAACATTAGGCTGTTGGCAGTTGGATTCGATCTTACGGCGCTCTTAATATTATTCAATGAATGATAAATACGGGAATCTTAATATTATTTACCGCACGCTTGACTGATGCGCCACGGAGACGATTGTTTCACCAGCTAAATTTATGCGTCATATTCCCTGCAACATTAAAGTGCCAAGAAATTGTAATTGTGTACGTGGACAACGGGTTATTGTGAAGCAAACACTAATAAATAGGCGAAGTCAGACAGCCGTTGATTTTACGCACACCAACATCTATGTTGGTGTGCCCTGCAAACCTATCTAATTTGCAGTGTGTACGTATAGACAAGAGTATTAATATTCCTAAAGTACTATTAGTCACGTATCAATAATTTCAAGGTACCTTGACAGTTTATTCGTATGATAAAACTAATCTGTATGGATACAATTGTACGTTCATTCGTGTCTGCTTAATTTTTATAAAAGAAAATGAATAATTATTTAATTACCGTACCATTAAACAATGTGGTTGACAAAGATATTCAATCAATGTTTTTGCCATTGAACCTAATACAAAACATTTATTTCTGTCCCAAGTATCGCATTAAGGATAACTTAATACACCCTAATAGTTTTACATCGAAATTGATATCATTATGCGCCACGATGATATTTATATTTCTGTTCTCCTACCGCATCTACCAACTGTGGTCAGATGAATATTTAAGAAAAGATTTTAACTTGGTGTATATTGCCTCTTACTTCGACTTTGCCTCGTTTGGGATAGGATTCGTTTTAAATTATGTCGTCAATGTGCTTCAAACGAAAAGAAACATTTTTATCGTCTTGCACATTCAAGAAGTTCATAGATTTCTTAACGAGAAGTTCTACACTAAGCGTTTTATTATTTGGAATTGGATCAGTGTCATCTTAACTACAGTTTCTTATGTCATCATTACCATCTTCTACAACGTAGCGCTTCAGCTTCCTATCTACGAATTCTTATGCGGTATGTCTTTATTGAGTTTTGAGATAAACTTCTTGTATGCTATCAGACTTATTAAGCTCTTAAAAGGAAAAGTTGATTTATGGAACATTCAAGCTCAGCATTTGCAACAGATGGATCAAAGCGGCAAAGAAATTTATTGCAAAAGTATGTTTCAAGCTTACGTTAATATTTTGGAATTTTATGAGATCTACAGGACTTGTTTCCAGTATTTGGTATGTACTTCATTTTGTAGAAATTAGTTGGTTAACAGGTTTGACAAGTAGATCTAACAGTTTTCATTACTTCCAGATCGTCTATCACACTTTTGAGATATTTTGCCACAGTGTGCTCAAGTTCCAAATAGCGCTTGAAAATTTTAAACTTGCAGCCCGTATTGGCTCGTATGTGAGTATTTTCGAAGTCTATCAAAACCTAACAAGTTTAGTTCTAAATTACTGCGAGCCTATGTCATCCAACTGTTAGGCAAAGGCCTTCAAGATTTAGAAGTTATTTGGAGGAGGCCTTTACCCAGCTTGAAATACGTGAACCTAACAGCTCGATCACTTAAAATTACAGTCTTAAACAAGAAACAGTGCATCCTTGTCATCCTCAATCAAACGACGTGCAATGCTGAACAAATACCATCAAGCGTCATAGCTAGGAAAAAGCTTAAAATCCCCGCTTTACATGTAGGTACAGGAGATATCCTAGAAAACTTATTTTACCACACTGTCGGCGTAGCTCATCTGTATATTCATGCCAAATTACAACTTTCTAGTACTAAGAGTCTTTGAGATAAGCTGCGGACAGACAGACTGACAGACAGGCAGAGGGACATGGCGAAACTATAAGGGTTCCATGTTTCTTGACTACGGAACTCTAAAAATCAGCCTTCAGTTAGTTAATGAGAATGAGGAAGAGGGAAACTTTCAGATTTTCATTTCTGTGTTTTTTTTTAGGACAAAGCATATTTTACGATTGCCTATTTGTACATTTGGACAAGCAAAGGTTGGATACTTGAAATTATTTTGAGCTCATGCCACGAAAAGTTCTATATAGCAATGAATGATGTTCAAAACTCATGCGCGGTCATTCTGAAATCAAATTGTGCAGGTAATGTTATTGGTCAAGATGGATTTTGGTGGTAAGATATGATGCTACTTCTTAAATTAAATAACATGAAGCCTTCTTCAAAGAATTGGGCAGAGATGCGTAGAAATACTTGATTTTAGGGTAAAGTCTATTGCCATCAACCGAAAAGACTATTAAGAAAATGCTGATGAAAGAACCCAATATCACATTTCCGTACTCGGGAAAATCTTTTTAGTTAGCGACCACTGGACTAACGAGGCAGTCCTGTTGGTTGCAATTTTCCAAAATTAATTTCGTCATATTTCCGAAAATGAACTAATGAAAATATTACTTTCAGATACTGAAAAGAAAGTGTGTAAAAACATTAAACGACTACATCGAGCGAAATTCGACAAGATGAATACTTGTGGGATGTTTTACATAGATGCAACTTATCCGTTGAAAATGATAGCTACAATTTCTCACTACACTATTGTGTTACTACAGTTTGCATTGCTTTAGCCACTGTTCTTAATCGATTGAATCGTCATTTTAGGGTTCCGTAGTCAACAAACAAGGAACCCTTATAGTTTCGCTATGTCCGCCGTCTGTCTCTCTGTCTGGACGCAGCTTAGCTCAAAGACTGAATTGAATTGTTTTTAGAAAAAACAAAGTTTGAAATTGTTTGTTTCACTGAGCATTGGTTAAAAGATTATGAAATGCTAATTAATTACGCAAATTACAGTGTGGGCAGTTGCTTTAACTGGAAAGCTAAGATTCGTGGGGGTTCATTAATCTTAGTTAAAAATTGTATTAAATTTAAGACTCGTAGTGATATTGTTGATCTATCGGTTGAACATAATATTGAGCTGTCTTGTGTTGAGCTGGATAGGCATGTTATAGTGTGCGTTTACAGACCCCCAAATTATCAAACTACTCTATTTTTGAATCGGTAATGGAAGATACTTTAGCAAAGCTTGCAACTGGTAATAAATCACTGGTAATCTGTGGTGACTTTAATGTTAATATTTTAGATCAAAATTCAAATAGCAGTAGATTATTACATCTTTTTAAATCATTTAATTTATTAAACGTGTTTTCGGAACCAACCCGAATTACTACAAATACTGCAACATGTATTGATAATGTTTTTTGTTAAAATTAAAATTAAAATTATTTATTAATAATCAAGTATAATAACATAGCAATTTGAACGGTGATCCCCAAACTAGACGTTAGTCTGTATCTTGGGGATCAGAGTTGTACATTTTCGTTATTATCTAAAGTGGACGTTTATGGTGATTATTAACAAAATTAAAAGTAAAATTAAATTTAAGTAAAACAAGGAGCATATATAATTAAGAGTAGGCAAATAAAAAATAAAATTTGGTAACAAATAAAAGAAAAAAATCATACAAATAAAATTCAAGTTAAATGTGTGTATGCGAGTGCGTGTGTGCGTGTGTGTGTGTGTTTGTGTGTGTGTGTGTGTGTGTATCTGAATGAGATTAGGAGTGATAGAGTGCTATTGGTTTGTGTAGTCTTAGTTCTTATAGATAATCCTTTCTGTTTCGTCGTAGGAGAGTGTAAGGAGCCAGTTCTTTATAATCTTTTTACACAAGGATATTTTGAGGTCTTTTATGTTACAGATTTTTACAGCTTCGTTGTAAATGCGTGGATATAAATAGTTTGGAGAGCGTCTTGCCATAAGAGAGTTTGCTTCGGGGATGGGTATCCTAAATGTTCGTTTTGAGATTATCTCTGTGTAGTCTGGTCTGGATTTTAATTTTCTGTGTGTTTGTAGTACTGCATTTAGGATAAAAAGCTGTCGGACACGGAGGACCGGGAAGTCCTTATAGAGATTGTCAGTTGAATACAATAAAGGTTTCTTGAGCATTACTTTAATGACCGCTCTTTGTGCTCTCTCGGCTTCAATAAATGTGGCCTTACCTGCGCCACCCCAGACAGAGATACCATATTGGAGGACGGACTGGCAGAGACCAAAGTAAACAGTACGCAGAATAGGAGTGGGTGTGCAGTCACGTAGTTTTTTCATGATGTATATAAGTTTCCTGACTCTGCCGGATAGTGCGTGTATTTGTGGTTTAAAAGATAAGTTCTCATCTAGAGTAATTCCTAAATATTTCATAGAATGTATACGCTCGATCACAGTGCATGAACAGCCCGCAGTTCGAGGGTTAGGGTTATCGGAGCAAGAATGAAATGTGAGAGTTAGGTGTTGGGGGGGTCTTGATGTCATGGTCTTATAGAAAGTAATGATTTTAGTCTTTTTAACGTTTAAGGTTAGCAAATTCCTATCAAGAGCATTAGCTATTGTGAGTAGTCCCTCTTCGGCAATGCGGTACACCTGGTCCCAATTTTTACCATGAAATATGACCGCTGTATCGTCTGCATAAGCTATTATTTCAGCGCTGGCGAGAGAAATATTCAAGATGTCATTCACATAGAGTAAGAAAAGCGTCGGACAAAGCGTACTACCTTGCGGGATTCCATAGTTGATAGGAAGTAGGCTGCTAGAGATATCACCGAGCTTAACAAATTGCTTTCTATTAGACAGGTAGCTTTTAAGCCAATCTAGGGGAGTACCACGTATACCTGATGCTTCCAGCTTCTTTAGAAGGAGATCTATTGAAATAGTGTCGAAAGCTTTAGCCAGGTCTAGGAAAGCGCACATAGTGTGTTCTCCTTTATCGACATTTGACGACACAATATTTGTTAGGAGCCTGGCTGCATCTTCAGTTGACCTACCCCTCCTAAATCCGAACTGTCTATTGGAAATGATATTGTGTTTCTCGAAAAAATTCGTAAAGTCGTTTGTTTACGACTTTTTCGAGCAGCTTAGACAGTATGGGCAATAGGGCGATGGGTCGATAGTTATCAGGGATATCTGTTGCAACTTTCCATCTGTCCGGGAATATTCCAGATTCCAAGCTAAGGTTAAATATAAGTGTTAGTGGTTGAATAATGGCGGTTTTGATTTTTTAATTAGCCTTACGTTGAGATTATCGGGCCCAGGAGCGCTGTCGTTGTTGAGTTG
The DNA here is from genome assembly GCA_950022335.1 of Eurois occulta. Taxonomy (NCBI): domain Eukaryota; kingdom Metazoa; phylum Arthropoda; class Insecta; order Lepidoptera; family Noctuidae; genus Eurois; species Eurois occulta. The sequence goes on along the minus strand of OX465480.1, from coordinate 3,714,613 downwards.
AGTTATAAGACTTTCTATTTCAGTTTCGTCTGTGGGGTGTAAGAAGAATGTGTGTGGACAGGTTGTATTTGGGATATATTTATCGGCAAGAGAGGCTTGTGTTTCCGAGAGTCTTGAGACGATTAAGTCAGACAGTTTGTTTCCCAGTGTAGTGAAGTAAGTATTGCATTTGTTGAGTGATTCGGTTGGATTCTTATTGGTAACTAATTTATCGGACTCATTTGACGTCTTTTTGTTGTCACTGTATATAGTTTTTATTGTCTTCCAAAGTTTTTTCGGGTCAGCTTGGCTATTTTCGATTAGGTTACTGTGGTTGTGTTGTGTTGCTGCGACTACTTGGATAAATCCATTGTAAATTACCTTCCTTCTGATCATAGCGGTCAAACCGTTGTTTTCGAGTCCTACACACCATTACAAAAAATTCAGATAAAGTCTAGACAAATGACACCCAGTAATTTAAATAAATTTAATAATAACTTAATTAGTAATTTAGGTATTCCGGACCATATTATTGAAAATGTAAATCACTTTTATGAGGAATTCTTTTCGGTAGTTTACACCGAGTTTAATACTACATTAAAAATGAAAACTAAATCTATTTGCCCAAAGTTTATGTTCAGTGACTGGGCAACTAAGGGTATTAGGAAAAGTAGGGAGCGATTGTTTGAATTGTAAAATATATTCAGTATATCATTTTATAAAATATCTTTAATTTTTCGACCTACAACTTTTTCTACGTTCAAGGACCTCGGGTCAAATTTGACCATACGTATTAAACGAACGTCATTTGTTATTTTATACGTTATCAAGTACCCACTTTGAATTGTATGGTTGCATTCTTCTTGTCAAAGCCCTGTTATAGTCTTACAATAAATATTGAGTGAACATAATGTGTGATAATTTGAAGATAGGACTAATTATTTCCTATTTGAATTGAGAGATAGTGAGATTGAATTATTTTTGGATGACGTGTCGGATGAGGAAGGATCGTGTTCTGAATTCGAAGATCATGTTGAGGAAGCTGATTCATCGGACAGCAGTTCTTGTGAGAGTGAAACTGCACTTGTACCTTCCGAAATAATGACGTCAAAAAATGTCCAAATAACTTATTCAAAAAAATCCATCATTATCCATTTAGACACACACACAGAAGTAGAAATTTTCTTTTTATAATTTTTTCCACCTTCTTTGGTACCTAAATATTATTTTGAATTACACTAATATTGAGAAGAGACGCATATTTGACAAAGAATGGACTGATATTGACAGTACTCGATTGTTTTGATTCGTTGGCTTACTTTTGTTGGCTTGTATTTCGATCAAATAATAACGGTTCTGAAAGTTTATGGCATTTTCATAAAGCAAGACCAATATTCGCAGCTACTATGTCAGTGAAGACAAGAAAATATCAAGAGTTATAAGGTCCGACAACAGAAAAACTCGATGCGAACGGTTTGTTAGACTTAGCTCCGATATGCGAGTTCGGTCGGATCGGTGGGTTGATATACTACTGAAGCTTTAGAACCCTTCCGAAAATATGACAGTAGATGAACAGCTGGTAGCAATCAGAGGAAGGTGCCTATTTCGGCAGTACTTGCCATCAAGTACGAAATAAAGTTTTGGTTACCTGTATGCACAAAATGTTCGGAATTATAAAAAAATCTAATAAATACACATTTCAGTGGCTTCTCTTTTCATTGAAATTATATTATAGTTTATTAAAATACAAATCCCAATAATAGTAATTAATAAAATATTACACATAACTTCTGGAAATATAGTACTGGGTCAAATTAGACCCAAAGTCCAGTTACGTTGGTAACTATGAAGACCGTATGAAGGTTAAGCCTTACATCAACTCAGAAACTTTTAATAAATATGTTGCAACTTACTCTAAAATTTTTAAAAACACTTGTAAGGTAGCTAAAGCCTTATTCATTAGCAACAAGATTAAATCCGCCGATAATAAAATAAAGACGGTTTGGAAAATTATCAATAGTGAAACTAATAGACATAAAAAATATAATAATGATATCACACTAGAGACTTCACGTGGTCTTATAAGCTCTAAAAGCGAAGTTGCTCAAGAATTTGTAGATTTCTTCACTAGTATCCCACTTAAAACTACTGAAACCTTAAATTCCTCACCCTTGGTTTCTATTGATTTGTTAAGAGCGAACGTTTCAGCCTGTCCGGTTGAGTTTCAATTTAAGCATTATAAACCTCATCACAGTCATTAAAGCTTTTAAGGAAATCAAAATCAAATTAAGTGAAGATCTATGGGGAATGTCCATTAAAGTTTGTCAAGCTATTATTGAGTTTAGTTAAATCGTATTTAAACGATAGACATCAGCAAGTACAAATAAATGGTGTCAATTCAATGGGTTTAAAAGTAAGTATGGGTGTACCGCAAGGTTCGATATTAGGTCCTTTCCTCTTTTTAGTCTATATAAATGATCTACCCCATTTATTTAAAAACCAACCACAAATGGTGTTGTTTGCTGACGATACCTCTTTAATATTTAAGACAAACTGACGTGCCACAAATCTTGACGACGTAAATAACGCCCTATTGCTGGTCCATAATTGGTTCACCGCGAATAATTTAGTATTAAATGGGAAAAAAACGAAGTGTATAAGATTTGCTCTATCGAATGTCAACAGTAGTGATAGTGACAGAGTATTGAATCAAGAGAAAATAGAATTCGTCGAAAAAACTGTTTTCTTGCGGATCACGCTCGATTCAAGGCTTCAATGGGGTCCGCATATAACTTCTCTTGCAGGACGGCTGAGTTCAGCAGCATATGCTGTTAGAAAAATCCGTCAATTTACTGATGTAGATACCGCGAGGCTAGTCTATTTTAGTTATTTTCATAGTATTATGTCATACGTTATTTTATTATGGGGACGGGCTGCAGACATTGAGTCTATATTTATTCTGCAGAAAAGAGCTATCTGAGCCTTATATTATGATCTACGTAGACGCGATTCTCTAAGAGAACTGTTTAAGGAAATTAACATCATGACAGTACCTTGTCAATACATCTATGAAAATATCATGTACGTTAGGAAAAAAATGCATTTATTTAGTAAAAGAGGTGACCGACACCACTATCATACTAGAAACAGGGACCAACTAACTCAACCAGGTTTCAGGCTAGCTAAAGTAGACTCATCTTTCATGGGGTACTGTTTAAAATGTTACAATAAAATACCTCCCCACATTCTACAACTGAATGAGACGAAATTTAAATCTTGTATAAAACGCACACTATGTAGGCAAGCATATTATAAGTTGGGGGATTACATTGATGATAAAAATGCTTGGCTCAATGCTGGTCCTGCTCCACAACCATAGGGGCAAACTAATTGATTACCATGTGAAGTTATTGTGGAAGCTGCAGAAGATTGTAAAAATATCTTTGCATTGTATAGATTCAATCTCTTAGTATTATATAATCGCATAGCACATGTGTGAGTACTATGTACTGTAAAGTTACCATTTACATTTAGTTATCTTCATTGACTTGAATGTGCCCTGGTGGCTGAGAGAATGTCATGCTCACACAAATGTCTCGCTGATGGTGGCGGGTGTGTCGGGTCATTTAGTTCCCTTCAATATGGTTGAGTTGAATGGCGCTGATCCATGCGTCATGTTCGTGAACGGGCGCTGTCAGTTGGGACTGGTCATCTCTTAGCTGTCACGGTTTATTTTAATTACTTTATTTTTAAATTGTTAGTTTAATCTTTTACTCTGGACTCTCTTAATGTGCACGTCTTTGTACATCGTTCTCACATATATGTATAATCTCAACATGAATGATGTAACCAAGATTTTGTAACAATATTTTGATTAAAAAGAGTGTCCATGGAGTTTCTTGCCCATTCTTCTCCATAGAGATCTACGATTTGGAATGTGCAACTACAATACTTTCGCAAGTTATTATGCCTTGTGACTGTGACTGTAGCTTAGCTTTTTTGTTTTTGACTTTCAAAAGTGCCTGTAATGGTCTAATTGAAATAAATGCTTTGAGTTTGAGTTTGAGTTAGACTCTTAGTACTAGAATGCTGTAATTTGGCATGAATATACAGATTCATTACGCCGACAAAGTGGCAAAATAAAATCTCAAAAAGTATTGTTTTAGGGTATTTCCAGTACCTACACGTAAAGTGGGGGTATTTTTTTTCTTGCTTACCCCATAGTGATGTGATGGAAGTCGTTGGATAGGTCTTTAAAAAAATATTGCGAGTTTGTTCCAATAATTTTTCGATTAAGGGATTCGTTTGTGAAATATTAAGCTTTAAAGTGCAAATTTTTGCTAGACTCAAGTGTCCAGTAGTGCGCATAGCAAAATAAAAAGAAATGGGGGTAAACAGATTTGTCTGCTCCTAACAATTTACTTTCCATCCATCCTCATTCTCCAGTCAACCCACAATCATGGCGCTTGCAACAGCGTCGAAATATCGGGAGCTCAAAATCATCAACAATCACCGAAGATATCCCGTAAATGACAGTAAAAGTTTAGTAGTAAAAGCTTAAAACAGTGTTTGATAATGTATGAGTTTTTCAACTGCAAATTTAAGTTTGTTTTTTATTATTACAATAAAAATCATCGTTCGGAGGCAAATCGAACCCTTGGAAGTGTCAGCATATTTTGATGGGCAACTACGGAACACTACATTGTGCGGGGCCCGACACGCACTTGGCCAGTCTTTTTTATATATTAACAAAGTTGTAGTTAAATAAATTATCTGCTGTTTTAGTATAAGGGTAAGCATCATCCAAATTCCAACCGGATCGGCATTACTTCACCTCATTTGTTCAATCAAAATAGTTGCCACGGACACCTAAGGCTCCCGGGATACTATTAGGGTCCGGTGTTTACAGCCAGTCAGTAATTTCTCAAAAAAACCAACATGACGACTGTGAGACGCTATAGTTTGAAGTAAAAAAAAGTTTTTTTGGGTACTGCAATATGGCTATCAAATTAAAGGGCTCGTCATGGGAATTTTAAAATGGTACGAGTATATCATGACCATATTTTGATTTAAATAATCGTAACTAAAAAGTGTAAAATAAAAAAATAAACCCGACTGCGTAAAAAATAACTAATTACTTTAAATAAAAACTGAAAAGAGAAAAACAAGTTCAGTCTAGAAGTGTAGAAAGCAATTTAATGAAATAGAAATAATATTTATACAATAACATTAAAATAATTTCATACCCAATACACACATAACATAAAACAAATAATAAATTATAATTCGGAACATATTGACTGCAACAGTAATAAATAATCTAACTGTCCTGTGTTGAGCTAGATAAGCATGTAATTGTGTGTGTGTACAGACCCCCAAACTATCAAAACTTTTCCTTATTTGAATCAATAATGGAAGATGTCCTGGCAAAACTTGCAGCCAGTAATAAATCTACAATTATTTGTGGTGATTTCAATATCAATATTTTAGAAGACAATTCAAATAGCAGTCGGTTATTAAATCTTTTTAAGTCATTTGACTTGACCAACATTTTTATAGAACCTACTAGAGTCACTCCATCTTCTGCTACTTGTATAGATAATGTTTTCTGCGATTGCGATTACTTAGATAAAGCCATAGTAAATTGCCTGCCATCTGACCACAGCGGTCAAACTGTAACTTTTAGGTGTAACACACCATTGCAAAATGTTCAGATTAAATTTAGACCTATAACTACTAGCAAATTAAATAGGTATAATATTTCCCTGCAGAACAAGTTAAGTGTTGTGAGCCATCATATGGACGATATTAATATAAATCAATTGTATGATCATTTCTTTTCAATAGTTCACACTGAATACAACAAAACTTTTGAAAAGAAGACAAAAAGTATTTGCCCTAAATTTATATTTAGTGATTGGGCAACTAGAGGTATCAGAAAAAGTAGGGAAAGACTATTTGAGCTTTATGACCTTAAATCTTAAATAAACACTGAAACTTTTAATAAGTATGTTGCTAAGTATTCAAACATTTTTAGAAATACATGCAAGGTTGCCAAAGCCCTGCACATTAGCAACAAGATCAAAACAGCAGAAAATAAAATAAAGACAGTTTGGAAAGTCATAAATAACGAGACTAACAGGAAGAAAATACGTAACACTAGCTACACCTTAGATACAGCATGTGGTCCTAAAAGCTCTAATCAGGAAGTAGCTCAAGAATTTGTGAATTTTTTTACCGATATACCGTTAAAAACTACGGAGTCTCTTAATTCCTCTCCTGAAGTAGCAATTGGTTTATTAAAGGCGAATGTGTCTGGCTGCCCGGCTGAATTTAAATTTAAACACATAAACCCTATGATAGTTATTAAAGCTTTCCGGCAAATAAAAGTCAAACTGACCGAAGATCTTTGGGGAATGTCTATCAAAGTTTGTACATCCATAGTTGAGACTGTAGCACCATACTTAGCTTTAATTTTTAATTTGTGTGTAGACCAAGGAGTTTTCCCTGATTTAATGAAATACAGTAAAGTCATACCTCTTTTCAAATCCGGGGATAGTAAAGATACTAATAATTATAGACCTGTATCCGTGTTGCCAGTTTTTAGCAAGGTGTTTGAAAAAGTAATGCTTAATCAAATGCTCAATCATTTTAACACCAACAGAATCTTACACGACCAACAGTTTGGTTTCACTAAGGGACGTTGTACAACTGACGCCGGTGTAACCTTATTAAAGCACATATTTTCTGCGTGGGAAGCATCCCAAGACGCAATAGGAATATTTTGTGACCTCTCCAAAGCATTTGATTGCGTAAATCACGACACATTGCTTTTGAAACTTGAGCATTACGGACTAGGTAAACTTGCACTTAGTTTGGTAAAATCTTATTTAAGTGATAGACAACAATATGTTCAAATAAATGGTGTTAATTCACAGGGTTTAAAAGTAAAAATGGGGGTTCCGCAAGGCTCAATATTGGGTCCTTTCCTCTTTCTAGTATATATAAACGATCTACCCTATTTATTAAAAAACCAACCTCAAAATATGGTGTTATTTGCTGATGACACTTCTCTAATTTTTAAGATAAATAGACGGGCCCAAAATCTAGATGACGTAAATAATGCCCTACTTCAGGTCCATAATTGGTTCACAGCAAACAATTTAGTATTAAATGAAAAAAAAACGAAATGCATAAGATTTGCTTTACCATATGTTAAAAGTAACGAGTGTGATATAGTATTGAATAAAGAGAAACTTGAATTCGTAGATAAAACCGTTTTCCTGGGGCTTACGCTTGATTCAAGGCTACAATGGGGTTCTCATTTGAAATCTCTTGCGGGGCGCCTAAGTTCAGCAGCATATGCTGTTAGAAAAATCCGTCAATTTTCTGATGTAGATACCGCTAGACTGGTCTATTTTAGTTACTTTCATAGTATAATGTCTTATGGCATTCTGTTATGGGGACGGGCTGCAGACATTGAGTCTATATTTATTCTGCAAAAAAGAGCCATCAGAGCCATATATAATCTTCGTAGGCGCGATTCTCTAAGGGAACTGTTTAAGGAAATCAAAATCATGATGGTACATTGTCAATACATCTACGAAAACATAATGTACGTTAGAAAAAATCTACATCTTTTTAATAAAAGAGGTGACAGACACAATTACAGTACGAGAACTAGAGACCAATTAGTTCAGCCGGGCTTCAGACTCGCTAAAGTAGACTCATCTTTCATGGGGTACTGTTTAAGATGCTATAATAAAATTCCACAAAGTATTCTTGAACTGAATGAGACGAAATTTAAATCATGCATTAAACGCACACTATGTAAGCAAGCATATTACAAGTTGGACGATTATATCTCTGATAAAAATGCTTGGCTCAATGCCGGTCCTGCTCCACATGGACAGGGGCGCATAATCTGATTAATGGATAGCATTAAATAGTATTGTTGGAGCTGCTGAAGATTGTACAACTATCTTTGCATTGTATAGATTCAATTTCTTTTGGTATTATATAACCGCATAGCCCATATTATGTGAGTACTATGTAATAGAAAGCTATCCTTCGTTGGAAACCTACGTCATTTTTTTTTTTTTTTTTGACTTGAATTTGCCCTGGCGGTTAAGTGTATGTCATGCTCACTCAAATGTCTCGCTGATGGTGGCGCGTGTGTCGGATCAGTTAGTTCCCTTCAAAATGGTTGAGTTGAATGGTGCTGATACATGCGTCATGTTCGTGAACGGGCGCTGTCAGTTGTGACTGGTCATCTCTTGGTTGCCACGGCTTATTTGAATTAATTATTTTATTTTTTGAATTGTTCTTTTCCTTGTTTTTACTATGGACACTTTTAACGTGCACATCTTGCTACATCGCTCTCACATAATGTACCATCTAAACATGAATGATGTAACCAAGGTTTTGTAAAAATATTCTGATTTAAAAGAGTGTCCATGGAGTTTCTTGCCCGTTCTTCTCCATAGAGATCTACGTTAGGGAATGGGCAACTACAGTACTTTCACAGTTTTTATGCCTTGTGACTGGGACTGTAGCTAAATTTCATTGTTGTCTTTGTTTCGACAGTTCAAAAGTGCCTGTAACGGGCCTACTTGAAATAAATGCTTTGATTTTGATTGATTTTGATTTTGATTAGACTAAAATCATTCTATCCAATATGGGTCTAATTTAACATCGTGTATGCTACAAGACTAATAATACTGCTGCTACAATGCAAAGTTGATTTGTGGAACAGTCAAGCACAACATTTACAACGGATGGATCATTGTGTCAAAGAAACTTATTGCAAAAGAATGTTTCAAGCAAACATTTTGGAATCTAATTGCATCTATTAACAGTCTTGTTAACAGCAAATGGTACTACAGTTTATGTTCTTTGGTTGAATGATCAGTAAAAGTGGTCTGCTTGTGTAATGACTTTTATTTTCAATTGGTGTATCATACTGTTACGTTTTATGTCACGTTTTAATTAAATTGCAAAATACAATTGAAGTTTTAAATTATGCAGCAGTCGATAACGACTATGTGAGTATTCATTTTAGACATCCTGAATATCGAAGGACTGTCCTCCATTGCCCCATACACGACTCAAGGAAGTCCCGGAGAGTTGCATTTATCTTGTACAACTCCAGCACCCTCATGAACCATGTATGTGGCACCGAGTCGTAATTGGAATCTAATATAACAGCTCACAACTTAGGACCCATTAATGATAATATTATTTATCCGTGGTGCTAGGCAACTGGGCTTATCCCTGTTGTAAACGTCCCTTTGTGCCTATTGGCCTTGTTTCGTTCTATTTCCTGCTGATATGGAGGGGAGTGGAAATTATGGTTTTAAATTGTTATAAAGATAAAGCTAAAAGATAACTTTATTTTGCAAATATGAGTAACCTCAAACGACGACAAAAAACATATAATAGTACAGCCATATTTTATCATGTAGGCATGCAAAAGATTTAAAAATAACAATTTTAAACTAAATACAATTATAAAATTATTACACATTAAACATTAATTGCTTATTTCATTTGCGTCTTGTTCAAAAGAAGTCAAAGTTACTCTATTTAAGGCATATCGTCAACCTGCCAGGGCTGCGGGACTGTTCGAAAGATATACCGCGGCCCTGGAACATAAAGGGCAAACGAAGGAACATGGATGGTTTTTAGTCTGTAAAAGTCTGACACTCCCTTCCTATCCGCCCAGAGCGGGAGGAGTTATTTGATGATTTCCCATCCGAAAAAAAAGGCATATCGTCAAAACTTCTATGGCAGTGTAGCTTATGGACAACATAATCTCTAAACACGGTCAACGCATTGCGCGTCCAATATAACAATGCCTTCAGAATGTTATTGCGGCTCCCACATTTCTGCAGTGCATCTACCATGTTCATGGAAGCTCGTACGGACGGATTCGCAGCTATTTTGCGCAGGAAGGTCGCCTCCTTATTGAGCAGAGTTCGTGCTAGCAGCAATGTCATTCTGGCGGTTATTGCTGATTTTGACTGCCCTATTCTAAGTCATCACATTAGGGTGCTGACTAAAGGGCTGCGGGACTGTTCGAAAGAGATACCGCGGCCCTGGAACATAAAGGGCCAATGAATTCCTTCATTCATGGGTGTTTTTTAGTCAGTAAGAGTCTGACACTCCCTTCCGCTCCGCCCAGAGCGGGAGGAGTCATTTGACGATTTCTCACCCCCCCAAAAAAAAAAAAAAAAAGGGTGCTGACTAAAACGACTACCATAAAAGTCATGAATTAATTGTAAAAGGTGATAAATTGAAGAATGATTTTTAATTAATTAATGTATCTGAATCACCAAATTCTCACCACTAACATAGTTCTTAAGTACTTATATTCACATATGGACCTTGTTGTTCGGAATAAATAGTTATTTGATTTCTTTTTTTTTATTCAATTCGATTTTAAAATATTCTTATTAATTATACAGGATTATGCACTAGCTTAAAAATTCTTTTCAATTAGGAACTCCTTAATATTATAATATGTTTTCACCACTTAAAAGCTTCGGAGTCTCTTTTTAAATAATGAAAGCGGAAGCTCTTTCCATGTCTTCGGCAATTAGTTATAAATGACTGGTGCCATGCAGTAGACACTTTTGCGCATTAGTGCAGTCTTGGCTGGCTCCAGACATAGCACAATATTATCGCGTCTATTGCGGGGTGCTGCATCTGATAGTTGTCTAAAACGACTCGGATTTGTCTTTACAAACACAGCGACTTCAAATAAGTACAGACACGGCAATGTCAATATTATATACTTTCTAAAGTATGGTTCACAACTGTCAGTGATTTTATGTTTAAACATCACTCTAACACATATTTTTTGTGCCTTGAAAGCGAGACCTCTTTCGATAGAGTTTCCCCAAAATCAGAAGAGCGTACGTGTTCAATATAGGGGATAGGGGATAGTTTTCTTGCATAAAATATCAACGTGTGATTTCCAATTTAGTTTTTTATCTATTTCGAGACTCAGGAATTTTGTAGTTTCAACTTCTTCTATGGTATCATTATAATAGTGTACATTTAAGTTAATACTAGAGGTCTGTTTTCTAAAATGGATACTCTAATTTATTTTTAAATTGTTTGCGTCTAGCCAGTTTACCATCTGTTTTAAACTATTATTAATTTCACTCTCATAAGTCTCTATATTTTTACAAGCTATTGTGATCATGCTATAGTCCGCAAATAGTGTTATAGGTCGTTCAATAGACTTTGGTATGTCATTTATGTATAAAATAAATGCAAAGGGACCTACAACACTCCCTTGCGGTACCCCAAATAATACTTTCCGCTCCGAGGACCGGAATATCTCTTCACATTTACTTACCATAATTAATTTTATTGACTTCAGTTTTTTGTTTACTATTTTGTAGGCACGAATTAAGTAAATTAAGGACATTGCCCCTTATCCCGTAGGCTTCGAGTTTATTTAAAAGATTAGCATGATGTACATAATCGAACGCCTGGGTCATATCGCAAAATATGCCACAAAACAGGATTCCGTTGATCAAAGTTTTTAATGACATTGTATATAAAATCATATAAAGCCATATTAATAGTCCTGTGTATCCGAAATCGGTTCTTGTCTCTCAGGGACTTCGTCGAGCTTCATTATCTCGGCACTTTTCTGGTGGTCGCCACTGTTGATTCTGGCTCTAAGGAGTTATAATGGTCTGGGAATAGTGTGGCGGGCTTGTCCCAAAAAAATAAAAACGCACGCTGTGGTGTGGATAAACTTGTAAGTAGATCGCGTGATGTCATCACTGCTATTCTTATCATGACCGGATCTGATATATGGATATTATTAAACTGCCTCGTTGGTCTAGTGGTCGCATTCGCGACTGCTGAGCATGAGGTCCTGGGTTCGATTCCCAGGTCGGGCAAATTGTTATTGGGATTTTCCACCAGGAATTTCTTAGTACCAGCCACGGAGTCAGGATTTGTGCCCGGTTGATAACAATAGGCTCGCCCCCCATTAAATGGGACTTAAAAATAACTGGCAAAATGTGGGTGTTCTATTAGGTACACCTCTGCCTTACCCTTCAGGGATTACAGGCATGATGTTATGTTATGTTATTAAAAAAAATATATCCTTCTGTCTCTATTCCATTTTTCTTCTTCTTTCTAAGTTCCATTCAATCTCCGATGAAACGTTCTCTCTAGTATTATCATTATCACAATCCATTTATCGTTTCTTATACTGACCTTAAATTACTTATAAAGCCATTAAAGTAAACTAATTCATACCCAAAACGTTCCTCACAACATATCAATGTGTTACAACAACAATTAACATAATTATCGATAAAGAAACTTAAAATAATAAAAATATGTATATACTCATGGACAAGAATTTTAATATTCATAAAGTCCTATACTATACTATTCGTCACATATCAATAATTTCAAGGTACCTTGACATTTTATTTGTATGACAAAACTAATCTCTATGGATACAATTGTACGTTCATTCGTGTCTGCGTAATGTGTGAGGACAACAAAATTATCAGAATATGAATAAATATTTAATTACCGCCCCATTAAACAATGTGGTTGAAAAAGATATTCAATCGATGTTTTTGCCTTTGAACCTTATGCAAAACTTTTCTTTCTGCCCCAAGTATCGCATTAAAGATAACTTAATACACCCTAATAGTTTTACATCCAAATTGGTATCCTTATGCGCCACGATGATATTTATATTTCTGTTCTCCTACCGCATCTACCAACTGTGGTCAGAAGAATATTTAAGAAAAGATTTTAACTTGGTGTATATTGCCTCTTACTTTGACTTGGCCTCGTTTGGGATAGGATTCGTTTTAAATTATGTCGTCAATGTGCTTCAAACGAAAAGAAACATTTTTATCGTCTTGTACATTCAAGAAGTTCACCGATTTCTTAACGAGAAGTTCTACACTAAGCGTTTTATTATTTGGAATTGGATCAGTATCATCTTAACCACAGTTTCTTATGTGATCATTATCATCTTCTACAACGTAGCGTTTCAGCTTCCTATCTACGAATTCTTATGCGGTATGTCTTTGTTGAGTTTTGAGATAAATTTCTTATGTGCTATCAGACTTATTAAGCTCTTAAAAAGAAAAGTTGATTTATGGAACATTCAAGCTCAGCATTTGCAACAGATGGATGAAAACGGCAAAGAAATTTATTGTAAAAGTATGTTTCAAGCTTACGTTAATATTTTGGAGTGTTATGAGATCTACAGGACTTCTTTCCAGTATTTTGTATGTACTTCATTTTGTAGAAATTAGCTGGTTAACAGGTTTGACAAGTAGATCTAACAGTTTTCGTTATTTTCAGATCGTCTATCACACTTTTGAGTTATTTTGCCACAATGTGCTCAAGTTCCAAATGGCGCTTGAAACTTTTAAACTTGCAGCCCGTATTGGCTCGTATGTGAGTATTTTCGAACTCTATCAAAACTTAACAAGTCTAGCTCTAAATACGTTAGCCTAAAACACACATTTAAAACTACAGTCTAACTAAATCAAGAAATAAATTGTACTGGAAGCTGAACAGAAACACCACAAAAAGGTGTCACATGGCTATAAGCTTTACAAAAAATTATAAAATACAAGTTATTGCCGCAAACTTCGTCCGCGTGAAATTATTATAAAAATACTAGCTGTGCCCGGCATGCGTTGCAATGCATGTTTTCCTACCTACTACCCTACCTACCCTAATTTTTTGTGAATCTAAACCATTCCCAGATTGAACACACATAAAAAATTTCATCAAAATCGGTCCAGTCGTTTGAGAGAAGTTCAGTGACATACACACTCACAGAAGAATTATATATATAAAGATGACTTTTCTTTTTGTTAACAATTTCATGGGTTTTAATTTTTTGCACGGAACTCTAATACTTTTTCTAAAATAACAGTAGCCTAAGTTACTCCTTATTACATCAACTATCTGCCAGTAAGAGTCCCGGCAAAATTGGTTTAACCGTTTCGGAAATTAGCCGGAACAACCAAACAGACAGAAGAAAAATAATTTATGTACCTGATATACTTTCATTTGCATTCAGTAAAAAGTTGTTCTTTTGTACAAACAGACACTTCAATTATATTTATTTGTACAGATAAGTACTAAGCAGTACTTAGTAAGTCTGACAACCAGTCTTACCAAGGGGTATAGTATATATATATTACCCAGTACTAACTGAGTTGTGGAGGTCAGATAGGCAGTCGCTCCATGTAAAATACTGGTATTCAGCTGCATCCGGTTAGACTGGAAGCCGACCCCAACAGAGTTGAGAAAAGGCTAGGCAGATGATGATGTACAGATAAGTACTAATATTCAGCTAGATCTAGTTAGGCTAGAAGCTGATCCCATTACAGCTAGGAAAAGGCTAAGCAATGGTGACCAAAGAAATATAAGCAAGAAATGAACAATATCGGTCTTCAGTTAAATGAGAATGAGGAACTGCGAAAGTTTCAGTTTTTCATTTCAATGATTTGTATTTTTTCAGGACAAGGCTTACTTGATGATCGCCTCTTTGTACATTTGGACGAGCAAATGTTGGTTACTTGAAATAATTTTAAGCTCATGCTGTGAAAAGTTCTACATAGCGATGAATGATGTTCAAAATTCATGCGCGCTCATTACGAAATCAAATTGTACAGGTAATTTTATTTGTCAAATGAATTTTGCTTGGTTAGACATAATGCTACTTCTAAAGTCAAATAATACGCCTGTATTTTCCAAAGAATAGCAAATGGCAAGCCAAAAAGACATCCAGACTTTTATGAAAATCCTGATGAAAGAACCCAATATCACCATGCTAGACATTTTTCCAAAATTAATTTCGTCATATTTCCGAACATGAACTAATGAAAATATTACTTTCAGATACTGAAAAGAAAGTGTGTAAGAACATTAAACGACTACATCGAGCGAAATTCGACAAGATGAATACTTGTGGGATGTTTTACATAGATGCAACTTATCCGTTGAAAATGATAGCTACAATTTCTCACTACACTATTGTGTTACTACAGTTTGCGTTGCTTTAGCCACTGTTCTTAATCGATTGAATCGTCATTTTAAGTATTAACAAAGTTGTAGTCAAATAAATCATCAGCTTTTTTATTAGTCTTTGGGCTTAAGCACCAAGTTATGATGGACCACCGGATCAGCATTACCTCACCTCTTTTGTTCGATCAAGTTAGTTGCCTATTTCCAAGCGTTATAAAAGAGTGTCCACTATCCCGAAGATTAGTTCCCGTTGACCAAAAAATCTGTGGACACGTGATGTTATATTATTTAAATTTATACAATAAAGAAATTGCAGATGCGGCTGCAGTCACGGGCACCTAAAGCTCCCAGAATATAAAAATAGTGTAAGGTAATCGCAGCCGGTCAGTAATTTGTCCATACTAGTTTTACTGATTCTCTAATATTGCCAAACACAGAACAAGACAGTCAGAAAAACATTGACGTACTCACTTTGTTTGTATTAAATTCTAACGGAACTAGAGCAATTAATACGAATGGACTGTACACCAAAATTGCACCATCTAAGTAATTGCACGTTCGGCAATAACTTTTTCCATATATTCAATGGCTCATGTGTCAGAGTAACGCACCTGCAATTATGTTGAAAAACGGAAAAAAACATTTGAAAGGAAAATGTTGTAAAGTGACCGTCGTGACAGACAACTCAATTGACAAAGATGTGCAGTTGATGCTTTTTCCTTTAAATCTTTTGCACAATATTTTAATGAGTCCCAAGTATCGTATTAAAAATAAATTTATAGAACCAAATAGTTTGATAACGAGTATTGTTTCATTGTGTGGCGCGATATTCTTCAGTTTTCTTTTCTTATATCGCATCTACGACCTTCATTTCGACGAAGTTAAAAGAAAACACACATATATCATTTACATTTTCTCCTACTTTGAATTTATCTTGTTTAACATCGGATCCATCATTAACTACTCCGTCAATGTCTTGAACACTAAAAGGAATATTTCGTTTGTCTTGAAATTTCAAAACCTTCACAGATTTCTTAACGTAAAGGAGAAATTCAAACGCTTTATCATTATGAATTGGATTAGTATTATTTCGACCGCATGTTTCTATATTTTTAGTATTACTTATATTGGTATAAAACTAAGGATTCCTCTTTACGATTACTTCTGTGGGTTAGCTTCAATGTTGTTTGTTGTTAACATCGTGTATGCTACAAGACTAATACTGTTGCTACGATGCAAAGTTCATTTGTGGAACAGTCAAGCACAACATTTACAACGGATGGATCGTTGTGACAAAGAAGCTTATTGCAAAAGAATGTTTCAAGCTTACGCAAATATTTTGGAATCTTATGGCATCTACCAGTCTTGTTTCCAGCAAATGGTACGACAGTTTATATATTCTTTGGTTGAATAATAGTGAAAGTAGTCTACTTAAATAAAGGTTTTTATTTTCAGTTGGTATATCACACTGTTGGGTTTTTTTGTCACGTTTTAATTAAATTACAAATAACAATTGAAGTTTTTAAATATGCAGCAATCGATAACGACTATGTGAGTATGAATTTCAGATATTTCTATCCCAAAAATTCATTCTTAATAATTTTTCATTTTGACGATTTCCATCACAATCCCTTCAATTCCTTAACCAATTAATCGACTATAATAGGGTTAGTGAATCTCGGAAAAAGTTGTGGCTCCTCAGACATCCCGTTTTGGCTCGCTAAGCAGAGCGTGCAGAAAAGGGACTCCCATAGGGACACCAACTGCCATGGCCCACCTGGAAGCCTCTAAGCTGGCTTCGAAGCCGGGTGGGGTGCTGCAGGTACAACTTGCACCGGTGGGGATATTTTGATAAAGCCGAGTGCGACTGTGGAGTCTCATCCCAAACCATGGCATACCTCCTGACCTGCTCTTTGTGCAACTCCACCTGCTGTTTAAAGGACCTGTCCGAAGCCACTTCCAACGCCGTCAATTTGGTTATTCTGGTCGAAACATATTTAATTTAATGACTATGGGAAACATCGACACGAAAAAGATGAAGAACCAATCAAAAACCATTTCGATTTTTTTAATTCTTCACATCGTAAATTTTGAGTTCATGTTCCAGATAGCAGTATGTTTTAATTTCATTTCTCTGTACTTCTGGGTGGTTAAAAGTTTGATTCTAGAAGTTATTTTGAGCTCGTACTGTGAAAAGTTCTACATGGCGATGAATGAAGTGCCAGACTCATGCGCTCTCATTTTGAACTTAAATTGTTCAGGTAAGTAATTGTCTCCATATTAATTTTGTAAGACTTAGATACTCTAGCAATGTAGATTTTGTGCCCTTATCATCTTCCTATCCTTGTCCCATGTTACTTGGGGTCTGGACAACACGTCTTTTTCTCCTTCCATTCTGTCTTACCGTCTTAGCCGTCACTCTATCATTACTCCACTTTTTATCATCTCTCTATAAGATCCGTTTATATTTTCTTTGGTCTTCTTCTCTCACTCCATCTATCAACATGTATACTGATTACTTTTTTATATCTCGAAGGAGTAAATGTTAGCGTGACGGTTGACAGAGAAGAATGAAAGAAAATAATGACTCATTTAAATCTCTATTTTGTATCAACAATCAAAGACTTCATTCAGTCTTACGCTTCTAATATTGCAGATGCAGAAAAAAAGTTATGCAAGAATATTAAACGTCTACATCGAGCTACATTCGATAAAGTGAATGCTTGTGGAATGTTCTATGTCGATGCTACTTTCCCATTGAAGATGATGGCATTAATCACCAACTATACTGTTGTATTGCTACAGTTTGCGTTTTACAAGTGATTTATTAGTTCTTTCAATTTTGTTTTATAGTTATGAGAAAGTTATATCTTAAACGCCATTATAGAATGGATTGATTGCTATGTTATGCGTTACTGGAACAGTGAGCACAGGGGTTTCAGGCCAACAGTTTTTAATAATTAAGATACGTTTTATTAACATAGTATTAAGTCTACTAACAATTAATGGAATTTTTGTCTGAAGTAAATGCTTAACAATAATAAAGAAATACAATATTATATCCTGCTTTACTTGTGCCCGAAGAGTACAAGTTGTTACATCTCGCAACCCGTGGTTGGACCGCGTGTGGGTGATTATGGCCAGTTTCTTCTACAGAAAGAAGCATAATCAATTTATAGCATTTGCACTGCTGGGACACATCCCAGTTGTGCAAATTTCATAATCTGATTATGCTATGGGCTCACCCCCTATTACACTTAAACATAACTGGTGAAATGTTGGTGTACAAATAGGTACACCTCTGGCTAACCCTTCGAGAATTACAGGCGTGATGTTAATTATGCTACTGTAGTTTTTAAATTTTGATTCCGACAGTTGCCATGAGAAAAGGATGTTCTGTGTGTATGTATGGGAAAGGGGTACTAAAAACTCTCTACAACAACACAGTTGATAGTTTTAGCTAGGGACCGCAGGGCGTTGACGGTCAGGGCTAATATGTTGTTCAGAAGATTTGCGTCTTGTTCAAAAGAAGTCAAAGTTACTCTATTTAAGGCATATTGTCAAAACTTCTATGGCAGCAGCTTATGGACAACATATTCTCTAAAAACCGTCAACGCATTGTGCGTCCAATATAACAATGCCTTCAGAATGTTACTGCGGCTCCCACGTTTCTGCAGTGCATCTGCCATGTTCATGGAGGTTCGTACGGACGTATTCGCAGCTATTTTGCGCAGGAAGGTCGCCTCCTTATTGAGACTTCGTGCTAGCAGCAATGGCATTCTGGCGGTTATTGCTGATAAATTTGACTGCCCTATTCTAAGTCATCACATTAGGGTGCTGACTAAGATGACTACCATAAAAGTGATGAATTAATTTGTGAAGGGTTATAAATTGAAAAATGTTTTTTAATTAATTAATGTCTCTGAATCACCAAATTCTCACCACTAACATAGTTCTTAAGTACTTATTCACTAACACATATGGACCTTGTTGTTCGGAATAAATAGTTATTTGATTTGATTTGATTTAATTAAATTGGTCAGGTATTCATTTTGAGCACCTCACACCAGATCACACCAGTAACAAAATAACTTTCAATTTAATCGAAAAGGCACTCAAAGTATCTATCCACCAGTCAAATATATCACTTGTCAATTTAGAGGCTAGAGGTAGTTTATACAAACACAATAAATAAATAACATTTGGAAGGTTATGCAAACACCCTTTTCATACTTTTGAAAGCCTCTACTCAATACCTGATATTCACTTCAAATAGCTCGTTCGTTTTGAAGTTTTTAAACAAAATGAATTCACTGGAACTAACACCAGCTCGTCGAACTGAAAGAAGTATTCGTGTCGAATCATTTTTGAACAACGTGATCGATAAAGATGTACAGTCGATTCTTCAACCTCTACACTTAATGCAAATACTCGTACTAAATCCTAAATATTACATCAAGAACAATTTTATTCATCCAAATAATCGTTTCAATAACTTGATGTCATTGTGTGGGGCAGTAATGTATGTATCGGCTTTCCTGTATCGAGACTTAGGAGTGCTGTTAGACGAAAATTTAAAACGTTACAGTTTGATTAATTTTCTGTACTTTGCCTCCATTTTTAACTCTATCTTCTTCTGTGCGGGTTTTGTCTTGAACTCCATCATTAATACTGCTCAGTCGAAAAAAAATGTCATGTTTGCTTTGACGTATCAAGAAGTGCACAGGTATCTTAATGATGAGAACAGTTTGAAGCGGACTGTCATCAGAAGTTGGATTCATCCTGCTATTATCTTCGCATTTTATGTTGTCCTATTATGCTTCTTATTTTCATTTCACATCAAACCACAGTTTATAAGTATTATCAATCTTCTATCATTGATAACTATTGATACAAATATAGTTTATGCAATCGGATTAATTCAGTTATTGACTGACAAAGTAGCACTTTGGAATGACCGAGTTTTACTATTAGCAAAAAATGCCTGCAATGAAACAGAATGCAAAAAGATGTTTCAGAATTTCATGCAGATATTTAAGTGCTACGATATCCACAACGATGTTTTCCAAACGCCTGTAAGTCTAGCCTAATTTAAAAAAAAGAATGAAAATGTTTGGCACTTGCTACCTTCACTTGCACTTTTTAATTAAAACTACAAGCGACAATACTTTAAAAAAATGCAGTGGGAAAGGGCCAAGTACACTACCTTGCGTTATACCGTGATTGTTTTAAAAAAACCCTTATGTTTCCAGACTTTTTATTTTTTATAGCCATGTCAATTTCTCCGACCAGACAAATGTAACCATATAAGCTTCCAATATCGTATTTATTTACATAAAAGAATAAAATTTTCAAGAAATCGAGAAAAATAACTCTGTCAACGCTATCAGAAGCTTTGTCAAAATTTTTCTGTGTAAATGGTTGAATATATTATATTTTTTAGATTCTGTATCACACTATGGGGACATTTTTTAATACTTTAATTGACTTTCAAGCGACGATCGACATTTGTATTCTTTATTACGAATATGTGAGTATTAATAACACGAAGTGACTAAGCGTGGAGGTACACTGCCAACAGGCGGTAAACCGCAAGCGATATGCCGCTGCGGTAAAAGTTTTTGTTTTTATAGATACAAGTTTTAATGTTATAATTTTAAATATGACCCTTTGTACTATTTAATGGATCTATCAGAACAATATTTTGATTACGTTACATTGAGTCCTATCGTAAATCGTGATTTTTCACCCCAAAAAAAGTCGTTTCCCAGAAATATTTTTTACGCATTTTTACTTAGTTTGATGTAAGTACAGAATGTTTCGTGAAACGTTAAACCTTGTAGCGTTTAGTTGGGACGCAGTCATTTATCATAGCGTCTGAGGAAGCTTTATCGCTACGGTTTACTGTTGCGGTCGACTTCGGAAGTGTACCTTGATTTATTCCAGTTTATATTTTATTTTAACGTTACCTATTTTTTTTAGCAAAAAACACCTTTCGTTTCGATAATACTTAACTTGTGGTTGCTCAAGTCTTTGGTTATACAAATCGTGCTCAGTCTGAATTTTGATAAGTTTTATGAAACTGTCAAGAACGCACAAGATTCATGCTTATTCGTCTGTATTTCAGACTGTACAGGTAAACTATCCAAGATTTATTTACTTATAAAATTATCTTCTTGCTCTTTTTCTATGTTACTAGGGGTTTTTCTACGTTACTCAGGGTATTTAATGTTTGTCATTTTGTAACATCTTTTTCTATTTTCTGCAAAAACCGCAAATTTATGATAATTATTGAAAACCTGAGGGTCAAAATATTAATTATATTATTATGAACTACTTTTTAACAATTTTTTGTTCTTACGGGACAAACCCTGAAATTGCATAAAAAAGTGTTTTTCTATTTGCCGTGATATGCGACTTAAGTGCAGAACCGTGATTTACTTTGTACAATTTTAGGATTGCTCTTTAAGATAGATTATTTCAATTACACTTTCTATTATTATTTACTAGATTTTGCCCGTGGCTTTGCCTGCGTGGATGTCGAAAAATATCCGACGGGAACGTATGTACTACCGGGATTAAAAAGTAACCTATAGGTTATTCCAGGTTAGGGTACAAACATAGTAACATACCTTCATCCCCCTTTTTAACCCTTTTGGGGTAGAATTATCAAAAACGCTGAGACACTTATAAATTAATTTTTAATAGTCAGCCTAAACACAAAAATTGAATCTCCTTACTTCAAAACTGACGGACTTTCATATAAACTTCCATCCCCTATTTTACCCATTTAGGGGTGAAATTTCCAAAAATCCTTTCTTAGTGGATACTTTCTCTTCACAAAGAACACACCCTTCAAGTTTCATGTCTCTAGGACCAGCGGTTTGGGCTATGTGTTGATATATCACCCAGTCAGTCAGTTTACCATTATATATATAAATAATATAATATAGAAGATGTAAGCTCCTAAGTATACTTACAATGACTATTTACCTTACTATTAACTAAACTTAAATAAATCATATTTTTTTTTATTCCCAGAACAAAAGAAGTTGTGCAAAAATATCCTGCGGCTGCATCGTGCGACATTCAACAAGATGAATGCATGTGGTCTGTTCTACATAGATATTTGTCATCCATTAAGCTTGATGGCTCTTATCACTAAGTACGCTATTGTGCTGTTACAATTTACGTTCCTGTAATTTCAGTACCATAAAAAATTAAAAATTCGACTATTATAAATTATTTTATTTTAAATATTAAACTGTCCCAAATTCTGTTTATTTGTAAATTATACCGACCAATACTGTATTTCGTTACTTTCTAGGTCCATACTCTTCATTGCATACGAATATAATATCACACCTGTCCATCCCCGAAAGGTAAGGAAGAGGTGTATCTAATAGTTCACCCACATTTTGCCAGTTCTGTTTAAGTCCCATGTAACAGGGGGCGATCCTATTGTCATTTACCGGGCATAAATCCAGACTCCGTGACTAAAAAAGAATAAAGGAATCCTGAAAAAAATCCTGGAATTCCTGAAAGAATACCCAGTAACACTTTGCCTGACCTGGGAATCGAACTCAGGACCTCATGCTCAGCAATCGAGCTTGAGACCACTAAACCAACAAGACTCCATTTCCAATCAATTAAACTACCTTACTTTATTACTTTTGTTAGAATTCAATTGTTATGGTTGACTATTGCAATGACTATTTGTCCTCTTGATGGCATTCTTATTAAGTCAGTCTTACTAAAGGGCTTAGTAACTGGACTGAGGAGAAAAGCATCTCCTTTTAAAAAAACTGGCTGCTGGTCTGGTCAGTCTGATTACACTGAAACTAATTATGTTGGAGTTCAAAAAAAGCGATGCAGATGATGATGACGAAGAATACTCAGAATAAAGACGTTTAATGATATATAGACTTATAGCTATGCATTACATATTCAACACATTCATCATCATCTGCCTAGCCTTTTCCCAACTATGTTGGGGTCGGCTTCCAGTCTAACCGGATGCAGCTGAATATCAGAATTTTACCTCCACAACCCAGTTAGCGCTAGGTAATACGATACCCATTGGTAAGACTGGTTATCAGACTTTCGGGTCACTGACTACCTGTAACGACTGTCAAACATCTACAAATGACAGCCGGGACCAACGACCAACATATTCAACACATTAAGTTATTAAAAAATAAGGAAAACTACCTTTGTCTAAATACACACACAAATCATGTGAATGACACTGGCGTATAGCGTAGTAATTTATTTACTTGTTTACATTTACCTTCTTACATTAATTTATTGTTCAATTGGAATCAATTGTACCTTACGTAGGCAACACGTCTCTAAAACAGTAAAAGAAATAAAAATGTTCATTGTCGTGGAAAATTTATCAAATCGCGCATACAATGAAATACATCCCACATACGTGTTAGAAAAATATGTGCAGTCTGTAACAAAACCTTTTGAATTGATGGCAACTCTCTACATCTTATCGAATTATAAACTAAGGGACGGCTTCATCACTTCGAATAGTTTCCTCTACAATGTTGTTTCAGGCATCTGGTCCCTTGCTCTCATAGTGACCTTCTTCTTCTCCATTTTCCATATGTTCTTCATGACTGGATTGGAAGGCTTCCATTTTGTGAAAAATTTCACCTATATACTGATATTTGCAGTGTATCTTATGGGTAATGTGACGTCTTACTGGACAAATGTCATGCAAAGGTATAACAATGTGTTACTTGCTTTAAGAATCCAGAATATTTGTGAAATATTCAAAGCGAATGGGAAGAGTTTAAAGAAGTATACTTTGTTGAATTGGATGTACCTCGTCGCCCTATTATTGTTTCAAGTTGCTTGGACTATTTCTTTTTACATCGGCTTATCTTCTGTTGCATGTATTGATGAGATTATTGTAAGCATGTTTTATTTTATCTTTGACTCCAATATGTTGTACTGCGTAAGACTTATACAGCTTATCTCAGAAACTCTTAAGTTATGGGTTGCCGACTCTCAAAAGTCAGTTATCATTGTCGACTCCGAAAACGAATTTTATTGGAACAAAAAGTTCAGTCTATATATGGAAATTGTTGAAGCTTATGCAATTGTTGCGAAAAATTATCAATTACTGGTAAGCCAATGTAAACTTATTGTATAATTCACTGAATGAAGGCCAGAGAAAATGTGGAAACATGGGATGATCCCTCATCCCGATATGAATGAAAAGTGAGTGATAACGAAACGATAAACAAAGACAAAGAAGCAAAGAAAAGTTTTTTAATTCCTAATGATTCCAAAGACACCGCGTGTTGTAGCTGCTAATTTTGATTAAGTTTCTAATTGAAAACGTTCAGTTTGTGTTAAGTGTAAAACATTCCAAAAGTCAGAATAATATTATGATCCATGTCACTCAAATTATGTCCTTCAAAACAGTCTGGTGCGAAGTACTTGATACCAACGCACGTGTATGACTAGACTTAAGTACTTGTATGAAGAAAGAGCATAGGTACAGTCAGATTAATACTTAGGTCGTGTTGCGATGTAGGTTTGGCTATTCAAATGAATCTGTGTGTGCAGATTTAGAAGATAAAAAGCCAAAACAGCAGTTTGGAATAAGTTGAAGGGAATTGTGCTAATGGAGCCAAAGTGAAAATTTTCGCAATATAATATGTAAAACGCGAAAATTGCGAAAATTTTCGTTCGAAAATTGCGAAAATCGACCGGTAAATGTAAATAAAAACCGGAGATCCCAGATTATCGTCCCAGTACAATGTGAAATTGCCATTTTCGAGATCTGGGTCGGGCACATACCTATAATACGGCACTTCTGATTTCGCAAGGCTGTATTTTAGAGCAAATTGCTGATGGATATCCCTTCCCAATAAATCTCCGGTAGTTATTCGTCATCATAACTTCATCTATAATTGCACTGACAAAACCTTCGGTTTCACCGAAAAAGGGATAGGTTTACATCGGGCCCATGTAGGGCCTAGAAAAAGCGTTCGTGAAGCTCTTTACTCCGCCATATGTCCCTGCGGACATTAGTGTCAAGTACTACAGGTTGGCACCAGTTCTCTTCAAATATGTATTATTATTGAGTTCAAGTGAAAAAAGCGAAAAAAATTTTTTTTGTTTAGCAGTCCGCGTTGCCTTTAATTTTAAAAATTAATTATTGACATAGCGACATACTCTGTGAAAATTTAAAGTGTCTACATATTACTGTTTAAAAGATACAGCCCCGTGACAGATGAACAGACAGTGGAGCCTTAGTAATAGGGTCCCGTTGTCACCTTTTAGTTACGGAATCCTAAACAACACCGGATGAATATAAGACTTCCACGGGATACACCATTTTCGCTTTATGGATTGTGGATAGTGTTCACCACCAATAAAATAGCGTATCTGTTTATATGTTACTCATTATTTTGCCCTTATCCCAATTCATTTGGGGTTGGCGCAGCATTAAGCCAAGGATACACTAGGGGACAAATGTCGTGCAACACGTGTCGCCAGCGACGTTGGGTGAAGTAGCACGACGTTGCCGGACTTCGCTCGACATATCTGGCAGCATCGCGCGACATCGCTCGGTTATCCTGTGTTGCAGCGTACTTTCAGTTGTGGGATTTACGTCACTGAGTGCAGACACGAGTGCAACTACTTTGTCAATAATAAATGTCCGGCGAAGTTTCGCGAAGTCGCACGACTTCGCCTGACGTTGCTACGGACATAAGTCGCGCGTTGTTGCCATATTTGTCAGGCGAAATCGGGCGGCTTCGCTTGACATGTCACCGATACATGTCGTGGCACATTTGTCCCCTAGTGTATCCTTGGCTTTACTCGTCATCTCATTGGAAACCTCCTTTCGAGCTATATCATCCATCACACAGTCCATCCATCGTTTCTTTGCTCTTCTTCTACTCTTTTACCCATCCATATTGATACTCAAAACTTTCCTCACGACATTTTCCTCATTCCTCTGCATCACATGCCCATACCACGACAACCGATTACCACACATCTTTTCAGTCACAGGCGCAGCTTTCAGACTTCTTGTTAGTGTTTGTATGTAATTGACGAACATAATCTCATTTCAGGTACTTTATTTCTGCATTGACACATTCACCAATGGTGTGATTTCAATATTTATACGCATAGAGTTGGCAAAAGTTTTGGATGGTGACTTTTATAAAGTAAGTGACTTTATCAAACACTATAAACACTGAATACAGAGGTGGAAGTTATTATTATCTCGTTTATTATTTTTTCTAACATATTATTTATATTTTTAAATATTAAAAAAAAAAAACAGAATATAGTAGCCCCCCAGCATCGGGGACAGGGTCCGTGCTACCGATAGTCAGGGCTCTTGAGAGAGGAACCTCCTAACAATACGCGCAATTATTATTATTATTAATTCTTTTATTTCAGACATAGTCCGTACATTATATTAAAATTAAAATCACACGAAACATGTAAGTACAGTAAAATAATCAATAAACAATAAAATTACACATACACATTACAATTACATAACCAATGTCCAGTACAATTAAATATAAATTAAAATAATGCACATTAAAACAATCAATCAATAACAAAATTAAACATACATAACATAATCATACACGCATCAAATAACACAAGGAGAGGCGTTAACATGTAGCTGCATCCATCTCTGTATCAGGGACAGATCCCACCACACGGAAAACTCTCGGGAGACTGTTCGAGCTGCTCGTAGACGACTTAATACTGAAAAGCCGCTGAAAGGCGCAGGCTATGTCCCGCGGCTCATGCGCACCATCAACACTCGCCGTAGAGCCCGACTTTGGATTCAGTTTATGAAAAATTTAATTCCCATGATGTTCCGCAATGATGTCCATCTCTATTGCGATGTTGACCGCTACGGCCCGGTTTAAAATTTTACCGAAATGTTGATCGGGCCGGTAAGGCCCAATTTATTGTCACTGTCATAGATTTTGGCGTAAATTTGTTTATAAAAACTGTATCTATCTTGCTCAAACTTGCACAGAGTCTAGGAGAAAGAACAAGAGAGATATACTGCGTCTGTCCAAGTTATTTGAAATGAAAGGATGACGCATAATGAACCGAACAAAACCCGTTTTTTTTGGTTTGTCGATACTCTTAAACTAAACACTTCTAACAGCTGAGATTCTGTTTGTGATAAGTATGTAAACTAAACATTAGTATAAAGTGACAAACTCAAGGTCTAAAGTGTTCGTGTAAACATACACATTAGTTTATTTGGAATGCGGCACGTGGTCACGTGACGACACGCGACGTCATTGTTATTGTTATGCTTTTTTATTTTTGGTTTGTTTAACTATACTATACTAATCCATATGTAATCTGTTAACTAATTGAATAACGATTCCAACGATATAAACTTTAGACATTTATTATTTTCATTATTTTTTTGGGTTCAGTAATATTTACAATATTATTATACATCCTATTTATTGTACTTATAATGCCATAGGCGACGCATTATTGTTTTTTTTTACGGCCGATCTTTTAATTTGTTGCCCCGATGGTCGAGACCAAGTGCTTGCAAGTGCGACTGCTGAGCGTGGGGTCCTGGGTTCGAGTCTTGGGTAGGCGAAGTGTTATTGGGTTTCTTGAAAAAGAACTTCTCAGTTGTATCCCGAAGTTTGGAAGTTGGCAGGATGTCATCCTCGTGCTCCGCAAAGCACGTTACACCGTTGGTCCTGCGCCTGATTTCTCTATGGTCGTGTCTGATTCCCGTCCCATTTGGCTATAGGAGCGGAGGAAGACGGAATAAGTTTATGTCAATCCAATACATTTTTGACTTTTCATCGCTGATAAAATCTGTTTTTTTTTACTTCGTTTCTGGTGTCAATGAAACATTTTTGTTCCAGATTGCAGTTTCGTCCATATCTCTATTATGGATGGTTAAAAACATATCACTGATAACATCACTGTGCTTGGAATGTGAAACATTCTATACCCTCTTGATGGAAGTACAGAGTACTAGCATACAACTTACAACTACAAAAAGATGTTCAGGTGAATGTGTCTGTAAATTTTGTTGTAGCATAAACATAGCACAGCAATTGAAGCCCAGCACAATGGCTCTGTACTAAAGAAAGTCGACAATACCAAATTTCTCGGTGTTATAATTGACGCGAATTTGAAATGGAAAGCCCACATTGAACTCGTGAGTAAAAAACTGAGCTCAGCCACGTATGCACTTTTCAAACTGGCCTCAGAACTTAACCCAGACGCCTTGGTAACGGCTTATCATGGATTAGTAGCATCAGTGCTGTGCTATTGTATATTTTTTTGGGGAAACTCGACAAACAAAGAAATTGCGTTTAAAGCGCAAAAAAGATGTATACGAGCTATGTTCAACATAAAATATGTTTAACTCCATAGAAAAGGAAGTATCCTCCGACCAGACGGGTGTCAGTGTCTGGTGGGCTATTGCCCGTCACTTGTTGTCGGGTTTTCCTATAAATAGTCATAAGTCTTGAATAACTTTGATAGCGCAATTCAGAATTTTGATGTTAGTTCTTCAATTGTGGCATAGATGGCGCTGTTGTATTTTTTGTACCATGTTGCTGTAGTACTTTTTTTGTAGTGCTGCTTTAGTATCATCACAATCAGCCAACATCAGTCCACTATTGGATGTGGGGTTCCCATATCGGACTACTCTTTTCGATTCTGCAACTCTCATGGAGCTGCTCGGTGTTTTGTTGGCAGGTGGCAATAGATTCCAAAGCGTTTCGTATTACTGCCAGGACTTTTACTTTGACTTTACGGTAGCTTATGTCAATCCAATACAATTTTTTAGTTTTTCATCATCCATTGCTGATAGAATGTCACTTTGACTAGGCCATAAGACCGTTGCCAAATCGTTAAAACGGTATTCTTAAAGATTTAACCTGAGCGTTTGCTGTCCGTTCCTATGACACAGCTATTTTACTCTAAAACTGTAAGCACCACACAGTTGAAACTTTGAGAGACAGCACCGACAGCACTGTGTCTTCTATGAAACGCTACACAAAAGAGATGTAAACATACAAACAAAAAAATTGGTCAGTCCACCATGCATGTAGGCAATAATTATGCGATAATAGAGCGAGCGAAGCGAGCTCGGGACTTGGGGCTCCGACTCTTTTTATTTATTTAGATTTATTTTATCCCTTACACTAGCTATAGCCTTCCTCGATTAATGGACTATCCAACACAAAAAAAAAAATCAATTGCTGAGATTAGCGCGTTCAAGCAAACAAACTAACAAACTCTTCAGCTTAATAATATAAATATAAGTATATAGATTAAGTTTTTATCTAATATTTAATGTGTTGTATACTTTTTATTCCCCGACTCTGTTAGCGCTTAGCGGCGCTCGCCGATTTGTTAACTGCCCTCACGAAACTGACTGATTTGCTATGATTCCTGCTCATTTATTGGCTCATTTACTATCTGTTTATTCAATTACCCATTTCATTATTTTTTACGACTCATTTTTATTTACTGCTAAGTTTTGACTGCTGAACTTGTTAATAAATAATAAAGCAAGCACAAGCAAGTATAAGCAGTACCTTTTTGCTCTTCTATGTTAATATATTGTCCTGTTATGTATCTGTGTGTACATAAATACATAAATATGCATTTTGTAATTTTAACTTACCAAAACTACAATACAACTGCTACTGTAAATCAGTGCCTATTTCTTATTTCAAGTTCTATTGTTCACAGAATTTCAAAAAAGAGTCTGCAAGAATATTCAACGAGTACACACAGCATCCTTCAAGAAGATGACTGCGTGTGGACTGTTCTTCATTGACGCGGCATTACCCTTGCGTCTCTTCGGACTCCTTACTACTTACATTATTGTTGTATTACAGTTCGAGTTTCTGTAGTCCTGGTACATTGTTCGTTTTAGTTTGTGTTTGTGTACATATTTATAAATACACACATACATACACTCACGTCTTTTGCTCATGGGAGGCCTACCTACCTATAACTTTTGACCACACATAAATATTTGATAGTTGTAAAGCAATATAAATTTTGGAATGAAGGATATAGCAATTCGTACCCTGTAACCAACGAGATGTCGCTCCAAAAGAACTTCGTAAATTATGAAAACTACTACATAATCCACAAAATTTCTTGTTTTGAGTCGTTAAAAAAAAGCCTTTAAAAGAAGAGTCCTTTTAAAAGAGTGTCTTTGGACTTTCTTGGAAATTCGTGTCCATAGAGATCGACGCTTTGGAATGGGTAAATACAGTCTTTTCAAAGTTATCAGACCTTATTGAACTACAGCTTCATCTTATTGTCTTTGACAATCAAAAGTACCTGTAACTGATATATTTGAAAAAAATGTTTAATTTTAGTTTATCGGTTGATCTTCAGGTTAAGCCGCGCTTTCCCAGGTTGGTCCGTGGACTGGTGACCACCCACTGTATATCGAATTTCCTCCGTGCCTCGGCAAGCACGTTAAACCGTTAGTTCTAGTTGTCATTTATAGATCTTTCACAGTTGTTAAAGGTAGTCAGTGGCCCGAAAGTCTGACAACCAGTCTAACCAAGGGGTAACGTGATCCCCAGTACTAAATGGGTTGTGGAGGTCAGATAGGCAGTCGCTGGAACCTGACCCTAAGTTGAGAATTGGAGTTGGAGTTTCTTGCCCATTCTTCTCCATAGAGATCTACGATTTGGAATGTGCAACTACAGTACTTTCGCAAGTTATTATGCCTTGTGTCTGTGACTGTAGCTTAGCTTTTTTATTTTTGACTTTCAAAAGTGCCTGTAATGGTCTAATTGAAATAAATGCTTTGACTTTGACTTTGGAAAATGCTAGGCAGATGATGATGATGATAATGTTTGCCTTGTAGATTCCTAGAGGTGTGTTAACTTTTGTTAACTTCTTATCTTGTTTTCCGTTTTTTTGTCATTTTGAAATACACAATTTCAAATTTATTTTGCCATAATATCAATCAGGCTTAGTAATAAAACAAATGCAAAACGAACACAAACAATCTTTAATTGCTTATCAGCGAATTAGAGCAACGCAAACTGCAACAGCACAACAGTGTAGTTACTAAAAAGTGCCATGGTACTTAGTGGTTGACTGATGTCTATGTAGAAGAGGCCACACGCACTCATCTTGCTGTATGAAGCTCGATGTAGCCGTCGGATGTTCTTACATAGCTTCTTTTCTTCTGCTGTAAAAATATTGAAATAAAAAAATAAACCCAACAGCTGGGTCGTAGATATTTCTGTATATATAAAATGGTAAACTGGCTGACTGAGTGATATATTAACACACAGCCACACAGTTTGGAGGGTGTGCGGAGAATTAAGTTCCGTTTATTTAGATGAGAGCAAAGTACCAAAACTGAGAAGAGTACAATTCTAAATAGAAAACACTAAATGGAATTATATTAGCCTAAAAAAATAAGAATTCCGCGCTACTAAGAAAAGGATATAAGTAGAGATTTAAGGTCGGATATATTACACTTGGAACTCACTATTAGTTATACAAAGATTTTTGAAGAATAGGGGCAAAAGAGCGAAGACGAAAAATAAATTACTAGAAATATTATTACCTGTACAATTTGATGCTAGAACCAATACGCATGCATCCTGCGACATCTTCATTGCATCGTAAAACGCATGCGTGTAGTAGCAGACGACGATTTGTATCAACAGGCACTTTACCATAAACACGTAGAGTAATCCCTGAACAACAAATATGTCCTGCAATAAAAAGTCATTAAGCGATTTGCTCCTTTTCGTTACAAAAAAAAAGTCACTAACAGATACCAAAAAATCCACTTGTAATCCTTTTAGGGTAAGGCATAATAAGTATGCCTTAAATACATCCACACTTTGCCAATTATTTATAAGTTCTATGCAATATGGGCGAGCATATTGCCACTAACCGAACAGGCATACTCCGGGTTGCTACTGAGACATTGCCAGCCTAAGAACTGAATCCTGGACCTCAGCAGTAGTGTTTAAGACTTACTCGACAAACGAGAATCTTTGTAAGTCATCGTGACACACAAAGATTGTATGTAGAAGCTAATGTAAAACAAACTGAAGTTTAAAACAGATATCTATTAAAATAAAATAAAAAAACACGCGTTTGTAGCAATCTAAGAAAATAACCAACGATTTTTTCATGTAACAAAATACAAATTAAATTAAATCCGTCATGTTTTTGATAGCTTGCGTTCTAATATTTGTCAATTAAAGTTTATGATTAATTAATTTTAAGTTAGAACTCTGAGTATAGAAGGCCGCATGCCAATGGTAAAATTTACCATTGACATGCGTCCATTTAACTTAGGTATTTAATTTCTAATGTGGGAAATCAAAACACTTTAAATAACTTTTAACTATTTTATTTCAATTTTATGTAGTTTTTACGTCTTTCACGTCTTCCCGTTCAAATATCACTCCAGTCACATTCCTGAAGTAGTACTCTTTTCTCTCTCAAACATTTTCGCTCTCACTTACACTATACTGTCATCCCCACACTAATATTATTCTATAGTAATAGTATATTTATTTGCGTAAAACATGGCAGTAGTGCATGGTGGTTCTATTGAAACTACGTATTAAGCTAGGCCAATTCAAGCACAAATTGACCACTGAAAGTGTCTACTACTATTTATTACAGTGAAAAGATCTTAAAAAAATATAATACTCACAGCATCCGGATTTTTGGAATAAAAATGTAAAAAATCAATCAATACTTGAACTTTTATCAAGCCCAGGAAAAAGGTCTCGGCTATGTGGAATAGTAACTGGAAATAAAAATCATTACAATTAAAAAAAAACACTAGGGTCATGGGGTCCGAGTGCCCACCTAGTATTTCGGGAAATCACCAAGTGGTTGGTCGACTCTTCACGTGACCAGAGGGCAGACCTATTTTTCAGAAATCGAGAGAGAATCAGAATTGGCGTCAAAATAGTAAGAGACACTGGAGGGAAAGAACGAGGACCTTTGTCCTAAAATGGGAGAGAAATGTCTAAATGTTATAATTTCTACTTACGGGTATTTGAAAACCTTTTTTGTAAAGGTTGAAACATTCCAATATTTGTACGTAAGCGTGACCCATTTTATTGCAACGCATTATACGGCTGCCATTCAATGACAGTAACACATTTTGATTCCATTGTCCAGTTTTTTCTGTTAGTAACTTAATTAGGCAAATACCATAAACTGCATTACAGTCGATAGTAAACAGCACGAACACGTAATAAATGACGTACCATGGAGGATGCTTGTAAACCACGTACACATAGCTACATGTTGCGATATGGAATACGAAGAGGATTACGACAAACGACCAATGTCTACTAATAACGCACTTGGTACTGGCAAAATTTTGGATCATCATCATTCCCATGCCCTTGTCCCAATTCATTTGGGGTCGGCGCAGCATATACCTATGAATTTTTTGAAACGTCAAAATGAATTGTACATTATCCTTTGAATGTACTAAGTGGAGGATGAAGTTCATAACGTAGCCAGAAGCGTAAAAGACGGCGTCGAAGACAGTTGCAAAGTAAAGGAAATTGACGGTTTGGTATCTTTGCATATTCTCGTCGAACAGCATTGCACTGACTCGATATAGACCCAAAAGCATAAATGTAAGTAGCCCACAAAATGATTTAAGGTTATCTGAAAGATCATTCGGATTAACAAAATTATTTCGGATTTGATACTTCGGATTCAGTGACAGAAATTGCATCAGGTTCAAAGGCAGAAACATCATCTGCACATCTTTGTCAATGTAACGATACAAAAATGGATTGACACGTCGAGCTCTAAAATCCATTTTGTATAATTCTATTCCAAAATGTACGGGTTGTTGTTCACTAGTTTGTAATATAACTAATAGTAATTAATACAGTCGTATCAACTTATTGGTACCATGTTATGACTTAAGTAAACAGTTACAATGATAATATTTGTTGAAAAAATTATAATCGAGCCATAGGGTAAAATGAAAATAACTGTAGAGTAAAATAAAATTAATACTAAGAGCAAACTAGATTAAGGTGAAAGCGAGAGGGTAGCCCGCGAAATTCATTTTTTTTAAGTTTTTTTTTGCAGGTCAGTGTCAGGTTGTATTTTAATGAAAATATGATTCGCACAAGTCACCAGAATCAAAAGTGGCGAAGAACAGAAAACCACCGAGTCAATGAAGCTCGACGAAGGCCCGAAGAAACAATTTAACTGTCTTGGACCCCGCAACGAAATTAATCAGAAAATAATAGTTAAGGAATAGAAAAGACATGATTTCCACTTCCCTCTATATCAAACAGGAGACAGAACAAAACAAGGCCAATAGGCACGAAGGGAACACGTTTACAACTGGGATAAGCCTAGTTTCCTAACATTACGGATACAAATTATCATTAATATTAATCAGGTTTTATTATAATAAAATAAATGCAGAACGAACACCAACATCATTTTATTAAAAGCGAATTACAGAAGAGCAAACTGCAACAGCACGACAGTGTAGGCAGCGAGGAGTGGTTGACTGTTGTTGTCTATGTAGAACAAGCTACACGCACTCATCTTGCTTGAAGAAGCTCGGTAGGGATTGCCAAGCGTTTCGTATTACCACAACGATTTTCAAAAGGATTAACGTAAGCCTTTTGGATGCTTTTCATCATTCTCCTGCCTCTATCCCTATTTATTTGGGGTCAGCGCTTCATAGCCTGGCCCCCTGCCGCAAAGCTGCATGTTTGTCGGTCTTTTACCAGAATGTACTTCTGCGAGTGAGCTCAAAAGCTTCACGAGCTCATTCCAGTATCTCCCTTCTTCCATCGGCAGTCCAGACGTACTGCAGGTTAACACTCATAATATCTTGTTGATGTTCCACACATTCGCACGAAGCCCTGTGTTGTGCACAGCTAAGGAGTAGAATTTCCTACCTGCGTAGGTGTTCCCAAGTTCATATGACCCCAGCCTATTTATGTCGCGAGTTAATAGGCTTCTTTTGGGTTAATTCGTTCCATCGTCGACCTCATCTCTGTCCTCAGAGCAAGATTTTGGTTAAGGGTAGGCCCACGTAAAATATACAAAAATGTAATTATATCATCCTTCACATTCGTTTCGTTTTTCGGATGCTCATGTCAATTCAATACATTTTTGACCTTTCTATCATCTTTATCGCAGATAGAATGTCGTTTTGTCCGAAACACTCGGTTGAAAGCAGTTTAAAGGCTAAGCCTTCATTGTCAGATTTTAATGGGATTAATCAAATATTGAACCATCGTCATCATACTATAATTACTATCAGCGTATTACAGAGGCCTCTCTCAAGCATATGCTCGGCATAGGTCTCTTATGTCCAGCAGTGGACTGAAATAGACAGAATTGATTGATTAATTAATGCAACATGTGTCGACACCCTTCCATCTGCTCATCTTCCTAACACGGCGAGCTGTGCAGGGGCGGCTGCTGCCGGTGTTGAAAACCATAACGGCGCAAATATAATAACCTCATTGGTAGCTATGAGTTTCAGCCGTTTGGGGTTGAAACACTAGGGCCATAGGGGCCGAGTGCCCACCTAGTCTTTCGAGACATTGATAAGCGATTGGTCGACTCTTCCCGTGACCAGAAAGCTAGCCTCATTTTTGATCAAAGAGTCAGCATTGCTATCTAACGTGGCACTGCTGCCAGTTTTCTGGGCACTATTCATGTTGACAGCGATGTGGACGTAATTTTAGACGCCGTGAATGTTTTTTTTTTCTTTACTAATTGCACATTTTTTTTAAATATTAAATTTGGTTGTAGATAATAATATAATTAATTGTCTTCTAGGCAAGCGTGCTTCACCTTAAGCCTCATCATAGCTTCACATTTTAGTGTACAAAAAAAATGAACTACAGCAATGCAAACTGCAACAGCACAACAGTGTAGTTGCTAAGAAGTGCCATGGCACTTAGTGGTTGACTGATGTCTATGTAGAAGAGGCCACACGCACTCATCTTGCTGTATGAAGCTCGGTGTAGACGTCGGATGTTCTTACATAGTGTCTTTTCTTCAGCTGTAAAATAACAAAAAACCAACCTGTAAACGAGAATGTGTAGTTTTAGGCCCATCCGTTATCATCACTACATAGTATAAAACAAAGTCGCTTTTTCTGTCCCTATATCCCTATGTATGCTTAAATCTTTAAAACTACGCAACGGATTTTGTGATAGATAGAGTGATTAAAGAGGAAGGTTTATATGTATAATACATGCACCCGTGCGAAGCCGGGGCGGGTCGCTAGTTAGAAATAATTTGCTTTTAAAACGAACGGTTAGACATTTATAAGGAAACAAACTACTACGACTAAGGTCAAATGTCTGTTATATATTTTTTTGGAGTTATACTGTAGGTTACACTATCTAAAAAAACAGATCGCAATCTCACCAATTAACATCAACATTAATACTTATTGACCTTTATCTTAATAATCACCAATGTTCTACTTTTTAAAAGCTTTGTCCAATGGTAACGTAGAATACACGTTGCATTAACATAAACTTCGGTGTGAGGTTTAACTGTACTCTATCATCGAACAGGACAGATGCCAAAGTCTCTGCTGTCCAGCTTTGCCAAATCGTGCTGAATCACGGCAACTCAAACATGTTTGTGGCAAATTTAAATATATATAAATCAAGATCAGCATTCAGCATCATTCAGCATTAAACAGAAACATTTCCACTCTCTAGCTAAGTACAATTATAATATTATCTTTTATTGTGTATTAAATTTAAAATAGTTTTTTGCCATTTTCTCTTCTTTTGCACACTATGTTTACATCTCTTTTTTTTATATCTCCTTTCGCAGGTATGCTGAAAAAGTATTCTTTAGAAATAATCATCACCTTTGTACTATTTTCTGTTTCTATCTTCTTTTCTATTTGTAGTGTGTACATAAATTGTTAAATAAATAAATTTTATACAAGGTCATATAAAGTTAACGAGAGTAACACTGCAGACGTGTTGGGTTACGATAGCTATTTTTATATTTTTGTATTATCGTATTATATTTCTATTCCCATCAAATAAACACGAAATGACTGTAATTTTTAGGGTTCCGTACCCAAAGGGTAAAACGAGACCCTATTACTAAGACTTCGCTGTCTGTCTGTCTGTCTGTCTCCAGGCTGTATCTCATAAACCGTGATAGCTAGAAAGCTAAAATTTTCACAAATGATGTATTACTATTGCCGCTATAACAACAAATACTAAAAATTAAAAAAAAAAAAATTATGGGTGGCTCCCATACAACAGATAATTATGATTTTTTTGCCGTTTTTATAGATAATGGTACGGAACCCTTCGTGCGCGAGTCCGACTCGCACTTGGCCGATTTTTATTCTTACCTGTACAATTTGATGCTAGAATCAATACGCACAAATCCTGCGAGATCTTCATTGCATCGTAAAACGCATGCGTGTAGTAGCAGACGACGATTTGTATCAACAGGCACTTCACCATAAACACATAAAGTATTCCCTGAACCACGACGCCGACGCCCTACAAAAAAAACGAGATTTGCTCCTTTTCGTAACAAAAAAAAAACAACGGGTTGCACTCCGGGAGTGCCGGCAGAAGTGAAAACTTGAATATTAACGTTGTGCATTTTTGATATTTTGGAATGGTTAGGGAATCATTTTGCACGAATTGCTTTAATTAAGAACATTGCTCTCAAACATTGCTATATTGAAAATAAAAATATGTTCGACTTTGCTTTACAGCCATTCAAAAGCAACTTATCCCACCACTATCAGTTTACAATGGATTCAAGACTGTCTTAAAGACTTTTGCGCCGCGGTCTACTCTCCCTCCCTCTTACGAATTTTCGATCAGGTCACGTGTCCTGACGCGATTTTAACATTTTTTACCCATCACAAAAAAGTGCACAACGCCGCTAAAGAAGTTTTCACTTCAAAAAGTCACTAATACATACAAAACATCCATTTGTAATCCTGGTAGAGTAAGACATAGGTGTACCTTAAATACACCCAAATTTCGCCAAATATGTGAAATATGGGGTGAGTATATTGCCACTAACCAAACAGATATGCATACTTCGGGTTGCTAATGAGACATTGCCCGACCTAGGAATCCGATCCAAGACCCCAACAGTAGAGCATAAGACCTACTTAGCGAACAAGAAACGATGACTAACAAAATTATTGTTTTAAGCCCATGTAATAGGGGGCTAGTTAACCAATTCAATATTGATACATGGCACAACAACAACGTCAAACAGCGTTCCAGTATTAATACGTTAATTGAGCACTTGTCAGTTGAAGTTTATACTTGATTAATTGTAAGTTAGACCTAGAGTATAGTAGGCCGCACGTCTAAAAATAATATAAATAGGCCTATAATTGTTTTCAATCTACGTATTGAACTAGGCCAATTCAAACTCAATGTTACCTCTGACGTAAGGTCCAATGTGCCAAAGCGCTCACTTAACTAACTTTCCCAGTATCTCTTAGTTTATTATACTCACACATTCCGGATTTTTGGAATAAATATGTAAAAATTCAATCAATACTTGAACTTTTATCAAGCCAAGGAAGAAGGTCTCGGCTATGTGGTATAGTACCTGGAAATTACAATCGTAACAATTAAACATTCCAAAACAAATGTCTAAAGAGATGGCTGGACGAACTCGATTCTTTTCTGAAACGCAAATAGTAAAATGTAGGGAATACTGGAGGTAAAGAAGGAGGAGCTTTGTCTTACCGTGGGAGAAAAATATCTATTATAATTTCTACTTACGGGTATTTCAAAAACATTTTTGTAAAGGTTGAAACATTCCAATATTTGTACGTAAGCGTGACCCATTTTATTGCAACGCATTATACGGCTGCCATTCAATGACAGTAACACATTTTGATTCCATTGTCCAGCTTTTTCTGTTAGTAACTTAATTAGGCAAATACTATAAACTGCATTACAGTCGATAGTAAACAGCACGAACACGTAATAAATGACGTACCATGGAGGATGCTTGTAAACCACGTACACATAGCTACATGTTGCGATATGGAATACGAAGAGGATTACGACAAACGACCAATGTCTACTAATAACGCACTTGGTACTGGCAAAATTTTGGATCATCATCATTCCCATGCCCTTGTCCCAATTCATTTGGGGTCGGCGCAGCATATACCTATGAATTTTTTGAAACGTCAAAATGAATTGTACATTATCCTTTGAATGTACTAAGTGGAGGATGAAGTTCATAACGTAGCCAGAAGCGTAAAAGACGGCGTCGAAGACAGTTGCAAAGTAAAGGAAATTGACGGTTTGGTATCTTTGCATATTCTCGTCGAACAGCATTGCACTGACTCGATATAGACCCAAGAGCATAAATGTAAGTAGCCCACAAAATGATTTAAGGTTATCTGAAAGATCATTCGGATTAACAAAATTATTTCGGATTTGATACTTCGGATTCAGTGACAGAAATTGCATCAGGTTCAAAGGCAGAAACATCATCTGCACATCTTTGTCAATGTAACGATACAAAAATGGATTGACACGTCGAGCTCTAAAATCCATTTTGTATAATTCTATTCCAAAATGTACGGGTTGTTGTTCACTAGTTTGTAATATAACTAATAGTAATTAATACAGTCGTATCAACTTATTGGTACCATGTAAACAGTTACAATGATAATATTTGTTGAAAAAATTATAATCGAGCCATAGGGTAAAATGAAAATAACTGTAGAGTAAAATAAAATTAATACTAAGAGCAAACTAGATTAAGGTGAAAGCGAGAGGGTAGCCCGCGAAATTCATTTTTTTTAAGTTTTTTTTTGCAGGTCAGTGTCAGGTTGTATTTTAATGAAAATATGATTCGCACAAGTCACCAGAATCAAAAGTGGCGAAGAACAGAAAACCACCGAGTCAATGAAGCTCGACGAAGGCCCGAAGAAACAATTTAACTGTCTTGGACCCCGCAACGAAATTAATCAGAAAATAATAGTTAAGGAATAGAAAAGACATGATTTCCACTTCCCTCTATATCAAACAGGAGACAGAACAAAACAAGGCCAATAGGCACGAAGGGAACACGTTTACAACTGGGATAAGCCTAGTTTCCTAACATTACGGATACAAATTATCATTAATATTAATCAGGTTTTATTATAATAAAACAAATGCAGAACGAACACCAACATCATTTTATTAAAAGCGAATTACAGAAGAGCAAACTGCAACAGCACGACAGTGTAGGCAGCGAGGAGTGGTTGACTGTTGTTGTCTATGTAGAACAAGCTACACGCACTCATCTTGCTTGAAGAAGCTCGGTAGGGATTGCCAAGCGTTTCGTATTACCACAACGATTTTCAAAAGGATTAACGTAAGCCTTTTGGATGCTTTTCATCATTCTCCTGCCTCTATCCCTATTTATTTGGAGTCAGCGCTTCATAGCCTGGCCCCCTGCCGCAAAGCAGCATGTTTGTCGGTCTTTTACCAGAATGTACTTCGGCGAGTGAGCTCAAAAGCTGCACGAGCTCATTCCAGTATCTCCCTTCTTCCATCGGCAGTCCAGACGTACTGCAGGTTAACACTCATATCTTGTTGATGTTCCACACATTCGCACGAAGCCCTGTGTTGTGCACAGCTAAGGAGTAGAATTTCCTACCTGCGTAGGTGTTCCCAAGTTCATATGACCCCAGCCTATTTATGTCGCGAGTTAATAGGCTTCTTTTGGGTTAATTCGTTCCATCGTCGACCTCATCTCTGTCCTCAGAGCAAGATTTTGGTTAAGGGTAGGCCCACGTAAAATATACAAAAATGTAATTATATCATCCTTCACATTCGTTTCGTTTTTCGGATGTTCATGTCAATTCAATACATTTTTGACCTTTCTATCATCTTTATCGCAGATAGAATGTCGTTTTGTCCGAAACACTGGGTTGAAAGCAGTTTAAAGGCTAAGCCTTCATTGTCAGATTTTAATGGGATTAATCAAATATTGAACCATCGTCATCATACTATAATTACTATCAGCGTATTACAGAGGCCTCTCTCAAGCATATGCTCGGCATAGGTCTCTTATGTCCAGCAGTGGACTGAAATAGACAGAATTGATTGATTAATTAATGCAACATGTGTCGACACCCTTCCATCTGCTCATCTTCCTAAAACTTGAAAACCATAACGGCGCAAATATAATAACCTCATTGGTAGGTATGAGTTTCAGCCGTTTGGGGTTGAAACACTAGGGCCATAGGGGCCGAGACCTAGTCTTTCGAGACATTGATAAGCGATTGGTCGACTCTTCCCGTGACCAGAAAGCTAGCCTCATTTTTGATCAAAGAGTCAGCATTGCTATCTAACGTGGCACTGCTGCCAGTTTTCTGGGCACTATTCATGTTGACAGCGATGTGGACGTAATTTTAGACGCCGTGAATGTTTTTTTTTTCTTTACTAATTGCACATTTTTTTTTAATATTAAATTTGGTTGTAGATAATAATATAATTAATTGTCTTCT
This sequence comes from Eurois occulta, assembly GCA_950022335.1. Lineage (NCBI taxonomy): Eukaryota > Metazoa > Arthropoda > Insecta > Lepidoptera > Noctuidae > Eurois > Eurois occulta. The sequence continues at coordinate 3,673,044 of OX465480.1, read as the reverse complement.
AGGCAAGCGTGCTTCACCTTAAGCCTCATCATAGCTTCACATTTTAGTGTACAAAAAAAATGAACTACAGCAATGCAAACTGCAACAGCACAACAGTGTAGTTGCTAAGAAGTGCCATGGCACTTAGTGGTTGACTGATGTCTATGTAGAAGAGGCCACACGCACTCATCTTGCTGTATGAAGCTCGGTGTAGACGTCGGATGTTCTTACATAGTGTCTTTTCTTCAGCTGTAAAATAACAAAAAACCAACCTGTAAACGAGAATGTGTAGTTTTAGGCCCATCCGTTATCATCACTACATAGTATAAAACAAAGTCGCTTTTTCTGTCCGTATATCCCTATGTATGCTTAAATCTTTAAAACTACGCAACGGATTTTGTGATAGATAGAGTGATTAAAGAGGAAGGTTTATATGTATAATACATGCACCCGTGCGAAGCCGGGGCGGGTCGCTAGTTAGAAATAATTTGCTTTTAAAACGAACGGTTAGACATTTATAAGGAAACAAACTACTACGACTAAGGTCAAATGTCTGTTATATATTTTTTTGGAGTTATACTGTAGGTTACACTATCTAAAAAACAGATCGCAATCTCACCAATTAACATCAACATTAATACTTATTGACCTTTATCTTAATAATCACTAATGTTCTATTTTTTAAAAGCTTTGTCCAATGGTAACGTAGAATACACGTTGCATTAAACTTCGGTGTAACCATACATTTTCCGAGGTTTAACTGTACTCTATCATCGAACAGGACAGATGCCAAAGTCTCTGCTGTCCAGCTTTGCCAAATCGTGCTGAATCACGGCAACTCAAACATGTTTGTGGCAATTTAAATATATATCAATCAAAATCCATTATTCAGCATCATTCAGCATTCAACAGAAACATTTCCACTCTCTAGCTAAGTACAATATTATCTTATAATGTGTATTAAATTTAAAATAGTTATTTGCTTTATGTATTCTATTTTCTCTTCTTTTGCACACTATGTTTACATCTTTTTTTTAATATCTCCTTTCGCAGGTATGCTGAAAAAGTATTCTTTAGAAATAATCATCACCTTTGTACTATTTTCTGTTGCTATCTTCTTTTCTATTTGTAGTGTGTACATAAATTGTTACATAAAATAAATGTTATACAAGGTCATATAAAGTTAACGAGAGTAACACTGCAGACGTGTTGGGTTACAATAGCTATTTTTATATTTTTGTTTTATCGTATTATATTTCTATTCCCATCAAGTAAACACGAAATGACTGAAATGAATAGCTAGAAAGCTGAAATTTTCACAAATGATGTATTACTATTGCCGCTATAACAACAAATACTAAAAATTAAAAAAAAATATGAAGGGGACAACAACAGATATGATTTTTTTGCCGTTTTTATAGATAATGGTACGGAACCCTTCGTGCGCGAGTCCGACTCGCACTTGGCCGGTTTTTATTCTTACCTGTACAATTTGATGCTAGAATCAATACGCACAAATCCTGCGAGATCTTCATTGCATCGTAAAACGCATGCGTGTAGTAGCAGACGACGATTTGTATCAACAGGCACTTCACCATAAACACATAAAGTATTCCCTGAACCACGACGCCGACGCCCTACAAAAAAAAACGAGATTTGCTCCTTTTCGTAACAAAAAATAAACAACGGGTTGCACTCCGGGAGTGCCGGCAGAAGTGAAAACTTGAATGTTAACGTTGTGCATTTTTGATATTTTGGAATGGTTAGGGAATCATTTTGCACGAATTGCTTTAATTAAGAACATTGCTCTCAAACATTGCTATATTGAAAATAAAAATATGTTCGACTTTGCTTTACAGCCATTCAAAAGCAACTTATCCCACCACTATCAGTTTACAATGGATTCAAGACTGTCTTAAAGACTTTTGCGCCGCGGTCTACTCTCCCTCCCTCTTACGAATTTTCTGATCAGGTCACGTGTCCTGACGGGATTTTAACATTTTTTACCCATCACAAAAAAAGTGCACAACGCCGCTAAAGAAGTTTTCAATTCAAAAAGTCACTAATACATACAAAACATCCATTTGTAATCCTGGTAGAGTAAGACATAGGTGTACCTTAAATACACCCAAATTTCGCCAAATATGTGAAATATGGGGTGAGTATATTGCCACTAACCAAACAGATATGCATACTTCGGGTTGCTAATGAGACATTGCCCGACCTAGGAATCCGATCCAAGACCCCAACAGTAGAGCATAAGACCTACTTAGCGAACAAGAAACGATGACTAATAAAATTATTGTTTTAAGCCCATGTAATAGGGGGCTAGTTAACCAATTCAATACTGATACATGGCACAACAACAACGTCAAACAGCGTTCCAGTATTAATACGTTAATTGAGCACTTGTCAGTTGAAGTTTATACTTGATTAATTGTAAGTTAGACCTAGAGTATAGTAGGCCGCACGTCTAAAAATAATATAAATAGGCCTATAATTGTTTTCAATCTACGTATTGAACTAGGCCAATTCAAATTCAATGTTACCTCTGACGTAAGGTCCAATGTGCCAAAGCGCTCACTTAACTAACTTTCCCAGTATCTCTTAGTTTATTATACTCACACATTCCGGATTTTTGGAATAAATATGTAAAAATTCAATCAATACTTGAACTTTTATCAAGCCAAGGAAGAAGGTCTCGGCTATGTGGTATAGTACCTGGAAATTACAATCGTAACAATTAAACATTCCAAAACAAATGTCTAAAGAGATGGCTGGACGAACTCGATTCTTTTCTGAAACGCAAATAGTAAAATGTAGGGAATACTGGAGGTAAAGAAGGAGGAGCTTTGTCTTACCGTGGGAGAAAAATATCTATTATAATTTCTACTTACGGGTATTTCAAAAACATTTTTGTAAAGGTTGAAGCATTCCAATATCTGTACGTAAGCGTAACCCATTTTATTGCAACGCATTACACGGCTGCTGTAGCTCAGTGACAGTAACACTTTTTGATTCCATTGTTCAGCTTTTTCCGTCAGCAACTTAATTATGCAAATAGCATAAACTGGATTACAGTCGATAGAAACTAATACTAACAATTGACAAATAACATACCATGGAGGATGCATGTAAACCACGTACACATAGATACATGTTGTGATATGGAATACGAAGATGATAATGACATACGACCAATTTCTACTAATAACGCATTTGGTACTGGTAAAATTTTGAATATACCTATGAATTTTTTGAAATGTCAAAACGAATTGGACATTATCCTTTGAATGTACGAAGTGGAGGATAAAGTTCATGACGTAGCCAGAAGCGTAAAAGAGGGCGTCGAATACAGTTGCAAAGTAAAGGAATTTGACGGTCTGGTATCGTTGCATATTCTCGTCGAACAGCATCACACTGATTCGACATAAACCCAATAATATATACGTAAGTAGGCCACAAAAAGATTTAAGGTTATTTGAAAAATTATTCGGATTCACGAAATTATTTCTGATTTGATACTTCGGATTTAGTGTTAGAGACTGTATCAGGTTCAAAGGCAGAAACATCATCTGCACGTCTTTGTCAACGTAGTGATACAAAAACTGATTCACACGTTGAGTTCTAAAATCCATTTTGTATGATGCTATTCCAAAATGTACGTGTTGACGTTTACTAGTTTGTAACTAATAGTGATTAAAAAATTCAGACCAATTTATTGGTACCATGTCATTATGACTTAAGTAATCACATTTTTTAATATATGTATACAGTGGACACATTTGATGAACGAATAATACTAACACTAATAATACGACTAAAACATATAAGGAGATATATTGTAGATAATTATGATAGAAATAAGAAGCTAATTACATAGAGCCTTTGAGAATTCCTAATGCATCGTGGATAGACTAGCCCCCACTTTTTGGGAAGAAAATTATCGACGCGTCAAAATCGTGGGCGTCAGCAGTCAGTTCTTGCGGGAGACTCTTCTTCCAGCTGGTGTGATCTTGATGCTGGCGTCCCTCAAGGCGGTATTTTATCTCCACTTCTGTTCTGAATTTTTATAGATTTTATAACTACCGAGCTTCAGTGTGCGTATCATCTTTACCTTTTATTTATCTTCTATGACTTAAAGCTCTACAGTCGGGCAGGTGTTGACAACTTATTTGATGCGATTGAGGAGCTAAACCGGGAGTTAGAAGTGGTAAAAAACTGGCCTGATCGTTTCGGGGTAGCCGTTAACCCAACCAAGTGTCAAGCTATTATTGTAGGGAGCACCCATAGCTTACGGAGGCTGAATGGATTAACGGTGCCGCCGGTTACGTTTGTTGGACAGTCATCTCGTTTAGCTCCGACGTCAAGGATCTCGGTCTGTACGTTGACACCTGCCTGGACTGGCGTAAGCAGGTCTTGGTTGTGAGCAAGAAAGTCACCGGGACGTTGCGGTCGCTTTATACATTGAAAAATATCCTCCCATCACACATAAAGGTAATGCTGGTTCAGTCCCTTATCTTCCCCATACTTGACTATGGTGATGTGTGTTACTATGACCTGAATGCAGATCTCCTCAATAAACTTGACCGACTTATAAATAACTGCATTCGATTCGTATTAGATCTCCGTAAGTATGATCATGTGTCCGCACATCGGTCGCGCTTAAAATGGTTACCCATCAGACAGCGCAGAGCGCTAAGGGCTTTGACAACCTTGTTTTCTCTTCTAGACAAACCCATTTCTCCTTCTTATTTGACTTCTCACTTCCAATATTATTATTACTTTGTATATCTTACTAATATTATAAATGCGAAAGTTACGATGGATGTTTGTTACTCAATCACGCCAGAACGGCTGAACGGATCTGGATGAAATTTGGAACAGAGATAGATTATAATCTGGAATAACACATAGGCTATATATTATCGCGCTATTAATTTAGGGGGATGAGCAATAGAGCATTACAACCATATTCTTGGCCACTGTATGACAATTCTTGGCTACCACAACTGACAAATGTCATAACATGCATTAGAATAGAACGGCTATTTCAAACGATTTGTCACGGGTATAAGTGGCCTATCGGTTCAGCGACCGCCCTGTAAACCAGGGTTCGCAAGTTCGAATCGCAGCCAGTATTCACTTTTTGTGATTTTTTAATGCTATTAGATTTTCAAAAATAATAAACATGGTTCGCGAGTTCGATCCCCAACCAGTTTTCACTTTTTGTAAGTTTTAGGTATTTTGTTTTATTTTTATGCTTTAAGTTTTTCAAATCATTACAAAATAGATTAATGTATACTTTTCGTTTTTTTTACCATTCTAAAGACAGGTAATCATAAATTAATGAATAAAAATTGACCAATTTACACTGTACAAAAAAAATCTCTCAAAAGTTTAAAAATGAAAACAAATTTTATGAAAATTTGAAAATATCCATGGCGACGTTGTAAATATGTTCCGTGCGGTAATCAAATTCGCGACACGCAGTGCCGCAGTCAATTGCTCAGTCATCAGCTGGCCCAACTCGGCAAGTACAGTAGCAAAAAAGAAGAGAAATGTCAATATTTAAAGTTAAAATGTCAAAAGTTTAAAATATACATAAGGGTTATCTAACACGGGCATGAAACCCGATACAAGCAGCGCAGCAGCCATTCGCTCAGCCACTGCGCCAACCGTGTCGTCATATAACTGTGGTTGTGGCTTCCTCAGGCATTGCTGCAACTTTGCTTATGGGTGGTCGGACTGCACATTCCATTTTCAAATTGCCGCTGAATCTTGCATGCGAAGATACGTTCCAACATGCAATATCACCAAAAACGGGGGAAATAGTTTGGGACGAGTGCACAATGTCGTGACGAGTGCACAATGTCGTGAATGTATGTGACAAGCATGCATTAGAGGCGTTGAACCGCAGCTTGCAGGACATCCGCGGCAACCAGGTGCTGATGGTTGGCGTCATCATTTAGTTCGCAGCGACTTTAGACCCTGTGGACGGTGAGTAATTAGCTAGCTCGCCGTCCAACCGTCTTATGATGACAGGCCGTGTCGAAAGCGCGTTCGTGTTCCACGCGTGCCTCAAAATGATGTCAGCAAACCGGAAGGGGTCCGCAAGGGCCAATGCCTGCCGGAGCTGTGGGACTGTTCGAAAGAGATACTGTGGCTCTGGAACACAATGCGCTAAGAAGGAACATGGATGACACTGCCTTCCGTTCCACCCAGCGCGGGAGGAGGGGTCATTAGAAAAGCCGACTTTAGACAGATACTGCCAGTTAATAAGAGGGGCCATTTTGTAATAAAAAAGGGGCACACCGGCGGATGAAACGTATGTCTCATGGTGTCGCCACTGTGAAAACCTCCTGGATTGAAAAGCTCCATATTTCGTGCAACATGCGCGTCCAACTGTACAACGACCACGAAGCAGGTGTCTTTGCGAATAAGCTGCTGCAAATGAGAGAGGGTCGTCTGGAATCCGACGGAGATGGGAAAATTCTATTTTTGGAAGAATTTTTCCATCCAACTGCTGTGCTAGCGCCAAAGAACGAGTGGCTCAGTAAAATAAACAAAAAAAAAATCGAAAGTATACACATCCATATCTTTGTGATGGCTAATGAAGATAGTACTGCCTACTCTGTTGAATTTCTCAACTCCCTGGAGTTAACGGGCGTGCCGTCCCATCAGCTGGAGCTTAAATTTGGCGTTCCAGTTCTGGTGATGCGAAACCTTGATGCAACCAGACTGTGCAACGGCACCAGGCTTCGTATCACAGAACTGAGCTGCTAAAGGAGAGAGCGTTTTAAGTCCCCGCATACCCATTATTCCAAATAACTTACCATTTCAATTTAAGAGGTTCCAATTTCCCTTAAAATTGGCTTTTACAATGACGATCAACAATTCCAAGGCCAAACCATAAAAGTGACAGGCATTCAATTGTGCACTCCATGCTTCTCACATGGTCAATTATATGTTGTTTGTTCAGTGCCCAAACATTTCACGTGCTTGCGGAAAATAATAAGTCATTTAATGTTGTATACAGAACGGTATTGGAATAAATAGTGCCCAACAAGGCGTTTGATGGTTTACTTTGAAAAGAAGGTTGTGTAGCGCCAAAATAAACGGTTTTAAGCCATATCGTCGCCTCATTTAATTTTGTTGCGGATCTCTGCGCCCAGAATTACAGTACCCAAAAGGACGCATTTTGAAGTCATCACCCACATTATCACATTTTGATCAGCCAGTCAGTTCTCACACATAATATAACATCACGCCTGAAATCCCCGACGGGTTAGGCAGAGGTGTAGCTTATCGTACATTTCACCGTTCGTTATGTTGAAGTCCCATATGACAGGGGGCGAGCCGTATTCAATTCTATTCCACCAACCAGGCACAAATCCAGATTCCGTGGCTGCTACTGAGAAATTCCTGATGGAATACCCCAATAACACTATTATTTATAGTATTTTTTCAATTGCATACACTGTTTAATGTTAAGTGGAAGAGCGGAGTCACCTAACACAACCACCTTCTTTATTTATTTATTTATTTAATTAAGGTTCACCAACAGTTGTTACAGATAATACATATTATAGGAAAATACAAGTAATTGTGTCTTAAATCTAACTGCACAACCAATTACAGGCAAACACCACATGCAAAGTGCTCTTTAAGATAATAAATTTAATTTGTAAACTTAATGATCTAAAATTATATTAAATACTAATACTAATTAAGTCTGACAAACGTTGAGTTATTGAGTCTGCGTGGACGTCAACCAGGTCGCTGCGTTCGTTTATGAGTTTGCACATGCGGGGTATAGGCGAATTAGAGCCAAACACTGTACGGCGAAGAGGTGGAGCTAAGGGTGTTATAGGTTTGCGAGGTGGTCTACGGGGCACTCTGAAATTGAGCTTAGATACCAATTGTGGGCAGTCAATGGTGTTATTTAGCAGTTTATTATATTTAGGTTCTTGCTTAAAAGGTGATCTCCAAATCATGTGCGTTATGAGTTTATATAATTTAAATAAACATTTTTTTAAAGCTGCCCGACCCGGCAATCGATCCCAGGACCTCATGCTTAGTAGTCGCACTTGCGACCACTCGACCAACGAAGCAGTCTCACACATACACACCTAAATAGCCACGCGAACGAAGTAGCGGGTAGCAGCTAGTAAATAAATATACTTAAAAAATACTCACAATTGTGAAGCAAATTCACCCACATGATCTACATTTGTAACTAATTTTGTTACTTCAATTGAAGTTTGCAACTTGTTTAAAGCGTACCAAAAAAAACTACCGCCCGAAACAAAATCTGAAAATCAAATGGCATTGTCATACTAGCTTTTGCCAGGTACCTTGTCTCGAAGCTATTGTTTTAAAGAGTTATCAGACATACCATATGCTGAAAAGAATCCATGTAGATCTTAAAACCGTTAAAAATATTAACGTAAGCTTGAAACATTATTTTGTAGTAAGATTCATTGTCACTGCAATCCAGCTGTTGCAAACGTTGAGCTTCAATGTTCCATAAGTCAAGTTTATAGCTTAACAACTTTATAAGTCTGATAGCGTAAACCAAGTTTAAATAAAAACAAATGACACTAAACCCATAAAAGATGTGGGTAGTGGGAAGTTTAAATTGAAAATAACTATAAACGGTAACAAAAATGCAAGAAACGAAAATCAAGAAGACTACAATCCAATTGCAAATGATGAAGCGCTTAAAACGGATTTTGTCGTTAAGAAATCTGTAAACGTCTTGAATTTATGACGGCACGGTTGGCGCAGTGGTCAAGCGATTGACTGCTGCGCTGCATGTCGCGGGTTCTATTCCCGTACGGAACAAATATTTGTATGACCTACAAGTAGTTGTTCCGGGTCTGGGTGTTTTTCTATCTATAATATGTATGTATTTACAAAAAAAAAAAAATGTATATAATTATGTAGTTTATGAGCCATCTAGCTACCATAACACAAGCATTAGGTTACTTAGCTTGGGACTAGATGGTGCTGTGTGAAATGTCCAAGGAATATATTATCTATAATATAAAAATGAATCGCAAAATGTGTTGGTAAGCGCATAACTCAACAACGCCTGGACCAATTTGGCCAATTCTTTTTTTTAAATGTTCGTTGAAGTTCAAGGATGATTTTTACGGCGAGAAAAATTTAAAAAATTGCCTGGATAAGTCTAAAAACAGCACTAGGATACTTTTTTTTTTGGTAGGATTAGGGTAGGAGTAGTGTAGGAGTAGGTTAAGAGTAGGGTAGGAGTAGTGTAGGAGTAGGGTAGGAGTAGGGTAGGTGTAGGGTAGGAGTAGGGTAGGAGTAGGGTAGGAGTAGGGTAGGAGTAGGGTAGGAGTAGGGTAGGAGTAGGGTAGGAGTAGGGTAGGAGTAGGGTAGGAGTAGGGTAGGAGTAGGGTAGGAGTAGGTTAGGAGTAGGGTAGGAGTAGGGTAGGAGTAGGGTAGGAGTATTGTAGGAGTAGGGTAGTAGGGTAGGAGTAGTGTATGAGTAGGTTAGGAGTAGTGTAGGAGTAGGTTAGGAGTAGGGTAGGAGTAGTGCAGGAGTAGGTTAGGAGTAGGGTAGGAGTAGTATAGGAGTAGGGTAGGAGTAGGGTAGGAGTAGTGTAGGAGTAGGGTAGGAGTAATGTAGGAGTAGGGTAGGAGTAGGGTAGGAGTAGGATAAGAGTAGTGTAGGAGTAGGGTAGGGTAAGGGGTAGGACACCACGCGAACGAAGTTGCGCTGGGCAGCTAGTATATTTATATTTATTTTCATGACAAATGATATATTATTTTGTGTTTGCAAGACATTGACTACATAATTAATCACAAATCCGATGGAGTACAAGAAAAAATCGAAGTAGCAGCAGATGTACGTCACAGTTAAATAATGCCTTACTTTGCTAAAATACATCTCATAGATTCGAAAAATGTAGTACCTAAGTTATGTAAATTATCAAACCACATAATGACGCCAACTTCGATGTAATGCTGTTTGGGTATATACAATTATCTTTAATACGATATTTGGGACAGAACACAATGTTTTGCGTGATGTTTAAAGGTAAGAGCATCGTTTGAACATCTTTTTCAACTACGTTATCTAAAGGAACTGTCGCACGATAATGTTTTCTTCTGATTGTGAATCTTTCACCTTTTGAGGACTTCATTTCGTTTTGTATGAGCACAAATGAGTCATTGCGTACATACAAATGTAATGAAAGTGATGGATGTAATGTAAAGTAAACAATAACCCATTCAAGAATATTAGTTTTCGACCACCGCAACATCATTATTATCATGGAATCGTACAATGAGGCGTCTGGATACATTTGAAGAGTTTCCTTTTAGTACATGTACGGAGCATATAAACATGAAATTACAGTTCATTTTTTTCGTACAAAAAGGAGAACAAAGATTTTTTTAAATTCAATTTATATAGGGAAAAGAAGATTGTATGAATGCACGCAAATTTTGCAATTGTATTTATAATCACATTGGGCATACGTCTTGTAACTTAATAGAGAGAGGTGAGCACGCATCGTCACTCACTGGACACCTGATCGAAGAAATCGCTGCCGAGGTAGATCTTGTTTGCGGGGCGAACGCCAGAGATATCACAAGATAGAGAGGTTTGGAAGGAGACAGGGGAGGCCTTGTCCCAACAGTGGGACATTTGACAGGCAAAGTTACTTCTTGGGCAATGAAAGGCGATAAAAAATATCAATGTTTATTCGTACTAAAGACATTATGATAAGTAAAGTAAATTATGTAGTAGTGCAAACTGTAGCAGTACGATGGTATAGTTAGTTCCTAAAGCCATAGTTTTTAATGGAAAATTAGCATCAACGTAGAATATTCTGCAGGCGTTCATCTTGTCGAATATCGCTCGATGTAGTCGTTGAAGTTGCACATTTTTTTCTTAGCACCTGTATTAATTGAAGAGGTTATCAGATGCGATGTCGGTTTTAAGGGTTCCGTACCCAAAGGGTAAAACGGGACCCTATTACTAAGACTCCACTATCTGTCTGTCTGAGCGGCTAGGCTGTTATTATTTAACCACGAGCTTCGTATTTATCGGGGAAAAAAGTTGCGCAACATTGATCTGTAACATTTTTATGTATTGTTGATAGCATGTTGCTGGCGTGTGCGTGGCATGCGTTTCGTTTTTTCCAACTTTTTGTACAATCAATTCAATAATAATAATACGTACCGTGTTAGGATGCTGTCTCTGTTCCAGAAACTTGAACCAACCGTCAACGTCTCGGCCCAACGACTGTCGGATCAGGTGCGGGTCATCCAACGCAATCACATGTTGGACGACGCCGCACTTGATAGGCTGCGCTCAGAGGTACTGAGCAACCTTATCGTCTTGACTCCGCCACAAACCGTGATGCGAGCGTCAGCTATTGACGCAACCCCACCGCGGTCCGACCCTGCTGTTGTAGAGGAAGATGATAGGGGTGTCACGGTAAGTAGCCAGTGCAACGACCGATTGAGGAGCGCACTGGAGGATGCGCTTCGTGAGTATCGATCCACTCCTACCGAACTTAGGCCCCGATTACCACGGTTACCCATGCATAAGAAAAATAGAGCGTTGGTGTGTGCCTTGGACTCGCAACTCAAGAATATATTCGAGAGTAGCGAGGACCTCGTTGATACGCACTCGATCCTGTACTGTGGGGCTGTTGCAGCATGTCGCCTAGCTAATGTAAAATTCCCAAATTGTAACTTAGCTAGTCGACCAAAACAAGCCGTACCAGCCTGGCAGCGCAGGATTGAACATCGTATCGACGGGGCCAGGGTACTCATCGGCAAACTATACTGCTTCAGGGAGGGCAATACACGACCACGTGTGATGCGCTTTGTGAGGCGGGCCTTCTCGGGGACTGAAATCAGTCCTCAAGAATACATGTCCCGTGTCACAGAGCGCATCGACTTCCTGAAGCAGAAAGTTTATGCATGGGCGAACCGTATTCGGCGGTATAAGCGGAGGGTTGATCGATACTCGCAGAATCGCATGTTCCAGAGCGATGAGAGGTGGGTGTACAGAGCATGGGAGCGACCCGAGCAAAATATGACAGACGTGTGCCGCCCAGATGATGCCGTCACGAGTTCTTTTTGGCGCAGCATCTGGTCGGTGCCCGTCTGTCATACTGAGGCTGACTGGATGCGTGATGTCGAGCGAGTGTGTGAACCTATCACAGAAATGGAGCCAATTTTAATAACAGCAATAGATGTAGCCAGAGCAGTTCGTCCGTTACCGAATTGGAAGTCACCGGGACCGGACGGACTGCACAACTTCTGGCTCAAATGGCTTAGCAGTTCACACACTTGCCTGGCATCCCAATTCCAGTCATCCTTAGAGTCTGGGTCGCTACCGCAATTTCTAACAACAGGCATAACCCACCTGCTCTATAAGTCAGGTAGTCCCGCGGAACCCAAGAATTATAGACCGATCACGTGTTTGTCGACGGTCTATAAGCTTCTTACATCCATTTTGAGAGTGAAAATTAATACACACATTGACAAAAACTCCATTATGTCTGCCTCTCAAAATGGATGTAAGAACGGGTCCCGCGGTACTAAGGAGCTACTCCTCATCGACATGGCCATTAGCCAACAGGTTCGTCGATCCCACAAGGATCTTTCGACATGTTGGATAGATTATAAGAAGGCCTACGACTCATGAGGGTGCTGGAGTTGTACAAGATAGATGCAACTCTACGCGCCTTTCTTGAGTCGTGTATGGGGCAATGGAGGACGGTCCTTCGATATCCAGGATGTCGACAGATCCAGGGGAACGATGAGCCTGTATGGATTAAACGGGGAATATTCCAGGGCGACAGTCTGAGTCCACTTTGGTTCTGTCTAGCCCTGAATCCTCTAAGCACAATGTTAGAGGATTCAGGTCTAGGTTACCGGTTGAGGAGAGGTGGTCAGGTCATATCTCACCTTCTTTACATGGATGATCTGAAACTCTTTGCCCCCAACAAATTGCAACTGATGGAGCTACTGAAAGTAACTGAAACTTTTAGTAGCGCCATCAGGATGGAATTTGGTGTGGACAAATGTGCAGTCATGCATGTAAAGCGAGGGGAGATTATGGAATCCGAGGGAATTCAGCTCTCGGATTCCATACACCTCAGATCCCTCTCCTCATCCGAAAGTTATAAGTATTTGGGTATGTCGGAAGCGTTAGGCATTAATGTAACTGACATGAAGCAATCGTTGAGGGAGCGCTTCTTTGGACGCCTGAAGAAGGTATTAAATAGCCTTCTTTCAGGCGGAAACAAGGTGCGTGCCTTCAACGGTTGGGTCATGCCGGTTTTAATGTACTCTTTCGGCATACTCAAATGGACTCAGACCGAACTCGATGCCCTGGATAGGAGAGTTCGTACACTGCTGACCGCAAACCGGATGCATCACCCACGATCATCGGTGATGAGGCTGTACATCTCGCGGAAGTGTGGGGGTCGTGGCTTTTTAAACGCGAAGACCCTCCACAACCGCGAGGTGTGCAGTCTCAGAGAATATTTTTTAAAAGCCGAAGTGGGTATGCACCGAGATGTGGTCGCAGTGGACAAGGGACTCACCCCGCTGTCCATGGCTAAAGAGAACTGGCGCAAACCTGTGGTACTTACTAATGATGACCGCAAGGAAGTATGGCAAGGCAAGGAGCTTCACGGGCGCTTCTACCGGGCTCTTCATGGCCCGGATGTAGATTTCCTAGCGTCCGTGTCCTGGCTACGTTTCGGCGACCTCTTTGGGGAAACTGAGAGTTTTGTCTGTGCGATTATGGACGAAGTTATGTTAACGAACAACTACCGGAAACATATTATGAAGGACGGGACGGTTGACGTGTGTCGGGCATGCCACCGTCCGGGTGAGTCCATCAGACATATTATTTCTGGTTGTTCTCGTCTAGCTAACGGCGAGTACTTGCACAGGCACAACCAAGTAGCCAAGATTATTCACCAGCAACTTGCCTTGAAATATAAACTTGTGGAATCTGAGGTACCGTACTACAAGTATGTGCCCGACCCAGTTCTCGAGAAAGACCATGTCACGCTGTACTGGGATCAGTCTATCATTACTGACAGGACTATTGTGGCCAATAAGCCTGACATTGTGGTGATAGACCGATCAGCGCGCCGCGTAATGATAGTCGATGTTACCATCCCGCATGACGAGAACCTCGTGAAAGCTGAGAAAGAGAAACAAATAAAATATCTCGACTTGGCACACGAGGTTGTCGACATGTGGAGTGTGAACTCGGCTATCATTGTGCCGATTGTCGTGACGGCCAATGGCCTTATGGCCAAGAGTCTCGATGACCATCTATCGAGGCTCTCCTTAGGCGGTTGGATCAAGGGCCTGATTCAGAAGGCAGTACTCCTCGATACGGCTCGCATTGTGAGGAGGTTCCTGTCTCTGGAGCCCTAACCACCGGTAGCTTGGACCCTGCTCCCGACACCGGCGGACTACTATTTTTTATATTTTTAAATGTTTTTTATATATTTTTTGTTAATAAAAATATTTAAAAATGTAATTAGTATGTAAGGATAATGAATAAAGGAAATAATAATAATAATGATTCACAGTTGTCAAACTATTTTGATAACTGCGAAGACCTCACCGATGCTCACTCAATCCTGTATTGTGCAGCTGTAGCGGCATGTCGTGTAGCTCACGTCAAATTTTCTGATGACAGGGCTACACGACCTAAACCAGCCGTACCGGCATGGCAGTACAGGATTGAACGACGTATTGGTGGGGCCAGAGCACTCATCGGTAAACTGATCTGCTTCAGGGAGGGCAATACTCGCCCTAGAGTGATGCGTTTTGTGAGGCGGGCGTTCTTGGGGACTGATATCAGTCCTCGAGACTACATGTCCCGTGTCACAGAGCGCATCGACTTCCTGAAGCAGAAAGTGTATGCATGGGCAAACCGTATACGTAGGTATAAGCGGCGGGTGGATCGATACACTCAGAATCGCACATTCCAAAGAGATGAAAGGTGGGTTTATAGGGCTTGGGAGCGACCGGACCAAGGTGTGGCTGACGCGCACCTGCCGGATGATGATGCCATGTGTTCGTTCTGGCGCAGCATCTGGTCGGTGCCTGTTAGCCATACCGAGGGTGAATGGACCCGGGGGGTCGAGCGAGCGTGCGATCCGGTACCAGAAATGGGGGCAATCACTATCAGCCCCGAAGACGTAGTTCGTGCAGTCCGTCCGTTGCCTAACTGGAAATCCCCAGGGCCGGATGGGCTGCACAACTTCTGGATTAAATGGTTTACTAGGTCGCACGCTCGCCTGGCGACCCTGTTCCAGTCAGCCTTAGAGTCAGGGTCGCTGCCCGAGTTCCTAACAACAGGTATAACCCACCTGCTCCATAAATAGGGTAGTACTGCGGAACCCAAAAATTATAGACCTATTACCTGTCTCCCGACAGTATATAAAGTTTTTACATCCATTTTGAGAGCTAAAATTAGCAAACATATTGATGACAATTCTATCATGTCCGCTTCTCAAAATGGATGTAGGAACGGGTCCCGCGGTACTAAGGAGCTACTCCTCATTGATATGGCCATTAGTCAACAGGCTCGTCGTTCCCGAAGGGATCTGTCGACATGTTGGATAGACTATAAGAAGGCCTATGACTCTGTGCCACATACATGGCTCATGAGGGTGCTAGAGTTGTACAAAATTGATGAAACTCTGCGCATCTTCCTGATGTCATGTATGGGGCAATGGAGGACAGTCCTTCGCTATCCAGGATGTCGGCAAACCCAGAGGAATAGCGAGCCGATAAGGATAGAGCGAGGTATATTTCAGGGTGATAGTTTGAGTCCACTTTGGTTCTGCTTAGCCTTGAATCCTCTTAGCACGCTGCTGGAGGATTCAGGTCTAGGCTATCGGTTGAGGAGAGGTGGTCAAGTTATATCTCACCTCCTATACATGGATGACCTAAAACTCTTTGCCCCCAACGATTTGCAACTGATGGAGCTACTGAAGGTAACTGAGACTTTCAGTAGCGCCATCAGGATGGAATTCGGTGTGGACAAATGTGCGGTCATGCATGTAAAGCGAGGGGAGATTGTGGAGTCTGTGGGAACCCAGCTCTCGGATTCCATAAATCTTAGACCCCTCTCAGCAACCGAAACCTATAAGTATTTGGGTATGTCGGAAGCGCTGGGCATCAATGTTGCTGACATGAAGCAATCGTTGAAGGAGCGCTTCTTTGGCCGCCTGAAAAAAGTATTTAATAGTCTTTTATCAGGCGGAAATAAGGTGCGTGCCTTCAACGGTTGGGTCATGCCGGTTTTGATGTACTCTTTCGGCATACTCAAATGGACTCAAACAGAACTAGATGCCCTGGATAGGAGGGTCCGTACATTGTTGACGGCATATCGAATGCATCACCCGCGTTCTTCGGTTATGAGACTGTATATCCCGCGGAGGTGTGGGGGTCGAGGCTTTTTAAACGCTAAGACTCTCCAAAATCGCGAGATATGCAGTCTCAGGGAATATTTCCTAGAAACCGACGGGGGGATGCATCGAGATGTGGTCGCGGTGGACAAGGGCCTCACCCCGCTCTCCTTGGCTAAAGAGAACTGGCGCAAACCTGTAGTACTTGATACTAACGACCGCAGGGAGGTATGGCAGAGTAAGGAGCTTCACGGACGCTTTTTCCGGGCCCTGCATGGGCCCGATGTAGACCTATCAGCGTCCGTAGCCTGGCTACGTTCCGGGGAGCTCTTCGGGGAAACTGAAGGTTTTGTCTGTGCAATTATGGATGAAGTTATGATGACGAATAACTACCGCAGATTTATTGTGAAGGACGGCACGGTTGACATATGTCGGGCATGCCACCGTCCAGGCGAAACAATCCGTCACATTATCTCTGGGTGTTCTCGTCTGGCTAACGGAGAGTACTTGCATAGACACAACCTTGTAGCCAGGATTATCCATCAGCAACTTGCTCTAAAATACAATCTTGTTGAATCGGAAGTTCCGTACTATAGGTATGTGCCCGACCCAGTTCTCGAAAATGGCAATATCACATTGTACTGGGATCAATCCATCATCACTGACAGGACTATTGTAGCCAATAAGCCTGATATAGTGGTGGTGGATCGATCAGAGCGGCGCGCAATGATTGTTGACATTACGGTCCCGCATGACGAGAACCTCGTGAAAGCCGAGAAAGATAAGCAAATCAAGTATCTTGACTTGGCTCGCGAGGTTGTCGACATGTGGGATGTGGACTCAGCGATCATTGTGCCGATAGTTGTGTCAGCCCATGGCTTAATTGCCAAGAGCCTCGACCAACATCTCAGGAGGCTCTCGTTAGGCAGCTGGATCAAGGGCTTGATTCAGAAAGCGGTACTTTTGGACACGGCTCGTATTGTTAGGAGGTTCCTCTCTCTGGAGCCCTGACTGCCGGTAGCTTGGACCCTATTCCCGATACCGGTGGGCTACTATTTTTTATATTTTTAAATGTTTTTTTTTTATAATTTTTTGTTACTTAAAATATTTAAAAATGTAAATTTTAAGTAAGAAATATGAATAAAGAGAATAATAATAATAACTGGCAACCCTCCGTTTATCAGTCACCTGTGGTTTTATCATCGAAATTTTTATTTTAATATAAATATTAGTTTTAATACAAAGATATTTACAGTTCACATATAGTTCTTCAAAAACATTTCAAATAGACCTTTTTTTAATGAAGCAAATACAACAAATTTGGAAAATCACAAAGCAAAAAAATTAAATATGAAAATGACGTCTGTCAACGGCGTCAACAATAAAATACGGAACAAATCAAGAAAAAATTAACAAGACGATGATCATAACCAAAGAATGATAACGAGAGCTGCATCCCGACGTGCACGCCTACCAACCCCGGACTCGTCGCTCAGCTCCGCCTCGCCGCCGCCGGAATCCAGCCCCGTCGTGAGTGCTGTGACACCGGCCGTGGCAGTTGCGTCGAGCTCGAGTGATGAGTATTTCTCGCCGCCGACGTCGCCAACACCTGTGCGTCGGCAGGGGAGAGGCCGGCCACCGAGGAGCTTGGGACTTAGGGGCCATCCGGCCCCGAGCCGGGTCCCCGCTGCCGGTGGTTGTGTGCAGCGCATGAGATGGACTCAGTCCATAAACGAGAACGTCATGCGCGCATATTACGGGTCTACAGAGGGGGGAACTAACCTCACTGCGTACCGTGTTAGGATGCTGTCTCTGTTCCAGGAACTTGAACCAACCGTCAACGTCTCGGCCCAACGACTGTCGGATCAGGTGCGGGTCATCCAACGCAATCACATGTTGGACGACGCCGCACTTGATAGGCTGCGCTCAGAGGTACTGAGCAACCTTATCGTCTTGACTCCGTCACAAACCGCGATGCGAGCGTCAGCTATTGGCGCAACCACGCCGCGGTCCAACCCTGCTGTTGTAGAGGAAGATGATAGGGTTGTCACGGTAAGTAGCCAGTGCAACGACCGATTGAGGAGCGCACTGGAGGATGCGCTTCGTGAGTATCGATACACTCCTACCGAACTTAGGCCCCGATTACCACGGTTACCCATGCATAAGAAAAATAGAGCGCTGGTGTGTGCCTTGGACTCGCAACTCAAGAATATATTCGAGAGTAGCGAAGACCTCGTTGATACGCACTCGATCCTGTACTGTGGAGCTGTTGCGGCATGTCGTCTAGCTAATGTAAAATTCCCAAATTGTGACTTAGCTAGTCGACCAAAACCAGCCGTACCAGTCTGGCAGCGCAGGATCGAACATCGTATCGACGGGGCCAGGGTACTCATCGGCAAACTATACTGCTTCAGGGAGGGCAATACACGACCACGTGTGATGCGCTTTGTGAGGCGGGCCTTCTCGGGGACCGAAATCAGTCCTCAAGAATACATGTCCCGTGTCACAGAGCGCATCGACTTCCTGAAGCAGAAAGTTTATGCATGGGCGAACCGTATTCGGCGGTATAAACGGCGGGTTGATCGATACTCACAGAATCGCATGTTCCAGAGCGATGAGAGGTGGGTATACAGAGCTTGGGAGCGACCCAAGCAAAATATGACAGACGTTTGCCACCCAGATGATGCCGCTACGAGTTTTTTCTGGCGCAGCATCTGGTCAGTGCCCGTCTGCCATACTGAGGCTGACTGGATGCGTGATGTCGAGCGAGTGTGTGAACCTATCCCAGAAATGGAGCCAGTTTCAATAACACCAATAGATGTAGCCAGAGCAGTTCGTCCGTTACTAAATTGGAAGTCACCAGGACCGGACGGACTGCACAACTTCTGGCTCAAATGGCTTAGTAGTTCACACACTTGCCTGGCATCCCAATTCCAGTCATCCTTAGAGTCTGGGTCGCTACCGCAGTTTTTAACTACAGGCGTAACCCACCTGCTCCATAAGTCAGGTAGTCCCGCGGAACCCAAGAATTATAGACCGATCACGTGTTTATCGACGGTGTATAAGCTTCTTACATCCATTTTGAGAGTGAAAATTAATACACACATTGACAAAAACTCCATTATGTCTGCCTCTCAAAATGGATGTAGGAACGGGTCCCGCGGTACTAAGGAGCTACTCCTCATCGACATGGCCATTAGCCAACAGGTTCGTCGATCCCGCAAGGATCTTTCGACATGTTGGATAGATTATAAGAAGGCCTACGACTCGGTGCCACATACATGGCTCATGAGGGTGCTGGAGTTGTACAAGATAGATGCAACTCTACGCGCCTTTCTTGAGTCGTGTATGGGGCAATGGAGGACGGTCCTTCGATATCCAGGATGTCGACAGATCCAGGGGAACGATGAGCCTGTATGGATTAAACGGGGAATATTCCAGGGCGACAGTCTGAGTCCACTTTGGTTCTGTCTAGCCCTGAATCCTCTAAGCACAATGTTAGAGGATTCAGGTCTAGGTTACCGGTTGAGGAGAGGTGGTCAGGTCATATCTCACCTTCTTTACATGGATGATCTGAAACTCTTTGCCCCCAACAAATTGCAACTGATGGAGCTACTGAAAGTAACTGAAACTTTTAGTAGCGCCATCAGGATGGAATTTGGTGTGGACAAATGTGCAGTCATGCATGTAAAGCGAGGGGAGATTATGGAATCCGAGGGAATTCAGCTCTCGGATTCCATACACCTCAGATCCCTCTCCTCATCCGAAAGTTATAAGTATTTGGGTATGTCGGAAGCGTTAGGCATTAATGTAACTGACATGAAGCAATCGTTGAGGGAGCGCTTCTTTGGACGCCTGAAGAAGGTATTAAATAGCCTTCTTTCAGGCGGAAACAAGGTGCGTGCCTTCAACGGTTGGGTCATGCCGGTTTTAATGTACTCTTTCGGCATACTCAAATGGACTCAGACCGAACTCGATGCCCTGGATAGGAGAGTTCGTACACTGCTGACCGCAAACCGGATGCATCACCCACGATCATCGGTGATGAGGCTGTACATCTCGCGGAAGTGTGGGGGTCGTGGCTTTTTAAACGCGAAGACCCTCCACAACCGCGAGGTGTGCAGTCTCAGAGAATATTTTTTAAAAGCCGAAGTGGGTATGCACCGAGATGTGGTCGCAGTGGACAAGGGACTCACCCCGCTGTCCATGGCTAAAGAGAACTGGCGCAAACCTGTGGTACTTACTAATGATGACCGCAAGGAAGTATGGCAAGGCAAGGAGCTTCACGGGCGCTTCTACCGGGCTCTTCATGGGCCGGATGTAGATTTCCTAGCGTCCGTGTCCTGGCTACGTTTCGGCGACCTCTTTGGGGAAACTGAGGGTTTTGTCTGTGCGATTATGGATGAAGTTATGTTAACGAACAACTACCGGAAACATATTATGAAGGACGGGACGGTTGACGTGTGTCGGGCATGCCACCGTCCGGGTGAGTCCATCAGACATATTATTTCTGGTTGTTCTCGTCTAGCTAACGGCGAGTACTTGCACAGGCACAACCAAGTAGCCAGGATTATTCACCAGCAACTTGCCTTGAAATATAAACTTGTGGAATCTGAGGTACCGTACTACAAGTATGTGCCCGACCCAGTTCTCGAGAAAGACCATGTCACGCTGTACTGGGATCAGTCTATCATTACTGACAGGACTATTGTGGCCAATAAGCCTGACATAGTGGTGATAGACCGATCAGCGCGCCGCGTAATGATAGTCGATGTTACCATCCCGCATGACGAGAACCTCGTGAAAGCTGAGAAAGAGAAACAAATAAAATATCTCGACTTGGCACACGAGGTTGTCGACATGTGGAATGTGAACTCGGCTATCATTGTGCCGATTGTCGTGACGGCCAATGGCCTTATGGCCAAGAGTCTCGATGACCATCTATCGAGGCTCTCCTTAGGCGGTTGGATCAAGGGCCTGATTCAGAAGGCAGTACTCCTCGATACGGCTCGCATTGTGAGGAGGTTCCTGTCTCTGGAGCCCTAACCACCGGTAGCTTGGACCCTGCTCCCGACACCGGCGGACCACTATTTTTTATATTTTTAAATGTTTTTTTATGTTGTTTTGAGAAATATTTAAAAATACGTAAAATGTGTAAATAGATAAATAAAGGAAATAATAATAAATTTTTTTATTTGGGACAACATAGGAACCATTTTTGTTAGTAAAACTCCTTATACACTACAACTTATACACTAGGATTAGTAACAAAAGAAGAATAAAATTAGTGAGTCATGTATTTACGAGGCATTTCCTGCGGACAATGATTCCGCATGAGATGTCTCAGCACAGGAGCTCTCGGGTCTTCAGCCACGGCTTTCAGGATGCTATTGCTACTCCCCCGAATCCTCCTCACAAGCGATGCCACCTTTTTTCTGATGATTGCATGAAAACCATCTGTATGCGATTGGGCAAACATCCCCGAGGCACTGCAGAATCGAGGGAGTTTCAACATCATCCTGAAAACATTGTTATATTGGACGCGCAGTGCATTTAGCGTCCCCCGTGAACAGCTGAACCACAAACAATGCCTATTGATAGATATTTCCTAAACCGGCCAAGTACGTGTCGGGCCACGCACAATGTTGGGTTCCGTAGTTACCCATCAAAATATGCGGGTACTTTCTAGGGTCCGATTTACCTCCGAACGATGATTTTATTGTGATAATAAAAACAAACTTACATTTGCAGTTGCAAAACCTGTGCTCCATATATTATGTTTAGGAAAGTATGTTTTCGAAGAACATTTTATAAGTTGGTCGACTATTTCTCGTAAACTTGTAAAGCCTACTTAGCTGTGAAAGTTTTCCTTTTAACTTCGTTATATATACTATCACCTTGAATTTGTTAAGGCACCCTAACATAACCGTTTAGCTGGTAGAGGGGGGGACACTTGAGTCTAGCAAAAAATTGTACTTTAAAGCTTAATATTTCACAAATAAATCCTTTAATAAAAAATTATTGGAACAAACTCGCAATATTTTTTAAAGATGGGGTACGCGAGAAAAAGAAAAATCCCACTTTACTTGTGAGTACTGGAGATACCCTAAAAAAAATACTTTTCGAGAATTTTATTTTACTACTTTGTCAACGTAACTAATCTGTATATTCATGCTTGATTACAGCTTTCTAGCACTAAAAGTCTTTGGGCTAAGCTGGGGCTAGACAGACGGACATGGCGAAACTATAAGGGCCCTTGTTTTTTGACTACGGAACCCTAAAAATTACATCACAATTACTTTTTACAATTTACTAGTCTCTCCATGACCATATATACTCGTAGAACTCTGTTATATATGTGTATGTCAACAGTGTGTATGTGTGCGTGGGCTGCGTCCCTGCTCTTCTCTAACCTACCAATAAAACAGTGTGCTAATAGCTGTCAGTGGTATCACTTGTGTCCCTACGTACCTACATAACAGTGGCGACGAGTTTACCCACAATCATAAAAAGAAAAAAAAATCCTTTGTTTAAAAATGGCCCAGTCATTTTGTGGGATTTTAACGACTTTCGATCATAATGTCAATGATTGGAAGACATACAAAGGTCGGATCACGCAGTGGTTCATCGCAAATAACATCGATGCGAAAAATGATGCGGCGGGAACCAGGAGGCGAGCCATACTACTCAGCGCACTCAATGACAGTACCTACAAGTTGGCAGCAGATTTAGCCCTGCCCAAAGACGTACAAGAGGTGCCATATGAGGATCTAGTTGCGTTATTGGATAACCATTTCACTCCAAAACGTTGCGGGTTCAGCGAGCGGCACAACTTTTACGCAGCTATACAGCAGCCGGGCGAGACGTATACGCAATGGTCAGCAAGGTTACGTGGACTGACGGTGCATTGCGGATTCAGCAATGTTGAGGAGGCGTTACGCGACCGATTTGTGATGGGGATGGTAGCTGGTTCTGAACGGGAGAAACTGTTTGCACGGGACTTGGAGACTTTAACCTTGGCGAAGGCGGTGGAACTAGCAGAGAGCGTAACATGCGCGCGCGCGGGCGCTGCCGCTACTTCTTCCACGTCAACGGATCAAGCACAAGTGTTCAAGATCGTGAAGGGACAAAATAGTGCCAACCCAATTAATAGTGCCGAGAAAGAAAAGTGTTCGGTGTGCGGTCGTGCTAATCATAAGTCGTCTCAATGTCGGTTCGCAAAGTACAAATGTAAAAGTGCAAAAAGTGCTTAATTTTCTAAACGACGGTCAAAGCATTATTTAGCGGTTGCAAATACGGTTCCCAGAAGTATTCTCAGACAAGCTGGGGGCTTTCAAAGACTATAAAATAAAATTAAAACTAAATAATGATGCAAAGCCGGTATTCTTTAAAGCGCGTCCCATTGCGTTTGCTTTGCGCGACAAAGTCGATAAGGAAATAGAAAGATTGGTAAATCTAGGAGTGTTAAAACCGGTTAAACATTCGGATTATGCATCACCTATTGTTCCCGTACTCAAACGTGATGGTTCCGTCAGATTATGTGCGGATTATTCAGTAACCATTAACAAACAGTTAGTAATAGAACAATATCCAGTGCCGAACGGTTCACGAATTATTTTCAAAACTACACGGTGGCCAGCAGTTTTCAAAAATTGATTTATCCATGGCCTACAATCAATTTTTACTCGATGATGAGTCACAAAACATAACCTGTATTAACACTCCCCGGGGTTTATTCAACTACACACGTCTTGTGTTCGGTTTGTCGAGCGCACCGTCTATTTTCCAGCGCGCAATGGAAACTGTTTTGTCTGGACTAGACGGAGTGTTATGCCTATTAGATGACGTATTGATAACAGCAAATACCGAACATTTGCATATGGAAAAACTACATATTGTTCTCAAAAGACTTCAGGACGCGGGACTAACCTTGCGAAGGGACAAATGTGAATTTTTTAAAGACGAAATAAATTACTTAGGGTATGTTATCAACAAGGATGGACTAAAGAAAGATCCATCTAAAGTAAAGGCTATTGCAGACGCCCCCGTTCCTACGAATGTCAACACCTTGCAATCATTTTTAGGACTTGTTAACTACTACAGGAATTTCGTTCCTCAAGCATCAAGCATACTCAGTCCTTTGTATGATCTATTAAAGAAAGGAGTAAAGTGGCATTGGACAGCAATTCATCAGAATGCATTCAATGAAATAAAAAAAGGCTTAACGTCGAAACAAGTCTTAACACATTTTGATCTGATATTAACGGTGGATGCTTCTCCACACGGGTTAGGCGCTATTTTATCGCAAGTACGTAACGACGGGTTAGAACGGCCCATCTCGTTCGCGTCCCGCACGCTCTCGTCAGCCGAAAAACGATACTCGCAAATACAAAAAGAAGCCACAGCGATTATATTTGGTGTAAGGCGTTTTCACCAATCACGAACGACGTTTTCACGGCAGGTCCGTACCGTATACACTACGTACCGACCACAAGCCCTTGATTTCAATTTTTGGTCCATATAAGGGCATACCAGAGGTATCGGCTAACAGGCTACAAAGATATGCTATGTTTTTAAGCGCGTATAATTACTCGATTGAGTACGTACGGAGTGCCGATAATAACGCAGATTATTTGTCTCGAGCGAGTTTGCAACACGAGCGGGGCCAGGCAGAGGAGCGAGAGGGCGAAATTAGAAGCGACTTCCACAATATTAATACACGCAGTAAACACGAAATTGTAATACCCAAATTCAGGTTAACAAAAACTAGTAAGTCTTTTCTTATTAACAGTATACGTTTTTATAACAAATTACCTAAGTCAGTTATAGAACTGACCGATGGAAAGTTCAAAAATTACATTAAACGTGTCCTTATTAAAAAAGCATATTACAAAATCAAGGACTACGTTGAAGATAAAGAGGTTTGGCTTTAGTTCCTTCTGCGCATGCGGCTTCCCTGGTAGCTCATAAACAGCACAAATATGTGGATGTCTCTAACTATTCTCAATCAATTTTTTTTTTCTTTTCATTTTAATTTACAATGTTTTTTTTTTTTTACAATGGTTATCACATCACTTAAACACCCTTTGTTCAGAATAGTTGCAGCACTGATGACAATATTTTTGTCACTTGTTTAATTTAGTCTTTTATAATATTTTCTTGCCTTTGTATAGATTCTTTTTAACGATTGTTTGTGAATGTGTGAACAGTGTAGGCCTTGTAGATTCCTAGATGTGTGTTAACTTTTGTTAACCTCTTATCTTGTTTTCCGTTTTTCTTGTGTAGTAAGCAACGACTTATTGTCGGGCCTATGCTGTCCCCCCATACTTGAGTACTAATGCTGTAACATGATAATATTGTAAAACTAGTCATTTTAAAAGAGTAACCATGGAGTTTCTTGCCGGTTCTTCTCCATAGGAAACGACCAACCCGAACCGTGCACCTTTTTGTCGACGTTTCATAAGTGCCCATGTAGGCCTATGTGAAATAAAAATATTTTGATTGATTGATTGATTGAGGGGACAGCGGCGCTCACGCGGCTGCAGCCGCGGCGCCTATAGACCGGGCTACTTATGTTAACTTTGTGGTAGAAGGCAGTATGCCAGTGACACTAGACGAATTACGCAAAGAAACTGAGAAGGATATCACTTTAGCAAGAGTAATTAATTACATTCATACAGGCTGGCCTAGACAATTATTGTCGGATTTGCGTATTAAGCCCTATTATTTGTGTAGGACACAATTATCAAACGAAAATGGTTGTCTAATGAGAGGACATAAGGTGGTTATTCCGGAATCGTTGCGGTCAAAACTTTTACACGAGCTACATAATTCGCATTTAGGTATTGTGAAAACCAAAGCTGAGGCTAGATCACGATTTTGGTTCCCCGGGGTTGACGCGGCATTGGAGGCAATGATCAACTCGTGTGATTATGTCAACAGCTGTTGCGTCCGTCCCCGCCGCGAACGCCGATTTCTCCGTGGCGGTACCCGCCATTGCCATTTCACAGGATACACATTGATTTTCTAGGTCCGTTAAATAATCAGATGTTTTTCGTGGTTGTAGACGCGCACACCAAATGGGTGGAGTAGTACGAAGTTACTATGTGTACAACTTCCACAAACGTCATAGAAAAGCTATACGATTTTATGTCCAAGTACGGATTACCACATACAATAGTAAGTGACAACGGGACCGCGTTTACGTCATTAGAATTTAAGAACTTTTGTTCAAGAAACGGCATCGACCATTTGACGTCACCAGCCTACAATCCAGAAAGCAACGGGCAAGCGGAAAGTTTTGTTAAAATAGTAAAAAAAGGCATAAAATCCAGTGTTATCTCTTCGCGCAATAAAAGTGATTGCAAGTTAAAAATATTAAAACACCTTTTTGACTATCGAAATTCGGTTCATTCTGTCACAGGGTTCTCACCAGCTGAGCTAGTGTTTGGCCGCAAGTTGAGGTCACGCTTAGATTTAATCAATCCAAAAACGCCGACGGCCTCTCTCACAACCCCAACGGATAATGTCCATCGTCAACAGTGTTCGCAAATTAAATCATGTGGACGAAATAATAAACAAGTGTTTAACCCAGGGGAAGTTATGTACAAAAAGTTTATAAATAATGTTAAGTTCCAATGGTGCAGAGGTATTGTTAAAAAGAGACTGGGTAAAGTGCTTTACCTTATTCAGGATTTGAGTTCGTCGTGTGATGTTAAAAAACATAAGAACCAAATTATAATATATAAAGGTGACAAGGGTAATGCTTCTCAACAGCCGCAACACCATTATGACTTTGACGACTTTAACAACTGTCATAGCGGCCCTCCAATTGGCAACCCTCAGGATCAGACTCCCGCTGGGGAGGAAATTGATGAGGCAAACCTGCATTCACCACCGTCTGCAGACGTAGATACCGTGCCGGATCCAATTTCAAGAAATCCAGACAGACTGTTGAGAAACATCCCCAGAGTAGATTACAAACCTTTTCTGTAACTCATGTATTTTGGTCAAATAAGGGGAGGAAATGTTATATATGTGTATGTCAACAGTGTGTATGTGTGCGTGGGCTGCGTCCCTGCTCTTCTCTAACCTACCAATAAAACAGTGTGCTAATAGCTGTCAGTGGTATCACTTGTGTCCCTACGTACCTACATAACAAACTCAAACCCGTTAAATTTTCCTAACTAGATAATGTTTGCAAACTAAAAATAATCTGTTCTCATACACTATGTGTCCCACCCTCATCAATTCATCATCATGCGCTCTGCATCATCTTACTACCCCGTTGGTCTCGCAGTCGCAAGCGCGACTGCTGAGCGTGGTATCCTGGGTTAGATTCCCGGTTAGGGCAAAAAGTGATATTGAGTTGTACCATTAGGAACTTTGATACTTAAATATTTTATGAGTCTGTTAGCGTAAATAATGTTTAAGTCAAAACATATGGTACACAACCCAAATAACATATAGTTAATAGGAAGACCAAATTTAAAACACACGATGATGGTGCCGGAAAGGTAGCAACCAAAGATAAAGGTGAAATTGATACAATTGTTGATGATGAAGTGCTTACAAATAGTCTTGTCGTTAAGAAATCTGTGAACATCTTGAAGTTTCAAGACAAGAGATAGATTTTTTGTCGTTTGCAATACATTGACAATATAATTGATGACGAATCCGACTATCCATTTTGGTTTATATGCGTATCTTTTTAATAGTAATATAATACAGGGTTATTTGTAAAACACCAGCAACCTCTTAAGAGGTCATTGAACTCATCATTATGAACAACTTTTACTATGGGACCAAACCAGAAATCGCGAAAAAAAAATAAGCTGTTCCCTACATTTTGACGAGTTAATCGATCACAAATGTAGGGATCAGCTGATTTTTTTTTCGCGATTTCAGGTTTGGTCCCATAGTAAAAGTTGTTCATAATGATGAGTACAATGACCTCTTAAGAGGTTGCTGGTGTTTTACAAATAACCCTGTATAATAGTACCCGCGGATATTTTTTTTTGCAATTTGCGTCCTCCATGCAAAGAGACAATTGATTCCCGAGCTAGCAGGTTTCAGACCCGTTAGGTCTTGCAGTAACCGGAAGTAGTTGAACACATTGAAGATGGTTTGGGAGAGGACTGGTCTCTGGTGCTGTATTCGTGGACCTATCAGATGCTTACGACATATTATGTAGTTAACTTCAAGCGGCTGTCGTGGAAGGGGGAGACCTTGGTCAGTGATCAGAATTTCGTCCGCGTACTCCGAGAACTTCTCCACAACCGCCGATTTCAGGTCCACCTTCTCTCGGAAAAAAGTCGTTGGAGAAAACGTAAAAAGGGACTACCCAAAGGTAGTGTCTTGGCACCGCTCCTATTTAATATCTTCACCAACGATCGACCATCCAGCGTACCTCCGACTTTTTTTTATGCAGACGATCTTGTCCTTACCTCCCAAGCCACTACCTTTGAGGAGGTCGACGTAGATGTACTTGTCAGACTCTTTTGGCGACTTAGCCATGTTCTACCACGCTAACTCACTCAAGCCCAATCTGAGCAAAATACAGTCGTGCGTATTCCATCTTCGCAATAGAGAGGCGAGCCGCAAACTTAACATTGTTTGGGATGTGGAATCCATCGAGCACAGCAAGTTCTCTAAATATCTCGGTGTTAGTCCAGACAGGTCACTAACATTCAACAAGAACTGCAACAGCAGACACTTTTGCGACTAGTCTCATCAAAGTGGGGTGCTTTGCCTGACGTCATGCGGACTACTGAGCTGGCGCTATCTTTCTGTGCGGGTGAATTTGCGTGCTCTGTGAAGTCGCTCAGCCCATGCAAAGTTAGTTGATAGAGCTCTGAATTAAACATCCACGAATTATCACTGATGATTATCGGTTGTCTCAAACCGACCCCGGTACACGGTCCACTGGTAGGCATAGCGCCACCAGAAGTTTGCAGAGCGGTGGTAAGCTCTAGTAAAAGAATCAAAATGGTTTCCGACGCAAGGCAATAAAAGTTGACAAAAGACTGTACAGTAAATTTATTGATCGTCCTAACTTCAAAAAATTTACATCAAAAAGCAAAATCTATAAGAATGCGAACTGCAGGATGACGACAGTATAGCTGATTACTAAAGAAATATTTTTTAATGGAAAAGTAGCATCAACGTAGAACATTCTGCAGGCATCTATCTTTTCGAATGTCGCTCGATGTAGCCGTTTAATATTCTTGCACATTTTTTTCTCTGCATCTGCAACATCAACATTTGATAGCAGCTTATTTCAATAAAAGAGTAATCAAATCGCTCTTTAGTAAGTTATAACTAATATTTGCACTTCTTTTGTTCTACTTACTCTTCGTCGTTTTTGTTAGTCACCTTTCAGTCATCCTCTCAACATCACCAAACCATCCAAGCATACTCTTTCTGAATTATGTCACTAAATCTTATTTTATTTATTTACTAATTATTTATTTTTTATGAATAATTCATAAAAAATAAATAATCCTCAATTTATCATTCAAAGTTACACCACACATGCATTAAGGCCAGCGCAAACCAGGGACGGTATTACAAGGCATTTTATATTTATCCAACGTAAATTCATACGCAGCTAGTCGTAACAAGATTCAGATGAAATTACCTGAACAATCTGATTTCAAAATAGTCGTGCATGAGGTCAGAACGTCATTCATTGCTAAGTAGAAATTTTCACAATACACGCTCAAAATAATTTCATATATCAAAGAATATATCACCCAGGTATACAACGACGTGATATTAGTCCGTGCTGCAAACTGCAAAAAATATTGATTAAACGAGTACCGACAACGAAACGACACATTCCCATAACATTATGTTTTCAAACTCAAAACATTTATTTCAATTAGACCATTATAGGCACTTTGGAAAGTAAAAAATAAACTAAGCTACAGTCACAAGGCATAATAACTTACAAAAGTACTGTAGTTGCACATTCATACATGTAAAAAATTAAAAAAATGATTACTGAAGTGTCGTTTGTAATATCAAAATAACAGCTTTTTACTGACTGCATATGAAATTGTAACTTGTAACAAAATTGTAACTTGTAACAAAAACACATTTTCTTCAGTTTTTGTCTGTCTGTCTGTTTGTTCTGACTGATCTCTGAAACGGCTGAACCGATTTTGATGGAACTTTTACTGACAGATAGCTGATGTTATAAGGTCTTACATAAGATACGTTTATTTTAGAAAAAACATTAGGATTTCGTGCAAAAAAAATTAAAACCCTTGAAATTGGTGACAACATTCCATTCAAAGAGGGAACTAATATTTTTTTAATAATAATTTCACGCGAAGGAGGTCGCGGACAACAGCTAGTTGACAATAATATGGTATTCTTAAAAAAGCCATACTCACGTACAGGTTTTCATCTCCATTTGCATATGCAGCTAGTTTAAATAGTGCAATTACAATTTTCAACCTGACTAAAGCATGACAAAAAAGAACAATGCTTTGAAACACGATCTAAAATAATTTGTTACACATTTAAACGTGGTGGAAGCGACACCGACGCGAAAACGGTTACCACGTAGTCAGTACATCATTTTGATCCACCCACATAGAAATTTTTCATCGGTAATTTAAAAAATAATCAGCTGTTTCCTAAAAAAGTGCCAACCAACACGGTCAAAATGAATGGAATAACTGTTTTTTTTTTAAATTACCGATGCAGGAGGGTAGTGGGGTTTCAGAATGATGTACTGAGTACGTGGTAACCGTTTTCGCGTCGGTGTCTCTTCCAACCTGCATATTTTTACATATTGGCCATTAATTGTTGATAGCCATCGACTAATGATGTAATCAGTCATACCGTGTACTGGAAAGAATTCTTGTATATTTGATAACATTCCAAAATATTAACGTAAGCTTGAAACATTCTTTTGCAGTAACTTTCATTTTCGCTACGATCAATCTGTTGCAAATGTTGAGTTTGAGTGTTCCATAAATCAACTTTGTTACATAGTAGCTTAATAAGTCTGATAGCGCAAATATAGTTTAAATCAAAACAAAAGATTGAAGCCCAATAACAAAATTGGGTGAAAGGAAGGTCAAAACTAACCAAACAATAAACGAAACTGACAGTGAAGTTTCCGAATATAACAATGACACTGATCCAATTCCAAATAATAAAGCGCTTGAAAAGATTATTTTCGTTTAGAAATCTGTGAACGTTTTGAATTTTTAAGACCAACGAAATATTGGTTTTCGTGTCCAAGACATTGATTCTAAAATTTAAGACAAATCCGACGGAGTACAGGAAAAGATCGACGTAGGAAACGATGTACAAAATATTGAAATAAATTCTTATATCTTCACTGAAATGCAACTCATAGACATGGTAACTGTACAAAAAAATTGATAACATCATGACACAAAATGACATCAATTTCAAAACAATGTTGTTTGGATGTATAAAGTTATCCGTAATACGATATTTGGGACAGAGCAAAATATTTTGCATGAGGTTAAAAGGCAAAAGCATGGACTGAACATCTTTGTCAACAGAGTTATCCAACAGAACTGTTACACGATGGCATGGTCCTTTGTTCAAACGTTTTTTTCCTCTTAATAAAGACGTCATTTCACTTTGGATAAGCGAACACAATTGAAATACACAACATATTTGAAATTCCATTCACCAATTATATAAATAGAATGTTATTCAATTAAGACGTTCTTGTTTAAATGTTTAGAATAGTCCATTAGGAATATTACATGTGTACTAATATAATATTCATTTAACAATACTATGACACACAGGAGAGTTTTTAGAGGAATGAAAGATGAGACAATAACTGTATGTCGGTGATAATTTCATACATGTGTTAACTATCTCCTCTTTTTATATCCCAGAGTTAAAACAGCAATACTTATTAATTCTGAAGGAAATATCAGGTAATGTCGTTGACAATGAAATATTAATGACGTTAGGGGGTGAAAGGGTAATACCGGCGTTACCTTGTTGGACACTGAAAATCGCTTGGTCATTTCCTTTGTAAATATTTTTGCAAACGTATTTTAATCGCTTTAACAGAACGGCAGAATTCAACATTTAAATGTGCGTTTAATATTTTAGACAATAGGGACGAATAAGGCACAATCCAGCTGTTGTCCACTTGTACAGGGTCGCCATGAATTTTAATTTCAGTAGTCCTACCACCATGCTCGGCGGCTCTTCGCCTGTATAGGGTTTATCCATTTTGGTTTATCTGCGTATCCTTTTATAGTAATATAATATAATAGTGCCCGCGAATACTTTTTTGTGCACTTTCCGTCCTCCATGCAAAGAGACAATTGACTCCCGAGCTAGCAGGTTTCAGACCCGTTAGGTCTTGCAGTAACCGGAAGTAGTTGAACACGTTGAATATGGTTTCGGGAGAGGACTGGTCTCTGTTGCTGTATTCGTGGAACTATCAGATGCTTACGACATATTATGTAGTTAACTTCAAGCGGCTGTTGTGGAATGGGGAGACCTTGGTCAGTGATCAGAATTTCGTCCGCGTACTCCGAGAACGTCTTCACAACCGCCAATTTCAGGTCCGCCTTCTCTCGGAAAAAAGTCGTTAGAAAGTCGTTGGAAAGCACGTAAAAACAGACTACCAAAAGGTATTGTCTTGGCACCGCTCCTATTCAATATTTTCACCAACGATCAACCATTCAGCGTACCTCCGACTTCTTTTATGCAGACGATCTTGTCCTTACCTCCCAAGCCACTACCTTTGAGGAAGTCGACGTAGATGTACTTGTCAGACGCTCTTGGTGACTTAGCCATGTTCTACCACGCTAACTCACTCAAGCCCAATCTGAGTAAAATGCAGTCGTGCGTATTTCATCTTCGCAATAGAGAGGCGAGCCGCAAACTTAACATTGTTTGGGATGTGGAATCCATCGTGCACAGCAACTTCTCTAAATATCTCGGTGTTAGTCCAGACAGGTCACTAACATTCAACAAGAACTGCAACAGCATACACTTTTGCGACTAGTTTCATCAAAGTGTCTTTGCCTGACGTCATGCGGACTACTGAGTTGGCGCTATCTTTCTGTGCGGGTGAATTTGCGTGCTCTGTGAAGTCGCTCAGCCCATGCAAAGTTAGTTGATAGAGCTCTGAATTAAACGTGCACGAATTATCACTGATGATTATCGGTTGTCTCAAACCGACCCCGGTGCACGGTCTACTGGTAGGCATAGCGCCACCAGAAGTTTGCAGAGCGGTGGTAAGCTCTAGTAAAAGAATCAAAATGGTTTCCGACGCAAGGCAATAAAAGTTGACAAAAGACAGTACAGTAAATTTATTGATCGTCCTAACTTCAAAAAATTTACATCAAAAAGCAAAATCTATAAGAATGCGAACTGCAGGATGACGACAGTATAGCTGATTACTAAAGAAATATTTTTTAATGGAAAAGTAGCATCAACGTAGAACATTCTGCAGGCATCTATCTTTTCGAATGTCGCTCGATGTAGCCGTTTAATATTCTTGCACATTTTTTTCTCCGCATCTGCAACATCAACATTTAATAGCAGCTTATTTCAATAAAAGAGTAATCAAATCGCTCTTTAGTAAGTTATAACTAATATTTGCACATCTTTTGTTCTGCTTCTTCTTCTTCGTTTTTGTTAGTCACCTTTCAGTCATCCTCTCAACATCACCAAACCATCCAAGCATACTCTTTCTGAATTATGTCACTAAATCTTATTTTATTTATTTACTAATTATTTATTTTTTATGAATAATTCATAAAAAATAAATAATCCTCAATTTATCATTCAAAGTTACACCACACATGCATTAAGGCCAGCGCAAACCAGGGACGGTATTACAAGGCATTTTATATTTATCCAACGTAAATTCATACGCAGCTAGTCGTAACAAGATTCAGATGAAATTACCTGAACAATCTGATTTCAAAATAGTCGTGCATGAGGTCAGAACGTCATTCATTGCTAAGTAGAAATTTTCACAATACACGCTCAAAATAATTTCATATATCAAAGAATATATCACCCAGGTATACAACGACGTGATATTAGTCCGTGCTGCAAACTGCAAAAAATATTGATTAAACGAGTACCGACAACGAAACGACACATTCCCATAACATTATGTTTTCAAACTCAAAACATTTATTTCAATTAGACCATTATAGGCACTTTGGAAAGTAAAAAATAAACTAAGCTACAGTCACAAGGCATAATAACTTACAAAAGTACTGTAGTTGCACATTCATACATGTAAAAAATTAAAAAAATGATTACTGAAGTGTCGTTTGTAATATCAAAATAACAGCTTTTTACTGACTGCATATGAAATTGTAACTTGTAACAAAATTGTAACTTGTAACAAAAACACATTTTCTTCAGTTTTTGTCTGTCTGTCTGTTTGTTCTGACTGATCTCTGAAACGGCTGAACCGATTTTGATGGAACTTTTACTGACAGATAGCTGATGTTATAAGGTCTTACATAAGATACGTTTATTTTAGAAAAATCATTAGGATTTCGTGCAAAAAAAATTAAAACCCTTGAAATTGGTGACGACATTCCATTCAAAGAGGGAACTAATATTTTTTTAATAATAAATTCACGCGAAGGAGGTCGCGGGCAACAGCTAGTTGAAAATAATAAGGTATTCTTAAAAAAGCCATACTCACGTACAGGTTTTCATCTCCATTTGCATATGCAGCTAGTTTAAATAGTGCAATTACAATTTTCAACCTGACTAAAGCATGACAAAAAAGAACAATGCTTTGAAACACGATCTAAAATAATTTGTTACACATTTAAACGTGGTGGAAGCGACACCGACGCGAAAACGGTTACCACGTAGTCAGTACATCATTTTGATCCACCCACATAGAAATTTTTCATTGGTAATTTAAAAAATAATCAGCTGTTTCCTAAAAAAGTGCCAACCAACACGGTCAAAATGAATGGAATAACTGTTTTTTTTAAATTACCGATGCAGGAGGGTAGTGGGGTTTCAGAATGATGTACTGAGTACGTGGTAACCGTTTTCGCGTCGGTGTCTCTTCCAACCTGCATATTTTTACATATTGGCCATTAATTGTTGATAGCCATCGACTAATGATGTAATCAGTCATACCGTGTACTGGAAAGAATTCTTGTATATCTGATAACATTCCAAAATATTAACGTAAGCTTGAAACATTCTTTTGCAGTAACTTTCATTTTCGCTACGATCAATCTGTTGCAAATGTTGAGTTTGAATGTTCCACAAATCAACTTTGTTACATAGTAGCTTAATAAGTCTGATAGCGCAAATATAGTTTAAATCAAAACAAAAGATTGAAGCCCAATAACAAAATTGGGTGAAAGGAAGGTCAAAACTAACCAAACAATAAACGAAACTGACAGTGAAGTTTCCGAATATAACAATGACACTGATCCAATTCCAAATAATAAAGCGCTTGAAACGATTATTTTCGTTTAGAAATCTGTGAACGTTTTGAATTTTTAAGACCAACGAAATATTGGTTTTCGTGTCCAAGACATTGATTCTAAAATTTAAGACAAATCCGACGGAGTACAGGAAAAGATCGACGTAGGAAACGATGTACAAAATATTGAAATAAATTCTTATATCTTCACTGAAATGCAACTCATAGACATGGTAACTGTACAAAAAAATTGATAACATCATGACACAAAATGACATCAATTTCAAAACAATGTTGTTTGGATGTATAAAGTTATCCGTAATACGATATTTGGGACAGAGCAAAATATTTTGCATGAGGTTAAAAGGCAAAAGCATGGACTGAACATCTTTGTCAACAGAGTTATCCAACAGAACTGTTACACGATGGCATGGTCCTTTGTTCAAACGTTTTTTTCCTCTTAATAAAGACGTCATTTCACTTTGGATAAGCGAACACAATTGAAATACACAACATATTTGAAATTCCATTCACCAATTATATAAATAGAATGTTATTCAATTAAGACGTTCTTGTTTAAATGTTTAGAATAGTCCATTAGGAATATTACATGTGTACTAATATAATATTCATTTAACAATACTATGACACACAGGAGAGTTTTTAGAGGAATGAAAGATGAGACAATAACTGTATGTCGGTGATAATTTCATACATGTGTTAAGAGGGTATCCTAGCAGCATTTTTCCATACAAACGTATTCCCCTATTTTCTTCCTGGTTTATCCCTCTAGAGGACTCGTTTTTTTTTATAAAACCTAGATCTACTGTATGTATGCCCCTGTCATTTACTTGTTCCCAAAAAATAATTACCAAAACAGATACGAATTTTCGAAAACCTACAAAATGCCCCATTTTTACTGTCGTATTCAGATGACTACCAGACAAATACGAAAAGTTTTTACGTTAAGATAAAATAATAGAAACATAGATCTACTCTTCCTCTAAATTTCGACACCAAACATAATTGAATCGGCGCAGGTTTGGCGGAGAAAACAGGGGAATACAAAGCATCGATCTTGTCAAGATTTTGTAGTGAAAATCGGTCTGAGCTGCAGTTGTCCCTATCGCACATTACGGGGAAAGAACAAGGGTGAGGGGGGTCAGACTAATACGTATACAAATAGGCAAATATGGAAGTGACAACTGTCGATTTTTTTATCGATAATGTAGTGATTTCCATCATTATCGATATTACTTGTATAGAGTTTGGTATCTGTATGCCGTTCCCACGGGAAAATGCTTTGAACCGCAGGGCGAAAAGTAGTGTTATCGTGCTTTTTTGTATTTTTATATGAAACTAGAATTATAAATAAGAAGCAATTTGACATTGACAGTTCATTCATACAGCCACAGATAATATAGGGCACGCCACGATAGTGGCGGTAAGTCCCCTCTTTGAGGAGTGGCTAGGGAGGCGCCACGGCGCCCTCACCTTCCGCCTGACGCAGGTCCTCACCGGACACGGGTGCTTCGGGAGGTACCTGCACCGAATCGGGCGGGAGGAAACGTCCGGGTGCTACAACTGCGAGGATCGACCGGAGGACACGGTGGAGCACACCGTGGAGGTCTGCTCTGCTTGGGCGGAGCACCGCCGTGTCCTCGTAGCGGCGATTGGCGGCGGCGACCTCTCGCGTCCGGCCCTGGTTCAAGCCATGGTCCGGGGCGAGAGGGAATGGGAAGCCGTCGCCTCCTTCTGCGAAGCAGTCATGCTAGCGAAGGAGGCGGCGGAACGTGAGAGAGAGAGAACCTCCTCACGTCCCAGCCGCCGCGGGAGAAGCACCGGGCGTCGGGGGCCACGCCGTGATGGCTCTCGGCCACCGTAGGCGCGGGCCTGTGGACGGCGAGTAATGGGCTAGCTCGCCGTCCGTCCGTCGTATGACGACGGGCAGGCCGTGTCGACGGCGCGTTCGTGTTCCACGCGCGCCTCAAAGAGTTGTCAGCATACGGGAGGGGCCCGCAAGGGCCGGTGCCTGCCAGGGCTGCGGGACTGTTCGAAAGAGATACCGCGGCCCTGGAACATAAAGGGCCAATGAAGGAACATGGGTGTTTTTTAGTCAGTAAGAGTCTGACACTCCCTTCCGCTCCGCCCAGAGCGGGAGGAGTCATTTGATGATTTCTCACCCCCCAAAAAAAAAAAAAAAGCCACAGATAATATAGTTTTAAATTGTTTGACTAAGGCAAAAAAATATTCAGTATTTATTTTACGGAATTGAAGTTTTTAATTTTATTCTCCAAAAACAAAAATAATCAATCAGAACACAAAAGAAGAATGGCTATTATATAAAACAAAGTCGTGTTTGTTTGTTCGAACACTTATAACTCGAGAACGGCTGGACCGATTTTCAAGGTTTTTGATTTGTTGTATTTGTCTCTGTCCAGAATACTGCCGTGCTAATTAGAAGTGCAGTAAGGAGGTTATTAGAAGTTTCGAGTAAATGGCGCCTAAACATTTTTACTTTGATTTGTTTTTTTTAGGTATTATTTTGAAGTTTCGCAAAAATGTTTTTAGCTACATGTATAGCTGAATATGCAGTGTTTCGTAAGAACTAACCCAATTTTCTATAAGTATAATACAACTATCATAAAACAAAAAAAAACTGTTTATGCTTAGCAGGGTCTTCATGACTAAACCCAATCTTACAAGCTATAACAGCAGTAAGTTTGGAGTTACTGCGCTTTCTACTAGCAAATGCAGATTACTGCGCTTATTTCATTTAATTCAATTATTATTATCACTCCGACTACAAATTAAAAACGCAGTGCAGTAGTGAGAAAAAGCTATTTAAAATAGTATTTAAGTATACAAAAGTACACTTATTTGGTTATATTTATCCTAACCATTTCCTAATTAAATATAACGACATGAATATTAAAAAAATACGTTATTTGAAATGACAAATAAATCTTTCTTAACCATACACAATTACTGCATTTTTTACTAGTGACATAATATTTTCTTAAAGCTATGCTTAGACTGACTACAAACCATAACTGCAGTAAAAGAATGACTTACAGCTTTTCAATTAGTGTACATACGTAAAAAAACACAATAACTTGGTTATATCTATAATATATCAAGAAGAGGTAAATGATACAACTATTTTATTAAAAAAATGTATTCCAAATAAATCTTAAAACAGAAAAAATTAAATAAAATCTTTAAAGTCGTAAACTTTTCCTTTCTTTTGTAAAGATTGCTCGACTCTGTGATGAAAACTGTCAGCAGACATAAATGTATGCCCTGGTTCAAAACATTTAACTGTGCGGAAATCAAGTTGCTGTTAATTATGTTAACTAAGAAAGACAATATCGCCCAATTTTTGTTTTGGGCTGAACAATTATCCATCCACAAAATAACGTGATCTTTGTCGCGTTTGTTATCTAAAATTATTCACTAAACATTATTATTTATCATTATTACTAACAATCATAACATCAGCAAGTGTTCCTTACTGCGCTTCTTACTAGTGAAATAAATTATGTTCAAAAAAATACTGGAAGGCAAAGAGCAGTAATGTGTCTTACTGCAGTTGTGCTTAGTAATTTACTTCTCAGCAAGAAACATACTGCAGTTTGGCTTACTAAAAGTCCCACTTCTGGGACAGCTATCAAAATAAGGATTAAATCACTATACAGAGCTCATTACGAGGATTCCGAATATATAAAAAACTCAATTTTCCAAAAATCCTTCCTTACTGCGTTTCTAATTAGCACGGCAGAATAGGAAAATAACAAAAAAAAAATCTTAAGGGAAAATAGGTAGGGGTAGGTTAGGGGTAGGGGTAATGGTAGGGTAAGGGTACGGATCGAGCCGGGGTAGGGAATCACGCGAACGAAGTCGCGACGGGCAGGTAGTTTTAAATAAAACAAAACAATATAAATCAATGAATAATTGAATATTTATTCTGTGTATTTATTCTGTTGTCATTTCCACCCTTTCTCTTATATTTCGTGGTATGCGACTGTCAATTACTCAAAATCCGATACACAAGCCAAGTCAGTTCAGTAAAGCATAGAATTAAGTCCGTAAACAATAAAAAACGTCTAACACAATATTTTGATCTAGTAAGTAGCTCGTAAATGCCAAACACTGCAAACGCCGACCGATGCCGATAGCAAATGCAACTGAAAGACCGCAGAACGAAAAGCGACCGGCGCGGGAGTGGTACGCACGCACACAAACACAGACTACTCACACGCACATTGATAGCGCGGTCGCTTGGGCGCAACGCGACGGCAATAGTTTGTACAAATACCTATTTCTCAATTTTGTCGCAGACCAACTACGCTCTTAAGAGGGTATCCTAGCAGCATTTTTCCATACAAACGTATTCCCCTATTTCCTTCCTGGTTTATCCCTCTAGAGGACTCGTTTTTTTTTATAAAATCTAGATCTACTGCATGTATGCCCCTGTCATTTACTTTTTCCCAAAAAATAATTACCAAAACAGATACGAATTTTCGAAAACCTACAAAATGCCCCATTTTTACTGTCATATTCAGATGACTACCAGACAAATATGAAAAGTTTTTACGTTAAGATAAAATAATAGAAACATAGATCTACTCTTCCTCTAAATTTCGACACCAAACATAATTGAATCGGCGCAGGTTTGGCGGAAAAAACAGGGGAATACAAAGCATCGATCTTGTCAAGATTTTGTAGTGAAAATCGGTCTGAGCTGCAGTTGTCCCTATCGCACATTACGGGGAAAGACCGAAGGGACCGATTTTCAAGGTTTTTGATTTGTTGTATTTGTCTCTGTCCAGAATAGAAAAATAACAAAAAAAAAATCTTAAGGGAAAATAGGTAGGAGTGGGGGTAGGGTAGGAGTAGAGTAGGGTAGGGGTAGTGGTAGGGTAAGGGTACGGATCGAGCAGGGGTAGGGAATCACGCGAACGAAGTCGCGACGGGCAGCTAGTTTTAAATAAAACAAAACAATATAGATCAATGAATAATTGAATATTTATTCTGTGTATTTATTCTGTTGTCATTTCCACCCTTTCTCTTATATTTCGTGGTATGCGACCGTCAATTACTCAAAATCCGATACACAAGCCAAGTCAGTTCAGTAAAGCATATAATCAAGTCCGTAAACAATAAAAACCGGCCAAGTGCGAGTCGGACTCGCGCACGAAGGGTTCCGTACCATTATCTATAAAGACGGCAAAAAAATCATATCTGTTGTATGGGAGCCCTCCTTAATATATTTTTTTTAATTTTCAGTATTTATTGTTAAAGCGGCAATAGTAATACATCATTTGTGAAAATTTCAGCTTTCTAGCTATCACGGTTTATGAGATACAGCCTGGAGACAGACAGACAGACAGACAGCGAAGTCTTAGTAATAAGGTCCCGTTTTACCCTTTGGGTACGGAACCCTAAAAACGTCTAACACAATATTTTGATCGAGTAAGTAGCTCGTAAATGCCAAACAAGAGCGTAGTTGGTCTGCGACAAAATTGAGAAATAGGTATTTGTACAAACTATTGCCGTCGCGTTGCGCCCAAGCGACCGCGCTATCAATGTGCGTGTGAGTAGTCTGTGTTTGTGTGCGTGCGTACCACTCCCGCGCCGGTCGCTTTTCGTTCTGCGGTCTTTCAGTTGCATTTGCTATCGGCATCGGTCGGCGTTTGCAGTGTTTGGCATTTACGAGCTACTTACTAGATCAAAATATTGTGTTAGACGTTTTTTATTGTTTACGGACTTAATTCTATGCTTTACTGAACTGACTTGGCTTGTGTATCGGATTTTGAGTAATTGACAGTCGCATACCACGAAATATAAGAGAAAGGGTGGAAATGACAACAGAATAAATACACAGAATAAATATTCAATTATTCATTGATTTATATTGTTTTGTTTTATTTAAAACTACCTGCCCGTCGCGACTTCGTTCGCGTGATTCCCTACCCCGGCTCGATCCGTACCCTTACCCTACCATTACCCCTACCCCTAACCTACCCCTACCTATTTTCCCTTAAGATTTTTTTTTTGTTATTTTCCTATTCTGGACAGAGACAAATACAACAAATCAAAAACCTTGAAAATCGGTCCAGCCGTTCTCGAGTTATAAGTGTTCGAACAAACAAACACGACTTTGTTTTATATAATAGCCATTCTTCTTTTGTGTTCTGATTGATTATTTTTGTTTTTGGAGAATAAAATTAAAAACTTCAATTCCGTAAAATAAATACTGAATATTTTTTTGCCTTAGTCAAACAATTTAAAACTATATTATCTGTGGCTGTATGAATGAACTGTCAATGTCAAATTGCTTCTTATTTATAATTCTAGTTTCATATAAAAATACAAAAAAGCACGATAACACTACTTTTCGCCCTGCGGTTCAAAGCATTTTCCCGTGGGAACGGCATACAGATACCAAACTCTATACAAGTAATATCGATAATGATGGAAATCACTACAATAACGATAAAAAAATCGACAGTTGTCACTTCCATATTTGCCTATTTGTATACGTATTAGTCTGACCCCCCTCACCCTTGTTCTTTCCCCGTAATGTGCGATAGGGACAACTGCAGCTCAGACCGATTTTCACTACAAAATCTTGACAAGATCGATGCTTTGTATTCCCCTGTTTTCTCCGCCAAACCTGCGCCGATTCAATTATGTTTGGTGTCGAAATTTAGAGGAAGAGTAGATCTATGTTTCTATTATTTTATCTTAACGTAAAAACTTTTCGTATTTGTCTGGTAGTCATCTGAATACGACAGTAAAAATGGGGCATTTTGTAGGTTTTCGAAAATTCGTATCTGTTTTGGTAATTATTTTTTGGGAAAAAGTAAATGACAGGGGCATACATACAGTAGATCTAGGTTTTATAAAAAAAAACGAGTCCTCTAGAGGGATAAACCAGGAAGAAAATAGGGGAATACGTTTGTATGGAAAAATGCTGCTAGGATACCCTCTTAACTATCTCCTCTTTTTATATCCCAGAGTTAAAACAGCAATACTTATTAATTCTGAAGGAAATATCAGGTAATGTCGTTGACAATGAAATATTAATGACGTTAGGGGGTGAAAGGGTAATACCGGCGTTACCTTGTTGGACACTGAAAATCGCTTGGTCATTTCCTTTGTAAATATTTTTGCAAACGTATTTTAATCGCTTTAACAGAACGGCAGAATTCAACATTTAAATGTGCGTTTAATATTTTAGACAATAGGGACGAATAAGGCACAATCCAGCTGTTGTCCACTTGTACAGGGTCGCCATGAATTTTAATTTCAGTAGTCCTACCACCATGCTCGGCGGCTCTTCGCCTGTATAGGGTTTATCCATTTTGGTTTATCTGC
The DNA here is from genome assembly GCA_950022335.1 of Eurois occulta. Classification (NCBI taxonomy): domain Eukaryota; kingdom Metazoa; phylum Arthropoda; class Insecta; order Lepidoptera; family Noctuidae; genus Eurois; species Eurois occulta. The sequence continues at coordinate 3,629,805 of OX465480.1, read as the reverse complement.
GTATCCTTTTATAGAAATATAATATAATAGTGCCCGCGAATACTTTTTTGTGCACTTTCCGTCCTCCATGCAAAGAGACAATTGACTCCCGAGCTAGCAGGTTTCAGACCCGTTAGGTCTTGCAGTAACCGGAAGTAGTTGAACACGTTGAATATGGTTTCGGGAGAGGACTGGTCTCTGTTGCTGTATTCGTGGAACTATCATATGCTTACGACATATTATGTAGTTAACTTCAAGCGGCTGTTGTGGAATGGGGAGACCTTGGTCAGTGATCAGAATTTCGTCCGCGTACTCCGAGAACGTCTTCACAACCGCCAATTTCAGGTCCGCCTTCTCTCGGAAAAAAGTCGTTAGAAAGTCGTTGGAAAGCACGTAAAAACAGACTACCAAAAGGTATTGTCTTGGCACCGCTCCTATTCAATATTTTCACCAACGATCAACCATTCAGCGTACCTCCGACTTCTTTTATGCAGACGATCTTGTCCTTACCTCCCAAGCCACTACCTTTGAGGAAGTCGACGTAGATGTACTTGTCAGACGCTCTTGGTGACTTAGCCATGTTCTACCACGCTAACTCACTCAAGCCCAATCTGAGTAAAATACAGTCGTGCGTATTTCATCTTCGCAATAGAGAGGCGAGCCGCAAACTTAACATTGTTTGGGATGTGGAATCCATCGAGCACAGCAACTTCTCTAAATATCTCGGTGTTAGTCCAGACAGGTCACTAACATTCAACAAGAACTGCAACAGCATACACTTTTGCGACTAGTTTCATCAAAGTGTCTTTGCCTGACGTCATGCGGACTACTGAGTTGGCGCTATCTTTCTGTGCGGGTGAATTTGCGTGCTCTGTGAAGTCGCTCAGCCCATGCAAAGTTAGTTGATAGAGCTCTGAATTAAACGTGCACGAATTATCACTGATGATTATCGGTTGTCTCAAACCGACCCCGGTACACGGTCCACTGGTAGGCATAGCGCCACCAGAAGTTTGCAGAGCGGTGGTAAGCTCTAGTATCGAATCGAAATGGTTTCCGACGCAAGGCAATAAAAGTTGACAAAAGACAGTACAGTAAATTTATTGATCGTCCTAACTTCAAAAAATTTACATCAAAAAGCAAAATCTATAAGAATGCGAACTGCAGGATGACGACAGTATAGCTGATTACTAAAGAAATATTTTTTAATGGAAAAGTAGCATCAACGTAGAACATTCTGCAGGCATCTATCTTCTCAAATGTCGCTCGATGTAGCCGTTTAATATTCTTGCACATTTTTTTCTCTGCATCTGCAACATCAACATTTAATAGCAGCTTATTTCAATAAAAGAGTAATCAAATCGCTCTTTAGTAAGTTATAACTAATATTTGCACTTCTTTTGTTCTACTTACTCTTCGTCGTTTTTGTTAGTCACCTTTCAGTCATCCTCTCAACATCACCAAACCATCCAAGCATACTCTTTCTGAATTATGTCACTAAATCTTATTTTATTTATTTACTAATTATTTATTTTTTATGAATAATTCATAAAAAATAAATAATCCTCAATTTATCATTCAAAGTTACACCACACATGCATTAAGGCCAGCGCAAACCAGGGACGGTATTACAAGGCATTTTATATTTATCCAACGTAAATTCATACGCAGCTAGTCGTAACAAGATTCAGATGAAATTACCTGAACAATCTGATTTCAAAATAGTCGTGCATGAGGTCAGAACGTCATTCATTGCTAAGTAGAAATTTTCACAATACACGCTCAAAATAATTTCATATATCAAAGAATATATCACCCAGGTATACAACGACGTGATATTAGTCCGTGCTGCAAACTGCAAAAAATATTGATTAAACGAGTACCGACAACGAAACGACACATTCCCATAACATTATGTTTTCAAACTCAAAACATTTATTTCAATTAGACCATTATAGGCACTTTGGAAAGTAAAAAATAAACTAAGCTACAGTCACAAGGCATAATAACTTACAAAAGTACTGTAGTTGCACATTCATACATGTAAAAAATTAAAAAAATGATTACTGAAGTGTCGTTTGTAATATCAAAATAACAGCTTTTTACTGACTGCATATGAAATTGTAACTTGTAACAAAATTGTAACTTGTAACAAAAACACATTTTCTTCAGTTTTTGTCTGTGTGTCTGTTTGTTCTGACTGATCTCTGAAACGGCTGAACCAATTTTGACGGAACTTTTACTGACAGATGGCTGATGTTATAAGGTCTAACATAGGCTACGTTTATTTTAGAAAAATAATTAGGATTTCGAGCAAAACAAATTAAAACCCTTGAAATTGGTGACAACATTCCATTGAAAGAGGGTAGTAATATTTGTTTAATGATTATTTCACGCGAATAAAGGTCGCGGGCAACAGCTAGTTGACAATAATATGGTATTCTTAAAAAAGCCATACTCACGTACAGGTTTTCATCTCCATTTGCATATGCAGCTAGTTTAAATAGTGCAATTACAGTTTGCAACCTGACTAAAGCATGCCAGAAAATATCAATGCTATGAAACACGATCTAAAATAATTTGTTACACATAAATATATACGTGGGGGAAGGGACACCGACGCGAAAACGGTTACCACGTAGTCAACTCAGTACAACATTTTGAACCACCCACATAGAAATTTTTCATCGCTATTTTAAAAAATAATCAGCTGTTTCCTACAAAAGTGCAAACCAACACGGTCAAAATGTATGGAACATCTGTTTTTTTTTTAAATACCGATGCAGGAGGGTGGTGGGGTTTCAGAATAATGTACTGAGTACGTGGTTTTCGCGTCAGTGTCTCTTCCAACATGTAAAGTTTTACATATTGGCCATTAATTTGTTGATAGCCATCGACTAATGATGTAATCAGTCATACCGTGTACTGGAAAGAATTCTTGTATATCTGATAACATTCCAAAATATTAACGTAAGCTTGAAACATTCTTTTGCAGTAACTTTCATTTTCGCTACGATCAATCTGTTGCAAATGTTGAGTTTGAATGTTCCATAAATCAACTTTGTTACTTAGTAGCTTAATAAGTCTGATAGCGCAAATATAGTTTAAATCAAAGCAAAAGACTGAAATCGAATACAAAAAATGGGTGAAAGGAAGGTCAAAACTAACCAAACAATAAACGAAACTGACAGTCAAGTTTCCGAATATAACAATGACACTGATCCAATTCCAAATAATAAAGCGCTTGAAACGATTATTTTCGTTTAGAAATCTGTGAACGTTTTGAATTTTTAAGACCAACGAAATATTGGTTTTCGTGTCCAAGACATTGATTCTATAATTTAAGACAAATCCGACGGAGTACAGGAAAAGATCGACGTAGGAAATGATGTACATAATATTTAAATAAATTCTTATATCTTCACTGAAATGCAACTCATAGACATGGTAACTGTACAAAAAAATTGATAATATCATGACACAAAATGACATCAATTTCAAAGCAATGTTGTTTGGATGTATAAAGTTATCCGTAATACGATATTTGGGACAGAGCAAAATATTTTGCATGAGGTTAAAAGGCAAAAGCATGGACTGAACATCTTTGTCAACAGAGTTATCCAACAGAACTGTTACACGATGGCATGGTCCTTTGTTCAAACGTTTTTTTCCTCTTAATATAGACGTCATTTCACTTTGGATAAGCGAACACATTTGAAATGAAATATTTGAAATTCCATTCACCAATTACATAAATATAAAGTGTTGTTCAATTAAGACGTTCTTGTTTGAATGTTTAGAATAGTCCATTAGGAATATTACATTTGTGTACTAATATAATATTCATTTAACGCGCAGTGGTCGATTAACGTCGCCGTGGTCGCTGAGCCGTACTTTGTCCCTCCCAGGGAAGACTGGGTGGAGGACCTTAGTGGCTCAGTGACCATTATTTCGTCGACCGCCGCCGGTACCCCGACCCTTGAGAGTGTCAGGAAGGGTCAGGGGTGCGGAGCAGCACGGTTCGGGGAGATAGTCGTAGCGGGAGTCTACTTCTCCCCGAACCGAACTCTCGCCGATTTCCACAACTCCCTCACGGAGTTGAGTGTCGTCATCGGAGGGTTCCAGGAGGCCATGTCCGAGATTTGCGACGGGGCAATGCCCCGAGTTCGGCCAAGAAGCGCCCGGCGGCAGGTGTACTGGTGGTCGCGAGAGCTGACGTCTCTGCACTCTGTGTACGCCAGGCATCGCAGGCTCCGCATCCGACCTCCGGATGCGGCAGGCATTGAGGCGGAGCTGTTTGAGGGATACAGAGCGGCGAAGACCGCCCTCCAAGAGGCTGTCCAGCGGGCCAAGGATCTGGCCGCGAGGAGATGCTGGAGACTCTCGACGGTGATCCGTGGGGGCGCCCTTACAAGATGATGCGGGACAAACTCCGCACCTGGCCTCGATGACGCAGTGTCTCCGGCCTCAGATTGTGAAGGACGTGGTGAGCGCTCTGTTCCCTTCGCGAGGAAAACATCCTCTCCCGCCTATGGCTCCGCCGCTTGCGGTGCCGGAAGCGGACCACGTCGATGACGATGAAGACATTCCGGAGGTGACCGGGGTTGACCTGAGAGTGGCGGTAGGCAGGCTTAAGGCTAAAAATACCACCCCGGGACCCGATGGCTTACCTGGCAAAGCCTGGGTCCTGGCCTTGGAGGCTCTCGGGCCCCGACTGGAGGGGCTCCTAAGCGCATGCTTGTAGAGAGGCCAGTTCCCGCTTCGTTGGAAGACAGGGAAGCTGGTCCTCATCCGGAAGCCGGGGTGCCCTGCGGACTCTCCGTCCGCATACCGGCCCATTGTGTTGCTCGATGGTGGACAAGCTCTTTGAAAGAGTAATTGCAAACCGCCTCGCCAGGCACCTTGCGGGGATGGGGCCGGATCTCCCGGACAACCAGTTTGGTTTCCGCAAGGGGCGCTCGACGGTGGACGCCATCATGCGCGTGAGAAGCCTCACGACGGATGATGCGGTGTCCGGGGTGGGGTCGTCTTGGCGATGGCGAGAGACACAACGCCTTCAACTCCATGCCCTGGAGCTGCATTAGGGAGGCACTCCAGTATTACCGGGTGCCGACCTACGTTCGTCGTGTGGTCGAGGACTACCTGACGGACAGGGCTGTCATCTACCCTGGTTACAGCGGAAAGTGGAATCGAAGAGAGATGTCGTGCGGTGTTCCACAGGGATCGGTTCTAGGGCCGCCCTCGTGGAACATCGGTTACGACTGGGTGCTTGGCGCAGGGGAGGTCGCACGAGGCGGCGGCCGAGATAATGACACGCGGGGTTGCGATAGTCATAGAGAGGATCCGGCAATTGGGTCTCGAGGTGGCATTGCACAAGTCCGAGGTCATGTACTTTCATGGGCCTCGGTACGCGTCACCGTCGGGATCCATACTGACGGTAGGAGGGGCCTGCACGAGTGGCGCGCGGAGGCACTAAGCCGGGAGGAAACTCCGCTGCCGCGGCAAATTGTCGCTCAGCGGACAGACCTCCGCCGTGATCTCATGGCGACATGGAGAGAGCGACTATCGCAACCCCGTGCAGGGCACGCCACGATAGTGGCGATAAGTCCCCTCTTTGAGGACTGGCTAGAGAGGCGCCACGTCGCTCTCACCTTCCGCCTGCGACCTCTAGCGTCTTGCCCTGGTTCAAGCCATGGTCCGGGGTGAGAGGGAATGGGAAGCCGTCACCTCCTTCTGCGAAGCAGTCATGCTAGCGAAGGAGGTGGCGGAACGTGCGAGGGAGAGAACCTCACGTCCCAGCCGCCGCGGGAGAAGCACCGGGCGTCGGGGGCCACGTGGTGGCTCTCGGCCACCGTAGGAGCGGGCCTGTGGACGGTGAGTAATGGGCTAGCTCGCCGTCCGTCCGTCTTATGACGACAGGCCGTGCCGACGGCGCGTTTGTGGTCCACGCACGCCTCAAAGAGATGTCAGTAAAGAGGAGGGGCCCGCAAGGGCCGATGCCTGCCAGGGCTGCGGGACTGTTCGATACCGCGGCCCTGGAACATAAAGGACAAAAGAAGGAACATGGGTGGTTTTTAGTCAGTAAAAGTCTGACAATCCCTTCCGCTCCGCCCAGAGTGGGAGGAGTCATTTGATGATTTCCCATCCGAAAAAAAAAGGGAAATACGAGATAATTTAAAACTCTGTGTTCACGGTGCTAAAACAACTCTAAATGCATATGAGCATCTTTTGCATGGCTCCGGCCATTTTTAATAAATTGCCCAAATCATAAAGAACATTAAATATTTCTGCTCTTATAAGTAAATTTAAGAGTTTACTAACTGAAAAAGCATATTACAGTATAGTAAAGTTTGTGAAAGACGACAATTTTCTTCATTTTTGAGATGTGTATATTTTTGTAATCTATTGTATTTTTTGGAATAATTGTAATTGGGAATTGAAATTTTAATGATTGATTTTTTTATTGACAAATTTATTTAACGACTACTAAAAATATGCTCGCTGAATTGTAATGATACTTAATCTTTAATGAATAATGATGATATTTTAATAAGTAAAAATATCATCATTATTAATATTTTTATCACCTTCGTCGGTGTTCCCAAGTTCATATGACCCCAATTTGTTTAATTCTCGAGTTAATGGGCTTCTTTTGGGTTAGCTCGTTCCATCGTCGACCTCATCGCTGTCCTCAGGACTAGATTGAGGTCTATAGTAGGCCCAGATATGTTTTAAAAAAAGTAACCACATAATTTCAATAATGTAATTTTATGAATATTATCACGGTTTACGCACCATCTCTTTCTACCAATTTGTAAAGCACGATATGCGGCTGAACTGTTAGAACTTTTCTGGATCTCACTATTATCTTGCATGCAAGGTATCATGTACACCATGTTTAAACAAATACAATTTACTTACTTACTTACCTCACCAGTCCAAAACCTTGAAGATATCCTCTAGTGAAGCGGTGTACAGTTTCGGAGATATGACGTCTTCCTGTCTCACACGTCGCTGCAGAAAGATGGGTTCCGAGGTTTGGTCCTGAAGTCGGACTGACATGGTGGCGTTTTGCAAAGAAATGTTTATCATAATCATAATCACATTTATTCAGGAATATAAGGCTGATTTTATAGTCACGCGTTTCAGCAGCGCCGTCGGAGTGCGCGCGCTCGGATATGTATTGGGGTAGTAGTAGCGTTTCAAATTCGCGCGCTTGAGCAGTGCCGTTCGGTGTTCCTGTTCAACAGCGCGCTGCCCAACGGCGCGTCTAGCGGCGTGACTATAAAACCAGCCTAAGACAATCATACAGAGTAACTAAATAGTACCTACAATGTAAAGATGATTTGTCTGTCTTTAGACTGATTTGCCCTCCTATCCCCTCGTAACTGTATAACGAGCGGATAGTTTTCTTCAATCTTAGAACAACAGATTTCCACAAGGTTCCAATTACAAGTCACATAGTTGCAGTTTGATTACATACTGTATAGGTAATAAATCATAGTACATAATCAGGTAATAAATCACGAGCCTTCTCCAGAGTAAGCTCATGGAGCAGCCTGGTGATTCCAGCACATAAAGGAAAAACAATTAATATTGTTTATAAAGAAATACTGCGGTAGCTGTAGTAACTCATTGTAAACAACATGAATTATTTATTAAGCACTACTGGTTGTTTCCTAATTAGATCTGTTCACACACGCCTTTAAAACCATACTACTCTCATCCCTGACATTGGTTTTGCGGAGAACTTCATCCTTATTGTTGTGTTTAGGATATTGCCGGTTTGTATAATATTCAATTAAGAGGGTGTGAGAGCGCGTCTATAGTAAGTTTCTGAAAAAAAACACTTATTTGTTTTATGCAGGCCACGCGGGCAAAGCCACGGGCAGGAGCCGATACTCTATAACAGTAACTGTCAAGAATAGAAGTTTTAAGCAGTTCTACATCAATTAACTCCCGTGTCTATCTTCGTCTTAATAGTCAAACAATTTTAGTTAGGATTTAGTTCGTATACAAAACATCATCAATCCTCAACTTAATGTACCAAAACCTTCATTTGTTACGCTTAGTTACAACTAGAGACCGGGTTATATGCAAATGCATATTTGCATATACATTTTCATATCAAGGCTCCTTTTTAAAGGTAATGCATATTTTTGCAAGCCCCGAGGGCCCGCAAGGCCCGATGCCTGCGAGGGCTGCGGGACTGTTCGAAAGAGATACCGCGGCCCTGGAACACAAAGGGCCTAAGAAGGAACATGGGTGGTTTTTAGTCAGTAAGAGTCTGACACTCCCTTCCGCTCCGCCCAGAGCGGGAGGGGTCATTTGATGATTTCTCACCCTCTTCGAAAAACCCTTTTTTAGTGTATACCTACTCTTCACAAATAATCCACCCTCCATATTTCATTTCTCTAGAACCAACGGTTTGGGCTGTGCGTTGATATATCAGTCAGCCAGGACTTTAAATTTTATATTGGGGGATGATTTTGGAAAAACTGTGATACACGTTTCTAATTATTTTAACTGAAGAGTATGTACACAAATTATCAGTCAATCGATCCCGAGAATAAAAGTTTTACTGAAAATGCAACACCCCATTTCACCCTCTTAGGGGTGGAATTTCGAAAAATCCTTTCTTAGTAGATACCTACTCTTCACAAAGAATACACCCTCCAAATTTCATTGCTCTAGAACCAGCGGTTTGGGCTGTGCGTTGATATCTCAGTCAGTCAGTCAGGACTTTGAATTTTATATATATAGATAGATACTGAGGTTTATAGTCCCTATTAGGTGTATAAAAATATAGGTCCTGAGTCAACACGATAAAAAGATATGGGCAAATTTAGATTTTCGCGAAAACTTGTAAGTACCATAATTTACCTTAATTTGCAACTGTTTTATTTGTCGGAATTTTCCCTTTACTTGTGCTGTAAAATCTTGTTTTTAACCAAAATTGACAATTCTAGGTCAACCGGAAATACCCAATAGGTTTTGGGTTGAAAACCTATATGATCCCGGTTACAACTGTAACCAAGAACGTTCAAGAGGTTAAAGCACAGGTAAAGGGAAAAATCTGAAAACCGTAAATATAAAAAAAATTTGGCCCTCCCTTACAAAACTGACTACCAGCTGATTGATTTACTATGGGAGGGCCAAATTTTTTTTTCATATTTTGACCTATATTCTTTGGGGAAAGTTGTTGAGTTTCATGAGCACATTGACCTCCTTCAGGGTTGATACCCCCCTTCCGTTACACGCTGTATAAATTAATAACAAAATACCTACAAGGTTATACGAAACCCTCGGTGCGCGAGTCCAACTTGCACTTGGCCGGTTTTTTTAAAGGTAATTCATATTTTGCCTGACATCATGATTTCGTGCATTTTTTGGGCATGTCTGTTTTATTTTACCTTTATCTAAATGGAAAAATACAAAAGTGTGCCAGAGGTGGAGACATTTACATTTTTTTTTTGCATTAACCTAAGTGGGTAGATCAATCCTTTACAAGTTTAAAAAATATTTTGATAAATATTATACATTGGAAGCTCGATTAGTCTACTGAAAATTTTGTTCAGCACCAAGCTTTCTAAGAAAACCGGCCAAGTGCGAGTCGGACTCGCGCACGAAGGGTTCCGTACCATTATCTATAAAAACGGCAAAAAAATCATATCTGTTGTATGGGAGCCCCCCTTAATATATTTTTTTTTTTAATTTTTTGTTATAGCGGCAATAGTAATACATCATTTGTGAAAATTTCAGCTTTCTAGCTATCACGGTTTATGAGATACAGCCTGGAGACAGACAGACAGACAGACAGACAGACAGACAGCGGATGTCTTAGTAATAGGGTCCCGTTTTACCCTTTGGGTACGGAACCCTAAAAAAATGATAATTAATAATCATCTAGTTGAAAACTTAGTAAGATAAAAAAAAACACTGTTTTATAGTGCTTATGCAATTTTATACTGCGTATTATGCCACTTTTATTGCATACTAGCTTTTGCCCGCGGCTTTGCCCGCGTGCAATTCGGGAATTGCCCACGAGATCGAGATGAATACTTCTGGGATAATTAGTAATCTATATCTATCTATACCAGACTATAATCTATCTCTGTGCCAAGTTTCATCCAGATCTGTTCAGCCGTTCTGGCGTGATTGAGTTACAAACATCCATTCATTTTGTAATTCTTCATACGTGAGGGTATGAAGCCATTTATCCGTGATGATAATTCGACAGTCACGTAAAGTCAGTGGATTATATTGAGCTGTTTATTTACTCGATTTTACAAAGTGGAACTGAGAAAGTGATATTGCCACCGTAGAACTTGAACTGTGGCAGATTTCACCTGGCAGACTCTGTCAGATCTACGTTTTTGGCTAACGATAACAGGATCAAATGGAAGGTCCGAGTTTTCACGCAGCACCACAGTAAGAAGAAAATGCGTGTGTAACTGGTTGGCAAATCGCAAAGAGCGTACAGTTCAGTAGTTCGAAATCGAACCGGTTTGTGAGTCATGACTTTAAGTACTGCCCTCTGTGCCCTTTCCAGACGGAGCTTTAAGCATTTCCCAGCCCCACCCCAAGCTGCAATACAATATTTTAGGATACAATGTTTCAGAGCGAAGTATAGTATTCGTAGTGTGACAAAATCAGCAGATGTTCGCAGGTTTTTAAAACCAAAGATTAATTTTCTGACCCTGGCTACCAGAGCCTCAATTTGCTCTTTCCATGTCAGCGTACTATCTATTATAACACCCAAGTATTTATTTATTACTATGGGTGTGCGTAACTTAAGCACAAACGCTGCAATCATTCGATATTAAACCGCATTTATGGGCCGACAGGGTATAGAGAGAAGGAGGTTGGGAATTTTTACTTGGAGCAAATGTAATAAACTTTGTTTTTGACTACATTGAGGGTAAGAAGGTTTTTATTCAGCCATTTCATTGCAACAACCAGAGCGGACTCTGCATATGAGCTGGTTTTCAACCAATCTTTGCCATGAATGAGCATGACGGTATCGTCCGCGTAGGTTATAATTTTAGCGTTAGTTAGGGCCAGATTGCATAGGTCATTTATGTATATAAGAAGCAGGGTAGGTTCAAGGACACTACCCACCGGGATTCCGTAGGTTAACCACTCTGCTCGACAAGATTTTGACACATGACACATCAGTTGAATCGGGGGGGGTGATGCGAATTGTCATGAAATTCAAGAATTTTCGTGAACATTCAGCATTCGATTTTATGATGATAAATATGTCACGGCAGCTGTTTCACACGATAAGTTTGTGTTCAATATATTCAATACCGTGTTGAGGTTGGTAAAACGGCGTCAGTCTATTGCCAAATATGTGTAAAATACATATTACGGCACGCTTCCAAAAAATAGGTAACTTAGATGCGCTGGAAATAATGTACATAGACAAGTTTCTCGTTTGCTAACAAACTTGAAAAGGAAAAATTAATACAGTAACATTCTATCTGCGTTCTTATTTTTGCTATTATTTGTAGCGGCACTACACAAAGTACTTCAGCAACATGGAACAAAAAGTACTACAGCGCCATCTATGACGCAGAGGACCAACTAAACATTTAAATCCTGCATCGCGCAAGTAAAGATATTCGCGACTTAAGACTATACAGAAGAACCCGACAACAACTGTCGGGCGGTAGCCCACCAGACATAACACCCGTCTGGTCGGAGGATCCTCCCTTTTCTACGGGGGTTGAAGAGCTTTACACCCTGTTCTTCATACTCCCAAATTGGTGACCCCGAAATGGACGTCAGCGCAGCCTTCGAGCAACGTGACGTCATCAACATATCACTTCCTCAAACTTCCTCAAGCTTCCTCAAAAACTTCCTCAAGCTTTCGAGCAGTGAGTCATACAGCCAGCCGGCATCAAATGGGTGTTCCTGACCACCAGCATGCAGCAGAAGCATTCCTGGTCAGCACCCTCAGCCTCATCAAGCTACCTTGGCACTGCACTTTCGGCCGGTTGAGTGCTCATCCTCCCGGTCGACGCGAGCAGTCAGCCACATCGCGGCGCTGTACTACGTCCGACGCAACGGAGCACATGCAGCGCCGACCCCGACTCAAGGGGTTCGCACTACCGCCGCAGACAGTTCCGACTCACCGTGAACAATGCGGCTACGACTTTCTACTGGCCTGGCAAAAACATCACCAGATGTTACGACTCATTCTACTACCGACCCTGGTCTCCGGGGGGGAGTGATGTAGCGGCACTACAAAAAGTACTTCAGCAACATGGAACAAAAAGTACTACAGCGCCATCTATGACGCAGAGGACCAACTAAACATTTAAATCCTGCATCGCGCAAGTAAAGATATTCGCGACTTAAGACTATATAGAAGAACCCGACAACAACTGTCGGGCAGTAGCCCACCAGACATAACACCCGTCTGGTCGGAGGATCCTCCCTTTTCTACGGGGGTTGAAGAGCTTTACACCCTGTTCTCCTACCCCCAAATATTCATACATAATTTTATAAAAAAACACGATCAAAGTCTTGACAAATATTACTAAAAAACTATGTTGCAAATGTCGCAAAATGACACATCTTAGTGCTGACCGTAAGCCCAAGTTCTATCATTACGATTAAAAAGTGGCATTCAGCCTAATCGATACTCGCAATGAAATCGAGTTTAGAAAAAAAAAGAGTTGAGACTGAATTCTTGGTATAATTTCGAATAATAATTAATCATTTAATTTTATCTTTTTTAATAATTTCATTTAGTTATTATTCGATGCTTTCGGTTGACTTCAAGAGAAGGAGATTTATAAATAATAAAATAAAAACTTGCTTCTTTGTACCTAATCATTTTGATGATTATCATTTGGCAAGAAATAAGTCTCACAGTTCAAGCAAAGAAAAATCTGAAAATGGATCGATTTTCAATTTAACTGTAAGCACGGACAGAAACTATGGCTAAATACGCGTCGATTTTTTTGTTTCAAAATTTAAATTAAGAATACGCTCGCAATTCACAATTTTAAAGTATTTTAATTTACTACATCATTTATTGTGAATTTGGTTTTCTAATATCTGGCGGTTGGACTGGAAGCCGACCCCAAAATAGTTGGGTAAAGGCTAGGCAGATGATGATGAATATCTGGCGGTTGGATATAGAATGCCCAGGATCTCGGTAGGCATAATAAAAAATTAGTTTGTTCCGTCAAAGATACATTATATTACTTATTCTACAAAATTGTGTAAAGTACGGTTGGTTGGGTTATTGTGTTAGGTTGGAACAAACTTTTCTTTTGTTTAGATTATTCTTACCCACTGCTGGGCAAAGGCCTCCCCATACCTTTTCAACTCTCTCGGTGTTTTGCCTTCTCTGGCCAATCAGTCAAGAACGAGTGAGTCCAAATCATCACGCCAGTGTTTCTTGGGCCTGCCTCGGTGACGACGACCGACAAACTTATTGTCCTATATTTCGCAATCAGCAGTGCATGGGCCGTATCCTAAATAAACATTAGTTTATTTTTTCAAAGCGGTTCACTGTTCACTCTAAAACCTCTTTTTACAACTGCAAAGCTCAGGTTATCATAGGCCGTGGGCCGTGTTACTTGAGTGAGGCCGTGAACAGCTACAAGACAGAACCCTCAGGGCAAGAGTCCTACTCGCATTTCTAGAAGTTTTCTTAAAAATACAATTTTATAGTTTTTGGGGTTGCTACTAAACCAAGCTTATCTACGCATAAAAAAATAATGACGATTAAAAGTATTGGTCGGAGAGGGCAAAAGATAAAGAAAATTGGAAAGCCATGGGGAGTTTTGCCCAGCAGTGGGAGAGAACTGTCTGATAAAAAAAAAGTATTTGTAAATAATGAATACCTAATAACCAATCCATCTAACCATAACCCAATTTTGTAGACTAAATATAATTTATCTTGGTGGGAACCAAACAAACACTATGGCCTATCAAGATCCTTGGCGTTCTATATTCAACCAACCAATAGAAAAAAAAATCACAATAAATTATCTAGTAACTATAAATGCAATATAAATTGGAACAGCGAGTGCATTCCTAATTTAAATTTTGTCATGGAAAGAAAATCGGCGCGAATTTAGCCATAGATTAATCTGTTCTGTTTATTGTTGGGTCGGTTTTAACCATATAGTTCGGTACGGGCCCCTTCGGGGGCTTGACATACAAACCTCCGCTGGCTCGGTATCGGCCCCGAAAGGGGCTAGCATTTAAGTCATACATCATCCTCATTATTTATGTAAATATTTAATATTCTGATAATCAAATACTATGAGTGTGGTTTAATTAAGAGAGTTGGATAAAAAGCTCATATGTCAACGCCATTAAAACTACTGTATTTAGCGCGCAAGTTTCTTAATTTCACCTTACAAAATCCAAGTGCGTAAATACGGTCATCGCCATTTTGACAGCAGTGCTGGCCGAGGCTAAAAATCATAAAAAATGTGGTTTTCGGACATCCAAACTCCACTTTATTGATAATAATTAACTCGTCATTTAATTATGTGACGAATTCATTCACAGTTCAATTTAAATAAGCAGTGGTAATGATGAATTTTGGTATCTAAAGTCGAAGTTTCGCGCCAATAGTGCGTGTTTACATTTTTATTTTTCACATTATATCACACAAACGCATAAAGATTCGATAACAAATGTGACAAATATAATTTCAAATATTATAAACAACATGAAAATGCCCAGATCTTAGCGTAATTTACTAATTCAGGACCAATAACACGTAATATTCATTACCACTACTCAATTTGTATTCGAAATTGACGGCCATATTTTTTTTTTAAATTATTGTGATGTGTGAAAGCGATTATTTCAATCGATTCTTGTTTTGTAAATTTCGATTAAATCGAGTAATTAAATGTAAGGAATTTAAGAAATCGATAGATAGAAATTAAAATAATTTTGTTTTAAGCGTTAAATACAATAAAAAATGTTATAATATTTTTCTTTTATAATGCTAATCTTAATAGATTTTCGTACATTTTAAGTATTAAAACCGACCCAACAATAAACAGAACAGATTAATCTATGGTTAAATTCGCGCGATTTTGTTTCCATGTCAAAATTTAAATTAGGAATGCACTCGCTGTTCCAATTTATATTGTATTTATAGTTACTAGATAAATTATTGTAATTTTTTTTTCTATTGGTTGGTTGAATATAGAACGCCAAGGATCTTGGTAGGCCATAGTGTTTGTTTGGTTCCCACCAAGATAAATAATTATATTTAGTCTACAAAATTGGGTTATGGTTAGATGGATTGGTTATTAGGTATTCACTATTTACAGATACTTTTTTTTATCAGACAGTTCTCTCCCACTGCTAGGCAAACCTCCCCATGGCTTTCCAATTTTCTTTATCTTTTGCCTTCTCCGACCAATACTTTTAATCGTCATTATTTTTTGATGCGTAGATAAGCTTGGTTTAGTAGCAACCCCAAAAACTATAAAATTGTGTTTTTAAGAAAACTTCTAGAAATGCGAGTAGGACTCTTGCCCTGAGGGTTCTGTCTTATATCTGTTCACGGCCTCACTCAAGTGACACGGCCCACGGCCTATGATGGATAACCTGAACTTTGCAGTTGTAAAAAGAGGTTTTAGAGTGGACAGTGAACTGCTTTGAAATAAGAAAGTAATGTTTATTTAGGATACGGCCTATGCACTGCTGATTGCGAAATATAGTTAGGACAATAAGTTTGTCGGTCGTCGTCACCGAGGCAGGCCCAAGAAACACTGGCGTGACGATTTGGACTCACTCGTTCTTCACTGATTGGCCAGAGAAGGCAAAACACCGAGAGAGTTGAAAAGGTATGGGGAGGCCTTTGCCCAGCAGTGGGAAAGAATAATCTAAACAAAAGAAAAGTTTGTCCCAACCTAACACAATAACCCAACCGTACTATACACAATATTGTAGAATAAGTAATATAATGTATCTTTGACGGATCAAACTAATTTTTTATTATGCCTACCGAGATCCTGGGCATTCTATATCCAACCGCCAGATATTCATCATCATCTGCCTAGCCTTTACCCAACTATGTTGGGGTCGGCTTCCAGTCCAACCGCCAGATATTAGAAAACCAAATTCACAATAAATGATGTACCTAGTAAACTAAAATACTTTAAAATGGTGAATTGCGAGCGTATTCTTAATTTAAATTTTGAAATAAAAATCGACGCGTAGGTCGACCATAGGTTCTGTCCGTGCTTACAATTAAATTGAAAATCGATCCATTTTCAGGTTTTTCTTTGTTTGAACTGTGAGACTTATTTCTTGCCAAATTTCACGCTGCTAGTTCAACGGAAAGAAAGATCAAATCATCAAAATGATTACATAGAATCAAGTTTTTATTTTATTTTATTACTTATAAATCTCCCTCTCTTGAAGTCAACCAAAAGCATTGAATAATTACTAAATGAAATTATTAAAAAAGATAAAATTAAATGATTAATTATTATTCGAAATTATACCAAGAATTCAGTCTCAACCCTTTTTTTTTCTAAACTCGATTTCATTGCGAGTATCGATTAGGCTGAATACCACTTTTTAATCGTAATGATAGAACTTGGGTTTCGGTCAGCACTAAGAAGTGTCATTTTGCAAAACTTTCAACATAGTTTTTTGTAATATTTGTCAAGACTTTGATCGTGTTTTTTTATGAAATTATGTATGAATAATAGCAAATATAAGAACGCAGATAGAATGTTACTGTATTTATTTTTCCTTTTCGAGTTTTTTAGCAAACGAGAAACTTGTCTATGTACATTATTTCCAGCGCATCTAAGTTACCTATTTTTTGGAAGCGTGCCGTAATATGTATTTTACACATATTTGGCAATAGACTGACGCCGTTTTACCAACCTCAACACGGTATTGAAGATATTTAACACAAACTCATCGTGTGAAACAGCTGCCGTGACATATTTATCATCATAAAATCGAATGCTGAATGTTCACGAAAATTCTTGAATTTCATGACAAATCGCATCACCCCCACCGATTCAGCTGGTGTGTCATGTGTCAAAATCTTGTCGAGCAGAGTGGTTAATACCTACAATGCACGAAAATCTATTAAGATTACAATTATAAAAGCTTATAAATATATTATAACATTTTTTATTGTATTTAACGCTTAAAACAAAATTATTTTAATTTCTATCTATCGATTTCTTAAATTCCTTTCATTTAATTACTCGATTTATTCGAAATTTAGAAAACAAGAATCGATTGAAATAATCGCTTTCACACATCACAAAAATTTAAAAAAATAAATGGTCGTCAATTTCGAATACAAATTGAGTAGTGGTAATGAATATTACGTGTTAGTGGTCCTGAATTAGTAAATTACGCTAAGATCTGGGCATTTTCATGTTGTTTATAGTATTTGAAATTATATTTGTCACATTTGTTATCGAATCTTTATGCGTTTGTGTGATATAATGTGGAAAAATAAAAATGTAAACACGCAATATTGGCGCGAAACTTCGACTTTAGATTCCAAAATTAATCATTAACACTGCTTATTTAAATTGAACTATGGATGAATTCGTCACATAATTAAATGACGAGTTAATTATTATCAATAAAGTGGAGTTTGGATGTCCGAAAACCACAATTTTTATGATTTTTAGCCTCGGCCAGCACTGCTGTCAAAATGGCGATGACCGTATTTACGCACTTGGATTTTGTAAGGTGAAATTAAGAAACTTGCGCGCTAAATACAGTAGTTTTAATGGCGTTGACATATGAGCTTTTTATCCAACTCTCTTAATTAAACCACACTCATAGTATTTGATTATCAGAATATTAAATATTTACATAAATAATGAGGATGACGTATGACTTAAATGCTAGCCCCTTTCGGGGCCGATACCGAGCCAGCGGAGGTTTGTATGTCAAGCCCCCGAAGGGGCCCGTACCGAACTATATGGTTAAGAATTGGTGTTTGCTTACGTGATTTCCTAACTTTACGATTTCAGAACGCTCACTTAGACTCCTGTAACACCAATCCGTTACAAATTTTCAAGCAAAGAGGGGGGAACAGAGACTGTGTCAAAGGCTTTTGATTGGTCTTGGAAAATTGCAAATGTGTTGAGTTTACTCTTTATATTTTTTTTCTATGGTTCCGGTTACTTCTAGGAATGAGAGATATAAATGTAATATTAGTATTTAGGGTTCCGTACCTCAAAAGGAAAAACGGAACCCCTTATAGGATCACTCGCGTGTCTGTCAGTCTGTCCGTCTGTCTCAGCCAATTTACTCCGAAATAACCAGACCGATTGAGTTGAAATTTGATATACATATTATGTAAGTCAGTGACCCAAAGACGGACGTGTAACGTAAATTAATGAATTCTAAACATGGCAGCCTCTTTTGGGTGGTAAATTAGAAAATGAAAAATAAAGTTTTGTAAACTATATCGTGTAATATCAAAAACTGTGATACGCAGTCTGCACTAAAAGTATCGGGAATGGAATATTTCCACGGTTCCTGTCATATTAAAATCTTTTTAATTGAAAACTCCTTGGTTTTAAAAATCGAATACCATTTATTTATTTAAAAAAAGATTCTCGGTCTTATCACAAGGTTTTGTCAAACTTGTTTAGTCGTTGAGAAAATGGAATTGACTCGAGAAAATTCAAGAGCGATGAATTTTTATGACTTTCGAAGTGGTTTAACACAAAAACAGTGTGTTGACCGGATGATTGCTGCATTTGGTGATGATGCCCCATCCAAAACCACAATTTGTCGCTGGTTTGCTGAATTTCAACGTGGACGTGTCAAGCTCAGTGATGATCCCCGTCAAGGTCGTCCAAAAACTGCAGTCACCCAAGAAAACGTTGATGCTGTGCGTAAACTGATTGAGGAAGATCGACATGGGACATACCGCGAAATTCAGGCAACTTTAGACATTGGCATGAGTCAAATACAAATAATCGTGCATGAACAATTAGGTGTAAAAAAGTTGTTTTCCCGATGGATACCGCATTCGTTCTGTGAAGAGCAAAAAGCGGCTCGCGTTACTTGGTGCGTCAGAACTCTCGAAAGATTCCACGCAGGACCCTCGAATGCTGTATACAACATCGTATCAGGTGACGAATCCTGGATATACGCGTACGAACCCGAAACAAAAAACCAGTCACGAGTTTGGGTGTTCGAAAATTAGTTAAAGCCAACAAAAATTGTTTGTTCACGAGTGTTGCAAAAAAAATGGCGGCCACGTTTGTCTCCAAAACCGGCCATGTTGCGACTATTCCTCTTGAGGGACAAAGAACGGTTAATGCAGAATGGTATGCTAGCATTTGTTTGCCACAGGTCGTTTCTGATCTCCGTAAAGAGAACTGCAACCACCGCATCATCCTCCATCACGACAATGCGAGTTCTCACACCGCGCACAGAACAAAAGAGTTTTTAGAGCAAGAAAACATAGAATTATTAGACCATCCCCCGACCTAAGCCCTAATGATTTCTATACTTTCCCTAAAATAAAGAATAAATTGCGTGGTCAGAGATTTTCATCACCTAAAGAATCTGTGGACGCCTACAAAACGGCCATTTTGGAGACCCCAACTTCCGAATGGAATGGTTGCTTCAATGATTGGTTCCATCGTATGGAAAAATGTGTCAAATTTCGCGGAGAATACTTCGAAAAGCAATAAATACATTTTTAAATAGTAATGTTGTGTCACTTCCTTGATTCCCGAAATTTTCAGTGCCGCCCTCGTACATGTGTCTCATAATTTTAATTGAAGAGTGAGTGTGTACACTAATTTTTGAGAAATTTCATGTCATTAAGACCAGCAGTTTAGGCTGCTCGTTGATATATCAGTCAGTCAGCCAGAACTTTGAATTTTATATTGGGGGATGGAAAAACTATGATAAACACTGAAGACTTTTAAGTCTATTGACACCGAGACTAAAAAGTTTCACAGAAAACTCAACACTCCATTTTAACCTCTTAGGGATGGAAAATAAAGGGCCAATGAAGGAACATGGGTGTTTTTTAGTCAGTAAGAGTCTGACACTCCCTTCCGCTCCGCCCAGAGCGGGAGGAGTCATTTGATGATTTCTCACCCCCCCCAAAAAAAAAGAAAAAAAGAAAAAGGGATGGAATTTCGAAAAACCCATTGGCGGACCAGTGGCGAAGGGTGAAAATTGAGTCAAGCCGAAGAAAAAAATGAGAATTGGTATATGTTTTTTCTTTATTTTTTTTCCTATGTTTATTTGGACCTCATTTTCGTTAAAACAGTATCCTCGAAAACCATGAAAATGATAACCCTGAAAAAAAAACGAAAAAAAAAAATGGTTGGCCATTTCTCATTCATTTTTTTTTTCATTTTTTGGTTGGACACTTTAACATAGCATATAACCTCAATCTGTTACTAACCACTAACAACTTATGGGCTGATGTAGGTCTGAAATAAAGATATATATATATATATTTTTATTTCTAATTTTCATTTTGACCACAGTTTCGTTATCAGCGACCGCAAAATCCATGAAAATGACATCCATGACGAAAAAACCGAATATTTTCGTCGGCGCCATCTTGGATTTTCAATTTGACCACATTTTCGTTATCAGCGACCCCTAAAACCACGAAAATGACACCCACGAAGAACAAAACTGAAAAGTCAGCGCCATCATGGATTTTCATTTTGACCACATTTTCGTTATCAGCGACCCCAAAATCCATGAAAATGACACCCATTGCGAAAAATCCGAAAATCTTCATCGGCGTCGTTTTGAATTTGCATTTTGACCACATTTTCGTCATTAGCGACCCCAAAAACCAGGAAAATGACACAAAAAATGACGAAAAAACCGTGAAAAAATGGCTGTACTGTGATGTGATACCCACAGATGTGTTTGTAATAGACTATTTGACTACAGCAGACACCTATGCACTACGTTTGAGTGCCTTGTACCCGAAGGGAAGCCGGCAGAAATCGGCTTCTTAGGTGCCTTCGGCCCTGATACCTACTCTTCACAAAGAATTCACCCTTCAAATTACATGTCTTTAAGACCAGCGGTTTGGGCTGTGCGTTGATATATCAGTCAGCCAGGACTTTGAATTTTATATTTGGGGGGTGATTTTGGAATAACTGTGATACACCCTTCTCATAATTTGAACTGAAGAGTATGAACACAAATTTTCAAGTCAACCGACACTGAGAATAAAAAGTTTCACAGAAAACTCAACACCCCATTTTACCCTCTTAGGGGTGGAACTTCGAAAAACCCTTTCTTAGTGGATATTTACTTTTCACAAAGAATACGACCTCAAAATTTCATTTCTCTAGGACCAGCGGTTTGGGCTGTGCGTTGATATATCAGTCAGCCAGGACTTTGAATTTTATATTGGGGGATAATTTTGGAAAAACTGTGATATATATTTTTCATAATTTTAACTGATGAGTATGTAGACTATCAAGTCAATCGACCCCGAGAATAATTAGTTTCACAGAAAATTAAAAACTCCATTTCACCCTCTTAGGGGTTGAATTTCGAAAAACGTTTTCTTAGTGGATATCTACTATTCACAAAGAATACACCCTTCAAATTACAAGTCTATCAACACTGAGAATAAAAAGTTTCACAGAAAACTCAACACCCCATTTTACCCTCTTAGGGGTGGAATTTCGAAAAACCCTTTCTTAGTGGATATCTACTCTTCACAAAGAATACGACCTCCAAATTTCATTTCTCTAGGACCAGCGGTTTGGGCTGTGCGTTGATCGTATATGTCAGTCAGGACTTTGAATTTTAAATTGGGGATGATTTTTGAAATAACTGTGATACACCCTTCTCATAATTTGAACTGAAGAGTATGAACACAAATTTTCAAGTCAACCGACACCGAGAATAAAAAGTTTCACAGAAAACTCAACACCCCATTTTACCCTCTTAGGGGTGGAACTTCGAAAAACCCTTTCTTAGTAGATATTTACTTTTCACAAAGAATACGACCTCAAAATTTCATTTCTCTAGGACCAGCGGTTTGGGCTGTGCGTTGATATATCAGTCAGCCAGGACTTTGAATTTTATACTGGGGGATAATTTTGGAAAAACTATGATACATGTTTTTCATAATTTTAACTGAAGAGTATGTAGACTATCAAGTCAATCGACCCCGAGAATATTAAGTTTCACAGAAAATTAAAAACTCCATTTCACCCTCTTAGAGGTTGAATTTCGAAAAACGTTTTCTTAGTGGATATCTACTATTCACAAAGAATACACCCTTCAAATTTCAAGTCTATCAACACTGAGAATAAAAAGTTTCACAGAAAACTCAACACCCCATTTTACCCTCTTAGGGGTGGAATTTCGAAAAACCCTTTCTTAGTGGATATCTACTCTTCACAAAGAATACGACCTCCAAATTTCATTTCTCTAGGACCAGCGGTTTGGGCTGTGCGTTGATCGTATATGTCAGTCAGGACTTTGAATTTTAAATTGGGGATGATTTTTGAAAAACTGTGATACACATTTATCATAATTTTAACTGAAGAGTATATAGACTTTCAAGTCAATCGACCCCGAGAATAAAAGTTTTACCGAAAATTCAACACCCCATTTCGCCCCTTTAGGGATGGAATTTCGAAGAACCCTTTCTTAGTGGATATCTACTCTTCACAAAGAATACACCCTTTAAATTTCATGTCTTTAACACCAGCAGCTTAGGCTGTAAGTTGATATATCAGTCAGTCAGTCAGGACTTTGAATTTCATATTGGGGGATGATTTTGGAAAAACTTTGATACACGTTTCTCATAATTGTAACTGCAGAGTAGGTACACAAATTTTCAAGTCCATCGGCCGCGAGAATAAAAAGTTTCATAGAAAACACAACACCCCATTTTACCCTCTTAGGGGTAGAATTTCGAAAAACCCTTTCTTAATGGATACTTACTCTTCACAAAGAATACACCCTCCAAATTTCATTGCTCTAGAACCAGCGGTTTGGGCTGTGCGTTGATATCTCAGTCAGTCAGTCAGGACTTTGAATTTTATATAATGTAGATTTCGAGCATTTATTTTAATATGCGTATTTCGAGCATCTATTTAGCATTTTGCGATCATTTATTATGCATATTTTACGATATTAAGTTGCTTATAATCCGGTCTCTAGTTATTGCTAAAAATCAAATGCTTAAATTTCAATTTGTCTAAGACCTCGAGTTTGTTCTTCCGCAATGATAGTCGACAAAAGATAATTAAGTTCATTTATTTCTCATTCTAACCTAACTTCGAGATCTAAATCCAAAAGCAAAATCTATAAAAATGCGAACTGCAAGATAACGACAGTGTAAGTTGTTAATAAAGAAATCATTTTTAATGGAAAAGTTGCATCAACGTAGAACATTCTGCAGGCGTTCATCTTCTCGAATGTTGCTCGATGTAGCCGTTTAACATTCTTGCACATTTTTTTCTCAGCATCTGGAACATAATAATATCTAAAGCAGCTTGTTACAATAGCGAGATAAATCAAATCGTATCGATGATTTTCATAATTAAGTTCAATGAACTTTGACCAGAAGTTTGCAGCGTTGATAGCGTTAGCAATTATTTTGTACAAGCCGAGTACATACATCACGAATAGATTGTCAAATTCTAAATTAACGCGAGCGAAGCCGCGGGCAAAAGCTAGTTTCTATAATAACATAATTCAATCATGATTTGAAAGACACGTGGCGCCACCTATTACAAAAAGCACATTATTGTTCTTTTTCTCAGGAACAGTACTTGTTTTCGGGATGAAAGGTATATGTCCGTTTCTGTATACCTAAGAAAGTATATGCAAAATTTCAGGATGATTGGTTTAATGGTTTAGACGTGAAAAGGTAACAAACAAACAAACTTACTTTGGCATTTATAATATTAAGTATGGAGTATCGATAGGTGTCTCAAAAGTGGTGTTGCAGGACATGAGGTGGGTTATTTTTTTCCTAATTTGAGCAAATAAATGAATTCTTTCCGTCGCCATATTGCAAGCTGGTTCATATTTTACCATAACATGAGCTACTCGAACTTGAAAAATACGAAAATACTAGAGAGGCAAAAAAGAACCTATGAAACACTCGTTATTTCCAAAAAACATCGTAAACATTACCTGAACAATCCGATTTCAGAATAAACGTGCACGAAGTTAGAACGTTATTCATTGATAAGTAGAACTCTTCAGTATGTACGCTCAAAATAACTTCAAATATCAAAGATCCTAGCATCCACATGTACAAGCTAATGATAGCAAACCGTGCTGATGACTGCAACAAAGATTGATTTTTAACGCATACAAATGCGAACAACACGTTACAGTAATAACAAATAAAAGTTCTAAATTAAAAATTATTAATGAAATTATTTAAGAACGAATACTCACATAACAAATGATTTCAAATTCATGCATAAGTGCAGCTAGTTTAAATAATTCAATTGAACCATGCAACCTGATTATGGCATGACAAAAAAGCTCAATGCTTTGAAACACGATCTGAAATATATATTACTAGTTATGTAATTTTACATAATTATCATTATTGGCCATCAATTTGTATCTAACGACCAATGATCCGTCATACCGTGTACTGGAAAGAATTCTTGTATATTTGATAACATTCCAAAATATTAACGTAAGCTTGAAACATTCTTTTGCAGTAACTTTCATTTTCGCTACGATCAATCTGTTGCAAATGTTGAGTTTGAGTGTTCCATAAATCAACTTTGTTACATAGTAGCTTAATAAGTCTGATAGCGCAAATATAGTTTAAATCGAAACAAAGTAGCGGAATCCAATCCAAAACATATATGAAGGGAAGGTCAATACTATAAAAACCATAAGCAATACTGACAATGAAACTTCCGAAGATAAAAATGACACTGATCCAATTCCAAATAATAAAGCGCTTGAAAAGATTATTTTCGTTAAGAAATCTGTGAACGTGTTGAATTTTCAAGATAAACGAAATATTTGTATTCGTTTCCAAGACATTGATTCTATAATTTATGACTAATCCGACTGAGTACAAGAATATACTGACGTAGGAAATGATGTACGCAATATTTACATAATTTCTTATAGCTTCGGTGAAATGCAACTCATAGATACGGTAGCAGTAAAAAATAATGAATAATATCATGACACACAATGACACCAACTTCAAAGCAATACTGTTTGGGTGTATCAAGTTATCCGTAATACGATATTTGGGACAGAGCAAAACATTTTGCATTAAATTTAAAGGTAAAAGCATCGACTGAACATCTTTGTCAACAAAGTTATCCAACAGAACTGGTGCACGATTGCCTGTTCCTTTGTTGAAATGTTTTTTTCCTCTTATTATAGACGCCATTTCACTTTGGTTATGCGAACACAAATGAATTAATTGATTGAAACTCTATTAATCGATTTTATAAATGTATTCTTGTTAAAATAAGACGGTTATTATTTCATTGTAAATAGTAGTCCATTAAGAATATTAAACATCACTGCCAACTATTGTGTTTAAAGGAATGATAGATCAGAAATGATCTGTCAAATTATGACTGAATAGAACTTTGATACAGTTTTATTCAGTCATAATTTGACGACATCGATATTAACCATCTTGTCCTTTTAAAATCTACGAGTCGCTATACTCCCAATTCGAATTTATCAGAACCTGAATATAAAACGCTTTCTCTATCTTTCTGTCTATACAGGGAGAAAGGAACACCTACGCACAAACGCTTATCACGTATTCAGTACATCATTCATTTATCGTCGTAACATCGAGATCATTACATCCAAAAGCGCAAACTGCAGGTTAACGACAGTGTAAATAAAACTTTTTTTTTAGTTTAACCTTTTTAAGTGCAGCTAGTTTAAATAATGCAATTGCACCTTGCAGCTTTTTTTTGGCATGGGAAATCGTCAAATGACTCCCCTCCCGCTCTGGGCGGAGCGGAAGAGAGTGTCAGACTTTTACTGACTAAAACCCATCCCTGTTCCTTCAAACTCAAACTCAAACTCAAAGCATTTATTTCAATTAGACCATTACAGGCACTTTTGAAAGTCAAAAACAAAAAAAGCTAAGCTACAGTCACATTCACAAGGCATAATAACTTGCGAAAGTACTGTAGTTGCACATTCCAAATCGTAGATCTCTATGGAGAAGAATGGGCAAGAAACTCCATGGACACTCTTTTTAATCAAAATATTGTTACAAAATCTTGGTTACATCATTCATGTTGAGATTATACATATATGTGAGAACGATGTACAAAGACGTGCACATTAAGAGCGTCCAGAGTAAAAGATTAAACTAACAATTTAAAAATAAAGTAATTAAAATAAACCGTGACAGCTAAGAGATGACCAGTCCCAACTGACAGCGCCCGTTCACGAACATGACGCATGGATCAGCGCCATTCAACTCAACCACATTGAAGGGAACTAAATGACCCGACACACCCGCCACCATCAGCGAGACATTTGTGTGAGCATGACATTCTCTCAGCCACCAGGGCACATTCAAGTCAATGAAGGTAACTAAATGTAAATGGTAGCTTTACAGTACATAGTACTCACACATGTGCTATGCGATTATATAATACTAAGAGATTGAATCTATATAATGCAAAGATATTTTTAGAATCTTCTGCAGCTTCCACAATAACTTCACATGGTAATCAATTAGTTTGCCCCTATGGTTGTGGAGCAGGACCAGCATTGAGCCAAGCATTTTTATCATCAATGTAATCCCCCAACTTATAATATGCTTGCCTACATAGTGTGCGTTTTATACAAGATTTAAATTTCGTCTCATTCAGTTGTAGAATGTGGGGAGGTATTTTATTGTAACATTTTAAACAGTACCCCATGAAAGATGAGTCTACTTTAGCTAGCCTGAAACCTGGTTGAGTTAGTTGGTCCCTATTTCTAGTATGATAGTGGTGTCGGTCACCTCTTTTACTAAATAAATGCAATTTTTTCCTAACGTACATGATGTTTTCATAGATGTATTGACAAGGTACTGTCATGATGTTAATTTCCTTAAACAGTTCTCTTAGAGAATCGCGACTACGTAGATCATATAAGGCTCTGATAGCTCTTTTCTGCAGAATAAATATAGACTCAATCTCTGCAGCCCGTCCCCATAGTAAAATACCGTATGACATAATACTATGAAAATAACTAAAATAGACTAGCCTCGCTTAGTATATGTAATAGTAGTAGTATATAAATATATATATATATATATATAGTGTAATATTGTATAGTTTTATATATAGGTATTGTATGTATTAGTTTAGTTTATAAAATAAGTTAGTTTAAGTTTTAAATTTACTGATTGTGCACGTAGGTTATCCTCTATCGCTAATCTCGCAATCAAAGTAAGGTTTGCTGTAAGAAAACCCAATTTTGGGTTAAGCTCGCCGTTGTACATAAGCTATATATTGTAATGTTGTGTGTATATCTTTTAATTTTGTGTGCAATAAAGAATAAGAATAAGAATACCTTTTCAAACACCTTGCTGAAAACCGGCAACACGGATACGGGTCTATAGTTATTGGTGTCTTTACTGTCCCCGGATTTGAAAAGTGGTATTACCTTGCTGTATTTCATAAGGTCCGGGAAGACTCCTTGGTCCACACATAAATTAAGGCTAAGAACGGTGCTATAGTCTCAATAATAGCTTGACAAACTTTAATGGACATTCCCCATAGATCTTCAGTTAATTTAATTTTGATTTCCTTAAAAGCTTTAATGACTGTGATGGGGTTTATATGCTTAAATTGAAACTCAACCGGACAGGCTGAAACGTTCGCTCTTAACAAATCAATAGAAACCAAGGGTGAGGAATTTAAGGTTTCAGTAGTTTTAAGTGGGATACTAGTGAAGAAATCTACAAATTCTTGAGCAACTTCGTTTTTAGAGCTTATAAGACCACGTGAAGTATCTAGTGTGATATCATTATTATATTTTTTATGTCTATTAGTTTCACTATTGATAATTTTCCAAACCGTCTTTATTTTATTATCGGCGGATTTAATCTTGTTGCTAATGAATAAGGCTTTAGCTACCTTACAAGTGTTTTTAAAAATTTTAGAGTAAGTTGCAACATATTTATTAAAAGTTTCTGAGTTGATGTAAGGCTTAAGGTCGTACAGTTCAAACAATCGCTCCCTACTTTTCCTAATACCCTTAGTTGCCCAGTCACTGAACATAAACTTTGGGCAAATAGATTTAGTTTTCATTTTTAATGTATTATTAAACTCGGTGTAAACTACCGAAAAGAATTCCTCATAAAAGTGATTTACATTTTCAATAATATGGTCCGGAATACCTAAATTACTAATTAAGTTATTATTAAATTTATTTAAATTACTGGGTGTCATTTGTCTAGACTTTATCTGATTTTTTTGTAATGGTGTGTAGGACTCGAAAACAACGGTTTGACCGCTATGTTTAGAAGGAAGGTAATTTACAATTGATTTATCCAAGTAGTCGCAGCAACAAAAAACATTATCAATACATGTTGCAGTATTTGTAGTAATTCGGGTTGGTTCCGAAAACACGTTTAACAAATTAAATGATTTAAAAAGATGTAATAATCTACTGCTATTTGAATTTCGATCTAAAATATTAACATTAAAGTCACCACAGATTACCAGTGATTTATTGCCAGTTGCAAGCTTTGCTACAGTATCTTCCATTACCGATTCATAAATAGAGTAGTTTTGATAATTTGGGGGTCTGTAAACGCACACTATAACATGCCTATCCAGCTCAACACAAGACAGCTCAATATTATGTTCAACCGATAGATCAACAATATCACTACGAGTCTTAAATTTAATACAATTTTTAACTAAGATTAATGAACCCCCACGAATCTTAGCTTTCCGGTTAAAGCAACTGCCCACACTGTAATTTGCGTAATTAATTAGCATTTCATAATCTTTTAACCAATGCTCAGTGAAACAAACAATTTCAAACTTTGTTTTTTCTAAAAACAATTCAATTTCTAGTTGCTTTGAAGAGAAACCTTGAATGTTTTGATGAAATAATTTCATGGAATTCTGCTTAGCCCCTTTTTTACATTTAGCTATTTGAGAGCAAGAAGATACAAGTCTATTGTTGTTGATCGGTGTAACATCAATATTACTGGTATCCTCTGTTGTCTTACTAACTAGTTTAAATGAGTATCCGGAGTGAGCCCCAAGACTCCTATGCCATCACAAGGCAATGAGATCCTACTACTAGTGGCCCCACTCCAGGATCTCCTATAGTTACACAATTGAAGAAAGAATGATTAGTATTATTACTAATAGTCGCGGTGTTAATAATTGAAGTAAACATTGACATACTACTTATGTCTGAGTGAATATTATATACTAATAACTTCTTTGCTTTTAATAATACTTCTTTGCCCTTTGTGTTCCAGGGCCGCGGTATCTCTTTCAAACAGTCCCGCAGCCCGGGCAGTCCCACAGCACTGCACCTTGCACCCTGACTAAACCTTGACAAAAAAGCTCAATACTTTGAAAAATAATCTAAAATAAATAAAACATTACATAAAAAAAAGAATTTATTACCGTCAATTAATTGTACATGAAACACTTATCTAAGTACTATGCAGCGTTACAACTAGGGGGAGGAGTGTTTCGGATGAGCTCTGGCACCCAATGGAAGATTTATCTTGTGTTTAGGGTGCCAGCGTCTTCGCCTATACTTTGAACATAATTATAACAGTAGTTGTAAGGCGAGCACAGTATATCATCATTAATTACAATACAATACTATATTTACTAGCTAATGCTACCAAGGTGTGGTCTATTTTTGTAGGTACCTATGTATGGGTGTGTACATGAGTGTGAGGGATAGATAAATACGGTGAAAACTAAACATATTACTTTACCAACTACATTAGGTTAAGCGATCGATATCTGTAGTGAGTCATTTCGTGATCTTAGCTTTCCAAACATTTAGACACATGGGAGCAATGGAGCAGAGTTTATTTATATTTATTTATTTACTTAAGGTTAGCAAACAACTGTTTATACGTAACATTACATTGAGATTGACAGGTACACATTGGCAGGTGTAACAATTACTTATAGGCTAACACCTCATGCACAGGAAACTGATTAAACATACAAAATTAATTATTATTATTACATATTTTTTGAATATGATTTAGGTTAGTTTTTGTTCTTAATATTAGGTTAGTTAAAACATTCAAATTAATTACTTATAAACATATTAACAAGAAAATGGAATCACAAATAATACAGATGTCAAGTTAATTAATAATTAGGAAAACAAAATACATTAATTAAGCTATGGTTGACAGTATACCGCTATGGTTGGTAGTATAAGAAAATTGGTACGACGCGACCTTCGATGCTCCAACACACGCTCAATAGAAAAAGCGATTTAGCAAAATCGGGGGTCGAAAGTGTTCGTCCAATCACTTGGGAGGAGCCACCTGACGAAGTTGACCAAATCTAGTGGGGATATCGTCGTTTCGAAGCCGGAGATTCTTTCGGAAGTCGAAAACTTCTACGGCCAGTTGTACGCATCGCATGCATCGCGACCTGATCCCGAAAATGAGGATTCCAGAGCCACCTTAACCCGCCATTTCACAGAAGACCTGCCAGAAGTCAGCCAAGACGAAATCGAGGCGGCTCTTAGACAGCTTAAGAATGGAAAGGCCCCTGGTGAGGATGGGATAACGACTGAGCTCCTGAAAGCGGGAGGACGTCCTGTATTAAGGGAGCTTCGGGAGCTTTTCAACTCAGTCCTGTTCTCTGGGAGAACTCCAGAAGCGTGGAGAAGGAGTGTGGTCGTTCTATTCTTTAAAAAGGGGAACAAGACCCTACTAAAGAATTACAGACCCATTTCGCTCCTTAGCCACGTGTATAAGCTGTTCTCAAGAGTCGTCACAAATCGTCTAGCGCGAAGGCTCGACGACTTCCAGCCACCGGACCAGGCCGGGTTTCGAGGAGGATATAGCACCATAGACCACATCCACACAGTGCGGCAGATCATACAGAAGTCCGAAGAGTATAATCGGCCGCTGTGTCTTGCATTTGTGGACTATGAGAAGGCTTTTGACTCTGTCGAAACCTGGTCAGTTCTGGAGTCTCTGCGGCGATGCCAAGTCGACTGGCGATACATCCAAGTGTTGAGAAACCTTTATGAGAACGCCACAATGACCGTCCAAACTCAAAACCAGCAAACGGAGCATATCCCATTGCATCGGGGGGTAAGACAAGGGGACGTAATCTCCCCGAAATTGTTCACCAACGCACTGGAGGATGTGTTTAAGACGCTGAAATGCGAAGGACGTGGCATTAATATCAACGGCGAGTACATCTCACACTTGAGATTTGCAGATGACATCGTCATACTGGCTGAATCGCTGCACGACTTGCAGCAGATGCTGGATGGCCTAGTTGATTCTTCTGTACGCATTGGTCTCAGGGTGAACTTGGACAAAACCCAGGTTATGTTCAACGAACACGTCACCCCAGGACCTATTGTTGTCAATGCCCTACCTCGGGCAAACTCTGCAGTTTGGTAAGAACAACTTGGAGAGGGAGGCTAATAGAAGAATTCAGCTGGGCTGG
Organism: Eurois occulta; assembly: GCA_950022335.1. Taxonomy (NCBI): domain Eukaryota; kingdom Metazoa; phylum Arthropoda; class Insecta; order Lepidoptera; family Noctuidae; genus Eurois; species Eurois occulta. Next base: position 3,598,177 of record OX465480.1, on the reverse strand, counting down.
GCAGCATTTGGGAAGCTTCGCCGGGTCTTCTCGTCGCGTATTCCACAGAGCCTAAAGACTAAGGTCTTCAATCAGTGCGTCCTGCCTGTTATGACTTACGGAGCCGAAACGTGGACACTGTCGGTACAGCTAGTCCATAAATTTAAGGTCGCTCAGCGAGCTATGGAACGGGCTATGCTTGGAGTTTCTCTGAGGGATCGCATTCGGAACGAGGTGATTCGACAGAGAACCAGAGTTGCCGACATAGCCCACAGAATAAGTAAGCTGAAGTGGCAATGGGCCGGTCATATTAGCCGTAGGACCGATAACCGTTGGGGTAGACGTGTTCTTGAGTGGAGACCGCGAATCGGCAAACGTAAGGTGGGACGCCCTCAGGCTCGGTGGAGTGACGATCTTCGCGGGGTGGCTGGTAGCAACTGGATGAGAGTTGCTGAGAATCGAGTTGAATGGCGTGCGATGGAGGAGGCCTATGTCCAGCAGTGGACTGCTATAGGCTGATGATGATGATGATGATGACAGTATACCAAAATGACGCTGTGCAAGGGCCGTTCTACATCCGTGCGTTGAGCAATCTGACAACATTCTAAAATATTGACGTAAGCTTGAAACATTATTTTGTATTCGTTTTGTAGTTTTTTTTGCTTTGTTGATTTTCATTTTCGCTACGATCAATCTGTTGCAAATGTTGAGTTTGAATGTTCCATAAATCAACTTTGTTACATAGAAGCTTTATAAATCTGATCGCGCAAGTATAGTTTCAAATCAAAACAAAAGAGTACAAAAACTGGGTGACAGAAATGTCAAAACAAACCAAACAAGAAACGATACCGAGAATGAATATTCCAAGGATAACAATGACACTGATCCAATTCCAAATAATAAAGCGCTTGAAAAGATTATTTTCGTTTAGAAATCTGTGAACGTTTTAAAATTTCAACACAAACAAAAAGTTTAAAGGCTTTTTTGCAAAAAATATACCGACTTCAAAAATGTGAAAAATAACTTTAGCTTTAGAAGACGATGGCACAAAAACAAAATCAAACAAACAAAAGTCACCTGCTGCAGAAGCTTAGGAAAGAAGAAAAAAATTTTTTTTTTTACTTTTCCATTTTTCGTTTTAATAACATAAACAAATATTTGCTATGCATTTATTTTACATTGTTATGCATACATTTTATGGTAATAGGTTTATACTCAATGAACTGGAACTTAACATACCTTACTGTCGAAATGTGGGTGTACTGTACACGTCTGCGTAACCCCTCGGAGCATATAGGCGTGATGTTATGTTATGATGTTGTGTAAACAATAAAAATCTAAGCGATTGCAGCAATCAAGACAGATTTGCTGTCTATTATTGAAGAGTTCCGTTCCATATCTCCGAAGTCCATGATCAGACCATGACAATATTTCTATGGGACCAATTTGATAGTGTACTCTTTCGTATGAAAAAAATAATTTTGAAAATCGGTCCACAGTTAATATTTTACTTAAGTATTATCCTCCAAGTCCTAACCATTAAGGAGTTATACCTTCCATCATCAGCTCTTCAACATGAGGTGATGACTCCCAGATGTATACTTGAATAACTTTAGAAAAAACATGAAACACGTAATACGTGCCTATAAAATTTGAGGGTTGCCCTCGATTTCCTTGGATTTCATCATCAGATCCTGTCATGGTGACAATGGGGCCACTTCGAGAGTAAACTCTTTCGAATATAAAAATAATTTTGAAAATCGGTCTACAATTGACTGAGATATCGGTGAAATTGATTTATGTATATAAAACAAATACTGTCTAACATAGAACCTTTTTGGAAGTCGGTTGAAAAGTAAAAAATCATAATAAACTAAGAAGTTCGATTAGCCTACTGATAATTTTGTACAGTACCAATTTTTCTATATGCAATATAAAAATGCAATAAGCACTATGCTTATTGCAATTTTATATTGCATATTAAAGCACTTTTATTGTATATTTTGAGCATTTGTTAAGCATATTTCGATCATTTATTATGCATATTTTGCGATATTAGGTTGCATATAGTGAAGTCTCTAGTTATTACTAAAACAATGCTTAGATTTCGATTTGTCTAAGACCTCAGGTTTTTTCTTTCGCAATGATATAATCGACAAAAGATAATAAAGTTCATTTATTTATCGTCCCAACTTCGAGATCATTATTATTCAAAAGCAAAATCTATAAAAATGCGAACTGCAAGATAACGACAGTGTAAGTAGTTATTAAAGAAAGCATTTTTAATGGAAAAGTTGCATCAACGTAGAACATTCTGCAGGCGTTCATCTTCTCGAATGTTGCTCGATGTAGCCGTTTAACATTCTTGCACATTTTTTTCTCAGCATCTGGAACATAATAATATCTAAAGCAGCTTGTTACGATGATTTTCATAATTAAATTCAATGAACTTTGACCAGAATTTTGCAGCGTCGACAGCGTTAGCAATTATATTGTATAGGTGTCTCAAAAGTGGTGTTGCAGGACTATAGGATAAATGAATGAATTCTTTCCGTCGTCATACTGCAAGCTGGTTCATATTTTACCATTACATATTTTAAAAGTCACCGGGACGTTGCGGTCGCTTTATAGATTGAAAAATATCCTTCCATCACACATAAAGGTAATGCTGGTTCAGTCCCTTATCGTCCCCATACTTGACTATGGTGATGTGTGTTACTATGACCTGAATGCAGATCTCCTCAATAAACTTGACCGACTTCTAAATAACTGCATTCGATTCGTATTTAATCTCCGTAAGTATGATCATGTGTTCGCACATCGGTCGCGCTTAAAATGGTTACCCATCAGACAGCGCAGAGCGTTAAAGGCTTTGACAACCTTGTTTTCTCTTCTAGGCAAATCCACTTCCCCTTCTTATTTGACTTCTCACTTCCAATATTTATGCTCCGCGCACAGCAAGAAGCTTCGTTCTTCCAATTATCGTCTTCTATGATGTCCTACTCACCGCTCTGGTTTTCTTAAATCTTCTTTTCTTGTCCAGGTGGTTTTCCTTTGGAATGCGCTCCCTCTGATGGATATCAGGATGGCAACCAGTCAGTTCACATTTAAAGTAAAAGCTCGCGAACACTTACGTAAGAAGTTGGCAGACTCGTCCTACAATTAATTTGTTGTTTTTCTTTATCTATGTATGAATTTTAACTCTCTTTACTCTGTATATTTTATTTTTATGCATGTATGTATTTATTATTATATTTTATTCGTGTTAATTTTCTATATTATTATTGTACCTACTGTTTTGTCTCTGCATCACCCTAAGGTAGACTGGTAGAAAATGCCCACGGCATTAAGTCCGCCTTTGTACATTATGTGCATAAAGTTTTAATAAATAAATAAAATATTTTACCACTACATGATTTTTTGAAAAATAAAAAAGGACCTATGAAACACTCATTATTTCCAAAAAAATCGTAACATTACCTGAACAATCCGATTTCAGAATAAACGTGCACGAAGTTTGAACGTTATTCATTGATAAGTAGAACTCTTCAAAATATACGCTCAAAATAACTTCAAATATCAAAGATCCTAGCAGCCACATGTACAAGCTAATGATAGCAAACCGTGCTGATGACTGCAAGAAAGATTGATTTTTAACGTATACAAATGCGAACAACACGTTCCAGTAATAACACATACTAAAAGTTCTAAATTAAAAATTATAAATGATATTATTAAAGAACGAATACTCACATAATACATGATTTCAAATTCATGCATAAGTGAAGCTAGTTTAAATAATTCAATTGAAGCTTGCAACCTGATCAAAACATGAAAAAAAAGCTCAATGCTTTGAAACACAATCTGAAATAAATGTTATTAGTTATATAGTTTTACATAATTATTATTATTGGCCATCAATTTGTATCTAACGACCAATGATCCGTCATACCGTGTACTGGAAAGAATTCTTGTATAACTGATAACATTCCAATATATTAACGTAAGCTTGAAACATTCTTTTGCAGTAACTTTCATTTTCGCTACGATCAATCTGTTGCAAATGTTGAGTTTGAATGTTCCATAAATCAACTTTGTTACATAGTAGCTTAATAAGTCTGATAGCGCAAGTATAGTTTAAATCAAAACAAAGGAGAGGAATCCAATCCAAAACATATATGAAGGACAGTTTAATACTATAAGAACAAGCGATACTGACAATGAAACTTCCGAAGATAACAATGACACTGATCCAATTCCAAATAATAAAGCGCTTGAAAAGATTATTTTCGTTTAGAAATCTGTGAACGTGTTGAACTTTCAAGATAAACGAAATATTTGTATTCGTATCCAAGACATTAATTCTATAATTTATGACTAATCCGACTGAGTACAAGATGAGACTGACGTAGGAAATGATGTATGCTATATTTATATTATTTCTTATAACTTCGGTAAAATGCAACTCATAGATACGGTAGCTGCACAAACTAATGAATAATATCATGACACACAATGACACCAACTTCAAAGCAATGCTGTTTGGGTGTATCAAGTTATCCGTAATACGATATTTGGGACAGAGCAAAATATTTTGCATGAAATTTAAAGGTAAAAGCATCGACTGAACATCTTTGTCAACAAAGTTATCCAACAGAACTGGTGCACGATAGCCTGTTCCTTTATTTACACGTTTTTTTCCTCTTATTATAGACGTCATTTCACTTTGGTTATGCGAACACAAATAAAATTAATTGATTGGAACTCTACTAATCGATTTTATAAATGTACTCTTGTTAAAATAAGACGGTTATTATTTCATTGTACATAGTAGTCCATTAAGAATATTAAACATCACTGACAACTATTGTGTTTAAAGGAATGATAGATCAGAAATGATCTGTCAAATTATGACTGAATAGAACTTTGATACAGTTTTATTCAGTCATAATTTGACGACATCGATATTAACCATCTTGTCTTTTTAAAATCTACGAGTCGCTATACTCCCAATTCGAATTTATCAGAACCTGAATATAAAACGCTTTCTCTATCTTTCTGTCTATACAGGGAGAAAGGAACACCTACGCACAAACGCTTAACACGTATTCAGTCCATCATTTATTTATCGTCCTAACTTCGAGATCATTACATCCAAAAGCGCAAACTGCAGGTTAACGACAGTGTAAATAAAACTTTTTTTTTAGTTTAACCTTTTTAAGTGCAGCTAGTTTAAGTAATGCAATTGCACCTAGCAGCTTTTTTGTTTGGCATGGGAAATCGTCAAATGACTCCCCTCCCTCTCTGGGCGGAGCGGAAGGGAGTGCCATACTTTTACTGACTAAAACCCATCCATGTTCCTTCTTTGCCCTTTGTGTTCCAGGGCCGCCGTATCTCTTTCAAACAGTCCCGCAGCCCTGGCAGTCCCACAGCCCTGCACCTTGCATCCTGACTAAACCATGACAAAAAAGGTCAATGCTTTGAAACATGATCTAAAATAAATTAAACATTACATAAAAAAAAAAATATTACCTTCAATTAATTGTACATGAAACACTTATCTATGCTTTGCACACACCGCAACCCGATGGATGTGGCATTTGTACTGAGCGAGATAATACTCCGGTATATACTCCTCCAAGTCGTCGCTGTCGCGGGTCCATTCACTGGGTATCAAAGGGTACACAGGAGCGCAAATACCGAGAACTGCCCAAAACACCCTGTTCCTGGTTCATACTCAAGAGGAGAAAGCTTCTCTCGTCAGCCAGGGATACGGGTCCGGCGAGGGGTCACGCACCCTAACCATCCACGAGGCCCAGGGCCTGACCTTCGACAGCGTAATTATCGTCAACACCAAGTCCAGGCGACTCCAAATCCACGACAGCATCTCCCACGCGGTAGTGGCGGTGTCGAGACATACAGTCAGTTGCGTCTATTACACCGACGACGCCGATGACGCCACGAGCCGCTTTGCAAAGAGAGCGATGGATGCGCCTACTAAAACGGTCGTCGAGTACAACCTGAAGACGGCCATGCAGCATCGAGACGCGGTTGTTGTGGAAGCTTTGCTCAGGCTAGCGAAGCTGGTCATTCGACCCACGTAAATGTTAATCCCCATCCAAACCCCAAAAACCCAACCCAAACCGAACAACCCTAACCCAGTATAACAAAACATAGATTATGTAAAACTGCATGGCAGAGTGAGTCTGTCATACTCACGAAAAAGCTTTGCCGATGGTGGCGCTGCGCATCCGGTCGTTAAGTTCCCTAAAAAATGGTTGAGCTAAGCGGCGCGGATGTGCAGGTCATGTCCGTGAACGGATGCTGTCGGTCGGAGCTGGTCGGCTCACATTGCCATGCAGTTATCAGCCCTGTGTTATCAATAATATAGTGTAACCTTAGTTTAGTAACCTTAACTTGTAAGCAACTAGTAATATAGTAGGTAAATATAAATTGTAAGCCTGAAAAAAAAAAAAAAAAAAAAAAACTGCATGAGCATGTTTATTAATATAAAAAAAAAAAGATGGACTCACGTAGATTCTAAGTTTAGTATAATATAAGTGTCCGAAGTAGGAGCACGAATGCATTTTTAAGTAGTACTCACATAAAAAAAAAACAATATCAAACAAGGGCGCGGACCACCATGTCTGCGGTAGAAAATTAATAAAAAAAAAAAAAAAAAAAAACACTTATCTAAGTACTATGCAGCGTTACAACTAGGGAGAGGAGTGTTTCGGATGAGCTCTGGCACCCAATGGAAGATTTATATTGTGTTTAGGGTGCCAGCGTCTTCGCCTATACTTTGAACATATAACAGTAGTTGTAAGGCGAGCACAGTATATCATCATTAATTACAATACAATACTATATTTACTAGCTAATGCTACCAAGGTGTGGTCTATTTTTGTAGGTACCTATGTATGGGTGTGTACATGAGTGTGAGGGATAGATAAATACGGTGAAAACTAAACATATTACTTTACCAACTACATTAGGTTAAGCGATCGATATCTGTAGTGAGTCATTTCGTGATCTTAGCTTTCCAAACATTTAGACACATGGGAGCAATGGAGCAGAGTTTATTTATATTTATTTATTTACTTAAGGTTAGCAAACAACTGTTTATACGTAACATTACATTGAGATTGACAGGTACACATTGGCAGGTGTAACAATTACTTATAGGCTAACACCTCATGCACAGGAAACTGATTAAACATACAAAATTAATTATTATTATTACATATTTTTTGAATATGATTTAGGTTAGTTTTTGTTCTTAATATTAGGTTAGTTAAAACATTCAAATTAATTACTTATAAACATATTAACAAGAAAATGGAATCACAAATAATACAGATGTCAAGTTAATTAATAATTAGGAAAACAAAATACATTAATTAAGCTATGGTTGACAGTATACCGCTATGGTTGGTAGTATCAGAAAATTGGTACGACGCGACCTTCGATGCTCCAACACACGCTCAATAGAAAAAGCGATTTAGCAAAATCGGGGGTCGAAAGTGTTCGTCCAATCACTTGGGAGGAGCCACCTGACGAAGTTGACCAAATCTAGTGGGGATATCGTCGTTTCGAAGCCGGAGATTCTTTCGGAAGTCGAAAACTTCTACGGCCAGTTGTACGCATCGCATGCATCGCGACCTGATCCCGAAAATGAGGATTCCAGAGCCACCTTAACCCGCCATTTCACAGAAGACCTGCCAGAAGTCAGCCAAGACGAAATCGAGGCGGCTCTTAGACAGCTTAAGAATGGAAAGGCCCCTGGTGAGGATGGGATAACGACTGAGCTCCTGAAAGCGGGAGGACGTCCTGTATTAAGGGAGCTTCGGGAGCTTTTCAACTCGGTCCTGTTCTCTGGGAGAACTCCAGAAGCGTGGAGAAGGAGTGTGGTCGTTCTTTTCTTTAAAAAGGGGAACAAGACCCTACTAAAGAATTACAGACCCATTTCGCTCCTTAGCCACGTGTATAAGCTGTTCTCAAGAGTCGTCACAAATCGTCTAGCGCGAAGGCTCGACGACTTCCAGCCACCGGACCAGGCCGGGTTTCGAGGAGGATATAGCACCATAGACCACATCCACACAGTGCGGCAGATCATACAGAAGTCCGAAGAGTATAATCGGCCGCTATGTCTTGCATTTGTGGACTATGAGAAGGCTTTTGACTCTGTCGAAACCTGGTCAGTTCTGGAGTCTCTGCGGCGATGCCAAGTCGACTGGCGATACATCCAAGTGTTGAGAAACCTTTATGAGAACGCCACAATGACCGTCCAAACTCAAAACCAGCAAACGGAGCATATCCCATTGCATCGGGGGGTAAGACAAGGGGACGTAATCTCCCCGAAATTGTTCACCAACGCACTGGAGGATGTGTTTAAGACGCTGAAATGCGAAGGACGTGGCATTAATATCAACGGCGAGTACATCTCACACTTGAGATTTGCAGATGACATCGTCATACTGGCTGAATCGCTGCACGACTTGCAGCAGATGCTGGATGGCCTAGTTGATTCTTCTGTACGCATTGGTCTCAGGGTGAACTTGGACAAAACCCAGGTTATGTTCAACGAACACGTCACCCCAGGACCTATTGTTGTCAATGCCCTACCTCGGGCAAACTCTGCAGTTTGGTAAGAACAACTTGGAGAGGGAGGCTAATAGAAGAATTCAGCTGGGCTGGGCAGCATTTGGGAAGCTTCGCCGGGTCTTCTCGTCGCGTATTCCACAGAGCCTAAAGACTAAGGTCTTCAATCAGTGCGTCCTGCCTGTTATGACTTACGGAGCCGAAACGTGGACACTGTCGGTACAGCAAGTCCATAAATTTAAGGTCGCTCAGCGAGCTATGGAACGGGCTATGCTTGGAGTTTCTCTGAGGGATCGCATTCGGAACGAGGTGATTCGACAGAGAACCAGAGTTGCCGACATAGCCCACAGAATAAGTAAGCTGAAGTGGCAATGGGCCGGTCATATTAGCCGTAGGACCGATAACCGTTGGGGTAGACGTGTTCTTGAGTGGAGACCGCGAATCGGCAAACGTAAGGTGGGACGCCCTCAGGCTCGGTGGAGTGACGATCTTCGCGGGGTGGCTGGTAGCAACTGGATGAGAGTTGCTGAGAATCGAGTTGAATGGCGTGCGATGGAGGAGGCCTATGTCCAGCAGTGGACTGCTATAGGCTGATGATGATGATGATGATGACAGTATACCAAAATGACGCTGTGCAAGGGCCGTTCTACATCCGTGCGTTGAGCAATCTGACAACATTCTAAAATATTGACGTAAGCTTGAAACATTATTTTGTATTCGTTTTGTAGTTTTTTTTGCTTTGTTGATTTTCATTTTCGCTACTATCAATCTGTTGCAAATGTTGAGTTTGAATGTTCCATAAATCAACTTTGTTACATAGAAGCTTTATAAATCTGATCGCGCAAGTATAGTTTCAAATCAAAACAAAAGAGTACAAAAACTGGGTGACAGAAATGTCAAAACAAACCAAACAAGAAACGATACCGAGAATGAATATTCCAAGGATAACAATGACACTGATCCAATTCCAAATAATAAAGCGCTTGAAAAGATTATTTTCGTTTAGAAATCTGTGAACGTTTTAAAATTTGAACACAAACAAAAAGTTTAAAGGCTTTTTTGCAAAAAATATACCGACTTCAAAAATTGTAAAAATAACTTTAGCTTTAGAAGACGATGCCACAAAAACAAAATCAAACAAACAAAAGTCACCTGCTGCAGAAGCTTAGGAAAGAAGAAAAAAAATTTTTTTTTTACTTTTCCATTTTTCGTTTTAATAACATAAACAAATATTTGCTATGCATTTATTTTACATTGTTATGCATACATTTTATGGTAATAGGTTTATCCTCAATGAACTGGAACTTAACATACCTAACTGTCGAAATGTGGGTGTACTGTACACGTCTGCGTAACCCCTCGGAGCATATAGGCGTGATGTTATGTTATGATGTTGTGTAAACAATAAAAATCTAAGCGATTGCAGCAATCAAGACAGATTTGCTGTCTATTATTGAAGAGTTCCGTTCCATATCTCCGAAGTCCATGATCAGACCATGACAATATTTCTATGGGACCAATTTGATAGTGTACTCTTTCGTATGAAAAAAACAATTTTGAAAATCGGTCCACAGTTAATATTTGACTAAAGAATTATCCTCCAACTCCTAACCATTAAGGAGTTATACCTTCCATCATCAGCTCTTCAACATGAGGTGATGACTTCCAGATGTATACTTGAATAACTTTAGAAAAAACATGAAACACGTAATACGTGCCTATAAAATTTGAGGGTTGCCCTCGATTTCCTTGGATTTCATCATCAGATCCTGTCATGGTGACAATGGGGCCACTTCGAGAGTAAACTCTTTCGAATAAAAAAAGAATTTTGAAAACCGGTCTACAATTGACTGAGATATCGGTGAAATTGATTTATGTATATAAAACAAATACTGTCTAACATAGAACCTTTTTGGAAGTCGGTTGAAAAGTAAAAAATCATAATAAACTAAGAAGTTCGATTAGCCTACTGATAATTTTGTACAGTACCAATTTTTCTATATGCAATATAAAAATGCAATAAGCACTATGCTTATTGCAATTTTATATTGCATATTAAAGCACTTTTATTGTATATTTTGAGCATTTGTTAAGCATATTTCGATCATTTATTATGCATATTTTGCGATATTAGGTTGCATATAGTGAAGTCTCTAGTTATTACTAAAACAATGCTTAGATTTCGATTTGTCTAAGACCTCAGGTTTTTTCTTTCGCAATGATATAATCGACAAAAGATAATAAAGTTCATTTATTTATCGTCCCAACTTCGAGATCATTATTATTCAAAAGCAAAATCTATAAAAATGCGAACTGCAAGATAACTACAGTGTAAGTTGTTATTAAAGAAAGCATTTTTAATGGAAAAGTTGCATCAACGTAGAACATTCTGCAGGCGTTCATCTTCTCGAATGTTGCTCGATGTAGCCGTTTAACATTCTTGCACATTTTTTTCTCAGCATCTGGAACATAATAATATCTAAAGCAGCTTGTTACGATGATTTTCATAATTAAATTCAATGAACTTTGACCAGAATTTTGCAGCGTCGACAGCGTTAGCAATTATATTGTATAGGTGTCTCAAAAGTGGTGTTGCAGGACTATAGGATAAATGAATGAATTCTTTCCGTCGTCATACTGCAAGCTGGTTCATATTTTACCATTACATATTTTAAAAGTCACCGGGACGTTGCGGTCGCTTTATAGATTGAAAAATATCCTTCCATCACACATAAAGGTAATGCTGGTTCAGTCCCTCATCGTCCCCATACTTGACTATGGTGATGTGTGTTACTATGACCTGAATGCAGATCTCCTCAATAAACTTGACCGACTTCTAAATAACTGCATTCGATTCGTATTTAATCTCCGTAAGTATGATCATGTGTTCGCACATCGGTCGCGCTTAAAATGGTTACCCATCAGACAGCGCAGAGCGTTAAAGGCTTTGACAACCTTGTTTTCTCTTCTAGGCAAATCCACTTCCCCTTCTTATTTGACTTCTCACTTCCAATATTTATGCTCCGCGCACAGCAAGAAGCTTCGTTCTTCCAATTATCGTCTTCTATGATGTCCTACTCACCGCTCTGGTTTTCTTAAATCTTCTTTTCTTGTCCAGGTGGTTTTCCTTTGGAATGCGCTCCCTCTGATGGATATCAGGATGGCAACCAGTCGGTTCACATTTAAAGTAAAAGCTCGCGAACACTTACGTAAGAAGTTGGCAGACTCGTCCTACAATTAATTTGTTGTTTTTCTTTATCTATGTATGAATTTTAACTCTCTTTACTCTGTATATTTTATTTTTATGCATGTATGTATTTATTATTATATTTTATTCGTGTTAATTTTCTATATTATTATTGTACCTACTGTTTTGTCTCTGCATCACCCTAAGGTAGACTGGTAGAAAATGCCCACGGCATTAAGTCCGCCTTTGTACATTATGTGCATAAAGTTTTAATAAATAAATAAAATATTTTACCACTACATGATTTTTTGAAAAATAAAAAAGGACCTATGAAACACTCATTATTTCCAAAAAAATCGTAACATTACCTGAACAATCCGATTTCAGAATAAACATGCACGAAGTTAGAACGTTATTCATTGATAAGTAGAACTTTTCAAAATATACGCTCAAAATAACTTCAAATATCAAAGATCCTAGCAGCCACATGTACAAGCTAATGATAGCAAACCGTGCTGATGACTGCAACAAAGATTGATTTTTAACGCATACAAATGCGAACAACACGTTCCAGTAATAACACATACTAAAAGTTCTAAATTAAAAATTATAATTGATATTATTAAGGAACGAATACTCACATAATACATGATTTCAAATTCATGCATAAGTGCAGCTAGTTTAAATAATTCAATTGAAGCTTGCAACCTGATCAAAACATGAAAAAAAAGCTCAATGCTTTGAAACACAATCTGAAATAAATGTTATTAGTTATATAGTTTTACATAATTATTATTATTGGCCATCAATTTGTATCTAACGACCAATGATCCGTCATACCGTGTACTGGAAAGAATTCTTGTATAACTGATAACATTCCAATATATTAACGTAAGCTTGAAACATTCTTTTGCAGTAACTTTCATTTTCGCTACGATCAATCTGTTGCAAATGTTGAGTTTGAATGTTCCATAAATCAACTTTGTTACATAGTAGCTTAATAAGTCTGATAGCGCAAGTATAGTTTAAATCAAAACAAAGGAGAGGAATCCAATCCAAAACATATATGAAGGACAGTTTAATACTATAAGAACAAGCGATACTGACAATGAAACTTCCGAAGATAACAATGACACTGATCCAATTCCAAATAATAAAGCGCTTGAAAAGATTATTTTCGTTTAGAAATCTGTGAACGTGTTGAACTTTCAAGATAAACGAAATATTTGTATTCGTATCCAAGACATTAATTCTATAATTTATGACTAATCCGACTGAGTACAAGATGAGACTGACGTAGGAAATGATGTATGCTATATTTATATTATTTCTTATAACTTCGGTAAAATGCAACTCATAGATACGGTAGCTGCACAAACTAATGAATAATATCATGACACACAATGACACCAACTTCAAAGCAATGCTGTTTGGGTGTATCAAGTTATCCGTAATACGATATTTGGGACAGAGCAAAATATTTTGCATGAAATTTAAAGGTAAAAGCATCGACTGAACATCTTTGTCAACAAAGTTATCCAACAGAACTGGTGCACGATAGCCTGTTCCTTTATTTACACGTTTTTTTCCTCTTATTATAGACGTCATTTCACTTTGGTTATGCGAACACAAATAAAATTAATTGATTGGAACTCTATTAATCGATTTTATAAATGTATTCTTGTTAAAATAAGACGATTATTATTTCATTGTAAATAGTAGTCCATTAAGAATATTAGACATCACTGACAACTATTGTGTATAAAGGAATGATAGATCAGAAATTATCTACGACATCAACACAACACACACACGACGACATCGATATTAACCATCTTGTCTTTTTAAAATCTACGAGTCGTTATACTCCCAATTCGAATTTATCAGAACCTGAATATAAAACGCTTTCTCTATCTTTCTGTCTATACAGGGAGAAAGGAACACCTACGCACAAACGCTTAACACGTATTCAGTCCATCATTTATTTATCGTCGTAACATCGAGATCATTACATCCAAAAGCGCAAACTGCAGGTTAACGACAGTGTAAATAAAACTTTTTTTTAGTTCAACCTTTTTAAGTGCAGCTAGTTTAAATAATGCAATTGCACCTTGCAGATTTTTTTTGGCATGGGAAATCGTCAAATGACTCCCCTCCCGCTCTGGGCGGAGCGGAAGGGAGTGCCAGACTTTTACTGACTAAAACCCATCCATGTTCCTTCTTTGCCCTTTGTGTTCCAGGGCCGCGGTATCTCTTTCAAACAGTCCCGCAGCCCTGGCAGTCCCACAGCCCTGCACCTTGCACCCAGACTAAACCTTGACAAAAAAGCTCAATACTTTGAAAAATGATCTAGAAAAGAAGAAAAAAAATATTTTTTATATTTCCATTTTTAGTTGTAATGACATAAACAAATATTTGCTATGCATTTATTTTACATTATTATGCATACATTTTATGGTAATAGGCTTATCCTCAATGAAATGGAACTTAACATACTTAACTGTCGAAATGTGGGTGTACTGTACACATCTGCGTAACCCCTCGGAGCATATAGGCGTGATGTTACGTTATGATGTTGTGTAAACAATAAAAATCTAAGCGATTGCAGCAATCAAGACAGATTTGCGGTCTATTATTAAAGAGTTCCGTTCCATATTTCCGAAGTCCATGATCAGATCATGACAACTATTCTATGGGACCAATTTCATAGTGTCCTCTTTCGAATGAAAAAAACAATTTTGAAAATCGGCCCACAGTTAATATTTGACTAAAGAATTATCCCCCAACTCCTAACCATTAAGGAGTTATACCTCCCATCATCAGCTCTTCAACATGAGGTGATGACTTCCAGATGTATACTTGAATAACTTTAGAAAAAACATGAAACACGTACACGATTTCCTTGGATTTCATCATCAGATCCTGTCATGGTGACAATGGGGCCACTTCGAGAGTAAACTCTTTCGAATAAAAAAAGAATTTTGAAAATCGGTCTACATTGACTGAGATATCGGTGAAATTGTTTTATGTATATAAAAAAGAATACTGTCTAACATAGAACCTTTTTGGAAGTCGGTTAAAAAGTAAAAAATCATAGCAAACTAAGAAGTTCGATTAGCCTACTGATAATTTTGTACAGTACCAATTTTTCAATATGCAATATAAAAATGCAATAAGCACTATGCTTATTGCAATTTTATATTGCATATTAAAGCACTTTTATTGTATATTTTGAGCATTTGTTAAGCATATTTCGATCATTTATTATGCATATTTTGCGATATTAGGTTGCATATAATGAAGTCTCTAGTTATTACTGTAACAATGCTTGGATTTCGATTTGTCTAAGACCTCAGGTTTTTTCTTTCGCAATGATATAATCGACAAAAGATAATAAAATTCATTTATTTATCGTCCTAACTTCGAGATCATTATTATTCAAAAGCAAGATCTATAAAAATGCGAACTGCAAGATAACGACAGTGTAAGTAGTTATTAAAGAAAGCATTTTTAATGGAAAAGTTGCATCAACGTAGAACATTCTGCAGGCGTTCATCTTCTCGAATGTTGCTCGATGTAGCCGTTTAACATTCTTGCACATTTTTTTCTCAGCATCTGGAACATAATATATAATATTATATAACATATAATATTAAACATAACATATTATTATACATAACATATAATATTCAACTAAGAAAAGAACGTGTTTTTCTTATAAAAAAGTTAAATAATTATCAAATTAAATTAGAGGACAGTAAGAAATTTTATGAAATAGATACTCAAAACTTACAGTCTGAAATTCAAGTATTAGAGTGTCAACTAAAAACATGTTATTCTAAGTATGTGAACTCTCAAAAACAAATTAAGGAACATATCCTTGCTGCAAACGAGTTAGTCAATAGGTGTAACAGTAATGCAGACTGTGTAGACATGATGTCCTTTAATGACACTCAGTGTGTTTCACAAAGGGAATCCAGCCCTAACACTCTCCTGCCTGTGGAAACGGAGAACCCGACCCGGTTGGAGAGTGCTCGGGGCTGTATCCCCATTCAAGATTCGCCAGACATTATACAAGGTTCATCACAGGTAGGACAAACAGAAAGTAGTTCTGCCCGTTGTTGTAGTACAAATGGTTGCTGCTCAATTATGTTTTCGGATAGTTTAGGAAAAGGGTTAGGAAAATTAATTAGCAACAATCTGAGTCATTCTTCTCAAAATTACTGTACACCTCACGCTTCTTACAACCAGATAATGTCATCCATAATTCGGAAAGAATTAAATCCTAATGCCATCATAACTGTATTTGTTGGTAATAGTTCGAACGTCAAAATTGATGATATCACTGACAATGTCACTCAATTGTTAAAACTTAATTGTAAGAAAATTATTCTGTGTGCCTTTCCATATTTTGAGAAGTTGTCAAGCAGACAAAATCATTTTATACATAACCTTAACGATCGCATGCATTTATTAACATGTCACTATAGTGACAAGTTCGTATTTTTCGACACCAACAGTTTCGTTCAGAAATTGAAGTCAAAGAGAAATAATGCGTATCTGCCTCTTAGTTTTAGACGTCAAATAGCACGGCTATTAGCTTTTAATTTATACTCAGACATAAGTGGTATGTCGCAGTTTTTTGTAAATAGGTCTACTAAAATTAGTAATTTTACTAATTGCAATTATACAAATATTAACTTAGATTTAAACTAGTCAATAAGACAATAGAAGGTACGAATGACAACTTAGTTAAACTGAGCAACTTTAAGGTATCTTCTAGCTCTCAATCAATTAATTCTAAAAGAGGGGTTGAGCAGAATTCCTTGAAATTGCTTCATCAGAATATTCAAGGTTTTTCTTCCAAACAATTAGAAATAGAATTATTTTTAGAAAAAACCAAATTTGATATTATTTGTATTACTGAACATTGGATGAAAGATTATGAAATGCAAATTAATTATGAGAATTATAGCGTGGGCAGTTGCTTTAACCGAAAATCAATGCTGCGTGGAGGTTCATTAATTTTAATTAAAAATTGTTTTAAATCAAAACCACGTAACGACATAGTTGAACTCTCAGTTGAGCATAGCATTGAATTGTCATGTGTTGAGCTGGATAAGCATGTCATAGTGTGCGTATACAGACCCCCTAATTATCAAAACTACTCTATTTTTGAGTCAGTTATGGAAGATGTTTTGGGTAAACTTTCAAGTGGTAATAAATCAGTAATTATCTGCGGTGACTTTAATATTAATATTTTAGAAAATAACTCTAACAGCAGTAGACTATTAAGCCTTTTTAAATCTTTCAATCTGTCGAATGTGTTTTTAGAACCAACCAGAATAACTACAACTACTTCTACTTGTATTGATAACGTTTTCTGTGGCTGCGACTATTTGGAGAAAGCTATTGTAAATTACCTCCCCTCTGATCACTGTGGTCAAACTGTGTCTTTTGAATTTAACACACCACTGCAAAAAGTACAGATACAAACTAGACCAATAACCTCTAGTGCCTTGATCAAATTTAATAGCACTTTAATTGACAAGTTAGCTGTGCAGGACCTAAATATTATGAATGTTAATACTATATATGAAGAATTCTTTTCATTAGTGCAAACAGAGTTCAATAATACTTTTAAGAAGAAAACTAAAACTATCTGCCCGAAGTTTTTATTCAGTGACTGGGCAACTAAAGGCATCAGGAAAAGTCGGGAAAGACTTTTTGAGTTGTATGGCCTTAAGCCTTATATTAATACGGAAACTTTTAATAAGTATGTTGCTACTTATTCTAAAATTTTCAAAAATACCTGCAAGACAGCTAAAGCCTTATTCATTAGCAACAAGCTGAAATCTGCAGAAAACAAGATTAAGACTGTTTGGAAAATTATAAATAATGAAACAAATAGAAACAAAAGACACAACACTGATTACACACTGGACTCTTCCCGAGGGCTCATTAGCGCAAATGTCGATGTTGCTCAGGAATTCGCAACGTTCTTTACCAGTATTCCAATTAAAACCACAGAAACGCTAAATTCTTCGCCATCCCTTGCCATTAATTTATTAAGAGAGAATGTTTCAGCCTGTAATGTTGAATTTAAATTTAAACATATAAACCCTGTGGTCGTTATGAAGGCTTTTAATCAACTTAAAATAAAAAGTACTGAAGACCTTTGGGGTATGTCTACTAAAGTCTGTCAATCAATTGTTGAGACAGTAGCTCCCTATTTAGCCTTAATATTTAATTTATGTGTAGACCAAGGGGTATTTCCGGATTTAATGAAGTATAGTAAAGTTATACCACTTTTTAAATCTGGAGACGGCAAAGACACAAATAATTATAGACCTGTATCTATTTTGCCGGTTTTCAGCAAGATATTTGAAAAAGTAATGTTAAATCAAATGCTCTATCATTTTAATCGGAATGACATCCTACATGATCAACAATATGGTTTCACCAAAGGTCGTTGCACTACTGACGCCGGTGTCACCTTACTAAAGCACATCTTTAATGCATGGGAAGAGGCAAAAGATGCAATAGGCATCTTTTGCGATCTATCCAAGGCATTTGATTGCGTGAATCACGACACACTGTTGCTAAAACTTGAGCATTACGGACTGGGAAAACAAGCACTTAGTTTAGTAAAATCGTATTTAAATGATCGAATGCAGCATGTACAAATAAATGGCGTAAATTCATTAGGATTAAAAGTAAAGATGGGGGTACCGCAAGGCTCAATTTTGGGTCCTTTCCTTTTTCTAGTATACATAAATGATTTACCTCAGTTGCTGAAAAGTCAACCTCAAATGGTGTTATTTGCTGACGACACATCACTGATTTTTAAGGTAGACAGACGTGCACAAGAGATTGACGACGTAAATAACGCTATGCTTAAGATTCATAACTGGTTTACTGTAAATAATTTGGTGTTAAATGAGAAGAAAACTAAATGTATAAGATTCGCGTTACCGAATGTAAAAAGTAACGAATGTAACGTTGTATTGAACAAGGAAATACTAGAATTCGTCGATAAGACGGTTTTCTTGGGGATTACGCTTGACTCGAAACTGCAATGGAGTCCTCACTTAACAGCACTTGCAGGGCGGCTAAGTTCAGCCGCTTACACTGTCCTTAAAATACGGCAATTAACAGACGTGGATACCGCGAGACTGGTCTATTTTAGTTACTTCCATAGCATCATGTCTTACGGTATTCTGCTGTGGGGACGGGCTGCAGATATTGACTCAATATTTATTCTGCAGAAAAGGGCTGTAAGAGCCATCTATAACCTACGCAGACGCGAGTCTCTAAGAGAATTGTTTAAAAAAATTAACATCATGACGGTACCTTGTCAATATATTTATGAAAACATTATGTATGTTCGGAAAAATAGACATCTTTTTAGTAAAATAAGCGACAGGCATAATTTCAATACTAGAAATAAGGACAAATTAGATCAGCCACGTTTCAGATTGTCAAAAGTACGCACTTCTTTTATGGGGTACTGTGTAAAATTTTACAATAAAATACCACTTGACATTCTACAACTTAATGAGAAGAAATTTAAAACATGCATAAAACGCACACTATGTAAACGAGCATATTATAAGTTGGAAGACTATCTCGTAGATAAAAATGCATGGCTCAATGCTGGTCCTGCTCCACAGCCACTTGGGCTCACGAACTAAGATTTTATTGTTTGGAAGAGATGCTCCCCCTTTAATTCTTTAATTATACTTTTCTTTTTTTTTTTTCTCTTTCTCGTTTCTCTTTTGGAAACTTAGGGTGTGAATTGTATATTTTATATCAACATTGTGAGTGCAAACTAATTGATTATGAAGTGTGAAGTTATTGTGGAAGCTGCAGAAGATTGTAAAATATCTTTGCATTGTATAGATTCCATCTCTTAGTATTATATAATTGCATAGCACATGTGTGAGTACTATGTACTGTAAAGCTTCCATTTATATTTTATTATCTTTCATTGACTGGAATGTGTCCTGGTGGCTGAGAGAATGTCATGCTCACTCAAATGTCTCGCTGATGGTGGCGGGTGTGTCGGGTCATTTAGTTCCCTTCAATATGGTTGAGTTGAATGGCGCTGATCCATGCGTCATGTTCGTGAACGGGCGCTGTCAGTTGGGACTGGTCATCTCTTACCTGCCACGATTTATTTTAATTACTTTATTTTTAAATTTTTGGCTTAATCTTTTACTCTGGACGCTCTTAATGTGCACGTCTTTGTACATCGTTCTCACATATATGTATAATCTCAACATGAATGATGTAACCAAGATTTTGTAACAATATTTTGATTTAAAAGAGTGTCCATGGAGTTTCTTGCCCATTCTTCTCCATAGAGATCTACGATTTGGAATGTGCAACTACAGTACTTTCGCAAGTTATTATGCCTTGTGTCTGTGACTGTAGCTTAGCTTTTTTATTTTTGACTTTCAAAAGTGCCTGTAATGGTCTAATTGAAATAAATGCTTTGACTTTGACTTTGACTTTAATAATATCTAAAGCAGCTTGTTACAATAGCGAGATAAATCAAATCGTATCGATGATTTTCATAATTAAGTTCAATGAACCAGAATATTGCAGCGTCGACAGCGTTAGCAATTATTTTGTATAGGTGTCTCAAAAGTGGTGTTGCAGGACATGAGGTGGGTTATTGTTTTCCTAATTTGAGCAAATAAATGAATTCTTTCCGTCGTCATATTGCAAGCTGGTTCATATTTTACCATTACATATTTTAAAAAGTGACCGGGACGTTGCGGTCGCTTTATAGATTAAAAAATATCCTTCCATCACACATAAAGGTAATGCTGGTTCAGTCCCTTATCGACCCCATACTTGACTATGGTGATGTGTGTTACTATAACCTCAGTGCAGATCTCCTCAATAAACTTGACCGACTTCTAATTAACTGCATTCGATTCGTATTTAATATCCGTAAGTATGATCATGTGACCGCACAACGGTCGCGCTTAAAATGGTTACCCATCAGACAGAGCAGAGCGTTAAGGGCTTTGACAACCTTGTTTTCTCTTCTAGACAAACCCACTTCTCCTTCTTATTTGACTTCTCACTTCCAATATTTATGCTCTGCGCACAGCAAGAATCTTCGTTCTTCCAATAATCGTCTTCTATGATGTCCTACTCACCGCTCTGGTTTTCTTAAATCTTCTTTTCTTGTCCAGGCGGTTTTCCTTTGGAATGTATCAGGATGGCAACCAGTCGGTTCACATTTAAAGTAAAAGCTCGCGAATACTTACATAAGAAGTTGGCAGACTCGTCCTACAATTAATTTATTGTTTTTCTTTATTTATGTATGAATTTTAACTCTCTTTACTTTACATATTTTATTTTTATGTATGTATATATGTATTTATTATTATATTTTATTCTTGGTAATTTTCTGTATTATTATTGCACCTACTGTTTTGTCTCTGAATCACCCTAAGGTAGACTGGTAGAAAATGCCCAAGGCATTAAGTCCGCCTTTGTACATTATGTGCATAAATTTTTAATAAATAAATAATTTATTTTACCACTACATGATTTTTTGAAAAATACGTAAATGCTAAAGTGGTAAAAAAGGACCTATGAAACACTCATTATTTCCAAAAAATCGTAAACATTACCTGAACAATCCGATTTCAGAATAAACGTGCACGAAGTTTGAACATTATTCATTGATAAGTAGAACTCTTCAAAATATACGCTCAAAATAACTTCAAATATCAAAGATCCTAGCAGCCACATGTACAAGCTAATGATAGCAAACCGTGCTGATGACTGCAAGAAAGATTGATTTTTAACGTATACAAATGCGAACAACACGTTCCAGTAATAACACATACTAAAAGTTCTAAATTAAAAATTATAAATGATATTTTTAAAGAACGAATACTCACATAACAAATGATTTCAAATTCATACATAAGTGCAGCTAGTTTAAATAATTCAATTGAAGCTTGCAGCCTGATTAAAGCATGACAAAAAAGCTCAATGCTTTGAAACACGATCTGAAATATATATTACTAGTTATGTAATTTTACATAATTATCATTATTGGCCATCAAGTTGTATCTAACGACCAATGATCCGTCATACCGTGTACTGGAAAGAATTCTTGTATATCTGATAACATTCCAAAATATTAACGTAAGCTTGAAACATTCTTTTGCAGTAACTTTCATTTTCGCTACGATCAATCTGTTGCAAATGTTGAGTTTGAATATTCCATAAATCAACTTTGTTACATAGTAGCTTAATAAGTCTGATAGCGCAAGTATAGTTTAAATCAAAACAAAGGAGAGGAATCCAATCCAAAACATATATGAAGGACAGTTTAATACTATAAGAACAAGCGATACTGACAATGAAACTTCCGAAGATAACAATGACACTGATCCAATTCCAAATAATAAAGCGCTTGAAAAGATTATTTTCGTTTAGAAATCTGTGAACGTGTTGAATTTTCAAGATAAACGAAATATTTGTATTCGTATCCAAGACATTGATTCTATAATTTATGACTAATCCGACTGAGTACAAGAATATACTGACGTAGGAAATGATGTACGCAATATTTACATAATTTCTTATAGCTTCGGTGAAATGCAACTCATAGATACGATAGCAGTAAAAAATAATGAATAATATCATGACACACAATGACACCAACTTCAAAGCAATACTGTTTGGGTGTATCAAGTTATCCGTAATACGATATTTGGGACAGAGCAAAATATTTTGCATTAAATTTAAAGGTAAAAGCATCGACTGAACATCTTTGTCAACAAAGTTATCCAACAGAACTGGTGCACGATAGCCTGTTCCTTTATTTACACGTTTTTTTCCTCTTATTATAGACGTCATTTCACTTTGGTTATGCGAACACAAATAAAATTAATTGATTGGAACTCTATTAATCGATTTTATAAATGTATTCTTGTTAAAATAAGACGATTATTATTTCACTGTAAATAGTAGTCCATTAAGAATATTAGACATCACTGACAACTATTGTGTATAAAGGAATGATAGATCAGAAATTATCTGTCAAATTATGACTGAATAGAACTTTGATACAGTTTTATTCAGTCATAATTTGACGACATCGATATTAACCAACTTGTCTTTTTAAAATCTACGAGTCGCTATACTCCCAATTCGAATTTATCAGAACCTGAATATAAAACGCTTTCTCTATCTTTCTGTCTATACAGGGAGAAAGGAACACCTACGCACAAACGCTTAACATGTATTCAGTACATCATTGATTTATCGTCGTAACATCGAGATCATTACATCCAAAAGCGCAAACTGCAGGTTAACGACAGTGTAAATAAAACATTTTTTTAGTTTAACCTTTTTAAGTGCAGCTAGTTTAAGTAATGCAATTGCACCTAGCAGCTTTTTTTTTGGCATGGGAAATCGGTTAAAAAGTAAAAAATCATAGCAAACTAAGAAGTTCGATTAGCCTACTGATAATTTTGTACAGTACCAATTTTTCAATATGCAATATAAAAATGCAAAAAGCACTATGCTGATTGCAATTTTATATTGCATATTAAAGCACTTTTATTGTATATTTTGAGCATTTGTTAAGCATATTTCGATCATTTATTATGCATATTTTGTGATATTAGGTTGCATATAATGAAGTCTCTAGTTATTACTAAAACAATGCTTGGATTTCAATTTGTCTAAGACCTCAGGTTTTTTCTTCCGCATTGATAGTCGACAAAAGATAATAAAGTTCATTTATTTATCGTCCTAACTTCGAGATCATTATTATTCAAAAGCAAAATCTATAAAAATGCGAACTGCAAGATAACGACAGCGTAAGTAGTTATTAAAGAAAGCATTTTTAATGGAAAAGTTGCATCAACGTAGAACATTCTGCAGGCGTTCATCTTCTCGAATGTTGCTCGATGTAGCCGTTTAACATTCTTGCACATTTTTTTCTCAGCATCTGGAACATAATAATATCTAAAGCAGCTTGTTACAATAGCGAGATAAATCAAATCGTATCGATGATTTTCATAATTAAGTTCAATGAACTTTGACCAGAATTTTGTGTTATTTATGTATTCAGGTGTGGAATTAATAAACTATATTCAAATAGGATCACAACAGTTTTATTGCACAGACATGACAAGAGAGATTGTTCTAGTACACGTTACGCGAGAGCACGGTAAAAGTGACAGATACCAAAAAGTCACCATAGACAATATAACATCATAGATTTGACATAGAGGTTTTGTTCACAAAGTCCAACACTACCCCTTGAACTAAACGTGCATACCAATCTTAATTAAATGACAACACTACCCCTTAAACTTCTCACTTGAACACAACTCATTTATTATCGTAAACTGTTACTACACTAATTTAAGAAATGTTATAACACTTACTAATAAATAAGAATAACAACATTACACTGATAAAAGAGACAAAGAGAACTTAACATGTTTCTCTCTAGTTAATGGCTACCATGTCACCTGTAGGCACATAACAGATATCAATAAATTTATTATTTACAATATCCCTTATAAAATGATGTCTAATATCTATATGTTTGGTACGGGCATGAAACATTGAATTAGAGCATAGTTTTTGTGCTGACTGATTATCATTGTACAAGTTTATCTTACAATTAACTAGAAGGCATTCATTCAAAAAATACGTAAAAATAACGCTTCTTTGCAAGCATCTGAAATAGCCATGTATTCTGCTTCGGTACTTGAGAGAGCCACAGTTCTCTGCTTACGGCTTTCCCAAGATATAACAGAATCGCCTAATTTAAATACATATCCTGTGTATGAACGCCGATCAACCTCATTGGATGCCCAATCAGCATCTGTGTACCCATTTAAGACCAATCCGCCCTTAACATACTTAAGAAAGTAATGACTTGTACCTTTGAGATATCGCAGGACCCTTTTCGCAGCTTTCCAATGTGTTTCATCGAAACATTCGTTAAATTGGCTCAAAACGCCTACTGCATGAGAGATATCTGGTCTGGAACAAACTGAAATATACATTAAGCAACCTATTAGATTTCTGTAGTCGAAACGAGCATCCTTGACTTCACTTTTCTTAAGTTTTGATCCTACTTCCATAGGGGTTGGAGACGGTTTGCATTCAGTCATATTAAATTTACATAGAACAGTTTCAATGTAATGTGACTGATTTAAAGTAATTGATTCTTTATTCCTGCAAACGCTCATGCCCAATATTTGATGAGCTGGTCCCAAATCCGTCATCTCAAACTCTGACATGAGTTTTTCTTTCACCATATCTCTTTCTTTGGATATTGATGAAGAGAATAACATTATGTCGTCGACATAAAGGGCAATTATAACCATTTCCCTCTGTTGTCCTTTATAATAGACACATGGTTCTGAAGGCATTCTATGGAAATGGAGTTTATTTATTAACACTCCATTAATTTTTTCATTCCATGACTTTGCTGCCTGTTTTAATCCATAAACAGCTTTATCCAACTTATACACCTTATGTTCTTGTCCTTTCTTAACAAATCCTTCTGGTTGTTCCATTAGCACATGCTCTTTTAGATCACCGTTCAAAAAAGCTGTTTTGACGTCTAGGTGATTTATTTCCAGATCATATTCTGCAGCTAGTGCTAACAACAAACGGATAGTAGAGTAGCGGACCACAGGTGAAAAAGTTTCATTATAGTCAATGCCATACCTTTGAGAAAATCCTTTGGCAACCAGCCGTGCCTTGTATTTTAGGAGACTTCCATCTAAGTTCCTTTTTCTTTTAAAGATCCATTTGCATTTTACTGCTTTGTGATCTTTAGGTAGATCCACAAGGTGCCAGACTTTTTTGGTATTAAAGGATTTATACTCATCTTCCATGGCTTCCTTCCATTCTTTAGCTTCATTGCCACCTAGTGCTTCCTTAACAGTCTCTGGGTCTCCAAGATCCCTGTACTGTTGAGCTGCCAGTTGTGCAGATAGATCTTCATCTACAGCATCAGTGAAGTCTGTAACTGTCGAGTCTTCACTAGAACTCCCTGGAATATAGGTTTCATCCGATGAGTTATCTGCTTCAGATGAACTACTACTGTCATTGATACTAAATACTGTTTCCCTGTTCCTATTTCTGTCATCAGAAGGACAATTTGCAGAGATATGCCCTACATGTCGGTTCTGTATGTGAAACAACATGAACCAATTGTTTAGTACCATCCTCTGACAGATCCTTCTGCCAAAAACGATCTTCTAAAAACCTCACATGGTGTGCTTTAATACAATACCCAAGGTTTTCAGGATCCATGAGTTTGTAACCCTTTGTATTGTTACAGTAACCCACAAATATATATCTCTTTGCCTTCGAATCCAATTTCTTGTGATTTGAAGTCAAAGCATAGGCCAAGCAACCAAAAGTACGAAGGTGACTTACATCTGTCTTTGTGTTAGTCCATTTTTCCAGTGGTGTCATGCCCATGACAGCTTTTGTGGGTGAGCAGTTCTTCAGATACACTGAAGTGTTTACAGCCTCTGCCCAAAAACGTTTGTCAAGACCAGCATCTTCTAGCATACAGCGAGCTTTGTCCATGATGGTACGATTAGCTCTTTCTGCCACACCATTCTGTTGACTACAATGCGGGACAGTCATCTGGTGATGGATTCCTTGCTGCTGCAGAAACTCCTGAAACTTTTTATTAATATATTCACCACCATTGTCGCTACGAATAGTTTTTATTTTCTTATTAGTCTCATTTTCCACAAGCTTTTTAAATATTTTGAATTTTTCAAAAACTTCACCCTTTGACTTCAAAAAATAAACAAATGTTTTTCTTGAGCAGTCATCAATGAAAGTAAGAAAATAACAAGAACCACCAAATGACTTCTCTTGCATTGGACCACATAAATCCGTATGTATTAAGCCTAAAATCTCCTTAGACCTAGTATAAGACACTTTTGGAAAAGGTAATTTTGCGAGTTTTCCTTTAATACAGGCAATACATGATTGAAAACAAGTACTATCATAATTCATACCAATGACCATACCTTGTTTCATGACATTCATGCTCCTAGAGTTGAGGTGCCCCAGCCTGCGATGCCATACTTCCTGTGACACCAAGCTGCTCTGCTCTTGCTCTGACACATCACAGACCAGTAGTGATTTACTGCTGCTGTCAGACACCATGCATTGAGGCTGCACTTCAACATCAGCTCTACTGCTATTCCCTATAGTATCTAATTGAAAAATACCATTTACATAACTAGCGGTAGCAACAGTTTCATGCCCGTCCATTATTCTACAAGTTTTAGAATTAAAATTGACTTTATAACCTTTTCTTGTTAACTCACTCACTGATAAAAGGTTAGTTGACAGTTGAGGAACCAAGTAAACATTTGTTATTGTTCTAAAACCGCTGTCTAACTTAATTCTAACTTTACCTATTCCCGCAGTACATAACTGATCACCATTTGCAATGTTTACAGAGAGTTCTTTAGTTGATTTTAATTCTGACATAACACTCTTATTGTTGCACATATGGTTGGTTGCACCCGAGTCCACGTACCACACATCATTCTTGAGATTAACCGACAATGCTGACAATAAGCCCTTCTTCTTGTCCTTGACATTACTCACTGGAGTCGTAGAAGCAGCATTCTTAGGGCAATTCTTCTTTGTGTGTCCTGGCTTCTTACATCGGTAACATTTGATCTTCTTGACAGTAGTCAAAGCCGATGCATTCTCTGTCTTATCATCTCTTCTGTGAAACTCCTGTAATAATTTCATTTTTACAGTTTCACTGACAAGCTTGTCACTGGTATTCTCCAACGCCATGATGAGTGGGTCGTAATCGGATGTCAGTCCGCTCAGCATGATGACTGCTATGAAGTCATCGTCTAGTGGAGAACCTATGTCATGCAATTGTTGTGTAACTTCCGTTATTTTCGTAATGTAAGCCTCCATGTTACAAGCATTCTCTTCGAGTTTAGTTCCAAAAAGCAACCGCAGTAATCCTAAGCGTCTGCACAGACCCTTGTCCTCGTATGCGTTTTGTAGATTTGTCAATGCTTCGTAAGCCGATTTTGCGTTACGCACAAGCGAGAAAGCATTGGGATGTATAGAAAGACAAATTTTTGCAAGCGCGCGCTGATTTTTTCTTACATCTTTGCTTCCGTCGGTGGACTCGATACATTCGATGAGGTCCTCGTGCATCAGGAGCATCTTCATGGAAAACTTCCAGTTGTTGTAGTTTTCCGCCCCCTTCAGCCTTTCTATTGGAATTCCTGTGTGGTTTGCTTCGCTGGTCATTTTTTTCAAATTTTTGTAACCAAAGAAAAAAAAAAAAACACGTGCCGATCGGTTTTTTTTTGTTTTTCTTGTTTTTTCCTTACATAAAATAACTTTCGTTATCTATTTGAGTAGGTGCCTGGGCCCATAACCTGTTATTTATGTATTCAGGTGTGGAATTAATAAACTATATTCAAATAGGATCACAACAGTTTTATTGCACAGACATGACAAGAGAGATTGTTCTAGTACACGTTACGCGAGAGCACGGTAAAAGTGACAGATACCAAAAAGTCACCATAGACAATATAACATCATAGATTTGACATAGAGGTTTTGTTCACAAAGTCCAACATTTTGCAGCGTCGACAGCGTTAGCAATTATTTTGTATAGGTGTCTCAAAAGTGGTGTTGCAGGACATGAGGTGGGTTATTGTTTTCCTAATTTGAGCAAATAAATGAATTCTTTCCGTCGTCATATTGCAAGCTGGTTCATATTTTACCATTACATATTTTAAAAAGTGACCGGGACGTTGCGGTCGCTTTATAGATTAAAAAATATCCTTCCATCACACATAAAGGTAATGCTGGTTCAGTCCCTTATCGACCCCATACTTAACTATGGTGATGTGTGTTACTATAACCTGAGTGCAGATCTCCTCAATAAACTTGACCGACTTCTAATTAACTGCATTCGATTCGTATTTAATATCCGTAAGTATGATCATGTGACCGCACAACGGTCGCGCTTAAAATGGTTACCCATCAGACAGAGCAGAGCGTTAAGGGCTTTGACAACCTTGTTTTCTCTTCTAGACAAACCCACTTCTCCTTCTTATTTGACTTCTCACTTCCAATATTTATGCTCTGCGCACAGCAAGAATCTTCGTTCTTCCAATAATCGTCTTCTATGATGTCCTACTCACCGCTCTGGTTTACTTAAATCTTCTTTTCTTGTCCAGGCGGTTTTCCTTTGGAATGCGCTCCCTCTGAAGGATATCAGGATGGCAACCAGTCGGTTTAATTTAAAGTAAAAGCTCGCGAACACTTACGTAAGAAGTTGGCAGACTCGTCCTACAATTAATTTGTTGTTTTTCTTTATCTATGTATGAATTTTAACACTCTTTACTTTGTATATTTTATTTTTATGCATGTATATATGTATTTATTATTATATTTTATTCGTGGTAATTTTCTGTATTATTATTGCACCTACTGTTTTGTCTCTGCAACACCCTAAGGTAGACTGGTAGAAAATGCCCACGGCATTAAGTCCGCCTTTGTACATTATGTGCATGAAGTTTTAATAAATAAATAAAATGTTTTACCACTACATGATTTTTTGAAAAATAAAAAAGGACCTATGAAACACTCATTATTTCCAAAAAAATCGTAACCATTACCTGAACAATCCGATTTCAGAATAAACGTGCACGATGTTTGAACATTATTCATTGATAAGTAGAACTCTTCAGTATGTACGCTCAAAATAACTTCAAATATCAAAGATCCTAGCATCCACATGTACAAGCTAATGATAGCAAACCGTGCTGATGACTGCAACAAAGATTGATTTTTAACGCATACAAATGCGAACAACACGTTACAGTAATAACAAATAAAAGTTCTAAATTAAAAATTATAAATGAAATTATTTAAGAACGAATACTCACATAACAAATGATTTCAAATTCATGCATAAGTGCAGCTAGTTTAAATAATTCAATTGAAGCTTGCAGCCTGATTAAAGCATGACAAAAAAGCTCAATGCTTTGAAACACGATCTGAAATATATATTACTAGTTATGTAATTTTACATAATTATCATTATTGGCCATCAAGTTGTATGTAACGACCAATGATCCATCATACCGTGTACTGGAAAGAATTCTTGTATATCTGATAACATTCCAAAATATTAACGTAAGCTTGAAACATTCTTTTGCAGTAACTTTCATTTTCGCTACGATCAATATGTTGCAAATGTTGAGTTTGAATGTTCCATAAATCAACTTTGTTACATAGTAGTAATAAGTCTGATAGCGCAAGTATAGTTTAAATCAAAACAAAGGAGAGGAATCCAATCCAAAACATATATGAAGGACAGTTTAATACTATAAAAACAAGCGATACTGACAATGAAACTTCCGAAGATAACAATGACACTGATCCAATTCCAAATAATAAAGCGCTTGAAAAGATTATTTTCGATTAGAAATCTGTGAACGTGTTGAATTTTCAAGATGAACGAAATATTTGTATTCGTTTCCAAGACATTAATTCTATAATTTATGACTAATCTGACTGAGTACAAGAAGAGACTGACGTAGGAAATGATGTATCCTATATTTATATTATTTCTTATAACTTCGGTGAAATGCAACTCATAGATACGGTAGCTATACAAAATAGTGAATAATATCATGACACACAGTGACACCAACTTCAAAGCAATGCTGTTTGGGTGTATCAAGTTATCCGTAACACGATATTTGGGACAGAGCAAAATATTTTGCATGAAGTTTAAAGGTAAAAGCATCGACTGAACATCTTTGTCAACAAAGTTATCCAACAGAACTGGTGCACGATAGCCTGTTCCTTTATTTACACGTTTTTTTCCTCGTATTATAGACGTCATTTCACTTTGGTTACGCGAACACAAATAAAATTAATTGATTGGAACTCTATTAATCGATTTTATAAATGTATTCTTGTTAAAATTAGACGATTATTATTTCATTGTAAATAGTAGTCCATTAAGAGTATTAAACATCACTGCCAACTATTGTGTTTAAAGGAATGATAGATCAGAAATGATCTGTCAAATTATGACTGAATAGAACTTTGATACAGTTTTATTCAGTCATAATTTGACGACATCGATATTAACCATCTTGTCCTTTTAAAATCTACGAGTCGCTATACTCCCAATTCGAATTTATCAGAACCTGAATATAAAACGCTTTCTCTATCTTTCTGTCTATACAGGGAGAAAGGAACACCTACGCACAAACGCTTATCACGTATTCAGTCCATCATTTATTTATCGTCGTAACATCGAGATCATTACATCCAAAAGCGCAAACTGCAGGTTAACGACAGTGTAAATAAAACTTTTTTATTTAGTTTAACCTTTTTAAGTGCAGCTAGTTTAAATAATGCAATTGCACCTTGCAGATTTTTTTTGGCATGGGAAATCGTCAAATGACTCCCCTCCCGCTCTGGGCGGAGCGGAAGGGAGTGCCAGACTTTTACTGACTAAAACCCATCCATGTTCCTTCTTTGCCCTTTGTGTTCCAGGGCCGCGGTATCTCTTTCAAACAGTCCCGCAGCCCTGGCAGTCCCGCAGCCCTGGCAGTCCCACAGCCCTGCACCTTGCACCCTGACTAAACCTTGACAAAAAAGCTCAATACTTTGAAAAATGATCTAGAAAAGAAGAAAAAAAATATATTTTATATTTCCATTTTTAGTTGTAATAACATAAACAAATATTTGCTATGCATTTATTTTACATTATTATGCATACATTTTATGGTAATAGGCTTATCCTCAATGAAATGGAACTTAACATACTTAACTGTCGAAATGTGGGTGTACTGTACACATCTGCGTAACCCCTCGGAGCATATAGGCGTGATGTTATGTTATGATGTTGTGTAAACAATAAAAATCTAAGCGATTGCAGCAATCAAGACAGATTTGCTGTCTATTATTGAAGAATTCCGTTCCATATCTCCGAAGTCCATGATCAGATCATGACAACTATTCTATGGGACCAATTTCATAGTGTCCTCTTTCGAATGAAAAAAACAATTTTGAAAATCGGCCCACAGTTAATATTTGACTAAAGAATTATCCTCCAACTCCTAACCATTAAGGAGTTATACCCCCCATCATCAGCTCTTCAACATGAGGTGATGACTTCCAGATGTATACTTGAATAACTTTAGAAATAACATGAAACACGTAATACGTGCCTATAAAATTTGAGGGTTGCCCTCGATTTCCTTGGATTTCATCATCAGACCCTGTCATGGTGACAATGGGGCCACTTCGAGAGTAAACTCTTTCGAATAAAAAAAGAATTTTGAAAATCGGTCTACAATTGACTGAGATATCGGTGAAATTGTTTTATGTATATAAAAAAGAATACTGTCTAACATAGAACCTTTTTGGAAGTCGGTTAAAAAGTAAAAAATCATAGCAAACTAAGAAGTTCGATTAGCCTACTGATAATTTTGTACAGTACCAATTTTTCACTATGAAATATAAAAATGCAATAAGCACTATGCTTATTGCAATTTTATATTGCATATTAAAGCACTGTTATTGTATATTTTGAGCATTTGTTAAGCATATTTCGATCATTTATTATGCATATTTTGCGATATTAGGTTGCATATAATGAAGTCTCTAGTTATTACTGTAACAATGCTTGGATTTCGATTTGTCTAAGACCTCAGGTTTTTTCTTTCGCAATGATATAATCGACAAAAGATAATAAAGTTCATTTATTTATCGTCCTAACTTCGAGATCATTATTATTCAAAAGCAAGATCTATAAAAATGCGAACTGCAAGATAACGACAGTGTAAGTAGTTATTAAAGAAAGCATTTTTAATGGAAAAGTTGCATCAACGTAGAACATTCTGCAGGCGTTCATCTTCTCGAATGTTGCTCGATGTAGCCGTTTAATATTCTTGCACATTTTTTTCTCAGCATCTGGAACATAATAATATCTAAAGCAGCTTGTTACAATAGCGAGATAAATCAAATCGTATCGATGATTTTCATAATTAAGTTCAATGAACTTTGACCAGAATATTGCAGCGTCGACAGCGTTAGCAATTATTTTGTATAGGGTTCTCAAAAGTGGTGTTACAGGACATGAGGTGGGTTATTGTTTTCCTAATTTGAGCAAATAAATGAATTCTTTCCGTCGTAATATTGCAAGCTGGTTCATATTTTACCATTACATATTTTAAAAAGTGACCGGGACGTTGCGGTCGCTTTATAGATTAAAAAATATCCTTCCATCACACATAAAGGTAATGCTGGTTCAGTCCCTTATCGACCCCATACTTGACTATGGTGATGTGTGTTACTATAACCTGAGTGCAGATCTCCTCAATAAACTTGACCGACTTCTAATTAACTGCATTCGATTCGTATTTAATATCCATAAGTATGATCATGTGACCGCACAACGGTCGCGCTTAAAATGGTTACCCATCAGACAGAGCAGAGCGTTAAGGGCTTTGACAACCTTGTTTTCTCTTCTAGACAAACCCACTTCTCCTTCTTATTTGACTTCTCACTTCCAATATTTATGCTCTGCGCACAGCAAGAATCTTCGTTCTTCCAATAATCGTCTTCTATGATGTCCTACTCACCGCTCTGGTTTTCTTAAATCTTCTTTTCTTTTCCAGGCGGTTTTCCTTTGGAATGTATCAGGATGGCATCCAGTCGGTTCACATTCAAAAGTAAAAGCTCGCGAATACTTACATAAGAAGTTGGCAGACTCGTCCTACAATTAATTTATTGTTTTTCTTTATTTATGTATGAATTTTAACTCTCTTTACTTTACATATTTTATTTTTATGTATGTATATTATGTATTTATTATTATATTTTATTCTTGGTAATTTTCTGTATTATTATTGCACCTACTGTTTTGTCTCTGAATCACCCTAAGGTAGACTGGTAGAAAATGCCCAAGGCATTAAGTCCGCCTTTGTACATTATGTGCATAAATTTTTAATAAATAAATAATTTTGTTTTACCACTACATGATTTTTTGAAAAATACGTAAATGCTAAAGTGGTAAAAAGGGACCTATGAACACTCATTATTTCCAAAAAATCGTAAACATTACCTGAACAATCCGATTTCAGAATAAACGTGCACGAAGTTTGAACATTATTCATTGATAAGTAGAACTCTTCAAAATATACGCTCAAAATAACTTCAAATATCAAAGATCCTAGCAGCCACATGTACAAGCTAATGATAGCAAACCGTGCTGATGACTGCAACAAAGATTGATTTTTAACGTATACAAATGCGAACAACACGTTCCAGTAATAACACATACTAAAAGTTCTAAATTAAAAATTATAAATGATAGTATTAAAGAACGAATACTCACATAATACATGATTTCAAATTCATGCATAAGTGCAGCTAGTTTAAATAATTCAATTGAAGCTTGCAGCCTGATTAAAGCATGACAAAAAAGCTCAATGCTTTGAAACACGATCTGAAATATATATTACTAGTTATGTAATTTTACATAATTATCATTATTGGCCATCAAGTTGTATCTAACGACCAATGATCCGTCATACCGTGTACTGGAAAGAATTCTTGTATATCTGATAACATTCCAAAATATTAACGTAAGCTTGAAACATTCTTTTGCAGTAACTTTCATTTTCGCTACGATCAATCTGTTGCAAATGTTGAGTTTGAATGTTCCATAAATCAACTTTGTTACATAGTAGCTTAATAAGTCTGATAGCGCAAGTATAGTTTAAATCAAAACAAAGGAGAGGAATCCAATCCAAAACATATATGAAGGACAGTTTAATACTATAAAAATAAGCGATACTGACAATGAAACTTCCGAAGATAACAATGACACTGATCCAATTCCAAATAATAAAGCGCTTGAAAAGATTATTTTCGATTAGAAATCTGTGAACGTGTTGAATTTTCAAGATAAACGAAATATTTGTATTCGTTTCCAAGACATTAATTCTATAATTTATGACTAATCTGACTGAGTACAAGAAGAGACTGACGTAGGAAATGATGTATCCTATATTCATATTATTTCTTATAACTTCGGTGAAATGCAACTCATAGATACGGTAGCTATACAAAATAGTGAATAATATCATGACACACAGTGACACCAACTTCAAAGCAATGCTGTTTGGGTGTATCAAGTTATCCGTAATACGATATTTGGGACAGAGCAAAATATTTTGCATGAAATTTAAAGGTAAAAGCATCGACTGAACATCTTTGTCAACAAAGTTATCCAACAGAACTGGTGCACGATAGCCTGTTCCTTTATTTACACGTTTTTTTCCTCTTATTATAGACGTCATTTCACTTTGGTTATGCGAACACAAATAAAATTAATTGATTGGAACTCTATTAATCGATTTTATAAATGTATTCTTGTTAAAATAAGACGATTATTATTTCACTGTAAATAGTAGTCCATTAAGAATATTAGACATCACTGACAACTATTGTGTATAAAGGAATGATAGATCAGAAATTATCTGTCAAATTATGACTGAATAGAACTTTAATACAGTTTTATTCAGTCATAATTTGACGACATCGATATTAACCATCTTGTCTTTTTAAAATCTACGAGTCGCTATACTCCCAATTCGAATTTATCAGAACCTGAATATAAAACGCTTTCTCTATCTTTCTGTCTATACAGGGAGAAAGGAACACCTACGCACAAACGCTTAACACGTATTCAGTACATCATTTATTTATCGTCGTAACATCGAGATCATTACATCCAAAAGCGCAAACTGCATGTTAACGACAGTGTAAATAAAACTTTTTTTTAGTTTAACCTTTTTAAGTGCAGCTAGTTTAAATAATGCAATTGCACCTAGCAGCTTTCTTTTGGCATGGGAAATCGTCAAATGACTCCTCCCGCTCTGGGCGGAGCGGAAGGGGGTACCAGACTTTTACTGACTAAAACCCATCCCTGTTCCTTCTTTGCCCTTTGTGTTCCAGGGCCGCGGTATCTCTTTCAAACAGTCCCGCAGCCCTGGCAGTCCCACAGCCCTGCACCTTGCACCCTAAGTAAACCTTGACAAAAAAGCTCAATACTTTGAAAAATGATCTAAAATAAATGAAACATTACATAAAAAAAAGAATTTATTACCTTTAATTAATTGTACATGAAACACTTATCTAAGTACTATGCAGCTTTACAACTAGGGAGAGGAGAGAGAGGATTTTGACTACAACGCCATCTAGGGAAGTATCATGTCAACTTTTGCACATATGAAATATTAGACATACTACGATATTTGGGACAGAACAAAATATTTTTCATGAAGTTTAAAGGCTTTTTTGCAAAAAATATACCGACTTCAAAAATGTGAAAAATAACTTTAGCTTTAGAAGTCGGTGACACAAAAACAAAATCAAACAAACAAAAGTCACCTGCTGCAGAAGCTTAGGAAAGAAGAAAAAATTTTTTTTTTTACTTTTCCATTTTTAGTTTTAATAACATAAACATATTTGCTATGCATTTATTTTACATTATTATGCATACATTTTATGGTAATAGGCTTATCCTCAATGAAATGGAACTTCACATACTTAACTGTCGAAATGTGGGTGTACTGTACACATCTGCGTAACCCCTCGGAGCATATAGGCGTGATGTTATGTTATGATGTTGTGTAAACAATAAAAATCTAAGCGATTGCAGCAATCAAGACAGATTTGCTGTCTATTATTAAAGAGTTCCGTTCCATATTTCCGAAGTCCATGATCAGATCATGACAATATTTCTATGAGACCAATTTGATAGTGTCCTCTTTCGAATGAAAAAAATAGTTTTGAAAATCGGCCCATCCTCCAAGTCCTAACCATTAAGGAGTTATACCTTCCATCATCAGCTCTTCAATGACGTCATGCTCCCTGGCGGAACCACCTTTGCTGTAACAAGTATAAGTTACATGAAAAATTCTATGGAATGTCTATTAAATTCTAGTCCTATTAAAAAAAAGTCTATATCTCTAGTTTCGACGTAAACTTTTATTTAAAGTGGTTGCGCTGCAGAGTATCCTTCCCAGCGAAACCACCATGATATTTCTATTACTATACATAGTATTTGCAAATATATAGTATCAAATAATTCTATATTGAACTGGCACCCCTAAATCTTCAATCTAATTTAAATATACAAACCAAACGGTGCCTCAAACTTTGTCTTCGAAATAGTCGCTAAGTGCCTAGAAATAAAAATTGAAACAACTAGTTATATAAGAAATTAACCACTGTAAAACTTAACTTATGTTACACACCAAAAAAAAACATACTTCTTGTTACAAATTATAAAACACGTGAAAAAAAAATTCTTAAGTTCTTATATAACTAGTTGTTTGTTTTTCTTGTCCGTCATCAAAGAATATACTAATGGAGTTATTGCAGTACTTTCATTGTTGCTTCCAAAATCAGCATGTATAGTAAAAATCTGGTAAAATAGCATTGGACAACTTTTGAAAGTCCCGTCACCAAAAAACTCCTTAAGAACGCCCATTTTCGTTCTTGCCTCATCCGAACAAAATACCATGATTCGTGTATTACCCTCACAGTAGTCAGCTAGCAAAAAATTTTCAAATTTTGAAGGCACTTTAACATGTTTCACGTCATTAAAAATAGTCTTATCAACCCTAAAAGCTTTATTTCTGTAGCGGTAGAGAGAATTTTTCTTGGTTTCAAATGCAGGTATTGTAATTACCTTATCGAGTCCCAAGTCTTTTATAACATGTTGCTGATCTAACTTTTGTCCATCTGAGTCATATACTTAATTTATGTATCAGTCACGGTGTTTTTCCTGACCGTCTTAAGGTCTCTATTGTAAAACCCGTCTTCAAAAAAGGGGATAAACAGCAAATGGAAAACTACAGACCTATTGCGCTTTTGCCAATTTTCTCAAAAAAAATTGAGAAGTATATTTATAACGAGCTATATGCATATTTAGAAAAACATACGATTCTTTGCTACGAGCAAAAAGGTTTCCGGAAAAATAAGACTATAAATATGGCAATCTATGACTTCTTGAATACAATTATGACTAATTTTGATAAAAAGACACCTGTTTGTGCAATGTACTGTGACATGACACAAGCTTTTGACTATGTTGACCACAATATCTTGAGAAACAAACTGTACTCCTATGGTATAAGAGGTAATATTCTGGATTTATTAATGACTTATCTAACAAATAGAAAACAAAAAACTGCTATAACAGACCTAAATTTAAAGACAAAAGAAGAAGTTACATACCTATCCGAAGAACGTACTGTATACTTTGGCGTACCATAGGGCAGTGTTCTGGGGCCCTTACTTTTTTTAATCTATATCAATGACCTGCCCAAAGCGATAAATTACCCCATAACCCTATTTGCTGATGATAGCACAATAACAGTAGCTAGTAATAAACCTGACCAATACGAAGCTGATGTAAATGACGCGCTAATCTCAATAATCTCTTGGCTTAACAATAACAACTTAAAAATTAATCTAGGTAAAACTCAAATTATGCACTTTGGCCATAGAAAATCTAGTACAAAAATGGACGTAAAATACAAAAACAATATAATTAATGACGTAGACAGTGCTAAATTCCTAGGACTTATGATAGATAGACAGCTTAACTGGAAGAATCATATTGAAACATTATGCAAGAAAATAAGTTGCTCATCCTATGCCCTATATAAACTTGCTCCAACCGTTAACACGGATGCACTACTCACAGCCTATCATGGTCTTGTGGCATCTATGTTAAGATACGGCATCATATTTCGGGGTAACTCGACAAATAGGGAAGCCGCGTTTAAAGCGCAAAAGCGCTGCATACGATCTATGTTTGGGCTTCAGGTGATCGACAGTTGTGTATGTTTTGACACTACCAGCTTTGCATATATGAAACTGCCTTATTTGTGAGATTGAATCCAACTTTACAACGTAACAGGCGAAATGACATGCTAAGCGGACGCAGAGCCAATACAGCTCTTAAGCGGAAAAGCATATTCTGCAGAGCTCCGCAAATTTATAATAAAATTAAAAAATCAATTAGAGAGTTAGATTTGGCTAGATTTAAGACGCAATTTAAGGATTTTTTGATGTAATAAATGCTATTATAATTTGAATGACTACTTAAATGACACTGACAATTAATTTAATTCAACTATTATATTATTTAATTCGTACAAAACTGACATTCCTTTTTGAATTTAACTATAATTATTAAAAATATTATAATTTATCAGTATGACCAATGTAACAATTTATGTATGTAAAATTTGTATGCCCATGTGGTAGAATGTGATGAGACATAAACTCAAGACCATGGATAATATACATACCGACCATGTTCTGACAAATAAATGATGATTTGATTTGATATTTCGATTATTTATTATGCATATTTTGCGATATTAGGTTGCATAGAATGAAGTCTCTAGTTATTACTAAAACAATGCTTGGATTTCAATTTGTCTAAGACCTCAGGTTTTTCTTCCGCATTGATAGTCGACAAAAGATCCTTGTTCATTTATTTATCGTCCTAACTTCGAGATCATTATTATTCAAAAGCAAAATCTATAAAAATGCGAACTGCAAGATAACGACAGTGTAAGTAGTTATTAAAGAAAGCATTTTTAATGGAAAAGTTGCATCAACGTAGAACATTCTGCAGGCGTTCATCTTCTCGAATGTTGCTCGATGTAGCCGTTTAACATTCTTGCACATTTTTTTCTCAGCATCTGGAACATAATAATATCTAAAGCGGCTTGTTACAATAGCGAGATAAATCAAATCGTATCGATGATTTTCATAATTAAGTTCAATGAACTTTGACCCGAATTTTGCAGCGTCGACAGCGTTAGCAATTATTTTGTATAGGTGTCTCAAAAGTGGTGTTGCAGGACATGAGGTGGGTTATTTTTTTCTTAATTTGAGCAAATAAATGAATTCTTTCCGTCGTCATCTTGCAAGCTGGTTCATATTTTACCATTACATATTTTAAAAAGTCACCGGGACGTTGCGGTCGCTTTATAGTTTTTTTTTTTTTTTTTTTTTTTTTTTTATTAATTTTCTACCGCAGACATGGTGGTCCGCGCCCTTGTTTGATATTGTTTTTTTTATGTGAGTACTACTTAAAATTGCATTCGTGCTCCTACTTCGGACACTTACATTATACTAAACTTAAAATCTACGTGAGTCCATCTTTTTTTTTTATTAATAAACATGCTCATGCAGTTTTTTTTTTTCAGGCTTACAATTTATATTTACTATATTACTAGTTGCTTACAAGTTAAGGTTACTAAACTAAGGTTACACTATATTATTGATAACACAGGGCTGATAACTGCATGGCAATGTGAGCCGACCAGCTCCGACCGACAGCATCCGTTCACGGACATGACCTGCACATCCGCGCCGCTTAGCTCAACCATTTTTTAGGGAACTTAACGACCGGATGCGCAGCGCCACCATCGGCAAAGCTTTTTCGTGAGTATGACAGACTCCCTCTGCCATGCAGTTTTACATAATCTATGTTTTGTTATACTGGGTTAGGGTTGTTCGGTTTGGGTTGGGTTTTTGGGGTTTGGATGGGGATTAACATTTACGTGGGTCGAATGACCAGGGACTTCGCTAGCCTGAGCAAAGCTTCCACAACAACCGCGTCTCGATGCTGCATGGCCGTCTTCAGGTTGTACTCGACGACCGTTTTAGTAGGCGCATCCATCGCTCTCTTTGCAAAGCGGCCCGTGGCGTCATCGGCGTCGTCGGTGTAATAGACGCAACTGACTGTATGTCTCGACACCGCCACTACCGCGTGGGAGATGCTGTCGTGGATTTGGAGTCGCCTGGACTTGGTGTTGACGATAATTACGCTGTCGAAGGTCAGGCCCTGGGCCTCGTGGATGGTTAGGGTGCGTGACCCCTCGCCGGACCCGTATCCCTGGCTGACGAGAGAAGCTTTCTCCTCTTGAGTATGAACCAGGAACAGGGTGTTTTGGGCAGTTCTCGGTATTTGCGCTCCTGTGTACCCTTTGATACCCAGTGAATGGACCCGCGACAGCGACGACTTGGAGGAGTATATACCGGAGTATATCTCGCTCAGTACAAATGCCACATCCATCGGGTTGCGGTGTGTGCAAAGCAGCTCCTGGGTGATACCAGCCACCAGGTTTGGACGGGTATACCTTAACTCGAAAAGGTTCTCTCTGTCCAAAAATGGTAGCTGGTTTACGTCTCCGATGAGGACAACCTCGCTTGCTCCGGACAACTTCACTGCCATAGCTATGGCCCCAAAGTGGTTCATAAGAGCCTCGTCTACCGTTAGGCGGTAGCATTTCTCTTCCTTCTTGAACCCGTTGGCTAAGATTGAGGCCATAGTGCGCACCTTTGTCTTTACTCGGTCTCCTAAGCGGTGCGCAAGCTTCTCTCTGAGGTCTTTGGCAGCTTCGATCGTCGTGGTGGCTACAACGTCTTTCTCCGCATCGAAGTGCTTCACCACCCAGGTTGTCTTGCCGCAACCCGGGACTCCGTTTACCCACCTGATACTGGGTACCGTCCAACGCTCCTGCGATGCTGTGCTATCCGGGATCCCCGAAATGGACTGTGCCATGTCAAGGATCCTATCGTCCAGCATGATCTTGGTACATTTGGCGGTAACCACTATCGGGTTGTCGTTTGGTGTTTTGAATTTTAGTATTCCCACGCGCTCCGTTTCCTCCTCGTCCAGGGCCACAAACCCGTTGTTCGCGCTATAGGCTGCCATATACGAACCCACCATTGCCCCTTTGATGACTTGGGATCTGACGTTGTCGTACACGGCTGCCTCTGCCTCCTCGAGTAGTACACCTAGCAGTCCTTCGGTATTCCTTTGGAAGGTCTGCAGGATCTTCCTGCATGTCATAAGATTGACCTCTCTGGTCGCCCTCACGATTGCTACGTACTCGAGGAAAGCTTTATAGATTGAAAAATATCCTTCCATCACACATAAAGGTTTAGTGTGTGACCTTGGGTGTAGATTCAATGAAAGACTGGCAACGACTAACTCGTGTATTGTTTCTTCATAAACGACAAGTGCAAAGAGCGTGCTAGGACATACTGCACAATGTTTATATATTACGTACGAAATACAAACTTAGCTTACGCTACACAGGATACACATTTAGTATACGCTATGCCGTTACACTACTCTCCCCCCCCCCCCCTTTTTAAAAGAAACACTTCTTTGACAAAATAACCCGGGAAAGAAAAAAAAATTGTAACCATCACTTAACACAATATTACAGCTGAAATTGATACAATACATTTATTATTAAGTACACATTCGTTTCACAGTGGTTGGAAATTAGGTAGGTTTTACACAAATACACTCACTTATATCACTATTAGACCTTGACTTTAAACATCTTCATTATGGGAAGTTTCAACCGTTTGCTTCCGTCTAAAACTTTTACGAGCCGCTTCGAAAGCGGTCGACTGCAGAGATTGCATCTGCTTGGTCAACCAACTTTTCCATGTACCGATGCATCAACGGAAAAATAGACATAAACACGCTATGCTTATGAGTGGCAAAATTGAAGACCAATCAATGAAGGCTATTAAATTTACGTCGTAGCCTTTGACCGTCTGGGGGGCGATAGCAGCTGAGGATTTGACCTCGTCCTTCACTACGTAGTTTCCCATTTTATTTTTTAATTCTCTATTTTTTTCAAATGGAGATTCGTATTTGATCGTCATGCAAGTTAATATGTGAACAATTCTTATAATAAGGTATGATACGTTATATCAGACAGAAATCAGAAATAATTCTAACTTATTACAATAAACTTACTTAACTGCTTATTGTCCACTTCACAGCGGTATCAAGTTACCGCTTAAAACAGAACCCAATTACAATAATAATACAATACAATCAAGATTGTGTCAGCTGCATAATTCTGTGAAGTTGAAGTTTTGAAGCTTTGGACGCAACGCGACGCCGCGCCCGTTTCACAGCAACTGTTACTAGGGCTGCGCAGAAATGTCAGCGTGGTCGACGCGGCGGCGGCGGCGCCCCAGGCCGCCTGCGCGACGTTGCTGTCATCTGACTTTTGCTTGACGTATTTTTTTAACTTGTGTAATTTGTTTCGTTTTTTAATTATTTTATACAGTATATTTAAGTTATCACGTAAGTTTTATATCAATAATATATTTCTATGTTTAACAATGACTGTAGTGACGCCGAACGGAGTGCCAGTCAACCTACCACATCGCTGGATGTCCTAGTAAGATGCCCACATTGTTCCCAAGCACGGTTTTTTAAGGGTGAAAGAGGCTTGAAGATACATTTGGGGAAAAAACATAAGCTCCACAGTGTACCTTCTTCATGCCCTACATTGTCTACTCCCCTTACACCTGATCCACCCACTCAACCCTTTTGGAAATATCTTTC
Source organism: Eurois occulta (assembly GCA_950022335.1). Lineage (NCBI taxonomy): Eukaryota > Metazoa > Arthropoda > Insecta > Lepidoptera > Noctuidae > Eurois > Eurois occulta. The sequence goes on along the minus strand of OX465480.1, from coordinate 3,554,876 downwards.
AAAATTAAAAACTTCAACTCCTATTTTAAAGAGAGTTCCTCGAGGCGCGCGACCTTTAGTAGCATCAAGTTTGGCACGTTGTGTTGGCCTCGCCGCTCGAGAGAACTCTCAAAGTGCTTGGGAGCAATTACTCACCTTCCCATTTCGAATTCTACATGTGCAAAAAAATTTGGCAAACAAAAAAACCTTAACAACTCAAATTAAAGAAAACTGTAACATTTCGGCCCAAAGTTTTGACCCAAAATTTTCTGCACATCTCCCCCAAAGAGGTTTATTGCATCATGTAGAGTCTAAATTAGGTGAGGGTGATATCAGTGGTGCAGCTAGGATCATCTTCAGCAGCGATGTGGTTGCGCCGTACTCTCCAGAGACTCTTACAGCTCTGGAGAGCAAACACCCCGCCCCGGCAGATGACCTCACCTTCCCTGACCCCCCCGTTCCAGAAACTAACACACTACAAATTACAGCTCAGCAAGTATGTGCGGCTGTCTGTTCCTTTCGAAGTGGCTCCGCCGGCGGCCTCGAGGGCTTGACTCCGCAACACCTTAAGGATCTAATATGTTCAGGCGCCGGGGAAGCTGGTGAGTCCCTTTTGAAGGAGCTGACGGCCCTCATCAATCTCATGCTCTCCGGCAGTGTGAACGATGCCGTCATCGATATTCTGTACGGGGCCAATCTTTGTGCCCTGCGCAAGAAGGATGGCGGCATTCGTCCCATTGCCGTAGGGTCAACTTACCGTCGTATCGCAGCCAAAATTTGCTGCGCCTTTTACAGTGAAACATTGGCCAGCAAATTCCAGCCCCTTCAGCTTGGCTTTGGGTCCAAAGGGGGCTGTGAGGCTGCGGTACATGCACTTTCCACTTACCTTAATAGTGCTAAGGGTGAGGTCATCCTTAAGGTTGACATTAAAAATGCATTCAATTCCGTAAACAGGGACACCTTGTTGACAGAGGTTCAAAAAGAAATACCCAAAATTTACAGTTTTCTTTACCAATGCTACAGGAACCCCTCAAAATTACTCTATAAAGACAACCTTTTGGAATCAGCCGTTGGATGCCAACAGGGTGACCCTCTTGGGCCAGTCATTTTTAGTTTAGCAATTAATCCAATTATTCGGCAGCTAAATTCTAAATTCAACGTATGGTATTTGTATGATGGAACCCTGGGAGGAGATGTGGACACAGTCCTAAAAGATTTAACTTTTTTAAAAGAAAAATTCAGTTGCATTGGCCTAGACCTTAACCTTTCGAAGTGCGAAATTTACCTTCCTGAAACCACTGACAGACAGACTACCATTTCTAAATTTAACTCGTTAGCTCCAAATATCAAAATTACCGGAAAAAATTCTCTTCACCTCCTAGGGTCACCAATATTTGACGAATCTTTTCCGACGTTCATTGAAAAAAAAATTCAAAATTTTAATGTTGTTTCGGAGAGACTTTTCAAAATTAACATTCATTCGGCCTTCACACTTATTCGATACTGTTGTTTTGGACCAAAATTCACGTATAGCCTTCGCTCCTCTCATCTTTGGAAGCATCCACAGCTTTTAGAAAAAGTGGACCAAATAATTAGGAAAACTCTAACTTCAATACTTAATGTGGCCCTGGACGACCGAGCTTGGCAGCAAGCCGCACTTCCCATTCGTTTGGGTGGTCTCGGCGTCCGCAAAATTTCAAGTATAAGTTTACCAGCTTTCCTCTCCTCGGTCTACGGTACCGAAAAATTAACCAGGGATATTCTGACGTCCTCACTGGTCAATTTTGAGGTGCCGTATTTGACTGATGCGTTGAACGCCTGGAAAATGGCTTGTCCCAATACGGATGTGCCCGACAACCTGTCCTCCCAGAGACAGTGGGACGTGCCGCTCTGCAGTATTGTACGGAATAACCTTTTAAACACGTCAATCAATACTGTGGAGCGTGCCCGTCTGCTGGCCGTGGGGGAATGGGAGTCGGGCTTGTGGCTTCAGGCACTTCCATCTTTCACCATTGGCACTATGATGGATGACGCATCGTTCCGGGTCGCTACGAGTCTACGCTTAGGCGCACCTTGTGTTGCTCCGCATCGGTGTCATTGCGGTGAAGCTGTCGACAGCCTCGGACACCATGGCCTGTCCTGCTACAGGAGCGCAGGTCGCATTGCACGGCACGCCAGCATTAACGACATGATTCGTCGAGCTCTTGCCAGCGCCGGCGTACCAGCGGTTTTAGAACCAAACGGCTTGGTACGTGACGATGGGAAGAGACCAGACGGCATGACGTTGGTGCCTTGGAAGGTGGGTAGGCCTTTGGTGTGGGACGCAACTTGTGTCGACACCCTTGCGCCATCCCACATTTCAAGCACGGCGGGCTGTGCGGGCGCTGCTGCTGCGGCTGCTGAGATCCTCAAGCGGCGCAAATACTGTAACCTTATTGGTAACTACAGTTTTGAGCCGTTTGGGGTCGAAACGCTCGGGTCATGGGGCCCGAGTGCGCGTCTCCTTTTCAAGGAAATCTCTCGCCGACTAGTCGACACTTCGCGTGACCAGAGGGCTGGGTCTTTCTTTGGGCAAAGAATTAGCATTGCCATTCAACGTGGCAATGCTGCCAGTCTTCTGGGCACGTTTCCAGATGATAGCGATGCGGAGGAGTACTTTGACGCCTAAGACGTGTCATATTGTCATCGTTGTATATATATAGGTACTTTATTTTAGTCTTCTTTTTATATTTATTTTAGTTCTATTTGTAGTCTGTATATAAATGTACATAGCAATAAAAGTAACCGTATGTAATTAAAAATTAAATTTGTACACGTCTTAGAAATACTTATAAATTGAAACGTACGGGTCTTTTGCTGACTCGGCCGCTGCGCGTTTTATGTAAAGGTGCGGTTTCATTAGCGGGCGCGGAGCGATCCTCGCTAATCGCTGTTCCCGGACCTGGACTTACGTCTATTTCCTTATCATCTAACTTATTGCTATTACTTACCACATTGCTCGAACACGATTCTTTACACAAATATGCGGGTTTGAGTCGATCAATCGATATGTATGCCGTCCGACCCGCAAAATCTACCAAATACGTCTTATCTTTCCTGTTTAGGACTCTAAAGGGACCATCATAGGGTGGTTCCAAAGGTCTCCTAACCTTATCATTTCGTACAAATACGTGTGTGCATTTATCTAAATCTGCATATACGAATAATGTGCGAGCGTCCTTATGTCGCAACGGCTTCGGTTTCAAGTTCGTAATAAAGTTACGTAATTTTTCTACATATTGACAATGATCTAAAATTTTAGAGTTCGAGTCGCTACAAAAATCACCAGGTAAACGTAATGCCGTAGCAAAAGTTAATTCTGCAGCACTAACACCAGTATCATCTCGAATGGCGGCACGTAAACCTAACAAAACTATTGGTAGCTCGTCTACCCAAGTATTTGAGTTTAGCCTTGCCATTAGAGCTGCTTTTAAAGTACGGTGCCAACGCTCTATTTTCCCGTTCGACTGAGGGTGATACGGTGTAGTTCTCTTCTTATCGATGCCTAAATATCGGATAAGTTCCTTAAAAATACTACTCTCAAATTGTCTGCCCTGGTCGCTTGTCAGCTTAACAGGGCATCCAAAACGTGCGATCCACCCCTCTAATATCACTTTAGCTACAGTTTCTGCTGTGATATCCTTCGTAGGATACGCTTCAGGCCAACTCGTTTGGCGATCTATTATCGTAACTAGATATCTATAATCGTATATAGAAGTTGGCAAGGGGCCGACGATATCGACATGAATATGAGAAAATCGCTCCGCTAATGGAAAAAGTCCTAACTCAGTTTTTACATGCCCGGATACTTTTGCACGCTGACATTTAACGCAATTTTGTGTCCATTTGCCTATATCATTATTCGTCCCGTCCCAGAAAAATCTTTCTTTGACTAATTTTCGCGAATTCCTGGGTGACTTAGGTTATGTACTGATTCGAACGCTTCTCTCCTAAAGCTTAGCGGTATATACGGGTGAACCTTATCTGTTGACGTTTCACACGTTACCGGTAGCTCGCTTCCAGGTATCGCTATGTCTTTGAATATTAAATTACATTTGTTATTGTTACGTTGATTGCGCATTCAGGCCAGGTTCACATCGTTTGCTTAAGCTTGGGCGATCGCGGCGTAATCTAATATTGTAGCACATGTTATTGTCTCTAACCGCGATAACGCATCTGCTACAACGTTCTTGTCACCGTCTATATGCCTTATGTCAGTAGAGTATTCACTTATATAGAGAATTTGACTAACGCGACGCGGTAATTCATTATCAGAATTGGTTTTTTTGAACATGAATGTTAATGGTATATGATCCGTATAAATATCAAATGTCGTCCTTCTACCATGTTCTGAAAATATTTAATGGCCAAATAAATTGCTAGTAGTTCCCTATCGAAAGTACTGTATTTAGTTTGCGGAATTGACATTTTCTTTGAAAAATAGCCTAAAGGTATCCATTTATTGTTTACGAATTGTTGGAGAACGGCTCCCACACAGGTGTTCGATGCATCAGCATGAGCGCGAATGGGGTATCGGGTTGCGGATACGATAACGTCACTGCGCTTTGTAGCGCTGCCTTTTTTTTTTTTTTTTTTGGAGGGTGGGAAATCATCAAATGACTCCTCCCGCTCTGGGCGGAGCGGAAGGGAGTGTCAGACTCTTACTGACTAAACCACCCATGGCCGCGGTATCTCTTTCGAACAGTCCCGCAGCCCTTATAGCGCTGCCTTACACCGTGAGAATGCCTCGTTTGCACTTTCTGTCCATTCTACATATTTTTGTTCTATCTTTTTTCTTTGACTTAACTAAGTATTGATTTAAATGACCTTGATATTCTACTGCATTAGGTAAATGTAAACGGTAGAAATTAACCATCCCTAACAATCGTCTGAGCTGTTCGATAGTTACTGGTTTAGGGAAATTATTTATGGCATCCATTTTCTCCTGTAGAGGTCGAATGCCTTGCGTGGAAACTTCATATCCTAAAAAAAATATCTTTGTTTTACCAAATTCACATTTTTTTAAATTAATAGTTAAGCCAAATTTACTTAAACGACAAAAAACTTCTCGTAAATGCTGCTCATGTTGAATTTTACTTTTACTAAATATCGCGACGACATCGATATAGCAGTAAACGTAATCTAAACCAGAGAGAACTTTACTGTGTGGTTCATAAACCGTTGAAAAGTTTGCGCAGCGTTCCTTATACCGAATGCCATTCTGGGAAATTCAAATAGGCCGAAAGGCGTGATAATGGCAGTCTTTTCCACATCGGCAGGATTTACTGAAATAAAATGATATGCACGGCAAATATCAATACGTGAAAATATTTTTGCGTTAGCTAGTGAGTACGTAAAATCATGTAATCGCGGGATCGGATAACGATCGGCCTTGGTTATTGCGTTAAACGCTCTATAGTCACCACAAGGACGTAACTGACCATTTTTCTTTAAGAGGATGTGTGACTTGCCCACGCACTTTTCGACGGTCTACAAATCCCCAACTCCTGCATTATTCTAAATTCTTCCCTTACCTTAGCGTAGCGATAAGGCGGCAACGGTCTGCATCGCGCGTGTACCGGCAGGCCGCTGGTTTCTATGTAATGTAATACCGAATGTTTCGGTGGCTCTTTAAAAGAAACAGGTTTGGTAATATCCGGGAATTCAGCGAGCAGATCATGATAAGGATGACTTACATCGACGGTTTTGATTGACGACTCGTTACTACTTACAACGGAAGCTAAAACTTTAAATTTTGTGACTTCGTCAATTAATCTACGAGCACTTATATCCACTAAAAGCTTATAGTTCGCTAAAAAGTCAGCACCTAATATGGGCTGATGCACGTCGGCTATCACAAATGTCCACCGTAATGCAAGACGTAAACCTAGATCCAGCACTAAACTTTTGACACCATAAGTCTTTATTTTAGTCCCGTTGGCAGCGAATAGGCAATAGTCTTGACACTCACTATTTTGATTGTTTTTTAACACTAACTTACCGGGTAGCACTGAAATATTAGCACGTGACTCGAAGGCTGTGACAAGGGGCGATGGTACAAACCTCCGCCGCAGTTGGTACCTGGACTAGTTTTCCGAAGACGATTTCCAGGAACAGGGCTCAGTGCATTTCTTTGCCTTTGCTCTGAACCGATGATGATAGAAGCACAACCAATCAAGGCTTTCAGGAGTTCTACGCGGTGCAGATCGCGCTCGGCTGCCGGCTCTGGATGCTGATCTTGAACGGTTCCAATTCCGTTGCTGCGGCCTCGATCTAGTGTTCGACCTTTCCAATTGCTCGACCTTCAGGGTAAGTTTCGCTATTTCGGCCGTGATGAGGTCTGTTTCCTTGGAAGTGCTTGGCTGCTGCTGGCTTACTTCGCTCACATGGGCTGCGCGCGTGGACTCTAACACATTATCTGCTACGACGGCCAAGTTATCGAGATCTTTCGAATCCGTGACCGCCAAAACTGCTCGTACCGGAGAAGGCAGATGACCTTGCCAAAGCATTCTTAAAGTGTCGTCAGGAATTTTCTCTTTGGTTAATTCTCGCATGCGACGCAAAAGCTGCGAAGGCTTTTGGTCTCCCAGGTCCATCTCGCTAATCAACTTTTGTAGTTTTCGGTTTTTCGATTCTTCATAAATATCGAGAAGTCGTGTCTTCAGTGCTTCGAGTTTTTTTTCTTCTGATGGATCCATTAGAAGGTCTGTGACCTGTTGGATGGCCTCCTTAGACAGTTCCGACACGACAATGTCGAAACGCGATTCATCCGATAATTTTTGCGGCGCCAGCATGGCCTCTATTGGGTAGAACCAAACGCGGGGCGAGTCGACCCAAAATTCGGGGATCTTCGATGTAAGTGTAATTGCCGCGAGATCCGGTGATGGTTCCGATGTACTTTTAGCCATTTTTATACACTATCTACACTATCACTACTGCAGAAAATGAATCACGTCGGGGTCACCAATTTAGTGTGTGACCTTGGGTGTAGATTCAATGAAAGACTGGCAACGACTAACTCGTGTATTGTTTCTTCATAAACGAGAAGTACAAAGAGCGTGCTAGGACATACTGCACAATGCTTATATATTACGTACGAAATACAAACTTAGCTTACGCTACACAGGATACACATTTAGTATACGCTATGCCGTTACAAAGAAAATGCTGGTTCAGTCCCTTATCTTCCCCATACTTGACTATGGTGATGTGTGTTACTATGACCTGAATGCAGATCTCCTCAATAAACTTGATCGCCTTCTAAATAACTGCATTTGATTCGTATTTAATCTCCGTAAGTATGATCATGTGTTCGCTCATCGGTTGCGCTTAAAATGGTTACCCATCAGACAGCGCAGAGCGTTAAAGGCTTTGACAACCTTGTTTTCTCTTCTAGACAAATCCACTTCCCCTTCTTATTTATAATAATAATAATAATAATAATCTGTGGCCCGAGTGTCAAATTGACAGCACGTATTTTTATCCTACGGAATTTTATTTTAATGTTTTTATCAATTTAACCCATATTTAAAGGACACTAACCAATTTTAAACAACAATAATGATAAAGGAAAAAAAAAACGAAACCAAACTGCACAATACTGAAGCCTAAATGGAAAATAAAATGGAAAACAATATGTATGTTTGTCAAAAATATTATCACCAATGCTGACCAGACGTCGGGCCAAATTTCAAGAGACACACCCACCATCTCCGGGCTCGTCACTCAGCTCCGCCTCGCAGCCGCCGGGACGCGCCACATCCGTGAGCGCTGCATCGCCGGTTGCTGCAGTTGCGTCGAGCTCGAGTGACGAGTTTTTCTCCCCGCCGTCGACACCACCACGACGACGAGGAAGAGGACGGCCACCAGCGGGCTTGGGACCTCGAGGCCAACAGGCCCCGAACAGGGTCCCCGCTGCCGGTGGAAATGTGTCGCGCATTCGATGGACGCTGTCCATGAATGAAAATGTGATGCGCGCATATTATGGGGCTACAGAGGGAGGAATTAACCTTACAGCGTACCGATGTCGGATGCTCTCTCTGTTCCAGGCACTTGAACCTGCCGTCAATGTCTCTGCCCAACGATTGTCGGATCAGGTGCGCGTCATTCAAAATAATCATAGGTTGGATGATGCTACACTTGATCGGCTGCGCTCGGAAGTGCAGATTAGCCCTGCCAGCGACCCTCTCCCTACCCAGAACGTTTCACATGTGCCTGCTGCAATACCATTGCGGGCAAATCAGCATGCTGAGGAAGAGGAGGACAGGGCTATATCTGCAGATAACCTGTGCAATGTGGAATTAAGGAGCGCTCTGGAGGATGCGATTCGTGAGTATCGGTTCACGTCACCTGATATTAGACCACGGTTACCACGTTTGCCCATGAATAAAAAGAATAGAGCACTGGTGTGTGCCCTGGATGCCATGTTACCAAATTTTATTGAAAGCAGCGCAAACCTTTGCGATACACACTCAATCTTGTATTGCACGGCTGTTGCGGCATGTCGTGTAGCCAATGTCAAATTTCCAAACACAGACAGTGCTACACGACCAAAACCTGCCATGCCAGCCTGGCAATGCAGGATTGAGCGTCGTATTAATGAGGCCAGGGCACTCATCGGAAAGCTTATCTGCTTCAGGGAGGGCAATACACGTCCAAGGGTGATGCGCTTTGTGAGGCGGGCATTCTCAGGAACTGATATCAGTCCCCGAGAATACATGTCACGAGTCACAGAGCGCATCGACTTCCTGAAGCAGAAAGTTTATGCATGGGCTAACCGTATCCGTCGGTATAGGCGAAGAGTGGATCGATATACTCAGAACCGCATGTTCCAGAGTGACGAAAGGTGGGTATATAGAACATGGGAGCGGCCCGTCACCACTCAAGGAGTGGCTGACGCGCATCTGCCGGATAATGACGCCATGAGTGCTTTTTGGCGAAGTATTTGGTCGGTGCCCGTTGGTCACACTGAGGGTGATTGGATGCGTGTTGTTGAGCGAGCGTGTGACTCAATTCCAGAAATGGAGGCAATTTCTATTAGTCCACTGGATGTGGCCCGTGCAGTCCGTCCGTTACCTAACTGGAAATCTCCAGGGCCGGACGGACTGCACAACTTTTGGATTAAATGGCTACAAAGGTCACACGCTTGCTTAGCCTCACAATTCCAGTCATCCTTAGAGAATGGGTCGCTACCACCATTCTTTACAACAGGAGTTACCCACCTGCTCCATAAATCGGGTAGTACTGCGGAACCTAAAAACTATAGACCAATTACGTGTTTACCGACGGTCTATAAAGTTCTTACATCCATTCTGAGAGAAAAAATTGTTCGTCATATAGATAGCAATTCAATTATGTCTGTCTCTCAGAATGGATGTAGGAATGGGTCCCGCGGTACTAAGGAGCTGCTCCTTATCGACATGACCGTTAGCCAACAGGTTCGTCGATCCCGGAGGGATCTGTCGACGTGTTGGATAGATTATAAGAAGGCCTATGATTCGGTGCCACATACATGGCTCATGAGGGTGCTGGAGTTGTACAAAATAGATGCAACTCTTCGCACCTTCTTGATGTCGTGTATGGGACAGTGGAGGACAGTCCTTCTCTATCCAGGATGTCGGCAGATTCTTGCGAACGATGAACCGATCAGGATTGAGCGAGGAATATTTCAGGGTGACAGTTTGAGTCCGCTTTGGTTTTGCTTGGCCTTGAATCCTCTGAGCACACTGCTGGAGGATTCAGGTCTAGGCTACCGGTTGAAGAGAGGTGGTCAGGTTATATCTCACCTCCTTTACATGGATGATTTGAAAATATTTGCTCCCAGCAATTTGCAACTGATGGAGCTACTAAAAGTGACTGAAACATTTAGTAGCGCCATCAGGATGGAATTTGGTGTGGACAAATGTGCGGTCATGCATGTAAAGCGAGGGGAGATTATGGAATCCGTGGGAACTCAACTCTCGGATTCCATATTCCTTAGATCCCTCTCCTCAACCGAGACCTACAAGTATTTGGGTATGTCGGAAGCATTAGGCATCAATGCTGCTGACGTGAAACAATCATTGAAGGAGCGCTTCTTTGGTCGCCTGAATAAAGTGCTAAATAGTCTTTTATCAGGCGGAAACAAGGTGCGCGCCTTTAATGGTTGGGTCATGCCGGTTTTGATGTATTCTTTCGGCATACTCAAATGGACTCAGACGGAACTTGATGCCCTGGATAGGAGGGTCCGCACTCTACTGACCGCAAACCGGATGCATCACCCACGATCATCGGTGATGAGACTGTATATCCCGCGGAAGTGCGGAGGTCGTGGCTTCTTAAATGCTAAGACCTTGCACAACCGTGAGGTATGCAGTCTCAGGGAATATTTCCTCGAAACCGACGTGGGGATGCACCGAGATGTGGTCTCAGTGGACAAGGGCCTCACCCCGCTCTCCTTGGCTAACGAGAACTGGCGCAAACCTGTGATATTGGATACTAATGACCGTAGGGAGGTATGGCAGAGCAAGGAGCTACACGGACGCTTTTTCCGGGCCCTACATGGACCTGATGTAGACCTCTTGGCGTCCGTATCCTGGCTACGATTTGGTGACCTCTTTGGGGAAACCGAAGGTTTTGTCTGTGCGATTATGGATGAAGTTATCATGACGAACAATTATCGGAAATACATTGTCAAGGACGGTACGGTTGACATCTGTCGGGCATGCCACCGTCCCGGTGAATCGATCCGACATATTGTTTCCGGTTGTTCTCGTCTTGCTAACGGTGAGTACTTGCACAGACACAATCTAGTAGCTAGGATTATCCACCAGCAACTTGCCCTGCAATACAACCTTGTGGGTTCTGAAGTACCATACTACAAGTATGTGCCCGACCCAGTTCTCGAGAACGGTCATGCCACATTGTATTGGGATCAATCTATCATCACGGACAGGACTATTTTAGCAAATAAACCTGATATTGTGGTGATAGATCGCCGAGAGCGCCGTGCAATGATTGTTGACATCACTGTCCCTCATGACGAGAATCTCGTGAAAGCTGAAAATGATAAAAAAATCAAGTATCTTGATTTAGCACACGAGGTTGTCGACATGTGGGATGTGGACTCTGCAATCATTGTACCGATAGTCGTTACGGTTAATGGACTAATAGCAAAGAGCCTCGACCAACACCTTAGGAGGCTCTCATTGCGCGGCTGGGTCAAGGGCTTGATTCAGAAAGCAGTACTCCTGGACACGGCGCGCATTGTGAGGAGGTTCCTTTCTCTGGAGCCCTGACCACCGGCAGCCTGGACCTTGTTCCTGATGCCGATGGGACATCTATTTTTTATATTTTTAAATGTTTTGTTTACTTTTGTTTTTTAAAATATTTAAAAATGTATTAAATAAGAGATATAATGAATAAAGGAGATAATAATAAAGTTTATTGATTCATAAAAGTGTTACAAAATTTAGGTATGACACTGGATCCCGCACTAGGATACCCTGTGTCGCAGGATCCAGTCTCTTTCGATAGATAATATGAATTATAAAATAAGTAAAATGCAACGGTAACAGTATAGTTAATTTAACTTAGGACTAAAGGTAACCAAGTGTATGTGTGTGTCTGATGAGAGTTTGTGTGTATGTGATGAGTGTGAGTATGTATGTGTTGAGTGTGTGTGTATGTGATGAGTTTAAGTACATATGTGATGAGTGTGTGTATGTGACGATGAATACCTACTTTAATGGTTGAACGATAAAAGGTTTTCGGTTTCAGCATAATTAAGCCCAAGCAACCAGTCCTGAACCTGTTTTTTGCACGCAAACTTTGTCAAGGGGAGTATTTTGAGTTGTTTGTTAACTTTCTCATAGAGGTATGGACCAATACGAGAGAAAGCCTTGTTGCCAAATTTTAGTTTGCAGAAAACTCTATTCCATTTAGGTTTTCTACGTGTACGCTGATCCGTTATCACTGTTGCAGCTGAACTTTTATGAAATTTAAGGAGTACTGATAAAATGTACAATTGGCGCACCGTAAGCACTCTCGTTTCTCGATACAACATATCAGTGGGGTAACGGATACTTAATTTATGAGAGACCTTAATTTATGAGAGACCTTAAGGATAGCTCTTTGTGCACGTTCAGCAGTAATTAGATAGCTTTTACCAGCGAAACCCCAAGTTAATATGCAGTAGCTAAGAACAGACTGACATAGAGCCAGGTAAGTCATCCTGAGAGTTTCTTTGTCAGCTATAGATCGAAGTTTTTTAAATATGTACAAAAGCTTCCTTACACGCGAAGTAACCGATTGAATTTGCTTTGCCCATGTCAGGTGTTGGTCTATGTTAATGCCAAGATACTTGATGCTGTTGACTTTTTCAAAAACAGATTTGACTTCTCGCTTCCAATATGTATGCTCTGCGCACAGCAAGAATCTTCGTTCTTCCAAATATCGTCTTCTATGATGTCCTACTCACCGCTCTGGTTTTCTTAAATATTCTTTTCTTGTCCAGGCGGTTTTCCTTTGGAATGCGCTCCCTCTGAAGGATATCAGGATGGCAACCAGTCGGTTCACATTTAAAGTAAAAGCTCGCGAACACTTACGTAAGAAGTTGGCAGACTCGTCCTACAATTAATTTGTTGTTTTTCTTTATCTATGTATGAATTTTTTATTTTTATGCATGTTTAAGTATTTATTATTATGTTTTATTCGTGGTAATTTTCTATATTATTATTGTACCTACTGTTTTGTCTCTGCATCACCCTAAGGTAGACTGGTAGAAAATGCCCACGGCATATAGTCCGCCTTTGTACATTATGTGCATAAAGTTTTAATAAATAAATAATTTATTTTACCACTACATGATTTTTTGAAAAATACGAAGTGGTAAAAAAGGACCTATGAAACACTCATTATTTCCAAAAAATCGTAACATTACCTGAACAATCCGATTTCAGAATAAACGTGCACGAAGTTAGAACATTATTCATTGATAAGTAGAACTTTTCAAAATATACGCTCAAAATAACTTCAAATATCAAAGATCCTAGCAGCCACATGTACAAGCTAATGATAGCAAACCGTGCTGATGACTGCAACAAAGATTGATTTTTAACGCATACAAATGCGAACAACACGTTCCAGTAATAACACATACTAAAAGTTCTAAATTAAAAATTATAAATGATATTATTAAAGAACGAATACTCACATAATACATGATTTCAAATTCATGCATAAGTGCAGCTAGTTTAAATAATTCAATTGAAGCTTGCAACCTGATTAAAACATGAAAAAAAAGCTCAATGCTTTGAAACACAATCTGAAATAAATGTTATTAGTTATATAGTTTTACATAATTATTATTATTGGCCATCAATTTGTATCTAACGACCAATGATCCGTCATACCGTGTACTGGAAAGAATTCTTGTATAACTGATAACATTCCAATATATTAACGTAAGCTTGAAACATTCTTTTGCAGTAACTTTCATTTTCGCTACGATCAATCTGTTGCAAATGTTGAGTTTGAATGTTCCATAAATCAACTTTGTTACATAGTAGCTTAATAAGTCTGATAGCGCAAGTATAGTTTAAATCAAAACAAAGGAGAGGAATCCAATCCAAAACATATATGAAGGACAGTTTAATACTATAAGAACAAGCGATACTGACAATGAAACTTCCGAAGATAACAATGACACTGATCCAATTCCAAATAATAAAGCGCTTGAAAAGATTATTTTCGTTTAGAAATCTGTGAACGTGTTGAATTTTCAAGATAAACGAAATATTTGTATTCGTATCCAAGACATTAATTCTATAATTTATGACTAATCCGACTGAGTACAAGATGAGACTGACGTAGGAAATGATGTATGCTATATTTATATTATTTCTTATAACTTCGGTAAAATGCAACTCATAGATACGGTAGCTGCACAAACTAATGAATAATATCATGACACATAGTGACACCAACTTCAAAGCAATGCTGTTTGGGTGTATCAAGTTATCCGTAATACGATATTTGGGACAGAGCAAAACATTTTGCATTAAATTTAAGGGTAAAAGCATCGACTGAACATCTATGTCAACAAAGTTATCCAACAGAACTGGTGCACGATAGCCTGTTCCTTTATTTACACGTTTTTTTCCTCTTATTATAGACGTCATTTCACTTTTGTTATGCGAACACAAATAAAATTAATTGATTGGAAATCTACTAATCGATTTTATAAATGTATTCTTGTTAAAATAAGACGGTTATTATTTCATTGTACATAGTAGTCCATTAAGAATATTGGACATAACTGACAACTATTGTGTATAAAGGAATGAAAGATCAGAAATTATCTACGACATCAACACACACACACGACGACATCGATATTAGCCATGTTGTCTTTTTAAAATCTACGAGTCGCTATACTCCCAATTTGAATTTATCAGAACCTGAATAAAAAACGCTTTCTCTATCTTTCTGTCTATACAGGGAGAAAGGAACACCTACGCACAAACGCTTATCACGTATTCAGTACATCATTTATTTATCGTCGTAACATCGAGATCATTACATCCAAAAGCGCAAACTGCAGCTTAACGACAGTGTAAATAAAACTTTTTTTAGTTCAACCTTTTTAAGTGCAGCTAGTTTAAATAATGCAATTGCACCTTGCAGCTTTTTTTTGGCATGGGAAATCGTCAAATGACTCCCCTCCCTCTCTGGGCGGAGCGGAAGGGAGTGCCAGACTTTTACTGACTAAAACCCATCCCTGTTCCTTCTTTGCCCTTTGTGTTCCAGGGCCGCGGTATCTCTTTCAAACAGTCCCGCAGCCCTGGCAGTCCCACAGCCCTGCACCTTGCACCCTGACTAAACCTTGACAAAAAAGCTCAATACTTTGAAAAATGATCTAGAAAAGAAGAAAAAAAAAATATTTTATTTTTCCATTTTTAGTTGTAATAACATAAACAAATATTTGCTATGCATTTATTTTACATTATTATGCAAACATTTTATGGTAATAGGCTTATCCTCAATGAAATGGAACTTAACATACTTAACTGTCGAAATGTGGGTGTACTGTACACATCTGCGTAACCCCTCGGAGCATATAGGCGTTATGTTATGATGTTGTGTAAACAATAAAAATCTAAGCGATTGCAGCAATCAAGACAGATTTGCTGTCTATTATTGAAGAGTTCCGTTCCATATCTCCGAAGTCCATGATCAGATCATGACAACTATTCTATGGGACCAATTTCATAGTGTCCTCTTTCGAATGAAAAAAACAATTTTGAAAATCGGCCCACAGTTAATATTTGACTAAAGAATTATCCTCCAACTCCTAACCATTAAGGAGTTATACCTCCCATCATCAGCTCTTCAACATGAGATACATATTTTAAAAAGTGACCGGGACGTTGCGGTCGCTTTATAGATTGAAAAATATCCTTCCATCACACAATCAATCAAATCAAAATCAAAATATTTTTATTTCACATAGGCCTACATGGGCACTTATGAAACGTCGACAAAAAGGTGCACGGTTCGGGTTGGTCGTTTCCTATGGAGAAGAACCGGATCAATCTGTTGCAAATGTTGAGTTTGAATGATCCACAAATCAACTTTGTTACATAGTAGCTTAATAAGTCTGATAGCGCAAATATAGTTTAAATCGAAACAAAGTAGCGGAATCCAATCCAAAACATATATGAAGGGAAGGTCAATACTATAAAAACCATAAGCAATACTGACAATGAAACTTCCGAAGATAAAAATGACACTGATCCAATTCCAAATAATAAAGCGCTTGAAAAGATTATTTTCGTTAA
Source organism: Eurois occulta (assembly GCA_950022335.1). NCBI lineage: Eukaryota > Metazoa > Arthropoda > Insecta > Lepidoptera > Noctuidae > Eurois > Eurois occulta. The sequence goes on along the minus strand of OX465480.1, from coordinate 3,539,040 downwards.
GAAATCTGTGAACGTGTTGAATTTTCAAGATAAACGAAATATTTGTATTCGTTTCCAAGACATTGATTCTATAATTTATGACTAATCCGACTGAGTACAAGAATATACTGACGTAGGAAATGATGTACGCAATATTTACATAATTTCTTATAGCTTCGGTGAAATGCAACTCATAGATACGGTAGCAGTAAAAAATAATGAATAATATCATGACACACAATGACACCAACTTCAAAGCAATACTGTTTGGGTGTATCAAGTTATCCGTAATACGATATTTGGGACAGAGCAAAACATTTTGCATTAAATTTAAAGGTAAAAGCATCGACTGAACATCTTTGTCAACAAAGTTATCCAACAGAACTGGTGCACGATTGCCTGTTCCTTTGTTGAAATGTTTTTTTCCTCTTATTATAGACGCCATTTCACTTTGGTTATGCGAACACAAATGAATTAATTGATTGAAACTCTATTAATCGATTTTATAAATGTATTCTTGTTAAAATAAGACGGTTATTATTTCATTGTAAATAGTAGTCCATTAAGAATATTAAACATCACTGCCAACTATTGTGTTTAAAGGAATGATAGATCAGAAATGATCTGTCAAATTATGACTGAATAGAACTTTGATACAGTTTTATTCAGTCATAATTTGACGACATCGATATTAACCATCTTGTCCTTTTAAAATCTACGAGTCGCTATACTCCCAATTCGAATTTATCAGAACCTGAATATAAAACGCTTTCTCTATCTTTCTGTCTATACAGGGAGAAAGGAACACCTACGCACAAACGCTTAACACGTATTCAGTACATCATTTATTTATCGTCCTAACTTCGAGATCATTACATCCAAAAGCGCAAACTGCAGGTTAACGACAGTGTAAATAAAACTTTTTTTTTAGTTTAACCTTTTTAAGTGCAGCTAGTTTAAATAATGCAATTGCACCTTGCAGCTTTTTTTTGGCATGGGAAATCGTCAAATGACTCCCCTCCCGCTCTGGGCGGAGCGGAAGGGAGTGCCAGACTTTTACTGACTAAAACCCATCCATGTTCCTTCTTTGCCCTTTGTGTTCCAGGGCCGCGGTATCTCTTTCAAACAGTCCCGCAGCCCTGGCAGTCCCACAGCCCTGCACCTTGCACCCAGACTAAACCTTGACAAAAAAGCTCAATACTTTGAAAAATGATCTAGAAAAGAAGAAAAAAAATATTTATTATATTTCCATTTTTAGTTGTAATGACATAAACAAATATTTGCTATGCATTTATTTTACATTATTATGCATACATTTTATGGTAATAGGCTTATCCTCAATGAAATGGAACTTAACATACTTAACTGTCGAAATGTGGGTGTACTGTACACATCTGCGTAACCCCTCGGAGCATATAGGCGTGATGTTACGTTATGATGTTGTGTAAACAATAAAAATCTAAGCGATTGCAGCAATCAAGACAGATTTGCGGTCTATTATTAAAGAGTTCCGTTCCATATTTCCGAAGTCCATGATCAGATCATGACAACTATTCTATGGGACCAATTTCATAGTGTCCTCTTTCGAATGAAAAAAACAATTTTGAAAATCGGCCCACAGTTAATATTTGACTAAAGAATTATCCCCCAACTCCTAACCATTAAGGAGTTATACCTCCCATCATCAGCTCTTCAACATGAGGTGATGACTTCCAGATGTATACTTGAATAACTTTAGAAAAAACATGAAACACGTACACGATTTCCTTGGATTTCATCATCAGATCCTGTCATGGTGACAATGGGGCCACTTCGAGAGTAAACTCTTTCGAATAAAAAAAGAATTTTGAAAATCGGTCTACATTGACTGAGATATCGGTGAAATTGTTTTATGTATATAAAAAAGAATACTGTCTAACATAGAACCTTTTTGGAAGTCGGTTAAAAAGTAAAAAATCATAGCAAACTAAGAAGTTCGATTAGCCTACTGATAATTTTGTACAGTACCAATTTTTCAATATGCAATATAAAAATGCAATAAGCACTATGCTTATTGCAATTTTATATTGCATATTAAAGCACTTTTATTGTATATTTTGAGCATTTGTTAAGCATATTTCGATCATTTATTATGCATATTTTGCGATATTAGGTTGCATATAATGAAGTCTCTAGTTATTACTGTAACAATGCTTGGATTTCGATTTGTCTAAGACCTCAGGTTTTTTCTTTCGCAATGATATAATCGACAAAAGATAATAAAATTCATTTATTTATCGTCCTAACTTCGAGATCATTATTATTCAAAAGCAAGATCTATAAAAATGCGAACTGCAAGATAACGACAGTGTAAGTAGTTATTAAAGAAAGCATTTTTAATGGAAAAGTTGCATCAACGTAGAACATTCTGCAGGCGTTCATCTTCTCGAATGTTGCTCGATGTAGCCGTTTAACATTCTTGCACATTTTTTTCTCAGCATCTGGAACATAATATATAATATTATATAACATATAATATTAAACATAACATATTATTATACATAACATATAATATTCAACTAAGAAAAGAACGTGTTTTTCTTATAAAAAAGTTAAATAATTATCAAATTAAATTAGAGGACAGTAAGAAATTTTATGAAATAGATACTCAAAACTTACAGTCTGAAATTCAAGTATTAGAGTGTCAACTAAAAACATGTTATTCTAAGTATGTGAACTCTCAAAAACAAATTAAGGAACATATCCTTGCTGCAAACGAGTTAGTCAATAGGTGTAACAGTAATGCAGACTGTGTAGACATGATGTCCTTTAATGACACTCAGTGTGTTTCACAAAGGGAATCCAGCCCTAACACTCTCCTGCCTGTGGAAACGGAGAACCCGACCCGGTTGGAGAGTGCTCGGGGCTGTATCCCCATTCAAGATTCGCCAGACATTATACAAGGTTCATCACAGGTAGGACAAACAGAAAGTAGTTCTGCCCGTTGTTGTAGTACAAATGGTTGCTGCTCAATTATGTTTTCGGATAGTTTAGGAAAAGGGTTAGGAAAATTAATTAGCAACAATCTGAGTCATTCTTCTCAAAATTACTGTACACCTCACGCTTCTTACAACCAGATAATGTCATCCATAATTCGGAAAGAATTAAATCCTAATGCCATCATAACTGTATTTGTTGGTAATAGTTCGAACGTCAAAATTGATGATATCACTGACAATGTCACTCAATTGTTAAAACTTAATTGTAAGAAAATTATTCTGTGTGCCTTTCCATATTTTGAGAAGTTGTCAAGCAGACAAAATCATTTTATACATAACCTTAACGATCGCATGCATTTATTAACAAGTCACTATAGTGACAAGTTCGTATTTTTCGACACCAACAGTTTCGTTCAGAAATTGAAGTCAAAGAGAAATAATGCGTATCTGCCTCTTAGTTTTAGACGTCAAATAGCACGGCTATTAGCTTTTAATTTATACTCAGACATAAGTGGTATGTCGCAGTTTTTTGTAAATAGGTCTACTAAAATTAGTAATTTTACTAATTGCAATTATACAAATATTAACTTAGATTTAAACTAGTCAATAAGACAATAGAAGGTACGAATGACAACTTAGTTAAACTGAGCAACTTTAAGGTATCTTCTAGCTCTCAATCAATTAATTCTAAAAGAGGGGTTGAGCAGAATTCCTTGAAATTGCTTCATCAGAATATTCAAGGTTTTTCTTCCAAACAATTAGAAATAGAATTATTTTTAGAAAAAACCAAATTTGATATTATTTGTATTACTGAACATTGGATGAAAGATTATGAAATGCAAATTAATTATGAGAATTATAGCGTGGGCAGTTGCTTTAACCGAAAATCAATGCTGCGTGGAGGTTCATTAATTTTAATTAAAAATTGTTTTAAATCAAAACCACGTAACGACATAGTTGAACTCTCAGTTGAGCATAGCATTGAATTGTCATGTGTTGAGCTGGATAAGCATGTCATAGTGTGCGTATACAGACCCCCTAATTATCAAAACTACTCTATTTTTGAGTCAGTTATGGAAGATGTTTTGGGTAAACTTTCAAGTGGTAATAAATCAGTAATTATCTGCGGTGACTTTAATATTAATATTTTAGAAAATAACTCTAACAGCAGTAGACTATTAAGCCTTTTTAAATCTTTCAATCTGTCGAATGTGTTTTTAGAACCAACCAGAATAACTACAACTACTTCTACTTGTATTGATAACGTTTTCTGTGGCTGCGACTATTTGGAGAAAGCTATTGTAAATTACCTCCCCTCTGATCACTGTGGTCAAACTGTGTCTTTTGAATTTAACACACCACTGCAAAAAGTACAGATACAAACTAGACCAATAACCTCTAGTGCCTTGATCAAATTTAATAGCACTTTAATTGACAAGTTAGCTGTGCAGGACCTAAATATTATGAATGTTAATACTATATATGAAGAATTCTTTTCATTAGTGCAAACAGAGTTCAATAATACTTTTAAGAAGAAAACTAAAACTATCTGCCCGAAGTTTTTATTCAGTGACTGGGCAACTAAAGGCATCAGGAAAAGTCGGGAAAGACTTTTTGAGTTGTATGGCCTTAAGCCTTATATTAATACGGAAACTTTTAATAAGTATGTTGCTACTTATTCTAAAATTTTCAAAAATACCTGCAAGACAGCTAAAGCCTTATTCATTAGCAACAAGCTGAAATCTGCAGAAAACAAGATTAAGACTGTTTGGAAAATTATAAATAATGAAACAAATAGAAACAAAAGACACAACACTGATTACACACTGGACTCTTCCCGAGGGCTCATTAGCGCAAATGTCGATGTTGCTCAGGAATTCGCAACGTTCTTTACCAGTATTCCAATTAAAACCACAGAAACGCTAAATTCTTCGCCATCCCTTGCCATTAATTTATTAAGAGAGAATGTTTCAGCCTGTAATGTTGAATTTAAATTTAAACATATAAACCCTGTGGTCGTTATGAAGGCTTTTAATCAACTTAAAATAAAAAGTACTGAAGACCTTTGGGGTATGTCTACTAAAGTCTGTCAATCAATTGTTGAGACAGTAGCTCCCTATTTAGCCTTAATATTTAATTTATGTGTAGACCAAGGGGTATTTCCGGATTTAATGAAGTATAGTAAAGTTATACCACTTTTTAAATCTGGAGACGGCAAAGACACAAATAATTATAGACCTGTATCTATTTTGCCGGTTTTCAGCAAGATATTTGAAAAAGTAATGTTAAATCAAATGCTCTATCATTTTAATCGGAATGACATCCTACATGATCAACAATATGGTTTCACCAAAGGTCGTTGCACTACTGACGCCGGTGTCACCTTACTAAAGCACATCTTTAATGCATGGGAAGAGGCAAAAGATGCAATAGGCATCTTTTGCGATCTATCCAAGGCATTTGATTGCGTGAATCACGACACACTGTTGCTAAAACTTGAGCATTACGGACTGGGAAAACAAGCACTTAGTTTAGTAAAATCGTATTTAAATGATCGAATGCAGCATGTACAAATAAATGGCGTAAATTCATTAGGATTAAAAGTAAAGATGGGGGTACCGCAAGGCTCAATTTTGGGTCCTTTCCTTTTTCTAGTATACATAAATGATTTACCTCAGTTGCTGAAAAGTCAACCTCAAATGGTGTTATTTGCTGACGACACATCACTGATTTTTAAGGTAGACAGACGTGCACAAGAGATTGACGACGTAAATAACGCTATGCTTAAGATTCATAACTGGTTTACTGTAAATAATTTGGTGTTAAATGAGAAGAAAACTAAATGTATAAGATTCGCGTTACCGAATGTAAAAAGTAACGAATGTAACGTTGTATTGAACAAGGAAATACTAGAATTCGTCGATAAGACGGTTTTCTTGGGGATTACGCTTGACTCGAAACTGCAATGGAGTCCTCACTTAACAGCACTTGCAGGGCGGCTAAGTTCAGCCGCTTACACTGTCCTTAAAATACGGCAATTAACAGACGTGGATACCGCGAGACTGGTCTATTTTAGTTACTTCCATAGCATCATGTCTTACGGTATTCTGCTGTGGGGACGGGCTGCAGATATTGACTCAATATTTATTCTGCAGAAAAGGGCTGTAAGAGCCATCTATAACCTACGCAGACGCGAGTCTCTAAGAGAATTGTTTAAAAAAATTAACATCATGACGGTACCTTGTCAATATATTTATGAAAACATTATGTATGTTCGGAAAAATAGACATCTTTTTAGTAAAATAAGCGACAGGCATAATTTCAATACTAGAAATAAGGACAAATTAGATCAGCCACGTTTCAGATTGTCAAAAGTACGCACTTCTTTTATGGGGTACTGTGTAAAATTTTACAATAAAATACCACTTGACATTCTACAACTTAATGAGAAGAAATTTAAAACATGCATAAAACGCACACTATGTAAACGAGCATATTATAAGTTGGAAGACTATCTCGTAGATAAAAATGCATGGCTCAATGCTGGTCCTGCTCCACAGCCACTTGGGCTCACGAACTAAGATTTTATTGTTTGGAAGAGATGCTCCCCCTTTAATTCTTTAATTATACTTTTCTTTTTTTTTTTTCTCTTTCTCGTTTCTCTTTTGGAAACTTAGGGTGTGAATTGTATATTTTATATCAACATTGTGAGTGCAAACTAATTGATTATGAAGTGTGAAGTTATTGTGGAAGCTGCAGAAGATTGTAAAATATCTTTGCATTGTATAGATTCCATCTCTTAGTATTATATAATTGCATAGCACATGTGTGAGTACTATGTACTGTAAAGCTTCCATTTATATTTTATTATCTTTCATTGACTGGAATGTGTCCTGGTGGCTGAGAGAATGTCATGCTCACTCAAATGTCTCGCTGATGGTGGCGGGTGTGTCGGGTCATTTAGTTCCCTTCAATATGGTTGAGTTGAATGGCGCTGATCCATGCGTCATGTTCGTGAACGGGCGCTGTCAGTTGGGACTGGTCATCTCTTACCTGCCACGATTTATTTTAATTACTTTATTTTTAAATTTTTGGCTTAATCTTTTACTCTGGACGCTCTTAATGTGCACGTCTTTGTACATCGTTCTCACATATATGTATAATCTCAACATGAATGATGTAACCAAGATTTTGTAACAATATTTTGATTTAAAAGAGTGTCCATGGAGTTTCTTGCCCATTCTTCTCCATAGAGATCTACGATTTGGAATGTGCAACTACAGTACTTTCGCAAGTTATTATGCCTTGTGTCTGTGACTGTAGCTTAGCTTTTTTATTTTTGACTTTCAAAAGTGCCTGTAATGGTCTAATTGAAATAAATGCTTTGACTTTGACTTTGACTTTAATAATATCTAAAGCAGCTTGTTACAATAGCGAGATAAATCAAATCGTATCGATGATTTTCATAATTAAGTTCAATGAACCAGAATATTGCAGCGTCGACAGCGTTAGCAATTATTTTGTATAGGTGTCTCAAAAGTGGTGTTGCAGGACATGAGGTGGGTTATTGTTTTCCTAATTTGACCAAATAAATGAATTCTTTCCGTCGTCATATTGCAAGCTGGTTCATATTTTACCATTACATATTTTAAAAAGTGACCGGGACGTTGCGGTCGCTTTATAGATTAAAAAATATCCTTCCATCACACATAAAGGTAATGCTGGTTCAGTCCCTTATCGACCCCATACTTGACTATGGTGATGTGTGTTACTATAACCTCAGTGCAGATCTCCTCAATAAACTTGACCGACTTCTAATTAACTGCATTCGATTCGTATTTAATATCCGTAAGTATGATCATGTGACCGCACAACGGTCGCGCTTAAAATGGTTACCCATCAGACAGAGCAGAGCGTTAAGGGCTTTGACAACCTTGTTTTCTCTTCTAGACAAACCCACTTCTCCTTCTTATTTGACTTCTCACTTCCAATATTTATGCTCTGCGCACAGCAAGAATCTTCGTTCTTCCAATAATCGTCTTCTATGATGTCCTACTCACCGCTCTGGTTTTCTTAAATCTTCTTTTCTTGTCCAGGCGGTTTTCCTTTGGAATGTATCAGGATGGCAACCAGTCGGTTCACATTTAAAGTAAAAGCTCGCGAATACTTACATAAGAAGTTGGCAGACTCGTCCTACAATTAATTTATTGTTTTTCTTTATTTATGTATGAATTTTAAATCTCTTTACTTTACATATTTTATTTTTATGTATGTATATATGTATTTATTATTATATTTTATTCTTGGTAATTTTCTGTATTATTATTGCACCTACTGTTTTGTCTCTGAATCACCCTAAGGTAGACTGGTAGAAAATGCCCAAGGCATTAAGTCCGCCTTTGTACATTATGTGCATAAATTTTTAATAAATAAATAATTTATTTTACCACTACATGATTTTTTGAAAAATACGTAAATGCTAAAGTGGTACAAAAGGACCTATGAAACACTCATTATTTCCAAAAAATCGTAAACATTACCTGAACAATCCGATTTCAGAATAAACGTGCACGAAGTTTGAACATTATTCATTGATAAGTAGAACTCTTCAAAATATACGCTCAAAATAACTTCAAATATCAAAGATCCTAGCAGCCACATGTACAAGCTAATGATAGCAAACCGTGCTGATGACTGCAAGAAAGATTGATTTTTAACGTATACAAATGCGAACAACACGTTCCAGTAATAACACATACTAAAAGTTCTAAATTAAAAATTATAAATGATATTTTTAAAGAACGAATACTCACATAATACATGATTTCAAATTCATGCATAAGTGCAGCTAGTTTAAATAATTCAATTGAAGCTTGCAACCTGATTAAAACATGACAAAAAAGCTCAATGCTTTGAAACACGATCTGAAATATATATTACTAGTTATGTAATTTTACATAATTATCATTATTGGCAATCAATTTGTATCTAACGACCAATGATCAGTCATACCGTGTACTGGAAAGAATTCTTGTATATCTGATAACATTCCAAAATATTAACGTAAGCTTGAAACATTCTTTTGCAGTAACTTTCATTTTCGCTACGATCAATCTGTTGCAAATGTTGAGTTTGAATATTCCATAAATCAACTTTGTTACATAGTAGCTTAATAAGTCTGATAGCGCAAGTATAGTTTAAATCAAAACAAAGGAGAGGAATCCAATCCAAAACATATATGAAGGACAGTTTAATACTATAAAAACAAGCGATACTGACAATGAAACTTCCGAAGATAACAATGACACTGATCCAATTCCAAATAATAAAGCGCTTGAAAAGATTATTTTCGATTAGAAATCTGTGAACGTGTTGAATTTTCAAGATAAACGAAATATTTGTATTCGTTTCCAAGACATTAATTCTATAATTTATGACTAATCTGACTGAGTACAAGAAGAGACTGACGTAGGAAATGATGTATCCTATATTCATATTATTTCTTATAACTTCGGTGAAATGCAACTCATAGATACGGTAGCTATACAAAATAGTGAATAATATCATGACACACAGTGACACCAACTTCAAAGCAATGCTGTTTGGGTGTATCAAGTTATCCGTAATACGATATTTGGGACAGAGCAAAATATTTTGCATGAGATTTAAAGGTAAAAGCATCGACTGAACATCTTTGTCAACAAAGTTATCCAACAGAACTGGTGCACGATTGCCTGTTCCTTTATTTACACGTTTTTTTCCTCTTATTATAGACGTCATTTCACTTTGGTTATGCGAACACAAATAAAATTAATTGATTGGAACTCTATTAATCGATTTTATAAATGAATTCTTGTTAAAATAAGACGATTATTATTTCACTGTAAATAGTAGTCCATTAAGAATATTAGACATCACTGACAACTATTGTGTATAAAGGAATGATAGATCAGAAATTATCTACGACATCAACACAACACACACACGACGACATCGATATTAACCATCTTGTCTTTTTAAAATCTACGAGTCGTTATACTCCCAAATTGAATTTATTAGAACCTGAATATAAAACGCTTTCTCTATCTTTCTGTCTATACAGGGAGAAAGGAACACCTACGCACAAACGCTTAACACGTATTCAGTACATCATTTATTTATCGTCCTAACTTTGAGATCATTACATCCAAAAGCGCAAACTGCATGTTAACGACAGTGTAAATAAAACTTTTTTTTAGTTTAACCTTTTTAAGTGCAGCTAGTTTAAATAATGCAATTGCACCTTGCAGCTTTCTTTTGGCATGGGAAATCGTCAAATGACTCCTCCCGCTCTGGGCGGAGCGGAAGGGAGTGCCAGACTTTTACTGACTAAAACCCATCCCTGTTCCTTCTTTGCCCTTTGTGTTCCAGGGCCGCGGTATCTCTTTCAAACAGTCCCGCAGCCCTGGCAGTCCCACAGCCCTGCACCTTGCACCCTGACTAAACCTTGACAAAAAAGCTCAATACTTTGAAAAATGATCTAGAAAAGAAGAAAAAAAAAAAATTTTATTTTTCCATTTTTAGTTGTAATAACATAAACAAATATTTGCTATGCATTTATTTTACATTATTATGCATACATTTTATGGTAATAGGCTTATCCTCAATGAAATGGAACTTAACATACTTAACTGTCGAAATGTGGGTGTACTGTACACATCTGCGTAACCCCTCGGAGCATATAGGCGTGATGTTATGTTATGATGTTGTGTAAACAATAAAAATCTAAGCGATTGCAGCAATCAAGACAGATTTGCTGTCTATTATTGAAGAGTTCCGTTCCATATCTCCGAAGTCCATGATCAGATCATGACAACTATTCTATGGGACCAATTTCATAGTGTCCTCTTTCGAATGAAAAAAACAATTTTGAAAATCGGCCCACAGTTAATATTTGACTAAAGAATTATCCTCCAACTCCTAACCATTAAGGAGTTATACCCCCCATCATCAGCTCTTCAACATGAGGTGATGACTTCCAGATGTATACTTGAATAACTTTAGAAATAACATGAAACACGTAATACGTGCCTATAAAATTTGAGGGTTGCCCTCGATTTCCTTGGATTTCATCATCAGATCCTGTCATGGTGACAATGGGGCCACTTCGAGAGTAGACTCTTTCGAATAAAAAAAGAATTTTGAAAATCGGTCTACATTGACTGAGATAGCGGTAAAATTGTTTTATGTATATAAAAAAGAATACTGTCTAACATAGAACCTTTTTGGAAGTCGGTTAAAAAGTAAAAAATCATAGCAAACTAAGAAGTTCGATTAGCCTACTGATAATTTTGTACAGTACCAATTTTTCAATATGCAATATAAAAATGCAATAAGCACTATGCTTATTGCAATTTTATATTGCATATTAAAGCACTTTTATTGTATATTTTGAGCATTTGTTAAGCATATTTCGATCATTTATTATGCATATTTTGCGATATTAGGTTGCATATAATGAAGTCTCTAGTTATTACTGAAACAATGCTTGGATTTCGATTTGTCTAAGACCTCAGGTTTTTTCTTTCGCAATGATATAATCGACAAAAGATAACAAAGTTCATTTATTTATCGTCCTAACTTCGAGATCATTATTATTCAAAAGCAAAATCTATAAAAATGCGAACTGCAAGATAACGACAGTGTAAGTAGTTATTAAAGAAAGCATTTTTAATGGAAAAGTTGCATCAACGTAGAACATTCTGCAGGCGTTCATCTTCTCGAATGTTGCTCGATGTAGCCGTTTAACATTCTTGCACATTTTTTTCTCAGCATCTGGAACATAATAATATCTAAAGCAGCTTGTTACAATAGCGAGATAAATCAAATCGTATCGATGATTTTCATAATTAAGTTCAATGAACTTTGACCAAAATTTTGCAGCGCCGACAGCGTTAGCAATTATTTTGTATAGGTGTCTCAAAAGTGGTGTTGCAGGACTATAGGATAAATAAATGAATTCTTTCCGTCGTCATATTGCAAGCTGGTTCATATTTTACCATTACATATTTTAAAAAGTCACCGGGACGTTGCGGTCGCTTTATAGATTGAAAAATATCCTTCCATCACACATAAAGGTTTAGTGTGTGACCTTGGGTGTAGATTCAATGAAAGACTGGCAACGACTAACTCGTGTATTGTTTCTTCATAAACGACAAGTACAAAGAGCGTGCTAGGACATACTGCACAATGTTTATATATTACGTACGAAATACAAACTTAGCTTACGCTACACAGGATACACATTTAGTATACGCTATGCCGTTACACTACTCCCCCCCCCCCTTTTTAAAAGAAACACTTCTTTGACAAAATAACCCGGGAAAGAAAAAAAAATTGTAACCATCACTTAACACAATATTACAGCTGAAATTGATACAATACATTTATTATTAAGTACACATTCGTTTCACAGTGGTTGGAAATTAGGTAGGTTTTACACAAATACACTCACTTATATCACTATTAGACCTTGACTTTAAACATCTTCATTATGGGAAGTTTCGACCGTTTGCTTCCGTCTAAAACTTTTACGAGCCGCTTCGAAAGCGGTCGACAGCAGAGATTGCATCTGCTTGGTCAACCAACTTTTCCATGTACCGATGCATCAACGGAAAAATAGACATAAACACGCTATGCTTATGAGTGGCAAAATTGAAGACCAACCAATGAAGGCTATTAAATTTACGTCGTAGCCTTTGACCGTCTGGGGGGCGATAGCAGCTGAGGATTTGACCTCGTCCTTCACTACGTAGTTTCCCATTTTATTTTTTAATTCTCTATTTTTTTCAAATGGAGATTCGTATTTGATCGTCATGCAAGTTAATATGTGAACAATTCTTATAATAAGGTATGATACGTTATATCAGACAGAAATCAGAAATAATTCTAACTATTACAATAAACTTACTTATAAATTGAAACGTACGGGTCTTTTGCTGACTCGGCCGCTGCGCGTTTTATGTAAAGGTGCGGTTTCATTAGCAGGCGCGGAGCGATCCTCGCTAATCGCTGTTCCCGGACCTGGACTTACGTCTATTTCCTTATCATTTAACTTATTACTATTACTTACCACATTGCTCGAACACGATTCTTTACACAAATATGCGGGTTTGAGTCGATCAATCGATATGTATGCCGTCCGACCCGCAAAATCTACCAAATACGTCTTATCTTTCCTGTTTAGGACTCTAAAGGGACCATCATAGGGTGGTTCCAAAGGTCTCCTAACCTTATCATTTCGTACAAATACGTGTGTGCATTTATCTAAATCTGCATATACGAATAATGTGCGAGCGTCCTTATGTCGCAACGGCTTCGGTTTCAAGTTCGTAATAAAGTTACGTAATTTTTCTACATATTGACAATGATCTAAAATTTTAGAGTTCGAGTCGCTACAAAAATCACCAGGTAAACGTAATGCCGTAGCAAAAGTTAATTCTGCAGCACTAACACCAGTATCATCTCGAATGGCGGCACGTAAACCTAACAAAACTATTGGTAGCTCGTCTACCCAAGTATTTGAGTTTAGCCTTGCCATTAGAGCTGCTTTTAAAGTACGGTGCCAACGCTCTATTTTCCCGTTCGACTGAGGGTGATACGGTGTAGTTCTCTTCTTATCGATGCCTAAATATCGGATAAGTTCCTTAAAAATACTACTCTCAAATTGTCTGCCCTGGTCGCTTGTCAGCTTAACAGGGCATCCAAAACGTGCGATCCACCCCTCTAATATCACTTTAGCTACAGTTTCTGCTGTGATATCCTTCGTAGGATACGCTTCAGGCCAACCTGTTTGTCGATCTATTATCGTAACTAGATATCTATAATCGTATATAGAAGTGGGCAATCTATATAGAAGTGGGCAAGGGGCCGACGATATCGACATGAATATGAGAAAATCGCTCCGCTAACGGAAAAAGTCCTAACTCAGTTTTTACATGCCTGGATACTTTTGCACGCTGACATTTAACGCAATTTTGTGTCCATTTGCCTATATCACTATTCATCCCGTCCCAGAAAAATCTTTCTTTGACTAATTTTCGCGAATTCTTGGGTGACTTAGGTTATGTACTGATTCGAACGCTTGTCTCCTAAAGCTTAGCGGTATTTACGGGCGAACCTTATCTGTTGACGTTCCACACGTTACCGGTAGGTCGCTTCCAGGTATCGCTATGTCTTTGAATATTAAATTACATTTGTTATTGTTACGTTGATTGCGCATTAAGCCCAGGTTCACATCGTTTGCTTGAGCTTGGGCGATCGCGGCGTAATCTAATATTGTAGCACATGTTATTGTCTCTAACCGCGATAACGCATCTGCTACAACGTTCTTGTCACCGTCTATATGCCTTATGTCAGTAGAGTATTCACTTATATAGAGAATTTGCCTAACGCGACGCGGTAATTCATTATCAGGATTGGTTTTTTTGAACATGAATGTTAATGGTATATGATCCGTATAAATAATCAAATGTCGTCCTTCTACCATGTTCTGAAAATATTTAATGGCCAAATAAATTGCTAGTAGTTCCCTATCGAAAGTACTGTATTTAGTTTGCGGAATTGACATTTTCTTTGAAAAATAGCCTAAAGGTATCCATTTATTGTTTACGAATTGTTGGAGAACGGCTCCCACGCAGGTGTTCGATGCATCAGTCATGAGCGCGAATGGAGGGTTGCGGATACGATAACGTCACTGCGCTTTGTAGCGCTGCCTTACACCGTGAGAATGCCTCGTTTGCACTTTCTGTCCATTCTATTTTTGTTCTGTCTTTTTTCTTTGACTTAACTAAGTATTGATTTAAATGACCTTGATATTCTACTGCATTAGGTAAATGTAAACGGTAGAAATTAACCATCCCTAACAATCGTCTGAGCTGTTCGATAGTTACTGGTTTAGGGAAATTATTTATAACATCCATTTTCTCCTGTAGAGGTCGAATGCCTTGCGTGGAAACTTCATATCCTAAAAAAAATATCTTTGTTTTACCAAATTCACATTTTTCTAAATTAATAGTTAAGCCAAATTTACTTAAACGACTAAAAACTTCTCGTAAATGCTGCTCATGTTGAATTTTACTTTTACTAAATATCGCGACGTCATCGATATAGCAGTAAACGTAATATAAACCAGAGAGAACTGTGTGGTTCATAAACCGTTGAAAAGTTTGCGCAGCGTTCCTTAGACCGAATGTCATTCTGGGAAATTCAAATAGGCCGAAAGGCGTGATAATGGCAGTTTTTTCCACATCGGCAGGATTTACTGAAATAAAATGATATGCACGGCAAATATCAATACGTGAAAATATTTTTGCGTTAGCTAGTGAGTACGTAAAATCATGTAATCGCGGGATCGGATAACGATCGGCCTTGGTTATTGCGTTAAGCGCTCTATAGTCACCACAAGGACGTAACTGACCATTTTTCTTTAAGACGATGTGTAAAGGACTTGCCCACGCACTTTTCGACGGTCTACAAATCCCCAACTCCTGCATTATTCTAAATTCATCCTTCATAATGAGGCGGCAACGGTCTGCATCGCGCGTGTACCGGCGGGCTGCTGGTTTCTATGTATTGTAATACCGAATTTTTCGGTGGCTCTTTAAAAGAAACAGGTTTGGTAATATCCGGGAATTCAGCGAGCAGATCATGATAAGGATGACTTACATTGACGGTTTTGATTGACGACTCGTTACTACTTTCAACGGAAGCTAAAACTTTCAATTTTGTGACTTCGTCAATTAATCTACGAGCACTTATATCCACTAAAAGCTTATAGTTCGCTAAAAAATCAGCACCTAATATGGGCTGATGCACGTCGGCTATCACAAATGTCCACCGTAATGCAAGACGTAAACCTAGATCCAGCACTAAACTTTTGACACCATAAGTCTTTATTTTAGTCCCGTTGGCAGCGAATAGGCAATAGTCTTGACACTCACTATTTTGATTGTTTTTTAACACTAACTTACCGGGTAGCACTGAAATATTAGCACGTGACTCGAAGGCTGTGACAAGGGGCGATGGTACAAACCTCCGCCGCAGTTGGTACCTGGACTAGTTTTCCGAAGACAATTTCCAGGAACAGGGCTCAGTGCATTTCTTTGCCTTTGCTCTAAACCGATGATGATAGAAGCACAACCAATCAGGGCTTTCAGGAGTTCTACGCGGTGCAGATCGCGCTCGGCTGCCGGCTCTGGATGCTGATCTTGAACGGTTCCAATTCCGTTGCTGCGGCCTCGATCTAGTGTTCGACCTTTCCAATTGCTCGACCTTTCCAATTGATCGACCTTCAGGGTAAGTTTCGCTATTTCGGCCATGATGAGGTCTGTTTCCTTGGAAGTGCTTGGCTGCTGCTGGCTTACTTCGCTCACATGGGCTGAGCGCGTGGACTCTAACACATTATCTGCTACGACGGCCAAGTTATCGAGATCTTTCGAATCCGTGACCGCCAAACTGCTCGTACCGGAGAAGGCAGATGACCTTGCCAAAGCATTCTTAAAGTGTCGTCAGGAATTTTCTCTTTGGCTAATTCTCGCATGCGACGCAAAAGCTGCGAAGGCTTTTGGTCTCCCAGGTCCATCTCGCTAATCAACTTTTGTAGTTGTCGGTTTTTCGATTCTTCATAAATAGCGAGAAGTCGTGTCTTCAGTGCTTCGAATTTTTTTTCTTCTGGTGGATCCATTAGAAGGTCTGTGACCTGTTGGATGGCCTCCTTAGACAGTTCCGACACGACAATGTCGAAACGCGATTCAATTTTTGCGGCGCCAGCATGGCCTCTATTGGGTAGAACCAAACGCGGGGCGAGTCGACCCAAAATTCGGGGATCTTCGATGTAAGTGTAATTGCCGCGAGATCCGGTGATGGTTCCAAAAAATCAAAATCAAAATCAAAGCATTTATTTCAAGTAGGCCCGTTACAGGCACTTTTGAACTGTCGAAACAAAGACAACAATGAAATTTAGCTACAGTCCCAGTCACAAGGCATAAAAACTGTGAAAGTACTGTAGTTGCCCATTCCCTAACGTAGATCTCTATGGAGAAGAACGGGCAAGAAACTCCATGGACACTCTTTTAAATCAGAATATTTTTACAAAACCTTGGTTACATCATTCATGTTTAGATGGTACATTATGTGAGAGCGATGTAGCAAGATGTGCACGTTAAAAGTGTCCATAGTAAAAACAAGGAAAAGAACAATTCAAAAAATAAAATAATTAATTCAAATAAGCCGTGGCAACCAAGAGATGACCAGTCACAACTGACAGCGCCCGTTCACGAACATGACGCATGTATCAGCACCATTCAACTCAACCATTTTGAAGGGAACTAACTGATCCGACACACGCGCCACCATCAGCGAGACATTTGAGTGAGCATGACATACACTTAACCGCCAGGGCAAATTCAAGTCAAAAAAAAAAAATTACGTAAGTTTCCAACGAAGGATAGCTTTCTATTACATAGTACTCACATAATATGGGCTATGCGGTTATATAATACCAAAAGAAATTGAATCTATACAATGCAAAGATAGTTGTACAATCTTCAGCAGCTCCAACAATACTATTTAATGCTATCCATTAATCAGTTTATGCGCCCCTGTCCATGTGGAGCAGGACCGGCATTGAGCCAAGCATTTTTATCAGAGATATAATCGTCCAACTTGTAATATGCTTGCTTACATAGTGTGCGTTTAATGCATGATTTAATTTTCGTCTCATTCAGTTCAAGAATACTTTGTGGAATTTTATTATAGCATCTTAAACAGTACCCCATGAAAGATGAGTCTACTTTAGCGAGTCTGAAGCCCGGCTGAACTAATTGGTCTCTAGTTCTCGTACTGTAATTGTATCTGTCACCTCTTTTATTAAAAAGATGTAGATTTTTTCTAACGTACATTATGTTTTCGTAGATGTATTGACAATGTACCGTCATGATTTTGATTTCCTTAAACAGTTCCCTTAGAGAATCGCGCCTACGAAGATTATATATGGCTCTGATGGCTCTTTTTTGCAGAATAAATATAGACTCAATGTCTGCAGCCCGTCCCCATAACAGAATGCCATAAGACATTATACTATGAAAGTAACTAAAATAGACCAGTCTAGCGGTATCTACATCAAAAAATTGACGGATTTTTCTAACAGCATATGCTGCTGAACTTAGGCGCCCCGCAAGAGATTTCAAATGAGAACCCCATTGTAGCCTTGAATCAAGCGTAAGCCCCAGGAAAACGGTTTTATCTACGAATTCAAGTTTCTCTTTATTCAATACTATATCACACTCGTTACTTTTAACATGGTAAAGCAAATCTTATGCATTTCGTTTTTTTTTCATTTAATACTAAATTGTTTGCTGTGAACCAATTATGGACCTGAAGTAGGGCATTATTTACGTCATCTAGATTTTGGGCCCGTCTATTTATCTTAAAAATTAGAGAAGTGTCATCAGCAAATAACACCATATTTTGAGGTTGGTTTTTCAATAAATAGGGTAGATCGTTTATATATATACTAGAAAGAGGAAAGGACCCAATATTGAGCCTTGCGGAACCCCCATTTTTACTTTTAAACCCTGTGAATTAACACCATTTATTTGAACATATTGTTGTCTATCACTTAAATAAGATTTTACCAAACTAAGTGCAAGTTTACCTAGTCCGTAATGCTCAAGTTTCAAAAGCAATGTGTCGTGATTTACGCAATCAAATGCTTTGGAGAGGTCACAAAATATTCCTATTGCGTCTTGGGATGCTTCCCACGCAGAAAATATGTGCTTTAATAAGGTTACACCGGCGTCAGTTGTACAACGTCCCTTAGTGAAACCAAACTGTTGGTCGTGTAAGATTCTGTTGGTGTTAAAATGATTGAGCATTTGATTAAGCATTACTTTTTCAAACACCTTGCTAAAAACTGGCAACACGGATACAGGTCTATAATTATTAGTATCTTTACTATCCCCGGATTTGAAAAGAGGTATGACTTTACTGTATTTCATTAAATCAGGGAAAACTCCTTGGTCTACACACAAATTAAAAATTAAAGCTAAGTATGGTGCTACAGTCTCAACTATGGATGTACAAACTTTGATAGACATTCCCCAAAGATCTTCGGTCAGTTTGACTTTTATTTGCCGGAAAGCTTTAATAACTATCATAGGGTTTATGTGTTTAAATTTAAATTCAGCCGGGCAGCCAGACACATTCGCCTTCAATAAACCAATTGCTACTTCAGGAGAGGAATTAAGAGACTCCGTAGTTTTTAACGGTATATCGGTAAAAAAAATTCACAAATTCTTGAGCTACTTCCTGATTAGAGCTTTTAGGACCACATGCTGTATGTAAGGTGTAGCTAGTGTTACGTATTTTCTTCCTGTTAGTCTCGTTATTTATGACTTTCCAAACTGTCTTTATTTTATTTTCTGCTGTTTTGATCTTGTTGCTAATGTGCAGGG
Source organism: Eurois occulta (assembly GCA_950022335.1). Taxonomy (NCBI): domain Eukaryota; kingdom Metazoa; phylum Arthropoda; class Insecta; order Lepidoptera; family Noctuidae; genus Eurois; species Eurois occulta. Next base: position 3,519,590 of record OX465480.1, on the reverse strand, counting down.
CTTTGGCAACCTTGCATGTATTTCTAAAAATGTTTGAATACTTAGCAACATACTTATTAAAAGTTTCAGTGTTTATATAAGATTTAAGGTCATAAAGCTCAAATAGTCTTTCCCTACTTTTTCTGATACCTCTAGTTGCCCAATCACTAAATATAAATTTAGGGCAAATACTTTTTGTCTTCTTTTCAAAAGTTTTGTTGTATTCAGTGTGAACTTCCGATGTACTTTTAGCCATTTTTATACACTATCTACACTATCACTACTGCAGAAAATGAATCACGTCGGGGTCACCAATTTAGTGTGTGACCTTGGGTGTAGATTCAATGAAAGACTGGCAACGACTAACTCGTGTATTGTTTCTTCATAAACGAGAAGTACAAAGAGCGTGCTAGGACATACTGCACAATGCTTATATATTACGTACGAAATACAAACTTAGCTTACGCTACACAGGATACACATTTAGTATACGCTATGCCGTTACAAAGAAAATGCTGGTTCAGTCCCTTATCTTCCCCATACTTGACTATGGTGATGTGTGTTACTATGACCTGAATGCAGATCTCCTCAATAAACTTGATCGCCTTCTAAATAACTGCATTCGATTCGTATTTAATCTCCGTAAGTATGATCATGTGTTCGCTCATCGGTTGCGCTTAAAATGGTTACCCATCAGACAGCGCAGAGCGTTAAAGGCTTTGACAACCTTGTTTTCTCTTCTAGACAAATCCACTTCCCCTTCTTATTTGACTTCTCACTTCCAATATGTATACTCTGCGCACAGCAAGAATCTTCGTTCTTCCAAATATCGTCTTCTATGATGTCCTACTCACCGCTCTGGTTTTCTTAAATATTCTTTTCTTGTCCAGGCGGTTTTCCTTTGGAATGCGCTCCCTCTGAAGGATATCAGGATGGCAACCAGTCGGTTCACATTTAAAGTAAAAGCTCGCGAACACTTACGTAAGAAGTTGGCAGACTCGTCCTACAATTAATTTGTTGTTTTTCTTTATCTATGTATGAATTTTTTATTTTTATGCATGTTTAAGTATTTATTATTATGTTTTATTCGTGGTAATTTTCTATATTATTATTGTACCTACTGTTTTGTCTCTGCATCACCCTAAGGTAGACTGGTAGAAAATGCCCACGGCATATAGTCCGCCTTTGTACATTATGTGCATAAAGTTTTAATAAATAAATAATTTATTTTACCACTACATGATTTTTTGAAAAATACGAAGTGGTAAAAAAGGACCTATGAAACACTCATTATTTCCAAAAAATCGTAACATTACCTGAACAATCCGATTTCAGAATAAACGTGCACGAAGTTAGAACATTATTCATTGATAAGTAGAACTTTTCAAAATATACGCTCAAAATAACTTCAAATATCAAAGATCCTAGCAGCCACATGTACAAGCTAATGATAGCAAACCGTGCTGATGACTGCAACAAAGATTGATTTTTAACGCATACAAATGCGAACAACACGTTCCAGTAATAACACATACTAAAAGTTCTAAATTAAAAATTATAAATGATATTATTAAAGAACGAATACTCACATAATACATGATTTCAAATTCATGCATAAGTGCAGCTAGTTTAAATAATTCAATTGAAGCTTGCAACCTGATTAAAACATGAAAAAAAAGCTCAATGCTTTGAAACACAATCTGAAATAAATGTTATTAGTTATATAGTTTTACATAATTATTATTATTGGCCATCAATTTGTATCTAACGACCAATGATCCGTCATACCGTGTACTGGAAAGAATTCTTGTATAACTGATAACATTCCAATATATTAACGTAAGCTTGAAACATTCTTTTGCAGTAACTTTCATTTTCGCTACGATCAATCTGTTGCAAATGTTGAGTTTGAATATTCCATAAATCAACTTTGTTACATAGTAGCTTAATAAGTCTGATAGCGCAAGTATAGTTTAAATCAAAACAAAGGAGAGGAATCCAATCCAAAACATATATGAAGGACAGTTTAATACTATAAGAACAAGCGATACTGACAATGAAACTTCCGAAGATAACAATGACACTGATCCAATTCCAAATAATAAAGCGCTTGAAAAGATTATTTTCGTTTAGAAATCTGTGAACGTGTTAAACTTTCAAGATAAACGAAATATTTGTATTCGTATCCAAGACATTAATTCTATAATTTATGACTAATCCGACTGAGTACAAGATGAGACTGACGTAGGAAATGATGTATGCTATATTTATATTATTTCTTATAACTTCGGTAAAATGCAACTCATAGATACGGTAGCTGCACAAACTAATGAATAATATCATGACACACAATGACACCAACTTCAAAGCAATGCTGTTTGGGTGTATCAAGTTATCCGTAATACGATATTTGGGACAGAGCAAAATATTTTGCATGAAATTTAAAGGTAAAAGCATCGACTGAACATCTTTGTCAACAAAGTTATCCAACAGAAATGGTGCACGATAGCCTGTTCCTTTATTTACACGTTTTTTTCCTCTTATTATAGACGTCATTTCACTTTGGTTATGCGAACACAAATAAAATTAATTGATTGGAACTCTATTAATCGATTTTATAAATGTATTCTTGTTAAAATAAGACGATTATTATTTCATTGTAAATAGTAGTCCATTAAGAATATTAGACATCACTGACAACTATTGTGTATAAAGGAATGATAGATCAGAAATTATCTACGACATCAACACAACACACACACGACGACATCGATATTAACCATCTTGTCCTTTTAAAATCTACGAGTCGCTATACTCCCAATTCGAATTTATCAGAACCTGAATATAAAACGCTTTCTCTATCTTTCTGTCTATACAGGGAGAAAGGAACACCTACGCACAAACGCTTAACACGTATTCAGTCCATCATTTATTTATCGTCCTAACTTCGAGATCATTACATCCAAAAGCGCAAACTGCAGGTTAACGACAGTGTAAATAAAACTTTTTTTTTAGTTTAACCTTTTTAAGTGCAGCTAGTTTAAATAATGCAATTGCACCTTGCAGATTTTTTTTGGCATGGGAAATCGTCAAATGACTCCCCTCCCTCTCTGGGCGGAGCGGAAGAGAGTGTCAGACTTTTACTGACTAAAACCCATCCCTGTTCCTTCAAACTCAAACTCAAACTCAAAGCATTTATTTCAATTAGACCATTACAGGCACTTTTGAAAGTCAAAAACAAAAAAAGCTAAGCTACAGTCACATTCACAAGGCATAATAACTTGCGAAAGTACTGTAGTTGCACATTCCAAATCGTAGATCTCTATGGAGAAGAATGGGCAAGAAACTCCATGGACACTCTTTTTAATCAAAATATTGTTACAAAATCTTGGTTACATCATTCATGTTGAGATTATACATATATGTGAGAACGATGTACAAAGACGTGCACATTAAGAGCGTCCAGAGTAAAAGATTAAACTAACAATTTAAAAATAAAGTAATTAAAATAAACCGTGACAGCTAAGAGATGACCAGTCCCAACTGACAGCGCCCGTTCACGAACATGACGCATGGATCAGCGCCATTCAACTCAACCACATTGAAGGGAACTAAATGACCCGACACACCCGCCACCATCAGCGAGACATTTGTGTGAGCATGACATTCTCTCAGCCACCAGGGCACATTCAAGTCAATGAAGGTAACTAAATGTAAATGGTAGCTTTACAGTACATAGTACTCACACATGTGCTATGCGATTATATAATACTAAGAGATTGAATCTATACAATGCAAAGATATTTTTACAATCTTCTGCAGCTTCCACAATAACTTCACATGGTAATCAATTAGTTTGCCCCTATGGTTGTGGAGCAGGTCCAGCATTGAGCCAAGCATTTTTATCATCAATGTAATCCCCCAACTTATAATATGCTTGCCTACATAGTGTGCGTTTTATACAAGATTTAAATTTCGTCTCATTCAGTTGTAGAATGTGGGGAGGTATTTTATTGTAACATTTTAAACAGTACCCCATGAAAGATGAGTCTACTTTAGCTAGCCTGAAACCTGGTTGAGTTAGTTGGTCCCTATTTCTAGTATGATAGTGGTGTCGGTCACCTCTTTTACTAAATAAATGCAATTTTTTCCTAACGTACATGATGTTTTCATAGATGTATTGACAAGGTACTGTCATGATGTTAATTTCCTTAAACAGTTCTCTTAGAGAATCGCGACTACGTAGATCATATAAGGCTCTGATAGCTCTTTTCTGCAGAATAAATATAGACTCAATGTCTGCAGCCCGTCCCCATAGTAAAATACCGTATGACATAATACTATGAAAATAACTAAAATATACTAGCCTCGCGGTATCTACATCAGTAAATTGACGGATTTTTCTAACAGCATATGCTGCTGAACTCAGCCGTCCTGCAAGAGAAGTTATATGCGGACCCCATTGAAGCCTCGAATCGAGCGTGATCCCCAAGAAAACAGTTTTATCGACGAATTCTAGTTTCTCTTGATTCAATACTATGTCACTATCACTACTTTTGACATTCGGTAGAGCAAATCTTATACACTTCGTTTTTTTCCCATTTAATACTAAATTATTCGCGGTGAACCAATTATGGACCAGCAATAGGGCGTTATTTACGTCGTCAAGATTTGTGGCACGTCTGTTTGTCTTAAATATTAAAGAGGTATCGTCAGCAAACAACACCATTTGTGGTTGGTTTTTAAATAAATGGGGTAGATCATTTATATAGACTAAAAAGAGGAAAGGACCTAATATCGAACCTTGCGGTACACCCATACTTACTTTTAAACCCATTGAATTGACACCATTTATTTGTACTTGCTGATGTCTATCGTTTAAATACGATTTCAGTAAACTGAGCGCAAGTTTCCCTAAACCGTAATGTTCAAGTTTCAAGAGTAGGGTTTCGTGGTTTACGCAATCAAATGCTTTCGAGAGGTCACAGAAGATTCCTATGGCATCTTGTGCCTCTTCCCACGCCGTAAATATGTGTTTTAATAAGGTGACACCGGCGTCAGTCGTGCAACGTCCTTTGGTGAAACCATATTGTTTCTCATGTAAGATTTTATTGGTGTTAAAGTGTGTGAGCATTTGATTAAGCATTACCTTTTCAAACACCTTGCTGAAAACCGGCAACACGGATACGGGTCTATAGTTATTGGTGTCTTTACTGTCCCCGGATTTGAAAAGTGGTATTACCTTGCTGTATTTCATAAGGTCTGGGAAGACTCCTTGGTCCACACATAAATTAAATATTAAGGCTAAGAACGGTGCTATAGTCTCAATAATAGCTTGACAAACTTTAATGGACATTCCCCATAGATCTTCAGTTAATTTAATTTTGATTTCCTTAAAAGCTTTAATGACTGTGATGGGGTTTATATGCTTAAATTGAAACTCAACCGGACAGGCTGAAACGTTCGCTCTTAACAAATCAATAGAAAATAAGGGTGAGGAATTTAAGGTTTCAGTAGTTTTAAGTGGGACTAGTGAAGAAATCTACAAATTCTTGAGCAACTTCGTTTTTAGAGCTTATAAGACCACGTGAAGTATCTAGTGTGATATCATTATTATATTTTTTATGTCTATTAGTTTCACTATTGATAATTTTCCAAACCGTCTTTATTTTATTATCGGCGGATTTAATCTTGTTGCTAATGAATAAGGCTTTAGCTACCTTACAAGTGTTTTTAAAAATTTTAGAGTAAGTTGCAACATATTTATTAAAAGTTTCTGAGTTGATGTAAGGCTTAAGGTCGTACAGTTCAAACAATCGCTCCCTACTTTTCCTAATACCCTTAGTTGCCCAGTCACTGAACATAAACTTTGGGCAAATAGATTTAGTTTTCATTTTTAATGTATTATTAAACTCGGTGTAAACTACCGAAAAGAATTCCTCATAAAAGTGATTTACATTTTCAATAATAAGGTCCGGAATACCTAAATTACTAATTAAGTTATTATTAAATTTATTTAAATTACTGGGTGTCATTTGTCTAGACTTTATCTGAATTTTTTGTAATGGTGTGTAGGACTCGAAAACAACGGTTTGACCGCTATGATCAGAAGGAAGGTAATTTACAATTGATTTATCCAAGTAGTCGCAGCAACAAAAAACATTATCAATACATGTTGCAGTATTTGTAGTAATTAGGGTTGGTTCCGAAAACACGTTTAACAAATTAAATGATTTAAAAAGATGTAATAATCTACTGCTATTTGAATTTTGATCTAAAATATTAACATTAAAGTCACCACAGATTACCAGTGATTTATTGCCAGTTGCAAGCTTTGCTAAAGTATCTTCCATTACCGATTCAAAAATAGAGTAGTTTTGATAATTTGGGGGTCTGTAAACGCACACTATAACATGCCTATCCAGTTCAACACAAGACAGCTCAATATTATGTTCAACCGATAGATCAACAATATCACTACGAGTCTTAAATTTAATACAATTTTTAACTAAGATTAATGAACCCCCACAAATCTTAGCTTTCCGGTTAAAGCAACTGCCCACACTGTAATTTGCGTAATTAATTAGCATTTCATAATCTTTTAACCAATGCTCAGTGAAACAAACAATTTCAAACTTTGTTTTTTCTAAAAACAATTCAATTTCTAGTTGCTTTGAAGAGAAACCTTGAATGTTTTGATGAAATAATTTCATGGAATTCTGCTTAGCCCCTTTTTTACATTTAGCTATTTGAGAGCAAGAAGATACAAGTCTATTGTTGTTGATCGGTGTAAAACAATATTACTGGTATCCTCTGTTGTCTTACTAACTAGTTTAAATGAGTATCCGGAGTGAGCCCCAAGACTCCTATGCCATCACAAGGCAATGAGATCCTACTACTAGTGGACCCCACTCCAGGATCTCCTATAGTTACACAATTGAAAAAAGAATGATTAGTATTATTATTAATAGTCGCGGTGTTAATAATTGAATTAAACATTGACATACTACTTATGTCTGAGTGAATATTATATACTAATAACTTCTTTGCTTTTAATAATACTTCTTTGCCCTTTGTGTTCCAGGGCCGCGGTATCTCTTCCAAACAGTCCCGCAGCCCGGGCAGTCCCACAGCACTGCACCTTGCACCCTGACTAAACCTTGACAAAAAAGCTCAATACTTTGAAAAATAATCTAAAATAAATAAAACATTACATAAAAAAAAAGAATTTATTACCGTCAATTAATTGTACATGAAACACTTATCTAAGTACTATGCAGCGTTACAACTAGGGAGAGGAGTGTTTCAGATGAGCTCTGGCACCCAATGGAAGATTTATCTTGTGTTTAGGGTGCCAGCGTCTTCGCCTATACTTTGAACATTATAACAGTAGTTGTAAGACGAGCACAGTATATCATCATTAATTACAATACAATACTATATTTACTAGCTAATGCTACCAAGGTGTGGTCTATTTTTGTAGGTACCTATGTATGGGTGTGTACATGAGTGTGAGGGATAGATAAATACGGTGAAAACTAAACATATTACTTTACCAACTACATTAGGTTAAGCGATCGATATCTGTAGTGAGTCATTTCGTGATCTTAGCTTTCCAAACATTTAGACACATGGGAGCAATGGAGCAGAGTTTATTTATATTTATTTATTTACTTAAGGTTAGCAAACAACTGTTTATACGTAACATTACATTGAGATTGACAGGTACACATTGGCAGGTGTAACAATTACTTATAGGCTAACACCTCATGCACAGGAAACTGATTAAACATACAAAATTAATTATTATTATTACATATTTTTTGAATATGATTTAGGTTAGTTTTTGTTCTTAATATTAGGTTAGTTAAAACATTCAAATTAATTACTTATAAACATATTAACAAGAAAATGGAATCACAAATAATACAGATGTCAAGTTAATTAATAATTAGGAAAACAAAATACATTAATTAAGCTATGGTTGACAGTATACCGCTAGGGTTGGTAGTATCAGAAAATTGGTACGACGCGACCTTCGATGCTCCAACACACGCTCAATAGAAAAAGCGATTGAGCAAAATCGGGGGTCGAAAGTGTTCGTCCAATCACTTGGGAGGAGCCACCTGACGAAGTTGACCAAATCTAGTGGGGATATCGTCGTTTCGAAGCCGGAGATTCTTTCGGAAGTCGAAAACTTCTACGGCCAGTTGTACGCATCGCATGCATCGCGACCTGATCCCGAAAATGAGGATTCCAGAGCCACCTTAACCCGCCATTTCACAGAAGACCTGCCAGAAGTCAGCCAAGACAAAATCGAGGCGGCTCTTAGACAGCTTAAGAATGGAAAGGCCCCTGGTGAGGATGGGATAACGACTGAGCTCCTGAAAGCGGGAGGACGTCCTGTATTAAGGGAGCTTCGGGAGCTTTTCAACTCGGTCCTGTTCTCTGGGAGAACTCCAGAAGCGTGGAGAAGGAGTGTGGTCGTTCTTTTCTTTAAAAAGGGGAACAAGACCCTACTAAAGAATTACAGACCCATTTCGCTCCTTAGCCACGTGTATAAGCTGTTCTCAAGAGTCGTCACAAATCGTCTAGCGCGAAGGCTCGACGACTTCCAGCCACCGGAGCAGGCCGGGTTTCGAGGAGGATATAGCACCATAGACCACATCCACACAGTGCGGCAGATCATACAGAAGTCCGAAGAGTATAATCAGCCGCTGTGTCTTGCATTTGTGGACTATGAGAAGGCTTTTGACTCTGTCGAAACCTGGTCAGTTCTGGAGTCTCTGCAGCGATGCCAAGTCGACTGGCGATACATCCAAGTGTTGACAAACCTTTATGAGAACGCCACAATGACCGTCCAAACTCAAAACCAGCAAACGGAGCATATCCCATTGCGTCGGGGGGTAAGACAAGGGGACGTAATTTCCCCGAAATTGTTCACCAACGCACTGGAGGATGTATTTAAGACGCTGAAATGGGAAGGACGTGGCATTAATATCAACGGCGAGTACATCTCACACTTGAGATTTGCAGATGACATCGTCATACTGGCTGAATCGCTGCACGACTTGCAGCAGATGCTGGATGGCCTAGTTGATTCTTCTATACGCATTGGTCTCAGGGTGAACTTGGACAAAACCCAGGTTGAACATATTCAACGAACACGTCACCCCAGGACCTATTGTTGTCAATGGCGGTCCTCTCGAGGTTGTTCGAGAATATGTGTACCTCGGGCAAACTCTGCAGTTTGGTAAGAACAACTTGGAGAGGGAGGCTAATGGAAGAATTCAGCTGGGCTGGGCAGCATTTGGGAAGCTTCGCCGGGTCTTCTCGTCGCGTATTCCACAGAGCCTAAAGACTAAGGTCTTCAATCAGTGCGTCCTGCCTGTTATGACTTACGGAGCCGAAACGTGGACACTGTCGGTACGGCTAGTCCATAAATTTAAGGTCGCTCAGCGAGCTATGGAACGGGCTATGCTTGGAGTTTCTCTGAGGGATCTCATTCGGAACGAGGTGATTCGACAGAGAACCAGAGTTGCCAACATAGCCCACAGAATAAGTAAGCTGAAGTGGCAATGGGCCGGTCATATTAGCCGTAGGACCGATAACCGTTGGGGTAGACGTGTTCTTGAGTGGAGACCGCGAATCGGCAAACGTAAGGTGGGACGCCCTCAGGCTCGGTGGAGTGACGATCTTCGCGGGGTGGCTGGTAGCAACTGGATGAGAGTTGCTGAGAATCGAGTTGAATGGCGTGCGATGGAGGAGGCCTATGTCCAGCAGTGGACTGCTATAGGCTGATGATGATGATGATGATGATGATGACAGTATACCAAAATGACGCTGTGCAAGGGCCGTTCTACATCCGTGCGTTGAGCAATCTGACAACATTCTAAAATATTGACGTAAGCTTGAAACATTATTTTGTATTCGTTTTGCAGTTTTTTTTGCTTTGTTGATTTTCATTTTCGCTACTATCAATCTGTTGCAAATGTTGAGTTTGAATGTTCCATAAATCAACTTTGTTACATAGAAGCTTTATAAATCTGATCGAGCAAGTATAGTTTCAAATCAAAACAAAGGAGTACAAAAACTGGGTGACATAAATGTCAAAACAAACCAAACGATACCGAGAATGAATATTCCAAGGATAACAATGACACTGATCGAATTCCAAATAATAAAGCGCTTGAAAAGATTATTTTCGTTTAGAAATCTGTGAACGTTTTAAAATTTCAACACAAACAAAAATTTATTTTCGTTTACAAGACATTGATTCTATAATTTATGACAAATCCGACTGAGTACATACAGGCATAAATCGACGTAGGAAATAATGTACATAACATTTAAATATTTTTTATGCCTTCATTGAAATTCAGCTCATACGAGTAGATACGGTAACTATACGAAATAATGGATAATATCATGACACATAATGACACCAACTTCAATGGTGTTTGGATGTATAAAGTTATACATACTACGATATTTGGGACAGAACAAAATATTTTTCATGAAGTTTAGAGGCAAAAACTTTTTTGCAAAAAATATACCGACTTCAAAAATGTGAAAAATAACTTTAGAAGTCGGTACCGGTAAACAAAATCAAGCAAACAAAAGTCACCTACTGCAGAAGCTTAGAAAAGAAGAAAAAAAAAATATGTTTTATTTTTCCATTTTTAGTTGCAATAACATAAACAAATATTTGCTATGCATTTATTTTACATTATTATGCATACATTTTATGGTAATAGGCTTATCCTCAATGAAATGGAACTTAACATACTTAACTGTCGAAATGTGGGTGTACTGTACACATCTGCGTAACCCCTCGGAGCAAATAGGCGTGATGTTATGTTATGATGTTGTGTAAACAATAAAAATCTAAGCGATTGCAGCAATCAAGACAGATTTGCTGTCTATTATTAAAGAGTTCCGTTCCATATTTCCGAAGTCCGGATAGTGTCCTCTTTCGAATGAAAAAAATAGTTTTGAAAATCGGCCCATCCCATCAGTCCTAACCATTAAGGAGTTATACCTCCCATCATCAGCTCTTCAACATGAGGTGATGACTTCCAGATGTATACTTGAATAACTTCAGAAAAAACATGAAACACGTAATACGTGCCTATAAAATTTGAGGGTTGCCCTTGATTTCCCTTCGATTTCATCATCAGATCCTGTCATGGTGACAATGGGGCCACTTCGGGAGTAAACTCTTTCGAATAAAAAAAGAATTTTGAAAATCAGTCTACAATTGACTGAGATATCGGTGATTTTTTTATGTATATAAAAAAATACAGTCTAACATAGAACCTCCTCCTTTTTGGAAGTCGGTTAAAAAGTAAAAAATCATAGCAAACTGAGAGGTTCGATTAGCCCACTGATAACACTGGTCAACAAAAAAAAAAAAAAAATGGTGCAGAAATAGCGATAACGGGTTTTTATTGTGTCCTTTGGTAACACTAAAAATATATATATTTTTTTTTCCTACGTGTAGTTTTGGCTGTATCCACAGTTTTTAATTTTGGCTGTAATCAGTACTTTCATGCGCTCGGTTTGCTAACTTATCGGTACATTTTTATAAATAAATTGATTTTCAAGTCATGTCTTCATCGCGAAGAAGTTGTCTCAATCAGCCAACTGTGTTTTATTACATGTGTGGTGATTACACAGATAAAAAGTCAAGAAAAGAAATGACAGATTTTATAAAAAGTTCTTATTTTTCTTACGTTAAGTCAAAAATTGCGTATGAATACAAGACATGATCGTAATGAATACGTCAAATTGTTTATAAAATGTGCTGTGAACACTTGAGACAGTGGGTTAGCGGCCAAAAAAGCCTTATGAAATTTGGAGTGCCCATGCAAAGAACAAAAAAATCACATCGATCACTGCTACTTCTGCTGTGTTAACTTGCGTGGTGTTAACGTTAAAAAATGGTTTATCCAGACTTAGAATCGTTTAGAAGACACTTGCCACGTTCAGAGGAAGTACCTGTTCCAACATTTTGTCCCACCCGTGAACCATCTTTTGTAGAAATTTTTAGCGATAGTGATTTCGAAGGCATAGCGTCTACAGAACCAAAACCTTTTTCTTAAGAAGAATTGAATGATTTGATAAGGGATCTTGAGCTACCTAAAGAATCTGCGGAACGATTTAGAACGAGCTGCGTGGACTTCCATTGTTGAGGTTACTAAAAACTTTCAAGTCAAATAACTACTCACAAATTGTTAATGACATGCTTGAGAACTTCAAGAAATTAGGATGAAATAATTATATCCATCAAAGTGCACTATATCATCAGTCTTCTTGATAAATTTCCGGAGAATCTTGGATCCTATAGCGAAGAACAAGCGGAGCAGTTATACCAGGACCTAAAAACGGTAGAGGAGAGGTAATAAGGCCGATGGGATCGACATATGATTGCTGACTACTGCTGGGGCATGCAACGTGATTGTCCCAATACACCTCTTTCACGAAAGTCGCGAAAAAGAAAGTTTTTATGCACATGATAATTTAACAAGTGCTGTTTTCCTTTGTAAATTTGTTTTTTTCTGAACAAGTCAAATCTCGAAAACTACACGTAGGAAGTCAAAATTTTTGGTATGAATGTAATTAGCATACGGTACGGTATTAACTTATTACTAAAAAAATATAGTTTCTTGGCACCAAAACTAGTGTCGACCAGTGTAATTTTGTACAGTACCAATTTTTCAATATGCAATATAAAATTGCAATAAGCACTATGCTTAAAGCGCTTTTATTGTATATTTTGAGCATTTGTTAAGCATATTAATATATATATAAAGAACTCTAAATTTAATCTACCAAATGACTTAATAAATACAATTCAAGCTGACAATAGAACAAATAATAATCCAAAATTAATTGTTGACAAGTTTAACGCCTATTTCATTGATAAAATTGTTCCAATACCAGGGGAACGCAAAAAATCGACTGCGCACATTTTAAACAAACAAAAATCCATGTTCATGGCACCATGTCATCCAATGCAATTATTTAATCTAATTTATTATTATAAAAAGTTTAAAAAACACCAAAAGCGTAGGATATGACGAAATTTCAAGAAAGATCATAAAACATGTTGCTGATCTAATTTCTGTCCATCTGAGTCATATACTTAATTTATGTATCAGTCACGGTATTTTTCCTGACCGTCTTAAGGTCTCTCTTGTAAAACGAGTCTTCAAAAAAGGGGATAAACAGCAAATGTAAAACTACAGACCTATTGCGCTTTTGCCAATTTTCTTAAAAAAATTTGAGAAGTATATTTATAACCAGCTATATGCAATTTAGAAAAACATACGATTCTTTGCTACGAGCAAAAAGGTTTCCGGAAAAATAAGACTATAAATATGGCAATCTATGACTTCTTGAATACAATTATGACTAATATTGATAAAAAGACACCTGTTTGTGCAATGTACTGTGACATGACACAAGCTTTTGACTATGTTGACCACAATATCTTAAGAAATAAACTGTACTCCTATTGGTATAAGAGGTAATATTCTGGATTTATTAATGACTTATCTAACAAATAGAAAACAAAAAACTGCTATAACAGACCTAAATTTAAAGACAAAAGAAGAAGTTACATACCTATCCGAAGAACGTACTGTATACTTTGGCGTACCACAGGGCAGTGTCCTGGGGCCCTTACTTTTTTTAATCTATATCAATGACCAAAGCGATAAATTACCCCATAACCCTATTTGCTGATGATAGCACAATAACAGTAGCTAGTAATAAAGCTGACCAATACGAAGCTGATGTAAATGACGCGCTAATCTCAAAAATCTCTTGGCTTAACAATAACAACTTAAAAATTAATCTAGGTAAAACTTAAATTATGCACTTTGGCCATAGAAAATCTAGTACAAAAATGGACGTAAAATACAAAAACAATATAATTAATGATGTAGACAGTGCTAAATTCCTAGGACTTATGATAGATAGGCAGCTTAACTGGAAGAAACATATTGAAACATTATGCAAGAAAATAAGTTGCTCATCCTATGCCCTATATAAACTTGCTCCAACCGTTAACACGGATGCACTACTCACAGCCTATCATGGCATCTGTGTTAAGATACGGCATCATATTTTGGGGTAACTCGACAAATAGGGAAGCCGCGTTTAAAGCGCAAAAGCGCTGCATACGATCTATGTTTGGGCTTCAGGTGATCGACAGTCGTGTGTGTTTTGACACTACCAGCTTTGTATATATGAAACTGCCTTATTTGTGAGATTGAATCCAACTTTACAACGTAACAGGCGAAATGACATGCTACGCGGACGCAGAGCCAATACAGCTCTTATGCGGAAAAGCATATTCTGCAGAGCTCTGCAAATTTATAATAAAATAAAAAAAACAATTAGAGAGTTAGATTTGGCAGGATTTAAGATTTTTTTTTTACTATTATAATTTGAATGACTACTTAAATGACACTTTTTTTTTTTTTTTTTGGGGGATGGGAAATCATCAAATGACTCCTCCCGCTCTGGGCGGAGCGGAAGGGAGTGTCAGTGTCACTTAAATGACACTGACAATTAATTTAATTAAACTCTTATATTATTTAATTCGTACAAAACTGACATTCCTTATTGAATTTAACTATAATTATTAAAAATATTATAATTTATCAGTATGACCAATGTAACAATTTATGTATGTAAAATTTGTATGCCCATGTGGTAGAATGTGATGAGACATAAACTCAAGACCATGTAATATACATACCGACCATGTTCTGACAAATAAATGATGATTTGATTTGATTTGATTTGATATTTCGATCATTTATTATGCATATTTTGCGATATTAGGTTGCATAGAATGAAGTCTCTAGTTATTACTAAAACAATGCTTGGATTTCAATTTGTCTAAGACCTCAGGTTTTTTCTTCCGCATTGATAGTCGACAAAAGATAATAAAGTTCATGTATTTATCGTCTTAGCTTCGAGATCATTATTATTCAAAAGCAAAATCTATAAAAGTAAGTAAGCTAAGTAAGTAGTAAGTTGCGCTTTTTAAAGCGTACTGTCAGTCCTTTTACACCTGCAGCCTGTGGGTTAACTATACGCAGCGGACATACAGCGACCTGCGCGTTCAATACAATAACGCGTTCCGGGTGCTGATGGGGCTGCCGCGCCACTGCAGCGCCTCCGCGATGTTCGCGACGGCTGCCACAGACGGCTTTGCAGCTATCATGCGCAAACGGTGCGCATCTATCATGCGCCGCACGCGCGACAGTCCCAACACCATCCTGCGCGCGCTGGCGGACCGGTGGGACTCTCCGATGCTGGCGCGCTGGATACGGCTGCATGCAGGCGTATAGTGAGTTGCCGCCACCAGCGGGGAGTCCACCCGGACCTGCCACTTTGTCGATGTGATGTCAATTAATTAATTTATTATTACTAACACTAGTTTGTAAGTTCGCAATTTCTACTAACAAATATGGATGTAATGGACTAATTACTCTGAATTAAATGATTATTATTATTATTATTATTATTATTATAAAAATGCGAACTGCAAGATAACGACAGTGTAAGTAGTTATTAAAGAAAGCATTTTTAATGGAAAAGTTGCATCAACGTAGAACATTCTGCAGGCGTTCATCTTCTCGAATGTTGCTCGATGTAGCCGTTTAACATTCTTGCACATTTTTTTCTCAGCATCTGGAACATAATAATATCTAAAGCGGCTTGTTACAATAGCGAGATAAATCAAATCGTATCGATGATTTTCATAATTAAGTTCAATGAACTTTGACCAAAATTTTGCAGCGCCGACAGCGTTAGCAATTATTTTGTATAGGTGTCTCAAAAGTGGTGTTGCAGGACTATAGGATAAATAAATGAATTCTTTCCGTCGTCATATTGCAAGCTGGTTCATATTTTACCATTACATATTTTAAAAAGTCACCGGGACGTTGCGGTCGCTTTATAGATTGAAAAATATCCTTCCATCACACATAAAGGTTTAGTGTGTGACCTTGGGTGTAGATTCAATGAAAGACTGGCAACGACTAACTCGTGTATTGTTTCTTCATAAACGAGAAGTACAAAGAGCGTGCTAGGACATACTGCACAATGCTTATATATTACGTACGAAATACAAACTTAGCTTATGCTACACAGGATACACATTTAGTATACGCTATGCCGTTACAAAGAAAATGCTGGTTCAGTCCCTTATCTTCCCCATACTTGACTATGGTGATGTGTGTTACTATGACCTGAATGCAGATCTCCTCAATAAACTTGATCGCCTTCTAAATAACTGCATTCGATTCGTATTTAATCTCCGTAAGTATGATCATGTGTTCGCTCATCGGTTGCGCTTAAAATGGTTACCCATCAGACAGCGCAGAGCGTTAAAGGCTTTGACAACCTTGTTTTCTCTTCTAGACAAATCCACTTCCCCTTCTTATTTGACTTCTCACTTCCAATATGTATGCTCTGCGCACAGCAAGAATCTTCGTTCTTCCAAATATCGTCTTCTATGATGTCCTACTCACCGCTCTGGTTTTCTTAAATATTCTTTTCTTGTCCAGGCGGTTTTCCTTTGGAATGCGCTCCCTCTGAAGGATATCAGGATGGCAACCAGTCGGTTCACATTTAAAGTAAAAGCTCGCGAACACTTACGTAAGAAGTTGGCAGACTCGTCCTACAATTAATTTGTTGTTTTTCTTTATCTATGTATGAATTTTTTATTTTTATGCATGTTTAAGTATTTATTATTATGTTTTATTCGTGGTAATTTTCTATATTATTATTGTACCTACTGTTTTGTCTCTGCATCACCCTAAGGTAGACTGGTAGAAAATGCCCACGGCATATAGTCCGCCTTTGTACATTATGTGCATAAAGTTTTAATAAATAAATAATTTATTTTACCACTACATGATTTTTTGAAAAATACGAAGTGGTAAAAAAGGACCTATGAAACACTCATTATTTCCAAAAAATCGTAACATTACCTGAACAATCCGATTTCAGAATAAACGTGCACGAAGTTAGAACATTATTCATTGATAAGTAGAACTTTTCAAAATATACGCTCAAAATAACTTCAAATATCAAAGATCCTAGCAGCCACATGTACAAGCTAATGATAGCAAACCGTGCTGATGACTGCAACAAAGATTGATTTTTAACGCATACAAATGCGAACAACACGTTCCAGTAATAACACATACTAAAAGTTCTAAATTAAAAATTATAAATGATATTATTAAAGAACGAATACTCACATAATACATGATTTCAAATTCATGCATAAGTGCAGCTAGTTTAAATAATTCAATTGAAGCTTGCAACCTGATTAAAACATGAAAAAAAAGCTCAATGCTTTGAAACACAATCTGAAATAAATGTTATTAGTTATATAGTTTTACATAATTATTATTATTGGCCATCAATTTGTATCTAACGACCAATGATCCGTCATACCGTGTACTGGAAAGAATTCTTGTATAACTGATAACATTCCAAAATATTAACGTAAGCTTGAAACATTCTTTTGCAGTAACTTTCATTTTCGCTACGATCAATCTGTTGCAAATGTTGAGTTTGAATGTTCCATAAATCAACTTTGTTACATAGTAGCTTAATAAGTCTGATAGCGCAAGTATAGTTTAAATCAAAACAAAGGAGAGGAATCCAATCCAAAACATATATGAAGGACAGTTTAATACTATAAGAACAAGCGATACTGACAATGAAACTTCCGAAGATAACAATGACACTGATCCAATTCCAAATAATAAAGCGCTTGAAAAGATTATTTTCGTTTAGAAATCTGTGAACGTGTTGAATTTTCAAGATAAACGAAATATTTGTATTCGTTTCCAAGACATTAATTCTATAATTTATGACTAATCTGACTGAGTACAACAAGAGACTGACGTAGGAAATGATGTATCCTATATTCATATTATTTCTTATAACTTCGGTGAAATGCAACTCATAGATACGGTAGCTATACAAAATAGTGAATAATATCATGACACACAGTGACACCAACTTCAAAGCAATGCTGTTTGGGTGTATCAAGTTATCCGTAATACGATATTTGGGACAGAGCAAAATATTTTGCATGAAATTTAAAGGTAAAAGCATCGACTGAACATCTTTGTCAACAAAGTTATCCAACAGAACTGGTGCACGATAGCCTGTTCCTTTATTTACACGTTTTTTTCCTCTTATTATAGACGTCATTTCACTTCGGTTATGCGAACACAAATAAAATTAATTGATTGGAACTCTATTAATCGATTTTATAAATGTATTCTTGTTAAAATAAGACGATTATTATTTCATTGTAAATAGTAGTCCATTAAGAATATTAGACATCACTGACAACTATTGTGTATAAAGGAATGATAGATCAGAAATTATCTGTCAAATTATGACTGAATAGAACTTTGATACAGTTTTATTCAGTCATAATTTGACGACATCGATATTAACCAACTTGTCTTTTTAAAATCTACGAGTCGCTATTATACTCCCAATTCGAATTTATCAGAACCTGAATATAAAACGCTTTCTCTATCTTTCTGTCTATACAGGGAGAAAGGAACACCTACACACAAACGCTTAACATGTATTCAGTACATCATTTATTTATCGTCGTAACATCGAGATCATTACATCCAAAAGCGCAAACTGCAGGTTAACGACAGTGTAAATAAAACATTTTTTTAGTTCAACCTTTTTAAGTGCAGCTAGTTTAAATAATGCAATTGCACCTTGCAGATTTTTTTTGGCATGGGAAATCGTCAAATGACTCCCCTCCCGCTCTGGGCGGAGCGGAAGGGAGTGCCAGACTTTTACTTACTAAAACCCATCCATGTTCCTTCTTTGCCCTTTGTGTTCCAGGGCCGCGGTATCTCTTTCAAACAGTCCCGCAGCCCTGGCAGTCCCACAGCCCTGCACCTTGCACCCAGACTAAACCTTGACAAAAAAGCTCAATACTTTGAAAAATGATCTAGAAAAGAAGAAAAAAAATATATTTTATATTTCCATTTTTAGTTGTAATAACATAAACAAATATTTGCTATGCATTTATTTTACATTATTATGCATACATTTTATGGTAATAGGCTTATCCTCAATGAAATGGAACTTAACATACTTAACTGTCGAAATGTGGGTGTACTGTACACATCTGCGTAACCCCTCGGAGCATATAGGCGTGATGTTACGTTATGATGTTGTGTAAACAATAAAAATCTAAGCGATTGCAGCAATCAAGACAGATTTGCTGTCTATTATTAAAGAGTTCCGTTCCATATTTCCGAAGTCCATGATCAGATCATGACAACTATTCTATGGGACCAATTTCATAGTGTCCTCTTTCGAATGAAAAAAACAATTTTGAAAATCGGCCCACAGTTAATATTTGACTAAAGAATTATCCCCCAACTCCTAACCATTAAGGAGTTATACCTCCCATCATCAGCTCTTCAACATGAGGTGATGACTTCCAGATGTATACTTGAATAACTTTAGAAAAAACATGAAACACGTACACGATTTCCTTGGATTTCATCATCAGATCCTGTCATGGTGACAATGGGGCCACTTCGAGAGTAAACTCTTTCGAATAAAAAAAGAATTTTGAAAATCGGTCTACATTGACTGAGATATCGGTGAAATTGTTTTATGTATATAAAAAAGAATACTGTCTAACATAGAACCTTTTTGGAAGTCGGTTAAAAAGTAAAAAATCATAGCAAACTAAGAAGTTCGATTAGCCTACTGATAATTTTGTACAGTACCAATTTTTCAATATGCAATATAAAAATGCAATAAGCACTATGCTTATTGCAATTTTATATTGCATATTAAAGCACTTTTATTGTATATTTTGAGCATTTGTTAAGCATATTTCGATCATTTATTATGCATATTTTGCGATATTAGGTTGCATATAATGAAGTCTCTAGTTATTACTGTAACAATGCTTGGATTTCGATTTGTCTAAGACCTCAGGTTTTTTCTTTCGCAATGATATAATCGACAAAAGATAATAAAGTTCATTTATTTATCGTCCTAAATTCGAGATCATTATTATTCAAAAGCAAGATCTATAAAAATGCGAACTGCAAGATAACGACAGTGTAAGTAGTTATTAAAGAAAGCATTTTTAATGGAAAAGTTGCATCAACGTAGAACATTCTGCAGGCGTTCATCTTCTCGAATGTTGCTCGATGTAGCCGTTTAACATTCTTGCACATTTTTTTCTCAGCATCTGGAACATAATAATATCTAAAGCGGCTTGTTACAATAGCGAGATAAATCAAATCGTATCGATGATTTTCATAATTAAGTTCAATGAACTTTGACCCGAATTTTGCAGCGTCGACAGCGTTAGCAATTATTTTGTATAGGTGTCTCAAAAGTGGTGTTGCAGGACATGAGGTGGGTTATTGTTTTCCTAATTTGAGCAAATAAATGAATTCTTTCCGTCGTCATATTGCATGCTGGTTCATATTTTACCATTATATATTTTACCACTACATGATTTTTTGAAAAATATGAAATACTAGGGTGACAAAAAAGGACCTATGAAACACTCATTATTTCCAAAAAATCTTAAACATTACCTGAACAATCCGATTTCAGAATAAACGTGCACGAAGTTTGAACATTATTCATTGATAAGTAGAACTTTTCAAAATATATGCTCAAAATAACTTCAAATATCAAAGATCCTAGCAGCCACATGTACAAGCTAACGATAGCAAACCGTGCTGATAACTGCAACACAGAATGATTTTTAACGCATACAACGAACAACACGTTCCACTAATAACACATATAAAAGTTCTAAATAAAAAAGGGTACGCGTCGATGGGAAGATACCAGATGGTATGACCATAATGCCATGGAAGTTGGGTAGGCCTTTGGTGTGGGGCGCAACTTGCGTCGACACCCTTGCGCCATCCCATCTTCCTAGCACAGTGGGCTGCGCTGGGGCGGCTGCTGCAGGTGCTGAAAACCTCAAACGGCGCAAATACAATAATTTAATTGGTAGTTATGTGTTTGAGCCGTTTGGGGTTGAAACACTAGGGCCATGGGGTCCGAGTGCCCACCGAGTATTTCGGGAAATCGCCAAGCGGTTGGTCGACTCTTCACGTGACCAGAGGGCGGGCCTATTTTTTGGCCAAAGAATCAGCATTGCCATCCAACTTGGTAATGTTGCTAGCCTTCTGGGCACTTTTCCTGTTGACAGCGATGCGGACGAATTTTTGGACGCCCTGTAACCCTTTTCTACTTGTACATATTTAATACTATTATGAAATACCTTTGAAATAAAACCAATTAAGGAAATAAAAAATTATAAATTATAATATTAAAGAACGAATACTCACATATATGATTTCAAATCCATGCATAAGTGCAGCTAGTTTAAATAATTCAATTGAAGCTTGCAACCTGATTAAAGCATGACAAAAAAGCTCAATGCTTTGAAACACGATCTGAAATAAATGTTATTAGTTACATAGTTTTACATAATTATCATTATTGGCCATCAATTTGTATCTAACGACCAATGATCAGGCATACCGTGTACTGGAAAGAATTCTTGTATATCTGATAACATTCCAAAATATTAACGTAAGCTTGAAACATTCTTTTGCAGTAACTTTCATTTTCGCTACGATCAATCTGTTGCAAATGTTGAGCTTGAATGTTCCATAAATCAACTTTGTTACACAGTAGCTTTATAAGTCTGATCGCGGAAGCATTGTTTAAATCAAAACAAAGGAGAGGAATCCAATCCAAAACATATTTGAAAGAAAGGTCAATACTATAAAAACAATAAGCGATACTGACAATGGAACTTCCGAAGATAACAATGACACTGATCCAATTCCAAATAATAAAACGCTTGAAAAGATTATTTTCATTAAGAAATCTGTGAATGTGTTGAATTTTCAAGAGAAACGAAATATTTGTATTCGTTTCCAAGACATTGATTCTATAATTTATGACTAATCCGACTGAGTACAAGAATAAACTGACGTAGGAAATGATGTATGCTATATTTAAATAATTTCTTATAGCTTCGGTGAAATGCAACTCATAGACACGGTAGCTGTACAAACTAATGCATAATATCATGACACACAATGACACCAACTTCAAAGCAATGCCGTTTGGGTGTATCAAGTTATCCGTAATACGATATTTGGGACAGAGTAAAATATTTTGCATTAAATTTAAAGGTAAAAGCATCGACTGAACATCTTTGTCAACAAAGTTATCCAACAGAAATGGTGCACGATAGCCTGTTCCTTTGTTGAAATGTTTGTTTCCTCTTATTACAGACGTCATTTCACTTTGGTTATGCGAACACAAATGAAATTAATTGATTGAAACTCTTAATCGATTTTATAAATGTATTCTCGTTCAAATAAGACGATTGTTATTTAATTGTAAATAGTAGTCCATTAAGAATATTAGTCATCATTGACAAGTACGACAGTAATGTGGTAAACTGTTTAGAGGATCGATAGACCAGAAGATAACTGTCAGGTATCAAAGTTCTTCTCGAATGTTGCTCGATGTAGCTGTTTAATGTTCTTGCACATTATTTTCTCAGCATCTGCAATATAATTACATAATTATAATCATAAATCTTTAGTTCTCTCGACATCAGGGGGGTTACTATGACGTCTTAAAGCAGGAGTAATTCCAGTGTGAGAAAGAGACAGTCTTTGCCACACTGGAATTACTCCTGCTATAAGACGTCCTGATAGGCCATCAGGAGTAACAGGCGCTGGTTGACATATTATGCACTATTTATATAGAGAAATGTGACTGAAGTAGGAATGTCTTGAGGTACAGATTACCTCTCCGGCTTAGGTATTTAGCTTTATTTTATCCGTTACATTTAGTGTGTTTCTAATATTTAATTTGTTAGTGTTTGTACTAGTATTTAAGTGTAAGGTGTAAGGGCCGCTTTTTGCGGTGAATGCCTCCTCCAAACTGTTCCAGCTGTTTCTGTCTTTTGCTTGTCTGGGTCATAAGTTTCCGGCTGTTTGAACCATGACGGTTTAGATATAACATTTTATTTATAGCAAAAATTTAAGACAAGATATTGAAGTTATAATTGGAAGTAGGTAAGCAAATACCTGTGTACAGACAACTGTATAGGTTTATTTTTGTTTTATATACAGAATTAGCGTCGCGGCGCGCCTCAGCACTTCATCATCATATCAACAACACATGGCTAACCTTCCAAAGCCTAGAATCACACAGTCTCGGCCCTTTACTAATGTGGGTATAGATTTCACAGG
This sequence comes from Eurois occulta, assembly GCA_950022335.1. NCBI lineage: Eukaryota > Metazoa > Arthropoda > Insecta > Lepidoptera > Noctuidae > Eurois > Eurois occulta. The sequence goes on along the minus strand of OX465480.1, from coordinate 3,496,263 downwards.
GCATGTGGATATAAAATCCAACAAGGGACGAGGCATCAAGACTACCAAGGGATACACTGCAGTATTCGTCTGCCTAGCCATCAAAGCCGTGCATTTAGACTTGGTATATGATCTCAGCACATCATCCTTCCTGGCAGCACTGAGGAGAATGTGCTCCAGGCGTGGAGTACCCAAAAATATCTATTGCGACAATGGTACGAACTTTGTGGGTGCTTCACGACTTCTGAATCAAGAGTACAGAGAGATCATTGCCTCAATCAACCCAAATGCTATCAGTGACATCAAAAACATACAGATAAATTGGCAAAAAGTTTGAAATATTATCTAAAGCGTGTGCTTGGCCATCAAAAATTAACCTATGAGGAGTTCACCACGCTGTTGTGTCAAATTGAAGCCTGTCTCAATTCAAGGCCTCTCGCGCGCTCACTGAAAATCCAGACGATACCTATCTCACCCCTAGGCATTTCCTTATCGGTCGATCCATGTTATCACGATCTCAGACTGATCCTGATCATATGAGTCTGACTGTACGTTGGCAATTGATTCAGGCAATAAACAAAAAGTTTTTGAAAAAGTGGTCCACGGAGTACCTTCAACATGTTCAGTCAAGAACAAAATGGCGTACTACTAACGAAAATCTTAAACTAGATGACGTGGTTCTTATCAAAGAAGACAACATACCACCTGGCAAGTGGGCGATGGCGCCAGTTCAAGCACTGCATCTTGGTCCAGATGGATGTGTAAGAGTTGTAACGCTGAAGACTGCCAACAATATTATCAAACGTCCGGTCAACGAACTTATTCCTTTGACAGTACAAGAAAATATTACCATGCGAATACCCTCTTTAGACGGGACTCAAGGAACATCCCACGGGCATCGCAATCGGACAAAATTCAGTATGAAAACATTAACATCAGCACTTCTTCTGTTAATGATGATAGTATCACCGAGCATACAGCAATCAACTATATCAAACAATATCACATCACTGGATAGTCAAAGAAATATGCTTTTCGACAAGGTATCAGAACTTCAACACATCAAGGACGAATGGAAGTTAGTAGTCTACTACAACATGTCTACATATTGGTCTGGATTCACTGACTTGGAAACGTATGTTCAACATTTAAATCAACTGTGTCAGCGTAAGTGTGCCACAATCAGGAATGCCGTCCGGAGCTATCATATTACAACTGCAACATGAGTTGAACGAACTTCAACATTATAATTCTTTACTGCGAAACCCTAACAAACGACATAAGAGAGGACTATTAAATAGGGTTGGCAACCTGGCTAGTTACTTGTTTGGGGTTTTAGACGGCAAGTTTGCAGTGCAATATAAACGAGATATTGAACAAATATCACTGAACGAAAATCATCTACAAGGCCTTATCAAAAATCAACTCTAATAATTGAATCAGAATACAGCGTTATTAGAAGAAACAAGGCCATAATCAATCAACAATTTACTTCTATGGATAAACAAATGAAGGTTTTATTAAAGGAAGTAAACATCGTGCAATCGGACACAACGTACGGCCTTTACTGAACGCTGTGTTAAAACTTGTCCATCTATTTTAATGGGACCCTTTAAAGATGACGTATTAATATAATGCGGCTTTATGGGTGAAATTAAAACAAACATTAAATTATTAAGTTACATTTAATGGGTTCGTTTTTACAAATAGCAAATTTCTTATTTTTTTAGACAGACATAATCTTTGCCAAGTCACATGAAAACCACGCAGATTTGTGTTTGATTTGCTTTTGAAGAAACGATCACGCAGATTTGATTGAACCTGTCCAGTCAGTGCAAGCATTTCTTAGTTATGGTGGAGCTCGACTCATAACTCAAAGAGGGTCTTAACTTTGTAATGATCAAACGTAAAAATTAGACAGCCTTTGAACTATATTTTTATAATCTCAATTGTAAGAGTAAATCATTAAGCATGGATAACTACATATATTAAAATCTTATTCATTAATTCCCTCAAAGACAGACATCTGACAGTCTGAACTGTCTTGGTCTGGAAACAGAATATTACACAAAAATTCTTCAAACAAATTTTTCCAGTTTTCAAAACCTTTTTTCATTCAGAGAGAGTTCAATGTGGTTGTAGGCTTGCATCAAGGGTCGGCTTTGAGTCCTTACCTCTTCCTGTTGATTATGGATGCTTTGACGTCGGATAAACAGGAAGGGGCACCCTGGTGCATGTTGTTTGCCGACGATATTGTTCTTGTCGGTGAAGATGGGCCTTAGATCCAGAGCAGCTTGGAGAAATGGCAACAGAAGCTGGAGAATGTTGGCTTGAAAATCAACAGAAGTAAAACTGAATGATGGCATTTATCGGAGTGCTAAGCACAGAATGAACACTGGATGGATGAAATGGCGGCAGGTCATGGGAACAATGTGCAACTCCCAGGGGACTCCCTTCAACTCAAGGGAAAGATTTATAAAATCATGGTTAGTCCTGCTGTCTTGTATGGATCAGAATTTTAGGCCACAAAAGAAAGGAATAAAAAGCAATGTGATGTGGAGGAATGAGGAAAATTTTAAGTATGACTGTAGATGGCTATAAGAGTAGAGGAAGATCAAAGAAACGATAGATGGTGTGTGTGAAGGATGGTATGGCTAGAAAGGAGGGTGACTGTTTAGATGACGAATAATAGAGAAGTATGGAAGAAGACATGCGGCGCCGACGCCTAAATAAATTGGAAGAAGGCCAGAGGAATGATGTTGTGTATACATCAGTGTTTACTTTTAAAACTCTGCCATTTACACAACTATTACTAATGTGAAAACACAACTCGTACAAAAAATCGTGTCCGGTGTCATAATTCTCCTAAATTTATCCCGATTTATTCTGATATCGACGCTATATAATGTTTTCTTTTTCCAAACTTCGCACTTTGCGGTTTGTCAGTTCAAAATGCAGTACAAGAATCTATGTGTCAAGTATCATCCAGGAAGCTTAGAAAAGTTAAAAATTATTTCAAAGCGTTTGGAATTTCAACCCTGACTTTCAACAGCAACTTTTCGGTAGCCCGTGTCAGGATATCAGAATGCTGCAGCAGAAGTGGGTAGGACACAGCTATAGCAAAACGTGGTGACGGCAGTAATTAGAGTTAAGCCATCAATAGTTGAGAGACGATCCAAAAGATACAGGCAGACCACAAACGGTTGGGTGGTTGATTAAAGATTATTTTAAATATTTATTCATCGCTCTAACCATAAAATTATAATTATTATCAATAAACAAAATCTACAAAAACGCGAACTGCAAAATAACGACAGTATAACTAGTTATTAGCGACATAACTTTAAATGGAAAAGTAGCATCAACGTAGAACATTCTGCAGGCATTCATCTTGTCGAAAGTCGCTCGATGAAGCCGTTTAATATTCTTGCACATTTTTTTCTCAGCGTCTGTAATGTGACACAAACTTTTAAGGTAACTTATTTTAATTGAACTCTGCCAGATCAAAAGCGTTAGCAACGGCTTTGGACACGTCCTCAAAGTGAAGGTGGAGTTGAAGACTTGAGGTATGAAACATTTTACTCCTTATTTGGACAAGTAAATGAATATTTCATAATCATCTCTCTGACTGGTTCATATTTCACTAAAACTATGACAACAGACCAAACAATATACAGGGCTGCGGGACTGTTCGAAAGAGATACCGCGGCCCTGAAACACGAAAGGCAAAAGAAAGAAGGGAGTCTCAGACTTTTTCTGACTAAACCCATCCTTGGGGTTTTAGGCAGTAAAAGTCTGACACTCCCTTCCGCTCCGCCCAGAGTGGGAGGAGTCATTTTATGATTACCCACCCAAAAAAAAAAACTATATACTAGCTTCGTAACCTTCATCATCCAAAAAAAAAATTACCTGAACAATCAGATTTTAAAATAAACGTGCATGAGGTTAGAACGTTATCCATTGCCATGTAGAATTTTTCACAATACACGCTCAAAATAATTTTGTATATCAAAGTCTTGATAACCCTGATGTACACGCCAATAATAGAAACTCGTGCCAAAAACTGCAACAAAGATTGATTACACGTATACTAATGCGGAAATTCTACAACAAAAAAAAATAAAGTAGTCGAATGTTTTTTTTTTTAAACTAGGTACTTCGGTACTCACTAATGTCCAATCATGTCCATATGTAGATAATTTGAAAAGTGCAATTGCGATTTGCAATCTGATTAACGAAATATAAAAAATTTCGATGCTCTGAAACACAATCTAAAAGAACGTACGCATTACATATTGGCCTGGATTATTTAAGCTCACGTCTAAAATACGAGTAGTAATAAAACATACCGTATACTGAAAAAAATTCTTGTAGAACTCATAATAGTCCAGAATGTTAACGTAAGCTTGAAACATTCTTTTACAGTTAGTTTCTTTGTCCCTATGATCCATCTGTTGCAAATATCGAGCTCGAATGTTCCATAAATCAACTTTATTACATAACAGCGTAATAAGTCTGCTAGCATAATTAAAGTGGAAATCAAAACATAGTGGAATTAACCAATAGGCAAAGTCGACAAAGGAAACCGCAAAACTAACAATGCAAAAAGCGATGTTGACCATGAAACTTCCGAAGATAACAATGACACTGATCCAATTACAAATGATGAAGCGCTCTGTGAACGTGTTGAATTTTCAAGACAAACGAAATATTTGTTTTCGTTTCCAAGACATTGATGGTAAAATTTATGATAAATCCAAAGGAGTACAAGAACACGTCAACGTAGGAACTGATGTACATTATATTAAAATAATATCTAATGGTACCGTTGAAATGCAGATCATAGATACGGTAACTGTAGATAATGATGAAAAATATCATGACACACAATGATACCAACTTTACCGTTATGCTGTTTGGGTATATGAAGTTATCCTTGATACGATATTTGGGACCGAAAAAAAGGGTTTGCATGAGGTTCAAAGGCAAAAGCATGGACTGAACATCTTTGTCAATAAAGTTATCCGACGGAACTGTCACATGAAAGCCTGGTTTTTTATTTAAGCGTATTGTTCTTCTTATAGACGTCATATCTTTTGAGTTATATGAACACGAATGACATTAATAAATTGAAATCCGATTCACCTGTTCGATAAACTTAATCTGATAATATTAATAAAGTACCCTTTCTAAAATTAGTCAGCAGTGTCCAGTCCATAGGGCACGCCACGATAGTGGCGATAAGTCCCCTCTTTGAGGAGTGGCTAGAGAGGCGCCACGGCGCCCTCACCTTCCGCCTGATGCAGGTCCTCACCGGACACGGATGTTTCGGGAGGTACCTGCACCGAATCGGGCGGGAGGAAACGCCCGGGTGCTATCATTGTGAGGATCGCCTGGAGGATACGGTGGAGCACACCGTGGAGGTCTGCCCCGCTTGGGCGGAGCAACGCCGTGTCCTCGTAGCGGCGATTGGCGGCGGCGACCTCTCGCGCCCGGCCCTGGTTCAAGCCATGGTCCGGGGTGAGAGGGAATGGGAAGCCGTCACCTCCTTCTGCGAAGCAGTCATGCTAGCGAAGGAGGTGGCGGGACGTGAGAGGGATAGAACCTCACGTCCCAGCCGCCGCGGGAGAAGCACTGGGCGTCGGGGACCACGTCGTGATGGCTCTCGGCCACCGTAGGCGCGGGCCTGTGGACGGTGAGTAATGGGTTAGCTCGCCGTCCGTCCGTCTTATGACGACAGGCCGTGTCGACGGCGCGTTCGTGTTCCACGCGCGCCTCAAAGAGATGTCAGCAATGATGAGGGGCCCGCAAGGGCCGATGCCTGCTAGGGCTGCGGGACTGTTCGAAAGAGATACCGCGGCCCTGGAACATAAAGGGCAAAAGAAGGAACATGGATGGTTTTTAGTCAGTAAAAGTCTGACACTCCCTTCCGCTCCACCCAGAGCGGGAGGAGTAATTTGATGATTTCCCATCCGAAAAAAAAAAGTGTCCAGACTGACTGATAGTTCAACGCACAGCCTTTACCGCTGGTAATAGAGTCATGTAATTTGGAGGATGAGTTCTTTATAAAGAGTAGATATCCACTAAAAAAGAGGTTTCTCGTAATTCTAGCCCTAAGAGGGAGAAATGGGATTTGATTTATGGGTCGATTGACTCGAAAATGAGTGTTCATACTATTCAATTAAAATTATGATGCAGGCGTATCCGATTTTATCAGAGAAAGGGAAGAAAAACATCTATTACTTTTGTAATGATTTTGTAAAATAATAATAAATAATTATAGTTCTTTCCACAAGCGACAGATGGCGCTAGTAGCGCTAGGTTAGATATTAGATATTAGTGATTGTTACATAATATAATAAACATATTACTTTTGAATACTTGAGTATTTGATTTCATCACACTTTCATGAGTATGGACGATGCGAATGTAGCCGCATACGAATTGATCCAGATTCTCGGATGTTGGCAAGAACCTCGTGTCTGATATGACCTCGCGGCTTCCGATGCACCCCACCCCGTGCTCACGGCCTCGTAAAAATATTTCCCTTAACTCATTAGTTCTCCTTGAATTTGATGAATCGTATATAAATAATGCCATTATTCAACTCCGTCGAGATTCTGCTACCGGTTGGGATGGCATCTCAACAAAGTACCTACTAAAACAATGTCGTCATGTCCTTGTATCTCCAATTATGCATATTTTCAATCGTATAATTACCATATTGCTAAGATACAGGATCTTCCTAGTGTAGGAGGCAGGAGGCAGGTCAAATGTATTGACTGTACTTTACACATCTCTCGCACATATTCAATCCCCTAGTGACTACTATGTGTACTTTAACTTAATTTTCGTTCATATGAGTTTGTGAATGAACAATCACATAATTATGTTGATGTATGACGAATGATGAACGTTGACTTAGGACGAATAATGAACATAAAGGGCCAATGAAGGAACATGGGTGGTTTTTAGTCAGTAAGAGTCTGACACTCCCTTCCGCTCCGCCCAGAGCGGGAGGAGTCATTTGATGATTTCTCACCCCCCAAAAAAAAAAAAAAAAAAAGGACGAATAATGATTTTAATGTTAAATAAAAAATATGGACCCAGAATTAAAATATTGTACACCTTGTAGGTATGTTACAGCGATCCTTCATAATAATCATGAAAACTGATATTTCATCTGTAACAAACAATAAATGAAATGAAATTTGACTATTTTTTTTTGTCTGAACATTGGAATTATTGAAAGAAACAATGTAGGAGCAGTTTCAAATATAAATCATACGATAAGAGAGAGTATTTATTTATTTTAGACTGCAATAAAGCTTCTTCAATCTTTCGCTTTGTTTTTTCAAACAGACAGTTACGGTTAAAATATCGTCTATGCATGGAAAGTATTTGTAAGTATTTTTTTTTAATAGCCTGTTCTGTCCCGCTGCGAAGCAAACGCCTCCCCCATACCTTTAATTTTCTTTATCTTTGCCTTCTCTAGCCTATCAGTTAAGAAATTTTTCATCGATAGTTAACTATCGATGAAAAATAATCTGCTGTGTCCTACAAAACTTGCAATACTTACCCGGTCAAATTGTATGGAAAAGCAAACTTTCTTGCCCTAGGCATAAGTGGACAATATTTAATATTTTATGTACAGTCTATTAAGAATATAGGTGCCAGTACCAATACCTGTACACTGACCTAATTGGTGAGGTTCTTCAGTGTTCCTGTGTGGCCAGTGTATGAACGGGGACGAGGCAAAGGAGTATGTAAAGATCGTAGCATGTGGCGTTCTATGGTTTTGCCTACCCCCATGGGAAAAAAGCGTGACTTTTATGTATTTAACTTAACATCACGCCTGTAATCCCCGGGGCAGAGGTGAGGTAGAGGTACCTAATAGTACACCAACATTTCGCCAGTCCCATGTAATAAAGGGCAATCCTATTGCTATTGTATTTTATTGTTTACTAGTTTTCCGCCCGCGGCTTCGCCCGCGTCGAGCTCGGTTATATCGCGTTACCAAGAGAACTCTTCAAAAGTCCGGGATAAAAACTATCCTCGTATGTTCTTTCTCAAGATCAACTCTATCTCTGTACCAAATTTCATTAAAATCAGTTCAGTGGTTTGTTTAGACGTGAAAGCGTAACAGACAGACAGACAGAGTTACTAGCGCATTTATAATATTAGTATAGATGAATGTACATAATTATTATGTATGTAAGAAAGAGGGTAGATCGATTTGTCTGCTCATAAGCAGCCACCCGCAATAACTTCAGTTTATCCGTGATCATCGTGCTTGCAACAGAGCCGAAATATCGGGAACTCAAAACAAATAGTGGTAACAGTATATGGTAAATATCCCGTTTCTAGTGTTAATTATAATGTTAGTGACCATGACAGTTTAAAAACTTATAGTGTAAAATCAAAAGTTCTTCAGACAGGTGTGTTGCTTGGGAGTTGTTTTCGCCATTTCTTTATCCCCAAAAAGATAAAAGCACATAAAAGAAGTGACGTGCATCAATATTTTCTTCTAAAACTAAAATTTTCATTAATAACCTGTCACATTCAAGGGCTATATTCATTCTAATAAGTAGGAGGTCATTCGGAATTGATTGTCTTATCTCGAGAATCATCAACAGTAATTGAATTAGCTAGAATAGTTCCGTGAAAGAATCTAACTCATTCGTGTTTAACAAGCCCAAAGCAAAATGCAGTCAAGGAATAGAAAAAACAGGTGTAATCTTAGAAGCCATCGTGTTGAAGTTTTATTGAATAACTTCGTTGACAAAGATGTGCAGGCCATGATTCTGCCTTTGAATCTGATGCAATCTATTCTTTTACATCCAAAATATAGTATCAAGGATAATTTTATAACTTCGAACAGCCGTATATCGAATTTTGTGTCATTTTGTGCTACTTTATTTTTGATATCGATATTATTGTACGACATTGCCTTGCCAACGGACAGTCACTGGATTTCTTGTAATTTTACGTGTTTAACAAACAACGTAAAAGACATTTTATTCAGTGTGGGATTTTTTATGAATTTAGCGCACTGTGTTGCCAGAACGAATGAAAACGTTCTGTTTGTTTTAAAATTTCAAGACATTCACAGATTTTTCAATGATAAGACGAGTTTTAAACGCTTTACTGTTGTTAACTGGATTGCTATTATCTGTTTTCTAGTATTATGTATTATTTTCAATTGTGTTTTTTGCAAGATTGTCAATTTATCCATCTTGAATATATTGAGTGCCGTCATTTTACTAATTTTTGATGCGAACATGATTTATGCTATCCGACTTATTCAGCTGTTAAAAAATAAAGTCGATTTATGGAATGTTCAAGCTCTTCAATCTCAAAACTTGGAGGTTAGGGACAGAGAGGATCATTGTAAAAGAATGTTTCAGGCTTACGTTAATATATTGGACTGCTATGATATCTACAAGTCTTTGTTTCAACCAATGGTGAGTAAAAAAACCGGCTAAGTGCGAGTCGTACTCAGGGTTCCGTATAGCCAACCATTATAATAAAAATATTTTGAAGGCTCATTCATAAAATATGTTGTATTGTATTACAGTTGTATTGTATTACATTCAACAGCAAGACTAAATTTGTTTTTCGTAGTATGTTAATGAAAAACAAAGTTACTGCTGCATTTTCATGCAAAAGTCCCATATCTCGAAAACTAAACATCAAATCTTATTCAAACCGATTTTCTTTTAAAGATTTTTTAACGTTCTACAATCCTAATTTTTTCAAGTATTTTCCTCCTCTTACTTTAGAAATTAGGGGCATCACATTTTACCAATTTGAAAGTGTCTATCTTTCAAACGATTGACGTAAAAATGATTTTAAGAACGTTAATGTAATTTTTGAAGATCTATCTAGAAAAACCGCGTACGTATAGGTTTGATGGAATTTTTATTTTTTTAGTTTCAGTTCCATGTATGGGGAGCCCCCCCCCCCCTTTATCTTTTTTTTTTGCATCGAAAACGTAAAGCGGTTCACAGAAAACATCTACCTACCAAGTTTCAACTGTGTAGTCCTAATAGTTTCGGAATAAAGTGGTTGTCACATACGGACGGACTGACAGACAGACATGACGAATCTTTAGGGGTTCCGTTTTTTGCCATTCCGTTATGGAACCCTAAAAACGGCGGTTTTACTTGGTAAATGATTTTTAATCATGTTGTGTCAACTGATAGAATTTAATGAAAATCATATTTTTATTTTGCAGATCGTCTTTCATACTACAGTTTTTTTGTACTACTTCCTTAATCAAATTCAGATGTTGCTTTCTATTTTAAGTGAAATTGCTTCGAGTCCCAGGCTTTATGTAAGTACCTTGTGAAAATAGATCGTTTATTTTTAGGGTTCTGACATTATATTATATGATGTTATTTATTTCTTATTCTCTGAAGAAATCATCACATACGGAGTTCCGCAAGGCAGTGTGATAGGACCAACACTATTCCTAATATACATAAATGACCTTTGCACACTAGCCCTCCCCAACACAAAGATATTCACTTATGCTGACGATACCGCGATCGTAGTACATGGGGATACATGGACTGACGTGAAACATCATGCAGAACAATCGCTACATACGGTTGTGAGATGGCTGCAGAATAACCTTCTTTCACTTAATTTGGCTAAAACTAACTTCATCCCCTTTTCTATTAGTCACAGGACCAAAGCCCCATCCGATATTAATGTTCTTGCTCATATCTATTTGGACTCCTCTTCGTGTTCATGTACAGCACTATCTCGTGTCAGTCAAACCAAATACCTGGGTGTAGTGATTGATGACGGACTTAAGTGGTACTCTCAAGTTGAAAGCCTAACGTCAAGGGTCAGGAAACTTATTTATATCTTTAAAAAGTCTCTAAGGCATTGCGCCGACTCCAAAATATTAAAATTGGTGTATCTTGCACTTTGCCAGTTCGTCATCAGTTATTGCATTCCCGTCTGGGGTGGAACCGCTAAGACCAAGCTGCTTGGGCTGGAGCGCGCCCAGAGGGCTGTGCTCAAGGTGATGCTCTGCAGGCCGTATAGATTTCCCACAAGAGAATTGTATGCGGAATGCAGGGTACTTACTGTGCGGCAGCTCTTTGTGCTCAATGCTACCCTCAGGAAGCATGGACAGGTTCCTCCATCAGATGAAACCACTCGTAAAGCCAAATCTGCATGTCCATCTGTCTCTCACAAAACAGCTTTCGCTGGCCGCCAGCTTTATGTAATAAGCTCACTCATTTATAGAAGGATCAACAAGCATATCCAAATAAGTAATTTAAACAAACACGATGTAAAAACCAAACTACAAAACTGGCTGTATAATCAGGACTATTCCCGTACAGAAGATCTTATTTCTAAAATAATGTAGGCACGTAATAATAATACTACAAAAAAGAGTACAGAAACACATGAATATCACTCTAACATACCAACCATGACTACAGACCCCCCCCCCCTCTCATACACCACGCCACGCCACACCACTGCACCACACAACACCACACCACACCACACCACAACACACCTCATCACACCACACCTCACCACACCACACAACACCATCCCCTTACACACATTCATAAGCACAGCTAAAACCAGGTCATTATAGGTTTATTAACACACAAATAAAGGTTTATTTTGTACACGAAATTACAGTAGAACACTGACTCCTAGGTCACAGGGTCCCCCTAGTTTAGGAAGCAGGTTTTAAACTATTTGTACAGCCTTTTCCTAAAACTCAATGTACCTAGGTGGAATGTATTGGTATTGTATACAAAGGTTTTTTGTGCCAATAAACTTTTTATTTTTTTATTTTTTTTTCTTACCAGAGATCGTTATTGGTAGAGTTTATTTGCTTAAACTCCTAGAAAGTAAGTAACACGAGGTCCTTAAAAATCCTGTTTTTTAAGTTCCGAAATAAAGTTGTTTAAGAGGGAAGAGGGGCTGGGATTCTTCATACAAATGTATTCTCCTTTTTTCTTACTGAATAATGGGTGCCTCTAAAGCATTTTTTTACATAAAACCAAGATCTACTTTAAGTAAACTAATAATTAGCGAACTATTAAGTAAAGAAAATACGACCCTCCAAAAAAAAATGCCGCATGTTTACGGCCGTGATTAGAGGGCCACTAGACAAATTCGAAAAGTTCATAACATAAAAGAAATTGACAGGAACCTAGACATACTATATAAATACCTACCTCGTCGACCCTGTTCCCTCTTAACTAGGGGGAAATCTATACTAGATGTTTTTTTTTTTACAGTTTTTGATTACCCTGATAACGTTTTGGCTGGGCTATTGGGTTACGAAAACTTTTGCACTGCAAGTTGCATTGAACCAACATTGCGAGAAATTCTACATGTCAATGAGTAGTCTTCAGGACACAACATCACTTATTTTGACTTCAAATTGTACAGGTATTGCTGAGCTATTTAATTTAATACTAGCTTTAGACCGTGGCTTCGCTCACTTAATGATAGGAAATTATTCCATGAGAACATTTCAAATATAATCTATGACAGTTGGGATTACTGTATAAAATAAAAACCTCTGGAAACCTTGCAGGTGAAGAGAAGAGGTTTTGGAAGAATGTAAAACGTCTACATCGAGCGAGATTTAGCAAGCTGTATGCCTGTCGGATATTCTACGTTGATGCTACATTACCCTTGAAATTGATAGCTTTTCTTACTAACTATACTTTTGTGCTGCTTCAGTTTGCATTTCTGTAACCCTGGCACTTAGCTAACTATTTACTATCTATTTCTTTCATTGTATTTCTTCGCCCTACCATTGTAATCTATATATATAAAAGAAAGTCGTGTTAGTTACTTCACTTATAACTCAAGAACGGCTGAACCGATTTAGCTGAAAATTGGCAGGGAGGTAGTTTAGAGCCAGGAGAAGGACATAGGATACTTTTTATCCCGTTCGACAGCATTCCCGTGTGACTTGACATGTAACGTCAGTCACTATAAAACGTGGTATAACAAAAAAGAATCAGACTTGGAATAACAAAATTGACGTATGAATGACAATTTGATATTTGTATGAAATCAATAATAAAACTATTTCTTTTAAATAAATAATTAACATTAAGTATTGCCCAATTGCCCATTCGTATAAACAGTGAAGTGAACTATAAAACTAGGTATGGTTCTATATATATAAAAGAAAGTCGTGTTAGTTACTTCACTTATAACTCAAGAACGGCTGAACCGATTTAGCTGAAAATTGGCAGGGAGGTAGTTTAGAGCCAGGAGAAGGACATAGGATACTTTTTATCCCAATTTTCAGCTAAATCGGTTCAGCCGTTCTAGATATACATTTAATTTTGCATATTGAATTCATGACAGCCTGGTACTTTTTACAGAAAATTATGATTAAGATCCACAACTGTTAAAATACCACCTTGAATGCATGCCAGCCTGGTACTTTAGTACCCGGTAGGTGGGTGGTATGTGGGTGGTAGGTGGGTGGTAGGTGGGTGCTAGGTGGGTGGTAGGTAGGTGGTAGGTAGGTGGTAGGAAATTGGCAGGGAGGTAGGTTAGAGCCAGGAGAAGGACATAGGATACTTTTTATCCCGTTCGACAGCATTCCCGTGTGACTTGACATGTAACGTCAGTCACTATAAAACGTGGTATAACAAAAAAGAATCAGACTTGGAATAACAAAATTGACGTATGAATGACAATTTGATATTTGTATGAAATCAATAATAAAACTATTTCTTTTAAATAAATAATTAACATTAAGTATTGCCCAATTGCCCATTCGTATAAACAGTGAAGTGAACTATAAAACTAGGTATGGTTCTATATATATACACTTGGGAGCAAATAAATCGAGCCACTTCCTTTTTCACGCATTATGGTAATTATTTTTGGTATTAAGGAACGCATCGATTCGAAACATATATCGCCTAAAAGGGTATTTAATAACCTTTACAATGAGGGTAGTTAGTTGTCAAAATTTCATTTTTATTAAAGTTTAAAGGGTAGAATAAAATTATCGCATTTAATTTGCTTATGACATTTTTATTGTACTCTGTTAAGAAAAGATTAAATTTGAGGTTTTTGTTAATCATACCCATATTACTTGTTATTGTTGTCTTTATCTGTGTCTGTGTAATCAAAATAACCTGATAAAATGGATACTACACCGACGGAAGCTGCCCAAGTTGTAGCTTTACTTGAGGTTGGACACGGACAACGTGAAGTGGCACGCAGACTTCATTTGAGTCGTTCAAAGGTACAGCGGGTATACCGCAGGTATCTGGAGACTGGTGCTTTTGTTCGGCGACCTGGAACTGGCCGACCACGGGCAACAACAGAACGTGACGACCGCTTTATTGCAACCAATTCGTTGCGCGACCGTGGACTTAATGCTGTTCAGCTACAGCAAGCGTTACGTGACGTTCGAGGAGTCGCAATCAGTAGGTGGACAGTGAGACGAAGACTAAAAGAACGAAATTTAACATCACACAAACCAGCAACTGGCCCAAAATTGACTGTAGCTCATCGCCGATCTCGCTTGGAGTTTGCTCGAGAACACATTAATTGGACGTTAGAAGACTGGAGGTCAGTTTTGTTTTCTGACGAGTCAAGAATCTGTCTTTTTAGCAATGACGGGAGAAACCGAGTGTATAGACGTCCTGGTGAAAGATTTGCCCAATGTTGCATTCGAGAAACGGTGAGTTTTGGTGGTGGTTCTTGTATGGTGTGGGGAGGAATTTCTCTAGACGGAAAAACGGAACTTGTCTTCGTCGACCCCGCCAACGATGGCAGTGGTAGACGTGGATTAACAGCTGACCGATACATAACTGACATTCTTGAAAACCACGTAATGCCGTATGCTGGTTTTGTCGGAGAAAATTTCTTGTTTATGCATGACAATGCGAGACCTCATACCGCGCAGATCGTTACGGAATACTTGTCTGCGATCGGGATTCAACAAATGGTATGGCCAGCACGAAGTCCCGATTTGAACCCGATCGAACACCTATGGGACGAGCTAAAACGGAGAGTCCGAGCCAGGGTTCCCGCTGTTTCATCCATTCCCGAGCTTAAAGTCGCTGTGCTTGAAGAGTGGGAGAACATACCACAATATGTCATCGTAACGCTGATCAGATCGATGACTAATAGGCTACAAGAATGTATCAGGGCCCGGGGGGGTAATACCAGTTATTAAGAATATTTTTTTTGCAATAATTTTGTTTTTTTATTGTTTTTATGGACTGTTTTAGCCCTACTAAATTTTCTATCAAAATTACCATTTTTCTTGCAGAGCCAATAATTTATCATTCAATAAGGTTATTATTCAATAATTTACCCTCATTGTAAAGGTTATTAACTAAACTTTTAGGCGATATATAGTTCGAATTGATACGTTCCATATTACCAAAAATATTTACCATTTTACGTGAAAAAAGGTAGTGGCTCGATTTATTTGCTCCCAAGTGTAAAAGAAAGTCGTGTTAGTTACTTCACTTATAACTCAAGAACGGCTGAACCGATTTAGCTGAAAATTGGCAGGGAGGTAGTTTAGAGCCAGGAGAAGGACATAGGATACTTTTTATCCCAATTTTCAGCTAAATCGGTTCAGCCGTTCTAGATATACATTTAATTTTGCATATTGAATTCATGACAGCCTGGTACTTTTTACAGAAAATTATGATTAAGATCCACAACTGTTAAAATACCACCTTGAATGCATGCCAGCCTGGTACTTTAGTACCCGGTAGGTGGGTGGTATGTGGGTGGTAGGTGGGTGGTAGGTGGGTGCTAGGTGGGTGGTAGGTAGGTGGTAGGTAGGTGGTAGGTAGGTGGTAGGAAATTGGCAGGGAGGTAGGTTAGAGCCAGGAGAAGGACATAGGATACTTTTTATATATATAAAAGAAAGTCGTGTTAGTTACTTCACTTATAACTCAAGAACGGCTGAACCGATTTAGCTGAAAATTGGCAGGGAGGTAGTTTAGAGCCAGGAGAAGGACATAGGATACTTTTTATCCCAATTTTCAGCTAAATCGGTTCAGCCGTTCTAGATATACATTTAATTTTGCATATTGAATTCATGACAGCCTGGTACTTTTTACAGAAAATTATGATTAAGATCCACAACTGTTAAAATACCACCTTGAATGCATGCCAGCCTGGTACTTTAGTACCCGGTAGGTGGGTGGTATGTGGGTGGTAGGTGGGTGGTAGGTGGGTGCTAGGTGGGTGGTAGGTAGGTGGTAGGTAGGTGGTAGGTAGGTGGTAGGTAGGTGGTAGGAAATTGGCAGGGAGGTAGGTTAGAGCCAGGAGAAGGACATAGGATACTTTTTATCCCGTTCGACAGCATTCCCGTGTGACTTGACATGTAACGTCAGTCACTATAAAACGTGGTATAACAAAAAAGAATCAGACTTGGAATAACAAAATTGACGTATGAATGACAATTTGATATTTGTATGAAATCAATAATAAAACTATTTCTTTTAAATAAATAATTAACATTAAGTATTGCCCAATTGCCCATTCGTATAAACAGTGAAGTGAACTATAAAACTAGGTATGGTTCTATATATATAAAAGAAAGTCGTGTTAGTTACTTCACTTATAACTCAAGAACGGCTGAACCGATTTAGCTGAAAATTGGCAGGGAGGTAGTTTAGAGCCAGGAGAAGGACATAGGATACTTTTTATCCCAATTTTCAGCTAAATCGGTTCAGCCGTTCTAGATATACATTTAATTTTGCATATTGAATTCATGACAGCCTGGTACTTTTTACAGAAAATTATGATTAAGATCCACAACTGTTAAAATACCACCTTGAATGCATGCCAGCCTGGTACTTTAGTACCCGGTAGGTGGGTGGTATGTGGGTGGTAGGTGGGTGGTAGGTGGGTGCTAGGTGGGTGGTAGGTAGGTGGTAGGTAGGTGGTAGGTAGGTGGTAGGAAATTGGCAGGGAGGTAGGTTAGAGCCAGGAGAAGGACATAGGATACTTTTTATATATATAAAAGAAAGTCGTGTTAGTTACTTCACTTATAACTCAAGAACGGCTGAACCGATTTAGCTGAAAATTGGCAGGGAGGTAGTTTAGAGCCAGGAGAAGGACATAGGATACTTTTTATCCCAATTTTCAGCTAAATCGGTTCAGCCGTTCTAGATATACATTTAATTTTGCATATTGAATTCATGACAGCCTGGTACTTTTTACAGAAAATTATGATTAAGATCCACAACTGTTAAAATACCACCTTGAATGCATGCCAGCCTGGTACTTTAGTACCCGGTAGGTGGGTGGTATGTGGGTGGTAGGTGGGTGGTAGGTGGGTGCTAGGTGGGTGGTAGGTAGGTGGTAGGTAGGTGGTAGGTAGGTGGTAGGTAGGTGGTAGGAAATTGGCAGGGAGGTAGGTTAGAGCCAGGAGAAGGACATAGGATACTTTTTATCCCGTTCGACAGCATTCCCGTGTGACTTGACATGTAACGTCAGTCACTATAAAACGTGGTATAACAAAAAAGAATCAGACTTGGAATAACAAAATTGACGTATGAATGACAATTTGATATTTGTATGAAATCAATAATAAAACTATTTCTTTTAAATAAATAATTAACATTAAGTATTGCCCAATTGCCCATTCGTATAAACAGTGAAGTGAACTATAAAACTAGGTATGGTTGAAAATTTAAGTTTTTAGGTGAAGTGAAGTTTAATTAATAATGCCGCGACCAAGACGATCGAATCTTTCCCGACAAAGCCGTGATGCAAGAAGAATACGAAATACTGCAAATGAAAGGACTGAAGAAGAACAAGAAATTGCACGTGAACAGCGCCGCGATAGTGTGGCTCGACTTCGTGCTTCTCAATCACGAGAGCAAAGTGAAGCAGCCCGTGAAACAGCTCGGTTGGCAATGCAGAATCGTCGAGCGAACAACAGAAGTCAACATATAGATAATTTGCGACGCAGAACAAGATATTTATCAAGTGCTGATTTGAATCGAGCAGCGTTTCAATACGATTACAGCAATGATTATAGCTTGCATCCTAGCGTTTGCATTGGGCAAATGGACGTAGTTTGCGAGTATTGTGGTGCATTAAAGTTTTCCGGAGAAACGCCTGGATTATGCTGCCTTAATGGTAAAGTGAAATTGCCATTGTTGACTCCGCCACCTGAGCCATTGTATTCATTGCTTTGTGGCGAAACACAAGAATCACGCCACTTTCTTGCAAATACTCAAAAATACAATGGCTGTTTCCAGATGACGTCATTTGGGGCAGATATTATCGAAGAACGGGGATTTAATCCGACATTTAAGGTATTTATTTTTGTACTTATATAAAATGTAGTTAAAGAATAACTTACTTTATCTATTGGTACCTATGTAGTATATTTGCTAATTCTGAACTCTACTCTCCCACCGAAAAAAGTGTTTATAACCCAGTTAATACTGTCTGGTTTTTATTTTGTAGATACAAGGACAGATTCATCATCGAATTGGATCATTACTACCTTTCGAAGATACACAGAATAAATTTTTACAAATATATTTCATGGGCAACATGGAAGAACAACTTGATCGACGCATAGAGATCAATGCAGGAATGAAGCGAGCAATTCTTCAAGACTTGCAGTGTCTGCTTCATGAACATCATGCGTTGGTCAGGTTGTTTAAGAGTGCTTTAGAGCGCATGCCAAGTGATGACTATAAAGTTGTCATCAAAGCAGATAAACGACCATCTGGAACACACGAAAGGACATTTAATGCTCCAACAGTAGACGAAGTTGCCATCCTGATTGTTGGTGAACAATTGGAAAAACGCGATATTGTGCTTACACGTCGCGATACTGGGCAACTGCAACAAATATCTGAAACTCATCGATCATATGACACATTGCAATACCCGCTGATGTTTTGGCAAGGAGAAGATGGATATTATTTTAATATTAAAATGAAAAATCCATTGAATGGTGAGTATCAGTATCATTATTTATTTCATTTATTTGTGAAAGACACTGATTTAAAATAATGCTTATTAAAAAAATGGTTAATGTCTGTATTGTTTGCCTTTAAAATTTGCCTTTGAAATGGTTAATTATCAAATTTTTAATTTCAGGTGAAGAAACTACAAAGAAAGTTAGCTCAATGAATTATTACGCATATTGTTTGATGATTCGTCAAGATGCTGACAACTATTTGCTGCGGTTTCGTCGATTGTTTCAGCAGTATTGCGTTGACTTGTATGTAAAAATAGAAACGGAACGTTTAACATTCATTAGGTTGAACCAAGCCAAACTGCGTTCTGAGGAGTACATCCATTTACGTGATGCAGTTAGTACTGAAGGAAATGCAGCTAATATTGGTCGATTAACTATTCTGCCGGCGACATACATTAGTAGTCCACGTCATATGCATGAATATGCACAAGATGCAATGACATATGTTCGTCATTACGGTCGGCCCGATCTCTTTATTACTTTTACCTGTAATCCAAAATGGATAGAAATTACTCAATTGCTGCTTCCCGGACAAACATCAAGTGATAGACACGACATCACAGCACGTATATTCAGGCAAAAAATTCGGTCCCTGATGAACTTTATTGTTAAACAACGCGTCTTTGGAGATACTCGATGCTGGATGTATTCAATCGAATGGCAAAAGCGAGGCCTGCCGCACGCACACATTCTTATTTGGTTAGTGGAAAGAATTCAGCCTGACCAAATAGATGATATCATATGTGCTGAGATTCCTGATTATGAAGTCGATCCAGACCTACATGATGTTGTTACTACTAATATGATTCATGGACCGTGTGGTGCCATCAATCCCCAATCACCTTGCATGGTCGATGGAAAGTGCTCTAAACGATATCCACGGAAATTAACGGCGGAGACTGTCACTGGCAATGATGGTTATCCGCTGTATCGGCGTCGATCACCAGATGACAACGGTCGAACTGTCACAACGAAAGTGAAAAGAATGGATTTCGTTGTCGACAACAGTTGGATTGTTCCATATTCGCCACTTATTTCTAAATCGTTCAAGACACATTGCAACGTTGAATACTGCAATTCAGTTAAGTCCATAAAATATATTTGCAAATATGTCACGAAAGGCAGTGATATGGCGGTTTTTGGATTGCAATCCTCGAATACCAACGATGAAATTTCACGCTATCAAGTTGGTCGTTATGTGAACTGTAATGAAGCGATTTGGCGTATATTCGCATTTCCCATTCACGAACGTCATCCTACTGTTACGCATTTGGCGGTGCATCTGGAGAATGGTCAACGAGTATATTTCACGGCTTCGAATGCTACGCAACGTGCTGAAACACCTCCAGCAACTACATTGACCAGTTTTTTTGCAATCTGCCAAAGCGATCAGTTTGCACGAACTTTGCTTTACTCGGAGATGCCACGTTATTATACTTGGAATGCTTCATCGAAGAATTTTCAAAGACGGAAGCAAGGCGATGCGGTTCCTGGGTATCCAGATGTGCGTTCTACTGATGCTCTTGGTCGTATGTATACAGTTCATCCAAAGAATAATGAATGTTTCTATTTGCGGTTGTTGCTGGTAAATGTGCGTGGGCCAACGTCATTTGAGTCACTACGAACTGTTAATGGTGTAATATTCCCAACATATCGTGCTGCATGTGAAGAATTGAAGTTATTAGAAAACGATAGTCATTGGGATACGACAATCGCTGAAGCCATTATCTCTGCATCTCCAAGTCAGATACGCACATTATTCGCTATCATAATTTCGACATGTTTTCCATCAAACCCATGTAACCTGTGGCACAAATACAAGGATAATATGTCAGAAGATATTTTACATCAAATTCGTGTCAGTTCCAGAAATCACGATATTGAGATGAATGAGGAGATACATAATCGTGCTTTACTCTTGATCGAAGATATGTGTTACCTCATGTGCGGTAATTTATTAATCAGGTTAGGAATGCCAGCACCATATCGTGAAATGAATGACGCATTTAATCGAGAATTGGAACGGGAACGTGAATATGATCACCAGGAATTAGATTTAGTAGTTGAAACGAATGTACCCCTGTTGAATTACCAACAAAAGGAAGTTTATGATACTTTAATGAAAGCAATCGATGATGAAAATGGTGGTTTATATTTCCTAGATGCCCCTGGTGGAACTGGCAAGACATTCCTCATGTCATTAGTTTTAGCAACTGTTCGGGCGAGATCTAACATAGCGGTTGCAGTTGCTTCTTCTGGAATAGCAGCCACATTGTTAGAAGGATGCCGTACGGCTCATTCAGCATTCAAATTACCGTTAAATCTTCAAACTATTGAAGAACCAACGTGTAATATTGCAAAACACTCAACAATGGCCAA
The DNA here is from genome assembly GCA_950022335.1 of Eurois occulta. Taxonomy (NCBI): domain Eukaryota; kingdom Metazoa; phylum Arthropoda; class Insecta; order Lepidoptera; family Noctuidae; genus Eurois; species Eurois occulta. The sequence continues at coordinate 3,474,905 of OX465480.1, read as the reverse complement.
AGTTTTAGCGGTATCGAAAATCATCATCTGGGACGAATGCACAATGGCGCATAAACGTGCATTAGAAGCACTTAACCGAACATTAAAAGATTTACGCAATGACTCGAGATGTTTTGGAGGAGCAATGATTTTACTTTCTGGCGATTTCCGCCAAATACTGCCAGTAATTCCAAGATCTACGGCTGCCGACGAAATAAACGCTTGCCTAAAATCGTCAACTCTATGGCGCCATGTGAAGAAACTGCAACTGACAACAAACATGAGAGTTACATTGCTTAATGATACATCTGCTGAAGATTTCTCGGAGCAATTGCTGACTATCGGTAATGGTCAAGTACCTGTCGATGAATCGAGCGGATTAATATCATTTCCAAATAATTTCTGTAATTTTGTCTCATCAAAAGACGAACTTATCAACAATGTATTTCCAGAAATTATTTCTAACTACAAAAATAATGAATGGTTGAGTGAGCGAGCAATTTTAGCCGCTAAGAATAAAGATGTAGATGACCTAAACTACATAATTCAAAATAAGATCATTGGAACAATGCATTCATTCAAATCTATTGACTGCGTCACAAATGAAGATGAAGCCACCAACTATCCAATTGAATTTTTAAACTCTTTGGACGTGCCTGGCTTACCACCGCACAATTTACGCCTAAAGGTTGGCTCCGTAGTAATCATGCTTCGAAACATAAACCAACCAAAACTGTGCAACGGTACGCGTTTGGTGGTTAGAAAATTGATGAACAATGTAATTTACGCTACGATAATGATAGGAAAATTCAAAGGTGAGGAAGTTCTCATTCCGAGGATACCGATGATCCCAACCGATATGCCGTTTGAATTTAAAAGACTTCAATTTCCGATACGTCTTGCATTTGCCATGACCATCAACAAATCACAAGGCCAATCCTTAAAAGTTTGTGGTTTAAATCTAGAACATTCATGTTTTTCCCATGGCCAATTATACGTGGCATGTTCACGGGTTGGAAGACCATCTGCGTTGTTTGTTTTTGCGCCTGATAATAAAACAAAAAATGTCGTGTATCACAAGGTACTTAAATGAAGAGCAACCTATGTACTAAAATACAGAAATAATTATGAATGATTGATGTAGAAATTTTTTATTTTTTTTATTTTTTCCAATAAATAAAAAATCTGCTTATTTATTGACATTAAGGCGGAACAAAGTTCGCCGGGTCAGCTAGTTGAGAAATAAAACTAAATTTCAATATTGTGCTGCCGTCTGATAATTTATAATATTTTTTTCCACAGATTTCAATTTAATTCCTATTAGTCGGAAGATGTCAGCATTTTTTTTTATTAAATCTCGGCAAAGACATAATGTTTATGCGTCTTCACGGCGTAAATATTTTTGAATATTTAAATTGTGTTTTTAATTAAATAGAATATCATAAATAAACATGAGAAATACTTTTATGAACAATTAATTAACATTTACTCGTGTTCTAAATTAAAAAAAAAACTATTTTTCTTATTAGGTTGTTTAGCGGCTTCATAATTTTTGCTTCTTTTTCAACCTGGCGAAAACAAAGCGCGGAAAAAACACAAATTAAATCATAGTTTCCTAATAATTCAAAAAACTTTTCGATCTACCATTTTTATTTCTTAGAAAGTGTAGTGTAGTGTGTGTGTATATTAAAAACCGTCGTTTAATACACGTGGGCATTGGTTACTCCAGTTCTCGGCTCCATAACTACCTCGCCTGCGGCTCGGGTGTGAATTCCGCCTCGAATCCAATAACAAAGTTTCCCCACTTATATCAAAATGTAATATCTATAACCAGGTGTTTCACCATCGTAATCATTTGAGAAATTACTGCCGCGGGCCTTAACTAGGTCGAGTATATTTTTCCACTATGACCCATTTCTGGCTTTTTCACTTCAACAGTTCTTGAAATCTTAGTTTATGCCATCCTTTTTCTCCGAACATCTATCGGTTTACTATCAAGTCAACGTTTGGGTGCTCTGGTGCCGTGCATTTTTGCACATGTCCTGCCCATCGAAGACGTCCTATTTTAATGGTCTTATAATATCAGGCTCATCCAACATCTCAAATCAAATCAAATCATTTATTTGCTTGAATATGGGTAGGTATATGAGGTGATACATACAACAGAAGTTCTTTAAGCCATATCCTACCTTAACAGGTGTGCAAATATCTGTTACAATAAAAATAATAAATCTTACATTAATCGTTACATATTCAATTATAGCAAATATATTAGGGTATTTATGTCATTCATTAATTATATAATTTTATTACTATTACATTACTAAAAATAATTACATTTATCATTTAAATATTCATTAATGGTATAATAGGCTTTGTTGATTAAGTAAGTCTTTAATCTATTCTTAAATGATATGAAATTGTTTTCTTCCTTTATATTATTAGGTAATTTATTATATATTTTAGGACCCATACCCGTTCTATGACGTATTGCACGAAGTGTACTGGCAAGCCTGGTACTTTTTAATGTCTCATATTTGTTTAAATTATTTCTAATGTCTAATGCTAGTTCATAAATATGCAGTGATGGGAATGTCAATATTTTTAAATTTATAAAATGTGGTTTGCAAGTAGGTTTGTAATTTAGGTTTTAATGCACATATTGCCCGGATACATTTCTTTTGGGCTTTGAAGACAGTCTCTCTCTCAGTGGCATTCCCCCAAAACATTATACCATATCTTAGTGTCGAGCCAACGTAAGCATGGTAAACAGATAGAAGTGCACTTTGATTTACCACTTTACGAAGCATATAGATGGCATATGAATACCGACTCAGTTTATTACATAATTGTTCAATATGTGTCCTCCATGACATGTCCGAGTCTATGTGTAGTCCAAGAAATTTTGTAGTGTTTATGTTTTCTATGTCTATTTGGTCATAATTTATATTGAAATTAGTTAGTTTTGAATTTTTATTTTTGAAAGTCATTATAAATGTTTTACTTAGGTTTATTTTCAGTTCATTTAAATTTAACCAGTTTACTATAGATGATAGCGTATCATTCATTTCATGTTCATGTGTCGTGGGGTCTTCAGATACAACTATTGCAGTACTATCGTCAGCATACAGAACCATGGAAGATTTGATGGATTTGGGGAGGTCATTAATATAAATAATAAAGAGCAGAGGACCTAGAATACTCCCTTGTGGTACACCTTTGCTGACTTTTATTGGTGTTGACTAGTACTTCTTTTCAAGTTTTGTAATATGTGAAATGCTAGATATTTCAGTTGTTACTTAAATATGATTTTATGAGATCTCTAGGGTTTCCCCGTATTCCATACGCTTCTAATTTATTTATCAATACTTCATGATTGACGGAGTCGAAAGCCTTTGTCATATCCATATAAAGTGCAGAGACATGTTTTTTACTATCCATACCTTTTAGTACCATTTTGAGGAAGGTGTAGAATGCGTTGTTAATAGATTTATTTTTCCTAAAACCCATTTGTTCCTCCGCAAGGATTTTATGTTTTTCCATATATTTATATAAATTATTATAGATAACTTTTTCAAAAACTTTTGATAAGATAGGTATTAGAGATATTGGTCTATAACAATTCATATTTTCTCTATCCTGTTTTTTAAATACTGGAATGACAACGGATAATTTTAATTTTGATGGAAAGACCCCATCCTCAATGCATCTATTAATTATATGACACAGTACAGGCGCTATTATTTCGGCCACTACTTTAATTATTTTAGTACATATTCCATCATACCCCGCACTATTTGTATTTTTAGGCATTTTATTATTTGAACGATTTTCTCTCGGGTACACGGGCTCATAAAAAGTGAGTTTGAATTATTATATGTAATTCTATAATGGGGGCTTTTGTTAGTGGAGTGTTTATTTGGTACCTGAGTAGTAAAAAAGTTGTTAAATCTCGTAGAGCTCATGGTTGGTTTACCAACACTGCACTGAATATGCGCTTGAAGATTTTTCTTTCAGATACTATAACCAGGTGTATAGCTTTAAACATTCAGAAATAAAAATTGCAAAAAATACCCTGAATTTAATATTATACATCGTAGACGGAATTAAAAAAAAATATTGGCATTAGGGGACTAGTAAGTCTTATCTGTATGAATTGACGAAGAGTGTAATTATGTTATTTGAAGCGAGGTGCAAAAACTTTCGAGCTCGCTTTCTCTGTTTTTTTTTTTGCATTTTTAGTAATTTCTGTTTCAATGGGCTAATATGAGTCATCTCAATTGGGCTATTAAAATTATCGAGCTCACTTCACTTGCTCTTGCACATTCCCTTATTAATCTTCTAATCAACACATTCAGATATGTTCTGTATGAATGGACAAAAAACTGACATATCCGAGATGAGGTGTAAACAAACTTTGAGCTCGTTCACTCGCTCTTGTATTATTCCTATATTCTGCGGGGGTGCTGCAGAGAATATGCCCTGGCGCATGCCCTGGGCGCCTGTAGTGCTACTGTACTAAAACCGTCAATGATCTGTTCTATCGACAATTAGGTACCTGCTTCCTCGCTCGCAAGTCAAGTAGGTACGATGAAAATCGGGTCAGATCAAGTAGAATTTGTACTTCCGCCCTACCTCTAACAAGTGTTAAATTAGACAAAAATTTCTAGTGTCACATTTCCGAAATATAAGTTATCAAAGATGTGCTGATGGCGAAAATTATTAATGGCTTATAACTCGGAATCGTGACACTTTGTACTTGGAACATTCGCTAAATAAAGATTTCGCGATAATAGGCCTGTTTACCTTCGGCAATTCTTGAAATTGACAAAAAAAATTGATTTTGAACATTTTTTTTTTTATCTGATTTTTTAACGAAAACTAAAGCATTTATCTTCCAGATGACATCGATGTAGAAGAGTACTTTGACGCCTAAGTATCCTATTATCGTCGTTGTAGATAATTATATAAGTACTTATATTTAGTCTTCTTTATATCATTATTTTAGTTCTATTTGTAGTCTGTTTATAATGTACATAATAAAACATTTGGAAAAAATAAAACATTAGTTTTATGAACGCATTTATAACAATAACTAGCGCACAATTCGCTTTGTAATTCAAGCGCTCCTCCTCCAATGGCATCCTGAATGTGTTTACGGACCGGTGGGACTCTCCCCTCTTACGAAGGTGGGTAAGTGTTCATACACACTTATCCAAATAAGTGGTGTACCATTGAACGAACAGTTCAATGGTACACTGCTTGTTTATAAATTTAATTTATTTTTATACTAACATTAGGCTAAGTTATACTACTACTAACAATATATGGATGTAATTCTGAAATAAAATATTTGAATTTGAAAAGAGATGGCTAAACGACTGCCCCAACATGACTAGCACAAATAGGAACCTCACACTAACCAGTAATATTTAAATATTAATTCATGAATTATTTAGTGTTTAATAATTTCTTATAACTTTCGTGAACTAATAAACATAAAAAAGTTTCTTAATTGTATTTTTATGCTTTGTTTTGGTTTGACATGACAAGGTCAAGGCATACTGACAGCTAGGGAAGAGACATATTGCATTACCAAAATGTATCAAGTTTTTTTTTGCTGCAATTACCCCTATGTAGATATTTACTTCAAGTACCTTAGTGCAAAATCGCCAGTCAAAAACACAATTATCAATAAAAATCGTCGCAGACACATTAAAACGCCTAGATAAAAGTTTATAGCAATGTCATTGTTTGAAGTTTTTGTACCTTTGTCGTAGAAGTTGCGCGATTTTGTTTTTAGGATTGTGCAAATATTAAAAGTTCCTGAAACTTTTTAAATTACAAAATACTAATTTCAGCTATTTAGCATTACATATTGCTAGGTACCATGTTTATACATGCGTTTTCATTGCGGGGGCAGTCGTCCATACTTCAATTTAGCCATGTCCTTTGAAAAATTCATTTTTTTAAAACAAAGCTTCTATTTTTGTATCGCATATGGCAATGTATTAAAGTTAAACCGAGTCGACGTTGCCCGGGCTTCTATTTCTGTCTGCAGGGCTTAAAGGAACCTAACACGAAGTGGATGACGAGGTCTTAGTTTACTCACTTCGCTTGCTCACTAAACCCCGCCATCCCCTTCGTACCTACCCGGTCCGAGTCGGGGTGCCACAAGTCCCGAGCTCTTGCATCCTATGTTGTCCTTGCCGGAATGCCTTTTTTACGATGAAAACATGTTGCAAAAATATTTTGTTATAATGTGTGACCATTTCAATTTTTTAAATACTTATTCATGTTTGTACACATTAATATAAATTGTTGGTTATTTACAATAGACTTGCCATTTAAGCCGCAGTATCAATGACTGTTGCGGGAGACGTGTAAAGTGAAGGTGGGACGCCCTCAGGCTATACAGGGTTATTTGTAAAACACCAGCAACCTTTTACTATGGGACCAAACCTGAAATCGCGAAAATAAATCAGCTTTTCCCAACATTTATGATCGATTAACTCGTCAAAATGTAGGGAACAGCTGATTTTTTTTTCGCAATTTCAGGTTTGGTCCCATAGTAAAAGTTGTTCTTAATGATGAGTACAATGACCTCTAAAGAGGTTGCTGGTGTTTTACAAATAACCCTGTACATATAGGTCGATCTCCACAAAATGTCTGGTAGCTGCCGGATGAGAATAGCTGAAAATCGGGCTGAGTTGTGTACAATTAGAGAGGCCTATCTCTAGAAGTAGACTGCTGTTGGCTGAACAAAGGCGTGCTTAACCCAGTAGCATAAGCATAATCAGCCTTAATGTTCCCACTGCTGGGACACACGGCCTCCTCTCTATGAGAGGGAATGGGCTATAATCCACCACGCTGGCCCAGTGCGGGTTGGTAGATGTCACATGTCTTCGAATTTTTTTTTTTGACTCTACGACATGCCGGTTTCCTCACAATGTTTTTCCTTCACCGTTTTTGAGAGCAGTGGTGATGAAATAAATTACACAAAGTAATGCGCCTGCCTGGGTTCGAACCCACGACTTACTGTTCGTAAGTCGGGCCCACCACTTCTGGGCCACCGCTGCTCTCTCTCTAACCCAGTAAGTTCAGTTCATTTCCTTAATTCGCAATAAATGCTTTGACTTTGACTTTGAAAGCGCAAAATTCCAATTTTCCTACGTTTATTGCAATTTGTAGGTCAGTGTCTGACTGTATGTTGAACAAAATATGTATGATTCACGATCGTGAATCATATTTTAATCACGTATGTATTTAATGAATTATAATCATCAATACAACCATCCAAGTTCATTTAATCTTTTTCATGAAAGGTAAGCGTACTCGTACCCTCCATAATGTGCGGTTTGCTTTCTCAAATATTTTGGTAAGCGACAAGTTATTTATTAAACTTGATACCACTTTGACAGTCAGTTCTAAAGATATTAAGCGTCCATTCCTTCGTTCCAAATCAATAACATAATTATAATAAACAACTTGCTCTAAAATAGAGCCTTGTGGAATCGCAAGTATCGTATTGTAGGTATGTGCCCGACCCAGTTCTCGAAAATTGTTCTGTAATCAATCCATCATCACTGACAGGCCAGTCAACCATGGCCATGGCTTAGTAGCCAGTAAACCTGATATTGTGGTAGTGGATCGATTAGAGTGGCACGCAATGATTGTTGACATAACGGTCCCGCATTGTGCTGATAGCCGTTTCAGCCAATGGCTTTATTGCCAAGAGTCTCGACCAATAACTGAGGAGGCTCTCGTTGGGGTGCTTGGTCAGAAAACCTCCTCGTGGGACCAGTGGTTGCCGGTCCCTCTCGATACGTCTGGAGGGAACAGCGGCTGCTGGGACGGTGCACCCTGGGCGCGGCAGTATCCTTCCCCGATGAATGGGAAGAGATTCTTATTCCTCGGGGAATGTTACTGTCGTGGCCAATATTCTGACACGGTGGGTCGGTCCAGTTTGGACCAAGTGGACGTTCCTCCGCGCGACCCTCTGAAATGCAGAGGGCGCAGTGGAAGCAGGAGCAAGGACGGGCTCGGTGTGCACTTACCCTGCCTCCGAGCAGACAGTGAAGGACTGCTTCCTTCACTGTCACCGTCGTTCTCGTAATCCCATCGTCGAAGTGTCGTGGATCACGTCTCGCGGCTTCGATAGGGACCGAGGGTCTTGGCTTAACCGCCCGGACCGCGAGGTAGAAAACCTCTCTAAAAAGTCACCCCGAATCTCAAGCGGCGGCGCACCGCGAGGGGATGTATGGCTGACGGGTGTTCCTATGGAACAATTCAGTCATTAGTGCGACCCTCGCCAGGGTACCTGCAGACCTCCTGGCGAGTAATAAATGTTTTAAAACTGCTTATCCGTGGTACAGGGGTCTCTGCCCGGATGGACCTTTATTTCCCCCATTCTCGTGTGACAATATGGATGCAAAACAAACACAAACAACAACGGAAAATGATGCCGACAACGGCAATGGTGAGAGGAGGAGGGATGCGGTGTCGGAGGCTGACGCCGCATCCAGCGATGTGAGTGCGGGGGGAGGCTCAGAGAGCTCCTCCCGCCGCGAGAGGACCGGGACTGCTACAGCGGAGAACTCCAAGTTCTTCCGCAAGCGGTCCTGGGCGGAGGGCGACCATGGGTCGTCCTCCGAGGGCGAGCTGGCCTCGGCCCGGAAGATCCCCACCAGCAAGCGTGGTGGGATCCGGGGCAAGGGGCGGGGCCTCTCAGCGGCCCAGAGCGCGGCGCGGCTCGCCGAGGATGGGCGGCACCCGGGGGTGTCCGGTCACGTGGTGTCCCTCTCGGGCACCTCTGACGAGGCGGATGCAACTGGCGGCTCCGAGGAGGAGCGTAAGTCCAGGTTTGCGGCGGAGGTGGAGGCCGCATTAAAGGTGGTGGCTCATAAAATGAAGCCATCCACCAAGTTTGCGGCCATACCTGCGGCTTCCGCCTCCATTTTGGCGGCAGCGGAGGCCGCCTACGCGAGGCCTCCGTCGGGCGAGGTGGCCAAACTGCGGGCGGAGGTCGCCCGCCTGACGGCTGCTACGGAGCTTCTCCAAAAGGAGAATGGGGAGCTCCGAGCAGACCTGGCCGGTCTGCGCGAGACCGGCTCCCGCGTGGCGGCCCAAAAGGGGGGCCAGCAGCGGCAAGGCCAGCCTGTGGAGAACCAGGTGCTTGCCCTGGTTCGCCAAGAGTTGGCCGCCTTCCAGGCGCGGTTCTCCGTCCTGGAGGGCATTGTCCTGCGCCCCCCCCTGGCCGCTAACAAGGCCCCCCCGGGCCCGAGGGCGGCATCATATGCTGCCGCGGCTGCCGCCCCCAGATCGGGGCCGTCCAGCCAGCCCTCCGGCAGGGCTGTGTTGACCCCTGAGAAGCCGGCTCCGGCGAAACCGGCGCCGGCTAAGGGGGCGGTGGCCCAGAAGACGGGCAAGGCGGTGGCCCAAAAAAAGGGCAAGGCGGTGGCAAAGCCGGCAAAACCGCCAGCGCCAGCGGCGGGCCAGCCGCCGCCGCCGCAGCGGCAGCAGCAGCGGCCGCTCCCCCCGCCCCCGCCCCCTATCCCAGTCGCGGCCGAAGCCGGGTGGCAGGTGGTCGGCGAGAAGCAGAGGGGGAGGAAAGCGGCCAAAAAGGCAAGGCACGCTGCGCGCCAGCAAAAGGCACGTAGCGTCGCGGCTAGGCTCCGCGCCCCGAAGACCGCAGCTGTAGTTATAACGCTACAGCCGGACGCGGAGAAGCGGGACGTGTCCTACCGCGACGTGCTGAAAGCGACGGTGGATCTCGGAGAACTCGGGATCACCGGGGGCCTCCGGCTTAAGGTCACCGCGACAGGGGCGCGAGTGCTGGAGATCCCCGGTGAGAACAGTGGCTCGTCCGCTGACGCTCTGGCTGAAAAGCTCAGAGCGTCCCTAAATGCGGACGAGGCCCGAGTGTCCAGGCCCGTGAAATGCGCAGACCTGCGCATCATGGGTCTGGACGACTCGGTCACCGAGGAGGAGGTGGTGGCCGCCGTCACAAGGACCGGGGGGTGCCCTGCCGAGCTGGTCAAGGCAGGCACCCTACGTCCGGACCACAGGGGCATGCGTACCGTCATGGTAAGCTGCCCTGTGACGGCGGCCAGGAAAATCGTGGAGGGTCGAAGGCTCCTGGTGGGGTGGGTTTCGGCGCAGGTGAAGCTGCTGGAGCCCAGGCCTCTGAGGTGCTTCCGCTGCCACGTGGGGCACCACGTGTCGGTGCAATGCACCTCGGAGGTGGACCGCAGCAGCCTATGCTTCCGCTGCAGTCAGCCCGGTCAAATGGCCGCGGCTTGCTCCGCCACGCCGCACTGCGCTGCATGTGCGGCGGCTGGCAAGCCCGCCGATCACCGGGCTGAGAGCAAGGCCTGCGCCCAACCCACCAAGGCCAGGGGCAGGGGAAGGCGGAGGCCCGCCGCCGCCGCCGCCACCCCCACCGTCGCCACCGCCGCAGCCGCCGCCACCGTCGCCGCCGCCGCTGCTGCCGCCACTGCCGCCACTGCTGCAACTCCCGCAGCGGGGCCCTCACAGGGGGCCCGGGAGGGGGCTGAAATGGAGTGCCAATAATGGCCCGATTACGCCTCCTCCAGGCCACTGCGCCTGTGCTCAGAGTCTGTTGCTCCAGAGCATGGCGCAGTGGTCGTTTAACGTCGCCGTGGTCGCTGAGCCGTACTTTGTCCCTCCCAGGGAAGACTGGGTGGAGGACCTTAGCGGCTCAGTGGCCATCATTTCGTCGGCCGCCGCCGGTACCCCGACCCTTGAGAGTGTCAGGAAGGGTCAGGGGTGCGTAGCAGCACGGTTCGGGGAGATAGTCGTAGCGGGAGTCTACTTCTCCCCGAGCCGAACTCTCGCCGAGTTCCACAACTCCCTGGCGGAGTTGAGTGTCGTCATCGGAGGCCATTCCCTCCCCGTGCTTGTGCTCGGGGACTTCAATGCCAAGAACTTGGCTTGGGGTTCCCGTTACACAGACGTGCGGGGAAGGATGGTGGAGGACTGGGCTCTGGAGTCAGGCCTGGTCGTCCTAAATCGGGGTTCTGTCCCCACGTGTGTGCGGATGCGGGGCGAGTCGGTGGTGGACATATCGTTCGCCAGCCCCGCTCTGTCACCGCGTGTCCTTGACTGGCGCGTAATGGAGGAGGTGGAGACCTATTCCGACCACCGGTATATCCGGTTTGATGTCTCTGCCCCCTCAAGCGCGCCGGTCCGACAGGCCCCGAGTGGTCCGCGATGGGCGCTGAAGCAGCTGGACCGGGAGCTCCTCCTGGAAGCCTCGATCGTGCAGGCCTGGGTGACATCACCGGGCAGGCCTGCCGATGTCAATAGCGAGGCGGGTTGGTTCCAGGAGGCCATGTCCGAGATCTGTGACGTGGCAATGCCCTGAGTTCGGCCAGGAAGCGCCCGGTGTCAGGTGTACTGGTGGTCGCGAGAGCTGACGTCTCTGCGCGAGGCGTGTGTCGCCGCGCGGCACCTGTACGCCAGGCATCGCAGGCTCCGCATCCGACCTCCGGATGCGGCAGCCATTGAGGCGGAGCTGTACGAGGGATACAGAGCGGCGAAGACCGCCCTCCGAGAGGCTGTCCAGCGGGCCAAAGATGCGGCCCGCGAGGAGATGCTGGAGACTCTCGACGGCGATCCGTGGGGGCGCCCTTACAAGATGGTGCGGGACAAACTCCGCACCTGGGCCCCCCCGCTGACGCAGAGTCTCCGGCCTCAGCTTGTGGAGGAGGTGGTGAGCGCTATGTTCCCTTCGCGAGGGGAACATCCTCCCCCGCCTATGGCTCCGCCGCTTGCGGTGCCGGAAGCGGACCACGCAGACGACGATGACGACACTCCGGAGGTGACCGGGGTAGACCTGAGAGTGGCGGTGAACCGGCTTAAGGCCAGGAATACCGCCGCAGGACCCGATGGCTTACCTGGCAAAGCCTGGGTCCTGGCCTTGGAGGCTCTCGGGCCCCGACTGGAGGGGCTCCTAAGCGCATACTTGGAGAGAGGCCAGTTCCCGCTTCGTTGGAAGACAGGGAAGCTGGTCCTCATCCGGAAGCCGGGGCGCCCTGCGGACTCTCCGTCCGCATACCGGCCCATTGTGTTGCTCGACGAGGTGGGCAAGCTCTTCGAAAGAGTCATTGCGAACCGCCTCGCCGGGCACCTTGCGGGAGTGGGGCCGGATCTTGCGGACAACCAGTTTGGTTTCCGCAAGGGGCGCTCGACGGTGGACGCCATCATGCGCGTGAGAGCCCTCACGACGGGGGCTGCGGTGTCCAGGGGTGGGGTGGTCTTGGCGGTGTCTCTCGACATCGCCAACGCCTTCAACTCCATGCCCTGGAGCTGCATTAGGGAGGCACTCCGGTATCACCGGGTGCCGACCTACCTTCGTCGTGTGGTCGGGGATTACCTGACGGACAGGTCCGTCATATATCCCGGTCACAACGGAGAATGGAACCGGCGAGAGATGTCGCGCGGTGTTCCACAGGGATCGGTTCTGGGGCCGCCCTTGTGGAACATCGGCTACGACTGGGTGCTGCGTGCCGACCTCCCTGGCGGCGCGGCGTCAGCGTAGTTTGCTACGCTGACGACACGCTGGTGCTGGCGCAGGGAAGGTCGCACGAGGCGGCGGCGGCGGCCGAATTGATGACACGCGGGGTTGCGATAGTCGTTGAGAGGATCCGGCAATTGGGTCTCGAGGTGGCATTGCACAAGTCCGAGGCCATGTGCTTTCATGGGCCTCGGAATGCGCCACCGTCGGGATCCACACTGACGGTAGGAGGGGTTCCCGTCGGCGTCGAGGCGACGTTGAGGTACCTCGGACTCGTCCTCGACAGCCGATAGAACTTCGTGGAGCATTTCCGACGTTTGGCTCCCAGACTGGAAAAGGCCGGGGCTGCCTTCAAGCGGCTCCTGCCCAACCTGAGGGGGCCAAACGCCTCCTGCCGGAGGCTCTATGCGGGGATCTTGCGGTCCATGGCCCTTTACGGGGCCCAGGTGTGGGCGCGTTCGTTGAGGTTGCGTGCAAAGCACTACCTGAACGCGCCCCAAAAGGTGGTAGCCGTAAGGCTGATCCGGGGGTACCGCACGATCTCCCGCGAGGCGGCGAGCCTCCTTGCCGGATTGCCGCCATGGGATCTGGAGGCCATAGTCCTCGCGCGCCTGCACGAGTGGCGCGCGGAGGTAGAGCCGGTGGGTAACTCCGCTGCCGCGGCATATTGTCGCGCGGCGGACAGACCTCCGCCGTGATCTCATGGCGACATGGAGGGAGCGACTATCGCAACCCCGTGCAGGGCACGCCACGATAGTGGCGATAAGTCCCCTCTTTGAGGAGTGGCTTGAGAGGCGCCACGGCGCCCTCACCTTCCGCCTGACGCAGGTCCTCACCGGACACGGATGTTTCGGGAGGTACCTGCACCGACTCGGGCGGGAGGAAACGCCCGGGTGCTACTATTGCGAGGATCGACCGGAGGACACGGTGGAGCACACCGTCGAGGTCTGCTCCGCTTGGGAGGAGCACCGCCGTGTCCTCGTAGCGGCGATTGGCGGCGGCGACCTCTCGCGCCCGGCCCTGGTTCAAGCCATGGTCCGGGGCGAGAGGGAATGGGAAGCCGTCGCCTCCTTCTGCGAAGCAGTCATGCTAGCGAAGGAGGCGGCGGATCGTGAGAGGGAGAGAACCTCCTCACGTCCCAGCCGCCGCGGGAGAAGCACCGGGCGTCGGGGGCCACGCCGTGATGGCTCTAGGCCACCGTAGGCGCGGGCCTGTGGACGGTGAGTAATGGGCTAGCTCGCCGTCCGTCCGTCGTATGACGACGGGCAGGCCGTGTCGACGGCGCGTTCGTGTTCCACGCGCGCCTCAAAGAGTTGTCAGCAAACGGGAGGGGCCCGCAAGGGCCGGTGCCTGCCAGGGCTGCGGGACTGTTCGAAAGAGATACCGCGGCCCTGGAACATAAAGGGCCAATGAAGGAACATGGGTGGTTTTTAGTCAGTAAGAGTCTGACACTCCCTTCCGCTCCGCCCAGAGCGGGAGGAGTCATTTGATGATTTCCCACCCTCCAAAAAAAAAAAAAAAAGGAGGCTCTCGTTAGGCAGTCGAATCAAAGGCTTGAATCAGAAAGCGGTACTCCGGGACACGGCTCGTATTGTTAAGAAGTTCCTCTCTCTAGAGCCCTGACCTGTACCTTGGACCCTGTTCCCGATACCGGTGGGCTACTATTTTTTAGGTCAATGAAAGCCTTTTTATTTCCAAGACAGTAATATTAAATAGAATAGGTACAAGAAAACAGTTTTTAAAACGAAAAGTTTCTGTCATGGCCGCTTACGGGTTAGGCTTCCTACAATTGCCTCCATTTTTTTTCTCGTGTTGTTGGAAGCGGCGAATATCGGAATTAATAACATAAGTAATGATAAAATGATGTTGATGATGTTTACTAAAAGTAAACATTGAACGACTATGTTTTTAGGGATTTCAATAACATAATTATGTGAAGATAAATATTGAAGGTGTACTTAATATAATGAGACCTTGAAGTAATGTGTGTTCTTTTATTGAAATTCATTGTCTTACTATTTTCGTCGACACAACATCGACCGTTTAGTTTAAATAAAGGAAAGTATTAAGTATGTCTGCATCGTCGGGTATTCAAATCGAAGTAATCCCCAACAACGAAGTCGATAAAGATGTTCAATGTTTACTTTATCCTTTAAATCTTTTAAAAATACTATTATTTTATCCAAAGTATCAATTAAAAAAAAACTTAATAACCCCAAACAATCGTGTAATCAAGTTAATTTCATTGTGTGCGACAGTTTTTTTTTTGTCATCCCATTACTACAATGTTATTTCTGTACTGCAAGACGAAAACATGATACGATATCAAACAATACGTTTCCTATATTTCGCTTCCACTTTTGATGCGGTGTCCGTGAGTGTGGGTTTCATCATGAACTATTTTACCTATTTTATTCAAACCAAGGAGAATGTTACATTCGTACTCACAATTCAAGAAGTACACAGGTTTCTTAACAAAATCGGCGGTAATAAGACTTTCATCATTAATAGTTGGATCAGTGTCGCATTAATTATCGGATTTTATATCATATCTGCTATTTATACGAACATGCAATATTTCCATCCTCCATGGTATACGACCGTTCATTTAATGTTTCTAATAATTCTCGACTCTGATTTAATTTATGCTATCCGATTAATACGGCTAGTAATTGACGAACTTGTTTTGTGGAAGAGACAAGCCTTATATTCACGTGAAGATGGTGGCAATGAAGAGTATTGTAAAATAATGTTTCAGACTTATGTCCAAATATTAAAATGTTACAAGATCGTTAGAAAACATTATCAACCAACGGTGAGTCGATAAAATGAGGATGAATGTGGATGGGTACAAGCGTAGAGGGAAAAAAAAGAAACGATGGATAGACTGTGTGAAGGATGTTATATCAAGAAAGGAGGTGTCTGATGAGATGATGAGTAATAGAGAAATATAGAAGTATGACATCTACCAGCCCTTACTAGACCCGCGTGGTGGAATATAACCCAGTCCCTCTCATAAAGAGGAGGCCGTGTGTCCCAGCTGTGGGAACATATAGCTGATTATAAATAAGAACACATAAATATGAATGAATTCAATGTTGTTACATTTAATATAAATAACTTACATTTTGCCTTATGTGATTCTCTCTTATGATGCATCTCTATCAGATATCATTTAAGTATTAGAAAGATTTGTCCAGCTGTAACAGCTTACGTTAAATCATTCGTTTTATTTGTCTCATCATTTTATTTGTTTTATTCGCGTGTAGGCAGGAAGCCATCTTTAGCATGCTCACATCCCCAGAACAGAACAATTGTTTTCCACAAATCTTCTCGTTCTCCGCTTTAAAATGCTCTCTTAAAAGTTATTTATTTTTCAGACTCTTTTTAAAACGGCAGAATGTTTCTTTCATGAATTAGTCAACTGTCAAATCTTGATTGCATTTTACCAGTTTTCTTATAAAAGAAATGAACCAGTGAGTAATTTAACACTTTATATTTCAAAAATTAAATCGTCAGGTGTATGGATGATGCGAGAGGGAATGGGAAGCCGTAACCTCCTTCTGCGAAGCAGTCATGCTAGCGAAGGAGGTGGCGGAACGTGAGAGGGAGAGAACCTCACGTCCCAGCCGCCGCGGGAGAAGCACCGGGCGTCGGGGGCCACGTGGTGGCTCTCGGCCACCGTAGGCGCGGGCCTGTGGACGGTGAGTAATGGGCTAGCTCGCCGTCCATCCGTCTTATGACGACAGGCCGTGTCGACGGCGTTCGTGTTCCACGCGCGCCTCAAAGAGATGTCAGCAAACCGGAGGGGCCCGCAAGGGCCGATGCCTGTCAGGACTGCGGGACTGTTCGAAAGAGATACCGCGGCCCTGGAACATAAAGGGCAAAAGAAGGACCATGAATGGTTTTTAATCAGTAAAAGTCTGACACTCTTTCGTTTTTCTAGCATTTTGTACAAGGATTGCTTTACGCTTGGTTATTGAAAGACTTGGTATTACAAATCATGCTCAGTTTGCAACTCGAAAAGTTCTATCTAGCAGTGGATAATACTGAAAATGCCTGTTCCATTATTTTAGCATCGAATTGTACAGGTAAGCTTTATTTATTAATTGTTCTAACATTTGTCGTTACACTAGCTTAAGATACTGTGGAGCTCGTGGTTTAATAATAACATACACTTGGGTCGATCTTAGTGGACCAACTGGGTTGTGGAGGTCAGATAGGCAGTCGCTCCATGTAAAATATTGGTATTCAGCTGCATCCGGTTAGACTGGGAGCCGACCCCAAAATAGTTGGGAAAACTGGAAAAGGCTAGGCAAATGATGAATAGCATATGATACTAAATTTAAGTAGTAGCAGTATAGCTCATAGTGGAGGAGCTTGTCTACCATAATACCACCACCACTTTTTTGCCAGAATCCGTTGTTATGATACGGTTTGAGGGTATGGATGTTTTGTATTAAAAAACACGCTTAAAGATTCCGGTTTTGTTTCATAAACGAAAACGTGACTACGATGCTCTAGTATTGCAAATGGCTATATGACGATAATGAAAATCATCTTTAAAAAAGTCACCGGAACATTTTAATTTAAATAAATATAATATATAGCTTGACATTATAGTACTGATATTGATAATATTTTATTTACAGAGGAAGAAAAGAGGCTTTGCAAAAACGTTCTTCGTTTGAACGGAGCGTCCTTCAAGAAGATGAACATATTTGGCATGTTCTACATCGACATTTGCCATCCACTACGATTGATGTCGCTTCTTACCAACTACATTATCGTGCTGTTACAGTTCGCATTTCTGTAATCCTAGTACTTGGTAATCTTATAATGCATAATCAGCCTATAATATTACGACTGTTGGGTTACGCAGAACATAGGTCTCCTCTTATTCAATCCAGCGTTACATGTCTTCAATTTACTCCGTTTCGACCGCCACGCCGGCTGCGTTTGTCTAAACTATATTGTTTAGTAAATAAAAATCACGGTACAGTTTATATTTTGTTTAATTTCAAGAACTGTAATGTAAGAACTGAGGTTTGCATATAATTAGTTTGTGTGTTTATTCACGGGATTCAAAGTAATAAAAACATTACGATTCATCCATGTCTAGCCATGTCTTTACCAAAGCGAACACGTAGCAGTAGTTTTAATTTTGTTCAGCTAAACACGTGGTCGGGGGAAGAACTTTCCGTTTTAAAACATATGAACGCGACGATCAGATTTGCGATCGTCGATCAGAAACGAAACAAAGATAATCGAAATAAATAAGTACATTCATTTGCGATATGCAAGCAAGCAAAACTGCCCACCCATCAACCAACCAACCAACCCCACCAACCCAACCAATAAACTGCTGTCTTGCTGTCTGCGGAAGCTGTTAAGTTTTTGTTTGTTCTGTCCTTTTGAATTTATAAATATTTGTAACGCGTTGTATGTTAATTAGTTTTTTTTTGTCATTTTGTATGATGCACGTTTTTTTTATTTTTTTTCTTTCTATATGGTTTCTCTTTTCCACACTTCAAGGAATTGAATAAAAAATTGCCCTGAAAATTCGTCCTGTAAAATCTTCGTTCTAATTTTTTGTCTCATTGCACTCTGCAAAAACTGCTAATAGAAGCAAGTAATCAGGTGAACAAGTAATCGTTTTTCGATTTTCCGAGAAATGAAACACATATGAACGCGATCACTTTGGTTAGGCTAGGAGTTTATGGACCACCAGAAACAAAATAATAAATACACAAGAAAACGTTCATTCATCCATACGTTGTGCGGTTACAGAAAAGCAAATTGCAGTAAAACTATTATGTGACTAGTAATAATTGAACAGAAATGTATCATTGTCACTGCGTCAATAGTAAACAGTCCAGAAGCACTCATTTTTCCTATATTTATGTCCATCATTCGTTTAATGTTCTTCCACAGTCTTCTCGAAGTCACTGAAAATGAGTTATTTTTTATGAATTAATAGTCATCTGAGACCCTCTGCAGGACAAAGGCCTCCCTACCCTCCATCCTCTTAATCTTATTTAGTTTTGTTTGTGGCCAATCTTTAAGGATACAGCCCACTGCTCGTCTTGCTATCTGCTCCTGGGCCCACTGATAATGTGAACAAAATATTTGTTTGTACAAATCGAAATCAATTCAAAAATGTTATTAAAATAACTGATCGGGTCCAATTTATGGGGTAACAAAACTAACAAACCCTGATATCGCGAAAAATGAAGCTTTTTACCTATATATTTTTTTTTAAGTTTATAAAAATCTTAACTTAGGAACCCCACAAAACCGTTTTCACGATTTGTCTATGGGGACGTATGCAAATATGTCCAGCTTTGTGACCATACATTCATGGAGCAGCTGACCTTTGTTTTGAAAAAGAGGACTGCCCTGATCACTGCCTGTAATGGTATCGTATTACCCAGTAACGGGTTGTGAGGGTCAGATACGCAGTCACTTGATGAAATATACTGGTATAGCGGTATCTTCTGCCGTTTAGTCTCTGAAGCCGACTCCTTGAGAAAATACTATGATGTGTATTTGCAGAAGAAAGTACATAATCATCTGCCTAGAATTTCAAAATATTGAATCGTAGCAGAAACTGTTTATATACTTTGAAAATACGTACCGTCTCGTGATAATTTTAAAACAACGTTGCCTCTGGCTCTTACAGCTTCTGTATAAAATTCTTCACAAGCGTAACACATTGTCCACTCGACTATTGTCAACTTGCATACACACATAGTCACTCCGAATATATGGCTGACTATCGTATCTCTATCCAGCTAAAAATAGTATTCATTATTATTGACAGAGAGCCCTGGAATTGGCCGGTGGAGGTCAGGTAGGCAGTGTAAATACTGGTATTCAGCATTCAGTTTGACTGGAAGCCGACCCAATCATAGTTGAAAAAGGCAAGGCAAATGTTGACGACAAACAACCAGAAAAACAAAGAAGCCCTTTTCGAGATACCAAAGCAAAAGATCAAAATCTACATGGCATAAGCATGGTTTACCTAAACGTTCCCACTGGTAGGACCGTAGGATACAGACCTCTTCTCTGTGAGAGGGAGCTGACTGCCATCTACTACGAGGTTCCAGTGCCAGTTGGTTCGTAACTTGTCTGCATTTTTTTTTAATTTGGACATGCTGCTTGCATACAAAAAACGGTGTAAAACTGTGAAGAAAACATTGAGACGACACAAGTCCTCTCAATGTTTTGTGAGTTGTGTTGATAAAATGAACCACAGCACCTTCTTGCCTTCGGGATTCGAACACAAAGCTTATAACACCTTATTCGGGAGCATTATGACATGGAAACTACTGTGTGACACCACCAATAATTTTTTTATGTTTACAGCTTTTATGTGTTTTAAAGATTTCTTATTTGTATTAGTCTAGGGACAGACTAATTGCAGGACGGCTGAATGTGGGGATGACAGTATTGTGTAAGTGAGAGCGAGAATGTTTGAAAGAAAAAAGAGTACTTGAGGAATGTGACAGGAGTGATATTTGGACGGGAAGACGTGAAAGACGGAAAAGACTACATTAAATTTAAATAAAATAGTTAAAAGTGATTTAAAGTATTTTGATTTCCCACAATTGACCTGCAAAGATTTGGGTTTGGGCCAGTATCTGTTAGAAACGCAGAGTTGAATAAAACGTATACTAACCGCATTCGAATAAGCAAATATTAATATCATCATAATATACAACACAAACATGATAAACGTAGACACGAAATGGAGCAGAATCTGAAATCAAATAAGTTTACGCATCAACGAACGGTACTATTGATACTACTATGCCTAACTCTTTGAATATTACAAGCGTTATGGTGTTATGTAGACAGCGAATAAAAAGATTAACTAATAAGAGTAATGAAATCGTTATTTACTTTGAATCCAGAAATTTCATTCAATAATTTCCAAGCTTTGCAGGTTTGCTTAATGACTTGATACATATTCTTCATTTTTGCTTCTCTGTCTAATGTTATTTCCTCGTCATTCTTGTCAATATTCATAATTTCTACGATGTTGTTCCATGTTTCAAGTTTGCGAGTCAAAATATAAGTGACCATCAGTATATAAGCCATTCCTAAATCGAAAATTGTGGATACAGAACCGTAGAAGGCTCTTAGCCATGACCAGTATAAGTCAAAAACCAATTTTCCAGTCAAATTAGTTATCCAAAGAAAAATTATTAATGAAATATAAACCCAAAAAAATACATTGATCTTTTTCAAGTCACTAGTGCTGTAAATACAATTATTGATTTCTTGAAGTGACGATATAACGCACATATGTGAATAGTTCCTGAATATGTTGATATAGCACATAGCAGCCAAGTTGAAACTATATAAAATGTAGAAGAACAAGTATAATATTTTGAAGAGGAAAGATGGGTAAGGATTATATATGATAGTAGCCCATAGGAAACAAAAATATACACCATTACCAACGACAGCATACATTATTTGCTTTTTGCTGACCTTTTCTACGGTTTCACTGATTTGAAATTTTCGCTCACACATTGTTGTTTTAATGTAGTACAATGGAAAGAAAATGGTCATAAAATCATTATCTATCAAATTTCTTTTGTCACCAATCATTATGTTGTAGTGTTTATTTTACGACGTACTAGCAAAGACGTATGTAGAAGTTTTATATAGCTACTGAACGGTAACTTACTAAATACTAATGTGGTTGACTATGAATAATTATCTAATAATGTATCTGTCACTAACTCTTGACTGATGTCTCTATAAAAAGCAATATAGTAAAGTGTGATAAACAAATAGTAGTATTAGTTAAAATAATTAAAGTGGGGTGAGAGACTATACACCGTGACTTTTTAGTCGTCTTACAACGGCAGCCCACTTCATGTAACCAATGACTACTAAACATTCACGAAAAAAAAAATTCGAATTTATGTGATTTTAATAATTTAAAAATAAAAATATTATTCAGTATTATGACGCATGACGTTGTTGAAACACCCTGTTGCGGGCGATGATCTACTTTACTCGTGTCCTCAGTGCTGGGTAGGTATGTTCTACCGTTTGACACAAACATTATTAACAGGATGTTTCATAATTCTAATGTAAGTATTATTTATTTTTCTTTGTACCTAATGTCATAATTATTAAAGGTTAAAAAAAATCGCGCCTATAGGTATTTTATGTCGGATACATTGAGTGTACCATCTTTGTAAGACGACTAAAAAGTCACAGTGTATAATTAAGGTGGAAGCGTCAGGGAGGCCGCGATATTCAAATTTTCTTGCGTTTTTTGCAATTTACAGGTCAGTGTCAGGTTGTATTTTGATGAAAAATTAGTCGTGTAGTAACAAGTATGTAGTTACAGAATTACAATCATTAAAAATATCAATACAATCCCCTAAGTTCATTTAACCCCATCGAATGACTTTTTCATGAAATAGTTAAAAAATAAAGTTGTTGTGTTATAGTTGTAAAAGTTCCTCAGTCGCATCCAGAAAACAGACATCAGCAGGGTCTAGAAGAGGTAGGAGAAGAGACTGAGTAAGGGTAATTAGATTAGAAAATGATAAGTCAGATAAATTCGTTGACAAGCAACATAAAACGTTTGTTGCTGCTGCTTGTGACAACCAAGAAATTAAATCAAAGCCTCATGCATGCCGCATTTGTGAAGGAGATCATTTAATTTACTATTGTGAAAAATTTAATAGTATGTCACCAGAGGATAGGAACACAGAAGTTGCTAAATTGAGGGTATTGCATAAACTGCTTACAGGGTGGTCATTTTGCTCATCAGTGCAAGTGTGATCCATGTAGATTTTGCAAGCGCAAACATAACACTTTGCTTCACAAAGCAAAAGTGTCCAACTGTCCACACCGGTTACTGTAGAAAATAGTCCTAGTACTAGTAGTACCTGTAATCCTATTGTACTATCATCCTGTATCGAGAACCAAGTTCTACTATCAACAGCAATAGTAAATTACATGTAAACAATAAATGCCATGAAATACGGTGCCTGCTGGACTGTGGCAGTCAATCATCATTCATCTCTGCATCACTAAAAGCTAAGCTATGTGTAAACAGTGACACTATAAATAATAATAATCATCATTAATAATATATCATTTTCAGCTCTAGAGTGCTGTAATCTCACTGTTAAATCATACACTAGTTCTTACTGTAAAGATGTAAAGCTGTTTGTTATCCCACAAATAACAAGCAACATACCTCGTTCTAAAGTTGACATCGAGACACTAGATATACCAAAAAATATCACACTTGCAGATCCTACATTCTATAATCCGTAGATATGTTGTTGGGAGCTGACGTTTTTGGGATGTCATTTGTCCTGCTAATCAGATTAAATTGGGAAACAATAAACCTGTATTACAAAACTCCCAGTTTGGTTGGTTGGTGGTTGGATGTGTCCAACGAATGTACCTAATAGGGAAATATGCTGTAATTTCAGTCAAGCTATACGAAATCAATTGATACAGTTCTGGGAGCTAGAGGAGCTGCCAGACAAACCGAAGCTTACCTTGGAGGAACAAGCCTGCGAGGAACACTTTGAGCAACACACCCGCCGCAGGATGGGCGATTTTTTTTTATTTGAGATTGAACACGACATAATTGACTGTAATAATATGTATGACTGCCTCGTTGGTCTAGTCTCACAAGCGCGACTGCAGAGCATGAGGTTAAAGTGTTATTGGGTTTTTCCATCAGGAATAATTATCTCAATAGCGGCCACGGAGCCTGGATTTGTGCCCAGTAGATGGCAATAGGCTTATAATATAACTGGCGAAATGTGGGTGTACTAATGGGTACACCTCTGCCTAACCCTTCGGGGATTACAGGCTATGTTATGTGTTATGATATAAATATGTGGATTTCCAAAACTTTTACGAAAGTGAGTCTTAAGATTCACCAAGCTCGCTAGTAAACGGCCGTTATTTTATTCTCATCTGGGGGTGACAGTAATGATAGAGTAGCTACATGAATATATTTTACAATTTATATGATTTAAATATAATACAAGATTTTATATAGCTTTTATAACAATGTTATACAAGCTTGTCGCGACATTTAAGTACTCGTATTTACTGAGTTTGAAAATTTAAAAAATTAAAATCAATCAGATCAAGTTATTTAATTTATTTATTTAACAGTTTATGTACACACTAAATGCAGAAAACAAGAAAGGAACAGAAAAAATAGGTACAAAGGTGATTTACTTGTTTATCTACACTGGTAAACGTTGCGACAAGCTTTTATATCATATAAATTGTGTAATGACGATATAGATAGTAAAAGTATTTTATTATTTTTAGCGCATTTAATGAAAGCTTGTTTTTAAAAAAGTTTTTTAAATTAATAATTTTATTTTCAAACTTTTGTTTTTTCGGAATCATAAATCTGATAACGCATAATGGTCTCAACACTTTTTTCGTATCCGTGCTATTAACCTTTGAGGAGTTCCCTTATGAGAAGACGATCCTGGCTGCAGGTTGAGTTCATGATAGAAATCCTCTTCACCCATAAAATATAAACGCGTTTACAAATTTTCAAATCCATGCTATTAAAAATTGTTGACGAGTTCCCTCCCTTATGAAAAGAAAATCCTGGCCGCAGAATGAGGTTATGATAGAAATCATCTTAATCGAAATTGAACGTGTATATAAAATTTGGTGTCCGCGCTTTTAACCATTGTTGAGTTCCCTCGTGAGAAGACAATTCTGACTGCAGGATGAAGTAATGTGTGTCATGAAAGTGTATTGTCACCAGAACCAAAGGTGTGTGCAAAATTTCAGCTCAATTGGTTAAAGGTAACTGATTTAAAAATTAGTTGCAAGATTCCACCCGGACAAACATCCATAAAAGATTGTAATAATAAAAAATATTATACCGACTTAAAAAAAAAACGCCGAATTAGAATTTACTTGGCCAAAGCTACGGAAAAAAGCTTGAGACGACCACTTTGACGGTATTAGAAATAAACAAATATATTTCATTAAATAAATAATATTAAGGTATACTCATTCACATTTAAATAATTGTTATCTTATAACATGACTGTCATAATATGTCACTCCATATTTTACTAACCTCGAACCATACAGTTTATTTTAAAACATGGTTTCATATTTTAAAAATATAATTTGGAAAGTAACCCTAGTAGAAGTTTTTATAAATAATGCAATAGAAAAAGATTTACAATCAGTTCTAAGACCCTTAAATCTGATGCAAAGTCTTTTCATCTGCGCGAAGTATTCTATTCGTGACAACATTATCACTTCTAACAGTGTTAGTTACAACTTGCTTGGACTCGTCTGCGCATTTGGTTACCGTTTACTTATCCCATACTTTTTGATCTGCACCATTATGGACTATCCAGATAATTTCATCTTTTCTTTTTGTTTAAGTAATGTTTATCAAAATGTTTCCTGCTCTATTGGGTACATATTAAACTACTTCTCAAACATCATTCATTGCAACAACAATGTCTTAATAATTTTGAAAATTCAAGAGGCACGTCGAGTCCTTGATATTAACGGCAAATATCTCAAAAGCTTGCTCATCTCTAACTGGATCTATGTTATCCTGCTAAATTGTGTGCTCATTTTTGATAAATTAAATTTTGTCTTCAAGGATTTTTCTATTTTTTCTGTTATGGATTTCCTGGCAAATTATTCTTCCCTCTCCTTTGAAATAAATATTGCATATGCAGCATTTTTTATGAACTTACTGAGAAAAACTCTGAATGTATGGATACAAGAGATTCGAATATCAAGACGAGAGGAGATAATACAAAGACACGTTCACTGGAAAGAGATGTTTGATGTTTATTTCAAAATATTGGAAGCTTATAAGTTGTTTGAGAAAGTTTTTCGACTACTGGTGAGTAGACAGTAGTCTTAATTTTATGAAAAAATAATAATAATCATAAATCTTTATTTATCTCGACATCAGAAATTACAGGCGCTGGTATATGCACAATCTTATATAGAGAAAGGTGTCTGAAGTAGGAAGATCCTAAGTTACAGATTACCTCTCCGGCTTATTATACAACATTTTAAATGCAAAATTTTTAGTCAAGACACTTATAAAGATACTAAAGAAGAAAAAAGGGGAATACAAAACGTCGATTTCGTCCAACTTTTTATGGAGAATCGCAGCCCTTGTTCCCCCTTAAAAGATTCGCATCCATGGGAAATGGCGCGTGTGTATGCGTGTTTATGTTTATCATATTAAGGCATTCACAAAATGTATTGCAGTCTGAGTCAGTGTGTTGATTTGTTTTAATGCTGCCGTAGTCCCGTGTAATTCTGCTCATTCATTTCTTTTAATTGGTTTTAAACTTTTTACAGATATTATTTTATATAATATACTCAGTTTCCTATAGCTTGATGACAGTATCAATTTTATTACAAATGCAACTGATGATAGGACACTACGATACAGTAGTAAGATCTTTTGAAATAATAGTTTATAGTTTTGTTATCCCTATCTTATAGATTGCTAAACAGTTTTTTTTTATTATTTTTAGCTTTTGATGTATTCAATAGTAGCTGAACTGTGGATTGTAAAAAACGTGATCCTACTAGTACTTTTATGCATTGCATGTGAGAATTTCTACTCAACCATGGAAGAAGCACAATTTATTTGTACGCTGTATGTGAAATTAGAAGATTCATCAGTTATTCATTGATGTTCTCAAGTATATTTCACTGGTAAGAGTTGAATTAATTGGCGAGAAGAAATATAACACCGAGAGAACTCGAAGAAATGAGGGTGCCCTTTGCCCAGTAGGCTCAGACTAACAGAAAAAGGAGCTGAATTTAAATAAAGAACATCTGCCGCTTCATACTATATTTTAAATCATTGCTAGATTATCTATCTCAAGATAAATCGTTCATAATTTGTTTACAGAGATCCAAAAAAAGATCTGCAGGAATATCCAACGTTTGCACAAATCATCTTTCAAGAAGGTGAATGCATATGGGCTGTTTGTCGTCGACGCTACGTTGCCTTTGCAGTTGGCTGGAGTCATATCTACTTATACTCTAGCTCAGCTACAGTTTGTCTTACCGTTGGAATAATAAAATCGGGAAATACTATTGAGTTGTTAACTATTTCATTAATTTGATCTACATTATCTTTTTTATCCTCTGGTTCATTAACACCAGCCTTGCCTTTTTTCAACTAAGTTGGGGTCGGATCATCATCTGCCTAGCCTTTGCCGTGTATTTGTCTTCATGGTCCTTGTCCTGTAATTTGTATTGTTTAGCAAAAAGAACGCGGCGAAGGAGACTACTTCGTTCGTTGGTGTAGTAGTCGTAGGCGCTACTGTTGGACATGTGGTTCTGGGTTCAATTACTAGGTTAGACAAAGTTTTATTGAACGGACACAACAATAAAACTGTAAGGGAGTAAGTACTTCAGGATATGACTTAAGTAACCAACTAAGTACTTAGTAAGTAGGTATCAGAGAGCCAATGCATGAAGACGTTGAATTAAAGTCTTCCAATACACCTTCATTATTATAAAGTAAAAATACTACAACATTACACACTATTACTACATTTTCATCACAATTCACTACATTTCTCTGTACTAGTATAGAGACATTATTCTAGAGTTAGTGACTGAACCATTATTAGGTAATTATTCATAGTCAACCACTTTATGTCATGTATTTAGTTCCGTACCGTTCAGTAGCTATTTAAAGCTTCTACAAACGTCTTCGCTAGTACGTCATAAAATAAACACTACAACACAATGTTTTGTGAGAAAAGAAATTTGATATATAATGATTTTATGACCATTTTCTTTCCATTGAAACAATAATTTATGGGCCAGAATTTAAAATCAGTGAGAAGATTGAAAAAGTCAGCAAAAAGCAAATCATGTATGCTGTCTTAGGTAACAGTGTATATTTTTGTTTCCAATGGGCTACTATCATATATAATCCTTATCGTAGCTTCCTCTTCAAAATGATATACTTATTCTTCTACATTTTAAATAGTTTCAACTTGGCTGTTATTTGCTATATCAACATATACCGGAACTATTCAAACATGCGCGTTATATCATCACTTCAAGAAATCAATAACTGTATTTATAGCTGTAACGACCTGAAAAAGATCAACATATTTTTTTGGGTTTATAGTTCTTTAATAATTTTCTTTTGGATAACTACTATAACTGGGAAATTGGTTTTTGATTCATACTGGATATGGGTAAGAGCCTTTTACGGTTCTATATCCACAATATTCGATTTAGGAATGGCTTATATACTGATGGTAACTTATATTTTGACGCGCAAACTTGAAACATGGAACAATATCGTAGAAAATATGAATTTTGACAAGGACGATGAGGAAATAACATTAGACAGAGAAGCACAAATGAAGAATATGTATCAAGTCATAAAGCAAACCTGCAATGCTTGGAAACTGTTGAATGAAACTTCTGGATGCAAAGTAAATAACGATTTTATTACTCATAATAATTTATCTTTTCATTAGCTGTTCACATGACACCATCACGCCTGTAGTACCCAAAGAGTTAGGCATAGTAGTATCAATAGTACCGTTCGTTGTATGCGTAAACTTATTTGATTTCAGATTCTGCTCCATTTCGTGTCTACGTTTATCATGTTTGTGATGTATATTATGACGATATTAATATTTGCTAATTCGAATACGGTTAGTATGCCTTTTATTAACTGATGGTACTGATATATTCTCTGCGTTCCCAACACATGCTGACCCATCAATTTTACTCCGCGCGTCATCACTGTCCTTCTTCATTCAAAATCCATTAGCTCAAATCAGCATCAATGACAAGGTGTAAAGGACATTGTAAAAAATGGCCTATGCATCAACACGTATGAAACCTTTACAATAATTACTAGTTCTTTTTATAATTTACATTTAAATTATTACAATGGAACGGACACTTCATAATTTCGAAAACATTTTAAAAAGTAATTCATTTCCTTCTGTCTTATTCCCCGGTGTGGCAGCCACTATTTTTTTGAATTGAATAAGGTTTTTAGTTACAAACAGAATAAAGCGATTGAAAGCGCTATGTGAAAAGAGGGGTTATTGTACATTCGCCACAAAGTAAACTCGTCACATTTTGTAAACTCCATACATTGAAAGTGTATTCGCCACATGCATAAAAAATATGTGTAAATTCGTCACAAGTCTCCATAGGTACATATTTTTTGCATAAAGTACTGGTAGAAAACAAAGTCATTGATTTTTAGCGCTCGAAATGAAAATGATTTCTAAAATCTTTCTTTTCTCCTACGCTCCTGCACATGCTATCACGCGCTTGCTCGCTCTCTTTCTAGCCGTACCCATCAATGCATCAGTCCAGTCATCCAGTAGCTCACTTCCGACGTTTGGCTCCCAAACTGGAACGGGCCGGGGCTGCCTTCAAGCGGCTCTTGCCCAACCTGAGGGGTTCAAACGCCTCCTGCCGGAGGCTCTACGCGGGCATCGTGCGGTCCATGACCCTTAACGGAGCCCCGGTGTGGGCGCGTTCGTTATTATCTGAACGCGCCCCAAAAGGTGGTAGCCCGTAAGGCTGGTCCGTGGGTACCACACGATCTTCGGCGAGGCGGCGAGCCTCCTTGCCGGATTGCCGCCATGGGATCTGGAGGCCAGAGTCCTCGCGCGCCTGCACGAGTGGCGCGCGGAGGCACTACGCCGGGGGGAAACTCCGCTGCCGTGACAAATTGTCGCTCAGCGGACAGACCTCCGGCGCGATCTCATGGCGACATGGAGAGAGTGACTGTCGGAACCCCGTGCAGGGCATGCCACGATAGTGACGATAAGACCCCTCTTTGAGGAGTGGCTAAAGAGACGCCGCGGCGCCCTCACCTTCCGCCTGACGCAGGTCCTCACCGGACACGGTTGTTTCGTAGCTGCACCGAATCGGGCGGGAGGAAACGCCTGGGTGCTATCATTGTGAGGATCGCCCGGAGGACACGGTGGAGCACACCGTGGAGATCCGCTGTGCTCCGCTTGGGCGGAGCACCGACGTATCTTCGTCGTGGCGATTGGCGGCGGCGACCTCTCGCGTCCGGTCCAAGCCATGGTCCGGGGCGAGAGGGAATGGGAAGCCGTCAACTCCTTCTGCGAAGCAGTCATGCTAGCGAAGGAGGTGGCGGAACGTGAGAGGGTCCCAGCCACCGCGGGAGAACCTACGGGCGTCGGGGGCCACGTGGTGGCTCTCGGCCACGCGCGCGCGGGCCTGTGGAGGGTGAGCGTGTTCCACGCGCGCCTCAAATAGATGTCAGCAAACAGGAGGGGCCCTCCTGTTTGCTGACATGCAAGGGCCGATGCCTGCCAGGGCTGCGGGACTGTTCGAAAGAGGCACAAAGGGCAAAGAAGGAACATAAAGGGCAAAAGAAGGAACATGGATGGTTTTTAGTCATAAAAAGTTCCGCTCCGCCCAGAGCGGGAGGAGTCATTTGATGATTTTCCATCCGAAAAAAAAGGAGTAGAATTCCCAAAAACGCTAAGTCACGTATAAATTAATTTTCAATCGTCAGCCTAAATACAAAATTTGAAGAACCTAACTTCAAAACTGACGGACTTTTATATAAAATTCCATCAGGTTACCCCTTTAGTGGTGGAATTCCCAAAAATCCTATCTTTTTGGATACTTACTCTTCACAAAAAACACACCCTCCAAGTTTCATATCTCTAGGATCAGCGGTTTGGGCTGTATGTTGATATATCAACAGTCAGTCAGTCAGTTTAGCTTTTTATATATATGGATTGTTTGATTTTTCTGCTGTCTGTACGAAAATAAACAATATGGCGGATTTTTTTTCATGAAAATAGAGCTGTGGCGAGTTTACACATACTTTATTTCGTGGTGAATTTACTTTGTGGCGAATGTACAAAAACCCATGACTTTATTATCAGCCTGACCATGAAACAATTTAATCTTAAAAATTTTTTTCGTGGTCTCCACTGGGTTTCCCCCGCAAAAGCCTTACTCAAATCTTTCCAGGCACTGTTATTGGTGGTGTGACACGGTGGTGTCCCTGTCATAATGCTCTCGACTAACGTCGTGTGTTCGAATCCAGATAGGAATTTTATTTATATCATTTTATCCCCACTGCTCATAAAACGGTGAAGGAAACATCGAGAGGATGAACAGCATGTCAACCCATAAAAAAAATCAATGACCAGGACTTACCAATCGGACTTGATCCTCGTGTAGATTGCAGCCTGCTCCCTCTCTGTATGGTCAGAGTGGTCAAGTTGCAGTGAGGTGAGTTGACGAAAACCACAGACTTCACGATCCCAAGTAGTTTATTGTACAGTTACAACGTTATGTTGGATGCTAATCCGTGGTGGCGCTAAGGTAGCTAATGGTCAACTAACAAACAACTTCAGTTCCTTCAACTAGAAAGGAAAATGCTGAAGTACAAGGAACTCAATAACGAGTACAAGCGCTTCATGAATGAATATATCACTATGGGTCACATGAAACCTGTTACTGAAAACAAAACGGATTCAGTTTACTTACCTCATCATGGAGTGCTGAGAGCAGAGTCTACGACAACAAAACTAAGAGTAGTTTTTAACGCTTCGTACAAGACTAAGGAAAACAGCAGTCTCAACGATCGCATGTACTGCGGTCCTAATTTACAAAAAGATATGCTGACACTGCTCATCAATTGGAGGGCATATAGATATGTCTTTACAGCAGATGTTGAGAAACTTTACCGATTTATCTGGCTGAACGAGAAACAACAACATCTGCAAACGATAATTTGGAGGTCTTCTCCGCACGAACCTCTACAAGAGTGGCAGTTGTGCACTGTAACTTACGGAATGAAAAGTGCACCCTATCTGGCAATGCGTACTCTACATCAACTCGCAGCAGATGAAAAGGACAGTTATCCAGAAGCTGCAACCATCTTAAAAAACTACTTCTACATGGATGATTTGGTTTACGGGCAAGATACTGTCGACTCATCCAAAAAACTGGTCAAACAGTCAATTGAGTTGCTAAAAAAAGGAGGGTTCAACTTAAGAAAATGGAAAGCTAACGAACCGGTTATCTTGGAAGACTTACGAGATGATCAAAAAAGCAGCAATACAAACATCGACTTCAATCCGGAACAAACAACTGACACAAAAATGTTGGGCATGAGGTGGAATCAAGCAAGCGATAGCTTTACTTACCACTGGGATCTACCTCTAAGAAAAAATCTCACGAAACGCACAGTACTGAGTGAGATAAGTAAACTGTACGACCCTTTAGGATTTTTATCGCCATTCATAATCAAAACTAAACTTCTGTTCCAAAAGATTTGGATTAGTAAAATCGACTGGGATGAACGTTTACCAGACGATTTAATTGCTGAGTGGGAAACACTGAGACAAAGTATCCCCTTGTTGAACAAACTTTCCATACCACGATGGTTGCAAAGTCAGGAAATAAATATAGAAATTCACGGGTTCTGTGACGCAAGCGAAAAAGCTTACGCGTGCGTTATTTACAGCCAAGTGAGAAATCAAGTTGGTGATTACGTGACTGCACTAATTACTGCTAAAACAAAGGTGGCACCGCTCAGCAAAAAGATAACATTACCAAGGATGGAACTCTGTGGGGCCTCATTACTCGCCAAACTCATAGAAAAGGTCAAGCACACTCTCAACAGCAAAAATCTACAGATAAGTTGTTGGAGCGACTCTAAGGTCGCATTAGCCTGGATACAAGGAGATATTAACCGATGGGAGAGATATATTGCAAACAGAGTGCAACAAATAAACGGGAGCATCTCTGCAAGCTGCTGGAGTTATGTGAAGTCGGAAGATAGCCCCGCTGACTGTGCAACTCGAGGGCTCTCACCAGCTCAACTTCTTAATTTCAAACTTTGGTGGGAAGGTCCTAGCTGGTTAAAAACTCAGATGGCTAATAATAGTCTACAAAATTGCTTGACCTACACTACAAACAATGGACTTAAACCAACAAAATGCTGCGTAGCCACATACAGAAAAGGTGAAATCATCGAAACACTAATAAATAAATACAGTAATTACAAACGTGTAATCCGAGTGCTTGGGTGGATTTTACGAATAAGCAACATTCTAAAGAAGAGACGGGCAACAACCTTTATTAATAACATAGCCAACTGCGACGAAAGAAAGGAAGTTCTGTGTTTGACACCACAAGACATGATGATGGCTACAGAGCTAATTATCAAAAACGTTCAAAATGAATACTTTGGCGAGGACATTGAACATTTGAAAAAGAATCAACAGATACCAACACGAAGCAAGCTGTTGAAATTAACTCCATTTCTCGACGACAGTGGTTTACTGCGTGTGAAGGGGCGACTGGTCCACTCAACTCTATCCCCTGAAGCTAAACACCCTATTATACTTCCCGCAACTGGAAGATTAACGGAGCTCGTTATCCAAGAAGCTCATCAGGAGACGCTTCACGGAGGCGCTCGGCTCACTTTGGCTCATTTACGTCTGAAATTTTGGATAATTGGGGGTAGCAGAACGGTGAAAAAGGAACTACGGCAATGCATCCGATGTCATCGTTTCAAAACTAATAAGAACGTGCAACTGATGGCGGACTTACCGAAGGAGCGTATAACTCCAGCAAGACCGTTTACGAACACGGGTGTTGACTACACTGGACATGTTGATGTGAAAATCAACAAAGGGAGAGGAGTAAAAACTTGTAAGGCTTACATAGCAATTTTCATTTGTATGGTTACAAAAGCTGTGCACTTGGAATTGGTTTCGGATCTGACCACACAAACCTTTCTTGCCGCCTTCAAAAGGATGTGCGCACGCAGGGGTACGCCCAAACACGTATTTTCGGACAACGGAACGAATTTTGTGGGCGCTGCAAAACTGCTGCAAAAGGATTTTAAACATCACGAAACTTTTAGGAGCACTGAATTCTTCGACGAGATGACAAACTTACAGATTGAATGGCATTTTAATGCTCCTCTTTGGCCAACAGCAGGAGGCCTATGGGAAGCTGCCGTCAAATCTATGAAATATCACCTACATCGGGTATTGGGGGAACAAAAGCTCACTTTTGAACAATTCACTACTTTATTGACTCAAATCGAAGCCTGTTTAAACTCTCGACCGCTATGCCCATTAACAGAAGATGTAGAAGACCTGGAATATCTGACTCCCGGCCATTTTCTCATTGGTGGTCCGCTACTGTCGCTACCACAAGAAGAAGAAGATTTTGCTCAACATGACCTCAAAAATAGATGGAGACTTGTAGAACAAATGAACGTGCATATCTGGAAGCGTTGGTCGAATGAATATCTGCATCAGCTGCAAGTCCGAAGCAAATGGCAGCATCCGAAAGACAACTTGAAACAAGGAAGCTTAGTGTTAGTAAAAGACGAATACCTACCGCCGGGCCGCTGGGCTCTTGGAAGAGTACAGGAGCTTCATTCCGGCCCTGATGGTCAAGTTCGAGTTTCGGTTTCATGGGCATTTGTACCACATATTGTCCGTTCGCCAATCTCATGGTGGTCGCGTTGTAGTATTCTTCGCAGTACTGATCCTCACTAGTCAATGTGGGAGAGTCAGTAACTTCCTCAGTTTCCCAGAACCTTGCCATGTTCTCGAAATCGTTTAAGGTCACGAAGCAGTTGAATGTTTTTACATTGCCGCATAAAGTCCAGCCAACTTTAGTTTGTTGTGCTACAGGATATCTGTCGTCACTCCTCATGATACCATTTAGTATGAGCTCTGAATAAATGTCAGCTCCCAATAGTAGATCAATCGGCCCGGAGACATTGAACTCTGGATCAGCTAGTTTTAGGTTTTCCAAATAGTCCCAATGGTTAATTGTAAAAGATGCAGTAGGTAGGTTGTTTATGAGTTTCTTCATAATTAGTGCTTCTAAGTGGACTTTGTAGTCTGAGTGAATTGACTGGCATTCTAAGGTCATCGCTCCTTTGCAATTTCCGTTTAGCGATCCGACACCCGATACAACAGCACTCATTTTTCGTCTCTGTAATCGGAGGCGCTGCGCTGCGTTCTCCGTGATGAGACTTATTTGTGAACCTTGGTCAAGCAGGCCTCTCAAGTTGATGTAGTTTCCATCTATTGTTTTGACTTTTAGGAGTACAGTTGTCAACAGAACTTCCTTTGCTTCGTTTGTTATGTTGTTAACCCCATAGGTAGAACAAGGAGTTGACTGTGCGTTTGTTGTCCTCATTGTGCTGGCTGGTTCAGCTTCAGCTTCGTGCATAAGTGTATGGTGCGACTTATGACACAATTTGCAAGTCTTCTTTGAAGTGCATTGTTTTTTTTCGTGGCAGTAAAGACAGTTTCTGCAAATTTGCAAATTACGAACTGCGTCACCGCGTTGGCTTGCGGTCATAGCCAAGAACTTTTCGCAATTCATCAAGACGTGTTTAGTTTTGCAGATTGGGCATGTTTTAGCTGTCGTGAAGAAGGCGTTTGACGAGTTTTGCGACTTGTTAAAGTACGATGACCTCGGTTTATTATTTTTGTAATTGTTTCGGCTTTCCAATCCGTTGTTTGACTGTTTCTCCGACTTCCAAGGTTTCTTTGACGAAGATGAGTTTTGATCATTCCCCTGTAGAGCTTCCAACGCCATGAACTTTGATTCTAAGAACTCGGTGAATTCTTTCAAATCAGGAAATTCTCTAGGATGTTTAATGTCCTTTATGTATTCGTTGTACGTAATACTATCTAGCTTTTGCATCAAAAGGTGGACTATGATTGGATCCCAATTCGTAGTGTCTAGACCGATGTTCTTGAGCCCGTTTAAGCACTCCATCATGACGTCATGTAGCTTCCGTATGTTTGCTGCGTTTGCTTCTTGAATATTAGGTTGATTCAAGAGCGTATTCGTGTACGAAGTGAATAACAACCGTTTGTTATCATAGCGATGAGTGAGAATATCCCAGGTGGATGCATAGTTTTCAGCACTGATGCCGAGATGCTGAACCAGTTTTTCAGCTTCACCCTTCAGTTTTGTTTTCAGGTGTTGCATTTTCTGAGCTTTCGAAAGGACTGGATTATTGTGTACACTTTCGAGGAAGAGATCTCTGAAAGTCAGCCATTGGTTGTAGTTGCCATGAAATTCTGGTATTGCTATTTTTGGTGTTGATTTCTCATAGTGCGCGTTGTTCCAGATCTTGTTTTGTAGTTTTTTTCTCAAGTCATCATAAATGTTTTCCGCAGAATTATATTTTTGTCTGTAAACCGAGTCTTCGTCTTCTAGGATGTAGTCAAGTTCCCAGGTTGCCTTTTCGACATGCTCCCATTTAGTTGTAAGGGTGTTTAGACTGTGGTCTAATTCCCATTTTTCCATTGACTCCGCCAGTGCGAAGTTTATCTTTTCCACAGTGCGTTCGAATACTTTGAAGTTGCAGTATTGCTGACGCAAAAGATCTTGTTGCCTTTCCGTCGTCTCGTTCGTTTTGCGAGGTGGCACGTGGAATGTGATATCGTCGAAAGTAAATCTCATTTGTCCCTTACCTTGCGTAGGCGTCGCAGGTGGTTGCTCCGTCTTGCTAGTGGATGCAGACGGCAATTCTGATTTACGTTTCAACATGTCTTGCAGTACTTCTTCATACATCTTCTTCGTACTGTTGAAAATGTCGTCGTTGAAGTATTGAAGGTCTTCCAGTAGTTGGTGGTTGTGAACAAACTTCTCCCAGTTATTGTTCAACCGAGAAAGACGCTCCTCCAGGTACGCCAAGTTCTTCCTGGTGGAGCTGTCCTTCTTGTAGTTGGTGCAAATAAGCTTCAAGTCTCTGAAGGTAGCTTCTTGACGGCTTATCAGTTCTGCAACACTCTGAACCATTGTTGCGAGTTGTAGTTTCGACCGTTGGTAGCGTAAAGTTGTGTCACCAATGGTACTAGTTCACAGGTAGTTGTTGTGGATAAGTGTGTTTCGCACTCTACTAACGCTATGTGCGCCTTCTCAATCCAACTGGGGCGACCCGCTTGTGGGAGACCAGCTAGACCGATTCGCTAACGTTAATAGAGACACTCTGCACACTCTATATCCGGCTCGAAGGACCAATTTTATGTATGGTCAGAGTGGTCAAGTTGCAGTGAGGTGAGTTGACGAAAACCACAGACTTCACGATCCCAAGTAGTTTATTGTACAGTTACAACGTTATGTTGGATGCTAATCCGTGGTGGCGCTAAGGTAGCTAATGGTCAACTAACTTTTAGTATAATGAAAGTATATAAAATGTATTTACGAAAGTAGGGCGCGGCGTCGGCAAATTATTAGCCTGTACGTAAACCGTACACTCTCATAGAGAAGTCTTACGGTCCTATCAGTGGAAACGTTTACGCTAACTATGCTTATGCTATGTAGATTTTGATCTTTTGGTTGGAATCAAAATCAAAAATATTTTATAAAAAAAAAAAAAATGTATTATATTTATTTAGCATCTCGAAAAGGGCTTCTTTGTTTCTCTGGTAGCCTGTAATCAAAATTTGCCTTGCTTTTTTCAACTATGATGGGTCGGCTTCACGTCGAACTGGAAGCAGCTGAATATCAGTATTTTACATTGAGGGAATGTTTACCTGAACTTCACCGGCCAGTCACTGAGTGTAACACTTCAGTGGCTGTCTGTCAATAATATTGCATACTATTTTTAGATGACTAGAGATTTGATAGTCAGCCATATATTTGGAGTCACTATGTGTGTGTGCAAGTTGACATTAGTCGAGTGGACAATGTGTTACGCTTGTGAAGAATTTTATAGAGAAGCTTTAAGAGCCAGAGGCAACGTTATTTTGAAATTATCACGAGACGGTACGTATTTTCAAAGTACATTAGCATTTTTTGCTATGGTTCAATCCTTTGAAATACTAGGCAGATGATGCGAGGACTTTATCATCTGCTAGAATTTTCTCAAGTATATCGGAGTCGGCTTCAGAGACTAACCAGCAGTAGGTGCAGCTGAACACCAGTATTTTTCATGAAGTGATGGCGTATCTGACCTCAACGCTCAGTTACTGGGTAATAGGTACGATACTTCTTGATAAGACTGGTTTTCAGCGGAGCAAGTACACGATGCCATTTTATTAATTCATGAATACTTACTTATGCAGGCAGTGATCACTAAAAATACAAAAATATTTGTTTTATCTCAAAATATTGTGTCATACACAAACTGAGGCAGCCCCAGTAAGTTACAAATAGTACTTGTGTCGGGGCTGTCTCACTCTTCCCTTAAGTGGTATCTTACAATGATATTTTAGTATGATAAAGCTACTAAACAGGATTATGCCTGTATTAAGTCCTCTTCTTCAAAACAAAGATCAGCTGCTCCATAAATGTATGTTCGCATAGCTCATATTATAGGGGACAAGCTTTATTTTTAGCGATTTTAAGGTTTGTTCCCAAGTAAAAGTTCATCATAATGATGAGTAATAACCCCTATCAGTTATTTTAATTACATTTGTTTGTTATTTTGCTTAGATGGCAAGACATACTCGACTGTAACCTTACCTAAAGATTACCCACAAACAGCACTACATTGGAATAAGTGGAAGGAGGGAAGGGAGGCATTTGTCCTGCAGAGGGACGCAGATGGCTATTAATTCATAAAAAATAACTAATTTTCAGTGACTTCGAAAAGACTCTGGAAGAACAGTAAACGTATGATGGATGTTAATATAGGAAAAATGAGTGCTTCTGGACTGTTTACTATTGACGCAGTCACAATGATACATTTCTGTTCAATTATTATTAGTCATATTACTGTTTTACTGCAATTTGCTTTTCTGTAACAGCACATAACGTATGGATGAATCGATATTTTCTTCTATATTTATTGTTTTCTTTCTAGTGGTGCTTACACTCCTAGTCTTACCAAAGCGATCGCGTTCAAAATTATGCCACTTACTTGTTCGGAGAACTGAAAGACGATTACTTGTTTTTACTAACAGTAATAGCAGAGTGAACAATACTTCGCGGAACTCTGATATATAAAAGACCGGATACCTTGATAGTATGTATGTTCGATTGGTCTGTTGGTCTAGTGGTTAGTGACCCTGATTGCTAGGACGGAGGTTGTGGGTTCGATTCCCACACAGGACAAATCTTTGTGCGATGAGTACGATTATTTGTTCTGTATCTGGGTGTGTAATTTATCTATAATATGTATGTATTTAGAAATATATAAGTATGTTTATCAGTTGTCTGGTTGCCATAGTGCAGGCTCGGCCTAGTTTGGGATCAGATGGCGGTGTGTTGGTTGTCCCAAGATATTAAGATAATTATGTATAATCGTATTAGACCTTGACGTGATCTCAATACTCAGTTTTAAACTTAAAAAAAAACATACAATCAAATCCTAATAGGTTGTCGACGGAAAATCTTAATACCGCGATCTAGGATTGATGTCTAAATGAACAATGCCATCTAGTTACGTACATGGAACTAAAGTTCGTCTAACATACTTTCGTTGAACAAAATTGAATGCGAACACAATGATACAAAAAGTGGAACGCAGTTTGTAGTGGTCGAATTTTGATTTTTATTGAGTTCGTAGAGATGAGAAGGATTCTTTTGAATATCCGTTTGAATAACTTTTTTTAATTTCTGAAAAACTTGTAGGTAATTCAACTATTTTACGTTGTGGCGTATTAGAGTGACCCATGTACAGTCATTAAACATCAATTAGGTCGTTTTTTTTTAATTTCTTCTCCACACCTCTTAGAACTCAAAAAGAAAAATCCCATGAAAACCGACCGCAGTAAACTTAGTTTCACTTTTTGAGTTTTCGTTTCGTCTCAGTGGATTTGGCTAGGTCTTAGTTGATTTAAATTTAAGTTTCTAATACAAAACGCGCGCCGCAGCAACGCTATATCTCATGTTTTCCGTGGACCCCAAGCATGCGCGGCGCGCAAATGGCAACGTCGTCACCCGTGCACTCTCTGGTAAACAGTTCGTGACACCCGCCACACCCCACTAGTAGTCGCCTAGGAAAAACACTCCCGAACGGGCACATACTAAAAACAAAGACCATACAAGTTATTTTATTGACCAGGGTTTGGTTAAGTCTTTCGTTAATTCCATTTGGAAAAGGTTCCCGTCAAAATATGCACCAGTGGCTCTAATAACGCTAGTTTAAGTTAGGTGTGTGAAAAGTAACAAAAGCGAGTTGACGCTAACGTTGTGTCCTTTGTGCAAAAACCTGCCCTATATCATGTCAGCGCCACCACACATTCGAGTTAACCTATTGCCATCGACCGGAAACAAATCTAGACTCCGTGAGAGCGTAAGAACCGTCGTACCACCGTGGAGACGTAAAACCCACTTTGTAGAAGAAGCATAAAATCCTCACAATGTATTATTAACACTTGGAAAACATCGTGAGGAAACCAGCATGCCTGAGAGATATTTTTCGACGACATGTAAAGCCAAGTCAGAGGCCTATGGGTGTCATAATAAGTGACCATGGTAAGGCACTAACCACACGATAAAGAAGAAGAAGATCCTCACACATACATGCGACCACTAGACCAACGAGGCAGTCTCGAAGGGGCTGTCTCCACGAGCGAGAGAATCGCGGCGATATTACGTATTTTCTATGGGATAATATCGCCGCGATTCTCTCGCTCGTGGAGACGGCCTCTAAGAGAGTGTATAGAAATACGCGGCACGGACGATAATATCGTCGCGATTCTCTCGCTCGTGGAGACAGCCCCTAATGACTCCATGATCTGTATCTATTGACACTTAAACTTTTATCCCATCGTCCCAACCAAAACGGTCGCAACTATGCGATCGTCGCGTTCATATGTTGTTGTTGTTATGTATGTTCCTATGGCATTAAGTCCACCTCTGTACTTTGTGCTTGAAGTGTTAAATAAATAAATAAATATGTTTTAAAACGAAAAGGTGCCCTTTGACCGGTCCCGTGCGTCTCGCATCCAGTGGATCCCCGGAACCTTCACCAGGTCATCGGTCCACCTAGTGGGAGACCTTCCAACAGTTCCAACGCAACGTCTTCCCACCAACCACGCGTTTAGCCGAATAAAGTTAGCACGACTGTTGCGTGTTACGTTTTGGTAAAGACGTGGCTAAACATGAATGAATCGAAACGTTTAAAACTAAAACACACTAACTAAATGTAATGAAAACCTTTTTTTTAGCATAAGCATAGCATAATCAGCCTATAATGTTCCCACTGCTGGGACACACGGCCTCCTCTCTAAGAGGAAATGGGCTTTAAATCGACCACACGGTCCCAGTGCGGGTTGGTAGATGTCACATGTCTTCGAATTTTTAGTTTTTGGGGACATGCCGGTTTCCTCACGATGTTTTCCTTCACCGTTTTTTGAGAGCAGTGGCGATAAAATAAATTACACAAAGTAATGCGCCTGTCTGGGTTCGAACCCACGACTAAGTTCCTAATAATCATAGTTCTTGAAATTAAACAAAGTAAAAAAAACTATATCGTGATTTTTATTTCCTCCTTTGCAATATTATTTAATAATATAGGCAGTGTATTTTAAAAAAGTTCTTCGGAATTAGATGGTGACGATCCAGTGTCTACTAATAAATGATGATAGTAAGATGGTGTCATCTAAACGATTTCGATCACATCGACTGCTCTGAGCCGACTGCTATGACTGTTCAAAACGGAGAAAAAAAATTGAAGACATGTGACATCTTCCAACGCGCTCTGGGCCTACAAGCTGGACTGGTCAAGAGGAGACTTGTGTCCTGTGTTCCAATAGTGGGAACATTATAGGCTGATTACCAAGTACATGGATTAAAGAAATGCGAACTGTAACAACACAACAATGTAGTTAGTAAGCAGCGCCATCAATCTTAGGGGATGGCAAAGGTCGATGTAGAACATGCCAAAGATGCTCATTTTCTTAAAGGACGCTCGGTGTAAACGAAGAACGTTTTTGCAAAACTTCTTTTCTTCCTCTGTAAATAAAAATTATCAGTATCAGTACTATCTTCTCAAGCTGGGCACAAGCCTCCCCGAATTCTTTCCATGTGCTCTTTTCCCGTGCCTCCTCGAACCAGCCCTCCCGGTACGTGTCTAGATCGTCTCGCCACCTCTTTCTGGGCCTTTTGCCCACCGGTCATCGTGTATGCGGCTGACAAAACCCGCCCAATCCAATTTTAGCCTATCAGCCTTTTTCCCATCATCCACTATGCTCTCTATGCTATAGAACGCAGCATGGTGTTCCAAACCCTGACTTGTCTTTTGACACCCAGAATGCTGCGTTCTATTGCCTTTTGGCAAACTCCAAAAGCGGAACATGTTATATTTATAAAATTAAATTATATCTAAAATATTATATCTAATTATATAATTATCATCTTAATCACCGTATAATTATAAACATTTCCAATACTAGACCATCGTAGTTTAGTAGTCTGTAAATTAAAGCTGAAATGTCTAGCGCAGCGGTCAGCAACAAGCAAACCGCTATCTGTATACGGACCGCGGAAGGTCAAACTTTGGACTGCGAAATATTGTTAAATATACATACCTACTTCTTTCAAAATTTTTATTGAGCCACTCAATTTAAATAATATTTTATACAACTACATAGGTTTGCAAGCCACGTAAAATCTAGTTTAGTACCTTTTATATGGAACCTATTTTAAATGTAAGTACTGACGACTGATGTTACGGAAAAAAATACCCTGTTTGATTACTTACTTGAGGAAAAACTACTGCAGACCAGTATGCAGTAACAACGCATAATGGTTTTTTTTGGTGACCTCGATAAAATTCGTTAACAGTACCCGGACACTACTTAAAAAAAACTACTTGCCGACAACTGGTCTAGCATGTATTTTAATTCAAACATAGAACACCCTCAAATCGCATCATCGCAACACTTCTTGGCAAAAAAAACAACGGGTTGCACTCCGGGAGTGCCGGCAGAAGTGAAAACTTGAATATTAACGTTGTGCATTTTTGATATTTTGGAATGGTTAGGGAATAATTTATCAGTATAAAAGTACTATCATTTCTGTGGTAAAATAAAATATTCGTTTATTGCGCTATCGTACACACTGCAAATTAGATCGATTTGCAGGGCACACCAACATAGATGTTGGTGTGCGTAAAATCAACGGCCGTCTGACTTCGCCTATTTATTAGTGTTTGCTTCACAATAACCCGTTGTCCACGCACACACAATAAAATTTCTTGTCACTTATGTTGCAGGGAATATGACGCATAAATTTAGCTTATGATACAATCGTCTCCGTGGCGCATTAGTCGAGCGTGCGATAAATAATTACTTACTGCGCCGGCGCCGTAGGATCGAATCCGACTGCCAGCAGCTTAATGTTTTTGCATGTTTTAATAAAATATTTTACATTTGTTTGTTCAATTCATTGCTTAACTATTAGCAAGTCTCTTTATATTTGGGTTAGAATGTATTAGTTGTCTACCCTCTAAAAATGACAAATCATGTTTAAGTTAGTAGTTTAAGTTCATCGTCATAATGCTATTGACTATCGGGCTTTCGTTACGTTTTTAGACATTATACCCTGCGTTTTTTGAGAAGTGCTTTTATTTGTGAATCAATATGAATAATTGAACCACACTTTTATGAGCTGAAATAATTATTTTGCATGAGCAAAATGTTTCAATTAGTGAAATTGCGAGACGTTTAAAGATATCGGTGAGTAACAAAATGTTATTATGATGTTTAGAAGTTTAATATGTTTAAATAATCCACATGTTATTGATTGTTGTTTTTTGTAACAATATTTTATTATTGTTCACAGAGAAGGACTGTGCAATTGTGGGTCCATCGTTATGCAGATTCGGGAAGCATTGATCCTTGCCGACCGGGACCAAAGGCTGGATTTGCATTCACAGATTGGCATCTGATATAGTTGCTACGCATACCGCTGAGCCCTTCCTCACTACTCGTTCCACGGCAACTAAACATGACGTGACATTACAAACTGTACGAAACCACTTGCGAGCAGCTGGTGTGAAATGTTGTAGGCCAGCCAAGAAAATTTGAATGTCAGATATTCACAGGCAAAACCGGGTACGCTTCGCAAGAGAATATTTGGATTTTGATTGGTGCAATAATATAGTTATATCGATGGCCCCACCGAATAAACGTGCAAGAGCTCTTACACGAATTTTTTTTTATTTCATTTTTCGTTTCTTTTGCCTATCCTGCACCTACTTAATTTTTTTTATGAATTTTAGACTCAAAACACGCCTATTATAATAGTGAATATCTTTATTCTAGGGAAATAATTAATTTAAAAAATACAGGAATAATAGTTTATGGTCTGATTACATGCTTCTTGAGTCGCCAAGTACACAAGAATAAACATGTTAAAACCTACAGACGTTTGAGAAGATTTGTGATTGTTTTCGAATTTGGGTAATGTCTTCTTACACGTTTATTCGTGTAAAAATGTATGCAAATTATAATTAGTAATGTTTTATCGCACAACATGGAAGTTTGAATATAAATAGGTTATTAAAATTAAAGCATTGCGTTGTCTCTTACAATAATTATTTTTTTCTAACATTTGTGTTAAAGATTCAAACATTAATATTCTTTGCATATTAGTTTAAGTTTATAGCTAGTAACGGTAAATAAACAAATGTTTACGCGATCAATTATATTGCAATCGTACGTAAGATGCGAGTAAAATTGGGTGATTAGCTCGGAAGGTCAGTCTTGTTGTGATTATATGCGCACTATTACATAATTTCAGGAGTACTGCGCACTGAATCAAGGGCTTGACCCAGCCGCGCAATGAGAGCATCCGTTTTTTTTTTTGGGATGGGAAGTCATCAAATGAAGGAGTCATTTGATGATTTCCCATCCCAAAAAAAAATCTATCGCCCAGCAAACCCACCTTTTTTTGGGATTGGGAAATCATCAAATGACTCCTCCCGCTCTGGGCAGAGCGGAAGGGAGTGTCAGACTTTTATAGAATAAAACCTATCCATGTTCCTTCTTTTGCCCTTTGTGTTACAGGGCCGCGGTATCTCTTTCGAACAGTCCCGCAACCCTGGCAGGCATCGGCCTTTGCGGGCCTCTCCTGTTTTCTGACATCTCTTTGAGGCGCGCGTGGAACACGAACGCGCCGTTGACACGGCCTGTCGTCATAAGACGGTCGGACGGCGAGCTAGCCCATTACTCACCGTCCATCCCGCGCCTACGGTGGCCGAGAGCCACCACGTGGCCCCCGGCGCCCGGGGCGTCTCCCGCGGCGGCTGGGACGTGAGTTTATCTCCCTCTCACGTTCCGCCACCTCCTTCGCTAGCATGACTGCTTCGCGGAAGGATGTGACGGATTCCCATTCCCTCTTGCCCCAGACCATGGCTTGAACCAGGGC
The DNA here is from genome assembly GCA_950022335.1 of Eurois occulta. NCBI lineage: Eukaryota > Metazoa > Arthropoda > Insecta > Lepidoptera > Noctuidae > Eurois > Eurois occulta. Next base: position 3,429,997 of record OX465480.1, on the reverse strand, counting down.
CGGACGCGAGCCGCCGCCAATCGCCGCTACGAGGACACGGACCTCCACGGTGTCCTCCGGGCGATCCTCACAATGATAGCACGCGGGCGTTTCCTCCCGCCCGATTCGGTGCAGGTACCTCCCGAAGCAACCGTGCCCGGTGAGGACCTGCGTCAGGCGGAAGGTGAGGGCGCCGTGGCGCCTCTCTAGCCACTCCTCTAAGAGGGGACTTTTGCCACTATTGTGGCGTGCCCTAGTGAGAGCCTCCTAAGGTGTTGATAGAGGCTCTTTGCTATTAGTCCATTAACCGTAACGACTATCGGTACAATGATTGCAGCGTCCAAGTCCTACATGTCGACAACCTCATGTGCTAAATCAAGATGCTTGATTTTTTATCATTCTCAGCTTTCACAAGATTCTCGTCATGAGGGACAGTGATGTCAACAATCATTGCACGGCGCTCTCGGCGATCTATCACCACAATATCAGGTTTACTTGACGACCGTTCTCGAGAACTGGGTCGGGCACATACTTGTAGTATGGTACTTCAGAACCCACAAGGTGGTATTGCAAGGCAAGTTGCTGGTGGATAATCCTGGCTACTAGATTGTGTCTGTGCAAGTACTCACCGTTAGCAAGACGAAGAACAACCGGAAACAATATGTCTGATCGATTCACCGTGACGGTGGCATGCCCGGCAGATGTCAACCGTACCGTCCTTGACAATGTATTTCCGATAATTGTTCGTCATGATAACTTCATCCATAATCGCACAGACAAAACCTTCGGTTTCCCCAAAGAGGTCACCAAATCGTAGCCAGGATACGGACGCCAAGAGGTCTACATCAGGTCCATGTAGGGGCCGGAAAAAGCGTTCGTGTAGCTTCTTGCTCTGCCATACCTCCCTACGGTCATTAGTATCCAATATCACAGGTTTGCGCCAGATCTCGTTAGCCAAGGAGAGCCAAGGTGAATTCCTTGTACACTGAGACCACATCTCGGTGCATCCCCACGTCGGTTTCGAGAAAGTATCTATATAAGGTCTTAGCATTTAAGAAGCCACGACCACCGCACTTCTGCAGGATATACACCCACGGTCATCCGTGATGCATCCGGTTTGCGGTCAATAGTGTGCGGACCCTCCTATCCAGGACGTCAAGTTCCGTCGGAGTCCATTTGAGTATGCCGTAAGAAGACATCAAAACCGGCATGACCCAACCATTAAAAGCGCGCACCTCGTTTCCGCCTGATAAAAGACTGTTTAACACTTTATTCAGGCGACCAAAGGAGTGCTCCTTCAATGATTGTTTCATGTCAGCAGCATTGATATCTAATGCTTAGGACATACCCAAATACTTGTAGGTCTCGGTTGAGGAGAGGGATCTAAGGAATATGGAATCCGAGATTTGGGTTCCCACGGATTCCATAATCTCCCCTCGCTTTACCAATCATTGACGTCTCGTCGATGCCTACATTCTTTTTAAAGTTCCTTACCTACCTACTAAAATATTCAAAAATATAATCCAAAACTACTTACGACTACAAAGAGAGGATTAGTGTTTCTAAAATTGCAATTCGTTTTTTTAATCAAGAAAACTAGTATTTTGTTTTTACGTGGATAAATAATACATAATTATATTTATTAATTCTATATACATCTGTATTTTATTTCATCCTTTTACAAAATTATTTATATTATTTTACCATGCATTAACAAAGATGTATTACATATATAAAAACTGATCTTATTAACACTAATATAATTGCATACGATCTTTACAATCATATAATAGCAGAACAATGTACTGTAAACAAGCGTGTAAAAAGTTATAGCTGGGTTCCAAAATAAACTGATTTACGGAGAATAATAGTGTAACATTACAGTGCGTTTTATTCGTTGTGTATTATTACTCGAATAAACGTGTAATGATATATTACTGCGACCTAGTCATGCAAATTTCACAAGAGTAAAAAAATTAAATAGTTTTTCATGAATTTCTTGAAACTCGTTGATGTTAAAAAAAAAAGTAAGTATACAAGTCAATAGTTTATTTTTTTACCTATAATTCGATAGTACATTATTTATACCTATATACAATGAAATGAGCGTTATTGAAGTTTTAACGTTTTTATTTTTTCCTGAAAAGTTGTCATTTTTCTCTTACACGTTTATTCGGTGGGGCCATCGATATTTAGAGATGAAAAATGTTTTAAATCAGACAAGGACGGTCGCAAAATATTGTGGCGAAAAGATGGTGAGCGCTATCATAAAAAAAAATATTCTTCCATGCAGGTCTAGTGGAGACATTTACTTCGTGCATGAACAAGTCATAGATAGCGAAGGCGCACCAATAGGCTATTAATAAAAATATCAGGGGGTAATTCGATTTGTTTTATGTGAGTGACGTTATTGTTAGTGAGATAACAATTTAGGATACCTGTATCTTAATATCTATCTTATTAACATGTTTATTCATGTCTGCTCTGAGACACTGGAGCTTGGTGCTCAATAAAACGACGCTTTATTATAGTAACAATGAATATAATTTAAAGGGCTAAAGGGCACTATGATAAGGCAACTTGTCGTTTTATTATAACTGTTTTTACAATGCAATCTGTATAAGCAAATTAATATATTATGGACCGATGTTCGTCCCGTTTTTGACCAATTGATCTGTATAATTTAGAAAGTCAGGTAGGAATTTTTCCTTAACAAATTAATCTTGAGGGTAGACTAACGACCTTTTTGTGCGCCTGATAAAAAACGGTTAGCAGCCGCTTGACACGGATGGCGGCTAGGTTTAAAGCACAGGCGCAAACATCTTCCCCGCAGTTAAAAGTCTCCGGCTTTTAACTCTCACTCGATCAGATGCTCGGTGGCTGGCAGCGGACAGATTCGCTTAAAGGGCCTCCGGTAAGTTCCCTGTGTCGTTTGTACGTCTGCCACCCGACATACTCCATCAGGACCAGGAAAGAGCTTGCTGATACGGCCCATACGCCAGCACAATGGTGGTAAGTTGTCTTCTTGAAGCAGCACTAGGTCACCAACCTTCAGTGGAGTGTCGTTGGTGCGCCATTTTGATCTTTGCTGCAGCTCAGCCAAGTACTCCCTCTGCCATCTCCTCCAGAAGTGCTGTCGGATTTGTTCAAGCCGTTGATAGCGCTTCAGATGAGTGGATTTGCAGTTTTCTAGGCTCGGTGAAGGCAGCGCGGTTAGCGGCCGTCCAAGCAGGAAGTGCCCTGGGGTGAGGAAAAGGAGATCATTTGGAGACGAGGACATGGGGTAAAGTGGTCGGCTATTTAATATGGCTTCCACTTGTGCGAACAACGTGGATATCTCTTCAAAATTTAGATGCGTGTTGCCCATTACACGTCTCATGTGATATTTAGCGGATTTTACCCCGGCCTCCCAGATACCACCAAAATGGGGAGCGTAAGCAGGTGAAAACAAAAATTTAATTTCTTCTTCGTTAGAGAAATCTGTAATTGCTTGGCGGTTACATTTCAAAAAGTTGCCAATCTCCTTGGCAGCAGCCACAAAATTGCGACCATTGTCACTAAAAATTTCAGTAGGCTTACCCCGACGGGATATAAACCTACGCAGGGTAAGAATGAAAGCGTCCTTTGAAAGATCGCTTACTGCTTCCAAGTGCACGCATTTGTACCTTAAGCAAACAAAAATGCATAAATAGCATTTTGTGACCCTTGATCCGCGGCCCTTTTTATTTGAGACATAAAAGGGACCGGCATAGTCTATACCAACACTACGAAACGGGAAGTCCACCGTAACGCGCTGAGAGGGCAAGTTCCCCATTAAGGGTGTTAAAGTCTTGCCCTGTACCTTTCTACATGTGATGCAGTTGCGCACAGTTCTCCGAGCGGAGTGTCGCCCATTGATAGGCCACACGTATTGCCTGACACTAGCGAGGAGAAGCTGTGGGCCAGCGTGTAATTTATGTAGGTGTTCCCGCTCAAAGATTAATTTTGTGAGATGGTGAGAGGAATGCAGCAGGATAGGGTGTTTGCTAGCAAATGGAATAGCTGAAGCATCCAGCCGGCCTCCCACTCGTATCAACCCATTTACGTCCATGAAAGGTGTAAGCCCTATGATGGGTGATTTTGTACTAATTGATTTTTCTTTGGATAGCAAATGGTACTCAACAGGAAAAGATTCCTGTTGAGCCTTACGGCATAAAAGATAAAATGAGCTTTGTAATTCTTCTAAATTAAGGGCATCGAAGCGCCTAGCCTTAGGATTGCGCAAATTATAAAAATATCTTAGTACATACGCATAATCTTGTTTTATTTTATGTAGTTTATTATATTTATGAAATGGAATGATTGAAGATTTATCTATCTTAGTAATAATGTTCGTTTTAGTTTCGGGAATTTCGGACTCGCGTTGAAGTTTATTTGGTAAGGTAGGCCAAGAAGATTCGCCTTGAAGTAAAAATTCGGGCCCTGACCACCACAGACTAGGATCTTTCAGCTCTTCGGGATAAACGCCGCGCGAGACGAGATCAGCAGGATTCTCAGAGGTAGGTACATAACGCCAACAAGAAACATCCGACAGTTCCAGTATTTCTGCCGTTCTATTAGCCACGAAGGTCTTTAACCTTCTAGAGCTAGTACGCAACCAAGAAAGAACGACGCTGGAGTCGCACCAAATACACTTTACGTGTTACTGGGAACCTCAAAGAATCGACGACGGTCTTGCAGAGTCTGATAGCTAGTAGGGCGGCACACAGCTCCAAACGAGGTATGGTACAGGCCTTTATTGGTGCCACCTTTGACTTAGAACACAAAAGGTTAACATGCACGAGACCTGCTTCATCAATAGACCTTGTATAGACGCAAGCGCCGTAAGCCTTTTGGGAGGCGTCGCTGAACATATGTAGCTCTGTAACATCAGGTGAGTCACATAGAACTTGCCTCGGCAGTGTAAATGTAGCTAGACAAGATAGGTTACTAGAAAATTTACGCCAATCTCTTTCTATTTCCTCTGAAAGAGGTTCGTCCCAGCCAACCTTATCAAACCAAAGTTGCTGCATTATTAATTTAGGAATAATAATACAGGGGCTGACGAAACCGAGTGGGTCAAAGATTTTAAATGATGTTGATAAAATATAGCGCTTTGTAATTTTATCATTGCTAGGGGGAATTTCGAAAGAATAATGTAGACTATCAGTTTTAGGATTCCACCCTAAACCGAGTGCGTTTGCGGACTCACTAATGATAAGCGAGTCCGTAGAGTTTTCGGAGCAGGCTTCAAGTACGCTAGACGAATTAGATTTATATTTTCGTAGATTAAAACATCCTGCTTTAAGGGCTTCTGAAACAGATTTTTGAATATGTATTAGTTCTTTCTCAGAATTACAGCCGGTAATTAAGTCGTCTACATATAGATCGTGTTGTATAATCGTTCTTATGAGTGGGTCGTCGCACTCTTCACCTGACTGCCAAAGACACCTTGTACTTAAAAAACTTGCGCTTGTGAAACCATAAGTCACCGTATTTAAACGTAACGTCTTAAGAGGCTGACGCTCGTCTTCTCTCCATAGAATAAGCTGAAGATTTCTATCTGACTCGTCCACTAATATTTGACGGAATAATTTTTCTACGTCTGCTGCTAAAAGATATTTGTAGAAACGAGCTCGAATTAATATAGAGAGAAGAGAGTCTTGAATTTGAGGACCAACCATTTGTATGTCATTGACAGAGAGGCCTGAGGAAGTGCGAGCCGATGCATCGAAGACGACGCGAATTTTTGTCGATTCGCTGTTTTCTTTAAACACAGGATGATGTGGTAGGAAATAGCATAAGTTAGAGTTTAAGTTATTTAGTGCAATTTCAGAGAGATGACCTAATTCTGCATATTCTCTGATGAATTCAATATATTGCGACTTAACTTCAGGCTGTCTCCTAAATCGCCGTTCTAAATTGTAAAACCTTTTCTTGGCCATGTTATAGGAGTCGCCGAGACAATCCGGTGAGTCGATAAGAGGTAACTTGACAGAGAATCTGCCGCTTTCTAAGCGGCAAGTGTGCTGCAAAAAATGCGTTTCACATGCCTGCTCGCTTTCACTTAGATAAGATTTAGATGGAATTTCTTCCAGCTCCCAAAACCTATTTAATTTTAATTCTATATTTTCATCATAAGAAGAATTGGTAAGAACATGATTGCATTTAATGTCCTTAGGTTGTTTATGTTGCAGGGGACCTCCAATCAACCAGCCCAGCCTTGAGCTATGTAACTTGGGAAGATTAGGGCCCAATGACTTCTGCTCACAACCTATAATGTCCCAAAATAAATCTGAGCCTATGAGAATATCTATGAAAGATGGCTGATAGAATTTGGAATCTGCTAAGATAATATCTTCAGGAATATTAAACGATCTAATATCAATTACCTTATTGGGAATTAAAGATGTCAGTTCATTCATAACATAAAAGTTAGAAATAACATTGAATGTTGTATTTAACGATTTTAATTGGGCAATGCAATAATCAGTAATCGTACCTGCATCATTGTTGCCAAAACCTATTACCTTTGTAGCATTGATAGGGCAGTCCTCTAATGATAACCTTTGTTTCAGGCTTAGACTTATGAAAGAAGATTGGCTACCACAGTCAAGTAGGGCGCGTACTGTTTCACATTTATTAGTCTTGGGATTTACTATATCAACCAAGGCAGTACAAAGAAGAGCATACTTGTTACTTTGATTGTTGCAGTTAGTCAACGTCTCAGGAGAACTGTCGATGCTTGCACTAAATGAACGGTCAGCTGTACCAGTAGGAAGGTGCAATATAGAATTGTGTCTCTTGTTGCATTCACGACAACGGCCTGTACGACATCTAAATGTAGGGTGACCCGGCCTTAAACAATTAAGACACAATTTCAATTTAGTCGCCTCGGCTATACGCTCGCTTACGCTCTTTGCCATGAACGATGGACAATCAAATATTTTATGATCGGCACTACAGCATGGACAGAGGTACGACGAGGATGATTGTGTTTGTGGCTGGTCACTGCTACTAATGTATGCATACGCTTTAGTATGACGTGTATGGTCCGGTTTCTTTGAATGGCTTTCTGGACGTTGTTTATCATGATTGGGTCTAAAGGCGTTGTCTGACTTACTGCGGTGCAAGGACTCGAGCACGGTTGCACGATCGTTTAAAAATTTATTAAATTCCTTAAGTGTAGGTGTGTCTGTTGACAACGTGTTAAGGTGTTCCTCCCACTTCACGAAAGTGTTATTGTCCAATTTGGAAGCGACTATGTGAACAACAAAGTCATCCCAATGCTCAGTGGCTCGTCCTAAGTTGGAAAGGGCGCGTAAATTCTTAGTCACGTGGTCAACCAAGAAACGCAACGATCTTTCAGATTCCTTATTTACAGGATTAATGTTGATCAATGCACTGAGATGATGACTTATCAATAACCGTTTATTGTCGTAACGTTCGAGTAATAGGTTCCAAGCCTCCCGATAATTATCAGCAGATACTTCTAGATTCGAAACGGTTCGCGCTGCTTCTCCTTCTAAATAGGAAATTAAATAATGAAACTTGTTCACTGAACTAATTCTACTATTTTCATGTATTAAAGATCGGAACGTGTCACGAAATTCCATCCATCGAAAGTATGATCCGTCGAATTTAGATACCTGTATCATAGGTAGCCTGAAACCCATTTCAGTATGATCAACAGCGCAATGAGTTATATTGTGAGAACTGCTTGAGTCATGGACGCCCTCATCCCTACCGTGCATTTGTAATAACTCTTGAGCCATTACGATATTAGTAATGAATTCTTTCTCAATACTCTCTCGTTCTTCAAGTTCATCCTTCAACCCACTAGAATTGAGAATTTCAATTTGACTTTGTAAGTCATCGAACCTTGAAGATAAAGTTTCGAATTTACTAAGTTTCAGTGTAAGTTCTGCCCTTTGTGTTGTGTTAAAAGTCTCTAATCGTGATAATTTTTCTAAGTAATTTTTAAATTTCGTTACTTGGCCTTTAACGGAACTACGTCTAACATTTAATTCCGCCAAGTTCTTTACTTCGTCACCTAAACCCATTATAACTGTTTATTTCAAACAGAATTCTCACGAAAAAGAAATTAAGGAAATGTTATATTGAAATAAAATCAATGGAAACTAATGGTAAAATAAACCAAATAAAATGAAAGAATACGCTCACGCCCCTGGTTGGTGGTCTCTGCCGCACGGGAGGCCGAAGTCGCAGGCACCGGTTTACGGGCCTCAGCCTCAGCACGGACGCTGCGCGCTGCGGCAACGCAACGACGCTCAGCGACGCACAGGAAACTGGGGCAAATCTGAAAAGTACGGCGGAATAATCACTAAACGGAACTAAATAGACACAACTGCAGCCTGTGGGAATAATTTCCTAAGCAAATAGCTTCCAACAAAAACAAGTAAAGAAAAATTAAACGTTTGTACCTACTAATGACTTAAAGCAGGTATGTAGGTACTTTGAGATATGAAAAATGTACTAGAAAAATCCGCTTGAAAATTCACTAAACGGTAAAGATATTAAAATATAATTATCACGTAGAATATCCTTACGAGTTGTCACTGATACTAAACAATAGCAAACTCGTGGAAATTTAAAGAAAGAAGTACTTTGAAAGTATGACGCAATTCTGTAACCTTGACAAGGTGAACCTGTTAATTTTAAAAATATGAAATTGCACAAGTGGATACAGAAGATGGATAAGGACGTAGGGTAATTGGTTTATACGGAAGTTTAGGTATCAAGGAAGGGCACTTAGCTGCAGAAATGCTGCTGCGCTGCGGTGTGACGCTGTATTTAGCATCAATGTCCGGCGGTGCTAAGTACTGCTTGTATTCTTCCGATGTACGTGCTTCTCCCAAGGGCTGGATGTGGCGCGGTGCTGACCGGCTGATAGCTGCGGCGCGGTGCTGGCCTGCTCCAGCTAGACCTTGGTACTCCCTCGGAGGCAGATGTGTAGGTACGTTCTTCTCCCAAGGGGTGGATGTGGCGCGGTGCTGACCGGCTAATTGCTGCGGCGCGGTGCTGGCCTACTCCAGCTAGACCTTGGTACTCCGAATTTCCTTTCCGATCGCGTCCTGTCACGGTCGCCAACTATGTCTGCTCTGAGACACTGGAGCTTGGTGCTCAATAAAACGACGCTTTATTATAGTAACAATGAATATAATTTAAAGGGCTAAAGGGCACTATGATAAGGCAACTTGTCGTTTTATTATAACTGTTTTTACAATGCAATCTGTATAAGCAAATTAATATATTATGGACCGATGTTCGTCCCGTTTTTGACCAATTGATCTGTATAATTTAGAAAGTCAGGTAGGAATTTTTCCTTAACAAATTAATCTTGAGGGTAGACTAACGACCTTTTTGTGCGCCTGATAAAAAACGGTTAGCAGCCGCTTGACACGGATGGCGGCTAGGTTTAAAGCACAGGCGCAAACAATTCATTTCACTAATAAATAAATTACCCACTTGAATAAGAAAAGTAACGTTATTTCTTGTCCGACTTAGAATATTTGTCATGCACAAAACTTTATAATTTGTAATAATATAAAAAAAAACCTAGTCAATAAATGTTGTTGATTTCTTAATACAAATTGTTTAATTTTTACTTCCATATTTTTTTTCGAATAATGTTCTTATTATCAGGTAAATTACAATAAAAATTCAACAAAATGAAAATAAAAGTTTTTTAATAATGCAAAAAGTTGACGCCAGCGGCGCAGATTCGATCCTACGACACTTGAATTACCAGCCGAATGATTACACATATAAGCCACGACACCGGTTAGTCATAGTGTTAAATTGATGCTTCATAATATATTCTTTACCTCATATTATACAATATACTATAGTGAAGCAAACACTAACAAATAGGCGAAGTAATACACCAGTTGATTTTACGCACACCAACATCTTTGTGGTGTGCCCTGCAAACCGATCTAATTTGCACCGTGTACACAAAAATGACAATTTATATTACATTAAAAAATTAACACTTCAGAACTCCCTCCGTCTTACGAATTATCGATCCGGTCACGTGTCCTGACGCGAGTTTAACATTTTTTTACCCATCACAAAAAAGTGCACAACGCCGCTAAAGAAGTTTTCACTTCAAAAATGAAAATGGTGGTGGTATTATGGTAGACAAGCTCCTCCACTATGAGCTACACTGCTACTACTTAAATTTTAGTATCTTAAGCTATTGTAAAGACAAAAATGTTAGAACAATTTATAAATAAAGCTCACCTGTACAATTCGATGCTAAAATAATATAGCAGGCATTTTGAGTATTATCCACTGTTAGATAGAACTTTTCGAGTTGCAAACTAAGCATGATTTGTAATGCCAAATCTTTAAATAACCAAGCGTAAAGCAATCCTTGTACAATATGCTAGAAAAATTCAAAATAAAATTAGGTTGGGACAGAAATTATTTCCATACTCTCGGAGTGTGACTGTAATCGTCCATACATCTGACGACTTCAATTTTTGAAGTATAAAGTGTTAAATTACTCACTGTTTCATTACTTTTGTCAGAAAACTGGTAAAATGCAATCAATATTTGACAGTTGACTAATTCATGAAAGAAACATTCTGCTGTTTTAAAAAGAGTCTGAAAAATAAATTAAACAAAATATTGATTGAAGAGTACATAAGACAGCGGTGAACGAGAAGATTTGTGAAAATCACAATGTACAGGACATTGTGATTTTCACAAAATATCTTCTCGTTGGGGATGTAAATGTGAGCATGCTAAAATTCCAGATTACGTGCGAGTCTCGAATGTTCTAGTAAGGACCTATCTATAAGATTAGAGTATAGAATGTTTCACTATTATAACTGTTTAGAAGATTCGAGAAAGTTGTAAAACTATCTCGAAGGATAATGTTTTACTATGGAGCTATCTAGAAGATTCGAGAAAATTGTGGAACTTTCTCGAAGGATGATGTTCGACTATGAACTTTGAAGAAGGTTCCTGAAAGTTGTGGAACCTCCTCAAAGAATTGGTCAGCATATAAATATCCGTCGGGTTTGCGGGAGCAGTCAGTCTGATTTTGGCTGCACAGCGAAGCGAATCGAAGTGAACTAGAAGTGCGATATCTAAGTGAATAGTGATCAGTAGTGTACTTGTGATTAAGTTTGAAGTGTTTTGTAATTAATAAAGTTATTTAATGTTTAATCGGTAGTATTTAATTTATCCCATACCCAGCTCGTAACACTATCATTATCCGCCTGGCCTTTTCCCTAACTATTTCAAGGTCAGCTTCCAGTCTCACTGGATGCAGCTAAATAGTATTTTAGCTGGACAGACTTCCCCCTTACCTCCACAACCCAGAGTAGCGACACTACAAATAATACTACAGCAACATAGACCAAAAAATACTAGAGCGACATTTATGACACAAATTAATGAAGAACTATCATCAAAATTCTAAATCGTGCAGTTATAGTTATCCGTGACTTAAGACTGTATAGAAATATCCAACAGCAACTGTCGGGCAGTAGCCCACCAGACACAACATCCGTCTGGTCGGAGGAGCACCCAGTTCGTCATACCTCTAAACCAGTTACTGGGGAACACGATAGCTCTTGACTCATTACGTACTATAACAACCGATTTCCATGCAAAAAATATTGTTGACTCACCGTTGGTCGATAATGTTTTCTAACGATCTTGTAGCATTTTAATATTTGAGCATAAGTCTCAAACATTATTTTACAATACTCTTCATTACCACTATCTTCAAGTGAATATACTAAGGCTTGTCTCTTCCACAAAACAAGTTCGTCAATTATTAGCCGTATTAATCGGATTGCATAAATTAAATCAGAATCGAGAGTTATTAGAAACATCATATGAAAGGTCGTATACCATGGTGGATGAAGATATTTTATGTTCGTATAAATAACAGTTAAGATATGAAAGCCGATGATTAATGCGACGCAGATCCAACTATTAATGATGAAAGTCTTGTTACCGTAGTTTTTGTTGAGAAACCTGTGTACTTCTTGGATAGTGAGAACAAATGTAACATTCTCCTTTGTTTGAATAAAATATGTGACATAGTTCATGATGAAACCCGCGCTTGTGGACACCACATCAAAAGTGGAAGCGAAATATAGGAAAAGTATTGTTTGATATCGTATCATGTTTTCGTCTTGCAGTACAGAAATAACAATGTAAAAATGGGATGATAAAAAAAAAACTGTCGCGCATAATGAAATTAATTCAATTACACGATTGTTTGGGTTTATTAAGTTTTTTTTTAGTTGATACTTTGGATAAAATACTAGCATTTTTAAAAGATTTAGTGGATAAAGTAAACATTGAACATCTTTATCGACTTTGTTTTTTGGGACTTCTTCGATTTAAATACTCGACGATACAGACATAATACTTCCTTTTATGTTTTGCTTAAAATTAAACAGACGACGTTGTGTCGACGAAAATAGTACGACAATATCAATGAAAGAACACACATCACCTAAAGGCCTCATTATATTAAGTACAGCTTCAATATGTATCTTCACTTATGTTATTGGTTTGGAATGAAGGAATGGAAACTAAACATCTTTAGAGCTGTCTATCAAAGTGGTATAAAGTTTCATAAATAACTTGTCGCTTACCAATTTATTTAAGAAAATAAACCGCAAATTAGGAAATTTAACTGAACTTTAATTCTGGGGTATGCTCGCTTTTGTACATCGTCATCAGCCTAGAGCAATCTATTGCTGAACATAGGCCTCTATAATCGCACGCAATTCAGCACGATTCTCAGTAGCTACCAGCCACCTTGAGGAGATTGTCGCTCCACTCATAGCCTGAGGACTTCCCACCTCCACTATACACGTCTACCGCAAGTTATCGTTACTACGGCTTATATCGCCAGTAAATAACCAATAATAACAATATAGCCTTTTTTTTTCGGATGGGAAATCATCAAATGACTCCTCTCACTCTGGGTGGAGCGGAAGGGAGTGTCAGACTTTTACTGACTAAAAACCATCCATGTTCCTTCTTTTGCCCTTTATGTTCCAGAGCCGCGGTATCTCTTTCGAACAGTCCTGCAGCCCTGGCAGGCATCGGCTCTTGAGGGCCCCTCATGTTTGCTGACATCTCTTTGAGGCGCGCGTGGAACACGAACGCGCCGTCGACACGGCCTGTCGTCATAAGACGGACGGACGGCGAGCTAACCCATTACTCACCGTCCACAGGCCCGATAACAATATAGCCTAGCCTTTTCCCACTGTGTTGGGGTCGGCTTCCAGTCTAACCAGATGCGGCTCAATACCCGTATTTTACATGGAGCGACTGCCTATCTTACCTCCACAACCCAGCTAGCACTGGGTAAAAGATATCCTTTGGTAAGACTGGTTGTCAGACTTTCGAGCCACTGACTATCTTAACGACTGTCAAATGACAGCAGGGACCAACGGCTTAACGTGCTTTCCAAGGCACGGAGGAAAGTCGGTATGTAATGGGCGGTCACCCATCCACGGACCAACCTAGGCAAGCGCGGCTGAACCTAAAGATTGAACGAGCTCCTCTAATAACAATATATATTAATGTGTACAAAAAGGAATAAGATTAATCATTATCAGCCACAGTCTGAATACACCCACTGCTGGGTACGGGCCTCAGTTTTCTTCTGCCAATCTCCACGTTCCTGTGTCAGTCTCATCCAGGTTTTTTCTCCGGTGGCAACTATATCGTCTGCCCGTCTCGCCGCCGGGTGACACACATTTCTTTTTCCCGTTCTTCGATGCCATTCGTTGACAGCTTTAGTCCACCTGTTAACCACTAATGCATTGGAGCGCGGGCGGTAGGGAGGCTCCGTCCGCTGATAGTTGACTGGTCGCGCGTTTGCTTGTGTTTACATACGGAGACTGCGTGATCAGTTAACTATTAAAATATTTTCGACTTACCTACATGCAAGCAGTAAATTGTAATTAACTAAATAATTTACATTTTTGTCATTATACATATACCCGTATATTGTGTGTTAAGTTTATGTTATTACCAGCTTAAACTATCTGTTTTATAAAAGGTTTGAAAGGCGAATTTGCAGCCTAATAAAGTGTCATAATTTTAGTGTATTAATGTAGCTTAGGCTAAGTGCATTTTGTTATTGTATACAGTAAATAAAGATATTAGAAAATGAATGTCCACCTTTCATCACCTGTGTGTCCTGCCCAACTTCATTTCAGTTCCGTGGCGCGATTTTCAACATCGAAATCCTTTGTACGTCTTCGAATTTCGAAGTTAAGATCTCGAGTTCTATGCCGAGCATGGAACGCTCCGTGGCTCACTGTGAAACTCGTCTGTACACAGCCTCCTGTGTGAGCGTCCATGTTTCAGCACCGTACGTCATTGTGGGCAGAACACTCTGTTTATAGAGGCGGGACTTGTAAACATAGCGGAAGAAAGAAGAAGAATTTAAATAATAGGTCTTAACTCTCGGTCAATTCTGTAAATAAATATTTTTGTGCCCAAACTATTCCACTTCATTTTTATTTTTATTTTAAATTATCCAACTATACGAATGGTTGTCGAAGGTGTAACCTTTGTACTTTTTCTTCAATTCCAATGAATAACAAGGCTTTTAAGCAATAATCTTTGTTCACAAAATTATCAGCCGACAGTACAATTGATTTACTTTCTCAAAATATACATTGGTAAGATGAAAACATACAATCCAATATACGGGGTGGAAGGGACACCGACGCGAAAACGGTCACTAAGTGTTTAAAAAATCAGCTGTTTCCTACAAAAGTGCAATACCTACACGGTCAAAATGTATGGACCAGCTGTATTTCTTTTTTAATAACCGATGAAAAATTTCTAGGTGGCCCCCACATCAGATTTTTAATTCAATAGGAATATGGTTGGCCCAATAGCTAAATGTCTACCTAGTTTGAAGATTTGATTGTTATTTATTTTGTTTTTCATTGTAGTATCTCAACATAAGATTGCAAAATTTTACTTACACCGAAGATTATTGGAAAAAAAAATTGAGAAAGCCATTCTACGAAAGGGTCATTTTGTGAAGGATCAGAAAAAGCGATATATAGACATGCAAATTCAAACAAATACAAACTTTGACATACAGACATTGAATTTTTTCATCGGTTACTAAAAAAAAACTATGTGGGGGCTCAGAATGATGTACTGAATACGTGGTAACCGTTTTCGCGTCGGTGTCCCTTCCACCCCGTATATATGGTAAATAGTTTGCTACCAGGGTTACAGAAATGCAAACTGAAGCAGCACAAAAATATAGTTAGTAACAAAAGCTATCAATTTCAAGGGTAAAGTAGCACCAACGTAGAATATCCGACAGGCATACATCTTGCTGAATCTCGCTCGATGTAGACGTTTAACATTCTTGCAAAACCTCTTCTCAGCATCTGCAAGATTTCCATAGGTTTTCATACAGTATCCCCTTGTGTCATGGAGTATACAGGGTATAAACAGACCTACGAAGTCGTCAAGCAAGCATTCTGTACATCAAATTAAGTAACTTTACGTTTAATTTATTAAAATCACGTTTTACGGTAGGACTCAATGTAGCGCACTCAAAACATTGTACTGATAGATGGATTGAATAGTACAGGGGTTGTGGAAGTGTTTAAAGTAAAATTGTAACATAAAAAAAAAACTTGTAAAAAAGTTGGTACTTTGACCCCCAATATCTCCGTAACTAGAAGGTCCCAGGTATGGTCTAGAACATAAAAATGATCGCAATGACGAGCAGTACAGGTGCGTTTCGACTTTGTTATCCACTTTACTACTTAAAACGTTCCCGTGGAATAATTTCCGATCATTACGTGAGCGAAGCCGCGGTCTAAAGCTAGTATTAAATTAAATAGCTCAGAAATACCTGTACAATTTGAAGTCAAAATAAGTGCGTTTGTGTCCTGAAGACTACTCATTGACATGTAGAATTTCTCGCAATGTTGGTTCAATGCAACTTGCAAAGCAAAAGTTTTCGTTATCCAATAGCCTAGCCATAATGTTATCAGGGAAACCAAAAACTGTAAAAAATCATGTAGTATTACATAATGCATAATCAGCCTATAATGTTCCCACTGCTGGGACACACGGCCTCCTCTCTATGAGGAAATGGGCTTTAAATCCACCACGCGGTCCCCGTTCGGGTTGGTAGATGTCACATGTCTTCAAATTTTTGGTTCTAGGACATGCCGGTTTCCTCACGATGTTTTCCTTCACCGTTTTTGAGAGCAGTGGTGATGAAATAAATTACACAATTAGTAATGCGCCTGCCTGCGTTCGAACCCACAACTTACTGTTCGTAAGTCGGGGCTGCCAACACTGGGCTACCGCTGTTCTCTAGTCGAATAGTATTGATTTCTCTCAAATTCCCTTTATTTCGGAATTTAAAAATCGAGATTTTTTAGGAAGGTAATATTATCTCCACGTTACTTACTTTCTTGAAATTCAGGCAAAGCCACTCTACCAATTACGATCTCTGGTAATAAATAAATTACATAATAAGGTCAGAACCTTAAAAATAAATGATCTATTTTCAGAAGGTACTTACATAAAATCGGTCGCTAGTAGCAATTTCACTTGAAATTGAAAGCAACGTCTGGATTTGAATGAGGAATTCGTAAAAAAAAACTATAGTATGACAAACGACCTAAAAATAAAATAATGATTTTTATTAATAAAATTATAGCCATCAGTTTACACAACATGTTTACCAACCATTTACCAAAATCAACAGGAAAAAACCGCCGTTTTTTTACTCACCATTTGTTGAAACAAAGACTTGTAGATGTCATAGCAGTCTAATATGTTAACGTAAACCAGAAACATTTTTTTACAATGATCCTCTCTGTCCCTAACCTCCAAGTTTTGAGATTGAAGAGCTTGAACATTCCATAGATCGACTTTATTTTTTAACAGCTGAATAAGTCGGATAGCATAAATCATGTTCGCATCAAAAATTAGTAAAATGATGTCAATCAATATGTTCAAGATGGATAAATTGAAAATCGTGCAAAAGACACAAGTGGAAATGATACATAATACTAGAAAACAGATAACAGCAATCCAGTTAACAACAGTAAAGCGTTTAAAACTCGTCTTATCATTGAAAAATCTGTGAATGTCTTGAAATTTTAAAACAAACAGAACGTTTTCATTCGTTCCGGCAACACAGTGCGCTAAATTCATAAAAAATCCCACACTGAATAAAATGCCTTTTAAGTAGTATGTGAAACACGTAAATTTACAAGAAATCCAGTGACTGTCCGTTGACAAGGCAATGTCGTACAATAATATCGATATCAAAAATAAAGTAGCACAAAATGACACAAAATTCGATATACGGCTGTTTGAAGTTATAAAATTATCCTTGATACTATATTTTGGATGTAAAAGAATAGATTGCATCAGATTCAAAGGCAGAATCATCGCCTGCACATCTTTGTCAACGAAGTTATTCAATAAAACTTCAACACGATGGCTTCTAAGATTACACCTGTTTTTTCTATTCCTTGACTGCATTTTGCTTTGGACTTGTTAAACACGAATGAGTTAGATTCTTTCACGGATCTATTCTAGCTAATTCAATTACTGTTGATGATTCTCGAGATAAGACAATCAATTACGTATGACCTACCTACTTATTAGAATGAATATAGCCCTTGAATGTGACAAGTTATTAATGACGTTTATCATGTCTCGTATATTATCTTAAAATTTGATTACCATTGAAATAAAACATCACACAAACGGCAGTAAAAGTGTATTAAAATCAAAGATCACTAATAATTTGAATGATAAAGTAGTATCAGCATAAAATATTTTGATGATGGATAAAAGGCATTCGGTAATAATGATTCACAAGCGCTTAACCCTAATAAACAGGATTAATTAAATTATTGATTTTGGCTATGATAAATAATGTTTCAGGTAACGTTAACATAAGTATTGGAAGGCTATGATATGTACAGTGTTCTAAATGGTAAAGGACAAAAGTATTACAGTTATTTTTGTTTTGTAGTATTCCGTAGGTGACGTTGCCAAATAAACGTTATTATCGCTTTCTTTGCTAATTTTGACGTGCCAACGTCTAATAAATCGATGAACGCCGGCTGCATTCATTGTCCCGTTACGCTCATTGTAAGCTTGCGTCACATGTAAGTATGCAATCATTTCATCAATGTTTTGTTAGGACGTTGTCACGTTAAACTATCGTCCGTAAACCAACTTTACAGACAGGCAATTTTTTTAAGAGAATTGTATGTCTTACTGTTTCTGGACCGAAATCTAAATTGTTTTTAAGATCGTGTTTCATAAATACATCAGAGTTCCTTTATCGCTATTTTGTTCAGTTTCAGATACAGGTTGTTAGCAGAAATGTATCGAGTGGATTTTTTTCAGTAAGTATCTCTTATTATAATATTTCCAGTTTTCGCATTACCCCCACACTATTTAATAAATATATAAATGAAATAAAATACATTTAATTCGAGCAACCTTAACTCATATAAAACATGTACTCAAATAAAACTAAAAATAAAAACCAGCCCTGCTGACGGCAACATGCCTATCACAACAGTCAATGCATCCATCGTACAATGTTTAGAGTGCGTTACATTGAGTCCTGACGTAAAAAGTGATTTTTCACCCCACAATAAAAAGTCGTTTCACAGCAATAATTTTTGCGTTACTTAGTTTTGTTGTACAAAACGCTTGGTTGACAGCTCACTTCAGGCGCTATATTGGCTGCTAAAACGGAATTATTGAGCTTTTAGCTTTATAAGGCGTGGTGTTCTTGCCTTAATCAGCTATCTACCATGCAGTTGCTGTAAAATTCACCACTATAACCACCTACGTGCAACTATAGAATTATATTTCTCTGCTGTAGATATAGAGTTTCAAAGGCAATAATAAGTAATATTTAACAGCTTAAACATTTAGAAATATGTAATATACAATCTTAAGCGCCTTAAAGGAAGCTTATAACTCCATTAAAACACTTTTAACTATTCAAGGCCGCTATACGACTTAGAGGTGTTTTAAAAGGTATTTATTACTCTGCTATATATCAAATGCTCGTACAATAACTCTATAACATGACTTTGTATCTTCATTGGGATTATAATATTTACTACTGTACGCCACATGCCTGTTAAAGAACTGTTAAATACGCTACTGAACTACTTAAGTATTATAGTAAACCCCTTGAACAACTATTATAAAACATTCAGGTTGTAAAAAGTCATTTAAGCAGCTTGTGTGCTACTTGGGCGCTGGTCCCAGAGACATGAAATTTGGAGGGTGTGTTCTCTGTAAAGAGTAAGTATCCACTAAGAAAGGATTTTTGGGAATTCTACCCTTAAAGGGGTAAAATAGTGGATGGAAATTTAAATGAAAGTCCGTCAGTTTTGAAGTTAGGATCTTCAAATTTTGTGTTTAGGCTGACGATTGAAAATTGGTTTATACGTGTCTCAGCGTTTTTGATAATTCTACCCCAGAAGGGTTAAAAAGGGGATGAAGGTATGTAACTATGTTTGTTACCGTAACCTGGATTAACCTACAGGTTACTTTTTGATCCCGTTAGTACGTTCCCGTTGAATATTTTTCGCCATCCACGCGGGTGAAGTCGCGGGCAAAAGCTAGTCTTCAATAAAATGGAACTTAACACTACTACCAAACTGTCGAAATCTGGGTGTACTGTACACATCTGCGTACACCCTCAAAGCATATAGGCGTTACGACATTGTGTAAACAATAAACATCCAAGCGATTGCAGCAATCACGGCAGATTTGATGTATATTATTGAAGAGTTCCATTGTATATCTCTGAAGATCAGCATCAGATCTTCACCAAATTTAAATGGGACCATTTCGTAATAAACCCCTTTCGAACAAAAAAGAATTTTGCAAATTCGTCCATATATGATGGAGTAATGTCCGAACATAAATAAAAAAATATATATAAACATCCGAATTGATAACCTCCTCCTTTTTGAAGTCGGATAAAAACCGTGCACAACATGTTTTTATGTTTGAAACCAATGTCTTATTTCTTATATCATTTTATTAAAATAAATACCCGGTAGGTATTTTCATAAGTACTAATAATAGAATAAAGAACTTTACATCGTCACTGTACATCTTGAATTTGTAAGTTAAGAATACAAATCAAGCAAAGAATGCATAAAATATATTTTAGTTCTGACCATCCAGAAGAAAATATATCCTAAGGTGACACTGACCCAAATATTCAAACAATTACATTATTTTTGTATTGTAACACAAAAAAAATTTACAGAAAAGCAAATTGCAACAGGACAACGGTGTAGTGAGTTAGAAGTGCCATCAGATGTAATGGATGACAAACATCTATGTAGAACAGGCCACAAACACTCGTCTTGCTGAATGTCGCACGATGCAACCGCAGGATATTCTTACATAATTTCTTTTGATCACCTGTTGACAAATAAAAAAGAGTATAATCATTATGAGTTATAGAAAAGTGTGGTAATATTTAAAGGTATTCTTGTCTGATACAGACCATCATACTGGACAACTTTATCTATGAAAATACTGCAAAGTGAAAAAAATATTACCTGTACAGTTAGAAGCCATAATAAATTCACATGTATCTTGAGCACTGTTGACAGCCTCATAGAATGTCTCGAACTGTGAACTGAGTGAGATTTGCAAAATATCGTTTTTTATTATCCATAAAATAACGAAAATCGATACGGAAGGATTTTCACGCTAAAAAGTAAAAGAAACACGGTAAGTATCGCAAACATCCTGAACATCTGCTAGATGGATGCATGACATTCAGAAGATTGCGGGTAAGACCTGGTTAAGACTCGTGCAGATCAGGGAAGAATGGGACCAAATGGCGGAAGTCTATACTTCCGAACTAAACGGCCAATGGCGATGATGATAATCTTAAACATCTGCAAAGCGATGACTCCCGATGTCCATAATCAGATTGGCATCACCTCGCATTTGAACTAGCTGATCCTGATCCGAAGCGGTGATCAGTGTGCGTTGCAGTATTATAGAAAGAATCCTGGCTTGAGGTCTAGTGATACTGATCTCTTGCAGTGCTTATCAGCGTCATTAAAATAACTTAAGGGACGCAGGGGAGGCGGCATTCATGTAAGTCAGAGAGAGGAATTTCAAAAAAATTGTGTACGGAGTAAGACGCCGTTCATTCATTGAAATAAATCTATCAACTGTTTTTCGATTTTGAACTCATTTCTCTGAACGATTGACTTACAGCTTTACTTTGCAGCTCATATTTGGAGAACTCGATCACAATTTGAATATTGATCAAACTTTGACAGAAGGTTTCTACGGTTTTGTATAGGATCTGAAAAAGTCAATGATTGAGTTTACTCTTACCACCAACTAAAATCTGTTTTTGTCTTGGTGCATAATACATACAATTCCATTTTTTGGTACTTATTCAAAAAATAATCGTTGACAGGAGAGAGTATTATTATTGCTAGCCCATATTGTGCCATTGCTGGGCTAAGGCGTCCCTCCATTCCTTCCAACGATCACAATTTTGCGCTACAAGGGAGAATGAAAAAAATTCTGCACCGAACCTAATATAGTGAATATAAGGGCAGGAAGGTGATGATGTTGATGATGAAGATGAATATGATAACTAATCCTATTGCAAGTTCATTAAATATCACGATTTACTCACTGGTAGTTGATAAACGTTGGTAATAATCTTATAGCAGTTCAATATTCGGACATATGTTTCAAACATTCGCGCAATCTCTTGTTTACTGCAACCATTGTTCCGTATGGACAATAACTGAACATTCCATAGCTCAACTTTGTCCAGCAACAACCTAGTTAATCTTATGGCGTAAACTAAATTTGAATCAAGAGTTATCATAAACGCTATATATAAAAGAACATTCAAAGGAGGCTTGAGAAAGCAAAAGTACACATAAAAAACTATGAATATGTAAAATCCAAAGATTGAAGCGATGGTCATCCAACTTCTGATGATGAAGCGTTTGAGACTAGCTTCACTGTAGAGGAATCTGTGCACCTCTTGAAAGTTTAGAATAAACAAAACACTTTGTTTAGACTTAAAGTAATTGACAATAAAGGTCATAATGAATCCCACACACTTAAAACTGAAGTCGAAGAAGGAAGCGAAACTCAGGAAAGCAATAGAGCTGTATCGTCTAAAATTATCATCAAGAATTATTTCTACGATACGATAAACGTACGTAGTCATGAACATTATCGTACCACCTATTAATATAAACTTATTTAACCAATTATTTGGATTTATATAATTGTTCTTGATTTGATATTTCGGATTAAGCACTAAAATTTGCATCAAATTCAGAGGCAGAAAAATTCTTTGAACTTCTTTGTCAATCTGGTTATTTAGATCAATTGCATCACTTATTCCGATTTCGTTGTCAATATTTCTGCTCAGAGCCTCCATTTTGTTTGATATTATATGTATGTGAACTAAATACTACTTAAATAATACCTTGTTAATAGAGCGAGACTATATTATGTTCCTTACACTCGTTCGTTCATTACGTCATTGCTTTCACAATTACTTAGAAGTACAATTATCATTACTTTGGAGGCCTTGACGTTTTCTTATTACTTGACTCCCTCATTTGTATCGTCGCAAACGCGACTGCTGTGCATTTATTTATTTATTTATTTATTAAAATCTCCCTTACAACCATCATTACAGGTGCATACCTAATGCGATAGCGCGGTCTTAAAATTAACTTATTTAAATATAAAACTATGAATGTATAAAAAAATATAAAATAAAACGAGCAGTACTTATCATCTAATAATCATAGCTTCTACTCTATGTTCCCTAACTATAAAAACACAATATTTAAATGATAAAACAACAAGATTTAGCCTACTCTAATCTACACTCTAACATAAAAAAATAACAGTAATTTTGCGAATTCACTCAAATAGCATGTGAATATATCGATCCTGGCGTGAAGATCATTAATAACCCGAATTGCGCTGGTCAATGGTGTTTCAGCGAGAAGGTTGGTTCTGGCAACCGGCACGGCCAGCAGCGGCGGACGGCGCCGTCTCCACATATAGCGGTCGGGTACACACAAATTCAAGCGCTGCAGCACTACGAAATAAGCGTGAATTCCCGTCGCACCCCCAGTTCGTTGTACCCGACCATACCGAGCACAGAGTGGGGTAAATCAACGTGTAATACTGATATACCCCATATAGCTACTTGTACAAGTGGGGCGTGAACTTGTTCTGCACACGTTCCAGCATTACCGAGTACTTAACCTCATGTGGAGCCCATAATTATGACAGCACTATGTTCCAGATCACTCCTGACCAGTGCGTCATACAGGACCCTGACTGAAGCGATATTGGTGAATTGCCTTGTCTGCCTCAGAACAAATCCCAAGTTTCTAAACGCCATTTTACAGATCCTCGTAATATGATCGCGAAACGACAGTTCAGGAGTGACAGTAACCCCCAAATCCCGAACCTCAGAGACGTTGCATAGGCGCGGCACCCACTACGTACTCGTGTACTAGAGTGGCACGCGCACGCATAAAACTCATCACCGAGCACTTTGACACGTTGAAGAAAAGCTTTTTGTCCTGACTCCATTCCACTACCCTATCTACAGCGTATAACGAAAGGGGGGTATCAACCCTGAAGGAGGTGAATGTGCTCATGAAACTCAACAACTTTCCCCAAAGAACATAGGTCGAAATATGAAAAAATAATTTGGCCCTCACATAGTAAATCAATCAGCTGGTAGTCAGTTTTGTAAGGGGAGGGCCAAATTTTTTGATACCCCCCTTCCGTTACACGCTGTATATCGTCCTGCAATCGTTCGCATTTGGATTTACTATTAACCTCGAGCAGCAACTTAAGGTCATCCGCAAATAACAAACACGAGCCAAGTTTGACGACTTCCGGAAAATCGTTTATCATTATGATGAATTCGAGAGGCCCCAAATTGCTGCCTTGGCTCACCCCGGACCAGGTGTAGTATGGGTGGGATTCACACCCATTATAGTCTACGTACTGCTGTCTATCCTGCATATATCTGGCGAAGAAGTGCAAGAGATATGGTGTACAGCCGACTTCTGCGAGCTTCGTTAATAAGATGTCATTATCGACGGTGTCGAAAGCATCTTTAAAATCAAAATAGGCAGCATCAACCTGCCCACCAGCATCTACCGCCGGCACCACCTGCGCCATAAAGTTCAACAGATTGGTAGCAGTGCTGCGCGCCGGCCGGAACCCGTGCTGCGTGTCAGCCAGTTTTCCGCGCACCTGCTCCTGCATGCATCACTGTGTAGCAGACTCAAACACCTTGGCCGGCAACGACAGCACGGCCACCGGCCTACAACCAGTTATGTCCTATCCTGCCTTACCCTTGGGTACAAAAATGAGCCGCGTGATCTTTCATTGAGTGGGAAACGTCATCGACTGAAGACACATATTAACTGGTTTGATTTGATATGTCATTCAAGTTAGTTTTAATGTTTAATGTTTTTGTTCCTAGATTTACTTTATTTTAAAACTTTTCCTGTCCTAATTAAATTATGCAATGTAAAGTGATGGCCTGAAACACAGGTTTAAATAAACCTAGATCAGGCAGGTTAACTTGTAACAGTTAATTATATTTTAGTTATAGGTTATTTATAAGCACTAATTATACAATTGTTTAGAAATAACATTACTGCACTTAAATGTACACTTTTGTAAAATCTACTTTTTTTTAAATAAATCATTCTTATTCTTATTAAAAATATAAAGTAGCGGTTCCGCGATCACCCTACCACAATCTCTAAAAAGCAATGCCAGTATACCGTCCGCGCCCGCTGAACGCTTCGTTTTCAGGCTCTCGAGTGCACATCTGACGTCCTCCAGACTAAGTGCATTAAGTTGCACCCGCGCACTGCTCACCGCTCGCGCCGCCGCCGCTGCTTGAGCATCTAACCGCGGTGGCTGATCGCTGTAAATCGATTCAAAAAAATTCGCAGACTGTTGAGCACACTCGTCATCCGATAAATGCTCACCGTCTTTTAATATAGTTGTCTTGGTTACCGCACTTTTCTTTGATCGTATGTATTGCCAGAATTAGGATCTTTAGCAAACTGACACTGGATTTTATGCTGATGCAGTTTGTGAGCAGTTTCTATAGACTTTTTAATAAGCGCTCTGCATTTAGAATATTCTTTATAATCCCTACTAAGTTTAGTTGTTTTAAATCTCTTATGAAGTCTAGCTTTATTTCTTAGGTCTTTTATTATTTTACTCGTGTACTATTCCGGATAAATGTATCGTGACTTTGGACTATGTTTTTCCTGGGAACACAGTCATCCAAAATATTATTAAGAGTACTGTAAAATAAATCCAAAATGGCTTTCAAATCGCTCATCTCATGTATGAGATGGCTTCTCCAATCTACCGACCCTAACTTAGAATACAGCAAATGATAATCCACTTTGTGAAAGTTCCACTGCGGTCTAATGTTACGTGCACCTGCACCGGGCGCGCAAGCGGGGGAAGGAGCAGGATCAGTGGCGGCGGGAACCGCAAGACGGTACGATATATATGCAAGAAAGTAGCCTCCTTGTTGCAGCGCGTGCGAGGCAGTAGCAACAGTATCCTGCAGATGGTTGTATCTCATGCAGATTGCCCTATCCAGAACAAATGGATGCATATTGTGATGGGTGTTGACTAACATAGTGCATGAAATATTACTAACATAATAGGTAGGTACTGTAATTCTAATAATTAAATTAAATTTATTTCTTTGTATTCTATTTATTTCTCTTTATTTCACTGTATTTTTATAATTTGTAATTGTGGATTAATTTGATCTGAAATAAGCTATTTAATAATAATAAATATATGCTTGTCGGATCTTTTACGTTGGTGCTACTTTACCACTGACGTTTTTAGCCTTAATTACTAACTTTACGTTTGTGTTGTTGCAGTTTGCTTTTCAAATAGACAGAGCGAATATCAAGATTACAATCTTGATATTATATCTCTCTCTATTATGCAACCTGTATCTGTAAAAAATGCAAAGCAAAGGAACACACTTATCGAAAATCGTAGAAAGCCTCCTTCAAGGTCGACCTATGAAGGTGAAGACCGTGGGCGTGATGGCTACACCTCTGCCTATCCCTTCGGGGATTACAGGCTTGATGTTATGTTATGACGGCATTAATACTCCGTCTTTACACATTCATTCCTCTTTAAACTTAACAGTATAAAATAAGTTTCTTTCATTTCTGGTCGAATTCAAGGGTTTCCTGTTGAGAATTGCCCTGGTGTTGAATTTGGACAATCTTTGGGTAGAGTTTACGTGGTCCTACACCAGGTGCGAGCACCAACCTTTTTCTAAGATCTTAAAAAGACCTATAACTTCATTATTATTATACCCTTTTAGGGTTAATGGAGAAATCGAGCAATTAACAATCGAGTTAAGAACACTTTTTGCGATATTCATAGCTACTGGTGGAGTTCCTGATACGACACTTTGCACGTAAAGTTTGTATGAACTGTGATGACTATGTTGATATCATTATCAGCCTACAGCAGTTCACTGCTGGACATGGCCTCTTCCACCTCACTCCATTTACCCAGTTTCTCAGCAACTATTATCCAGTTGCTACCAGCCACCCGCGGAGGTCGTCGGTCCACCTAGCCTGAGGGCGTCTCACCTTCGTTTCCCGATTCGCGGTCTCCACTTAAGAACGTCTACCCCAACGGTCATCGGTTCTATGGCTAACGATTGATATAAATGTGTAAAATGACGAGAGCAGATAAAATGAGAAATGAATATTATGCAGTTTGAAAGAAGCATAAAAAGAAGAAAAATCAAAACAGAACAAAAAAATTAAAGGAATTCATTTATTATTTGTATGGGCATGTGATGTATAAAAAACTTTTTGCAAAAAATAAAACCGACTTCAAAATCACAAAAAAGTGAAAAATAATTTTAGCTTCAGAAGTCGGTGACTTTAGTTTGTTTGATTCAGTTTTTTGGCACCGACTTCTGAAGCTAAAATTATTTTTCACTTTTTTGTGATTTTGAAGTCGGTTTTATTTTTTGCAAAAAGTTTATTTATTTTTTCATTTTTAGTGGCAATATCCTATACAAATATTTTCTATGCGTTCATTTTACATTGTAAACCATACATTTCATGGTAATAGGCTTATTCTTACTTCCTTACTAATATTATAAATGCGAAAGTAACTCCACAACAACAAACAAGTAACAGACTTCAGAGTCAAATGCTCATAAAATAAAAACTAATGGGCCTACCTGAATCAAATTTTTATGGGACCAATTCGAAACTATTCCGCATCAAACAAAAAAAGAATTACGTAAATCAGTTCAGAAAATTCGGCGTAATCGGTGTACATACATAAAAAAAAAATGAAAAAAAAAATATACCTGCCGAATTGAGAACCTCCTCCTTTTTTTTTTGAAGTCGGTTAAAAAGAGTAATGATATAGATGTAGATTAATGGAGAAGGATAGAAATACTATTGAGAAGATGTATGAATAATGCGGGGATGGTTGAAAAAAAAAACGAAGTGACGTCTGGCTGTAGAATGGAAGAAAAAAACCTTGCACAACACGTTTTTATGTTTAATAAAACCAATTGCTTATATTTATATCATTTTATTAAAATAAATATCTGGTAGGTATTTTCATAGGTACTAATAAGAGAATAAAGAAAGGGAATTGCTCAGTTTGTTAGGGTGATTTGGCTTAACGTGAACATTAACTATAATATTTAATGACTGGGGTGTTTAATAGTTTATACCTCAATGAAACGAATTATAGTAATAAAGTTGCAGGAGAGTGTAAAAATGGTTCATATTGAGCATGTCTAATGCTAAAACTTGTCGCTGAAAAAGTTACCATTATGAGTACTATTTTTTTTCCAAACAAATGATTTGCCTTTACTATACTGATATTCTCTTACTTTTAATGTAATAATAGCACATCCTGAGGTCATTTAAATGGAATAAAACTATTTTTTTTTTGTTTTAATGATTTTTATTCTGAATCATAAATTAATAAAATATTATCTAAAAACTGGGCAGGTGGCCTAATATTATTAGGCTTCATTAGGTTCCTGTACTTGTGCAAGGAGTATGTATTTTTTTGATACAGATAATTTGAACTCTTTTGAACATATAAATATGTACCATCAATTATAATAATTGGTTTTCTGTCTTCTCCACCAAACAAACCGTTGGGGATGATTAGTTTCTTTGAGATATTTCTGCCCTTGCAATATGATTTATTCCTAAATTATGAGGAATGAAATCCTCATTTAACATATCGCGAGCCTTGCCCATCAGTTTAGATAATGTTGAGCGTGGCACATTCAACAATGATGATATTCTTTCATCGCTATCCCCAGTCCTAAGTTTAATTAAATATGCTGTTAGACCCAATGTCCCATTACATACCCCAGATAACCTTGGAAGATCTGCTTTTAATTGAAAAAATTATGCTTTGGACAGTCCAATCTAGAAATGGACTATATCTTCCGAAATTCCTTCTATATTATTAAAATCAAATGTTTGATTTCTTTCTTTAATAAATGCAGCAAAATCCTGAATATATTCTGCAGTAAATGTATGGTTAGGATGAGAAATGTTTGATAACAGTTCAGCCCAGTTATTGTCACTTAAATGAAACCCACATATTCTGCTATTTTTTGGCACATAAAAATTAAAATCAGTAAACAACTTCACTCTTAACCATGTTGGGATACTCAGTCGCTGTGGTGAGTCACAACCTGGACAAAAACAATGAGCTTGTGTATCAGGTGCTCGAGTATAATCCGGTAAGGTTATTGTATCTGTCAACGCTGGTACATTTGCAGATATTAAAGCAGGAACTGGTGCTCTATCAGCTCGTTGCCAACATGGATGGCAGATGCGATCGGATCCATGAACCTAAAACAATTTAATTCATAGTTAGTGGTGTCGGAAGACAAACTGACATCTTTTGTTATTGCTCACGCATAATGTATTACATTTCAACGAATATGTCATAATACTATATTATTCATTAGTTGAAGATAAGTGACATTATGTCTGCTCATTAAAATGCAAATACCATATCACACTCTTTTAACCTTATTGTGTTTTCTATTACATATATTGTAAATGCAAACATAAAATACATAAAAAATATATTACCTGACGTGGTGATATCCACTCGCTAATTACATTTCTTATGTGTGTTTCTCTTTCAGAATTTGTATGCAGAACATGATATCTACTACGTAGTATGGAACATCCACAATTTACACATAATTGTCGTTGATGACCACTACTTGTGCTTTGTTCATTTTCTTGAACCGCTGAATTATTAAGAGCCAACATCCAGCAAGAATGACAGACCAAGCTCTGGGCTGTAACCTGAAAATAAGACATAATATGGTTAATTATTTTTATTCAAAACTTATACTGTCACTTACGGGATAAGTGACACTATGAGATTAGTTTTAAACCTTGAAAGCTTAGAACAGTATTTTTATTCAGTTTGTATGAATAAAAGAAAAGATTATTTTAAAAATAATTTAATAGAACATTAGCTTACCACTTGTGGAGCAGTCCATTGTCGAATTACTGATAGTATTCCAACGGGTTCCAGAGTGCGTCTCCTGCGATCGATAATATCAATGCCGCAATTGACGCATCGCATTGATTCCTCATTCCCACTAGGGGCAATAAGATCGTGCGCAGGAGCGTCAGTGTTCATGCCAAGGTTGTCATTTAAAGCCGGTTCAACGTTTAACAAAATAGCGCCAGGGTCATCGTCATGAGCAGAATCAGTGTCCAAGGGTAAAGCCGGGTCTTCAATTGGACGTAGTATCGGAGTCCATTATAACAAAAACAAAAAACTTCGCAAAAGTAACCGAAACAACATTCACAATACACGGAGGCAAAGCGAATGTTTGTAGGTATTTTCACTACGTAATGTCATTGTTGACAGTTGGTGTTGCCAAGTAATAAAACAAAAATCGATTTGACAACAACCGAATTTACATCCGATTATAATATTAGATTATAATTGGATGTAAAATGATTTCCATATCAAAAACGAGGACTGTTTTGTTTGTTTTTAATGTAATTAAAGGTAAATAAAAATAAAACCTTTTGAAAATCACTTGATTACTCACTGTCAAGAAAATAAATATAGTTTTTGTCAGATTTAGAAATCGATTATTTTCTTTAATAAAATACTTTAATCACAATTATTATTAATGTGGCAACACAAAAGCACCCTCCAGGGAAAAAAATGGCGACGGTTTTTGAACTCAATCGGTTTAAATACTTATTAAACGAATTGTTTTTACATTAACTTTCCTACTACGACAATTGAAAAAATATTGATTTTAGAATTAATTATATTTTTTGGTAATAATACTTTTTACAGAACAACTTGTCCACGTTAAGCCAAGAATGAGCAATTCCCTTTACGTCGTTACTGTACATCTTGAATTTTCAAACAATAACATTATTTTTGTATTGTAACACAAAAGCCAGTTACAGAAAAGCAAATTGCAACAGGACAACGGTGTAGTGAGTTAGAAGTGCCATCAGATGTAATGGATGACAAACATCTATGTGGAACAGGCCACAAACACTCATCTTACTGAATGACGCTCGATGCAACCGCTGGATATTTTTACATAATTCCTTTTGATCACCTGTCGACAAATAAAAGTGAGAGAGAGAAGAAGAAAGAAGAGAGATAGAGAGGAAGAGAGGAGAAGGGGAAGGGGGGAGGTTTCTGTAAGAGTGTAATCATTATAACGAGTAACAGCAAAGTGTGGTAATAATTAAAGATATTTTGGTACAAACCATCATACTGGACAACTTTATCAATGGGACGAACACCGCAATAGCCAAAAAAAATCTGCTGTCCCTTAAGTTTGGGTCGAGTATTTTTGTTTCATCATCATCATCATTTCAGGCGAAAGACGTTCACGACATAGGCCTCCCCCAAGTGCCACCATATTGATCGGTACCGTGCGTCTCACATCCAGCGGATTCCCCGTAACCTTCACCAGGTCATCTAATGGGAGGCCTTCTAACGCAACGTCTTTCGGTTCGCGGTCCCCACTCCAGAAATTTTCGGCCTCATGGGCCATCCATTCTGCGAGCGATGTGCTCTGCCCACGGCCACTTAAGCTACACAATTCTTCGGGCTACGTTGGTAACCTTAGTTCTCTTGCGGATATCTTCATTTCTGATTCGATCACACAAGGAAAATCCGAATATAGTAGCTCTCTCCCTTTGGGTTACATAAAGACTTCTGATGAGGCCCATTGTGAGCGACCAGAATATTTTGAATTGGCCAACTGATTACTGTTTTTTTTTTGCATTAACTATGTTGGTCCCATGAAGTTATTCAGTCAAATGGCCTGTATCACACTCTTAACCTTCCACACTCTTCTGGTATAAAAGATTTTTTGACATTATTCAAGTTAAGCACTGTGGTGTGGCGAAATATGAAAGTGAATTCCATGACATATTAAATTAAGCATTTCAACCCTATAAAAGACTGCATAGTGAAAAAAATATTACCTGTACAGTTAGATGCCAAAACGAATTCACATGAATCTTGAGCACTCTTGACACCCTCATAGAATGCCTCGAACTGCAGACTGAGTGATATTTGCAAAATATAGTTTTTTAGTATCCATAAAATAATGAAAATCGATACGGAAGGATTTTCACGCTAAAAAGTAAAAGAAACACGGTAAATATCTTGAACATCATTCTGCTAGATGGATGCATGACATTCAGAAGATTGCGGTTAAGACCTGGTTAAGACTCGCGCAGATCAGGGAAGAATGGAGGGAGTCTATACTTCCGAACAAAACTGTCAATGGCGACGATGATGATCTTAAACATCTGCAAAGCGATGACTCCCGTTGTCCACCACCTGATTGGCATCACCTCGCATTTGAACTAGCTGATCCTGATCCGAAGCGGTGCTCATAAGTGTGCGTTGCAGTTTTATAGAAAAAATCCTGGCTCGAGGTCTGGTGATACTGATCTCTTGCAGTGCTTATCGGCGTCATTAAAGTAACTTGAGGGACGCGGGGGAGGCGGCATTCATGTCAGTCGAAAGAGGAACTTGAGCAAAGAAATTGTGTACAGAGGAAGACGCCGTTCATTCATTGAAATATTCTATCAACTATTTTCCGATTTTGAACTCATTTCTCTGAACGACTGACTTACCGCTTTACTTTGCAGCTCATATTTGGAGAACTCAATCACAATTTGAATATCGATCAATCCTTGACAGAAGGTTTCTACGGTTTTGTAGAGGATCTGAAAAAATCAATGATTGAGTTTAGGCTTACCATCAACTAATATCTGCTTTTTGTCTTGGTGCATAATACAAATACAATTCCATTTTTTGGTCCTTATTACAGATAAAGTAATCGTTGATAATGGAGACTATTATTATTGCTGGCCCAGAGTGAGAATAGGTGTAAAGAAATGGTGCACCGACCACGTAATATATTGAATAAAAGGGCTAGAAGGTGATGATGATGAAGATGAATATGATAACAAATCCTATGCAAGTTCATTAAATATCACGATTTACTTACTGGTAGTTGATAAACGTTGGTAATAATCTTATAGCAGTTCAATATTCGGACATATGCTTCAACCATTTGCGCAATCTCTTGTTTACTGCAACCATTGTTCCGTATGAACAATAACTGAACATTCCATAGCTCAACTTTGTCCAGCAACAACCTAGTTAATCTTATGGCGTAAACTAAGTTTGAATCAAGAGTTATGTTCAATGTTACCTTTGGACATTGACTCAGCACTCGGCCTGGCTGACGCGCGGCCCAGTTAAGATAATGATTGGGTTGCATCTTACACGCATAGGACACAAAGATTTTATATAATAGTGTGTGTTAAGAAAAAGTAGTATATAAGCGGTAACATTTGTAAATAAATCAGATTTGAATTTTATATTCTTGTCTCATTACCCCTCACTGTGGCCAAGACACCTTTAGCCATCTCTGATCGGTCTCGTGAGTCTGCGGGACTGGCAGTGAGTGTACCCTTCCCATACCTGGACATCCTGTCTCCAATCCGTCTGTAACCTTAGGTCGCATGGTGCAGACATCCCGCACTTATTTATATATTTATCTATTACATACTAGGTATATGATAGGTTAGGGCTGTGTAGGGCTTAGGGCTTAGGGTCGTAGGGACTGTTAGCCTTGTAGGTCTGTTAGGCTCCTTCAACTTATCATTTACTTTCATGTACCATCACACCCTTGGCAGTCTTGCGGCCTTACGTGACGTTTGTTAAGGGTGGATGTACATTTTGGTCCTTCGAGCATTTGAATCACGCGGTCCCCCTTGCCCACTGTAGGGAATTACATTGACAGACTGACACTTCAGAGAGCTGGGGCTGGTGTACTCAACAAAGCATCAGTTTTCAGTAATCTGAAGTACATTGTACTAGGGTATTCTGTCGGAAAGCCTCTCGTTGCGGATCGGTCACTGGCCTCCCACAAGCGGGTTTAACCAGCTGATTGAGAAGTCGCAAAGACATAACAAGAGCGCAGATACCACTAGTACGGACTTAACTGTTAGAGTAGGGTAGGGCTGTTAGGGAAGAAGAAAGAAGAGCATTATGGAAATACAGGAAGTAAACGAAGTAATCAGGAGCCAGGAAGCGGATTACAACGAGATTAGAAGGGTGTTGACAAACATAAAAAAGGACTCGCCCACAAGAAAAACAGAAAAATACATCAGCGAAAGAAAAAAGACATTAAACCAAGTTTTTCAACGAGTTCAAGAAAATCACTTAAGACTACAGGAACAGGAGGTGTTATCAACTCATAAATACATTACTACAAACTACTTCGACAACATTAAAAAGTGTTACGACGAAGGAATCGACTACCTGAAGAAATGTGAAGAAAGGTTACAACATGTGCAAAGCGTATATGAACCACGGTATATAGAGGAAGATGAAGACAAAGCAGATGTCAGTAGCCCAAAACTGTTTATACAATTGTTCCGAATGTCGCAGATATCTAAAAAAATATCTCAGGCTAAGGAATCCATTACCCAAAACAAGCCAATATGGCATTTACAAACACTATTACAAACTCTACAAAAACAATGGCTAGAAATCGAAGAAACGCACATCGGACTACTAATGGCCGAAAGTACATTGGACAACAACTACTTCAGAAACAATTGTTTCGAAAATACACAGAACGACTATGATGTTATAACGGAGTTATTAGAAGAAAAAATCAATCAAAACACAGAAGAGAAAGTAATTTCGACAAAATCCTCAGGAAAACTTCCACGAATAAATATTCCCACATTCACGGGGAACTATGACTCGTGGTACACATTCCAAGACTTATTCAGGAAAATAATTCACGAAGACAAATCAATTTCATCTACAGAAAAAATGCAGTATCTAAAAACACACGTAAAAGGCGACGCAGCAAGATTAATACGTCATCTAACAATAAGCGAAGTAAATTACGAAACAGCTTGGAAGTTGCTTACGCAGAGATATGAAGACGAGCGCATGATTGCTACAAAATTTATTGACAAATTATTAGATTTACCAAAAATGCAACGAGCAAACGCGGCACAATTACGAGACATGCATGACACTATAAATGAATGCCTCGAGGCACTAAAAAACCAACGCATAAACACATCGGCTTGGGGCCCTCTATTGATAAGAATAGTCAGTAGAAAATGGGATGAAGAAACAAACACGAAGTATGAAGATCAACTGCAAAACCGAAATAAATTACAACCCTTTGACGAGATGATGAAATTCATGGAAAACCGGTTCAATTGCCTTAAGTCTTTTGACGGATCAACGTCATATACTAACAGTCAACAATCACGGGATAAACAAACATCAGAAAAATATAAACGCTGTTGGTATTGTCAAAAGAACGATCATATTATACATCATTGCCCTAGTTTTAAGGCGTTATGCGTCAACGACCGATACAAGGCCGTAGTGCAAAAAAGAATGTGCAAACGTTGCTTAAATCACGATGAACAGAAACAATGCGTGAGTGCAGTTTATAAACAATGTGAAATTTGTCAACATAAGGGACACAACGCATTATTACATCAATCTAAGCCGTATCAAAACGGTGACAACGCTAAAAAATACATATCCAAGAATGCAGGGTCAGAGAAGTCACAAAATATAGCTACATCGAATTTATCTGCAACTAACATCGACGCTAAAAATACGACTTTACTAGCTACTGCTTTAGTAAGAACTACCTCGTATGATGGAATGCCGCAGTTGTTGAGAGTATTATGTGATCAAGGATCAGAAGCGTCATTTTGCACTGAAGAAGTAGCACAATTATTGTCTTACCCACGACAAAAAATCCAAGCCGAAATAAAAGGTATCGGAGATGAAAAACCAAAAACGTCAAACTATACAATCAACATTACTTTACAACCAAGGTACTCTAGCGACTACAAACTGCCAGTAACGCTAATAGTACTACCAAAACTGACAAGTTCATTACCAAGGAACGATTTACAACAATTACAAGAAAAAATCATGGATAACGCACTTATAGCAGACCCAACTTATTATAAAAAGGGACCAATTGATATAATATTAGGTGCCCAAGAGTATAGCAGAATATTATTACAGGGTTTCGAAAGACTAAGGGATGGAATTATCGCTCAAAACACAGAGTTAGGGTGGATTTTATCCGGATTTTATCCCAATGATACGAAGAATGGAGTTAAAATCCTGAGCATGGTGACTTGCACCGAAGATATACGACAACTTACACAATTTTGGGAATTAGAAGAAATTCCTCAAAACTACAAACTTACACATGATGACCAGATCTGTGAAAACTACTATAAAGAAACAACAATAAGAAACCCAGACGGAACTTACACGGTACGACTTCCATTAAAGGATTCGACCGTAAACTTAAATTTAAACGGTGAGTCGCGCAGGAAAGCAGCTGCACGACTACTACAACTAGAACGACAGTTCGCCAAAAATGAAAATTTACGACAACAATACATTGACTTTATGAACGAATACTTACATATGGGTCATATGAGAAAAGTTGATACAACGAATAATAACTTAGGAAAATACTACATACCACATCAGGCAGTAATTAAGGAAGACTCGCTGACTACAAAATTACGCGTGGTTTTTGATGCGAGCAGTAAAAGCAGCACAAAAATAAGCCTTAATGACAATATGTATAAAGGACCACGATTACAACAAGACTTATCCACTATACTTCTACGTTGGCGAAAACATAAGTTTGCCTTCATGGCGGATATTATGAAAATGTATCGCTTTATAAAAATAAATGAATTAGACTACGCACATCAAAGGATACTATGGAGGCTTTCTCCCAAACACGCAATTAGTGAATATGAACTTACAACAGTTACCTACGGTACAACTAGTGCCCCCTATCTGGCGGTACGAACATTGCAACAACTTGCGATAGACGAACAAAACAATTACCCAATCGCGAGTCAAGCTACATTACAAGATTTCTACGTGGATGATATTTTATCCGGAGAATCCCAAGAAAGTGCAGCTAAAGAATTGCAGAATCAGTTAATATCCATGTTAAATAAGGGCGGTTTTAAACTTCGGAAATGGTCGTCCAATAGTTCAGAGCTACTGGAAAATATACCAGTGGAAGATAAAGACGATCAACTACTCAAACTACCGTTAGACGAGACCAGGAAATCATTGGGCATAATATGGTCACCACGGGAAGACTGTTTTTATTTCCAAATAACTATTACGGAAAATATAAAACCAACGAAAAGATTTATTATGTCAGAAGTTGCGAAAATATTCGATCCCCTGGGTTGGTTGGCACCAATTGTAATTAAAATGAAGCTGCTTATACAAGAACTTTGGACGAACGACATAGGATGGGATCAACCTGTCGATGACATACTCCAGAAGAAATGGATTGAATTACAAAAACATCTTAAAAGTATAGAAGAAATTAAAATACCACGGTGGTGTCACATAACAGACAGCACAGAGATCGAGCTATATGGTTTCAGTGACGCTTCTGAAAAAGCGTACGGAGCGGTGGTATATAGCCGTGTAAAAATCAATAAAAACTACTACATTACATTATTACAAGCCAAATCAAAAGTGGCACCAAAGAAACAAAAAACTACTCTACCTCGACTTGAGTTATGCGCTGCACTGCTACTAGCCGGTTTAATGGGAAAAGTTAAGGAAGCATTTAACTGTAAGGATATTACGATATCTTGTTGGACGGATTCTATGATCACCTTAGGCTGGATAAGAGGAGAGCCAGAACGGTGGCAAACATTCGTAGCCAATAGGGTGTCACAAATTCAACAACTATTACCAAACGCAGAATGGAACCATGTAATTTCGGCGGAAAACCCGGCAGATATAGTTTCAAGAGGTCTTGAGCCGGAAAAATTGGTTAACTATTCTTTATGGTGGAACGGTCCACACTGGTTAAAAACCAATCAAATCCCTATCACGAGACGTATGCCTCAGCCGTACCAAGAAATCAAGTTAAGTCATACCACGACAGCTGAGGTTGAGAAGAATGATCTCTGGAATAGATTTTCTAGTTTAGATAAAATGATAAGGGTGTTATCTCACTGCTACAGATTTGCAAACAAAGAAACAACAAATAAACCAATTTCTTGTATTGAACTAAAAGCGACGGCCAAACGAATACTTCTGAAGATACAACAGCAGGAATTTGAAGCTGAATTGAAAACTATACAAAGTGGACAACCCTTGAAGAAAAATAAAACATTATCAACTTTAGATCCATTTATAGACGAGGATGGACTACTAAGAGTTGGAGGCAGATTACAAAACTCCGAATTGCCGTACAATCAAAAACATCCAATACTTTTACCATATAACCATCATGTAACGTCATTGATTATACAAGACGCACACGTAAAAACGTTGCATGGAGGCAACAAATTGACTTTGGCTTATTTACGACAAACATACTGGATCATTAATGGGAAAAGGAAAGTGAAGAGTATAATTAACAAATGTGTGAGGTGCATAAGGTACAAAGGAGACACAAACTCTCAAAAAATGGGAATACTACCAAAAGCACGGGTAACGCAATCCTACCCATTCAGTTATACAGGAGTAGATTATGCAGGACCAATACAAATCAGAACTATGAAAGGGAGAGGTCATAAGTCTTATAAATCATACATTGCTGTTTTTGTATGTTTAGCAACAAAAGCAATACACCTAGAATTGGTGGGAGATTTAACAACAGAAACATTTATCGCGGCGCTACGCAGATTCATGGCACGAAGAGGTCACGTGTCACACATGTACAGTGACAATGCAACAAATTTCGTAGGAGCAGCCAACTTCTTACATCAAGAAATATTACAGATCACGCAGTCGCCGCAATTTCAAAACGCAATAACAAACATAGGGACACAGTGGCATTTTATTCCTCCATCATCACCACATTTCGGTGGCATCTGGGAAGCTGGCGTAAAGTCAGTCAAATATCATTTACGACGAGTAATCGGAGATTCCACACTTACATATGAGGAAATGACAACCTTTCTCCAGCAAATTGAAGCGTGTTTGAATTCAAGACCATTGTGTGCACAAACAGAAAATATTAATGACAACACAATACTAACTCCAAGTCATTTTCTTATTGGCCGTGAAGCAGTAGGAAAACCAGATCCAATGGAAAACATTAATACTGACCTAGTAAACAAATGGAAACAGATTCAAAAGATGAAAAAAGATTTTTGGAACAGTTGGACAAAAGATTATCTACATCAACTTCAGCAAAGATACAAATGGAAACAAGCACATGAAAATGCTAAAATTGGAACTGTAGTACTAATAAAGGATGACAATATAAATCCAAGCAAATGGCCCCTAGCAAAAATCACAGAAGTACACCCGGGAGATGATGGAGTAGTTAGAGTGGTAACTCTTCAAAAAGCAACAGGCGCTTGTCAGAAAAGATCAATTCACACGTTGATCCCGCTCCCAGTGAACGAAAATAAAGAAATTGGTACCGATAGCGATAGCAAAGACAGACAAACGTCTATACAATGTAATATATCAACAGCTACAATAAACAAAAAAGGTCTACGAACACCGAAAAGTTGGATAAAGGGTTTACTATTACATACGATAATTATACTATTAATTGGCACCGTGTCGAGTACGCCCACATTCACGTTAAAAAGTTTGAGTCCAGGACTATATGTCGAAAAAATAGGAACCACAACTATTAATCGAGGAACGTTTAGAATTGAAGCAGATTATGAGAGAGGAAGCTTGGAGCTAGACCAAAAAAAGATTGATAAAATAACATCACAATTTCAACAACTTTGCAAGGATACCCAATACATCATGGATGAAACTCATTGCAATGAATTTTATCACCACTTAAACGAAGAAAAAACAAAGTTTGAGACAACAAAGGAATACCTAACAGAGACAAAGAATAATAGGAAGAAACGAGGTATCTTAGGACAACTGTTAACATCGGTATTTGGAGTTAATGATGAAGTATACAGGGACATAGATACATTAAATAAAAATCAGCAGAACCTTATAGACGCTGCCAATCATCAAACAAAGATAATGATATCTACCATAGCAGGTGTAAATCAAACTGAAGAGCAAATCAAAAAAAAGTTAGAGAGGTTCCAAGCAAAACTAAATGAAGCTATATCGTTCATGAATGACCACAATGTTTGGTATAAAGCTATTGACAGAAATCATATTAAGATACAAGTTATGCAAACCTACAAACTCAGCTAGATAACACAATTTGGAAACAACTGGAGTCTCATACATACATCGCTAGCATCAGTACTTCACTTGTTATTATCAGTTTAGCATGTATTTTAATTTACTTCGGTCCACAGGTTTTGAGTAAATTTCGAGCCATCATTGCAGCTAGAAGAAAACCTGCGCCACCTGTGCAGCAACCGACGATCGTCAGCAGCACACCACACCCGCAACAGACACAACAGCGGTACGGCATACCATTCAGCGTGCCCACCCAGTCACAAGAAGCTGAACAAGGACAGGCCAGACCATACGAGACCATCGACCTGTACCAACTTGGATCCTGTTCCTGAGAGTCGCCAGAATGTTCAATGTTACCTTTGGACATTGACTCAGCACTCGGCCTGGCTGACGCGCGGCCCAGTTAAGATAATGATTGGGTTGCATCTTACACGCATAGGACACAAAGATTTTATATAATAGTGTGTGTTAAGAAAAAGTAGTATATAAGCGGTAACATTTGTAAATAAATCAGATTTGAATTTTATATTCTTGTCTCATTACCCCTCACTGTGGCCAAGACACCTTTAGCCATCTCTGATCGGTCTCGTGAGTCTGCGGGACTGGCAGTGAGTGTACCCTTCCCATACCTGGACATCCTGTCTCCAATCCGTCTGTAACCTTAGGTCGCATGGTGCAGACATCCCGCACTTATTTATATATTTATCTATTACATACTAGGTATATGATAGGTTAGGGCTGTGTAGGGCTTAGGGCTTAGGGTCGTAGGGACTGTTAGCCTTGTAGGTCTGTTAGGCTCCTTCAACTTATCATTTACTTTCATGTACCATCACACCCTTGGCAGTCTTGCGGCCTTACGTGACGTTTGTTAAGGGTGGATGTACAAGTTACCATTAACGCTATGTAAAAAAGGACATTCAAAGGAGGCTTGAGAAAACAAAAGTACACATAAAAAACTATGAATATGTAAAATCCAAAGATTGAAGCGATGGTCATCCAACTTCTGATGATGAAGCGTTTGAGACTAGCTTCACTATAGAGGAATCTGTGCACCTCTTGAAAGTTTAGAATAAACAAAACACTTTGTTTAGACTTAAAGTAATTGACAATAAAGGACATAATGAATCCCACACACTTAAAACTGAAGTCGAAGAAGGAAGCGAAACTCAGGAAAGCAACAGAACTGTATCGTCTAAAATTATCATCAAGAATTATTTCTACGATACGATGAACGTACGTAGTCATGAACATTATCGTACCACCTATTAATATAAACTTATTTAACCAATTATTTGGATTTATATAATTTTTCTTGATTTGATATTTCGGATTAAGCACTACAATTTGCATGAAATTCAGAGGCAGAAAAATTCTTTGAACTTCTTTGTCAATCTGGTTATTTAAATCAATTTCTTCACTTATTTCGATTTCGTTCTCAATATTTCTGTTCAGAGTATTCATTTTGTGTGATATTACAAGTAAGAATGTGAACTAAATATTACTTAAATAATACCTTGTTGAAAGATCGAGACTATATAATGTTCCTTACACTCGTTCGCTCATTACGTTATTGCTTTCACAATTAATTAGAAGTACAATTGTCAATATTTTGGAGGCCTTGACGTTTTCTAATTACTTGACTCTCTCGTTTGTTTCGTCGCAAACGGGACTACTGAGCATGATGTCATGGGTTCGGTTCCCAGGACGGGCAAAGTTTTAAGTTGAAACAGCGATGGAGTTTGTATTTAAGGCGCGGGCCCACCGCGGCGCATGCTGTGCACGGGCACGCGGCGCATTTTAGCTGCGTGTATTAATTTGTTTGACAACGTGGGTCTGCGTTTCCACTGGAGTACACGAATATGACCCACGGCTATGTATAGCGTGGCACGGCGCACGGCGAGGCTACGCACGTGCCACTGCAATCCACGGTGTATGACTGAAAACTGCGCTGCGATAAGTGAGCTGTACATAGTCGTGGGTCATATATTCATGTACTCTAGTGGAAACGTAGACGAACGTCGACAGCGTTGAGTTATGTAACCGCATATTCGAGCAAGACACGCATGTATCAATGACGTCAATTCATGCGTAGCCTCTCCGTGGGTTGCAGTGGACACAACCACATAAATTTTCTTACAAAGCGAAGCTTAATACACGTGCGTAGCGTCTCCGTGCACCGCGGTGTGCCCGCGCCTTTATGCCCAGTTGATGGTCCTCGCCCTCTATTACATACGGCATAAACATAACTATTAACACCTCTGGCTACCCCTTTCTGGATTACAAATGTGATTTTATGTTTTGCCTTTTAATTTATAATGCAACAAAGATCTTAGAAACTTATATTGGGAGCAGAGCAGAAGAAACAGAATCTAACGTTTTCCATCAAAATTCCACAATTTTATTTATACGACTGATTGCAGGATTACAGAAAAGCAAACTACAGCAAGACAAAAGTGTAATAAACAAGCAACGATATCACTCTGGATAGTAAAGTAGCATCAACGTAGAATATCTGACAGGCATGCACTTTGTCAAATCTCGATTCCCGATTCAAATTCCAGATTCTTGCGTAACTTCTTATTGTTATCTCTAATGTTTGCATAAATAAGTATTATAATCCTGTCACAGTTATTTTATCACTGACTTTGTATAATTATTATCTGTCATAATCTCAGTGATCTTTATTTCAATAGGAATAAGGTTGGCTCAGTCGCAAAATGTCTACCTTGTACCATTGTAGTATCTCAACAAAAGATTGAAAAATTTTACTTAAACCGAAGAATTGGAAATTTTTTGAGAAATCCATCTGTGAAAGGGTCATTTTGCGAAGGATCAGACAAAGGCATAGACCTACAAATACATACAAATTTGATATAGAATTTTTTTTTTTACTGGTTCTTAAAAAAGAAACTATGTGAGGGGTTCAGTTCAAAATGATGTACTAAATACGTGGTAACCGTATGTAATGTATTTAATAAATATTCATGGTGATGATCAGAGGATGGCCTGTATCTAGTGGACATCAAAACGCTTCCAACGATACCTCATTTGTCAAATTATGATAAGTAGTTCAGAATTTATGAGGGAACAGATGAACATACATATTTTTCAACGAGCTTGTGGGCTATTGTGCAGACCAGTATTGGATATGTGTTGATGTGGAAATGCTAGAACTCAGTCTGAGGGCAATATGTTACTAATGCATTTGTGGATTATGACACGGTATGGTCGGATCACTTCCCACTTATTATGGAGTGTAAAAATAAATCTGATCCCACAGACGATACATCACGGTATTGTACTGAATAAAGGGTAGTGTGGGGTGTGTGTACGGAGGAACAGATTGCCTTGTATACGAGTGAGTGTAACAGGAGGTTCAGACTTGTTGACTTTCCTGCTGAGTGTATTTTTTTTTTATTTTTTATTTTTATTACAAAATGGGCCTGCTCTTGACCTCGATCACGCCTGATGGAAAGCGATGGATGAGGTCTATGATGAAACGAGCGTGCCCAGAAGATGCCTGTTCACTCTTGCTTTGAAGGCAGACGGGTTATATGTGGGAGGGAACACAGATGCCGGCAGAGAGTTCCACACTTTGGCTGTGCGCATAATAAACGTGGAGGAGAAGCGCCGAGTACGACTTGTCGGGATATCAACCAAGTGTGGATGGTACGCCGCAGTACGTCTGCTAGTCAGGTGGTAAAAGGGTGATGGTGGGATTAGATCGTGGAGCTCCTGCGCACACTCTCCGAAGTACAGTCTGTAGAAGACCGACAAGCAGGCGACATTACGCCGATGAGCTAGGCTGTGAAGCGTTGCTACCAAAGACTTGTCGCCTATGAGCCTTTTAGCTCTGCGTTCCACCGAATCAAGTGCAGCAAGCTGGTATTTTGCTGAGCCATCCCACAGGTGACTGCAATACTCCATACAGGAACGGACCTGTGCTTTATACAAATTTAAAAGCTGTCCAGATGTGAAGTATCGCCTCACCTTATTCAGGATGCCCAGCTTTTTAGCTGCGGTCTGAGCTTTTGACTCGATGGTTGAGCCGAATTTGAGATCCGATGTCAACTCCATGCCCAAAAG
Organism: Eurois occulta; assembly: GCA_950022335.1. NCBI lineage: Eukaryota > Metazoa > Arthropoda > Insecta > Lepidoptera > Noctuidae > Eurois > Eurois occulta. The sequence goes on along the minus strand of OX465480.1, from coordinate 3,385,984 downwards.
CTGTAGGCGGTCGGTAACTGGTACAACTGTACCTCGAAAAGCAGGAGACAACTGGAACTGGCTCCTTTTTGCAGTGAAGACTGAGGTATTCAGTGTGCTGACTGTTTTTGCTGCGACCATGGTCATAGGCATTGTGTCCAAGAAATCTAAGAAGTCGTACTATCGATAGCATAGAATAAAAAGAAGAGGCATAAATAAGAACTAACACTTTGGATATAAGTCATTGTGAGGCAACATTTATTTCTTCTTAACGTTACGATGTAAGATCCTTTTGTCATCATTCTATCATGACGGGTTGCCAGACAGAAGACTTGGAGAACGCTATTTATACATTTTTCAAATTCAAATTCATCGAGGCAAAGACAATCTACACACATCTTCCGGGAGGCAATTGAGCACTGTTAATTTTTTTTATTTAGGCTGCATGCCTGTCACCCGTGCACTTTATGACCTATGGCTGCGTCAGTGCACGTAGTTTGCATTGCTGGATTTTAGGCCGTTTCAATTGTTTTTTTTTTTTGCTATCGATACGCTTCGAATCTTTTATTGTTTTTTGATTAAAGCATAGCAAACTTTCGTGTAATTTAGGAACATCTTAAGCATCAAATTTACAGAAAAGCAAACTGCAGTAACACTATAACGTAATGAGTGAGTATTGCTAGCAGACGTAATGGATGACAAATATCTATGCAGAACAGGCGACAAGCAGTCATCTTGTTGAGTGACGCACGGTGCACCCGCTGGATATTCTTGCATAACTTCTTTTGATGTTCTGTAATTAATAATTAATTCTTATTGGTATGGCAACTAGACGGACAAGATTCAAGATTCTTTATTTGCATGAAATATGGTGATTACATGGTCTTACAAATAAAAAGGTTTCTCATTTTTCGCTTACTTCCTTCAGCATGCAAACTTAAAATCAGACGATCTTATTAAAGTGGCCGGAAGAAGCTGGAGAGCCATGACATAAAACCGCCAAAAGTGGAAAGATTTCGAAGAGACCGATACTCATCATTGGGTGGCCAGAGTTGAAGGAGAAGATGGCGAGTTATGTTGCAGTACTTTTATTCTATCTTAACGCCAATACAAACTCAGTAATGATTTAAAGTTCTTATAAGGCGATTTAGTCGGAAGAGCCCGTGGCTAAATAATAACAGCCACTCGAATCAATCTTTAGGTTAAGCCGCGCTTGCCTAGGTTGGTACATGGATGGGTACCCACAACACACCGAGTTTCCTCCGTGCTTCGGAAAGCACGTTAAACCGTTGGTCCCGGCTATCATTTGTAGATCTCTGACAGTCATTACAGGTAGTTAGTGGCCCGAAAGTCTGACAACCAGGCTTACTAAGGAGTATCGCATTACCCGTAGTGGAGGTCACATAGGCAGTCGCTTCACGTAAAATATTGTTATTGTAAAATATGATAGTCAGTCGCATCCGGTTAGACTGGCAGCCGACCCCAACATAATTGGAAAAAAAACGCAATTGCTGGTGCCTAAATCATATCCATAATTATCATCATCTGCCTAATATGATATGGCGATTTAGACAAGCATTATTGTCAATGAGTGATTCTACCACTCATATTAAACAACTTTCAGGTTGACATTCATATTTGATTTGAAACTAAATCCAACGGTACCTCAATCCCCACCAATTTTTCAATTCAGTGACACTGGGTCGATACTAGATATATAATTAATCACATTTCAATTAAATGCTTCATTTAATATCCAACACTGCATTACAACGGCAGCGATTTATCATTTGAGTGCAGCTACTGGATTAAAATACTAGATCAATGTGAACAAACCTTTAATAACAAAAAAAAAAATCACCTGTAAAGCCTGATGACAAAATAAATTTACATGAATCTTGACCACGCTTGAGAGCTTCATAGAATGCATCAAGCTGAAGACTGAGTGAGATACATATGATCAAATTTTTTATTATAGGGAAAAATAGTAAAATCGAAGAAGAAATATTATATCCGTGCTGAAAAAAAAAACAAAAAAAAAATTAACTGTGTGTGCGTGGTCGATTTTGTTGCTGGTGTGGAGAATTTTCTGCTACTTCTTCCCAGTTGAAACACTAAGAAGTGGCGAAGGGCAGGCGCTGGGGGATTGTCTCATGACCAGTGATCGGAATAGGCTTACTATATTTGCCTAAACTTCGGACAACAGAGACAGAAAGTAGGGACTTCCCTACGACTTTTTTTTCCCGTGATTCGGGAAAAATCTTCAGTAAGTTGAAAATAAGCTTAAAGCAGTATTTAAGATGTGTACAGGCTATTTCATATTTTAAATCTTAGGAATTTCACTAAAACTAATCTAACTTAAATCATATATTAGAATAATTTGATACAACGGTTAGTTTAAGGATCGTGAATAGAATTCGAATACATGAATGTCCACTTTCTGTCTCTGTTCTCAAAGTAAAGTTTAGGCAAATATAGTCAGCCTATTCCGATCACTGCTGATGATGCTAAAGGACTAAACCACATAAAAATATTTTAAAACTTTAGTGGCATTACTCAAAGAACTAATGAGAGCAGTGTTCTCGTATAGTTGCAACAGGTATTACATGGAAAGGCGCATACCGCATTGCGCAGATTACTAACCGTCTCAGACATTCAATAATTTAGGTTTAGTTAGAAAAATACCGTTGTTTGAGACGACTTGAGAATCTCGTAACAGTTACAAAATAAAATTTGAAGAAATAAAGTATTAAAATTGAATTTAGGATGTGATGATTACACGATTATAACACTTACCTCTTCATATTTAGACTTATTTTTGAAATTTTCTATGATAATTTGAATGTATATCAAACTTATAGAAAAAGCCTCTACCGTAATGAACAACACCTGAAAAAATATGATTAATATCATCAGATTATGAATCGTAATCAAAGCAGCCGCTATATTTTATGGAAATAGAAACAGAAGCGTTGAAACGATGGATGGACTGTTTAAACGACGGAATGACTAGAATGGTAGCGACGACTAAAAGAGAAAGATATGTAACAGAAGAAAACATGCTACGCCAATTCCAAATTAATTGCTAATGAATGATTTTTTTAGAGGTGGAAAACTTTAAGTGGTTGTAATGTACGTAATTAATAATTAATAATATTTTTATTTTTTTACTCACTGCCCCGTACTGAGGAAAAAAGAAATTTGCCTAAAAAAAATTTAGATGCAAGAGCGAGCGAAGCGAGCTCGGGACTTGGGGCACCCAGATGTTAGGTTAGGTTACTTTGGGGTGCTTGGTCAGAAAACCTCCTCGAGGGCCCAGTGGCTGCCGATCCCTCTCGATTCGTCTGGAGGGAACAGCAGCTCCTGGGACGGTGCACCCTGGGCGCGGCAGTATCCCTCCCCGATGAATGGGAAGAGATTTCTTATTCCTCGGGGAATGTTACTGTCGTGGCCAATATTCTGACACGGTGGGGCGACCTCCGCGCGACCCTCTGAGACGCAGAGGGCGCAGTGGAGGAGCAAGAGAGGGCTCGGTGTGCCGCCGGACGTTGGGCGCGCTCGGTCCGGTCTTGCGGGGCTGGCTCGGGCGGTCCCGCGGTTTCTCCGTCTGGTGCGGTTGTTGTCTGGGCATGGCTGTTTCGGATCGCGCCTGCGCCGGATCGGGGGGGGGGGGGGGGGCGGCGTGCCGGAGCTTCCACTCTCCCGGTCCGGCGCGGGTGTGGTCCGGGGCGGCCGTGTCCGGATGGCGCCTGCGCCGGGGGGGGGAGGGGGTGGCGTGGGGTCGCTCGGGCCGGCCCTGCGGGGACGTGCCGGGCGCGTCCGGCGTCCGGCGGCGCACCGAGCCCGCCGGTGGTCTGGCCGGACCTCTCGCTTCCCGGCGTGGTCGACGCCATGCTGGGGGGCGGGGAGGCCTGGTCAGCGTCATCTCGCAAAGAGAGGAGGCGGAGCGCGCGCGGGGGGATGATCCTCTCGCTGCGCCGCTCCGCAGAGGAAGGGGGAGAAGGCGTCGTGCCCTCCCTCCTCATGGTGACGGGCGGGCGCCAGGCGCGGGGGTGCCTTTGCCCGCATTGCACCCGTCACCTCCGCCCGCATTGCACCCGTCACCTTCGCCGGTCATTCACGACCTTGTCTTGCGGGGCAATCGTCGGCGGAGGACTGGACGTAAAGGCTATGCCGGTTTCCCAGTCCCCCGCCACTCTGACGAAGCGGGAATGCGCTGGGTCGTTTTAGTGGGTATCCGCCCGGGGAGTCCCACATACCCCTGGAGAACGCGGGTGGATGGTAAATAAATTGTTAGGTACAAACAAATCTGTCTACCATCTTTCTTAGTCTTTTACTAAGCTCACTCCTGGAAACCGACACTAATAATTCACGGCAAATCACAGTATTATTATTCACAGAAAAATGTATTAATATCCATGAAATTGGCTTTCTTGACTAATATTTATGTCAGCGCGGCTGGTATCTTTGAGTAAATTAATCGTATCGTACCCTGTTTGGTATGAGGTACCGTCTTTTTATAACCACATGTCTGCAATATTAATGCCTTACGATTGAAGCACGAAAAGTTAGTAATCATATCTCTTCAGAGATATGATTACTAGACTTCAGAGAAAAGAAATATATTCAAGGGTTGGCGCCTTGAATATATTATACCATTATCATTTTTTAACCTATGGCGAATGATCAATTTCACGAAATCTATCAGTTTTACTCGTCCTTTCGATTTGACGCATAAAAGTGAGAAACAATTGAACACTTGGAAGTCTCAACATTCAACGCATCATTGCTGACAGTCTGATTTACTGCGAAGAAAGTGTGCAAATTGGACTTCCAGATGACGCCATATACACGCCAACCGCGATGGCTACAAGGCCGAAATCATATTCAAACATAAATGGTAAACATTAATTAGTCAAATAAAGCCACATGGATATTAAAACAATTTTCTGTATTTTTAATGTGTTTATAGTTGTCCACCTCCAAAAAAAGATCCTTTAAGAGGGCTGCAAAGGAAGGTTTGTCGGAAACAAAACAGAAATGTGTTTCTAACTTACAGGTAGCTGATAAACTTTGGTGAAAATGTTGTAGCAATGAAATATTTTCATATAAGCCTGAACAAATTTCTTACTTTGCAGTTCACTGCAATCGTTTTTCTCTTCAAGCAATTTTATATTCCATAAAACAGCTTTGTTAGTCAAAAGATTAATTAGTCTGATTGCATAAATTGAATTCGAATCAAGAATTACTACAAGAATGATGTAAAACATAACATTCATCGGAGGCATGTAGAACATTACATAAACATAGATGAATACAAAGATATGAAAACAAAAGATTGCAACGACGCTTAACCAACTTCGTATGATCAACCGTTTAAGACCAGCTTCATCATTAAGAAATCTGTGCACTTCTTGAAAGTACAAAACAAACAAAACATTCTTCTTTGTGTAACCTAAGTTGGTTATATAGTTCATGATGAATCCAATACACCGAAAACCAAACTCGAAGATTGAAGCAAACATAAGAAAGTCAACAGTAGTGTATCGTCTGTAATTGGCATCAAGCGTTACTTCAAAAACACGATACACATACGTTGTCAAGAAAATTATTACACCAATTGTTAATATGAACTTGTTAAAACTACTATGAGGATTTATAATATTGTTTTCGATGTGATATTTGGGATTGAGTACTAGCATTTGCATCAAATTCAGTGGAAAAAAACATCGTTGAACTTCCTTATCGATTTGTCTATTAGAAACTCTTTCTTCATTTATATTTCTTTTGTTTTTAATATTTATACGTATATACTCCATTGTGGCTAAAATTCACCGAAAGAAGTGTTATATTTTGTTGAATAAAGGCTAATAAGGTTCTGGAAACAGTGAGTGCCTATCTGTCGAATCATCTTCAGCGTTATTGATTTCATTTGTAATATTAAATATGGTATTTTCAGAGACGGGTTTAATTAAATTACCTGATGAGTTTGCATACACTCGCGGACAAAAAATGTGGGTCAGTTCGAAAAACTAAAATTACTCTTGTAATAATGGAGCTAGCAGCATACATAGAACTGTTTGTTGTAGATAATTTAATAGTTAATAAAACAACACCACATGCTGTTAACATTAGTTTAATTGTCAAAATTACACAGACAAAATATCAATTACTTATACATTGTAAATAATGGTTGGTACCTCAGATTCAACACAAAAATGAACTTAAAAACAAAATTAATGTTTTGCATTGCCTCCATGGACTCCTCTCAGAATTTGATTCAGGTCCGGGCTTCCCCCAGGCCACTGGCCATGTAATTGATACCAAAGTCCTGTATGAATACTCATTTACAATTTGAACTATATGTGACCTGGCGTTGTCATGCATGCATATTGAATTTTCGCCCATATTATTTAAATATGGGCCGACATGCTCGCTACGAATTTCTTCCACATATCTTGCATTGGTTAGCGTACCGTTTCCTATCAACACTAACTGCGTGCGATTCTCTGAGAAGATTCCAGCCCAACTCTAACAGATCCTCTGCCAAACGGTACTTTTTCCTCAAAACAGCTGGAATAAAACGTTTCCTAGCCGACGGTAGACTCTTCGCCGCCGATCATATGCATATAGCGTAAATCTGGATTCTTCAGAAAACATTACTCTTGCCCATTCTTCGTCTCCCCATTGTGCGTATTCGCGGGTGTAACGTAATCTTGCTACTCGATGGCGGGTTTTTATGGGGTTAAATTAGCTTCAAGCAGCCGCCGTGTTACAGTCTGCTCGCTTTCGTCGTTTCTACGGGTCTTCCGACGTTCATTTGTGACTTCAATTGTCATGAGGTGCTGATTTCGGAGCATAGTCTTAACAATAAATCGATCCTCTCGAGCAGCAGTATTGTAGTTTGTAGATGATGATTAAAGATGTGTGATTAAAAGAGAAACAAAATAAATTTTCAAAAGAACAAGTCCAATGAATGTACCATGTTATATTTTCAAACAACCTTTTATCAACAAATCAAATTGATTTGATAATGAACATGAGCGTTGGTGTAGTGCGAAAAAAACTCTTTAATCTTATTTTAATGTAATAAAACTGATGAGAATCAAAAATTTTACAAAAAAGCAAACTGTAACAACACAACAGTGTAGTGAGTAAGAATTGCCATCAAACGTATTGGATGACAAATATCTATGTAGAACAGGCCACATGCACTCATCTTGCTGAATGACACACGGTGCACCCGCAAGACATGTTGGCATAACTTCTTTTGATCATCTGTAATCATAGGAAAGGATTTTATTGGTGACACAGTTCACATGGTAGTGGTTAGTTTATCATATCCAATTACGAAAACCCAACGTAATCATAATCATACAAAACCAGAGTTTAACTTACAGCAACTTAAGAAATAGATTCACCTGTACAATCTGATCCCAAAATGAATACACAAGTATTTTGTGCGAAATTGACAGATTGATAAAACGCCTCGAGCTGCAGACTGAGGACTATTTGTATGACACAGGCTTTTACTATCCAGAAACCTAAATGCGTAGATGCGAATGGATTTTCACGCTAGAAGCAGATACACAAAATATAATTACAAGTTACATCAAAAATACTAAAATGTGTATTAGTTAAGAACTATTGTATATATGTATAACTATTGTACACCAAAATTGTAACGAAGATCGTTACAATTTTGGTGTACAATAAAGTATAATATTCTATTCATCTAGCTATTAAAAAATCTTAAATGATATAGTGTAGTTACGCTCCCTGTTTATGTACGGGTGGACAGTGCCTGAGGTAGATGCGTAGTGCGTGATGATGACGCACGTCGATGACTAATGAATGACAAAGCTCACGACACGTGACGACACAGCGCTAATTTAAACACCGTCTCAGTTAAGCTATAGGCCTGTAGTTGTTGTAACGGATAAATTAAATAATAATACATAATTATGAATAACAGATATCTAATAAGTAAAATAACAAAACAAATTATGCTAAAGTACTTACACATAAGAATTTATACTAAAACACTTATAAGAACTATACTACAATATAAATTATAATAATAATGAACAATTTTTAATTAAGCGCTCTTCCTCTCACTATTTATTTAAAAAGTTGCTGTGCCCGACAGGGTCCATAATTGTTTCTTTTTTTTAATTACCACCTGTATGTTGTATATTATGGATATAGCAATAAACGATTTTGATTTGATTTGATTTGATTTGTTGAAAGGGCTTATCTAGGAAAAATTATAACGGCCTCGTTGGTCTAGTGGAAGCAAACGCGACTGTTGAACATGAGGTTCTGGGTTTGATTCCCAGGTCGGGCAAAGTGGTATTGGGTTTTTCCATCAGGCATTTCGTAGTAGTAGCCTCGGATTCTAGATTTGTGCCCGGTTAATGGCACAAATGGTTAGGCTCGCCTTTTATTACTTGGGACTTAAACATAAATGGTGAAATATGGGTGTACTATTAGGTACACCTCTACATAACCCTTTTAGGATTACAGGGGTCATGTTATGATGTTATGTTATAATTATTTGAATTTTTCGTTTCTTTCAACCCCAGATGCTGAGTTAGATGGCATTTTAATTTTACAATTCATCAGATTATGAATGCACATTATTGTTCCGTCAAGGACTTACCGCAGATTTAAAATTGAATTTGCAGAATTGTATAACAATTTCTATATCAATCAGACCTTGAACGACGACCTCTATAGTGTGATATACGACCTGGAAACAATTTTAAAAGGAATTATTATAGAAAGAAGATTCGCACCAAACATGCGATTGTTCAAACATGAACCAAATCTCTAGTAATGGAAATCAATCTACATTATGGAAGCAGTATAATCAGCCTATAATGTTCCCACTGCTGTGCTGGAACACGAGACTCCTCTCTATGTCAGGGAGTGGGTCAAAATTCACCACACGGGCTGGTGAATGTCATTTTACGATATAGTTTTTCTACGTTTTCAGAGCAGAGCAGTTTGAAGTAATACAAACAACATAGAGCACGTTCCTTGGGTTCGAAACTACGACAACAGCTCTCAAGTTATCGCTGTTTTCGCTGTAGAAAAAAAATCGACTTACTGGATATTGATACATATCAACGATAAACTTGTAGCACTTCAATATTTGGTCGTAAGCCGTATTCATTTTTACAACATCTTCTTTACTGCAACCGTTCTTCTGTACCAATAATAACTGAATATTCCATAGTACCACTTTATCAGTCAGTAACTTGACTAATCTGATAACGTAAATTAAATTGGCATCAAAAGTCACAGCAATCATTACGTAAAACATTACATTCCACGGTGGCTTGAGGAACATGATATACAAATAGGTGAAGATGAAAACATAAAATCCAAAGAGTGCAGCGACGCTGAGCCAAATACTCCTGATAAACGATTTGAGACTCGTCTTTTCATTAAGAAATCTGTGCACATCTTGAAAGTTTAAGACGAACATAATGTTTTTCTTAGTTTGAGTAAAAGTAATGATCAAGTTCATAATAAATCCCACACATCGATATATTAAATCAAAGAATGATGCGAACATCAGGAAGTCCAATGTACTGTATCGTCTGAAAATGTCATCTAGACATATTTCTAAGATTCGATGGACATACGTAGTCAAGAATATTACAGTTCCAACTATCACTACGAATTTGTTTGAGTAATTATTGGGATTTATTAAATTATTCTTGATGTGATACTTGGGACGCAGCAGCAGAATTTGCATCATATTCAGAGGCAGAAAAATTCGCTGAACGTCTTTATCAATTAGGTTATTTAAAACTTTTTTATCGCTTATTTCAATTTCGTTATCAGTATTCCGGTTCTGAGTCTCCATTTTACGTTCACTTCAGTTAAAGTCAAATGAACTGATGATAATTAATGTAAAAACAAAATACTTGTAATTAATACTTGACAAATATATTTGCTTAAGCGATGTTAACGTAATTGCTTTCATAATAATGTGGAATGAAGTGTGTTCACTTTAAGAAAATTAATATCATGATTATTATCAAGAACATAATGTAATGTAAATAACATTATATTCACTACATAGTAAAAAGGTGGTATAATATAATACTCTTTTGCATTGTCTATGTTCTAATAGTCATTGAAACAATGATAAGTGACTATTCTAGTGGTGTGACCGTCGGACTGCCAAGTCATAGGTCTCGAGTTGGAACCCATGCACCTCTGATTTTTCGTGAAGGAAAACATCGTGAGGAAACCGAAAACGCAGAATGAAGAACCAAAAGTATCTGGTATTTCGGTGGCATCACCAGTGACATGACATAAAACTACAGTTTCAGTCACTGTCAACAATCATACAGCTGATGCCTACGAAAAGAATTGACAGTATCATTTTCGGGAGGAAATTCAAGAACTTTTTAGTCAAGGGGTTAATCTTTGGGCTGCGGGACTGTTCGAAAGAGATACCGCGGCCCTGGAACATAAAGGGCCAATGAAGGAACATGGGTGGTTTTTAGTCAGTAAGAGTCTGACACTCCCTTCCGCTCCGCCCAGAGCGGGAGGAGTCATTTGATGATTTCCCACCCCCCAAAAAAAAAAAAAAAAGGGGTTAATCTTTTGCACTTCCATTTATTTGAAGCTTCGTGTTACCATGAATGGCGTTATAAGTTCAGCAACAGAGCGAACTTTGTGTCCGAACTTCCGCTGTAAATCAAGGCATCAGCTTTATGATTGGTGCTTTTTGAGGCTGCTACTGGGGCTAAACTTGCGTAATCTACGTCGTAGTACATCATTACAGATGTCGACAGGAGGCTTTGCAAGAATATTAAACGACAACATCGAGGAAGATTCGACAAAGTCCTCCTATTAGATGCTTACGTTGATGCAACTTTACCGTTCAAATTGATAGCGATACTGGCTAACTATACATTTGTGCTGTTGCAGTTTGCGCTTCTGAAATCCTAAAACTCTCAAGTAGGGATCAGGTTCCTCTTTCTTCACCTGATATGTAATTCTGAAACATCCAACAGATATCGCCATCTAACAATTTGCTTCTTAAATTACTAATCCCATGATCGGAATCGCAAACGGGTCCTACTGCTTGAATACTGTCGTCGGTAAAGGGGATGCAGCGAAGACTGGCGGGAAGACCAAGTCTTGGTGGATGCTCAGTACCAATAACACACGTGTTTGTTACTTTTGTAAAAACCATTACTTCAATAAAGTTAGTTTCAAATAAAATTATAAATTCATTCGAGGACCCAAGTAGTGCTTACATCTACCTAAACTATGTCGGATCGTAAATAAAGCGCAGGCTACACCGCCTGCTAGCGAGCGAGCGAGCCGGGCGATCCTCTTTTCATAATTCATTTGAGCTCTTTCGGTAGATCGCGGTGTGAACCAAAGCACAGATTAGTCCAGATACTTCACTCAGTAGAAAATTTCCAATACCTATTACGATAATTGCCTACTCCCTCGCGTCAACAACCACTGTATGCTAAAATGCGCCTAAATGCTCAAGCGTACAGCAGTGATTGCTTCGCACCGCGCGATTCCACAGTAATCGCAGGGCTGCCTCTTCGATAAAATTAAATTAACATAACTTTTTATCCATGTTATTGAGAGCTGTGAATATGTTCTGACTTTTATGTGGCAGTTAAAAATTTTATCATTTATAAAATATTTAATCAACTTAAAAAAATTGACAGGTAAATGGAAAAATGTTAGGTGTTTATCCCTTCTTTTGCTTGATTTACACCCATCTACAGCACATAAGGCACCACACGGCATCGTAATACGCGTACGAACGAACAGCACTATTAAAATTGAACGGCGTGCGCGCGCTTCGCTTGCGAAAACCGCACTGAATTTGATCCGCTGGCGGACCGAGACCGCTCGGCTGGGCGGTAGGCACTTATAGCGCGCAAGTACATGGAGTGACGGAGGCCTGACCAAAGTGTGAAAAGAGGTGAAACGATGCCTCGCCCGGCTAGTTCGCTCGCTCGATAGCTGGCAGTGTGGCCTGCGCTTAAGACCTGATGCGCATTTGGAAGCAGGCTTTGAAAAGTTACCTCAGTACCTTTCTAAACCTTTGAAACTGAAGAAGTGTAGCTAACGCTTGAAGTTCCGCAGGGTAGAGTCCTTGGTCTTACCCTGTTTTTTTATCAACAGTTATTTGATCTTTTCATCAATCAATTCAATCCGTACCAAGAGAAATGATCATCAAAAAAGAAGTGGACATTAAGTAATTAGATTACTGATTACTTCCGCCTAACGAGTGATAATAATTATCTTGTAATTAGGTCAATTGATCTCTATTGAGTTATATCTCTGAAATGTTTTGGACATTTTGATTCATTTGTGTCCAGGATGCTTCGACATTAAAATGAAACTTCGTTCCAAGTTTGAAAGTCATCGCGTTGAAGTGTTACGAAATAACTTCATAGACAAAGATGTTCAATCGATGCTTCCTTTACCTTTGAATTTGATGAAATCTATTTCGTTTTGACCAAAACATCGCATTAAGCATAACTTAATAACTCCAAACACCCGTTTATCGAAGTTAGTGTCAGTGTGCGGGACGATGTTATTTATAAAATTATTTATTTGCGATGCTTATTTCAGAAATTCCATGTACTAGGAATGTGTACTAGGAATTTCAGTGGTTTGAAGATAACCTTCATAATTTTCAACTTTTGCTTGTTTACTGCGTGGCTTATAAATAACTGTATTAGCAGTATTTACAAAACGAAAGAAAACGTTTTATTTACTTTAAAACTTCAAAAAATTCATAGATATCTTAATAACGATGAAAAATTCAAACACTTTATCATCGGTAACTGGTTTACAGTTACTTAGTTTTAGCAGTGTATGTTACTTCGCTCATATTTATAACTATAACGCTACATGTACCCGTATATTGGATGATTACTTATTTAACATTATTGAGTATTGATATAGACTTCGTTTATGCTGTCAGACTTATTCACCTATTGAAAGACAAAGTTGATCAATGGAATAATCAAGCTGTTCAATACCAATGCGTGAATGATAGAGACGAAGACGATCATTGTAAGAAAATGTTTCAGGCTTTTGTTGATTTATTGGACTGCTACGATATGTACAAGGTTTATTTTCAACAAATGGTAAGTTCGACACCGTCTGCCTTTAATGCAGGTATGGTGGCATTATTAAAAAAAAATCATTTTTTTTTCTTTTCAGGCCATTATTCAAATTATGCGGTTCTTTTATAACTATCTCATTAACGTTTATTTGTTCATCGATGATGCAAAACTTATTATGTCAGTTGGAATTTGTCACGTAAGTATTCGCTTTCAAACTAATTAAAGATTCACTTCAGTTTGTGTTTGATTTTTCACATGATACTGGTCAAAAATGGTCGCAAAAAGACACTTACAATTTTAAACACACAGTTTAGTAAGCTGTCATTCCAGTTTATGCTGACTTGCATTGTAAAAACTTTTCATGCAAAGTGAGGTCTACACTCGCTTTTTGTGCCATCGCGCGGATGCGTGCTTAATTGGTTTAAACTTAATGGTTGTTGAATTATTTTTTTCTTCGCAGGTTTTGTTTTTTATTAAATCATTCTATTTCTGTTTTTGGGTACTAAAATCCTTAGCATTGTTAATCTACATAGCTGTGAATCATGTTCGTGATTCATGCGCAATTGTTTTGAATTCAAATTGCACAGGTATTTTTTTTTATAATTTTAATATTATTATACAATCGTTTCCAAAAGTTACTGCGAAGATGAAGACCAGAGTGTTGTGGCACAACTTGAAAGAGGCCTATGGTCAGCAGACCTTAGTGTATTGAGTATTAAACTCATTGACCAAATACGCAATACTGCGATACAATCCTCAACAAGGTAGAGTATAGTTGTAGAGGGATGGGTCAAAGTTGTTAGCAGTTGCACTGATGAAATGATAACTTAGAAGCGTTGATGATAGATTTTTCGGAAAAAGGTAAAACAGATGAAAAGTAAAATAGTTGAGGTAGTGACCTTTATGAAGTCGTGGGAAACTAATACAGGACAAACAAAAATCTGAGGCATCAACTGCACTGTCGAGATGCTGTCGACGTACTGAATTAACCGGCCTAGTTCTAATATCGATGCGAATACTGAAGTTATTGTCATTCTTTGCAATCTTTACAGATGTCAAGAAGAGGATAAGCATGAATGTTAAACGTTTACTCCGAGCGAGATTCGACAAGCTATATCCCTTTCGGATATTCTACGTTGATGCTACTTTATCATTGCAAATGATAGCGATACTTGCCAACTATACTTTTGTGATATTACAATTTGCATTTCTTTAGTTATGTTACCCCCTTGTTTAATAAATGACATAGAACAAGAGCGATTTATTTCTGTTCTGACTTATGTTTTTATCTATTTCTCTTTGAACAGACAGTATCTCCGTAAAGTAAGCCGCACATCAGTCGTAACTAGTTTGATATTGACAGGGCCTTTTGTCATAGCAGTAACGGCTATTTTTGTAGTGCATGTGTTACCTTTGTATTTCATGGATGCGCTGGACAGTACCTTATACATAAATCACACATGATGTATCATTAATCATCTGTCAATTAAAAACAACGCCAGTAATCAATTTGAACTCGAAGATAGCTTTAACCTGATAACGTTGTCATAATGGTAAAGAAACAAACATTAGGTGTAGTTTGTTATGTGAAATTTGATCAAATTTCGACAGTATCTTTTAATTAGATCATATTATTATTCTAATAAACAAAATCAAGTTATTTTTTATTCAGACACGTTCAAGAAGCCTAAAGAGAATGAAGAAAAAAGCAAGAAAAATACTTTCCTATCTTAAAAGTCACCGTGGTGACTTTACAGTAAATAATTTCGTCGACAATGATGTGCAGTCCATGTTTCTACCTTTCAATATGTTGAAAACTTTTCAGTTTTGTCCAAAATATTGCATTCAGAATAATTTTGTTGTACCAAATAGTCGTCTTTCAAATATAGTGTCTTTGTGTGTCACAATAATAATAATATCGTCGTGTTTTTACGAGTTTTGTGTCTCGCAAAATTATTATCATTTGGCGAGATTAACTCTGTTGGTGACCATTTCCTCCATAATTGATTTTTGTTTCCTATGCTTGGGATTAATGATTAATTACGTGTCGTGTGTATTTCAAGTCAATGACAATATTATGTTTCTTTTAAAATTCCAAGATATTCATAGGTATCTGAATAAAAACGATAGCAACCTCTTCACGATCGGCAATTGGTTTTCTGTTATTTTGCTCAGTTTATTCTACATTTTCTCCATGGTTATTCTTGGTATCATTAGCCAACTACCCATTCCGACAATATTAAGTTCATTGACTTTAATGAGTTTTGACACAAACATCGTTTATGCTATCAGAATAATTCAACGGTTAAAACATAAAGTTGATCTATGGAATATTCAAGCTCGTCAACATCAACATATGGGTGGTATGATCAGAGAGGATTCGTTTAGAAGACTGTTTCAGGCTTACGTAAATTTATTAGACTGCTATGATATGTTTAAGGTTACGTTTCAACAAGCGGTAAGTTGTAAATACTAGCATTAGACAAAGCGTAAATGGACCCTTCACGAAGCCGCCAATCAAACATTCAATCCATCAAACTTAGTAACTCTACGCAATTTTTTTTTTGCTGGGAAATTAGTTTTTATTTGGGATGAAAAAAAACATTGTGCTGAAGGACGCATTGCAAAGTAATAGGAACTTTGACTCTTCACTGTGACAATATGTAAGTAAACAAAAATGATCGCAAAGACGGGGAGAACAAATCTAGTGCTTGTCGGCTTCGTTAAGGGTCTTCATACATTAAATTCACCAAAACTACAAATTAATTTCAGATCGTATTTTATACTACGGTGTTCATGTATCGCTATTTGGTGAGCATTCAGTTAACCATTGATGATTTGAAATATACTGTTTTGACTGGTCATTCTACTGTGAGTATTATTTAATGAGACAATACTCACTGTATTGTATTAATTGTTTTTTTCCTGTTTTTTTTTTTGTGAGTTTATTTTATATATGACTCGCCGACCCACACCAATCTTTATTTCAACCGCTTTGGTGTTGCATTTACTAATATTATTTCTTAGCGAATATCTTCGTCATCTGTATACCAAATTTTAGCTCGATCCGTCCAGTGGTTTCGGCTGTGCGTTGATATGCAGTCAGGACCAATGAGATATAAACTATAGATACGTTGCCCGTGCTCTGTAGTGGCAACATGATCATCATCTGCCTAGCCTTTTCTCAACCATGTTGGGGTTGGCTTCCAGTCTAACCGGATGTAGCTGAATACCAATATTTTACATGGAGCGACTGCTTAACTGACCTTCACAACTCAGCTACCACTGGGTAACACGATAACCTTTTTAGTAAGACTGGTTGTCAGACTGCCGAGCCACCGACTACTTTAACGACTGTCAAAGATCTACAAATGACAGCCGGGACCAACAGCTTAACGTGCTTTCCGAGGCACGGAGGAAACTCGGTATGTAATGGGTGGTCAGGGTCACCCATCCACGGATCAACCTAGGCAAGCGCGGCTTAACCTAAAAATCGACCTGAGTGGCTGTTATTATTTAGCCACGAGCTCCTCGAGCTGTAGTGGCAACATGAATGCAAGGTAATTACCGAACCTCCATTTAGTCGCGTACCAACCAGCGCCGGCGCCGCTGCTGGTACGTGACATTAAAAAAACTTGTGTGAATAACTTCCTCAAATAAAAAAATAAAAAATGTCGTCCAGTGTTTTTAGGAATTGTAAAAACCAAAAAACTTCAACTGTGAAAGATAAAAAAAGTATCATATCATGCGTAAATATCAAGAAAACTGTATTTTATATTATTCTTTTCGATGCCTTTTATTGGCGGCCTGAAGTGAGTCAATGAGCATGCACCACAGAGTGACAACGTACCTAATTAAAGAATTACTCTCAAGCTTCTTTCTCGATATTAGCATTAACACACAATATGTAGTCTGTTTCAAGTACAGACTCGCCATTTCGCATTGAATTTAGGAGAAAATACAAATTATTTAAAACTATAAATATGAATCCAATGTAAGGTAGATTCAAAACTTTGTTCTTGACTATGACATTCTCACCTACTGCCCATTCACGTAGCAGTGCTACGCTGTTTCGCATCATTTCTTTGTTTTCAAGTGCGTTTTTTTTTAATTTAGCTATAGAATGCCGAAAAGAAAGAGTGATAAGCGCGATAATTTTAGTTATTTAAATAAAAAACTATAACGCGAAATAAAACGTAGGCGACGTACTCGCTATTATGACAGTGCATCGTCGTCGGATGGTGATTTACCTACGCCTTATAACCAATCACAATTAAACAATCACCTATCTACCCTCGCATCAAATAAAACCATAATAATCACTGGAGACATAAATATTAATCTAATATACAATGAAAATGAGCAGTCACACGAGCGTACAAACAGACTTAATTACAATACAATCTCAATATGTTAGCAATGCATGGTCTACTCCCGGGTCACTCGCTTCCCACGAGAGACAAAACCTGTCTACACCGTCGAGGTCTGCTCCGCTTGGGAGGAGCACCGCCGTGTCCTCGTAGCGGCGATTGGCGGCGGTGACCTCTCGCGCCCGGCCCTGGTTCAAGCCATGGTCCGGGGCGAGAGGGAATGGGAAGCCGTCGCCTCCTTCTGCGAAGCAGTCATGCTAGCGAAGGAGGCGGCGGAACGTGAGAGGGAGAGAACCTCCTCACGTCCCAGCCGCCGCGGGAGAAGCACCGGGCGTCGGGGGCCACGCCGTTATGGCTCTCGGCCACCGTAGGCGCGGGCCTGTGGACGGCGAGTAATGGGCTAGCTCGCCGTCCGTCCGTCGTATGACGACGGGCAGGCCGTGTCGACGGCGCGTTCGTGTTCCACGCGCGCCTCAAAGAGATGTCAGCAAATGGGAGGGGCCCGCAAGGGCCGGTGCCTGCCAGGGCTGCGGGACTGTTCGAAAGAGATACCGCGGCCCTGGAACATAAAGGGCCAATGAAGGAACATGGGTGTTTTTTAGTCAGTAAGAGTCTGACACTCCCTTCCGCTCCGCCCAGAGCGGGAGGAGTCATTTGATGATTTCTCACCCTCCAAAAAAAAAAAAAAAGAGACAAAACCTGTCTTGACCACTTCTTAATAAAACTCAAACCTGGCAACCAAACTGCAACCATTGCAGTTATTCACACGACCATTACTGACCATTTCATGACTTTCTTAAGAAACTATACTAACAAAATAAGATGCTCAAAACCAAAAACAGTTTTTAATTCGGAGATGGCGCTTGAGCTGCTTAAAGAGAGTAACCTATCGGACTTATTAAAACTAGATAACCCTAACACCCTTACTAATAGCCTAATCGAAATACTACAACACTGTGTCACACTCAGTACAATTACTATGAATATACCTTTGAAAAATAGAATCCTAAAACTATGGATGACAATTGGCTTGTTGCGCTGTATTTTAAATAGAAATAGAATGCAAAAGAGACTTAGGCTTGACCCATACAACGAGGTGCTAAAAATCACATACAAAAGGTATCGTAATTACTGTTGTACCATTATTAGAAAAATAAAACGTAAACATGACAGAGATCCACTTTCTAAAGCACACAGAAAACCTAAAAAAACATGGGCTATCATTAACAACATCACACAACGCAAACCTAAAAAAACAAATAATTCGGAACTGCTAGATAAACTCACTACCCCACAAAACTCTGTGGACAAGGTAAATGACTACTTCTGTAACATAGGCAAACTTCTTGCTGAAAACATCACAACTTCACAGTCCTCAGCAGGCAATAATATCAACCCTGACTCATTCGCGGCAGACAGTCCTTTGGCCACATCTTTTGTTCTTCTCGACACAGACCCCGACGAAGTTCGTGCCACTCTAATGAGCTTGAAATCGGATAGCGCCCCCGGTTGGGACAAAATACAAGTCAGCTTTCTAAAATCAGCACACGAACAAATTGTACCAATTATAACCCACTTAATTAACATATGCTTCAAGCAGGGACTTTTCCCGGACGCTTTGAAAGTAGCCCTTATAATACCTGTTTACAAGTCTGGGGATAAGTCTGACCCGTCTAACTATAGACCAATTTCGATCCTACGGTCCATTTAAAAAATCCTTGAGAAACTCATCAACTCACGCCTAATTTCTCTTCTTTTTTGCTACTGTAATTGTTTGGTTTCATGTTGTATTTTATTTAGTCTTTCATGCATAATTTTATTTTAATTTTTAGCTCTGTGTTACTGACATTTAAACTTTTGACATTTTAACTTTAAATATTGACATTTCTCTTCTTTTTTGCTACTGTAATTGTTTGGTTTCATGTTGTATTTTATTTAGTCTTTCATGCATAATTTTATTTTAATTTTTAGCACGTGTTACTGACATTTTAACTTTTAACTATTAACTTTTGACATTTCTAGTCTTTTTTTGCTACTGTAAATCTGTAATTGTTTGGTTTCATGTTATATTTTATTTGAATTTTTATGAATGTTGAATTAGATTATATAATACTGAATTTTGCTGTGCCCTGACAGGGTCTACAACGGTTCTTAGCTCTAAGCCTTTTGTTAACACGTTGTTTACCTTGTGGAACGCAAATAAATATGAATATGAATATGAATAAATTCCTATCCAAATATAAAATACTTTCGCCTTCTCAGTAATTTGGGTTTAGACAGGGAAAGTCTACTGAGGATGCAGTTTTGTCACTAACTTCTGCTCTGGTAGACGGTATAGATTCTAGAGCAAAGTGTCTAACTGTTTTTCTTGACCTCAAAAAGGCCTTTGACACAGTGTCTGTCCCCTTACTTTTACAGAGGCTTCAACGTAAGGGGCCCCGCTCTTGATTTTTTGAAGTTTTGAAGTCGTGAATTTTTATTTGAAAGTTTTGAGACGGTTGCGAGTTATTATACTTAGTAATGCAGATGAAGTTGGATTTTGAGGCATTCAGTGTGAGGAGACTATTGTTTAGCCAGGCTTTTTTTTTTTTTTTTGGTGGGTGGGAAATCATCAAATGACCTCCCGCTCTGGGCGGAGCGGAAGGGAGTGTCAGACTTTTACTGACTAAAAACCATCCATGTTCCTTCTTTTGCCCTTTATGTTCCAGGGCCGCGGTATCTCTTTCGAACAGTCCCGCAGCCCTGGTAGGCATCGGCCTTTGCGGGCCCCTCATGATTGCTGACATCTCTTTGAGGCGCGCGTGGAACACGAACGCGCCGTCGCCACGGCCTGTCGTCATACGACGGACGGACGGCAAGCTAGCCTATTACTCACCGTCCACAGGCCTACGGTGGCCGAGAACCATCACTACGTGGCCCCCGACGCCCGGTGCTTCTCCTGCGGCGGCTGGGACGTGAGGTTCTCTCCCTCTCACGTTCCACTTCATAAGTTAAGTACTTGCTGCTCGGATCTACCTGTGGGATTTTTCCATAGCATAGTACCTACATTATTCCTCTAGGAATTTAAGCTGTTTCTCTAGAAACAAATAGGTACTAAGCCGCCTATTGGGATTGCGTGTTTCTCACAAGGAGTCTCACTTCCCACCAAATAAAGGTGTATGTAAGTAAAATATTTATTTAGCTTGGAAAGCACGAACCAATCTTAATTGATGACGATTGTGCCACATATCACAGCCATACAGATCCACAACCTGGATGCTCGTACTGGCAACCAGCCCCAGCGGAATTTAGTGATGAGGAGGAGGTCCCGGCCCCGGTCATCACACTGTCGCCTACCGCCGACAACACCACGGCACAATTACACATACTGCCGCCGAGCTCCGCTACCGCCGCACTGCCACCCTCGCAAGTACTTACTGCGCCTGGCGTGGAATCTACCGCCGTACCTCTAGAACGGGCGATAGAAATTCAAAAGGATTTGGCAATTACACTAAACCACATTGTGACCTCTGACCTCTCTAAAGAGAACCGCAAGTAATTGAAAGACAGATATCTGGTACTGGTGAACTGCAAGTTTATAAAAGCGCCTACCCTCAATCCGGAGTTTTTTTTTTAATTTTTAATGGGCCTACTCTTGACCTCAATCTAGTCCAGTCTAGTCAGTAGTGTTAGTTAGTAGTGTAATGTCTAGTGGTCTAGTCTAGTGTAGAGATTCGAGTATCTCTAATAGAAACTCAAGCAAAGCGAGACAAGGGTATAGAAGGTAAGCAGGCACTTACATCCTGTGCTTTGTCCTCCATCAGCGAGGCCATTACTGCGCTGCTTTCATCAGGTCACAAAAACCCTGAGCTCCTCAAGCTATTGATGGATACAGCTCGAGTCCTCGGCGATATTCAGTATATGGACTCGATCTCACGACGTTCGTTCGTTCTTTCAACTGTCAAGAAGGAGCTCAAAGATCAGTGGGACAAAACCAAAATAGATGAAATGGTCTTCGACAATAGCTTAGCAGAAGCATTAAAATCAGCAAAAACGATTATAAAATCTGGAGCTGATATAAGGTAATCTACAATGCAGTCTATGGCTAATAATCCGGCCAAGGCAGTCAACAAGCCTTTAAACTACCGAGCCCCTCCGGCGCGTCGCCGACAGTTCCCACCGCCACCGCCGGGGGGCTCGAGATATGCGCGGGCGGCACCATCAAGTCAGACTCAGAGGCAGCAGACGAGGACGACGCACAACAACCCTCTCAGAACATTGTCACGTCAGCCGCAAGCAGCTCATCGACGTTAGAGCCGGTAAGCCCCGCGGGTCGTCTTTCGTTTTTCTATGAACAGTGGTGTTTATTGACTACTAACCCTGTTATACTCTCTTGGATTTCTGGCTATAAAATTATGTTTTCTGACCCTGTTATTCAAACAACCGTTCTATCAGAGCCTATTTATTCGCAATCCGAATAAAAGGATTTTAAAGCATCAATACAAGATCTTATTAGCACTAGGGCAGTGTCCTTATATCAACCATGCGCAGTTCAATACATATCCAGTATATTTCTTGTTCCTAAGCCGAACGGTAAACAACATTTCATATTAAATCTAAAACAATAATTAAATAAATTTATTCCAACTTAACATTTTAATCTTGAAGATTTAAGAACAGCTTTAAAACTTTTATCAAACAATTGTTTCATGTAAACAATTGATTTAAAAGATGCCTATTTTTTAATAAGCATACATCCCAACTCAAAAAATACGTTTACGTATTTACGTTTGGCAATCTGTACGAGTTTAACGTGTTACCGTTCGGCTTAAACACTGCTCCGTAGATTTTTTACGAAAATTCTTAAACGAGTCGAAAAGTTACTAAGGTCTTTGGGATATTTATCTACATTTCATTTGGATGATTTATTTTTGGTTGGTCAATCGTATACTGACTGTTTACAAAATGTGAATGACACAAAAACAATTATTAAATTCGTTAGGATTCATCATCAACACAGAAAAGTGTTCTGTTGTGTCTACTAATTGTTGCAAGTTCTAGGAAATATTATAGATTCAAAAAGATTTGAAGTAAAATTACCTGACGAACAAAGAAAAAAAAACAAAAATATTGAAACAGAATTACTAAGAATTAGGAAACTCAAACGATGTGAAATAAGAGATTTTGTACGCTTTATCGGCCTTCTAATATCCGCATGTCAGACCGTAGACTACGTCTAGCTTTATACCAAAGACTTTGAGAGGTGTAAATATTTAAACCTCAAAGATGATGAAAACTACGATAAGTTTATGAACTTACCAATTGAGTTATCTCCCATCTTTGGTGGCTTAATGCGATAAAGGAATCAGTGTGTAAAAATAAGGTTGACACATATTCCTTTAAAATATTTAGTGATGCCTCAACAACGGGTTGGGGCGCCGCCTGTGGTGACGAGACTGCCAGTGGACCTTGTAGTACACATGAGCAAACTCTTCATATTAATTATTTGAAAATACTTGCAGCTTTTCTTGAGCTTGAAAGTGTTTGCATAAGATTTGAAAAATTGACAAATTTTGTTACGTTTTGGCAATACAATGGCAATATCAAACATTGATAGAATGAGTGGCATACAATTTACCCATTTGACCGATATTACGAAACAATTGTGGAAATGGTACGAAACGCGCAAAATTATGTTCATGCTGATTATATACGTTCTTCTGATAACATAGTTACGGACACAAAATTTCTCGAAATTGCTTTTATTAAACCAACGCAACACTTTCGGTGTCCCTTGCATTGACTTGTTCGCGAGCAGAACAAATCATAAATGCGATATATATGTTTCTTTTCACAGAGACCCTGACGCTTATGTAATTAACGCGGTCACTATACAATGAACAAATTTTAACTTTTACGCGTTTCAACCAATTTCTATTATTTTAAAAACTTTGCGTTCAATTATTAACGACAGAGCCACTGGTATTGTCGACGTGTCAAAATGGCCAACACAGCCCTGGTACCCTCTTTTAAAAGACTCTTCACATCAAAACCACTATTTTTGAAGTCGAAGGGTGATATAATTATTTCTCAAATTACACTGGTTGCCGGGAGGTTGTCCGGGCATCTCTTCTTCGAAGAGGAATTCCACAGCCAGTCATAATGCTAGCATCTTTGTCAAATAACAATGTCAAGTATGATACTTGCCTTAAGCAGTGGTTTGCGTACTGTCACGAAAACAACATAGATAAAAAGCTGCGACATCGAATATTCTTTGTTTTCTAACGCAATGGTTTAGTACCGGAGCTCGATATGGTACCCTAAATACTACTTATCGTTGTTACTTTGACACGATATAGTAAACAATGAATTTATACAGAGA
Organism: Eurois occulta; assembly: GCA_950022335.1. Taxonomy (NCBI): domain Eukaryota; kingdom Metazoa; phylum Arthropoda; class Insecta; order Lepidoptera; family Noctuidae; genus Eurois; species Eurois occulta. The sequence goes on along the minus strand of OX465480.1, from coordinate 3,362,141 downwards.
TTATTCAAGGGAAACTTTCGAAAATTAATAACCCTTCTAGACAGACTTTTTTTCGAGTGGGAAATCATCAAATGACTCCTCCCGCTCTGGGCGGAGCGGAGGGAGTGTCAGACTTTTACTGACTAAAAACCATCCATGTTCCTTCTTTTGCCCTTTATGTTCCAGGGCCGATCTCTTTCGAACAGTCCCGCAGCCCTGGCAGGCATCGGCCCTTGCGGGCCCCTCATCATTGTTGACATCTCTTTGAGGCGCGCGTGGAACACGAACGCGCCGTCGACACGGCCTGTCGTCATACGACGGACGGACGGCAAGCTAGCCCATTACTCACCGTCCACAGGCCCGCGATAGAATGCAGACCTTAGGTATCAAAAATCCATGTTGAAAATATGTATTATCAAATCTGATTCAGGGTTTATTATTAAAATGACTGATTTAATTAAAACTTCAAGTGTTCCTTACAACCAGTGTTTTCCTTGCCGTATTTTTGCACAAATGCCGCAAATATGCCCTGCTGGTACTCTTCAAGTTTATCTTGATAGAACCAATCAGATACGTCAAGACCACCAATCATTATTTATTTCATTTAGAAAACCAAACCGAGCAGTAACATCGCAAACTTTGAGCAAATGGGTAATAAAGCGTGTTACAAAAAACTGGCATTGATATCTCACTGTTTACTGCGCATAGCACCAGGCACACAGCCACTTCTAAAGCTTATAGCCTAGACGTTATATGTAAAACTGCCGGGTGGAGTTTAAATTCTACTTTATTTGCCAAATATTATAATAGAATAATTTCAGACGATACGTCTACTACTCAAGGTGATTTTGTCACTAGTGTGTTAAATTGATAATATTAGATATCTTAATTACTATAGTATTGTTATCATTGAAAAGCTATGAAATTATGTGATTGACTTAAATATAGTTATGAAATATAGTGAATATTTTATTGTTTCCTTCAGTCAAACTTCTTAAGCATAGATACATTATGTAACTATGTAATTGATTATATTACACTAATTAATACTATCTCTCAACATCTACATGTGTGGTAATGCTAATATCGAGAACGAAGCTTGAGAGTAATTGATGATTAAACGAACTTACCTGTACGTGAAGTTCAATCACAATTACTCGAAGAGCTTCGTTCGAAGATATTAGCATCCCTCCCTCCCAGTCATGCTGAATCCCTAGTTGTGAAATAATTATAAAAATAAAACAGCTCAGCAATCCTAACTAAATGAGCAGTAGGTGAGAATGTCATAGTCAAGAACAAAGTTTTGAATCTACCTTACATTGGATTCATATTTATAGTTTTAAATAGTTTGTATTTTCTCCTAAATTCAATGCGAAATGGCGAGTCTGTAAGTGAAACTACACGTATGTTAATGCTAATATCTTCGAACGAAGCTCTTCGATTAATTGTGATTGAACTTCACGTACAGGTAAGTTCGTTTAATCATCAAATACATATATTTTTCTCTCTCTAACAACAGGAATTCTGTAGGTGACATTTAATGTTCTTTCCCTTTCTTCGAGCCTCTAAGTAGCTACCTAGCTGTTTTCACGACACTTCTATTTATATTACGCCATTGGTCAGGACAAACGATGTTATAAGTAAGTTTGATGATAGATGTTTTAAATTATAATAATACAGACTCATAATCATCATTCTCTTGCCCTTATCTCAGTTAATTTTCATTCATTTACAGACTGTGGAATATTTGTTTGTTTTGAAAAATTCTTTATAGACATAAAAATATACGTAGCTGTAGAACTTAAAAATAAAGAAACTGTTACACTAATATACTGACAAACACTTTCACAGGCTAGGAACACCTTTAAAAGTATTATGATTATAATGGTTACAAACTTATCACAGCATGACGCATTTGTCAATTAATCCTTAACATTATTAAGTATATGAAATTATTGTAATAATTTCATTTTTATTAAATGAGGGGGTAACAGCCATGGTCCGGGGCGAGAGGGAATGGGAAGCCGTCGCCTCCTTCTGCGAAGCAGTCATGCTAGCGAAGGAGGCGGCGGAGCGTGAGAGGGAGAGAACCTCCTCACGTCCCAGCCGCCGCGGGAGAAGCACCGGGCGTCGGGGGCCACGCCGTGATGGCTCTCGGCCACCGTAGGCGCGGGCCTGTGGACGGCGAGTAATGGGCTAGCTCGCCGTCCGTCCGTCGTATGACGACGGGCAGGCCGTGTCGACGGCGCGTTCGTGTTCCACGCGCGCCTCAAAGAGATGTCAGCAAACGGGAGGGGCCCGCAAGGGCCGGTGCCTGCCAGGGCTGCGGGACTGTTCGAAAGAGATACCGCGGCCCTGGAACATAAAGGGCCAATGAAGGAACATGGGTGTTTTTTAGTCAGTAAGAGTCTGACACTCCCTTCCGCTCTGCCCAGAGCGGGAGGAGTCATTTGATGATTTCTCACCCTCCAAAAAAAAAAAAAAAAAAAAAACAAAAAAAAAGGGGGTAACAGCAAATAATTAACTACGCGCTCAGCGTAGGCAAGGCTAGGTTCAAGCGGTAGCTCAAATGATCGCGCGTGGCCACAGCGATGTACGAGCTACCGCGTCTCCCTTGCGCTCTTCTGTGTACGGCGAGAGCGAAGAAGCGCTGGCGCTTCGTACGGGCTCAGCTACGACGCGTTATCAGTATTCATTTACCAGACCGTGGGCACAGTATAAATATATACTTTTTTTTTTTTTTTCTCTCGCGCCCGGCCCTGGTTCAAGCCATGGTCCGGGGCGAGAGGGAATGGGAAGCCGTCGCCTCCTTCTGCGAAGCAGTCATGCTAGCGAAGGAGGTGGCGCAACGTGAGAGGGAGAGAGCCTCACGTCCCAGCCGCCGCGGGAGAAGCACCGGGCGCCGCGGCCACCGTAGGTGCGGGCCTGTGGACGGTGAGTAATGGGCTAGCTCGCCGTCCGTCCGTCGTATGACGACAGGCCGTGTCGGCGGCGCGTTCGTGTTCCACGCGCGCCTCAAAGAGATGTCAGCAAACGGGAGGGGCCCGCAAGGGCCGATGCCTGCCAGGGCTGCGGGACTGTTCGAAAGAGATACCGCGGCCCTGGAACATAAAGGGCGAAAGAAGGAACATGGGTGGTTTTTAGTCAGTAAGAGTCTGACACTCCCTTCCGCTCCGCCCAGAGCGGGAGGAGTCATTTGATGATTTCCCACCATCCAAAAAAAAAAAAATTTGAATATATACAGTATTGTTACTCGGCCCTGTCCTTGAAATAATTACCAATAGTCGGGCGGTACCTAAGCACGCGATAGGGCTGCAAGCCGCGCCTACAGTATTTTAATTTCAAATAATTCGTTGAGTTTCTTTCTAGATTTGTGATTGTAAGTATTATATTTTTTTAATTATAAAAATGAAATGTGTTGTGAATGAATTAGAAAGTGTTCAATAAAAACACAAGTTGTGTCTTTTGATTAGTAGATTTAATAAAAAATATAAATTTGAGGCTGAAACATATTTGCGCCTCAACTGAGACGTATGGAAAGCTTTATTATTAAATTGAATAGTACAAAAAATCCGCATTCGGATAAAAAGTTTAATTAAAAATACTTTTGGAAAACATAGACAAGGAGGAGCAAAGGGAATATCTTTCACTTGGTTAAGATATTTGACATGCATCCTTACAGTACCCAGTCTCTACGTTCTAGTCCTTCTAACTAATCTCAAAAAGTACATACACGAATATGAAACGAATGAGGAAAGACTGGTCAGGGAGAGTACACGTAGGAAAGATTTGAGAAATAAGATAAGTCCTCATTTCAACATTGTGAAGCATAGTTCACAATATCAAGCAGTGCAATTATTCAATAAGTTACCATTACAATTAAAAAGCTTAATTTATACATCTTCATTTAAAACAAAGCTTCAAGCATTTCTACTGGATAAGTGTCTCTACTCCGTTGACGACCTGTAATATTGTGACCATACGCTTTTTCCCCAGTCTACTTAAGTAAGGTCCCATTTTACTGAACCGACTGGTAGTATTGTCCTTTTGTATGTTATAGACATTAATTTATTTTGATTGATGTGCTATTATTTATATTAAGCTGACATTGAAATATTATTTTTGTTTCACAATTTTAGTTGACATTGAATAATTTTATTGTATTTTTTTTAATCATGATATTAGTTGTAATTTGGATTTGATGTGAGATAATAATTATGTTGTTAATTTTTCATTGCGTTACATGCAGAATGTTTTTTACCGTGTTATTCATGTTATTTCAAACACAATGTAAGTTGTGGCTATATAAGAACAGCCGCTCGGGTCGATCTTTAGGTTAAGCCGTGCTTACCTAGGTTGGTTCGTGGATGGGTGACCACCCATTACATACCGAGTTTCCTGCATGCCTCGGAAAGCACGTTAAGCCGTTGGCCCCGGCTGTCATTTGTAGATCTTTGACAGTCGTTGCAGGTAGTCAGTGTCCCGAAAGTCTGACAACCAGTCTTACCAAAGGGTATCGTAATTACCTAGCACTAACTGGGTTGCGGAGGTCAGATAAGCAGTCGCTTCATGTAAAATGCTGGTATTCAGCTGCATCCGGTTAGACTGGAAGCCGACCCCAACATAGTTGGGAAAAGGCTAGGCAGATGATGACTGATAAATAAACTAAATAATTACTATTTAGCTGCGTATATGAGGAAAGGCTAGGTAGATGCTGAGACTATAATAATTATGTAGTTTCGTTTATTTTTTGCAGATTCCACCATTATTAACAGCACTGTGGTATAGCATTTGGTGTCTGAAATCAGTGTTATTGCTTATGACATTGAACCTGCTGTGTGAGAAATTCTACAGGGCGATGATAAGTGTTCAAGATTCATGCGCATTTCTTTTGACACAGAATTGTACAGGTATTTCTAACCCCATTTTTTTGTATGGAAATATCCTCCGTCCGGGTGGGTGAAAGGGATCTACACTTATCTCCATATCAGCAGGAGACAGAACAAAATAAGACCAATAGACACAAAAGGACGTTTACTACTGGGATGCAGTTGCAGTTGCTTAGCACCATGGATAAATGTTTTCATTAATATTAATGGGTACTTTGACTCTACCCTCGCACTTTCCCACGGCCAGATTACAGCTCACTTAAACATGCGGGCTGCGACGCGTTCTTTATGAAGCGTGCGCAGAACACAGCTTGCCGCCGTCCCAAACATGTATTACTAGATTTTGCCAGCGGCTTCGCTCGCGTTAATTTAGGATTTGACAATCAATTCGCTGAATCCATATGAATAAAATTACGGCACTTATCAACAAAAACATTTTTTTTTCTGTCTGTCTTTATGTCTGTTTGTTCCGGCTAATCTCCAAAACGGTTGGCTCGATTTTGACGGGACTAAGAATTAAAGTTAATTTAAAATAACAGAAAAATAATTAAGGTTCCGTGCAAAAAAATTTAAACCCTTGAAATTGGTAATAAGTATAACAAAATACGATTCAAAAAGGGAAGTAATATTTTTTTTTAATAATATCACGCGAACGAAGGTACCTAATGGGCAACAGCTAGTACAACATATGGCGGCTTGAATGATGTAACCAAGGTTTTGTAAAAATATTCTGATTTAAAAGAGTGTCCATCGAGTTTCTTGCCCGTTCTTCTCCATAGAGATTTACGTTAGGGAATGGACAACTACAGTACTTTCACAGTTTTTATGCCTTGTGACTGGGACTGTAGCTACATTTCATTGTTGTCTTTGTTTCGACAATTCAAAAGTGCCTGTTACTGGCCTACTTGAAATAAATGCTTTGATTTTGATTTTTGATTGTGCTTGAAAGTCAAAATTATAGTTTTATAAGGTTAGTACTGTCTACTAAGGACATTATTTTCAAACAACAACCGCCATTTATACGCCAGGCCGGGTAGTTTTGGGAATGCCCTGTATCTACGTGTTGCATTCTGAATGACTAGATAAATTGAAATTGAAATTGTTTATTGAAATAATTGAAATACAAAATATTTACAATATGGCCTTAAAAACAATAGGTATACAATAATTGGATTCTACCTGAACTAGGAATAAACTTGTATTTCAGGTAACTCACTCAAAGTGCTTTTTACGACAGATAACTAGTAAATAACTTATCTATAAATATAATACATGACGGAGGAGGACCCTCTCCATCATCATTAGCACTCATCGTTGGTCCTCTTATTAACTGTGGGCGTCAGTGGGTAGTGTTGGAAGAAGAGAACAGACTCGTTTACACAATAAAATTATAATTCTGATCCAATAATTACTACACAGATAGTAGATTAGACTGATAGTCACGTATAGCTAAGTAGGTACTAGGTACGTATCGCAGAACGCGCGATGGTTTAGTGGCGCACGCGCCGCCCGCCAACCGAGAAGTGCCGTCCTTTCAAACTCGATGGCGCGCGCCCCACCAACTCCATCGAGCGCCACCAGATGGCGCTGGCGTACCGGATACGTCTCGATTGCGACATACATAATTATTATGGTTCTATTCAAAGTAAGAAAAACAGCTTGTTTAGCCAACTTCTCTGCAACGTTCTATTATTTTTACAATTAAGCATCATCATCTTCCTGCCCTTGTCCCATGTTATTTGGGGTCGGCGCAACACGTTTTTTTCCTCCATTCTCCTCTGTCAACCGTCATGCTATCATTTACTTCTTTATCTTTCATATCATTCCTCACACAATCCATCCATCGTTTCTTTGGTCTTCCTCTCCCTTTCCATCCATCAACGTTTATATTCATCACTCTTTTAGTCACATGCGATTCGTCCCTCCTCATCACATGTCCGTACCAAGACAGTCGATTCCCTTTCAACTTTTCTGTAACTGGCGCAACTTTTAAACTTCCTCTAATATACTCGTTCCTTACTTTATCCATTCTTGTCACACCACACATGCACCTCAACATTCTCATCTCCGCTACATGCAATCTTTTTTCATCCATCATCTTCACAGCCCAGCATTCTGATCCATACAGTACGACAGGTCTAATCACGGACTTGTATATTTTCCCCTTTAACTTGAGGGGCATCCGTGGGTCGCAAGTTGTTTCAGTGACCTGTCGCCATTTCATCCATCCTGAGTTGATCCGGTGTGTTACGTCTCGGTCTACTTCGCCATCCCCTTGGACAAGTGACCCGAGGTACCGAAAATCGGAACAGATCGGCGTGGGCGTTCCGGCAACGGTTATGGGCACAAGACTGGAGAGACCGCCGAAATCACAGAATAGGTATTCTGTTTTGGTCCTATTGACTTTCAGGCCAACATTCCCCAGTCTTTGCCACCACACCTCCAATCTGCTCTGGACCTCTAGCCCACTCTCGGCAACCAACACAATGTCGTCGGCAAACAGCATACACCAGGGCGCCTCTTCCTGGATGTCCGACGTAAGTGCGTCCATTATCACCAGGAAGAGGTAAGGGCTTAGAGCCGACCCTTGGTGCAAGCCAACAGCCACATTGAAGCTGCCGGTAGTGCCCGCTGTAGACCGGACTTGGGTACTACATCTACTGTACATCGCTCAGATCAACTGCACATACTTCCCAGGCATACCTTTCTCTTTCAGGGCCCACCACAAAACTTCACGAGGTACCCGGTCGTATGCCTTTTCGAGGTCGATGAACACCATGTGCAAGTTTTTGTGCCCACTTCTGTATTTCTCGCACAGCTGGCGGATGGCAAAAATGGCATCCGTCGTTCCAGGCATAAAACCGAATTGATTTCGTGAAATTTCACTCTCTTCTCTCAGTCGTCTTTCAATAACTTTCTCCAAAACTTTCATACTATGCGCCATTAATTTTATTCCTCTATGGTTATTACACTCCAGTACATCACCTTTATTTTTAAAGATGGACATTTATATTTACAGTTAAGCATAACAAAAAAATCCAGGTCACGTTTACTTTGTGTCTACAGAGAAAAATGCTGTAATTAAATTGAAAAAATGTACCTAATGATTGTATTATAATTTGTGAATACTAAAACCGGCCAAGTGCGAGTCGGACTCGCGCACGAAGGGTTCCGTACTATTATCTATAAAAACGGCAAAAAAATCATATCTGTTGTATGGGAGCCCCCCTTAATATTTTTTTTTTAAATTTTTAGTATTTGTTGTTATAGCGGCAATAGTAAGACATCATTTGTGAAAATTTCAGCTTTCTAGCTATCACGGTTTATGAGATACAGCCTGGAGACAGACAGACAGACAGACAGACAGACAGACAGACCGACAGACAGACAGACAGCGAAGTCTTAGTAATAGGGTCCCGTTTTACCCTTTGGGTACGGAACCCTAAAAACTAATATTATTTTAAGTGCGACAATTTGAAGGTACCTAAAGGTACCAAAAACAAATCCAATTACTAAAAAGAAATTGTAAATAAAGTCGGCGCTCTCACTCATCATTGTAATCAATGGAATTGACATATCTTGCCTCAGGTAATTTCTTAGCGGGGCATTCTTGATCGCCTATTTTGTGGTTGCTTGGTTTTTTAAAACGCAAGCATGTTGCACACTGTGGCAGCTCAGCATTTTATTGCACTCCTTAGACTGATGACCTTGTTCTCCACAATGTCCACACGTATAGGTAGCCTCCCGACAAGTCTTTGCAGCATGTCCATACTGTTGACATTTAAAGCACCTGGTCACAAGTGTAAAATCCCTCACTGGGCAGGATGTGCTGGCAGTAACTTCAAGAATAAAGTTACACGTAGGTCCTTCCTGTTTACCCGACTGCTCATAAATGAAATCGTAGACTTCTTGATAACTTAAAATGGTCTGAACTCCTATAACAGCAATTCTTGGTCTTCTCTTATGGTGTTCTTCCATTTTCAGGCCGGAACTACTTAGCTGTGACAATTGTCAAAGTTTTTCAATATCGTCTTTTGTCTCCGTGCTGACAATAACGGCCCCGTTTCGGCCGGACTTTAACATTAATTTAATCTTCTACTTAATAAAACATCTTTAATTTATTAGTTCAGCCTAACCGTTATAGCAATGTACAGTCGCCAGCACATCAAGTTACGACGAACTTTTTGTTTTGTGTAATCCTCGAACGTGCAATTTCATTTGTTTCGGGCATATTATTTTTTGGATCATAGTTTTTGTGTCGTCACTAGATTTTAAACTATCTGTTGGATAAATTGCTATAGAGCTGAGGTTATTTAGGCACAATTAGTTATTCTTGTTGGTTTTGACCATGTCAGCAAACAAAACTTTTCTGCAATAGTTGTCTTGATGCAGTTTTCTTGAATGCTACCTTGAAGTGTTTGTTGGAAATTTTCAAGGCAATTTGTGAGCTCCTGTTTTTCTTCCAACACTTAAGCAGAATTTTGAAATTCTTTGGTCTTGAGTCTCAAGTCCTGGTAGTAAACTGCCATTTGTGAAACGCTGTGTACTAACTTGCGCGAAAGGGCATTGATCCTTAGCTTTTGTTCGGAGTTCAGTTTTCCTTCTTGAGCAATGAGACAGACTTCATCCAGGCATCTGCTTTTAATCTTCCTTCTGCCGCATGGTAAGGTGTTTGAGGTTCGTCGAAGAGCTACTGGGAGGTGGATTACTCCGAGGGCTGTTTTCAATATTTGACATATTTAGTTTGTTCTTAGATATTTCTCATAACTAACTAATTTTTAAATGTTTTTTTTTATATTGTTTTATATTTAAAAATGTATTAAAATTGGGAAAAAATGAATAAAGGGAATAATAATAATATCTTGGGACAACCAACACACCGCCATCTGATTCCAAACTAGGCAGAGCATGTACTATGGCAACCAGACAACTGATAAACATACTTATATATTTCTAAATACATACATATTATAGATAAATTACACCCAGATACAGAACAAATAATCGTACTCATCGCACAAAGATTTGTCCTGTGTGGGAATCGAACCCACGACCTCCGTCCTAGCAGTCAGGGTCACTAACCACTAGACCAACAGGCCAATCAAACTACTTGTTATTCACCAAAGTTAATCACAAACTTAGCACAAAAATGCGATTCAATAACTAGGTCACAGACCACTTTTTTTTTTCTTTTGGGGGGTGGGAAATCATCAAATGACCCCCCCCGCTCTGGGCGGAGCGGAAGGGAGTGTCAGACTCTTACTGACTAAAAACCACCCATGTTCCTTCATTGGCCCTTTATGTTCCAGGGCCGCGGTATCTCTTTCGAACAGTCCCGCAGCCCTGGCAGGCACCGGCCCTTGCGGGAGGTCACAGACCACTCAAATACTATTTTTACGTCATGTAATAAATAAAATCGTAAAATTGTCACAAGGTGACTATTCATAATAGTAGGTACGTCTACGACCATTTTAAGAATTTGAACGTAATTCATATTATTATCCTATTATGATTCTGCTAAAGCGGCCATTTTAGACCCCCTGTTCTGTTTAAAAGAATCTTAAAAATTTATTCTGTACATATTACGGTCTTGACGGGGCGGGGTGTCTCAGCACAGGGGCATTGGCGGCGCCTCACATATGCGTGGACAACCGCGGGGAGGGCGCGGGACTCGGGGGTACCGAACCCGGCTACGCGACCGCCGATGCGCGCCCTACCACTCACTGAGCTCACAGACGCCGGCCACTCCGGACATTTCTTTGTACGGTCTTCACTAGTTTTTAATCGATGTTAATTGTGGTATTACACCTATATTTCATACAGTCCACTAGTTTCTTTATAAAGCCCAACCGAGTCTATTCAGGCATTTTTGTGTCGAATTAGATGTATATATTATGATGAGTGTTAGTTGTATTTAAGTACTAACAATAGTTTCCTAAGTTTTTGTATACTGACCTTTGGATCTAGTTGTCCCATAAATAAATTTGAATTTGAATTACAGATGGTGAGAAAAGTTTATGCAAGAATGTCAAACGTCTATATCGAGCGAGATTTGATAAGCTGAATGCCTGTCGGATTTTCTACCTTGATGCTTCTTTGCCGTTGAGAGTTATAGCATTACTTGCGAACTTTACCTTTGTTCTGCTGCAATTTGCGATTCTGTAATTAAATCTTAATGCTTTCTTTAAGTAAATAAACGATTTGGTATCAAAAACGTTTCATTTCTATTAATTAAACTTCGGTCAACCTACCCGAAACTGTTAGATTGTTCTAGCCAACCTTGAACCTAATGCTTTATAGATAGAGTTGGAAAGGAGATGGCCAGTTTTGGGCCAAAGTATGTACAGAAACGATATGTATATTAAAAAAGACTAGATTTTTTACTGATTAAAAATAACATGTAACAATAATAACTTTCTACCGGAATGAGCTAAAAATTATAATTTGAAATATGGTTTTAAATTGAATGTAGTTCTGAAACTAGCTCCGTAAACAAGCTGTCAGGTCATTACGAGTTCGTTCTAAAACTAGTAGTTCTAAAGAAGTTACTAAAAAAACGATATCTATTTTGTTTTAGCATTGGTCATGAACATTATAATCATTTATAAAAGAAAAAAGGACATTTGATGAAATTATTGTTGTTTTAGTAATAGTTATTTATTTATTTAACAATAACATCGTTCGAAATCGTGTATCGGTTAACTGTTTCAAAACGAAAAAATATCGATGTTTGTCAAAATGTCAATGTCACGTCACTCCCGTCAAGTCCCGTCATTCGTTTTCGTACTCGTGCGGATGTGCTTATTATTCGATTTCTGCTATTTTTCTGACGACTTTGGATTGATTTTACGGACTTGGACACCGATTGCTTATCGACTGGATAATAGTGAATTGCGTGAGTTGTGGTATCCCTACTGACCGTAGCAACGCTACTGGAAGTGTGCCTTTACATGATGAAGCAGTTCTTTCCATAATAAGGGCAAGGATTGTCGTCAAACAGTGGCAAGGTACCAAAATACCATCACACCTCCAGCACCATTCCTGTATGATATATTAATTGAGTATGAAAATGAAGATGAATAAAATATTGAAAAAATAACTTGTGTTTATTTTACCTACCTAATTCCTTTTTTGTGCTATGCAATAATATGCTAATAGTAACACATATGTTTACAAACAATTAAATCAATGTGTTTATTTGATTATGGTATTTTCAATACATTTTGGCGTTTTATAGGTACAATTCTTACCATCTGCCGCATAACCTAACCTAGTGACCCAAAAACTTATTTTCTTCCTAATTCCCATAGAATTTAAAAAAAATATCTTTCTGATATGAATATGTTTGTGTTTTATCTATTAAATAATACATAAATGATTACTGTTCATATTTGGCCCAACGATGTATGGATTTCTGGCGATCTCCTTTATTAAAGGAATTTCACAGATTGTAGTAGCTTGATGTGCTAGCATCTGTACAATAATGGTACATAGGCGAACTAAATGCCACAACACCCGTGTATCAGCAACACTGTGTAACGACTCAGCCAAAAGCTTATGTTTTAAATGCAACGAGTAAATGTAAATAGAACGATCATATAAGTAGCATGAGTACAGAAATTAAATAATTTTACATAACAAATTACTTAATATCTGTACGCCTGCTAATTTGCTTCATTTACATAATAGTAGCCTGTAATCCCCGAAGGGTTAGGCAGAGGTGTAACTAATTGTACACCCACAAACACATTTCGCCAGATACGTTTTGAGTCCTATGGAATATGGGGCAAGCCGTTTGCCATCCGGCCACAAACCCAGACTTCGTGGCTGCTACTGAGAAATTTTTGACGGAAAAACCGAATAACACTTTGCTAGACCTGGGAATCGCACCCAGGACCTCTTGTTTGGCAAAAGAGCTTGCGAACACTTTTTGTTTATTATTATAAAAAAGGAATTCGGTGAATTCAAGTATTTGCTTGTCATTCTATTCATATTCAGTCTAATATTTTATTCAAATCTGTCTCATTGAAAAGATCCACTTTTGTATAACTCTTTGCTTCGTCAGTTGTGAGTAAAGAGAATATCATGCTATGATCTTGAAAGTTGTCGAAATAACTTCGTAGACACATATTTGCAGTCGCGGTGCTTCGATGTTTTGACCAAAATATCGCATAAAGAATATATTTATAGCACCAAACAACTGTTCATCGAGTTGCGTGTCATCGTGGAAAGATATTTTGTATCAATCTACATATAAAGTTCTAAGTCCTGAGTGCCTGACTGACTGACTGATATATCAACGCACAGCCCATACCGCTGGTCCTAGAGAAATGAAATTTGGAGAGTGTATTTTTTGTAAAGAATAGGTATCGACTACGAAAGGGTTTTTCGAAATTCCCCCTAAAATGGTAAAATGGGGTGTTGAGTTTTCTGTGAAACTTTTTACTCTCGGGGTCGATTGACTTGAAAATTTGTGTCCATACTCTTCATTTAAAATCATGTAATTATTAAACGTGTATCACAGTTTTCCCAAAATCATCACCCAATTGAAAATTCTAAGTCCTGACTGACTGACTAATGCATCAACGCACAGCCTAAACCGCTGGTCTTAAAGACATGAAATTTGAAGAGTGTATTCTTTGTGAAGAGTAGTATCCACTAAAAAGGTTTTTTTTTAATTCCACCCCTAAGAGGGTAAAATAGAGATTAAATTTTGTGTGAAAGTTTTTACTCTCGGGGTCGATTGAATTGAAAGTCTACATAATCTTCAGTTAAATCATACTGCCTCGTTGGTCTAGTGGTGGCAAGCGCGACTGCTGAGCATGAGATCCTGGGTTCGATTATCGAGCGAGACTTAACAAGATAAATGCCTGACGACTCTTCATCGTTGATGCTACTGTACCGTTCAGAATGATAACAATGCTTGCTAACTATACTTTTATACTTCTGCATTTTGCGTTTCTGTGTCATGTGTTACTTCTTAATTGAATAAAGTTTATTTAATTCGAAACATAAATTTATTATTTTTCAAGTTCTTAGTTTTGAGCTGCTTCTTATGTTTCCCTCCCAGTGACACCGCCATCATTGTTAATAACAAAATATTCTATCTTGTAATTGTCATTTTCTCTATAGAAATGGTAGTCTTAAGATGAAGGGAACTAATTTTTTGAACTGTTTTTTAAACATTCGAGAGGTCATTAAGATCAGTTGAAAAAATTAATGGAGAGTTATTTTTTTATCGGCGGTTGGTAAATTAGTGCGACAGTAAAACTTAGCCAGTAATCCAAAAACAATTGACCGGTTATTTCGTCTTACAATGTCAGTACTAATAATACGTAAGCAGACTAATAAATAAATTATAAGCGATTATAATTTACTTATACTCTCAAGTTATTATGATTGTCAAAATTCATTCCGTTAATGTTCCTTCTTTTCACTTACAAACAAAAGCAATAACGTTATGAAGATTCTTATAAAATAATTTTAAGCTGACAGTTTTTTCATCAAGAATATGAAAAAATTATGTCCTTCAGAAAACACCATCGTTCATTTGCCCCAGTGAGTGTTACACAAAATGGAGACTCGGAACAGGAATATTGATACAGTAATCAGAATAAGCGTTAAACCTGAATTGAACAAACAAGTTGATAAAGATGTTCAACGAATTTTCTTTCCTCTGAATTTGATGCAAATTCTACTGTTCAATCCCAAATATCACATCAAGAACAATATAATAAATCCAAATAATGGTTTCAATAAGTTTATAATAATAAGTGGTGCGGTAATATTTGTGGCAACATATATCCATCATATACTAGATATACTGCTAGACCACAATGTCATACGATACACTCCAGTTAATTTCCTGATTTACGCATCTGTTTTCGATGTCACTTTCAAGAGTTTGGGATTCATCATGAACTTGACTATTAACTTGATTCACTCTAAGAAGAGTGTTTTATTTGTTTTGTACTTTCAAGAAGTGCATAGATTTATGAGTAATACCGCTGGTCTTAATCGTTTCATCATAAGGTCTTGGATGTGTGTGGTTGCAGTCTTCACGTTTTATATTTTTATGGTTACGTATGATAACTTATTCTTCTATAAGCCTCCGTGGAATGCCGTCTTATATACATTGATAATGGCGACTCTGGATTCAAATATAATTTGCGCAATAAGACTTATTAAGTTACTGTCTTATATAGTTGAACTGTGGAATATTCAGTTATTACTGATACAGAAGAATGGCTGCAGTAAACTACAGACAGAAAAAATGTTTCAAGCTTATTATCAGATATTAAAGTGCTACAAGTTTATCAAAAACATTTATCAACTACCAGTAAGCAATTTTGTGATATTAAACTTACACTGTCACTTACGGGATATCTTTCGTGATTGTTTATGATTTTGAGCTCCCGATATTTCGACGCTGTTGCAAGCGCCATGATTCTTATATTAAATATAGTGTATTATCTATGGCCATGATCGCGGGTTGACTGTTGGACGTAAGACTAGGCAATATGGTCGAAAGACTATAATAATATAGAGACCCTTCGGGGTAAATAATAAAAAAAAGCGGGTTGACTGGAGAATGCGGGTGGATGGAAAATAAATTGTTAGGAACAAAAAAATCAAACCGCGATCATGGCGCTTGCAACAGCGTCGAAATATCGGGAGCTCAAAATCATGAACAATCACGGAATATATACCGTAAGTGACAGTATAAGTTTAGTTTTAAACTGTGAAAGCTTAAAACAGTGTTTTGTGTTATTATTTTAAATTTGTGATTTTTAATGATTTCACGATTTCTTGTATCTTTTATGGCTAAAGATGGATGTCAAAATAAACCCGGCCTATTGCACATTCGCCGAAACGCAACGGCTAAACAGTTTTCTATCTGATTTTATCATTTCAAAATAATTTAAACTGAAGTAATTTTTATTGTGGTTAGGTAGGACTCTGAGTCTCTGACCAGACGCGCAGGAACCGACAAAATAGGAAGATATAACATACTATAATATAATATCTTGGGACAACCAACACATCGCCATCTGATCCCAAACTAGGCAGAGCCTGTACTATGGCAACCAGACAACTGATAAACATTCTTATACATTTCTAAATACATACATATTATAGATAAATTACAAACCTAGATACAGAACAAATAATCGTAGTCATCGCACAAAGACTTGTCCTGTGTGGGAATCGAACCCACGACCTCCGTCCTAGTAGTCAGGGTCACTAACCACTAGACCAACAGGCCAATCAATCAAGATGATGACAATGGTAGTCCCACTGATGTTTGCCACATTTTTCATATTATGAACTCCTTACCATAATCATTATTATTTACAGATCCTGTACAATTCTTTAGGAGTCTTCTGTCATAGTTTGATTAATTTTCAAGTTTTGATTGAATTCTGCAAAATTGAGTTTGCGACGAAGGCGGTAAGTTAAGCACTTGTGAGAGAATATTTCCATACAGTGACTAGCATAATAGCATAATCAGCCTATAATGTTCCCACTACTGGGACACACGGCCTCCTCTCTATGAGAGGGAATGGGCTATAATCCGTGTAATGTATCCGTGTTGCCGGTTTTTAGCAAGGTGTTTGAAAAAGTAATGCTTAATCAAATGCTCAATCATTTTAACACCAACAGAATCTTACACGACCAACAGTATGGTTTCACTAAGGGACGTTGTACAACTGACGCCGGTGTAACCTCCGGTCTGCGTGAGAAGTATCCCAAGACGCAATCGGATTTTTTTGTGACCTCCAAAGCATTTGATTGCGTAAATCACGACACATTGCTTTTAAAACTTGAGCATTACGGACTAGGTAAACTTGCACTTAGTTTGATAAAATCTTATTTGAGTGATAGACATCAACATGTTGAAATAAATGGTGTTAATTCACAGCGTTTAAAAGTAAAAATGGGGGTTCCGCAAGGGTCAATATTGGGTCCTTTCCTCTTTCTAGTATATATAAATGATCTACCCTATTTATTGAAAAACCAACCTCAAAATATGGTCTTATTTGCTGATGACAATTCCCTAATTTTCAAGATAAATAGACGGGCCCAAAACCTAGATGACGTAAATAATGCCCTACTTCAGGTCCATAATTGGTTCACAGCAAACAATTTAGTATTAAATGAAAAAAAAAACGAAATGCATAAGATTTGCTTTACCAAATGTTAAAAGTAACGAGTGTGATATATAGTATTGAATAAAGAGAAACTTGAATTCGTAGATAAAACCGTTTTCCTGGGGCTTACGCTTGATAAGGCTACAATGGGGTTCTCATTTGACATCTCTTGCGGGGCGCCTAAGTTCAGCAGCATATGCTGTTAGAAAAATCCGTCAATTTACTGATGTAGATACCGCTAGACTGGTCTATTTTAGTTATTTTCATAGTATAATGTCTTATGGCATTCTGTTATGGGGACGGGCTGCAGACATTGAGTCTATATTTATTCTGCAAAAAAGAGCCATCAGAGCCATATATATTCTTCGTAGGCGCATCTTTCATGGGGTACTGTTTGAGATGCTATAATAAAATTCCACAAAGTATTCTTGAACTGAATGAGACGCAATTTAAAACATGCATTAAACGCACACTATGTAAGCAAGCATATTACAAGTTGGACGCTTATATCTCTGATAAAAATGCTTGGCTCAATGCTAGTCCTGCTCCACATGGACAGGGGCGCATAAATGGATTATTGGATAGCATTAAATAGTATTGTTGGAGCTGCTGAAGATGGTACAACTATCTTTGCATTGTATAGATTCAATTTCTTTTGGTATTATATAACCGCATAGCCCATATTATGTGAGTACTGTGTACTAGAAAGCTATCATTCGCTGGAAACCTACGTCTTTTTTTTACTTGAATGTGCCCTGGCGGTTAAGTGTATGTAATGCTCACTCAAATGTCTCGCTGATGGTGGCGCGTGTGTCGGATCATTTAGTTCCCTTCAAAATGGTTGAGTTGGATGGTGCTGATACATGCGTCATGTTCATGAACGGGCGCTGTCAGTTGTGACTGGTCATCTCTTGGTTGCCACGGCTTATTTGAATTAATTATTTTATTTTTTAATTGTTCTTTTCTTTGTTTTCACTATGGACACTTTTAACGTGCACATCTTGCTACATCGCTCTCACATAATGTACCATCTCAACATGAATGATGTAACCAAGGTTTTGTAAAATATTCTGATTTAAAAGAGTGTCCATGGAGTTTCTTGCCCGTTCTTCTCCATAGAGATCTACGTTAGGGAATGGGCAACTACAGTAGTACTTTCACAGTTTTTATGCCTTGTGACTGGGACTGTAGCTACATTTCATTGTTGTCTTTGTTTCGACAATTCAAAAGTGCCTGTAACTGGCCTACTTGAAATAAATGCTTTGATTTTGATTTTGAATTCACAACGCGGGCCCAGTGCAGGACTGCAGGTTGGTAGATGTCACATGTCTTCGAATTTTTGGTTCTAGGACATGCCGGTTTCCGCACGATGTTTTCCTTTACTATTTTTGAGAGCAGTGGTGATGAAATATATTACACAAAGTAATTCGCCTGCCTGGGTTCGAACCCACGTCTTACTGTTCGTAAGTCGGGGCTGCCACCACTGGGCCACCGCTCTACAATGACTAAGAAAATAATAATTTCGTTTATTCTTTCCAGCATCCTTTCATGTCAATTTTAATATTTGTCTGCTTAGTAAAGAATTTTGTCTTACAAATCTTACTGGGTCTGGAGCTCGAGGCATTTTATGAAACTGTCAAGTGTGCACAAGATTCATGTGAACTTATGTTAGCATCAGACTGTACAGGTGAACAACTTTTGGATTTACTTATGCACATTGAAGCCCTGTAGCTAATTCAATAGCACTCGTACTACAGATGACTCAATATATTGACGTGACAACGTCTAATAAATCGATGAACGCCGGCTGCATTCACGAAAAAGTATGACTCATTGTCCCGTTACGCTCATTGTACGCCGCATCGATCTCTCTTCGACTCGATTGGCCTATGCGTCGTTGTCACGTTAAACTATCGTCCGTACTCGTAAATCAACTTTATAGACAACTAATTGTTTTTTACAGACGATCAAAAGAAGTTATGCAAAAATATCCAGCGCCTGCATCGTGTATCATTCAGCGAGATGACTGCATGTGGCCTATTCTGCTTAGGTGTTTGTTATCCACTAAGACTTCTATCAATTCTTACTAACTATACTGTTGTGCTGTTGCAGTTTGCTTTTCTTTAAAGTTTTAATATTATCTGCTAAGCCTAGTCCCAACTATCTCGGGGTCGGCTTCTAGTTTGACCGAGTGCAGCTGAGTACTAGTATTTCACACGGAGTGACTGCCTATCAGACCTCCAGCAGCCTATCCAGTACTTGGGTAATATGATACTCCTTATGATGACTGGGATGTCAGACTTTCAGGGTTTCCGGTTACGTTTATATTTCATAATAAAATAAATTGCATTGTAGTATATATTTAATCTATTCAGAATAAACCTAGAAAGCACTGACTGACTGTACAGTATAAAGAACCCAGTCAATCTCATTTGCGATTTAGATATTTAATAGATTTACAATGACGATTTAGATTTTTATCGCGAAAATACGAGACATTTTTAACCGACTTTAAAAAGGAGGAGGTTGTAAATTCATTTATAATCGATTAACTCGTCAAAATGTAGGGAACAGCTCATTTTTTTTTCGCGATTTCAGGTTTGGTCCCATAGTAAAAGTTGTTCATAGTGATGAGTACAATGACCTCTTAAGAGGTTTCTGGTGCTTTACAAATAACCCTGTATATATTTTTTATGTATGTTCGGGCATAATAATTACGTCATAATATGAACGGATTTGCAAAATTTTTGTTTTGTTCGAAAGAGGTTTATTCCGAAATGGTCCCATTTAATTTCTCCATTTGGTTGAGATTTGATTGCGATTTTCGGAAATATACAATGGAACTCTTCAATAATAGACAGCAAATCTGCCGTGATTGCTGCAATCGCTACGATGTTTGCTGTTTATGTTTTTGAAGTCGGTTTTATTTTTAGCTACAAAGTTTTTTTTTTGTATTGTGCAGTGTTGGCAAAAATTTTGTGATGTTACTAAGCTGCCAGGTGGTGCAATAAAAAGTGTCTATGTCCCATAAATGTGCCACAAATGTGGGCCCTTGTTATTTAACTATAGTAGACTAAGTACTGAAGTAAACTTAATTACTATTTTCAATTATTAGTATTTTAAATAAAATTACAAAAATAAAAAATAAACATTTCTACTTTTTACGTACCTACCTCCGAAAAAAGCGTTTTTGCGATAACATTTTTTATTCTTAATATTATTATCAAGTACTGTTATCAAGCAAAACGGATTTTTATTTGTGCTGTAATATAATATGACTCCTTGTAACTTAGTTTTATTCATTACTAGCTTTTTCCCGCGGCTTCGCTCGCGTTATTTTAGAATTAGATAGTCAATTTGGGTTGTACTCTGCTTGTAATTCAATCATATTTCGAAGTACTTTTTTCGGTATGTCCGTTTCTGTACACCTGACAACGTATATGCAAAATTTCAGGATGAACGGTTCACTGGGTTAGGCGTGAAAAGGTAACAAACAAACTTACTTTCGCATTTATAATATTAGTAAGATAAAATAAGAAGTAAAATGTTTATTTGCTTTGATTCAACAATTTTGTATTTCATCTATGATTTTTAATAAAAAATTATAACTGTTGTTAACATCGTACTATTCATGAATACAAACACAATACAAATTATAATTACCTATCAAACTTGAGTTATTCGCGTTTGAATCAAAATTTAATTAAACATACATCCATTGTCATTAATAACCTGTCTGCTCACGAGCAATTATATTATCAACAAAAAAGTTTTTCCTATAAGGGGACAATAATTTCATTAACTTGATTAGTGTCATTGCATTAGTATTTTTATCTTTGACAAAATCTGTTTCAAACAAAATAAGATCCACTGTATTACTTATGATTCAACATTGTTCAGTGCTATAATTCTTTTCTTTTTTTTATTATTATTTAAAGTACTTATTTATAGTTTGTAAAAACAGTGTTTAGTGTGTATTTTAAACTCAACAAAATGAAGTCAATGAGAAGAAAAATACATACCAAACTGCAAAATCATCGCGTGGAATTTTTCTTAAATAACTTCGTCGACGAGGATGTGCAATCGATGCTTCTACCTTTGAATCTGATGCAAACTATCCAGTTATGTCCAAAATATCACATTAAAGATAATTTTATAACTCCAAACGGCCGTTTTTCGAATTTCGTTTCTTTTTGTGGCACGATGAGTTTTATCTCAGTTTTTCTTTATAACTTTTACCACGATTGTTACTCGAATGCAAGGAAGCAAGTTCCTGTGATATTATTTACCTCCACCGTCAATTTAGTTTATTTCAGTTTTGGATTCTTAATGAATTTTAAACTAAGCGTGTCTCAAACAAACAAAAATATTCAGTTCGTTTTAAAATTTCAAGATGTTCACAGATATCTTAATAATAAGACCAGTTTTAAACACTTTACCATCAGTAACTGGTTAGCTGTCATTTTGCTCTTCGTAATTTTTGTCAGTGCTATTACTTCTTTTTGTGCGTACACTCGAGACCTTCAGCCATTATTTAAAGGTTTATTTTTAATTAGTTTTGACGCAAACATCGTCTATGCTATCAGACTTATTCAGCTGTTAAAAGATAAAGTTGATCTATGGAATATTCAAGCTCTTCAATATCGAACCATGGAGGATAGGGACAGAGAGGATCATTGTAAGAGAATGTTTCAGGCTTATATTAAAATATTGGACTGCTTTGACATCTACAGGGTTTCTTTTCAACAAATGGTAAGTGAAAATCATTTTACTAATGGAACTTGAAGCGATGGACTTAATCTTGTTGAGATGGGTGTGTGGAGTGATAATCTTACTACTATTATAACTACAAAAGTTTGAATGGATGTTTGCTACTCAATCACCCTAGAACGTCTAAATAAATCTGTATGTAAATTTGTCACAGAGGTAGATTATAGTCTAGAATAGCACATATGATACTTTTTTCCCGGTAGTATGATCCCTTGGGACAATAACCGAACTTAATGCGGGCGAAGCCGTGGGCATCAGCTAGTAATAGATAAAGTAAGAAATTAGCGCATGAGAGGAAGTTTTAAAGTGGGTCTTGTGACAGAAAAGTTAATAGAGATTCTTCTGTCTTAATATGGACTAGAGATGAGGAGCGAAAAAACGCGTGTGCCTAAAAGAAACATATAAACATTGATGGATGAAGAGGAAGAGGAAAACCATAGAAAAGATGGATGAATTGTACGTGGAATTATGAAGGAAAAAGGGGTAAATACAAGCGATGGTTGACTGGACAGAATAGGTACCTACAGAAAACGTGTAGCGCCGGTCCCAAGTTGCGTGGGACATGGACATGGAGATAATGATGAACTCAAAGCGGTGAATCATTTTCTAAACTTTTATTTATAATTTTCCAGATTGTGTTTCAAACTATCGAGTTGCTGAACCAATATCTCATAAGTATACAGATAGTTATTGAAGTTTTTAAAATAAGTCATTACCATTATGTAAGTATTTACACAATTAGCTTCTAAAAATATCTTTGTCATACCCAGAATTGATTCTAATTAGCGACACTATCAACTGGCGTAATAATATCGACGGGTTCGATTCCTGGCTAAGAATATTGATTGCTAAAATCCAATGATGTAGTTTTAGTTTTCATCAAAACGGGTCAGTTAAATTTTTGGATTAGAGCAGTTACTTCATAATTTATTTTTTTTGGGCAACAAGCCAGATAATTTCTAAAAAATCGCAGAACCGATACAGCTCAGTAAACATCCAGTTTTGACCCCTAGTTAGCGGGCCTTAATTTGTTGCTAATGACTTTTCTATTCGGTATTTGCCGACTCGCTCTTTGCCGATCTTTTTCATTTTCATATATTTCATTATTGTTTTGCTGACTTTTTCTGCAGTGCATATTTTTGCTTGTATTTTGCCAACTTTCGTTGTTTCACGTCTTACTTTTTCACGTTTATGGAATAGGTTGAGTTTCTTTGTTACCCTGATGTACTGATATACTATGTACATTCAGAAAATAATAACATTAGGACATGAAAAGTGTGCGGCATGAAGTATTTACAAATTATGCATTAATAAAAAATATTTGTTAGGATGTTCCTCCACTCGAATTCTAGGGTGTATTTTTGTTTATTTAAACTTCATGAACAGACGCCAGCACATCAAGCTACCCGAATCTGTCAAATTTTCACAATCAACCTTGAACCTTATGCTTTAGCGACAAAGTTGAAAATCAATGAAAGAAATTTTACAGATTTGCTGGCGTCTGTGCAATAGTGGTACGTAGGCGGAATTAATACCACATCGTATTCTCTACCAGTCAATCTTTGGGTTAAATAAGAAAACATTGTGTAAGGGTACAAAATAAACAGGGCTGCGGGACTGTTCGAAAGAGATACCGCAGCCCTGGAGCATAAAAGGCAAAAGAAGGAACATGGATGGGTTTTAGTCAGTAAAAGTCTGACACTCCGTTCCGCTCCGCCCAGAGCGGGAGGAATCATTTGATGATTTGCCATCCAAAAAAAAAAACAACAAGGTACAAAATAAATATAAAAAATACTTCTTGTTTTCGAAAACTTAATTACTTGTATTGATACTAATCCATATACCAAACACACTACTACTACACTACTACCACACCACCACCACCACCACCACCTCCACTACTTATCCATATCCATAGACCTCAAAGAAGCACAACTGGACGCCAGCACGGCACAGGATCGTGCGAAGTGGAAACTGCGGACAAGGAAGGCCGACCCCAAGTAAATGGGATAAGGTCTAGCACGGATGATGATGATACTAATCCATATATATAAATAAAATAAACTAATCAAGGGGGGGTGTAGTGCTGCTCCCTTAGCTAAACCACTGAGTAAACTATATTTTTTGTTCTTGCAGGGTTACGCGTACTTATCGTTACTGTGGTTAGTCTTCTGGGTAATTAAATCTGTACCACTACAAATCGCATTACACCTAAACTGCGAGAAATTCTACATGTGTGTGAATATCATTCAAGATACGTGTGCACTTATTTTGAATTCGGATTGTACAGGTATAACTTTTTTGTCATCTTTAGTTTTTATTGTTCGTGTGGTTAGTGTCTGCCTATACCTGGTGTCAGAGTATATGCCGTGGGCCTTTGACTTGGCTTTACATACAGTCGAGAAGTATCTTATTTTTATTTTATTTTAGACTACTGGGGAAACTTACAGCTAATACATATAAAAAAATGGTTTAATATAATACGAATTTGAAGGCCATTTACAAGTTTCCACAGATAAAATGTCTCAGGCATGCTGGTTTGGTTTCCTCACGATGTTTTTCCTTCACCGAAGCAAGTGATAATAATAAAATAATAATAATAATAATTTATTCAATTCAAGTGAGATGTATACATTACATAATTAAAAACTATCTTATATTGAGCTTATATAAACAGAAATTCGACAAGACATCTGTGTCTGAACTAGATAAATGAATATCTGTATCTCAGACAACAGCGCTCTTCCTTAAAGATATAACATGTGGCTTGAAGTTCAGATCAAATGTGTGATAATTATTATGTAATAATATTATAATTAACACTAGAAACGGGATATTTACCATGTCCACTGTTTGTTTTGAGTTCCCGATATTAATTATTATGAAAATTAATAAATAAATATAAATAATTATAAAAAAATTAAAAAAAATGTTTATTATAATGGGAACTAATTTTTGAGCTCTTATTTAAATATTCGAGAAGTTATTATGATCAGTTGAAAAACATATTGAGCAGTTGATTAATTTGATGGCGGTTGATTAATTATTGCGACAGTAAAACATGGACAGTAATAAAGAATCAATTAGTCGGTTATTTTATCTTAGAATGTCAATTCTAAAAATAATTGAGCAGTGCAGTAACTGAATGAGCGGTAAAAATTATGGAATGAGCGGTTTGATAAATAGTTCGGCAGTTCATAGGGTGCGGAGACACCCTGACTTGGGGTACCCCGACTCGGACAGGTTAGGCTCGAAGGGGATGGCGGGGTTTAGTGAGCGAGCGGAGTGAGCTAAGACCCCGACATACCCTTCGTGTTAGGTTACTGTAAACCCTGCAGACAGAAATAGGAGCCTTACGCTCACTACGCTTTTTAGGCGAATAACTGCGCACTCGTAACTGCCCATTTAGTTTTTATTGCTCAGTATAATTATTAAATGATCCATTTTATTATTTTGTACGACTCATTTTTGTTTACTGCTGATCTAGTTATTAAACGTGCCATTTATAATTTTTAACTTACCAAAACCGCTATTACAACTGCCTCTTTAAATTAGTGCCATTAATAAATGAATTAATTAATGTTAATTATTAGGTAATACGCAAATTAATCCGAAAAACAGAGGTGCGTGTTTTGGGTTCGAACTACAGACCTATGACTTGGCAGTCCGACGGTCACATCATTAGACCATCACTGCCGATATTTGTTTAATAAGAAAACAATATAATATTTGCGTAGTAGATTTATGTTTACCCATCTTTGCAAAAATTTTAAAGTAGTGGTGGCCCCTTGGAAACGACCGCAACTTTAATATGTGAATTATTTCATCACAACTACCCTCAAAATTGTGCATGAAAACATCGCGAAGAAACCAGCATGTCCGAGACCAAAAAATCGAAGACATGTGAAATGCGTTGCGGCAATCCAAATTAATTTGGGAAGAGGGCAGGAAGATGACGGTGATGATGTGTCGCCTCCTACCAACACTGGGCCCGGTTGATAAATTCTGGTCCAATCCCTCACACAGAGAGAAGACCTTTGTCCCAGCACTGGGCAAATTTATGGGGCAAGTGCATCATACTTATGCTTGTCTCCTGCTGATATGGAGAGAAGTGGAAATTATTGTTTTCCTACTCCTCCGCTATACTTTTCCGATTAATTTCGTTGCGGGATCCAAAACAGTTAAATTGTTTCTCTGTAACTTCGTCGAGCTTCATTGTCTAGACGCTCTTCTTCTGGCTTTCAGGAGTTACAGTGGTTATGCTTGCAAACATTACAGATACCGAGAGGAGGTTGTGTAAGAATATTAAACGCCTACAACGAGCGAGATTCGACCAACTGCATGCCTGTCGGCTCTTCTACGTTAATGCTACATTCCTCTTCAAATTGATAGCGTTACTTGCTAACTATACATTTGTGCTCCTGCAGTTTGCGTTTCTGTAATAATCATGTCAATGTTTGTAAATAAATGATTCCACTAATTTCATCTACAATGTCTATTATTTTAGTACTGATAAATACGATAGTCCGATACTGTTACTAGCTGAGACAGCAAAGAAAAAACAAAACGGCAATGGTGACGAGGCTTTGGAATGTCACCACCCATGACGTCCTTGCTGTGATCAGAGGTGGTCATGAGGCATGAAATAGTCGAGGCTTTAGTTTAGCTCATTTCAATTCAATTCAGTTTTTAACCTTTGAGCAGGACATTGTTACTTGCCAGCGGATCTCATTCGCATAGTGGATATTCGCATTTCTGCAACCAGAACTAGTGATACTTGAGCCAATTGAGTAACCATGGAGCTTTTTGCCGGCCCTTCTCCATAGGAAACGACCAATCCGAACCGTGTCCCTTTTCTTGACGTTTTATAAGTGCCCATGAAGGCCTATATGAAATAAAATAACTCGATTCTGATTTTGAATTACAGACATAGCTCTCTCGCAACAGTAGTGGCCAAGTTTCTTGAACGTCTGATGCACAGGAAGCTGAGTCTGTCACTTAGTATTAACTTGGCCAGCTTTGATGTTGACCAGAGGTGTGTCAACTGACATGACTATATTATTCTCCCGCTACTAGGTCGTTAAGCATTATCTAGATCAGGAACCAGTGTTTATGCTTGTTTTCTAAGTCCTTGTAGCTCTTTCGATACCTTGGAAAGTGATAATGCGCAGGTTGAGGTTACGGGGCTTATCAGAGCTTGTTACTAATCAGTCCAACTATGTCAGATAGGGTTGTTCTGTGTCCAGTGCCTATGAGCTTTGATGTGGTGTTAAGCAAGGGTTTGACTTCACTTGACCTGTTTAATCTTTACGTAAATGACCTGATTGAGGAGTTGAGCAAGGCAACGGTAGATTAGGCTGTGTGATCGTCATTTTGATGATTAAGTTCTGTTCAATTAAGTGTTTCAGAAAACTTCTGACAGAGATAAGGTAGTCAATTTGATCCAAACGATGGTGCAACACAAAATAAAATTAGAAAAATATGATGTGGTACTCTATTTGATGATGCCAAAAAAAGCAATTTATTTGAAGAAATTCATAGTGAAGATTATAAATGCTATATGAATGATAAGATCTAGATAGATAAATGGCCGTCTGATATTTTGGTAATCTTATAAACGATTAAAAACAAAATTCATTTCCATTGGTAAGCGGGGTCCTTTCCATTTAAACGTCACGCCATTGAAATGGGTCTTAAAGAATTTTTTAATAAGTTATTCAAGAAGAAAATATATCCTAACGATCGCAAAACCAATAGTGTTACAATGGTTTTTAATCATGAACTTGACAAAGATGTGCAGTCAATGCTTCTTCCTTTGAATCTAATGCAGACCATTAACTTTCTACCCAAATATTCGATTAAACATAATTTTATAACAACAAACACACTCAAAACAAATTTTTTATCACTTTGTTGGACAATTTTGCGCATCCTTACATTTTTAACAAGTGATGTTTATAAACTGGCATTTGACAAGCCTAATACATTGGTTAATTTTTTTATGCGCTTTTCTTTTTGCATGGACTTCATCTTCTACTCTCTTGCTTTTGTCTTCATGTATATTCTCAACATTATTCACGCGGAAATTAATATATCTGTTGTGCTCGCCTTTCAAGAAGTTCATAGATTCCTCAACAATAAAAACATCATTAAAACCCTTGTCAGATGGAACTGGGTTGCAGTTACTCTAATTTTGGGTTATATTTTGGAAATTTTAACCGCTAATATTTTTTTTAAGTTACCATGGATCTTTCACATTTCTGTTTTCTTGATATTTTGCTTTGATGCTCACATGATATATGCAACTAGACTCATTAGCTGTTTAGAAAATTATGTTGCTTTAACAAATGATCAAGTTTTCAAACCTCAAAATTATAATAACGAATATAAATATATTTGCAAGTACCGTGCTTACAGTCAAATATTGGAATGTTATAATGTTTTCAAAATACCTTATGAGCCTTTGGTAAGTATAATTTATATTATTTGACAAATTTATAGCATGCGATGTTGTGCGTAGAATTTTATTTTTCAACCTTCAGTTACATGTATTGTATGGAGGGCCACCGCCTATTGTTTTGAAAGGAGAATGCTCATGGATATATGGAATCCCGTACCATGCTGCATCAAAATCAAACTTTGTTTTTTATAGACTACACTGATCATATTAACTCCTACAAAAATTATTTTTGAAAAAAAAAACCCGCGTTTCAGAGTTATTTTATAAAATCGAAACTAACCTAAAAAGTAGGTCTATTTTTTCGACGCTACCAACGACGTATTTTAACACACATACATTACATTATTGCTCTAAAAACAGCGTAATACACTAATATTAGTAAGAATTACGAGTTAAAGTAACATCCATGCTTGACTGAAACTCGATTTTATTTTAGACCTTTATATTGCCAATAGTCAGTCAGTACAGTACAAATGTCAGATGCCACAGATAAGATAACTATAAACCATAGAGTATAGTAAGTGCTATAAACTAGTCGGGATTTAGGGATGTAATCGATAAATCAAAATCTTTAGGCTGAGAAAATCTATTTTGTTGCAAATAGCAATAAACCAAACTAAATCGATTTGGTGTACTGATCTTACTTAATTGTAATTAATTTTAGAGTCCGCTCGACAGACAAGGGTTTGTTCAATTGAAACGGAACGTCATTTATATTCAGTTGAAACGGAACGTCATATAAAGGGAGTAAAATAATATTCATACTTTTTAACTCGAAAAGTATATTTCCAGTTCAAAAATCAAATCCCCGACGCGTAATGCCGTAAAAAAATATGAAACTAATTACTATAATATTTTGGTTTTGAGGCGCGAGACTTTTTGGTACCAACTTTGGTCATTCTCTTTTCAACTTTGTAGTGCCAACAGTCTTGGACAAACGGACAAAACGAATCTGTAAGGGTTCCGAGTATCAATTTTTTGCCATTTGTCAACGGAATCCTAAAAATTAGAAAAATTTGCAACTTTAGGAAAAACAATTGAGTAAACGGATTCTTAAACACATATGTATGTCTTTTCCGCAAGTGTCCTAGATCCTTAGTCTATTACAATTATATTGATAAAATGCGTGGTGAAAATTGGAACTAGACTCGCTAAGAATCGAGGGTACATTGTCTTTTACACTTAAAACATTTACATCATTTAATGCATCATTTATTAGAAATGTTTAGGACCTTGCCTATGATAAATTAGCGTGTCACTACAGACATTATGATTTTTGATTACGATAAAAGTTTTTTTTAAATATATTTTACTTATATTGATTGACTTGATTGGCCCGTTGGTCTGGACGGAGGTCGTGGGTTCGATTCCCACACAGGACAAATCTTAGTGCGATGAGTACGATTATTTGTTCTGTATCTGGGTGTGTAATTTATCTATAATATGTATGTATTTAGAAATATTATATGTATGTTTATCAGTTGTCTGGTTCCCATAGTACAGGCTCTGCCTAGTTTGGGATCAGATGGCGGTGTGTGTGTGGTTGTCTCAAGATATTTATTATTATTTTAAGATATTTATTATTATTAAATAATACATTTAGAATTCCCTACCATAATTAAGTACGTTTGCTTCCGCTTAAACGTTGGTGAAATGGCTCTTAAACAATTTTAAAATAAGTTATTCAAGAACGAAACATTTCCGAACGTTCACAAAAACAATCCTGTCATAATTGTATTTAATCACAAAGTTGATAAAGATGTGCAGTCAATGCTCCTTCCTTTATATTTAATGCAGACTATTCTGTTTCTAAATAATTATTCGATTAAACATGACTTAATAATTCCAAATAATGCCAAAACCAAATTTGTATCACTGTGTGGGACAATATTGCGCATTATACCATTTTTAGCCCGTTCGAGTTTAAGAAAGGAACTTCAAAATCCGAAAATATTTAACATCTTAATGCGCTACCTCTTATTATTCGACATCTTCTTCTACTCTGTTGCTTTCGTTGTCATCTATATTCTCAACATCATCCACGCGAAAATCAATATATCGATTGTCCTCGCCTTTCAAGAACTTCACAAATTCCTCAACAATAAAAATATCATCAAAACCTTTGTCAAATGAAACTGGATTTCAGTTATTCTGATTTTGGGCTACATTTTAGAAGTTTTAACTACCAATATTATTTGCATGTCCTCGTGGATCTTCATTTGTAATTTGGTTTTATTTTGCTTTGACGCAAATATGATCTATGCAATCAGACTCATGAGCTGTCTGGAAACTTATGTTATTTTAACGAATGATCAAGTTTTCAAACTCCGAAATTTTAATAACGAAAATAAACACATTTGCAAGTTTCGTGTTTACAGTCAAATATTGGAATGTTATGATGTTTTCAAAATGTCTTATCAGCCTTTGGTAAGTGTATTTTTTGTCTTTTAAATATTTTCTACCATGCAAGGCCACCCAACATTGACAGAAGCTCTATAGAGCTTTGTCCCATCGAAAAGTCGAAAAAAAAAACGATTTACAAGTATGCCAAATGTAGCATTTAATTGCTGCTTTTTACTGATTAGTACAAATATGTTTAAATGCCATTAGGAATTGCGGTTTCTGTTTAACTCTAAGAAAGTTTTTAAATAGAATTAGTTAAGGTGCAGTTTTAATTGTGAAAATAAATCAATAAGACGTGATGTGTAACAATACTGATATATAAGGTAGTGACGCTCACCGCCACCGGTCGAGCAATTGCTTTGGTGTGTGGCTCTATGGACTCCTGTGATGGTTTCTCTTTACAGATCGTTTTTATAGTGGTCAACTGAGCAACTAGGGGGCAACTGCTGTCCAGGGTTCGATTCCCGGGCCAGGCAGAGTTATAGAGTATTTCTCTAAAGAATTTCTCAGTAAAAGCCACGGGTCTGGATTTGTGTCCGGTTGATGGGAATAATAGCTCATCCTATTACATGGGTGGGACAAAAAAATAACTGGCAAAATGTGGGTGTACTTATGAAGTACACCTCCTCTTAACTCTTCGGGGTTTACTGGCGTGATGTTATGTGTTAAAACTTAAAAAATGTCCACCTTGAAAATGACCCTTAAAGAAAACAATACTAATATTCATCAAGAAATGCTTGAGACCTTGCACGTAATAAAATTACCCATCTATGAAACCTTAGATCGAGATAATGTAAGGGTTATTGATTTTATGAGACACGTACAAAGTACAACAATCCTTTCTATCAGTAACATCATTTTTGTTCAGACGTTACTGTGATGGGTTTTAAAGAATTCTACAACAAGCTGTTTAAGAAGAAAACCTGTCCGATCGACAACAATAATCGAGTAAAAGTCCTACTTCATCATTTAGTTGATAAAGATGTGCAGTCTACGCTTTTCCCTTTAAATCTAATGCAAACTATAATATTCTTAAACAAATATTCGTTAAAATGTGACTTTATAAGATCAAATGCACATAAAACCAAATTAATTTCATTCTGTTGGACAATATTCCGCATTATACAATTTGTAATATGTTCAATTTACTCATTGGGGCTACATGAACGTGCTTTTAATTTGCACGTCCTCATTGTTTTATATGCCTTCTTTTATCCAGCTGCTTTCACCATCATGTTTATTCTCAACATTGTGCACACGAAAATCAATATAGGAATCGTCCTTTTTATTCAAGAACTTCATAGAATCTACAGTAATACGGACATAATCAAGGACGTTGCCAAATGGAACTGGATTGCAGTCATTCTAATTTTGGTCTATCATTTAGTACTTTTTATTACTGCAGTTATCGTTTGGGCACCTTGGTTCGTGGTTATTTGTAACTTGATTGTGTTTTGTTTTGACGCAAATATGATATATGCAATTAGGATCATTAGCTGCCTGGAAACTTACGTTGTTTTATGTAATAATCAACTTTTCAAGCCCCAGAATCATAATAACGAAAATAAACACATTTGCAAGTTCCATGTGTACAATATAATATTGGAATGTTTTAATGTTTTCAAAATATCATATGAGCCTTTAGTAAGTATAGTTTATTGTCCTTGAATATTTACGTCTATTATGTAGCTGATACACAAGGTGTAACAGACCCGTGAAGAAGCCGTCAACCAAGCATTCTGTACATAAAACCAAGTAACACTTCGCAAAATATATTTCTAGGATAAAGCCGACCCCAACATAGTTGGGAAAAGGCTAGGCAGATGATGAATATTAAAAACTAGTAATTAAGAAAAAAACTTTACATTTTTTTTCATTATCTTCGTAGCTAGTATACTTGTAGTCCAGAATACAAATAAAATTTTATAGTAAAAAAAATAAATAAAAAAAATCTCTTGGCGTGATCTAAATTACTTTTATAAAACAGTTTTAGATTACCGTTTTCCGGTAGATATAAGGTCAGACAGTAAGAAGTCAGATAAACACATCATTTTAGCTTTCATTTAGCCGAGTTTATTTAAAAACGATTTTGTTTCAGGTGTTAATTCACGCGCTTGAGACATGTATCCACGCTCTCGTTGATGTTCAATTTGTCATTACTGTAGCGAGTAACGAATCTGTAAGTATTTTATTTGTAAAATAATATTGAGTAATACGGAGACGGTACTTCGGGAGCTCGTGGCTAAATAATACCAGCCGCTCGGGTCGATCTTCAGGCAAAGCTGCACTGGCCTAGGTTGTCTTCACGTGGTCTTATAAGCTCTAAAAACGAAGTTGCTCAAGAATTTGTAGATTTCTTCACTAGTATCCCACTTAAAACTACTGAAACCTTAAATTCCTCACCCTTGGTTTCTATTGATTTGTTAAGAGCGAACGTTTCAGCCTGTCCGGTTGAGTTTCAATTTAAGCATATAAACCCCATCACAGTCATTAAAGCTTATGAGGAAATCAAAATCAAATTAACTGAAGATCTATGGGGAATGTCCATTAAAGTTTGTCAAGCTATTATTGAGACTATAGCACCGTTCTTAGCCTTAATATTTAATTTATGTGTGGACCAAGGAGTCTTCCCGGACCTTATGAAATACAGCACGGTAATACCACTTTTCAAATCCGGGGACAGTAAAGACACCAATAACTATAGACCCGTATCCGTGTTGCCGGTTTTCAGCAAGGTGTTTGAAAAGGTAATGCTTAATCAAATGCTCACACACTTTAACACCAATAAAATCTTACATGAGAAACAATAGTTTCACCAAAGGACGTTGCACGACTGACTCCGGTGTCACCTTATTAAAACACATATTTACGGCGTGGGAAGAGGCACAAGATGCCATAGGAATCTTCTGTGACCTCTCGAAAGCATTTGATTGCGTAAACCACGAAACCCTACTCTTGAAACTTGAACATTACGGTTTAGGGAAACTTGCGCTCAGTTTAGTGAAATCGTATTTAAACGATAGACATCAGCAAGTACAAATAAATGGTGTCAATTCAATGGGTTTAAAAGTAAGTATGGGTGTACCGCAAGGTTCGATATTAGGTCCTTTCCTCTTTTTAGTCTATACAGGCTGTTAGTGTAAACACCGTTGTCACTAAAACTATAGGTAGTTGGCTTAATTATAAAAATGTTTATCTGAATTTAAAAATAAATAAACGTAATTTTCTTTCAAAAATGTAAGAAAGTTTCTGTCCGACACCGTCCGTAAATTCATGGATACTAGGCGCAAAGGGCGCTGACCTGCTGCACTGGCCGTCCGTTTTAAGTACTAACACACTCATGCAATGTTAGCAGCCGACGCGACACGCACATTCGAGCGCCCGCCAGCTGACCATAGCTGTAGGCATTAGATGTGCGTTAGTTCAATGAACGAATTTTACTACGTACCAAAAATGTCACAGACTGATATTATGAATGAATAGGTAACTTGATAGGTACTTAATTGAGTTTACAGTGTAATGATTGATAATTTTCTAGCAAGTGAAATTATCAACATGAATCTAAGACTTTACGCTTAGTACTTAACGGGGATGCATTTACAACCGCGACTTTTTACCCGAACTACGAAACTAACGAAGGGCGAAGCGCCCGGACTCCGTGTGGCACACGCGGGTAAAAAGTATTTATCTCAAATGCGTAACTTTCGCGATATTATTAACTACCTCTGATAAGCGTGTTTACTGCTAATTACGTGAAACAAAAATCAGTGCTTACAAGATTTTAATCACGAACAGCAAACTTCGCTGCGCCTACTTACTTTGAATATGGCCGGCCGGCAGCCCGGAGGTAGCGCGCGCGCGCTATCTCAAAGGGTCGCCGGTTTTGTGCATTCTATCTTTCACATTATTCTTACGGTAGGTACATTTGCAAAGGACGTAAGCTCGTAGGGACCAGAAAATTGTCTACTACCTATTTCGACATTTCTCAACAAATCAATTAGTGAGACATGCGGAATACAAATCGGTCGTGCATTTCAATAAGCCTTATTATTTGGACGGACGGATTAATTTAAATTCTCTTACATCAACTGTTTTATTAAACGCGCTCTAATTCAAACTGTTTTTTAAAGTCCATTTTAGTGGCGCCAACGGTGAGTGCCTAGTTCTAATGTAGGCATTACCTTTGGCCGTATGAACGATAGTTAAATTACCTACCGAACATTAGCTAGATGTGATATTGTTAAGCGATTTGACCGTGTAGGTAATTTTTTTTTCTACCTATTAAACTTTCACAGGCTTTGAATTTAGTCTCTACGCACCGCGCCGCGCGCCGCTGCTTCCTATCTTTCAAGATTGCACCCCCGCGAATCCCGCGATCCCTCTGATAAGTTCGTTGTGTTTAGGTAGGTCCAGTTTATTGTTTGTACTACAAAAATATGCAGAGACGAGGGAGTGTTACAATACAATCGTAGATATTGATAGGAAGAAGTAGGTACTTACAGAACTGGACTATTTACACTTAACACTTAGGTCTTTAATTTGCACTATTTCTGCGATCCACTTTCATTAAAGTTGCAAAATGACTGCCGCCTTGTTCTATGCACTTATTAGCACGCTTTCTTAAATTGTATTTCAATTTTGTAAGCACTTCAGTATCACTTTTCACCGTCACAAATGCTTGTTGAATTTTTGTTTTTAGCTCCTCGACACTTGTAGATTGACTGACGTACACGAGCGATTTTATGCGACCCCACAAAAAAAAGTCTAACGGTGTTAAGTCTGGCGATCTGGGAGGCCACGGCACAGGTCCTCCGCTGTCGGCCGGCGTTAGGTCTTGACACCGTCGAAGATGGTATGGGTGTTCACCATCAGCACGCAACGTTCGCCACACGTACATGTGACTGCAGTCGAACTGGGGTGCTGTTTCTCTCGAGCTGTCCTCTGGATGTTCGTCGAAATGGTCGAGAATACGCTCTTGCAGACGAGTAGTCCGCACATTCGTCCCTCTGTCCAAAGCCGTATTAGGAAGGAACGTTCCCGAGTCCCTCAGTCGCTGAGTTGCAGCCAGCATCGTCCTGGCACTCACACTGCAGCCAAAACGGTAATTGAACTCCCGACAAGCTAACGCGACATTATCAAGACAGCGAGCCAGGGTTCTCACCATCTCCGTGTATTGTACGTTGGTGTACCGGAAAGCCATCGCGCACGGGATCAAAAATGTCACGGAAGTAAACTGAAGAACAACTACACTAGGTCGCTACCGGCGGATGACTAGCTTTTTAATGTTAGGTACTCATGTTAGCGGCCGGCGGCGCGTATGTCGGCATTTCGCAGAAACGTCAAAGAGGTTGCCGACAAATGCTTTATTTCTTTGCAATAAGTTCCAAATTTCTTCAAATTCAATAATTTTATTTTGTATTAATGCCTAAAATTTGTTTGTGTTGTGTAGGGCTACTCTGATGACCGCACTAAGTTTGGTCGTGCATTCAAACAAGCCTTACTCATTGGAGATAAAGTTGAAATTCCTGTAAATTACCTATTTTATTTGACGCACACTACCTTAATTGTAAAATGCATTGATATTATTTACGTGTGTGTATTACGACCTGTGAGCGAAATACAAATAATGTCGTGCGTTTATGTAACCTTTATTGCTCTGAGTTAAGGTTTCAATTTCCTTGAATTAAGGATTGTATTAATTTGTCATGTTACTGTGTTTCTAATTTAAGTCATTTAAAAGATTTTTCCGTCAAAATTTAACACCTATTTTTGATGACGGAAATCGATTCAGAAGCCGATTCTGAACAAACTGTTTCAAGGATAACGGTGTTTACACTAACAGCCTGTATAAATGATCTACCCCATTTATTTAAAAACCAACCACAAATGGTGTTGTTTGCTGACGATACCTCTTTAATATTTAAGACAAACAGACGTGCCACAAATCTTGACAACGTAAATAACGCCCTATTGCTGGTCCATAATAATTGGTTCACCACAAATAATTTAGTATTAAATAGGAAAAAAACGAAGTGTATAAGATTTGCTCTACCGAATGTCAAAAGTAGTGGTATTGAATCAAGAGAAACTGGAATTCGTCGATAAAACTGTTTTCTTGGGGATCACGCTCGATTCAAGGCTTCAATGGGGTCCGCATATAACTTCTCTTGCAGGACGGCTGAGTTCAGCAGCATATGCTGTTAGAAAAATCCGTCAATTTACTGATGTAGATACCGCGAGGCTAGTCTATTTTAGTTATTTTCATAGTATTATGTCATACGGTATTTTACTATGGGGACGGGCTGCAGACATTGAGTCTATATCTATTCTGCAGAAAAGAGCTATCAGAGCCTTATATAATCTACGTAGACGCGATTCTCTAAGAGAACTGTTTAAGGAAATTAACATCATGACAGTACCTTGTCAATACATCTATGAAAATATCATGGACGTTAGGAAAAAAAAAAAGAAAAAATTTGCATTTATTTAGTAAAAGAGGTGACCGACACCACTATCATACTAGAAATAGGGACCAACTAACTCAACCAGGTTTCAGGCTAGCTAAAGTAGACTCATCTTTCATGGGGTACTGTTTAAAATGTTACAATAAAATACCTCCTCACATTCTACAACTGAATGAGACGAAATTTAAATCTTGTATAAAACGCACACTATGTAGGCAAGCATATTATAAGTTGGGGGATTACATTGATGATAAAAATGCTTGGCTCAATGCTGGTCTTGCTCCACAACCATAGGGGCAAACTAATTGATTACCATGTGAAGTTATTGTGGAAGCTGCAGAAGATTGTAAAAATATCTTTGCATTGTATAGATTCAATCTCTTAGTATTATATAATCGCATAGCACATGTGTGAGTACTATGTACTGTAAAGCTACCATTTACATTTAGTTATCTTTCATTGACTTGAATGTGCCCTGGTGGCTGAGAGAATGTCATGCTCACACAAATGTCTCGCTGATGGTGGCGGGTGTGTCGGGTCATTTAGTTCCCTTCAATATGGTTGAGTTGAGTGGCACTGATCCATGCGTCATGTTCGTGAACGGGCGCTGTCAGTTGGGACTGGTCATCTCTTAGCTGTCACGGTTTATTTTAATTACTTTATTTTTAAATTGTTAGTTTAATCTTTTACTCTGGACGCTCTTAATGTGCACGTCTTTGTAAATCGTTCTCACATATATGTATAATCTCAACATGAATGATGTAACCAAGATTTTGTAACAATATTTTGATTAAAAAGAGTGTCCATGGAGTTTCTTGCCCATTCTTCTCCATAGAGATCTACGATTTGGAATGTGCAACTACAGTACTTTCGCAAGTTATTATGCCTTGTGACTGTGACTGTAGCTTAGCTTTTTTTGTTTTTGACTTTCAAAAGTGCCTGTAATGGTCTAATTGAAATAAATGCTTTGAGTTTGAGTTTGTCATTTGTAGATCTTTGGCAGTCGTTACAGGTAGGCAATGGTCCGAAAGTCTGAAAACCAGTCTTACCATGGGTTACCATATTAACCAGTACTAACTGGGTCGTGGAAGTCAGATAGGTAGTCGCTCCATGTAAATACTGGTATTTAGCTGCATCCTGCGTTTGCTGTAGGACTGGAAGCCGACCCCAATTAAGTTGGTACAAGGCTAGACAGATGATGTTATCGCTGACAACATGTTACTTTATGTCGACCCTAAGCTGGCCACAATGTATCGCAAGTTCTTGTCATGTGCATTTTTCCACAGGGTAAAATAAAAGACGACCGCTTGCTAACTACATTCCTTTCATCACAGATATTTTATCCCTAACAGCAGGAAACCACCAGCAACCCACCTGCAACCTTACAGCAACAACGATTAAGACCACTTTATTTTTCACAAACATGCAGCAGCCTGAACTAATATAATACTTCCATGTTATCTACTCTGTTTATTGTTTCAGTTTATTCCACTGGTGTTACTTTTTAATCTTCAATGTATCTTCAAGAATCTGTATTTGCAAATGCTGTTCAGCTGGCGTTGTGAGATGTTCTACTCTGCTCTGAACTTATTTCAAGATTCCTGTGCACTTACTTTGAGTTCAAATTGTTCTGGTAACTGTTTTTGTCTCGAGTTTATCTATTTAATAGTTTATATTGAACTAATAATATTATGTATAGTTGACGTCATAGCTTAACTATGTTAGAGACGTTTTTTCTAGCCTGCTCTGTCCCACTTCTGGGCAAAGGCCTCTCTCCACTCTTTTCATTTCTCGCGAACTCGCGTCCACCTTCCAGCTCTGGCGGAACCTGTCCAGTTTGTACCGCCATCTCCTTCGTAGCCTGCCGCGACCTCATCTCACTGTGTCAAGGCACTAGTTTCCTGCTATAAACTGACTGACGAAATGACTTTTTCGTGTAGTTATGTGACAGATAGTTTCTTCCTTAGTGTTGCATTTTTCTGAGAACTGCTTGTAAAAGTTGCAAATTAATTATGAGCTCGACTATACCTACTATTGGTTCTTTAACAACACACGTAAACTGTCAAAGATTTTTTTGGAATATGCCATAGAAATGTAGACACTGACAACTCGTGAACGTGGTTTAAAGATGCTGACCGCGTGCTGTTTTATTGGTAACACTTGATATCAGTTATGAAAGTAGTTTTTCAAAAAGAAAAACCGGTTAAGTGCGAGTCGGACTTGCGTTAATGTTTAATTTGTTTTTATTATTTGTTGTAAAATTTTCTAAAATAAATATTTAAATAAAAATATTCATGTATTTAAAATTATCATTTGTTTGTTTTTATATTTAAAAATATTAAAAAAATGGTCCTGTAAATCAAAGTTAAGTTACGTACCTTAAAAACATCATAGAAAAAGAATACTGTATCAATAATCTCCAAAATTATTACTCGCTTTCATACTTTTCATTTTTTATTAGCAGCAATAGAAATACACATTCTGTGAAAATTTCAACTGTCTACCTATTACGGATCATGAGATACAGCCCGCTTACAGACAGACGAACGGACAGACGGACAGCGGAGGTTTAGTATTATAGGTTCCCGTTGGTTAACCTTCGGGTACGGAACCCTGAAATGCCAAAGACCAAATTGCTCGAAGCAATTTTGGTAATTTACTGTGTACGATTTTATGAATAAGTCACTGTTTATAACATTTTCAGACGAAGAAAAGAAAATATGTAGAAATATTCAACGTTTACATGAAGCAAATTTCAGCAAGGTTGACTTATGTGGCCTGGCCTCCGTTGACGCTACGCTGCCTCTGGTGTTACTGGGTCTACTCACAAACTACACTGTGGTGCTTTTGCAGTTTACTTTCCTAAAAACTTAGAACTAATTTATTAAATAATTATTTTGTCGATGTGACAACCGTTTTTTTTTCTATTTGTGTCCTCTTACATTGTAGACTAACAAATTTGGCAAAGGTATAATATTATATTTCTATTCGACGATAAAAATCGTCATAAAGTGCTGTAAAGATGTTTTGGCACTTGAAGGACATTGATATAGACGAAGCCTAATATCATCAGTGTTATATTTTTAAACTAGCTTATGCCCGCGACTTCGCCTGCTTGAAGTTCGATCATTGTCCCACAAGATCATACCTACTACCGGGATAAAAAGTCCCCTATTATGTTAATCCAGGTTATAAACTATCTGTGTGCATCCAAATCCATTCAGTAGTTTTTGCGTGTAAGAGTAACAAACATCCATCCATACACACAACTTTCGAATTTATAATATTAGTAAGATTACAGACTAGCAAAGCTTGACAGCAAACTTGGAATGAAAGATGACATTAAATCAAACAGCAGGAATGATACGTAACCAAAAATCTTTTTGTAGAAGACAGTTAAACCTAAATGTACATATACCATTTATTAATGAAAATAACACTATAATGGATGGATGTTTGTTACTCTTTCTCGCAAAAACTACTGAACGGATTGGGATTAAATTTGGCACACAGATAGTACCTATGTAACCTGGACAAATAGCAGGCCGATTATTTCGATTAACCTAGGTAGTACGATCCTGTGGGACAATTACCGAAGTCTTGGGGGCGAAGCCACGGGCAAACGCTAGTTAATAATAATTTAGTCAGTGAAAAGAAGAACAAAAAAATCGATGTTATAACAGTTGACGCAAAAAATAATCATGAGAATTTCTTCAATTTATAAAAACTGGTAGGAAATACTGACCTCATTAAGTTTTACAATACGCGGTAGAAGGGACACCGACGCGAAAACGGTTTACTCCTAGTAAACCATCATTCTGAGTCCCCCAACATAGAAATTTTTCATCAGTAATTTAAAAAAAAACAATGTTCCATACATTTTGTGTTTTTTTATTGGAAACAGCTGTTTTTTTTTAATAACCGATGAAACATTTCTATTTAGGGGGCTCAGAATGATGTACTGAATACGTGGTAACCGTTTTCGCGTCGGTGTCCCTTACACCCCGTATAATATTTTTGATGATCTTATAAAAGAGTATTCATTAAAAACAATATGGAACTAACATAAATTATCTTTGACCATCCTGAAATAACATGTGCACCTACAACCATTTGACCGATCAATATCGTATCATGTCAAAACAAAAGACAGCTTTTAACTTGATTAAAATGAATACAAACAACATACAATTACCATAACCTAACTGCCTTTGAACGACAGTCAAGTCTTTACCATTCTACTTCACGGTTGTAAAACTGAATTAGAGAATTATGAAGACACAGATCCACATAGACCCAATTACCAACAATTTCGTGGATAGAGCATTTCAAAATTTGCTCTTTCCTATGCGGTTCATACAACACATGTTTTTCACATCAAGTTTCTCTATTGAGTACAACTGTATTAGGCCCCATCGTATCTCGTACTACGTCTTTTCTTTCTTTGGTCTTCTTGGATTTATAATGTTTCATGTTTCAAATTTTTTTTCTGATGTACACGAGGGCCAAATCAATGCTTTCCTCGTGGTCTTCATAAAACTCAATGTCATCTTGTTGGTGATTCCTTACGTTTCCTTTTATTTTCTTAACATCATCAGAAGGGAGGACCACGTTCTTGTTATTCTAAAGATTCAAAAAGCTTTTAGAATTGTCAATTTCAAAGAATACAAGAAAACTACTAAACAAGGTTGGTCTGGTGTTTCGCGACATCTTTTAGGCTATATTGGTAATGTGATACTGACCCAAAGCGTTACAATAGCAATCTATTTTTACACTTTGATTTATTTTGATGTGAACTTGACATACGGTGTTTTTATTGTCATTTTGATAAGAGAGGGAATGATTTCGTGGATCTCTGAGGTCGAGTACTATAGTAAACTGAGCTTGGAGCTTGAAGAAGATAAATATAATGATAAACTGAAAAAACTTTTTGAAGCTTACGTCAATATAATGGAAGCATATGATATATTCAAGAAAATATTTAAAATTACGGTAACAAGAATTGAAATGTAACATTTTGTGTGTGTATTCAATTGTACTTTAATATTTTTTGAAGTGTGAAGTGTGTTTTGTTTTAATTGCAAAATAATTTCTAATGCGAAACATCTTTTATTTCCAGACTTTATTTCAAGCATTAGACACATTTTTACATAGTCTATTGTACCTACAAACCAATGTAGAA
Source organism: Eurois occulta (assembly GCA_950022335.1). Classification (NCBI taxonomy): domain Eukaryota; kingdom Metazoa; phylum Arthropoda; class Insecta; order Lepidoptera; family Noctuidae; genus Eurois; species Eurois occulta. Next base: position 3,319,842 of record OX465480.1, on the reverse strand, counting down.
TTATTAATGTCAGGTGCGACTCATTATGGCTCGGTAAGTATAGAAATAATAAATCACTAACACATTATAAACGCAAGTCCGCCAGCCGTGACTGTCTATCTGTCTGATCGTGATAAACTCAAAAACTACAAAACGTATTCACATAAAGCTTTCGCCAATGGAGTGATTCATAAGAAAGGTTTCGGTGTATAATTCATTATGATTTTGTGAAAATTTGTTGAAATAGGAAAATAAATGCTGAAGATGTCGGAAAAAATCATGCCAATTGGGTGTTTGTCAGGTGTGCGCCCCGAAAGCCAATAGAGTTATATGAAAACCAATTAATATGGAGTTATTCCTCTTAAATAAATATATTTAACCGTAGCAGACCTATGTTTAAAAAAATATAGGCAACTATCAAAAATATATAACTACTACCCATCTGAAGCCGGGCCGGGTTGCTAGTAATAAAAACATTTAATGAGATGCTGGGAGTCACCAATTTTGCTGAAAAAGTCCAAGCACTACTAGCTTTAATTATGTTTGGAACAGTAAGCCAAACACAATAAGCAGTAACGCAGTCAATCAGTGGTAACAACAATACAATTTTTGACAACAGCTTTTGTTAGTAAAAGTCTCACTAGTTCTTCCAAAGAAGTAAATCTTCGAGTAAATTATTGGTATTCAACTGTATCTTGTTTTTTTTTATTACTAGTTCTATTTATTTAAAGAAAGCACACAATTAGACCTCTGGGGTCTGTCTTAGTATGCCATGGCCTGAGATTTGGTCAACGCGCTATTAGCAGTTAAGTTGTAATCGAGTTGAGTTCTTTCAGCTTACGCTTTATATTTTTATTATTCATTGAGTCTCTGATGTCTACAGGTATTTGGTTTAGTAAATTGGGTATTGTGAAAGAAGCGGTGCGCCTGCCATAGAAGTTATTTTTGCGTGGCACTTGAAATGATTTTGATTTGGCTTGTCGTGTATTCACATCATATTTAACTGGAATTTGAATGTCTGTGAATGTGAATTTGGGTAGACTTATAGACATCCCGCACATAGCTGGGGTCGAGATTTTTGACTTAATAATCATCTTCCTGTCCTAGTCCGATTTGGTATCAGTGCAACACGTTTTTATCTTCCTTTCTCCCCTGCCAGCTGTGACGGTGTCATTTGCTCCTTTTCTTTTATAATTGTGTTCTCTCACACAATCATCCATCTTCTGTTATTTCCTCTTTTGCATAATGTTACCAAAAAAAAATATTTTTTTTACTAACTTTTAATTGCAGACGGACAACGCTACTTTCAGAACGGTCACGATCCTCTGGGCTATGAAAAATGTTGGTTTCGTCAGTATGTTCAGCTTCCACTGTGAGAGATTCTACATGTGTGTAGCTGAGGTAAACTCTGTTTGCAGTAAGTTGTTGAAGAGTCTGCAAAGTACTGGTAAGACTAAGTTTCTTTGAAACCAAATTCACAAAATTCACTGGTAGAAAAACACTCATCACAAAGCACGCAAAACATTGAGCTTATGGGGCAGTGCTACTGGGGCCATCAAGGTATTTAAACTTGTATTCGATAGTAACGAGAGAGTTAGAACGTTGACATTCTTTACCTCCGTGAACTATGTTAGAAAACCACAGTGTGGAGCCCTGACTCAGTCTAAATACGCCGTAACTAATAAAAAATAGTCCCTAGTAATACCTGTCTTGGCATGTTCACATTGCTGAAGTAAGCAGAAGGGTGTTTTGTTCGTATCGGTCACTTAAGATCTTCAGTAGTTCCTGCCATTAGAATTAGCCTGCTAATAGAATACGAATCAAATGTATGGAAATGACGTCAACTCAGGCTGGAGTAGCGGCCACCATGGCTCACGCACAATGGTCCACTTTAGGGACTAAGTGCGGAAACCAAATCCCTAACATAGAACATAGACGTCAACTCAACGTTAAGTCACGTGGTCAAAACAAACGAATAGAAAATTTGTAGTCAAGTTTACATCGTTCAAAATGATAAAATGAAATGTGATCGTTTCTAGAATGTTGATCGCTACATCCCATATAAATCGTAGCCAAATTACAGTTTTGACAAGCGGTAACGAAACGATGTCGAAGTTTTTGCCCACTTAGCAATCGCGGAGGCCCAAGAGTAAACGATAAAAATGGCGTCTAAATGATCCAGCTGTGTTGAGACCGAGAAGTGTTTTGTTTATTTACCATAATTTTGGACTGTATTTATCATTTAGCATTTAAAATGCATACTTTCAATATGTTATGGTGCACTCATAATGAAGAAGTATGCTTAAGCGCCGAAAAAGAGACATAAATCGTCAGTGCATGCAAACAATACGCAAAATTTTTATTTGTGCAGGAATTTATTTTCTTTATTACTCCTCCACCAATGGAGTTTAGTAATCCTCCCAGTTCCTGCCACAGTCGGTCAGCTTTTATTCGGCCTTGAGGCCCTTGCTAGGGCCTCGTTATATCGCCATGGTTAGAATATAACTTTAAACTATGTCAGAGAGAACACAATTGTATTGTTCGTTTCGTTGTACATAAGCTATATAATTATTGTAATTTTGTGTGTATAATTATTATCTTTTAATTTTGTGTGCAATAAAGAATAAGAATTTAGTTCATATATTTGGACCAAAAATCTAGTCATGGGAGAAGCTCTTGCCAAAGATTTGGATCATCATCCGACGACAACGAAATAAACGCGAAAAACTTTAAGCAAAAATACAAACAATACTATTAAAACTGCATAAACAACGTCTAAGAAAATACTTTGTAAACACTAATACAAAAATATAAAAACGGAGCAACCTGTACAGGATACGTTGACTAGAACAGGCTTTCTACTGATAGATATATATTTGTTTAATAGTGATTAAGCAATGTTGTTTTAGCGAATGTGAGTACCAATACAAACCATCTCTGGTTTAATGGTATAAAACAAACATGAACCTGTATTAAACTAAATGTCTAAATAAATAAAAAAAAAGGTTTACTTTAAATACCTCCATGACCCCCGTACTACTCAATGCACTCATCAGCACATTGTTAGGAGTGCATTACAGTGTTTTAGTGGTAATTTGTAAATTCTTTTTTTTTTGTTACTCTATTTCTGGCGCTTAAAAATCAAATAGAAACATACACACACACACACACTCACACACACATACACCCACACTCATCACACACATTCTTTTACACTATTTTTCTTGTTTTTTTGGTAATACGCTTTTATTTTCACTCTTTTTTAAATTAAGAAAATTATAATATTAGAAATAAGTACTAGTTTAAGTTATATTTGTTACTGTTGTAATTATTTTTGTTATGGAAGAGCGGGGTCTCCTAACACAGACAAAAATTGCTTAAAAGGAGTCCCCAAACACAACCACCCATTATTGTAACTTTGTTTAATAAACATTTTTTTTTTATTTCATTGTCAAAACTATATTTAACTAAAGAAAACTTTTTTTCTTTACAGTGGAAGCCAAGAGACTTTGTAAGAACGTGCTGCGATTGAACCGCGCAGCATTCCATAAGATGACTGCTTGTCGGATGTTCACGATCGATGGACGTCTACCTCATGTGTTTAACAGTCTATTTGTGGAGTATGTTATTATAATCCTGCAGTTTGCTCTCATAACATGGTTAAGAAAAGTGAAGGAACTTTTAATTTTATTAGAAGAAGGAATGAATAAAAATAAAAATCAGACGTACTTCAGTACGTAAGTCGTTTTCTGCTATTGTTTTAATCGTTCAAGTGTTCTGACCCATATTTAATTAAAATCTACACTAATTTAGATAAGGTATGTAAGTTTGGAGGTCAGGGATAATCTTCGCAACTAATGGGTGTAAAAAGACTCTTCACGAAGCTGAAAGGCAGTTATTTTCCCCGACAATGCGTTTTTTTTTATTCTGGACCGTACCTTGGAACCTTCTAATTATGGAGAAATTGGAGGTCAAAGATCCAATATTTTCGTAAGTTTTTTTTTTTTGAAACACAAGTTTTTGATGTAATAACTGTACTTTAAATATCTCAATTACTCCTGTATTATTCAATGCATGCTTCAGTACAATATTTTGTTTTTTTTTACATTGATGTCTAGGTAGACATCCATTTCTTTTTTTGAGGTCAAAACCGTGAATATTTCACCCTAATATAAAAGTCTTTTCCTAGCAATTATTTTTGCGTAAAATTAGGTACTTAGTTTCATGACAGCTACGTGAAGGTTTTGCTTGCACCTTAGACGTAACGCACCGGATCAACTCAGGATGGCTGAAATGGCGACAGGTCGCTAGAAAAACATATCCTTCTATTTAACTTCATTACGTGTATAAATAAGTATACTATATATACTGGTATAAGTAGTCACTTTTACCAGTTTACCGGTTCTATCATAGTAAAGAAAACAGGCTACGTCAATGCAAGTGATACTATTTTCTAAAGTATACAAAAATAAGAAAAACAAATATTGCAGTCTTTTTCTTAAGATATTTAAATATAAAATTGCAAAATTTCTAATATTTTTAAGAATTTATGTCTAAGTTACAAGCTATAGAACCTTTAAATCTGCTTTCCTGTACAGTTGTGTTTTTGCACTTTTACTAGTATACGTAGGACCCGTCGATATAGAACCGTCCATCCATGATTCCACAAAATAATATATTCGGTTATAGTTTCAGTTGCATTTCACAGCTGTCGCATTTACGCAGTTGCCTAGCCTTTACCCAACTATGTTGGGGTCGGCTTCCAGTCTAACGGGATGCTACTGAATACAATGGAGCGACTGCCTATCTAACCTCCACAACCCTAACAGTACTAGAAATTACGATACACCTTGATAAGACCGGTTTTCAAACTTTCTGGCCACCATAAAACAAATGACAGCCAAATGCCGGATATCAAGAAACTCTGAATATAATGGACCCATCCACAAACTGACCTTGGTAAGCACTGCTTATCCTTGGAGATATCGACCCGACAGCAAATGTACATATTAGCTTTTAATATTATTAAAGACCTAAATTAAGTGTCATGTAGCCATCAATTTTAAACTACATCGTTTGGTAAATATTTTAGTACGGTTGTCTCTACATAGTACGTTTTTATTAGAAACAATTTGATTACAAAAAAATATTTGGAACCGGCAGACAGTAGTTTTTACTATGATCAAAAGTCTAAATCACCAAGTTTTTAATAGTAAACAATTAGAAAAGGACATCCAAAGAATATTTTTCCCACTAAACATTTTACTTATACTTTTGTTGACACCCAAATTCAACTTCCAAAGTAATAATGGTACACCGATTGGAAAAAAAGCGCATTACGGGGCGAGAGGAAATGGGAAGCCGTCACCTTCTTCTGCGAAGCAGTCATGCTAGCAAAGAAGGTGGCGGAACGTGAGAGGGAGAGAACCTCACGTCCCAGCCGCCGCGGGAGACGCACCGGGCGTCGGGAACCACGTGGTGGCTTTCGGCCACCGTAGGCGCGGGCCTGTGTACGGTGAGTAATGGGCTAACTCGCCGTCCGTCCGTCTTATGACGACAGGCCGTGTCGACGGCGCGTTCGGCGTCCACGCGCGTTCTCAAAGAGATGTTAGTAAACAGGAGGGGCCCGCAAGCGCCGATCCCTGCTAGGGCTACGGGACTGTTCGAAAGAGATACCGCGACCCTGGAACACAAAGGGCAAAAGAAGGAACATGGATGGGTTTGTAGTCAGTAAAAGTCTGACACTCCCTTCCGCTCCGCCCAGAGCGGGAGGAGTCATTTGATGATTTCCAATCCCCAAAAAGAATAATAATAACCCGTCTTCTGTCTGTCTGCTCGTCTGCTACAGGATTGTATCTTTTGAACTGTATTCACAGAATGTGCATTTTGTAGCCGTTTTAACAACTTTTTGCAACATATGTTGCAGTTGTAATATTGTACGATGGTACGGAACGAAACTTCGTGTGTATTTATTTACAAGTTGAATAATCAAGTGCAGTTTTACAAAACCGTACATGTTTCTAAATTAATGGAGTAAAAAGTCAGGAGTTAAAAACTGCTACAAAATTAATGTAACCAGTAATTAATAATTGTTTAATTTATCTTGATTCTTCTATTTTACTTTAATCGTGATGGCCTTCTGTTTCCTCACAAAGAACATGAGTCTGTTTATACTACTTAATATACACTGCGAAAAATTTTATATAAAAATCGAGGAAGCTGAGACGGCGGCGTGCATTCAGCTCGTGAAAAACCCGAATTGTCCCAGTAAGTAATGTTGGCACAGTTCTCAAATCAAATCAAATAACTATTTATTCCGAACAACAAGGTCCATATGTGTTAGTGAATAAGTACTTAAGAACTCAGGAGAGGTCCACTTATGTAGGTCGACCGCATATCGTCAGTTGCAAGAACTACACAGATTTATTCCAATACCGCACTGTTCTACCGCAGGCAGACTTGCGTAGGTAGACCTCTCTGGAAGCTTGTTACTGCTAGTTACCCCTTGTGCTAGGTAACTTGGCTTATCCCAGTAGTTAAATAATAATAATAATATATCATTTATTTTAGGTAACAAAGACCCATAACATAATATATACCTTATACATATTTATAAAAACCAGAAAACATATGTTATTATTGTACATGAAGTGACGGCGTCGTGTTGCGCTGCGTGGTGTCGCGTAGCCTTCCGCGGATACGCCGATACATGACACCCTTCCTGAAGGAAGAGTTTTGGCCGAAAGGTGTTGGGGGTTTGGTAAATGATGAGTCGGAACTCGCACCACGAACGACTTGAAATTCGTGTTGTGGCGCGACTCCAACTTCACAACCCTCAAGGTCCAGCTGGTCTTCGCTCGGACATACTCCACGATCTCCTCAACCTTCGTGGTGTGATGTAGCCGGGACACATAAAGCTGCGTCGTTGGTATTGCCGGACGCACATTATTATTCATTAAGTCCCTTTGTGCCTATTGACCTTGTTTTGTTCTGTCTCCTGCTGATACGGAGGGAAACTATAGCTTTCCTTTCATTTCGTTGCGGGATTTTAGATAATAAAGTTATTTCTCTGGGACTTCGTCGAGCTTAATTGTCTCTGCTTTTTTCTGGGGGTCGCCGCTGTTGATTCTGGCTTTCAGGAGTTGCAGTGGTTTGGATATAGTGGGCGGGCTTGTCCCAAAAAAAACCTCTCTGGAAAGAATGACTACTTACAAACCAGAGGTTCTAGAAGAAGTATAAGCAAGCAAGCTTTACAGTAGGCTACTGTAAAGCTTATGTTGTTGTGACTGTTTGTCACTTACTCCTAATTGTTAAGAAAATGTCTTGATCGTTATTTTAAAACTCTTCACACGATATCGCTCACGTGCAAACCATTAAGTTTATATTTTATGGCAGTCAAGTGACAGTAATTAACAATACTGCACCACTTAGAAATGCATAAATTCTTTACTTAATGGCAAATCCACTTGGGACAAAAACTATTAGCAGGCAATTCTTGAGAAAAGATAAGAATATTCGATTTCTAAAGGCATTTTTGAATACGAGCACCCCATGAGGCCATGGGCATGGGCGCCGCTTAAAACAATTGAAACGGTTGGATCAACAAAAAAGGGACGATGATGGTGTTGGAGACATTTTACGAAAAAAAAAGGGGCAAAGGCCGAGGAGAGAGGTCGGAAAAGAACGGCTGAGCGGGGGCAGTCGGTTTGAGACCGATATAGGATCCGGACGATATAAGCTATTTATAGTTAAGTTAGGAGACTTGGTGAATACCGGGAGTCTATGTCCAAGTGGGTTGTTGTAAGAGTGCGATAATGATTTAATAAGTTAAATATAGTTTGGGTTAAAAGCCCTGTTCAGACTAATCTAGTATGTGTGTGTGTTTGTTGGTGAGCGACTGGGTGAGTCCTTTATTACAATAATTATCCTGGGCTGATGTTGTAATTCGAGTTCTTAAAACTAAACAGACAGAAACGTGTTGCTGGGGAGTTTGTTGCTCCACTTCGACTTCCCAGCTCCAACACTAGGAAGTAGTGAAGGGAGGGCGCTTTTGGGGCTGTCTATAAAGTTTCAATAGAGTTGATCTCCAACTCTATTGCAAAATGGTTCTCGAGTTACGATTATTAACTCTATTCTCTGGTAATTCTTGAATCATTTATTCATTAGCTCTAAACATCAATTCAGCCAATTTGCCTTTTGAGTTTTGATTCTCAATCCTACTATGACCAACCATATAGTGATTCTAGAATAATATGATCTTACCTCTGACAGATGATTCGGTCAGGTTGATACAAACACGTGTCTTTCAGATGCGCTAACGGTACAAAACGAGCACATGATCCATGGGGTGGGATTGGAATGGTTTGATACCACATCTATTTTATAACCAGTCTAAGGACTGTTAGGGACCATGTCTACTATTAGCATGATGACTGACGTTCTGCTGCTGAAAAGCCGCCTCGTCACGTTCACCAGTTCGAAAGAACTGCTAGGGACAGTGCTCACTAGGAGCATGATGTCGACGCATTGCCGCTGAAAAGCCGCTTACGTCACTTATGGAAGTGTTGCTCTGAGTGCTCCAGGTGTAGATGTAAAGTATCGTGTGAGTCACGACTGACCAATTACCTATTACGCTAGCGTAAGGGTTGTTTACAAGAGCTATTGGTTGCCATATAAATATACTTTAGATCTCCTAGTTATGTGTTACCCTTTTGAAACCACTTTCAATATATTTCATTAACTATGAATTCCCTAATCTGATTTACTATATCTTTCAATCCTTTCCTTGTTCTAAGAATGATACGAGGCATTGGACTTCTTCATGTTAAGGAATTCAGTTTTCTTAGTCAGTGGAAAGATGACCAGCCTGGTGACGAATCTTACAGGGTCATGCGGTGGCGGGGCATGACCTTTGCCCCTTAGGGGCAACTGACCAAAATACTAATATTTACATGATTTAGGAAAAACTAAAATTTTATCAGCCTAGGGTCTTATTGGAACAGTCACATTGTCGCTTATCTAGGCAACCAAATCCTCGTGTATTGGTCCTTACTAGACATTAAAAAACCACATCTGTCTTCCTCAAAGAGTTGTATCTATAGTAAAGCAGCTATTACACCAGTTATGTTTAAGTTCTTTGTCTAGAGATAGAGTCTGCTTTCATAGTTATACTGGGCATCCAAAATTAGGGCTATTACTGGGAGATTTAAGGAAATATTCACAAGTAACATGTATTTTAATTTCGATCACTTTTATTTGTAACCACTGGATTTTAAACACAGTAGCATAAAAATAAACTGCATTAAATACAAAATTGTTTCTTTACAGAAAGTCAAAAGAATCTGTGCAAGAAAGTGTTATAAACAAATCGAATGATCAGTAAGATGAGCGCTTGTGGCCTGTTCTATGTAGACGCTACATTACCAATGTGTTTTAAAGGACTTATTAGTAATTACCTTATAGTACTATTGCAATTCGCTGTTTTGTAAAGATTGTTGTACATGCTTGGCTTTGTAAAAAATATTAAACACAGCTTCTACGTATTCGAGAGTTTCTTTCACGTCAAGCTTAGATTTAGGGGTCTCATGTTTTTCCCATTTGATGTTGAGTGGGCCGCTAAGGCTCATTTATAAATCAAATGTGTCTAAAATGCATCCTTTAATTGAAGTTATTTTACAGCTTAAAACGGAACGAGTTTGCAGAATACAGATGTGAATCTGTATTCTGCAAACTCGTTCCACTTGGTTAGTTCAGAGGTATACCTGTAGTACAACCGCATTTAGCGTTCATCCTAACTAATAATATAAATGCGAAAGTAAGTTTGTTTGTTACCTTTTCACGCCTAAACCCCTGAACCAGACATCCTGAAATGCATATTATACGTAATTGTCAGGTGTACAGAAACAGACAGAGGGTACCTTTCATCCCGAAAAAAGTACTGTTCCCGAGGAAAACAATAATAAAATTCTTATGATAATAGATGGCACCACGCGGCGTTCGAATCATGATTTAATTATATTATTATAGAAACTTTCGTAGCGTGTTAAGAGTTTAATTGTCAAATTCTAATTTAATACAAATAAATAAAATTAAAGTGTCTCGTTTGTAATTTATAAAAAAAAACAGCTTTTTACTGAATGTACCTATATGAAAAAAGTCTATCCTGTACTAATTAGAACAAAAAGATTTTTTTTTAATTTTTGTCCGTCTGTTTGTTCCGGCTAATTTCCGAAAGGGCTGCATTGCGATTTTGACGAGACTTTTACTGGCAGTTAGCTAATGCTATATGGAGTAACTTAGGCTTGACTTGTTTTAGAAAAAAGGATGTTGGCTATTTAAATACTAAATACTACAATTTTATGTAGTTTTAAGATATTTACAGTATTTTTTTTAAATTACACAAATGTATTAGGTAAAATAAGTAAGTTATTTTATTTGTTTAAAATGCTAAAATGGCGCTAACGGATATTGCGATGTCGATTGATTATTTTTGTCTGGTAGAGAGGAGGGATCTACAAAGTTACGAGGCAGCGCCATTTTAGCAAGGCAGTAGTGGTTGAACTGTGGAAGTGTAATGAGCTCTGTAATACCTGTGTACTTACAGTGGATTTTAATAATATAATTATGAAAGCCGGATAAGTGATCTGTAACTCAGGACCTTCCTACTTCAGACACCTTTCTCTATATAAGATTGTACATATACCAGCACCTGTAAATTCTGATGTCGAGATAAATAAAGATTTATGATTATGATTATAATTGTAATGTTGTAGTTAATTATTTTGTGCTTATTTTTTATGGTCTGAACCCAGTAAATAAATCATACTTATCTGTTCTAAATGAAAGTTTTTTTATTTCTCTGTTGCTCTGGCTAGTCCTACAAGGATTAAAGTTCCGTGCAAAGAAATTAAAAACCTTGAGATTGTTAACATAATCTGATTGAAATCGGGTAGTAATATTTTTATAATGACTTCACGCAGACGAAGGGTGTGGGGCACAGATAGTTAAACATAATTATTTTACAAGTCACTTAATGCGATTTGTTTTCCTCATCCATTCTAAGACAGCAAACTGCAGTATCACAATGGTGTACTCCGATACTAGACTAATAAACTTATGAGGCAGACGTCCATCGATTGTAAAGACCCGACAAGCAGTCATCTTGTTGCACGCTGTACGGTTCAGTCGTAGCACGTTCTTGCAAAGTCTCTTAGTTTCTACTGTAACAGAGAGGAAACAATATTAATGCAAAAAGTCTTCTACAAAGTAAGCTATACAATCTACTAATATCTATGAAGAATCATAACATATATAAAATTTTCCAAATATAATTATGTACTAAGTGTGTGTACATAATTATATTTGGGAAAAAAATATTATCCACTCGAATCTGTGTGATTCTTTAGAGGTACGAATTTAAATATTAGTTCTTCATTTGTGTCACAGATGGCGCTGTAGTACTTTTTGTAGTACCGCTACAATTTTAAGTCCACAGATACGAATATGAATGGTTCCACATGATCAGCTGACCAAGACGTTACTGGACTTTACAAAAGACTGACCTCTGAGTTTGTTTCAGTATTTCTTTTCATGATAATCAGATAGAATTATTTGTAAGACCATGTAACCACCATATTTCAAGCAAATAAAGAATCTTGAATCTTGAATAGTTAGATAACACGGACCTGGACAATATGTTCAAGAAAGCATTTTTTCTGTCAGAAACTATCTAAGTAAGTAAGTATTGGTCTAGCCTTACCAGTACTTTGCAGACTTCTTAGTAATCTACAGCAAGCAGCGTCTACTTCGGACACACACATGTAGAATCTTTCACAATACAAACCAAATGTAGTGACGAATGCTATATTTTTTAATACCCAAAGGATAAAGACCTGTTGAAATGATTTGACTTCATGCTGCAAGGTAAATTTATAAAATTTGTAAGTTGAGTGATTAATATAAATTTTGATGGATGCAGAGGGAGAGGAAGACCAAAGAAAAGATGGATGGATTGTGTGAGAAATGATATGAAATGATAGCGTGAATGTTGACAGGGGAGATTGGAAGAAAATAACGTGTTGCGCCGACACAAAGTAGGTATCATGGGACAAAGGCAGTAAGACGATGATAATTCAAAAAGAGGTAAGGGAGATGGGCAAAGATCGTCACACACTGGACGCATGAAGAAGGACAGCGCCGTCGAAATCGACCGCGGCGAAGGTGGCGTGACGAGCTGATCATGTTTGCGGGGCTAACATGGCCGGAGATCGCACAGGATAGAGAGGTATGGAATGAAAAAGGGGAGGCCTTTGCCCAGCAGTGAGACACCATGTCGTCGAGAAAAAAAAACATTTTTGCGTACACACGTACATTTTTTTAAGCAAAAATGTATATTAAGCTCACCGTGCCGTAATGTGTTTCTCCTGCTTTAAATGCTTCTGTTAATGCTTGAAGGTACAATAAACTATGGAAAAATGTGTCTAATGCTTGAAACAGGGTCTGGAAATAAAACGCATTTGAAATTAGTAAAATTTTACATGACGATTTGAAAAATACACTTAAAAAAATGTCTCTTACCGAAAACTTAAATATGTACTTGAACATATCAAATGCCTCCAATAGATTGATGTATGATTCGAAAAGCTTTTTCAATCTATCAATATATTTTTCTTCTCCAAACTCCGAGCTCAGTTTACTATAGTATTCGACCTCAGAGATCCATGAAAACATTCCATCTCTTATCAAGGCAATTATAGAAACACCATATGTTAAGTTTACATCGAAGTAAAGAAGAGTGTAAAAATATATTGCTATTAATAATTTACCAGTGATAGCAACACTGAGAGCAAAGTCAAGACTATGACGCCCAATTCCGGTCCAGTTCCTGATGATAGGCTTTTTATATTCCTTAAAATTTATTAACCTGAAAGCTTTTTGGATCTTTAAAATCAACTGGACATGATTCTCCCTTAGAATGATATTGAGTAAGTAAAAAGAAACGAAATAAATCAAAAGCAAGAGGAAATTTATCTTTAGAAAGGCAATGATGAATGTATTAATAGTTTTATCAAAGTCTTTTGTCAAGAAACCTGAAAACAAATGAAAACTAATGAACATAATGGTCCCAATAAGAGAAATGATATAGTAAGAGACACGATGAGGTCTTATACAATTGTACTCAATAGAGAAAGATGATAAGAACACTATGTGCTGAAAGCAACGGAATGGAAACAGCAGCTTTTGAAAATTTCTGTCCAAAAAATTGTTTGTAATAGGGTCAATAAATATTTGTGTCTTCATGTCTTATTTTCGATACAGACGTGTAACTATGCAGAAGAATTCTGAGGAATTAAGCCCTTCGTAACAATCAAGAAATAAATTTGTTTCCTAATGAATTGTTTGTTTATATTTTAATCAAGTAAAAAGGTTGTGTTTAGTTTGTCGAAACCATGAGCTATAAAATGTATGTTTGTTTTGTTTGGACAAATATAATTATATATCTAATTTGTATGTTAGTTTTTACTGAATTAAGAACATTATTATGTTTTTTTTTATTCCAATGAAATGCACGACCATTGACTTTATCGCATACATTATTAAAGACAAAAAGTTATCCACAGTTTTTTTATAGTTTTGCCGCCTATACACCCAGGATTTAAAGAAAATAGCAGCAATGTCTTTTTGACTACAGCATCCATGGAAAGAATATTAATTTGAATGAAAATACCATCTACAAAAACTAGTGTAATCACTATCATTTATGGGAAATTTCAAAGCAATCAAGAATGAGTAGGCTAAGCCAACCATATTAACTAAATATTATTATATTAGGTAAGGTTAGTAGGAAAAGATCGATTTTAGCGATAAGACCGTCCCTTGTGGTGACACAAGGGACGGTCTTATCGCCTAAAACAACTAATAAAATTACTGGGATACTTAAAAAATAGGTATGGATGAATTATTTGTGTCATGATTACGTGGCTTCAGTTTTATAATTTAATTTTTGATTTTAACTGTTCACTAGTTTTGAAAAAAAATGTTTACTTCTTAGTTCATCTTCTTAGTTGAATTGAGTTTATGACTTTTGGAGTCAAAACTGATCCCAAACATATGGCAGCTGTACTAGTAGTAAATGTATGGTATAATTTACAATCACATACTTTTGAATCACTTCGACGCCACACAGTTCTAACGCGAACTCCGTTCATTAGTATTGAATTTCTGATTTTGATCATCTACTTTTGCTGTTGACTGTACACATGTTTGGAGCAAATAAATATATCTTATCTTATCTTAACAAGTTACATATTCTATTATCGAAAGCCACGAAGAGAAATCCCCTTTGATGTCTTGAGTTCGATTTCTTAAAATTGTTTTTAATATTGATTAATTATATTGAATTTTTATTTTATAATAATGGTTGACTTTGTATTGAAATTATTTTTATTTTTATTTTAATATTTGTTTACGGACATTCTTCATTTTATATTTTGTTTGACGAAAAATGTTTGTATTAATTTAATTTAAATTTTATTTTGTATTCAACTTAGTGAAAATAGTATTGTGTGGTGTGTATTTTGTCTCTGATTATTTACTTACATTATTTTTTAAGTGTACTTACTAACTAAAATAGGGATCGTGGGTCTGATGCAAATAAATAAATTAAATTATGCACCGTAGGTTAAGACGGACATTTATTTATTTATTTATTCAGTAGTACACATAACAATTTATTCTGTTAAGTTGGTGCCAACATAAACTCATTAGAGTTTTACCGTGCACCAAAATCATCGACTATAAAATTTAGAGAATTATGCACACTTAAGTAGTACATGATGCGCATATTGATGAGTTTTCAATTTAATGTTTTTGAAAGAATCCCTCCATGCGTTCCATAATTATAATTATCAATTAAAGCATTTTTTAGTTTAATATTTAAGAATTATATTTTATAAATGATATTATAGCAATTTGAAGCGTCAAACACAAATATTGCAATATCAGATTATTAAAGTCCTGGGGAAGACGTCCATCGACCGTGAAGAACCGACAAGCAGTCAGTTTTTGGAAGTCTGCTCGGGACACGCGGAGCACGTTCTTGCATAGTCTCTTAGCTTCCACTGTAATAGAAAACGAAGAACTACATTTTAATTTTACTATTTATGTACAGACACAACAGAGAACATAAGGAAACAACATAATATAACTATGAGCACTAAAAACGGGGTACAAATCCTGTTTATTATTAGTTTATGCGTCTCATGGCTCTTACTTCAGTGCCGATATATCGTGAACTCAAAACAAATAATAATCTTGCTAAATATCCCGTTTTAAGCGCGAATGATAGTGTTAGTGACACAGTGACCTTATCAGTTTAATTACTTATAATATTACATAATTTAGAGTAGGTACTGCTTACTTCAAAGTAAATTTCTAGCAGCTGACCTGCGAAAGGAACAATGAATAAAGAAATGTATAATCTGTTTAAGTCGCGAGTTAATAGGCTTCTTTTGCGTTAGCTCGTTCCATCGTCGACCTCATCTCTGTCCTCAGGACTAGATTGAGGTCAAGAGTAGGCCCATTAAATATAAAAAAGAAAAAATGTAAACGTAATGTTTAAAAACCGGCCAAGTGCGTGTCGGGCCACGCACAATGTAGGGTTCCGCAGTGGCCCATCAAAACATATTGTGGACCGATTTACCTCCGAACGCTGATTTTTATTGTAATTATAAAAAACAAACTTCCATTTGCATTTGAAAAACCTGTGCTCCCATACATTATGTTTGGGAAAATATGTGATTCAAGTACATTTTATAAGTTGGTTATTACGCGTAAACTTGTAAAGCCTACTTAGCTGTGATAGTTTTCCTTTCAATTTCGTTATGTATAATATCACCGTGAATTTTTTCGCGCACCCAAACATAACCGTTTAGCTGGTAGAGGGGGAGGACACTTGAGTCTAACAAAAATTAGCAATTTAAAACTTAAGATTTCACAAACCAATCCCTTAATCGAAAAATTATTTGAACCAACTCGCAATATTTTTTAAAGACCTTTCCAACGCCAGCCCATACAACTATACTAAAAAAATCCCCATTTTACGTGTAGGTACTAGTGATACTCTAAAAAAAATACTTTTCGAGATTTTATTTTACCACTTTTTCGGCTTAACTAATTACATACACATTACACATTATACATTATTAGTACTAAGAGTCTTTGAGCTAAGCTGCGGACAGACAGACAAAACGAAACTATAAGAACGAAACTATAAGTGTTCCTTGTTGACTACGGAACCCTAAAAACTGTACTTAAAGACGTAATATTTATTTTGATTTGATTTGTAGAAAATATATAGGGGGAGAGCCTATTGGCGCCAACCGGGCACAAATCCAGACTCCGTGGCTCCTACTGAGAAATTCCTGATGTAAAAACCCAATAACACTTTGCCTGACCCAGGAATGGAACCCCGAACCTAACGGTCAGCACTAAACCAAGTATTTAGTATTTATATTTGCCTCATAGAACGAAATTTTTTTCTCATTGCAGTTGGTATGGTGATAATGTGACGTTGAACTGACAGGACGAAATTCAGGTTTCCGTTTTAACAACTTTATATTATTATGAGCCCTAAAACAACTGCTTTCAGATAAAAAAATACTATGACAAAAAAACTACTACTTCTATAGAATACAAAGTCACACATAAATCTGTAGTGTAGTATCTATCAGTGCGTCCTATCTGTTATGACTTACGGAGCCGAAACGTGGACACTGTCGATACGGCTAGTCCATTTTAAGGTCGCTCAGCGAGCTATGGAACGGGCTATGCTTGGAGTTTCTCTGAGGGATCACATTCGGAACGAGGTGATTCGACAGAGAACCAGAGTTGCCGACATAGCCCACAGAATAAGTAAGCTGAAGTGGCAATGGGCCGGTCATATTAGCCGTAGGACTGATGACCGTTGGGGTAGACGTGTTCTTGAATGGAGACCGCGAATCGGCAAACGTAAGGTGGGACGCCCTCAGGCTCGGTGGAGTGACGATCTTCGTGGGATGGCTGGGAGCAACTGGATGAGAGTTGCTGAGAATCGAGTTGAATGACGTGCGCTTGAGGAGGCCTATGTCCAGCAGTGGACTGCTATAGGCTGATGATGATGATGATGACATAAATCTATGCCGACATAATCTAAAAATTAAGGATCTAGTCTTACTAGTACTTTGAAGACTCCTCAGCAATCGACAGCAAGCAGCATCAGCCTCAGAGACCGACACGTAGAATTTATCGCAATACAAACTGAACATACTGACGAAACCAACATTCTTCAATACCCAAAGAACAGCCATCTGCGCAAACATCTGGACGTCATACTGTAATAAAAAAAAAAACAAAAATTCAATTCCATCTTTTGCAGGGAATCTACGCTTCTCAAGGATTATTGATCAATCAATCATTCTATCATCATCATCTACCTAACCTTTTCCCAACTATAACATAACATTAAATTTATTTATTTAACATTCATTCACTCACAGACATTCACTCTGTCTCAAATAATGCATAGCATTGTACTTCTTAAAATAGCGTTTTTTATGTTTTGATTGTGATGGACAAAAAGTTGTATTTGGCTTTTCGTTAATAAAGCTTGTTATTATTTTACTTATTTTCAGGCAACTTTAGCTCATATATATATATATATACCGTACAGACTAAAATACTTAAGATGAAATACAAATTGTGTTAGTAAATTTTAACAGAACCCTAAAATCTATCTTAGTAACAATTCACTTGTGCACTATGTTATGTGCATTTATGTGGCACTTAAACGCACGACGGAACACCACTCCCTGCGGTCAAAAGTCCCCTTCCAAGACGAGATGCAGATAACACGTTGGTATTCGCACCACGAACGCCTTAAAGTTGATGTTGCGGTGCGACTCAAGCAGCTGCACTCTCGCCACGTACTTGGTCCTCTAAAGCACGTACTCCACGATCCCCCCAACGTGCGTAATCGTGTCCAACAATGTCGTGGTCGGCTTCCAGTCTAACCGGATGCAGCTGAATACTAGTATTTTACATGAAGCGACTGCCTATGTTGAGCGTTCATTCAATACTGAGACCAATTCGTGCCTTGGAGGCCATTACAAATGGGTAAATGATGTTTAGTTTTCAAAATTGGTTTTTACACGTCAAATATTTTTTTTTTTAATTTAATAAGGCCGGTGTTTCGTACCTGACCACTCTGAAAAGAAACAACTAAAGCAAACTCAGACGTCACAGTCTCTTTTAATTTTAAAGTCCAGACATAATCTTCGTCAAGTCACATTGGTCCCCACCTGTCATAAAAACTGTCAAAGACCTTTTCTTTCCAGGTCGTCAGAAGCTAGCAAGTCTCGTTAAAACAATCTCAATGCTGCGATTTTTGATATCCAGTAACAGGTTTTTGAAGGTCAGACAGATATCCGCATCTAAAATAGTAGGGATAGGGCTGCGCAGATGAAAATGTACGCCAACGCTAATAATTTACCCTCGAATCCGACTTTTTTGGGAAGAGTTTGGCTTCCTGGTTTGGAAGTCGAAATAATGGATTAAAAAATTGAGACTGTTATGCTTACGGTTCCATAATGAGTAGCTCCAGATCGTGTTAGTTCTACCAAAGTTTGAAGGTAAAGTATACTCAAGAGAAATGTGTCTAATGCTTGAAATAAAGCCTGAAAATTGATAACATGGAAAATACTTTTAACATTAGTAAGTACAGAATAATAATATGAATGGTTACGAAGTTTTGCTACACACATGACAAATTAATGACAACCTTACCGCAAACTTGAATATTTTTTTAAAAACGGCGAATGCTTCCATTAAATGGACGTATGCTTGGAAAAGCTTTTTTATTTTATCATCATATTTATCGTCGTCTAGCTCCAAACTGAGAATACTATAGTGTTCAACTTCAGATATCCACGTAGTAATACCATCTTTTATCAAAGCGATTATAGAAACACCATATGTAAGGTTCACATCAAAATAAATCAAAGAATAAAGATATACTGCTAATTTTAAGTTTCGAGTCAGTGACACACCGATGATATAAGCAATAAAATGGCGTAAAATTGCGATCCAGTTCCTTTTGATAGACTTTTTGTAGTTTTTATAATTGATTAATCTCAACGCTCTTTGGATCTCTAAAATCATTTGAACGTGTTCCTTTCTATGTATAACGTTAAGTGTGAAGAACAAAACGAAAGGAATCATTATCAAGATGACATTGAATTTGATAAAGACAACAAGGAATTGATTGATTACTCCTTCAAATTCCCTCGCTAAGAGATTTTCTATGTGAAAAATTATAAACCCAAGAGTACCAATGAGAGACACGATATAGTACGACACACGATGAGGCCTTATACAATTGTACTTAATAGAGAACCTAGATATAAATAATATGTGCTGTAAACACCGAAAAGGAAGGAGAGTGTTCTGGAAACATTTATCCAAGAAATTGTTGGTAATAGGGTTTATATTGATCTGTGTCTTCATTTCTAATTCACTTGAACAACCGAACGAGTGCGTATTAAAACTGAACTGTCATTCATTATAGGGAAATTTTCATCAACTTCTAGACTTGTTTGTTTACATTTTAATCAAACAGTCGTCACAACTCATATTTTATGTACTAATAACGAAAACAATAGTTGTATTGTCACAGTTTTGGTAGTTATGACTGAAATTGTCGTTAGCTATGGTGTTGAAATTGTCGTTGGATTTTTTTTTCCATTTTCAAACAAAAAGAGAGGAAGAGGCAATGAAACAACAACAGAACAATGAAACAAATGGAAGTGAATTTTCGTTCATTCCAATTTCTTTAATATCATTATTCATTCCTCAGACAATCATTTCAGTTATTGCTTACCCTTTTCATCATCAATAAAAACGTAAGTAAAATTTATAACTTCTTCATTCAATTATGAACAAAAAAACCTTCGATTGGTCATTCTTCCACAGAAAATCTAAACACCGCAATTCAGAAAACAGCGTCATCAGTACAACGCCATCTATCGACCAAATTGTAAAATTGTTGAAATAATACTACAAAAACGCTCTGTATTGATACTGGACTCACAAAATGTTGCGAAACTAATATAAGTTTGTTTTATTATTTCATCCCTCCGGAACAGTGGTTTTTCTGGATGAAAGGGGTAATTTTCTGACAACGTAGTCAAAGATACAAGTTTATTTTTAATACAAGTTTTTAATATTTTAACTTAACTTCAAATACATCCACGACCCCCGTACTATTCAATGCATCAATCAACACAATGTTTTGAATGCGTTACATCAGAACGTGATTTTTCACCCCAAAAAAAAGTCGTTTCCCAGGGTATCAGGACATTTGCGCGAAAGACATTTGCGCGAAAAGACATTTACGCGCAAGGACACTTGTGCGACTGGACACTTGCGCGACTTAATGGCCAGTGAGTAGTGACTTATAGAGTAAACATAGCATCACGCCTATTATTACTTGAAGGGTGGGCTGAGTTGTGATTCCTTGATTGAGTTCAAAATTCAGTACAAAAAAATAGTTAAGATTGCTGTTTTTTATTATTTATTTTAATGGGAGTTTTTTTCAGGGTTTATCAAAATGAAAATCCAAGATGGTGCCGAGGAATTTTTAGTTTTTCTTTTATGGGTGTCGTTTTTGTGGTTTTGGGCGCCATCTTGGATTTTCATTTGGACCTCATTTTCGTTATCAGCGACACCTTTTACGTTCGTGCAAAAGCCCATTTGCGCAAATATCCATGCGCGCAAATGTCCGTTCACGCAAAAGTCCTTGCGCACAAATATCTTTTCGCGCAAATGGGTTCGCGCAAGTATCCTAGATCTTAAAAAACAGTAACTTGTTATTACTATCCTATGAATCGATTGCAATTTTTGATACAATCATCTCAATGGTCATCCGTGTTCCAATCTTATCAACAGCCGTTCACACATACGTATAGAGTGACGTAATTAGTACCGATACTTTTAAAAAAATAACTTTCCCAAAGAAACATTTTTTGTACTCATTCTTTTTTATCCCAATAACACAACAGCCGTATGAAATTCGCGCACCTGTGACGAAGTACAGCTGTTAGCTGCGTGACGCCGCCGTTCTGTCTCATTCATTACTATCGTACCGAGCAACAGTGGGTAGGCAGAGCATGCGGAGCCGTGCGGCTCGCAAGCCCACTCTGTAAGCGGTGCCCGCGCCACAGGCCGGCCGCCAGAAAAGTATAGTCGGGTTTGTGTATAAAAAAATGTTTTTCTTTGGGAGAGTTGTTTGTTATCATGAGTACAATCACGTGTTTTAGTATCGGTCACTAATTACCAGTCACTCTATATACCGAAATCTTCTATACATCTATACAAATAAATAAAATTGAAGTATCTGTTTGTCATTTTAAAATAACCGCTTTTTACTACATACATATGAATGTATATATGATACACATACATATATACCAAAATATATTTTTTTACAATTTTTGTCTGTCTGTCTGTCTGTTTGTTCCGACTAATCTCTGGAACGGCTGGACCAATTTTGACGGAACTTTCACTGGCAGATAGCTGATATAATAAGGAGTAACTTAGGCTACTTCTATTTTAGAAAAATAATTAAGGTTCCGTGCAAAAAATGAAAAATCTTGAAATTGTTAACAAAATCCGATTCAAAAAGGGAAGTCCTTTTTTTTGTTAATAATTTCACGCAAACGAAGGTCGTGGGCAACAACTAGTCTCTAAATATGTTTCAACTTTAATTATTGTTGCTATGCTAATGAAGGTTTACAGTGGAGGAGGCCTGTTTGCTTTAACGTATCATTATTATTTTTAATTTAGTTAATTAATTATTTTTCCTGTCCGTTACGCATATAAAAGCAAAAGCACAATTTTCTTAAGTGTGATCAAGTAAATTAATATTCCAGTACTTTTCGATGTGTTAAAATTATTTTTGCTCTTAGCATTTGCGTTCTTAAAATTACTATAAAATGAGGTCCACGGAAAGAAACGTCGGGTGCCAAACTGCAAGGAGTGAACCCTCTGAATCCGTTTTCAGTGAAAAAGTTGATAAAGACGTGCAGTCTTTGTTTTTTCCTCTGAATTTGATGCAAACGCTAGTGTTAAATCCAAAATATTGCATCAAGAACAATTTCATTAGTCCGAATAATGGTTTCAATAAGTTAACGATATTGTGCGCGACGATGGCATTTCTGGCAGGTTACGTGTACCGTCTACTGGAAATAACGCTAGATTCAAATTTGAGACGATATGGCACGATTACTTTCTTGTATTCCGCATCTTACTTTGATTTCACCTTCTACTGTACGGGGTTCGTTATTAACTGTATCAGCAACATCAGATTAACAAAGAAGATGGTCAAATTTGTTTTGACATTTCAAGAAGTACATAGATTTATTAACAATGAGGACTGTATTAGGTGGTCAGTTATAAGAACCTGGATCCATGTCTCGTTAATTTTGGGATTCTATATTATTACAATTATTTTCATGTCGTTTGCTCCATGGCATATTGTATTCAACTTATTGGTGATTTCAAGTCTTGATGCTAATCTAATTTATGCTATTGTATTGATTGAATTATTGAGAGACAAAGTTAAACTTTGGAATTTGGAAATAAAGAATTTGACGGAAAATCACAACAATGATGTGCATAGCAGAAAAATGTTTGAAGTCTATGTAGACATGTTAAAATGCTACAAGATAGTCAAAAAAGTTTTCGAAGTACCGGTAAGTCGCGTATTTCATTTGCTTTCTATGCCAACCTTTTACGGTTTTGTGCTAAATTCGGGTTGACAAATTGTAAATTAGGAATTTCTCAGTAGCAGCCACGGAGTCTGGAATTGTGCCCGGTTAATGGCAATAGGCTCGCCCCCTATTGAATGGGACTTTTAGGTACACCTCTGTCTCTGTCTCTCACGTTTGCTTCTTGAAGACAATATACACAGTGTATACCTACTGTAGTTCCACCATTATAAAAAATCCAAATAAGTAAGACATAACTTTTGTGTTGTCAAGATGAAATAGTTCGTTTTTTTCTTGGGATTGGTAGGCAATCGACTAGATAACAAGAAAAATAATATTAGTACACCTACTTAATTCAGCCGTAATGTCAGAACTTTGAACATTTGTTTACCTGATGAGGCCTAGCTTTGTTTCAATAATGAGATTTATTTATTTCAGGTTCTATATCAAACTATCGAAACTTTTTTCCGTTGCCTGATTAACGTTCAAGTCATGATTGAATTCCGTAATATGTTTTTTGTAAGTATTAATGACCATTTCAACATTATCACGTCATCCAAACACAATAGATTTCAGGAAAAAAATTGATCTTAGTTTAGCTATACAGGGTGTTCAGACCTTTCGCGAAGCCGTTAACAAAGCATTATGTACATCAAACTAAGTAACTCTTGTCAAAAAATATTGCTGGGAAATTACTTTTTTTTGCGGTAAAAAATCACGTTTTTCGGTAGGACTCAATGTAACGCACTTAAAATATTGTGCTGATAGATGCATTGAATAGTACGGGGCTAGTGGAAGTATTTAAAGTAAAGTTATAACATTAAAAAATTACTGCCAGACGTCGCCTTATGAATGATCAGGGTCTCCTCTTTTGACTGCTGTTTGCCCATTTTCGTGGATTATTCGTACAGTTCGTAGCTGGCGTCTAGTCCGTAGGTCCAAAAAATCAGTACTCGTCCCATTTTCACTATTATTTTTTTTAACTCATCGAATGGCATATGAAGTCACACTCAACGTCTCAAGTTCGCGCAGTGCGTATAGATTCCTCAGGCAGGGTCGCCATGTAAGGTGCGGTGTTGATGGTAAGTGAAACCAGCGAATACTCGAATAATACTGAGATAATTTTCTTAGGAAAGTTGTTACAAAGGTGCATAGATTATAGTAATACAGATCTTAAAGTAGGTAATTAATACAATGCTTACACCACGTTGAATGGCAATGCTAATTCTTTTGCCAAAGAGAGAGCCAGCCTTCTGGTCACGCGAAGTGTCGACCAGTCGGCGAGAGAATTCCTTAAAAAGAAGACGAGCACTCGGGCCCCATGACTCGAGCGTTTCTCAATTATTTTGGAGTCGGCTCTGAGTCTAACGGATGCAGCTGAGCTAGTATTTTACAAGGAGCGACTGCCTATCTGACCTTTATGGAGGATAGGCAGTTGCTAGAACGCCAAGTACTACTACACATTCATCATCATCAAAATATCAGGCTATAACTACTCAATACAGAGTAAAGACCTTCTTTCTGTTCAGCCATTCCCAGCTCTAAAGATTTCGTGACGTCACAACTTCTTTTGCTTCATCCGGACGATGATTTCCATTTTTTTAAATTAAATTAGTTTTCAATTTTCAGTCCAGAACTCTGCCACCTCGACGGCGGCGTTACAACTCATTTCGTTTCTTCAACTTTGAAGTTCCAAACTAATATTATGGGATTTCATCTACAAAATCTATTTTTTTTTTCTAGCTAGGAACACCTTACGTGTCATTGTTCGTGTACTCCAGCATGATAAAAACTATGATAGTACAAATCACACTGAGTTTGCAAATTGAATCGTTCTATGATGCCGTCAAGAATGGAAAAGAAATATGCGAACGTGTATTGGTATCAGAATGTACAGGTGAAAATTAATTTGAATAAAAATAACCGTAGCGGCTGTTGGCCCAGCTGCAGTAAGTTTTGTTGATCTCGCTCGCTTAATTTTATAGTCATATTCAGCCTATACTGTCCCTACTACTGGGACACACGGCCTCCTCTCTATGAGAGGGAAAGGGCTATAATCCACCACGCGGGCCCAGTGCGGGTTAATTTTTTTGTCGCTTAATTTTATTACATAAAAATACCTTATAATCTTTGAGGTATTGTTTAAGCAGTGATAGCAGTGGTGTGACTGTCGGACTGCCAAGTCATAGGTCTCGAGTTCAAACCTAAGACACGCACCTCTGATTTTTTGGATTCATGTGCGTATTGTCTAACTATCACTTGCTTCGGTGAATGAAAACATCGTGAGGAAACCGGCATGCCTGAGAGATATATCTTAACATCTTAACGACTTCTTGACATATTATTTCTGAAATGTATTGTATTGTACTGTTTTTTGATAAGTATTGACTCAATTTATTATGTTAATCTAATGTTCATTACTCCATAAACTCAACAGAAAACCAACATTGTGCTTTGCAGTGCCCTGACAGGGTTCATGTACAAAAACCGATACTATTATCTATTGTAAAATGTATGATGTGCATGAGAGCAAATTAAAAAAAATATATATATTTCTCGACGACCATGTTAAGCCAAGTCAGAGGCCCCAGACACTAACCAGACAATAAAGAAAGAAAGATAAACCTATAATGTTTCAACTGCTGGACCTTAAACTTTCTCTCTGTACCGGTGATAGACGTCACATGTCTTCAAGTTTTCTTTGATTTATACTTATGTCAAAGAAAATTCAACCTAAAGACTCTTTTGTGTAATTTAGTCTAGTTTTTAAGTAAATTTTATTTATTTAATCAATATTTTAAGTCCTTATATACAATAAACTTTACAGCCCAAAAACACATTCCAGGTGATCAAAAGCAGTTATGCAAAAATATTCTGCGGTTGTATCGTGCGTCATTCAGCAAGATGAGTACATGTGGGTTTTTCGACGTCAATATTGATCTACCATTACGTTTAACGGCCCTTCTTACTCACTACACTGTTGTGCTATTACAGTTTGCATTTCTGTAATCCTGGTACAATTAAAGGGTTTCATTGCTGTTGATGTTTTATTTTATTACACCCTACCTACCCTACCTACCCTACCTACCCTACCTACCCTACCTACCCTACCTACCCTACCTACCCTACCTACCCTACCTACCCTACCTACCCTACCTACCCTACCTACCCTACCTACCCTACCTACCCTACCTACCCTACCTACCCTACCTACCCTACCTACCCTACCTACCCTACCTACCCTACCTACCCTACCTACCCTACCTACCCTACCTACCCTACCTACCCTACCTACCCTACCTACCCTACCTACCCTACCTACCCTACCTACCCTACCTACCCTACCTACCCTACCTACCCTACCTACCCTACCTACCCTACCTACCCTACCTACCCTACCTACCCTACCTACCCTACCTACCCTACCTACCCTACCTACCCTACCTACCCTACCTACCCTACCTACCCTACCTACCCTACCTACCCTACCTACCCTACCTACCCTACCTACCCTACCTACCCTACCTACCCTACCTACCCTACCTACCCTACCTACCCTACCTACCCTACCTACCCTACCTACCCTACCTACCCTACCTACCCTACCTACCCTACCTACCCTACCTACCCTACCTACCCTACCTACCCTACCTACCCTACCTACCCTACCTACCCTACCTACCCTACCTACCCTACCTACCCTACCTACCCTACCTACCCTACCTACCCTACCTACCCTACCTACCCTACCTACCCTACCTACCCTACCTACCCTACCTACCCTACCTACCCTACCTACCCTACCTACCCTACCTACCCTACCTACCCTACCTACCCTACCTACCCTACCTACCCTACCTACCCTACCTACCCTACCTACCCTACCTACCCTACCTACCCTACCTACCCTACCTACCCTACCTACCCTACCTACCCTACCTACCCTACCTACCCTACCTACCCTACCTACCCTACCTACCCTACCTACCCTACCTACCCTACCTACCCTACCTACCCTACCTACCCTACCTACCCTACCTACCCTACCTACCCTACCTACCCTACCTACCCTACCTACCCTACCTACCCTACCTACCCTACCTACCCTACCTACCCTACCTACCCTACCTACCCTACCTACCCTACCTACCCTACCTACCCTACCTATCTACCCGTACCCTACTGTTGAGTATGTGTGCGTGTGCCTACGCACCGATAAGTACGTGAGCAATAAACGACAGTGCGTTACTAGCAAGCAGTGGTTTCACTCGTCTATCCTCATACTTAATATTGGCGACGAGTACCTACTACCTACGTAAAATAAAAGTAAAAATGTCCGGCACAATTTTTGGCCTTTTGTCAGCGTTTGATCACAACGTACAGTCATGGGAGACCTACAAATGCCGCATTAAACAGTGGTATGTGGCTAACGACATCACCGGGACGAGCGATCCTACAGGAACAAAGCGACGAGCTATCTTGCTGAGCGCACTCGCGGATGGCACACACAAGTTGGCGGCGGACCTCGCGTTGCCAAAGCAGCTGCAGGACGTACCATATGATGACGTTCTGAAGCTTTTGGACGAGCATTTCACTCCAAAGCGGTGTGGTTTCGGCGAACGGTACAAGTTTTACGCGGCCACGCAACAAGAGGGGGAGACGTATGCACAATGGGCCGCGAGGTTACGAGGTCTGACGGCGCACTGCGGATTCTCTAACGTGGAGGAAGCGCTTCGAGACAAATTTGTCATGGGAATGTTGCCCGGATCAGAAAGAGAGAAGCTCTTCTCGAAAGATCTCGCAGGCCTGACATTATCAAAGGCGATGGAGTTGGCGGAGAACGCGTGGAGTGCACGTGTGGCAGCGGGCGCAGGGGCGCAGGCCGCACCGCACGATATGATGTTCAATATTGCGCAGGCGACGGAGTCTTCGGCCACATCGCATCGAGTGGCTGTGCCTGGTTCGGGAGTTAAAGTGCAGTGTCAAGTGTGCGGCTATCATAATCATGAGTCATCCCAGTGTCGGTTCGCAAAAGCGAAATGTAGGAAATGCAATGCTACGGGGCATCTACGTAGGATGTGCAAAAAGATAAATTATGTCGAATCGAGAGCTGTGGATGAAAACGACGATGACGGTTTGTGTTTTAATATCCGATCAGTTAAAGGTGAACCGATGATTGAAACGGTATGGGTCTCGGGAATTAAATTAAAATTCGAGATAGATAGTGGTTCAGCTGTTACAGCAATTTCTGACGAAACTTATAAGACATATTTCAGCAATGTACCATTGTCGGTAACTAGTAAACGATTGTGTTCGTATACGGGTGATAAAATTGTTTGCGAGGGTACAGCGCAGTTACAAGTAACTTATGCGAACACGTCGCATGAACTGTGTGTATATGTCGTGCGAGATGGTGGTCCGCCGATTCTCGGTCGCGATTTTATTTCAAAATTCAGGTTAGAATTGTTGCCGATACAATATTGTGACCAATCAGATAAAAATGATTTGTTTGATACATTGCAAAGCCGTTATCCAGCTGTCTTTTCGGATAAATTAGGATTATTTAATAAATTTAAAGTCAAATTACAATTGAAGGAAGATGCGAAGCCAGTGTTTGTAAGGGCTCGACCGGTAGCTTTCGCATTAAAAAGTAAAGTGGATAAAGAGATAGATCGTTTAGTAGGGCTAAGCGTATTGAAACCGGTTGACCACGCGCGGTATGCTTCACCGATCGTTCCGGTGTTAAAGCAAAACGGATCTATACGTATATGTGCCGATTTTTCTACCGGTGTAAACAAACAGTTATCGATCAGTATCCTTTGCCAACGGTAACTGAACTGTTCGCTAAATTGTATGGGGGACAGCAGTTTACTAAATTGGACCTGTCAAGTGCTTACAACCAATTTATGTTAGATGACGAGTCACAAGAATTAACTTGCATTAATACGCATAGGGGGGTTTTCAAGCAAACGCGCCTGTGTTTTGGTATTGCGAGCGCGCCGGCCGTGTTCCAGCGCGCGATGGAGGGCGTGTTGGCGGGCGTGCCCGGCACACTGTGTATGCTCGACGATATTTTGATAACCGGGAAAACAAGATCGGAGCACCTGGAAAGATTACATCAAGTGCTGTTAAAATTACAAGACGCGGGACTTACCTTACAGAAAGAAAAGTGCGTATTTTTCTAAGATGAAGTTAATAATATCTAGGTTATGTGATAAATAAAGATGGACTACATAAATCACCACAGAAAATAAAAGCCATGGTCGAAGCACCGGTGCCGGCAAATATTAATCAATTACAGTCATTTTTAGGGTTAGTAAATTATTACAGGAACTTTGTTCCTAACGCGTCTTCAATTTTAAGTCCTTTGTATGAGTTGTTGAAAAAGGGTAACAGGTGGTGTTGGACACGGGAACACGATGAAGCGTTCATCGCTATTAAGACATGTTTAGCATCAGAACAAGTACTAGCACATTTTAACCCAGACGCAACTATAATTTTAACAGTAGATGCATCACCAGTAGGTTTATCTGCAATATTGTCTCAAGCAGAACCAGATAGGACTGAGAGACCGATCTCTTTTGCATCGAGGACGCTTAATACTGCCGAGAAACGTTTCTCGCAGATCCAAAAGGAAGCGACCGCGATTGTTTTTGGGATAAGGCGTTTCCATCAATATTTATATGCCAGGTCAGTTCCGTTTATTCTTAGGACCGATCATAAGCCACTGTTGTCGATTTTCGGACCGCACCGTGGGGTACCAGAAGTTTCAGCCAATAGATTACAGAGATACGCACTGTTCCTGAGCGGTTATAATTATAAAATCGAATATGTGCGTAGTGCTAACAACAGTGCGGACTTCTTATCTCGCGCTTGCCTGCCCGAGGGGGCAGGTGCGGACGGGGGCATGCAGGGCGTAGACGCGACGGTGCCCGATCTCGACCGCGCATCGTATATTAATTTTGTGGTGGAAGGTAGTTTACCGGTAACGTTAAAAATGTTACGCGAGGCGACAACTGCAGATGAGACTTTGCGTAAGGTGGTGCATTTTGTGTTAAACGGATGGCCTAGGAAAATGTCTGGTGATGGTTTGCAGGCGTATCATGCGTGCAGGACACAATTGTCTTATGAAAATGGGTGTGTTATGCGAGGACACAAAATTGTAATTCCAGAGAAATTTCAAACAAAAATTCTAATGGAATTGCATCAGTCGCATCTAGGAATCGTGAAGACAAAGGCAGAGGCGCGAGCGCGTGTTTGGTTTCCGGGGATAGACGCTGCTTTAGAGCGGTTGATAGGATCGTGTGACGTGTGCATGCGACTGCGACCATCACCGGCGCGGGCGCCGATCGCGCATTGGGAATATCCACCAACGCCATTTTACCGGGTGCACATTGATTTCCTGGGGCCTATTAACGGTAATACTTTTTTAGTCGTAGTGGATGCGTATACCAAATGGGTAGAGGTTTATAATATGAAGTGCAGAACTTCTACTTCAGCAACGATTGACAGGTTGTATGAGTTTATGTCAAGATTTGGTATTCCACATACACTGGTTAGCGACAATGGTACATCGTTTACGTCACATGAGTTTGAGGCTTTTTGTAGGGTGAACGGAATTTCGCACGTGACGTCACCGACATACCATGCCGCCAGTAACGGGCAGGCGGAAAGTTATGTTAAGATAGTTAAGAAAGGTATTAAAACAAGCTTGCTGAGTGGTAATGGGCCGCGAAATTTAAATAACAAACTTTTAAAATTCTTGTTTGACTACAGGAATTCCGTTCACACATTAACCGGGGTTTCACCTGCTGAGCTAGTTTATGGCCGAAAGCTTAGAACGCGTCTTGACCTATTGAAACCCGAATCGCCGTCGCCTTCATCCACGGCTCTTGCTAAAATGGTTAAACGTAAACAGTGTTTGCAAAATAAGACGGGCGGACAAAACACACCAGTTTTTGCTAGCGGACACATAGTTTATTATAAAAAACATACCGTAAATGGAAAATATACATGGTGTAAAGGGATAATTGTTAAAAAAATCGGCAAAGTGTTGTATTTAATAAAAGATGAAGTCAATTCGATGACTATAAAAAAACATAAAAATCAGATAATAAGGTATAAAGGTGACGATTGCTATGACGACAAAGACGTGGATAAAGACCATGAGGAGTTAAGTGGTGGCTCAACGCCAGAGACGCAAACTGAACAGATGCCGCCACCGGGCACTGGTGAAGGTAGCGAAGACACGTCAACGGCTGCAGAGGGTTCCAACTTGACAAGAACAGCCACACCCCCAGGTACACCCCTAGTGGTTGTTTCACAGCCTACAACACCAGACAACTCCGGGGAAGAGGAAGAGTATCAGGAGGCTTTAGCCGGTTCTCCTAGCACTGGTCATCCTGGCGAAGCGCCACAGCAACAGCAGGCACGTGAGCCTGTGCCGACACCACGGTCTAAACGCAATCGGCCTAAAGTCAACTACAAATTGTACTATTAGAATGTAAGTTTAGCTACCTATTAGAATGTAAGTTTAGCTACAGCTCATTTTTGGAGCTTAGATGTTTGAATTGTATTTCTAAGCTAAGGGGAGGGATGTTGAGTATGTGTGCGTATGCCTACGCACCGATAAGTACGTGAGCAATAAACGACAGTGCGTTACTAGCAAGCAGTGGTTTCACTCGTCTATCCTCATACTTAATACCTACCTACCTATCTACCTGCCTACCTACCCTAAAAGTACTAGTAGTAGAAAACCATATTTGAGTATCCCACCCACGGGAACACCGCATTTTTCCGGGATCAAAAGTATATAGGTGTTAATCCAGAATATAAGCTATCCTGATACCAAATTTCATCCAAATCTGTTTTCATCCGTGTCCGTTAAGCCGTTTGAGCTTGAAGGAGTAACAAACATACAGACATCCAAACTTTCGCCTTTATAATATTAGTGTGATTCTCCCGACTTTACAAAAACTATAGCTGCAATAATTCTGATGATATTAATGATGAATCCAGATCGGAATCCAAGACAGTAAAATTATAGAATAAGCACACACAATGGCCCCTAACCTTGATATCCCAATACAAGAACTTGCTACATTCGGGTAGTTACAAAACAGCAATATAATAAAATACCTCATGGTATTAAGGATTATACTGTAAACATTTTTAATTCTAAGGTAACTGCACTACTTTTAGGCAAATGTTCTCAACTCAGTGAAAGACTTTCTAAATGATATGAATTTATCCAGATTATGATTGTTATAATTAATTGCTTTGACTATGTAGACTTATGTACCTGACTATAATATTATTAATTGACTTCTCTTTAATTTCTGTTTTGTTTTGTTGATATTATTTTGTTTGTAATAATATTTTAATTTATGTAATAATAATTATGCACGCCCTATAGACTGTAGCCGATCTCATTAATTTATGTACACCATCTTATATCTGTACCTAGATTCACAGCAAATAAATTTCTGATTCTGATAGCTGTTACTTAAATATGAGTTACTAACTGTACCTGGCCTACGTCCATGTCCTGGCATACATCTACCCACCCACTACCTACCCATTACCTACCTACATGTGTTGCAATGCACCTTTTCCTACCAACTACCTAACTACCATCTACCTACCCACTACCTACCCATTACCTACCTACATTTGTGTTGCAATGCACCTTTTCCTACCAACAACCATCTACCTACCCACTACCTACCCATTACCTACCTACATGTGTTGCAATGCACCTTTTCCTACCAACTACCTACGAGTAACTACCACCTACCTATGGATTCGAGGATTACAGGCGTTATGTTATCTATATTTTTGTTTAAGTGGCAATTGTTTTTTAAAGTACTCCGTTTACAGTGGGCTTCATCAATTGGGTACACCAGTTGTATTAAAATTAACTTTGCTACAACTTTGCTTGCTATTCAATCACATTATACATCCATAATAAAACAAAAAGTATTCATATGCCCGGACGAGATTCGAACCATCGAATCATTGGTCATCCTTTGATTACCGCGAGCTCTTACAAACTAAGCCATTTAGGTAGTTAATAATCCGATGAATTTATCAATCTACTTAGCGTTTTTTTTAATCTTTATTGAAAAAAAGGATTTGATCATGCATGATCATGTCATCCCTATAGTTACAGACATCTTACACATGTTCACATCTTATCTACGCTTTAAAGCACAATCGACCATTTTATTGTATACGAAACTCGCTTCCTCTGATAAGGGAAAAGCAAGAATACTATTACAAACACCGGCGTCGTGTAAGCTATTACCGTAAGCAAGGCTAAAAGATAATCTCTCAGTTTAGTTCCGAACACATTCCACTAAAATATGAAAAACATCTTCAATAAGATCGCAGTCAGTATACTTCTGGGAAGTAACTTTGCCCATTAGGTACGCAAAGCTATTCAGTGGGATATGTCCGGAACGCAGCCTCATAGCAGTTACTTTGGTGTGCCTAGACTATTCGGAATTAATAAACCAAGGAGAACAGGACAAATTATTTTGTATTGTTTTATACCATATGCCTTTTATTAGAGAACGCTCATCAAAATACTCACGCCACATGTTTCTAATAGATAGTCAAGTTTTTGGGAGCGTTATTATGTTAAATAAAAAGAGAGAAAAAGAAAAAGAGAAGAAATAATAAAAAGAGAGTAAAAGAGTAGAGTTACGTGTGAGCAGAAGCGCATGTTCTAATGTAATGTTCAAAACTAATCCTAGTGGCTACTTAGGAGACTTAACGCTACTTATCTGCTAAGCTGACAAAAATGCATCGAAGGTTCTAGAAGGGCCACCCTAAACTGCAACGATACATTTTATGCTCTCACGGTGATGTTATCGCGGCGATGCGACGAGTGGCAATGTGCGCGCGTGACGTCGTCTTATCGCCGCGGTATCGTCGCGCAGACGACGGCGACGCCGACGCAGAACGCGGCGCACTCACAGCGTGCGCGCGGCATTACTACTATTGCACAACGCCTCGTCGCGGAAACACGGCAATTCCGTTACGAGTCGTCGCGGGCGCGCGGCGATTCCGTTACCAGTCGCGACGATACGCTGGCGGAATAATCGCTCGTTCGTGGAGACGACCCGACGGAAGCGCCGATCCGTCGCGATTCTCTCGCTCGTGGAGATAGCCCCGAAGAATAAAAAATATTACGCCAGCCAAACTGTAAAGCAGTTTGTTGGCAGATGTACTCCCATATACAATATTATCTATATTTTATGCAACTACTCGTAGGTACTTTTCCATCAATAACAACGATATAATCATTAACTAAACACAAATATTTTACTACAGAAGAGTAATCGCGCGTGAAGTGCCCCAAAACTATGACAGATGTCATATAAACAAAGGGTAAATGCGATAGTCGGTGACGATGGATGGATGTTTGTAACTCTTTCACACAAAAACTTATTTACGGATTAGGATGATATTTGACACATTATGTAGTTTATAACCTGAATGAATACCTAAGATTTTTGACTTTCTAATGAAGTAGTATGATCCTGTGGGACAATTGCCGGACTCTAAGAGGGCGAAGCCGCGGACATAAACTAGTTAATTCAACTTATGTTGTTATTTGACAATTTCAATAATGGTGATACGATCAGCTCGTTTGTAGATATGATAAATGTAGTTGAGCTTCATTCTATTACTTTGGTGCTACGCTTGAATTTGTCTAGATATTAAAGCGGTTCAGTAAAAGTTAAAGGCAGGTTATATTCCCAATATAAAGTTTCATGGAACATGGTGTGGCAGTTTTTAACCGTATCACGATGGCGTCGAACAGACAAGAAATATTACTGAACAACCATCTACAAAACGATGTCCAACAAATAATTCATCCTCTAAATTACTTTCTACGTCTACTTTGTTCCTCAAAATATGACATAAAAAATAACACAATTGCTCCAAATGGAATGAAATCGACACTATTTTCGGTTTCGGGTGTGTGTTTAATTGTAGTGATCTGCATATACCGTATGTTTATCATCAAGTATATAATTTTTTGGCACGTCACTCGTTTTTTTTCTATTCTGATTATCTTAATGTATGCCTTTTATTACTATTGTGGGCCGGTGATGACTTTTTTTATTAATTTCGTACACAAGTACGATAATATCTTGCTTATTCTGATGATCCAGAAGATACACAGGAGCATCGACTTCAGTAAACGTATTCGTAGTTTTATTATTTGTAATTGGATCTCTGTTCTAACCATTTTGTGTGTTAATATCTTAATAATTGCTTATTCTAAAATCTTTGATTTCTTCAATTGGTTGGATGTTATTAGTGACATCATGTTCATGACATTTGATTTGAATTTAGTTTACGGTATTCGTGTTTTAATATTTTTAACAATACATCTTGACAAATACATCAAAAGTATTTCAAAGCTGAATGATGAGCAGGAAATCAATGAATCTTGTGTGGAATTATTTGAGACGTTCAAAAATATTTTGAAAGCTTACAAATTGTATACGATGGTTTTTCAAGTACTGGTGAGTTTGAATTAAGTTTATTTGATCGTCAAAATATTAATCCTAGTAAGATATAGCCCAGTATGCTGGACAAAGGCCTCTCTAAAGTTGCAAAAGTCTGTTGTCTGTTCGGTCTACCTTTTTAAAATAGTTGGTATACATATCGTTACCGGAACATCTATACACCATTATTTTTAGGTCGTTCTGGAACCGAATACCATGAACTCGATCATCGAACTCGAAACGATTGGGGCTATTTTTTTCAAAAGTAACAATAAAAAAAAACACGAAAGAATAAATTTAATGTTTTTTTTTGTGAAATAATGAGAACTCAAATGCATATGTGTGCGCAACATATGCGAACGATACCCATTGAAAAATTCATTCATCGATCGATTCTCATTATTTCACAAAAAAAAAACATTAAATTTATTCTTTCGTGTTTTATTCATTGTTATTTTTTGAAAAAAATTGTACTACAATACAATAAAAAATACAATATAGTAGTACTGTAATACTTACGTAATTTAATTATTTGAGAGAACCTTCATGTGCAAAAAAAAAACAAATTCAAGCTATGTCCAGTCAAATTAGCCCAAAAATAGGGGTAACCTTGCATTCCCAGAAAGCTGAATGATGATGATGATGTTAGCGACACCATTGTTATGAAATTGTGAAAAGTCCCCATCGATCCCATGTCTGCTAAATTTTTTATTAAAGGTCAAAGGTTGCAAAAATGTGTTTTTTGAATTTTTCAGCGAAACGGTTAGCTTCATGATAAAATATGTCAGACAAAAATTGTAGATCATGCATTCATCTATAAAAATTGTCCCCCAATTGACAATTGTCACACATTTTTTGCTAACCATTTTTGAGAAAAAACAATTACAAATTTTTCTCACGCTGTATTGTCATAATATGTACACGTTTCCACACCACCTATGAGGTAGTGTACCTAGCGCGTTTTTTTTAATGTGGTTTCCCCGGTTGGCCTATTCCACGGTCTATTACAGTAAAATTTAATGAATGTTTGGTTATTCTTCTTCTTTTATGTCGTTGTACTCTTGTCAGAGTGCTCGTTGTCGATCAGGTACAGCTCGAGCGACAAGTGTTGACTGATATGGGCTGATGATCTTATTATATGTTTTATACAGTGTATATTGTTTTTTTTTTCAGATTTTATATTTCACGATCGACACGTTTCTTCGTTCTATGTTTTATTGTGAGTTGATACTGGATTTGTTCAAAACACTGGCAGTGTGCGATTGGAATGGGGTAAAATATATTGCATTCTTAATTTATGATTTTAAACTGACACGGTCAGTAACATTATCATTAACACTGAAAACGGGATATTTACCATATTTAATATAAGTTTCGAGTCATAGATACACTATATCTACATACATAAAATGGTAAACTGACTGATTGACTGACTGGGTGATAATATCAACACACAGCCAAACCTGGTCCTAGACACATGAAACTTCGAGAGTGTGTTCTTTGTGAAGAGTAAGTATCCACTAAGAAAGGATTTTTGGGAAATCCACCCCTAAAGGGGTAAAATAGGGGATGGAAGTTAATATGAAAGTCTGTCAGTTTTGAAGATAGGATCTTCAAATTTTCAGGGCTGCGGGACTGTTCGAAAGAGATACCGCGGCCCTGGAACATAAAGGGCCAATGAAGGAACATGGGTGTTTTTTAGTCAGTAAGAGTCTGACACTCCCTTCCGCTCCGCCCAGAGCGGGAGGAGTCATTTGATGATTTCTCACCCCCCAAAAAAAAAAAAAAAAAAATATATATATAAATAATTATTTCGTCCTTAGTTTGTGACGTATATATCTGACATCTGTCATATTTGTGGTGCACTTCACGCGCGATTACGGCGCGTATTTTTAAAACGTTTTTTTATTTTAAATTACGATAAGTGGCTCTCTACAATTTTGTCGTTGGAATCGTTATTCAATTAATTAACAGATTATATTATTATATGGATTAGTACCGTTAAACATACAAAAAAAAAAATCTTAACAATGACGTCACGTGACCACGTGCCGCGTTCTGAATAAACTAATGCGTTACAAAAACGCCTACCTATACCTTGAGGTAGTAACTTTATAATAATGTTTAGTGGTCATAGTTATCACAAACAGAGTCTCAGTTGTTAGAAGTGTTTCGTTTATGAGTATCGGCTAACCAAAACAAACACTTGAAAATGGGCGCAAAAAACGCTACCCAAACGGGTTTTGTTTGGTTCATTATGCGTCATCCTGTCGTTTCAAATAACTTGGACAGAGGCAGTATATCTCTCTTGTTCTTTCTCGACTTTGTGCAAGTTGGAGCAAGATAGATACAGTTTTTACAAGAAAATTTACGTCAAAACCAATGACAGTGATAACTGGGCCTTACCGGCCCGATAAACATTTGGGTGAAATTTTAAATCGGGCCGTAGCGGTCCGCTCAACATCGCAAGAGAAGATAGATTTGGCAACTGAGGTTTTAGTTTTGAAAAAAACAATATACTATATATAACTATATTTTTAAATTTATTTGTAATGGAAAACATGTTGAAATAATAATGAATAATAGGTATTTATTAATTTCTATTTAGTTTTACTTTTATTGTGCTGATAACAACTAGCTCTATCTATTGGCAAAAAGTTAAAACTATGGCAGAACTTAGTGTA
Organism: Eurois occulta; assembly: GCA_950022335.1. Classification (NCBI taxonomy): domain Eukaryota; kingdom Metazoa; phylum Arthropoda; class Insecta; order Lepidoptera; family Noctuidae; genus Eurois; species Eurois occulta. Next base: position 3,281,856 of record OX465480.1, on the reverse strand, counting down.
CCTAACCTCCTAGATGGCAGCACTATCTGTGAAAATTTTGTTTGAAGCCAATGTATGGAAGTTTAACCCCTTTGTTTCGAGTTTCGGTGATCAAGCACTATGATCACGGATAAACTAAAGTTATTGCGGGTGGGTATATATGAGCAGATTAATCGGTCTACCCTCTTTCTTGTTCGTTTTTTGTGCTCGATACCGCTATCACTGTCACTCACAACTCGATTATGTTCCCGACACAACTCACGTGCTGTGTCCCCTTGCGAACTTTCGCGCTTGAAACAAATCGTAAATATGGTAAAAATCCCGTTTTCAGTGTTAATGATATTGTTAATTTTATTTGATTAAAATGGGTTATTTTGCGGTAGTCAAAAGCCTGTAATTCTGACAATCAGTCTTACCAAGCGTAATGTCCAGTAAATTGGTAGTGCTTGTGGAGGCAATAGCTCCATGTAAAATTCTGGTATTCTGCTGCAACCGGTTAGACTGCAAGTCGAACCCAACATAGTTTGGCATAAGGCTAGACAGATGATGATCGATTAAATTTCAAGCTGGATTTATTCGGGATACTTAGAGGTACCCAGATATTATCTCAAACTCAAAGCATTTATTTAAATTGGACCATCAGAGGCATATTTGAGTGTCAAAAACAAAAGAAAACTACAGTAACAATCACAAGGCATAATAACTTGTGAAAGTACTGCAGTTGAACATTCCAAAGCGTGGATCTCTATGGAGAAGAATGGGCAACAAAATCTTGGTTTCATCATTTATGTTGATCGATTATACATAATATTATGTGAGAACGATGTAGAAAAACGTACACATTAAGAGAATCCCGAGTAAAAAACAAATCAACAGTTCAAAAACAAGGTTATTATAAAAAACCGAGGCAACGAAGAGATGACCAGTCCCAACTGACATCCCCCGTTTGCGAAAATGACGCGTGGATCTGTCCTATTCGGCTCAACCATTTTTAAGTGAACTAAGTGATCCTACACACCCGCCACCATCAGCGAGATATTTGAGTGAGTGATGGTCCTCTCAACCACTAGGCCACATTCGAGTCAGTGATAGTACATAGTACATAGTACTCACACATGTGCTATTCAACTATAAAATGCTAGGAAATCGTATCTATACAATGCAAAGATAGAAGATACAATCTTCTGCAGCTTCCACAATAATTTTAGATGCTAATCAATTAGTAAACAGTGGTTGTGGAACAGGCATTGAGCAAAGCATTTTCATCATCAATTTAGTCCCTCGACTTATAATATGCTTGCTTAGATAGCGTGCGTTTTATACGTGATTGTTTTTCGTGCTATTCATAAATTGTATTATGCAGGGAGGTATTTTAGTGTAGCATTTTAAACGGCAGTGTGTGTTGCCAGTGATTACATATGGGACCGAAACGTGGTCACTCACAAGGGCAATGGAGAGGGCTATGCTCGGAGTCTCCTTGCGTGATCAAATCAGAAATGAGGACATCTGCTAGAGAACCAAGGTTACCGACGTAGCCCGAAAAATTGCCAAACTTAAATGGCAGTGGGCAGGGCACATTGCTCGCAGAGTGAATGGTCGATGTTCGCCGAAAATTTCTGGAGTGGCGACCGCGAACCGGAAGACGTTACGTTGGAAGGCCTCCCACTAGGTAGACCGATCACCTGGTAAAGGTTGCAGGGATCCAGTGGATGCGAGTCGCACGGGATCGGTCAATGTGGCGACACTTAGGGGAGGCCTATGTCCGGCAGTGGAAGTCTTTCAGCTGAAATGATGATGGTGATGATCATTTTAAACAGTACCCTAAGAAAGATGAGTCTACTTTAGCTGGCCCGAAACCTGGCAAACTTTCTTTCTTTATGGTGTGGTTAGGTGTCAGAGTTTTTATGCTGCCCATGGTCCTCTGATCTGGCGTTACATGCCGTCGAGAAATATCTCTCAGGCATGCTGGTTTTTTGGCTGCGGGACTGTTCGAAAGAGATACCGCGGCCCTGGAATACAAAGGGCAAAAGAAGGAACATGGATGGGTTTTAGTCAGTAAAAGTCTGACGCTCCCTTCCGCTCCACCCTGAGCGGGAGGAGTCATTTGAAGATTTCCCATCCCAAAGAAAAAAAAAAGCATGCTGCTTTGGTTTCCTCACGATATTTCCTTCACTGAAGCAAGTGACAATAATACGATACGCACATTGCGCTGAACCAATTGGTCCCTATTTTTAGTATTTACCTATTTTTTACTAAAAAGATGCAGTTTTTTTCTGACGTATGTACTACCGAGTTCACTAACGGTCGAGCACTTTTCACCCTTATGATACTATACTACGATATAATACGGGGTGTAAGGGACACTGACGCACAAACAATTAATTACCACATGTTTAGAACATCAAGTATTTTATTTCATGTTTGTTTTCTTTTCAGTTTGATCTCAGCATTCTGGCAATTATATCGCTGGGCAAAAATATTGTGCTCTTGATAGTACATTGTGTCCACTGTGCAAAATTTTATGTAGCTGTAGAGAAAACAAAGATGGCGTGTATACTGCTGATGAAACAACGGAACTGTCCAAGTGAGTTCAAAAGTCAGGGATTTAAAAATTGTATGACTATGAATATTCTTTGATTTATTGCTTCCTTAACAAATAAAATCCTTTTTTCTTGGGCCACATACTGGGCTTTACTCATTTAAGGTGGTAGCGCTAGGGTAGCCCGCGAACTTCAAAGTTTCTTACGTTTTTAGCAATTTGCAGGACAGTGTCAGGTTGTCATCATCTGCCCAGCCTTTTCCCAACTATGTTGGGGTCGGCATCCAGTCTAACCGGATGCAGCTGAATACCAGTATTTTACATGGAGCGACTGCCTATCTGACCTCCACAACCCAGTTAGTGCTAGGTAATACGATACCCCTTGGGTAAGATTGGTTGTCAGACTTTCGGGCCACTGACAAACTGTAACGACTGCCAAAGATCTACAAATGACAGCCGGGACCAACGGCTTAACATGCTTTCTGAGGCACGGAGGAAACTCGGTATGTAATGGGTGGTCACCCATCAACGGACCAACCTAGGTAAGAACGGCTTAACCTGTAGATCGACCCGAGCGGCTGTTCTTATTTAGCCACGAGCTTCTCAGTGTCAGTGTCAGGCTGTATGTTGATGAAAAATGAGTCGCGCAAGTAACACATGTTGTGTTATCATGTGTTATCATCATTCTCTTGTCCTTGTCCCAATTAATTTGGGGTCGGTGCAGCATGTCTTCTTCTTCCATACTTCTCTATTACTTGTCGTCTCATCAGACACCTCTTTTCGTGCCATATCATAACACGTATACAGGGTTATATGTAAACATTTTGCCGAGTTAATCGATCATAAATCTAGGGAACAGCTGATTTTTTTTTCGCGATTTCAGGTTTGGTCCCATAGTAAAAGTTGTTCATAATGATGAGTACAATGACCTCTTAAGAGGTTGCTGGTGTTTAACAAAGAACCCTGTATAGTTACAGAATTATAATCAATTTAATCATTATGATTTTCGCCTTATGGGTGATCTACTGGAACTGTCCGTGTTTGTATATTTACAATGACCTCCAAAAGAAGAAGAAGCTTTTGCTTCTTTCTTTCTTCTTGCTGGTTTTTTTTTTTTTTTTTTTTTATTACAAAATGGGCCTGCTCTTGACCTCGATCACGCCTGGTGGAAAGCGATGGATGAGGTTGATGGTTTTCTGTATCGGAGTGTTCTAAATTTCTAGACTCGCTCTACTCACTCTTAACAATATTATGATATTCAACCAGCTTTTCAAAGGACTTGACAGTAAATCAAAGATTTTTTTTTTTGAATTATCATATATTATAATAGCTGATGTCCGCGACCGCGTGAAATTATTATAAAAATACAATTTTCCTCGTTTTTGCAACATTTTTCATTGATGTTCCGCTCTTATCGGTCCTTGCTTGATGTTATATAGCCTATAGCCTTTCTCGATGAATGGTTGAATTTTTTTGATGGAAGAATTTTTCCAGGAAGACCAGTCATTCCTGAGATTAGCGCGTTCAACCAAACAAACTCTTCAGCTTTATAATATTAGTATAGATAGGACTGTACCATTTGCGGACCTTGTGGCTAATTAATAACAGCCATCCGGTCAATCTTCAGGTTAAGCCACGCTTGCCTAGGTTGGTCTATGGATGGGTCACCGAGTTTCCTCCGAGCCTCGGAAAGCACGTTAAGCCTTTTTACAGGTAGTTAGTTGCCCGAACCAGTCTCACCAAGGGGTATCGTAATACCCAGTACTAACTGGGTTGAGGAGGTCAGATAGGCAGTCGCTCCATGTAAAATACTGGTATTCAGCCGCATTCGGTAAGACTGGAAGCCGACCCCACACCCCCCACAACATAGTTGGGAAAAGCCAGGCAGTTGATGAGGATTATACCGTTTGAGTTTTATAATTCACTAGCACTACACGACTTCATCCGCAAAAATTGTGATAGGTCGGCTAATTTGAATGATATAAATATAACTTATAGCCTATGTTACTTTCTGATAATTTAGCTTTCTACTGATGAAAAAATGGTAGAAATCTGTCCAGAAGTTTTTGAGTTTATTCGTTACAAACACAAAAATACAAATATTTTGTCTTTATAAGATTAGTGTAGATAAACAAATTATTAATTTTAATTTCATGTTTCCTTTACAGAGCCTCAAAAGCATCTCTATAAGAAAGTATTACGTACAAGCCGAACGTTCAGTAAGATGACCGCGTGTGGCCTGTTCTTTGTAGACGCTACACTACCAATGTATCTGATGGGATTTATGACAAATTACGTCATTGTTCTGTTGCAGTTTGCTTTATTGTAATCTCATCACCATTCTCCTGCGCTTATCCTAATTTTATGTCTTCTTCTTCAATACTTCCCTATTACTCGTCGTCGCACAATAAACGTCGCCCTCGTCGTCGCGCTCATAAAGACTGCCCGACTTTATGAGCGCGATACCCAAAAAAAAAAATTAAAATTAAAGATATTTAAAAAAAAAACACCTTAATACTAATACAGAGTGTAAACGGTACCTTCACGAAGCCGTTAACCAAGCACATCAAACTGTGTGATATTGTTATTGTGACTAAGCTTGTAAATAGATTAATAAAATAGTATTTTTAATGCACCACATAAACTTGCGATTTTGGATATGACTACGAACTATGATATACTATGAACTGAAAGATTTATTTCATTAATAAATTCTTGTTTCCACTTGATTGACCAGGTTCCGTAATTTAAATTGATTATTTATGTCTTTTGTGACAAACTCCTGAATTTTGACTAGAATGCAAAACTGCACCTTGTATTTCGACACTCGCAAAGGAATCAAAATTTATAGGGTACTTCCCGTTGACCTAGGATCATGAAATTTGGCAAGAAGAGTCATGTAGTTTTATCACGTAGTTTAATAACAAATTCTCAGTTCGGACAAAGTGCTATTAAATATTTCATTCAGGAATTTCTCAGTAGTAGCCACGGAGCCTGGATTCGTGCCCGGTTGATGGTAATAGGCTCGCTCCCTATTACGTAGGACTTAAACTTAACTGGCGATATGTGGGTGTACTGTTAGGTACACCTCTGCCTAACCTTACGGGGATTACAGGCGTTATGTTATATCTATCATTGTCTTCGTTCATAGTTCTATAATAATTTATATGGTGTAATTAATAAAGGCTATTCTATTTTATACTTTATTTCTGTCTAGCCTAAACCAACAAGGCAAACTGTAATAACATCACTAGGTATTCTAATAATAGGTAACCAAACTCCTGTGGCAGACGTCCATCGACCGTCACCATCCGACAAGCAGCCATCTTGTGAAAGGCTGCGAGGTTCTGTCGCAGCACATTCTTGCATAACCGCTTGGATACCGCTGTAACAGAGAAGATGTCTCTTAAGAGCTGCTGAAAAATAGGAAAAGACAGGGACGTGTCTACAGCAGACCTTGATTTTATGAAAAAATAGATTACTCTAGACTCCTAGGCATTATTCGGGAAGAAAAAAGGGATATGCATTTGTATGGAGTATCCCAGCCCCTGTTCCCTCTTAAAATCTACATTAATAATAGAAAAGGGTAAAATTCCAAATTTTACCTCTTGATGTCCTCAGTTTGAATGAAGAGGGTAATTTTCGGTAGTTCTGATCCGATTTCGAAAAATGTTTCACTAATGGGAAGCTACATTTTGAGTGTCATAGGCTGTATTCAAAACATCTTGTGGGATTATATCTGTCCATAACGCGAGCGAAACCGCAGGATTAAGATTATGAATGAAAGGCGAGTAACCAAGCAGATGTGACTTGAAACGCCGTGAGGGGACGCCATTAGACACACGACACGGTCACGGTTGGCGCAGTGGCTGAGCGATAGGCTGCTACGCTGCGTGTCGCGGGATCGATCCACGGAACAGATATTTGTATGACCTACAGATAGTTGTTCCGGGTCTGGCTGTTTGTGTATGTGAGTTTAAATGTTTGTAAACGCACCCACACTACAGAAGAAATCCTAGAATGGGGGCTATATTAAAAAAAAATGAAGGAAAACAAATGACCGTGGTCTCAAAAAAAAAAAGAAGTTGTTTGATCTCACCAGTTTTTTGTGTGTTCTTTAACAACCAACTGCAGGTAGCATTTGTATCACAAATAGCCATGTAGAACTTCTCACAATTGACGCTGAACGTACTTGTTAAAATCATATTCCTTAGTATCCATACGATGGTAACGATTTGGAGAGGTATGATGCCCAGCTTAAAGAAAAAAATCAATTCAGTATTTACAACATAGATGAAAAACCAAGCAGTTATAGTGGTGTTGGGTATTCTCGGCTGATAGCAATAGGGTCGGTCCCTATTCGTGAATGTGTGAAGATTGTAGGCCTTCTAGATTCCTAGATACTTGTTAACTTTTTAACTTGTTACGTTTTTTGTGCAGTAAGCAAGTCAGGCCTCCGCTGTCTCTCCATACTTATACTAATGCTGTAACGTAACAAATATTGTAAAATCTAATAATTTTAAAAGAATAACCATGGTGTTTCTTGCCGGTTCTTCTCCATAAGAAACGACCAACCCGAACCGCGCAACTTTTCTCGACATTTTATAAGTGCCCATGTAGGCCTATGTAAAATAAAATATTTTAATTTTGATTATTACATGAGACTTAATTTTATTATAACTGTAATTATGGATAAACTGTGTGAAGGATGATAATGGCTTAAAAAAGATAGACTAAGACGTTGTGTTGAAGATGTAGTGGCCCTACAAACGTCCTACAGCAACATAAAACAAAAAGTAATACAGCGCCATCTATGACGCAGAGGATAAACTAAACATCGAAATACATCTCAAACCCTGCATCGCGCAAGTAAAGTTATTCGCGACTTAAGACTATATAGAAGAACACGACATTGACAACTTTTGGGCAGTAGCCCACCAGACATAACACCCGTCTGGTCGGAGGATCCTCCCTTTTCTATGGGGGATGAAGAACTTTACACCCTGTTCTCCTTACCCCCAAAAAGATGTTTCTTTGAGCCCATGTGAATTGGGATAGAAGCAGGAGAATGAAAATGACCTTGAACTTATACTGTCACTTACTTTTTGAGCTCCCGATATTTCGACGCTGTTGCAAGCGCCATGATCGTGGGTTGACTGTAGAATGCGGGTGGATGGAAAATAAATTGTTAGGACAAATCTGTCTACCCTCTTTCTTTGTCTTTTGCTACACGCACTACTGGAACTCGACACTAAGTCACGGCAAAACACACTCACAGTATCACCAGGTTTTGTGGATTCCTTATTAGGATGTCGGCTGCTACTTTTGAGCATACTCAGAACTGGATTCCACGTACTTGACAATTTGAAGCCATCCTCTCGATTGAAACTTTTATGTTTTCTGATTTTAATTGCTTCTCTTGTCAGTCTTGGCGAGAGCTCAAAATTATGAACAATCACGGAAGAAATCCCGTAAGTGACAGTATAAGTTTAGTTTTTATTTATTTATTTTATTAAGGCATTCCAATGACTTATTCACTAATACTAATAAGTATTTTAAGTTTAATTGTTACATTACCCCAGAGAATTCTGGGGTAAGGTAACAATTAAACTTAAAATCTAGAGTGAATTTGTCACTTACAGGTGTGCACAGCACTTACATGCGTATTTCAAGTTTTATAATATTACAAAGCGTACATATAGGCTAAATAAAAAAAAAACAGAACTACATGAAAACAGAATTTAAAATTTGAAAACAGAATTAAAAATTGAAAACAAAAAAAAGAAATAACCAAATCTATTGCTCTAAGAATAACACAATCAATGACACATCTATACTAATATACTAATACTAATATACTAATAATATTATAAAGCTGAAGAGTTTGTTTTTTTGTTTGTTTGCTTGAACGCGCTAATCTCAGGAACTGCTGGTTCGAATTGAAAAATTATTTTTGTGTTGGATAGTCCATTTATCGAGGAAGGCTATAGGCTATATAACATGACGCTACGACCCTTAGGAGTAGCAGCGTGTGACACCGCTGGGAACAGCTAGTTATTAATAAATAAGTAATTTAAACCGTGAAAGCTTAATACATTGGATGATGACCTTGTAGTGAAAAAGTCGTATGTCATTGAAGTGAACCTGTATGTTGGAACGCTTCGTAATAATCACAAAAATGTTGACATGCCAATGAACATTAAGATGGTATCACTATTCTCTACTACTAATTCAAGTAATGTTAGCGTTCACACACGTCATGTACTTAGTAAAATTTTAAGTACATTCAAATATATTCATGTTTTTGATCGTGTTACCGGTGCGTTAAAGAAAACTGTACAAGACAGAGAAGTTTAAAAGAAAAAATGGGAAACTTTTGCACGGCAAAGAGATACAACACAAGCTAGCAGATTTGTTTATCATAATAATCATTAATCTTACCGAAAAGTGATTCATAGCCAAATAGTTTTCAAATTCTATTGTCAATTCAAAAAATTGTAAAGAATGCAAAAATGTGCCGACTGTTTGGAACAATATCTGTAAAGAAATTAAGCTTGACTATTAAAACTGTACACAGTGTATAACTGAAAACCTTAGAATAAATTATTGTAACATTGTGAACAACTTTTACTTAGACCAATCGCGCAAAAGTTATCAACTCCTAACATAAATGACCTGTAACCTAACCTAAAATTCTGTCTTCTTCTTCCATACTTCTCTAATACTCGTCATCTCAGCAGACACCTCCTTTCTAGTCATATCATCCTTCACACAGCCCATCCATCGCTTTTTCGGTCTTGCTCTATAGCCATCATAGTCAACATTTTCCTCATTCCTCCGCATCACAATGTCCATACGAAAATGCCTATATTCTACAAAACTCAAGATATAAATCTCACCGAATACTGAAATATTCTCTTGAAGATGTCAAACGCTTCCAATAGAACAGTATATGCTTGAAACAGTTTTTTCAAGTTATCATCAAACTGCCCGTCTTCTAGCTCCGAGCTCAATTTACTGTAAAACTCCACCTCAGCGATCCATGCAATCATTCCATCTCTTATCAAGGAGATCATGCGTATGCCGTAAGTGATGTCCACGTCAAAATAAATCAAAGAATAAAAAAAAAATGCGTTGCGCACATTAGTCGACATTGAGGCCAAGACGAAGACTACGATGAATTCCAACAAAAAGAAAATCCAATTCCAAATAGTATGCGTCTCATAATTCTTATAATGGATGATTGTGAAAGCTTCTTGAATCTTCAAAATAATTTTCACGTTGTTATCTCCTTGGAGAATATTAATACAGTAAAAGACAAAAAACGAGAAAACCAACAATATACGGTTCATATGGCTGAAATATATCAGAAACGGACTGTAGTGTCTAAAATTTTCTACATTTAGGTAATTTAACAAATGGAAAATTATGAAGATAAGAGTACCGATGAGAGACGTGATATAGTAGGACACACTATGGGGTCTGATACAATTGTGCTTAACGACAAAGCTTGATTTAAAAAATAAGTGCTTCATACACATAAATGGGAGGATCAAGTTTTGGAACCTCCTGTCCAAGAAATTATTACGGATGAATCTTTCGTCGGCTTTTCTTGTCATTTTATATTAAATTTACAATTGGATAGAAGTGTCGTACAATTGGATAGCAGTCTTGGATTGAATAAAATACGTAGTTACTTTGTCCATGTCGATATTGTTGATCAAATTGAAAGGGTTTTTGTAGCTGTAAAATACGTATAGGTCTGATGTATATGTGTACAAACAAATTAAATTAAAGTGTCTGTTAGTAATTTCGAACTAACAAATGTTTACTGAATGCATAAGAAAGTACTTATATACGGAACTTATAAAGAAATACTCCTGTTTTAAGACGTCTTGGTAGGCCACCTGCTCTCTGTAAAAACAATCTGTTTTTTTTTCTTCACAACGTAAAAACAAAAATAATGTAGCCTTCCTTGTCCAAGGAAAAGCCACATTCATTCATTCTTTCATTTTCATTGATTTATTCATTTAACTACTTCTTTCGAATTGCTGAAAACAAGCCTTGTGGATATTAACACTAATGTCTTTGTACGGCTCAAATCGCTCATTCGCTTGCTATAATTTTCTTCCCGTATGCCTTCTATTTCTTCATTATTTAAAGCTTTAATGTTCTACAGAAAAAGATAATTTTCTATCAATTTAAAGACTCGCGTGGCGTAAAACACGTTCAAATCGAAAAATACCAATAGATACAACACATCCTTTTACGAGATGGGAAAACTCATGTAAATACTGAAAAATGTGTAAATGATGATGAACAGCGCCATCTATGCTACAAATGAAGAACTAGCATCAAAAATCTAAATCGCGCAGTTAAATTTATCCGTGACTTAAGACTATAACAGAAAAACCCGACAACAACTGATGGGCAGTAGCCCGCCAGACATAACGTCCGTCTGGTGGGATGATCCTCCATTTCCTATGGGGGATGAAGAACACCCTGTCCTACACTGACATTATATCTCAAAGCCACTATCACAATAGTCCAATTTCATATGATGAATCTCCTTAAAAAGGTGCCCCCTTCAACAAAGGATGGCATAATATAGTCGCGGATCATGAACAGAAATATGAATACAAATGTAGCAATTACGGAAACTAACTTGGAAATAAATAATAATAAATAAAATATTTATTAAAACAAAAGTCATCACAGTACATGATCCACAGACTAAGAACATAATAAGGCTTATAACTAGGTCACAATAATGTTAATACTCTGACTCCTAAACTAGGTGTATGTGCCTGTGTCTTAGGAGTCAGTGATTCTCCGTAACAAACAAAGCCAAAGTATACTAAAACGGGACGTTACAACAATAAGCAAATGGTGTGTATTATACAAGGTGTAAATTTAATGGACCCTTCACAAAGCCGTCAATCAAGCATTCTGTACATCAAACTAAGTAACTCTACGCAAAAATTATTGCTGGGAAACGACTTGTTTTTGAGGTGAAAAATTACGATTTACGTAATAATATGTTGACTCAATGTAACGCAGTGAAAACATTGTGCTGATGGATGCATTGAATAGACGAGGTTCGTGGAGTTATTTAAAGTAAAGTTATAACATTCAAAACTTGTATTTAAAAAATTGGTTGTCTGTAAAATTGGTTTACGGACGATAGTTTAACGTGACAACGTCATAATAAAACATTAATGAAATGATTGCATACTTGCATGTGACGCAAGCGTACAATGAGCGTAACGGGACAATGAGTCATCCTTTTTCGTGCATGCAGCCGGCGTTCATCGATTTATTAGACTTAGGCACGTCAAAAAAAAAATTGCGGTAAAGTCGGAACTTTGACCCCCAATATTTCCGTAACTAGAAGGTTGATGGTCCAGAACAAAGAAATAGTTGCAATGACAGGGAGAACAAGTACCTTTCGGATTCGTTAAGGGTATTGTAACACCAGTTATTTAATTCAAAAAAGATAGTAGAAATTGAATTAAGAGTAAATCAATTTATTCATTAAGCTAGTGGTTGGATACATAAAATACATCACGCTTGTCATCGCCGAAGTGTAAGGCAGAGGTGTACCTAATAGTACACCCACATGTCGCCAGTTATATTTAAGTCCCATGTAATAGGGGGCGAACCAATTGCCATCAACCGAGCACAAATCCAGACTCCGTGGCTGCTACTGAGAAATTCCTAATGGAAAAACCCAATAACAATTTTCCCGACTCGAACCGGGGCCCTCATGCTCAGCAGTCACACTTGCGACCACAAGATCAACGAGGCAGTCTACTAATTGATTAATAAGAACGAATATACACACACAAACATACAAACAAACAACACACAAAAACAATAAACACAAACAAGCACAAAAAACATTAAACAAATAAACAAAATAAACATTTACGAGAGGGACCAGTTTGAATTTGTTTTGAATATGTCTTCTCATTTTTTTTTTCGGGGTTTCTATCAAATTAGTAGTTCAAATGGTTCTTGTTTAAAATGAATTAAAGTAATTAATATTGAATTAATTACTCCATTACATCCTAATGGATTAATACAAGCATTAATACATTCCATATCGATTATGGTTCCACTTCTGTTTCTTGGAAGCTTATTTAAGTGGTCGTTTAAAAATGAAGAGATACCGTGATATTAGACAAAACGATCCTGAGAATTTCGTTTTAAACAATTTAGTGGAAGAAGATGTTCAGTCAATTATTTTGCCTTTGAATCTGTTGCAGTGGTTTATGTTTGCTCCTAAATATCGCATTCACAATAATTTAATAAAACCAAAAACTCCAATTTCCAATTTCGTTTCACTGATTGGAATAGCTTTATTCATAATTATAAACATGTACTACACTTGTATGCTATTTTTTCAAACTTCTCACGCAGATAGCTCAGTATTTTCAAGTTTCATAGCTAACATGCAACATTTTTCTGACACTATATTTTACTGTGTTGGGTTTACTTTGAATTTCGTATTAGGGGTGACAAACTCCAAAAAAAATATCAAGTTTGTCCTTACATTTCAACAAGTGCATAAATTTCTCAACAATGAATGTTCCACCAGACGTTTAATCATTTGGAACTGGATTATAATAACACTGTTTCCATCGCTCTATATCTTTGTTTACACTTATTTCTTTATAAGACTACATTTACCTATATTGTTATTATATTGCATGTATCTTCTTATTTTTATGAACTATAATGTAATTTACGCCACTCGTGTAATAAAATTACTTGAAGAAAAACTCGCTTTATGGAATAATCAAGCTCTGAATTCTCGAAACATTGAGGAATCGTTAAGACCAAGATATTGCGAAAAAGTATTTCAGGCTTACTTTACTATATTGGATTGTTATAACATCATTAGAGATTGTTTTCAGTCACTTGTGAGTACTAGCTATAACCCTAATAGACCTCAAACTATATTGATCCTTTCGTATAAAAATAAATCTTCTTCAATTCTCGACCTAAATATTTGCTGACTCATAATTAACACTAGAAACGGGATATTTACGATGTCCACTGTTTGTTTTGAGTTCCCGATATTTCGGCGTTGTTGCAAGCACCATGATCACGGAAATATCGGAACCTCAAAACAAACAGTGGACATGGTAAATATCCCGTTTCTAGTGTTAATTATAATATTAGTGACCATGACAGTTTAAAAACTTATATTTGCTGACTCATAAGAATCCTTTTGAATTAAAAAAAAAATCGCTCGACTACTTGTGTTTTGCAATATGACGTTACAACACTTTTATACGTGGGCCCTTCCCCTACAATCTTGGACTACTTACTACTACTACTAATTCATCATCATTATCCTCATTCTCCAAATTCATTTTCAAATTGGCTGGGGTTGGCGCAGCATGTCTTCTTCTTCCATACTTCTCTCAATCCTGCATACGATCACATAGTTCGTGATGTACTTCACCAATTTTGTGTCTTTATGTAGGATTGACTGGACTTAATTGGCCACAAACACACACACATACACACACACACACACCCACACACACACTCTCCCTTACACACCCCATGTGCACACTAATCTAAATTATTCTGATTTTGGTATTAATTTTGATTTGAATTTTTATGCTGATTTGAATTTGAATGTTAACTTTATTTTGATTTAAATTTAAATTTGTATTTTGATTCTTGTTTCAATTATTAATTGTGTCTTTCTATTATAATTTGATTTAATTTTTATATTAACTTTTATCCAATTTTGAATTTGATTTTACTGTTACATTTCTCACTTATGTATAGTAAATGTAAACCGGAAGAGCAGAAGTATTTTTTTCTATTACTTGTCATCTCATCAGCCACCATCTTCTGACGATTCCTTTGAAATAGTCGGTCATGATTTCGATCATGAGTTCTTTCTTCATTACAAGAACGGTAATGCTCATTATTTTCTTCTGATTTGGTATTGTCTATTTCAGATACTTTACCATATAGTAGCTGTTTTATTACACTCTCTGGGTTATATTCAAATGGCAATCGGAACATGGAAAGATGGATATTATGGAAATATGGTAAAATATATATTATATTTATTTAATACTCACAAAATCCACGGCTCTTTGAACTTTTATCTAAATATATATACAGATTTGATACGACAGAGGGGCATTAAATTACACTACGTATACTATACGTGTTTAGTATTAATTCGATACGGTATAAAAATAAAAAGCGCCAAAAAAGAGAAAATATTTTTTTCAAAGAAACTAAATAGCTTACAAATCAGAATAAAACGTAACCATCCTGTGTAAAAAAATTCGACTGACCTTAGATGCGTAGGTAACAGAGCGGCAGCGTCGCGCACGCGCCGAGCGCGGTGTGTGTTATCTCGTGTTGAGGCGGGCGTTTTGAAGTACGCGCACAAAAACAAACATTTATCATTTGCGGCTAAACTACTGCTCCTATTTAATTGATTTTTAGTACAGAGCTTGAAAATGGTACCTAGTATAGGCAGTTCAAAGGAAAGCCCCTCTGTCGTATCAACTTTGTATATTATAAACTAATCTTACAGCCAATTACGGATTTACAATTTAATAGCTTTTTGGTCACCAACATTATCATTAACACTAGAAACGGGATATATACCATGTTTACTGTTTGTTTTGAGTTTCGGATATTTCGGCGCTGTTGCAAGATCACGGATAAACTGAACTTACTGCGGGTGGGTGTTTATGAGCAGACAAATTGGTCTACCCTCCTTCTTGTTCGTTTTTTGCACTCAGTACCGCTACCACTGTCACTCGCAACTCGATTCTGCGACACACGAAACTCGCTGTCTCTGCTCGCGAAATTTTTTCGGCGCTTTTTCGGTTTTCACACAGCTGAACCACTGGATTATATAATTCGTAACGAAAAGGTAATCGTTTACGTTTTATCAGATTTACCGGATCTGGACCAGATTCGGCAGTTCGCTAAATGAGACCGGATTACAATCCCTAGTGTCAAAGTTTGAAGGCTTCAGATATTGTTTATTTAAACGAAACGTACTTTCATGATCGAGGTCAAGAGCAGGCCCATTTTGTAATACAAAAAATGTTTCGTCGCCAGTGCATCAAATTACCACAAACTGTCAAATTTTCCCATTCGATTTTGAACTTAACCGTCAACATTTTATGGTTTTCGTTTGGAGAAATTTGACAGTTTGTGGTAACTTGATACACTGGCGACTGGACATGTTGGCTTATTTCGTAATTCATAAGTGAAGTTTGTTTTAGGATGACGGAACTATTGCTTCAATGCCGTTAATAATATGGGTGATAAAAGATGTGACGTGTCAGACAATACTTAACCGGCAATGCGAGAAATTTTACTCAGCTCTTGAGCGTGTTCAAGAAACTTGCGCAATCATCGTGATGACACGTAGTTCAGGTAACATTAAAACCCTTGTTACTATCATGTGTAAACAAAAAAAACCGTTACACCAAGTATTAGGCCTAATTATTATCGGTCAAGTGGTCGCAAAAACGGCGAAGGAATCTACCAACCCACACTGGGCCCGCGTGGTGGATTATAGCCCATTCCCTCTGATAGAGAGGAGGCCGTGTGTCCCAGCAGTGGGAACATTATAGGCTGATTATGCTTATGCTATGCTAAGTGGTCCCAAGCGCGACTGCTGACCATAAGGTCCTGGGTTCGATTCCCGAATCGGGCAAAGTGTTATGGGGTTATTCCATCAGGAATTTCTCAGTAGCTGCCGCGGAGTCTGTATTTGTGCCGGGTTAATGGCAATAGGATCGCCCTCTATGACATGGGACTCACACATAACTGGCGAACTGTGGGTGTACTATTAGAAACACCTCTGCCTTACTCTCCTGGGATTACAGACGTGATGTAGACTTTAAAAATTTAACTAACTGCTTGACAGGTGAAGAGAAACAAATGTGCAAGAACGTACTGCGCTTCCATCGTGCATCATTCAGCAAGATACGTGTGTGTGGCCTGTTCTACTTAGACGCTGCGTTACAACTGAGTCTGATGAGTCTTCTTACTAACTACACTGTTGTGTTGCTACAGTTCGCATTTTTGTAATCCAGGCTTGATAAAATAAATGTTTGTCTTGTCAATATTACTATCTTCTGCTCTCTTCAGCCATATTTTTTCTTTCTAGGTCATCCTCATCGTTTTCTTGCCCTTGTCCCAATTCATTTGATTCATTTCAAGTCTTCCATACTTCTCTATTACTCGTCATCTCATCAGACACCTCTTTTCGTGCCATATCATTCTTCACACAGTCCATCCATCTTTTCTTTGGTCTTCCTCTACTCTTATACCCATCCACAGTCATAATCAAACTTGAACATAACTTAAACCTTACCTTGAACATTTTCCTTTCTAGGAATAAGTGTGTATCTGTGTCTGCCCGCAGTAGTTGAAGCTTTGCTGGCGGGGTCTGAGTACTGGAGGGAAGTGGCCTCTTTGTGTGAGACAGTGATGGTTTAGAAGGAGGCTGCCGAGCGGGATCATGAGAGGGATCGGAAAGGAAGGCGTCGGGGAGGCAACCGCCTTGATGCCTAACACCCCGTCTGCATAAAGCAGATGGCAAATTGAGGTCGCGGGTGTTCAGAGGGGGACTCTGTCCGCCCACCGAGTGACCTCAGAAAAGACGGCGCCACAGTGGTCACGTGCTGCCGTGCACACTTGCACAGCGACGCTCAGGGGAGACTTCGTCACAATCTCCCCAGGGATGTGCCTCAACAGGCGACCACCGGGATGGTTTTAGTGAGGTAGAAATCCCACACTAATATGCTTGGGAGTGTTTCTAGATATGGCAAAGGCTTTCGATACTGTCTCTGTCCCTAATCTATTAAATAAACTCGAACACATGGGAATCCGATTGACCTGTTCACTGATTACCTACCAAATAGAAGTCAGGCTGTAAAAATCAGTGTTGTAATTAGTGCTAGTGCCCCAATTTACTTTGGCGTACCGACACTTTTCATCATTTACATCAATGATTTACGCAGAATTATGATAAAAAATGCAGTACCTAATCACAACTTTTGCAGACGATACTGTGGTTGTTTTTCACGATGCTACATGGGATGGTGTTAAGAATGTTGCTGACGAAGGACTATATATGTATAAAAACCCAATGGCTCAATAATAATGTTTTAACACTAAACCTGGCTAAAACAAAATAACCTTCACTGTAGACTGTAGAGCCCATGTATGTGAATATTTTTTTTAAAACTGAAACTGCCATGTCTGTCTCTTCAATAAAATATTTGGGTATCTTAATTGATCAAAATCTAAACTGGAAAATCCATTTTAGCAATCTCACCTCTCGACTACGAAAACTAATTACACTATTATCCGCGAACACACATAAAAAAAATATATATATATACGGTCGAATTGAGAAACCTCCTCCTTTTTTGAAGTCGGTTTAAAAAGAATTAGACATTTAAGTGATAATAAAATACATAGTAAAGGCAGTTTATTGTGCATTGTGTCAATTTATCGCTACTTATGGTATAATGTAGTACAGGCTTTGCCTAGTTTGGGATCAGATGGCGGTGTGTTGGTTGTCCCAAGATATATTATTATATTAAAACGGCATGGGGAGGTACGCCAAAAACTTACTTATAAAGTAGAAAGAGCGCAACGAGCAATTATAAAGATAACTGGTAAAGGTTGATTGGTAGAGAATGCATTGTAGCAGTAAGTTCGCCTATGTATCACTCTTGTAGATGAAGTTTAAATAAATAAATAATAATTAATTTAAAAAAAAAACAGGAATCCTACTGTCTTATTTATTTAAAGAATACTCAGTGCTTAAAATAAGACAGTTATTCATTAAGATAATAATACTAAAACAACCCACGAAACTATTACAAATATCAAATAAAAGACGACAATTTATGGTTTACACTGTTACCTTCTGTAGAACAAGTTTTGCGCAGAAATTCTTCCGTTACCTAGGACCTTTTGTATACAATAGAATTAATCAGTCTGTATTTATTTCAAAATGCAGCAAGTTTGAGTGCAAAAATATTGTAGACTAGCTTTTGCCCGCGGCTTCGCCCGCATGGATGTCGAAAAATATCTAACGGGAACATACCTTCATCCCCCTTTTAACCCTTCGGGGATAGAATTAACAAAAACGCTAAGAGACGTATAAATTAATTTTTAATCGTCAGCCTAAACACAAAATTTGAAGATCCTAACTTCAAAAGTGACGGACTTTCATATAAATTTCCATCCCCTATTTTACCACTTTAGGGGTGGAGTTCCCAAAAATCATTTCTTTGTGGATACTTACTCTTCACAAAAAACACACCCTCCAAGTTTCATGTCTCTAGGACGAGCGGTTTGGGCTGTGTGATATATCACCCAGTCAGTGAGTCAGTCAGTTTACCATTTTATATAATTTATAAATAGATAAAACTTAAATCTAGTTTTATACATAAAAAGAATACATTTTATAATTAACATTTATATAATAATTATTATATTCGAACTCTATTTCACCATTTTCTAAATGCTTTAAAACATTTTAGAATGGGGGCCTGGAGTTCTAAAATACAGGCTTAGGCTTAGTTTAGACTCCAGATCTCCCACAAATTACAACTTTCTGCCTAACTACTTGTCAACCTATAATATTTCTAACATAAATATGTAGTTTGTGGAGATAAATAAACGTTTTTATTATTATTTATTATTACTACTTTTGACCAGTTAAAACTATTTTAACAATTATTAACATTTACTTAGAAACTTATAGATTAGGTTGATAGGTTTTTTGTGACCCTTGTAGTAATTCTAGGTATAACTGCGTTCTGAAACAACATAATTTTAATCAAGAAAATGGACTTTAACTCAATAAGGGTTTTGACTGACATCAGTCAAAAGTAGTTTTGACCGATTAACAGTTTTGACTGTAACATACGAGTATTTACATAACATAACATCACGCCTGTAATCCTCGAAGGGTTAGGCAGAGGTGTACCTAATCGTACACACATTTCGCGAGCCTTAACATTTGGGGCGAGCCTATTACCGTCAACCGGGCGCAAATCCAGACCCCGTGAGAAATTCCTGATGGAAAAAGCCAATAATACTTAGCCCGACCCGGGAATCCTGCCCAGTACCTCATGCTCAGCAGTCGTGCTTACAAGCATTTGACCAACGTGGCAGTCAACGAATATTTACCTAAGAAATTTATTTGTTAGTGCAAAATAACACGATCTTAACGACTTGACGTACAATACAAGTAACTTACAGATGATGGGAAAAATCTATCCAAGAACGTACTGCCTTTGCATCGAGCTTCATTCAGCAAGATACGTGTGTGTGGCCTATTCTGTTTAGACGCTGTGTTACAATTGTTTCTGATGAGTCTTCTGACTAACTACACTATTGTGTTGCAACAGTTTGCAACATAACACATTTCTATAATCATAGCTTCATTAAAAGGATACCGTATATTTTAATCTTGATTATTATTTTTCCGAGGACTTAGTAGACAGACTCAATAAAATTATCATTAACACTAGAAACGGAATATTTACCATGTCCACTGTTCCACAGCGCCGAAATATCGGGAACTCAAAACACACAGTGAACATGGTAAATATCCCGTTTCTAGTGTTAATGGTAATGTATCTAAGCGACCATGACAGTTAAAAAACTTATAGACACAATAACGCCCAAGTTCGAACAGATAAACCTATTTAGATTAGGCCCGAGAATATTTCCTTGTGGCACATCAACAAAAAAAAGTATTTTGCTGTAGCAACAAATGGCGTTGAAGTCAACATAAGTCGGTTAGACAAGATTAACGTTTCAAGACGTATGTTTATGCTATCGTATGTTTCGTGTATTGAAGTAAGGTACACATTAATAATAAATAATGTAGGGTAAACAGGGACCCATCAATCGTTCTCTTAAATGTAATTCAGTAAAGTACCTAATTGTCACGTTTGTCAATATAACAAAATTAATTTTAGGTATAAGGGCAGTTAAAATATTACATTAATTTGTAATAGGAGGCAAAGGAACGTCAGAAACGTGAAAAATGAAGACTTTTCTAAATAATAAACAGACTACAGTGACAACTAATATGAACAATGTAGTGGATAAAGATGTGCAGTCTATGCTTTTACCTTTGAATCTTATGCAATATATTATGTTCTGTCCCAAATATCGTATCAAAAATGATTGTATAACTCCAAACGGTTTCATTTCCAATGTTACTTCAATGATTCTAACACTTGTATTCAGTTTTTTAGTAGTTAGTAATCTGTATACGCTGTATTTCTACCAGGATCTTATCAACGCGTCTACCTTTATGTATGTTACATCTTACTTTGACGCTTTCTACTATTCCTTAGGATTTACTATAAATTGCGTATTTGGGATAGTTCAATCTAAAAAGTCTACTAAGTTTGTCCTTACCTTCCAAAACGTGCACAGATTTTTGAAAAATGACACCTTTTTAAAGCACTTCATTTTATGGAATTGGATTATTGTAGTCGTGGTTCTGTTTTCCCATGTCTTCGTTTTCACTGGTTTTTGCATACTCACTAGTTTACCCTTCAGTTCGTACTATGTTTGCTACCTTATGATATTTTTTGATTTCAATATTATTTATGCCATTCGACTTATCAAATTATTGGAAAGTAAAGTTCTACTCTGGAGCATAAAGAGTAAAGAAGTAAATTTTAAAAACGATAGAAATGGAGAAAGCGATCTTATAAAAGCTTTTCAGGTTTATGTTGATATTTTAAACTGTTACGACATCTACAAAGATTGTTTTCAGCAACTTGTAAGTACATTTCCATCTGGTTGTTTTGATTTTCTATATACTGCCGTGGCAGTAAAGAGAATCAAAATCAAACAGACAAACAAACAAACACACAGTGGACATGGTAAATATTCCGCTTCTAATGTTAATGATAGAATCAAAATCTTATGCCACTTTGTTGCTTTTCAGATTCTTTACTATGTTATATTACTATACAGTCACGCTTTGATGTACGTCCAAGTATCAATAGAAACGTATAAAATGGGCGTCGTAATTAATGACATAGTAAGTACCATAATGTTATGTATCTACTTTGATGATCTGACATCACTGTTAGTTTACTCTGTGCTGGCAGTTGTCTTTTTTAGGGTTCCATACTGTTATTTTTTACTGAAAATAACCCCAACTATCGCCCTGTTTCGTTTGAACCACCATTCCCCCCCCCCCCCTCCTGTATAAACGCCAGGCATTTCATTCAATTTAATATTTAACCCATACTTTTGATTTGACACGGTCGGTTACTCAGAAAGTTGATGCTAGTTGCCTATTCCAAACCGTAAATCCTCTACGAATAAGGACGGGCCAGAAACTCCCTGTCAATCTCCTTAAAGCTACTTAACTGTGTTCTTTGGTTACAGAATGTATCAACTGTAGGGGCGCTGTCTGTAGGAGTTTGGATTATAAAAGACTTGGTATATCTAACAATGTTGAGCCAGAAATGCGTGAAATTCTACTTATCTACGAAACGTGTTCAAGATTCTTGTGCACAGATTTTAATGTCCAAATGTTCAGGTAATGTCTCTGTAAAATAATTACAATTATAATCATCAAAAACGTGATGCGCCGACCCCAAGTAACATTGGATAAGGACATGAAGATGATGATGATGATCCGGAAAAAAATACACGACTTATCCATGTGTGAGTACCGGGTAAAACGGGGTGAATAGGAACGCAGGGGTGAATCGAAACAACATTTTGAAAGGGATTTTAACGTTGAATTAATATGTTATGTTGCCAACAAGGTCTCTAAACAATTAAGTATAACTAAGTAAATAAAATAGAGTACTTTTGGGAACATATCATATCAATTCAACGTTAAAATCCCTTTCAATGTTTTGTTTCGATTCACCCCTGCGTTCCTATTCACCCCGTTTGACCGTACACTGTAACGGAAGTTAACCGACTACCGTTTTATACGTTTTTTCAGCCATTACAATCCATTCTGACATTCATCCTCTTTATCCATCTACATATTAGATCTATATATAAAATGGTAAACTGACTGACTGGGTGATATATCAACACAGCCCAAACCGCTGGCTCAAGGGACATGAAACTTAGAGTGTGTGTACTTTGTGAAGAGTAGGTATCCACTAAGAAAGGATTTTTGGGAAGTCCACCCCTAAAGAGTTAAAATAGGGGATGGAAGTTTATTTGAACGTCCGTCAGTTTTGAAGTTAGGGTCTTCAAATTTTATGTTTAGTTTGACAATTCAAAATTATTTATACGTGTCTCAGAGTTTTTGATAATTCTACTCCCGAAGGGTTAAAAGGGGGATGAAGGTATGTAACTGTTTGTTCCCGTATCCTGAATCAACCTCGGGAAAGCTTACGGCATCCACGCGGGCGAAGGCGTGGGCAAAAACTGGTGTTGTAATAATTAAAATATTCAACAGATGATGCGAAAAAGCTATGCAAAAACATACAGCGCTTACATCGAGCATCATTCAGCAAGATACGTGTGTGTGGTCTGTTCTACGTGGACGCTGCGATACAATTGTGTCTGATAAGTCTTCTTGCTTGCTACAATTCGCAATTTTGTAATCATACTCGTAGCTAAATTAAATATACCTAATCTAAAACCGTTTTCTTTCTATTTTTTATTTTTATTTTAGCGACATCTATCTCGCTACACAAGAACTTAAAATCCTGCTTCGCGCAATCAAAGTTATCAGCGAGTATATATGCAACAGTCCGACAGCAACCGTGAAGCAGTAGACACCAAACACAACAGCCGCCTTTTTTTTTTTTTGGTGGGTGGGAAATCATCAAATGACCCCCCCCGCTCTGGGCGGAGTGGAAGGGAGTGTCAGACTCTTACTGACTAAAAACCACCCATGTTCCTTCATTGGCCCTTTATGTTCCAGGGCCGCGGTATCTCTTTCGAACAGTCCCGCAGCCTTGGCAGGCACCGGCCCTTGCGGGCCCCTCCCGTTTGCTGACAACTCTTTGAGGCGCGCGTGGAACACGAACGCGCCGTCGACACGGCCTGCCCGTCATCATACGACGGACGGACGGCGAGCTAGCCCATTACTCACCGTCCACAGGCCCGTGAACAACAGCCGCCTGGTTTGGAGATCCACCCTTTTCAATGGAGCATGAGGAACCTTACAAACTCAAATTCAAACTCAAAGCATTTATTTTAAATAGACCCGTGACAGGCACTTTTGTATAGCCAAAAATAAGCTACCTATAGTCCAGCTCGAGGCATAATAACTGTGAAAAGGAGTTGCACATTCTAAATCTCATAGAGAATTAAGACTTGACTTTTTCAAATTAAGTTAGATATTACATAGTCCTGGGTACAAATTTAAGTGGCAGTGGACTGAAAAGTCCCACTACCGCTTAAGTATGGCAATTTTTTGGACTACGTCAGCAACCTTGGTTCTCTTGCGGATGTCTTCATTTCTGATTCGATCACGCAATGAAACTCCGAGCATATCCCTCTCCATTGCCCTTTGTTTGGGTGACTTTAAGCCTTCTGAAGAGGCCCAGTGACCCTTCTGTGAGCAACCACGTTTCGGTCCCGTACGTAATCACTGGCAACACACACTGGTCACAGACTTTCGTCTCGAGATACTGCGGTAAGTTGGAGACGCGGTATCTCCGCGCAACTTCCCAAACGCTGCCCAGCCGACTCGGATTCGACGATTGACCCCTTTCTCGAAGTTAGACCTACCTAACTGGACCGTTTGTCCCAGGTAGACATAATCGTCTACTTCTTCGAGTGTTTAGTCTCCGATCTTGATAGTAGTGGGCATTCAACATGACCTTGGTTTTGTCCATGTTTCTTTTTAAGACCAACTCTTTCGGAAGCTCTACTGAGGTCATCGACATTGGCGGCCATGTCCTGAGGTCCTCCATGGTCTCAGCCATGACCACTATATCGTTGGCAAACTGAGACTGAGAGACTGCAGTACAGCCCAAGTCTCGATCGAATCGAAGGCTTCCTCGTAGTCCACGAACGCTAAACAGAGAGGTAGATTATACTCTTTGGATACTTTAATTATAAAAAAATAGATTCACGGCACCGCTGTTTTATTGCGTTACTCCATCTACTTCAGAGTGATGAGAATTTTACACTTACACGAGTCTATCAGAAAGGTACGGGCATATTTACGGGTACACACCACCAAACTGAACATCTTTCTTCATGATGATGGCTGATCATCTGATTCATTCGTTCGCGTAGAAATTTTGATGCATATGTGTGAGAAAAAAAAAGGAATAAGTAGCCTATGTGTGTGCGTGTGTGTGTGTGTGGTCTAGACCATAATCTATCTATGTGCCAAATTTAATCAAGATTTGTTGTTGTGTTGTTTGTTTGCTTGTGTTTTTGTTGTTTGTTTGACCGATTTGTCTGCTCATAAACACCCACCCGCAATAACTTCAGTTTATCCGTGATCATGGTGCTTGCAACAGCGCCGAAATATCGGGAACTCAAAATAAACAGTAAACATAGTAAATATCCCGTTTTTAGTGTTAATGAAAATATTTGTTCAGCTGTTCTGGCGTGATTGAGTAAGAAACACCCATCTGTAGTGGTTTCTCCAGAATAGGCATCGAAAATAAACGTAACGGAACGTATTACCGGGATTAAATCTGTCCTATATCGTGGCCAGATCATGGTCTATCCCAATGCATTAAGGCTAAAAAAGGTATTTGACAAACAAACAGCATTACTTTCGCATTTGTAGTATGAATATGAATTAAGTTAGAGCCCATTAGGTACATTAGAATTCAGTTAAGTAATTAATATTGATGTTATCCATATTATCTTATCAGATTGATGGGCGCTGATAAAATGTTTAGTATTCATTGTTCCGTCAGTTTTAAACGGAAGCTACCAACGTGAACTTATTCATAATGAACACGATAAGAAATAAGAGACATAAATGTTCTGTATCGATTATTTTGAACAACACAGTCGATAAAGATGTGCAGTCGATGCTTTTGCCTTTGAATCTGATGCAAAGCATTGTGTGTTTTCCCAAATATCGCATTAAGCATGACATTATAACTACTAATAGTTTCATCTCCAATTTAGTTTCAATAATTGCAATACCAGTGATAATTAGTTTATTAGTATACTGCACCATCGTAGCGTATTCTACTGACGATTTTTTGGAAACCACTACATTCATGTATGCAAGTTGTTTGTATGACTTTCTCTTCTATTTCTTGGGATTCACTATCAATTTTGTAATTGGGGTTGTTCAAGCTAAAAAAACTATTAATTTTGTCCTTACTTTTCAAAAAGTTCACAGATTTCTTAATTGCGAAGCCAGTTTCAATCGTTTCATTATTTGGAATTGGATCATTGTAATCTCAGGTCTGGGTGGTCATTTCCTCGTTTTAACTGTTTTTTGCAAGTTAACTGGTTTACCTTCTATATCGATATTTGTTTGTTATATAGTAATTGTTTTTGATGTAAATATTCTTTATGCCATTCGAGTAATTAAATTGTTAGAAAATAAAGTTGTCCTCTGGAGTACTCACGTTTTGAATTCTCAAGTAACAGAAGATACGCGCATTCAAAGTGATAGCATAAAAGTGTTTCAAGCCTACGTTGATTTATTAGAGTGTTATTTCATCCATAAAGATTGTTTCCAGCAATTCGTAAGTACTATGTATTTCATATTATAAAATATGTATTTCGAATGATGAAGACGAATCCGGAGACTATACGTCTGATCTTTGTACAATACATGTTGCATGGTAAAGGGGACTATAACACACATAGCATTACGCCTATAAACCCCGAAGGGTTAGGCTGAGGTGTACCTATTAGTACACCCACATTTCAAGTTTTATGTCCCATAAAAGACAAAAAACCGGCCAAGTGCGAGTCGGACTCGCGCACGAAGGGTTCCGTACCATTATCTATAAAAACGGCAAAAAATCATATCTGTTGTATGGGAGCCCCCCTTAATATATTTTTTTTAATTTTTAGTATTTGTTGTTATAGCGGCAATAGTAATACATCATTTGTGAAAATTTCAGCTTTCTAGCTATCACGGTTTATGAGATACAGTCTGGAGACAGACAGACAGACAGACAGACAGACAGACAGACCGACAGACAGACAGACAGACCGACAGACAGACAGACAGACAGCGAAGTCTTAGTAATAGGGTCCCGTTTTACCCTTTGGGTACGGAACCCTAAAAAAAGAAAACCGGACAAAAAACATAAAAAGGGAACCAACTACCATACATTCGGTTTCACCCAAAAGGGCTCACCAGACAAGAGCTACATATTTTTGCTAATATTTTAAAATATTATTACTTTTCAGATACTGTATTACATTGTAGAAATATTCAGTCACGCTTTAATGTATTGTCAAGTTTCAATTGAATCGTTAAAATTTGGATATGTTATTAACGAAACAGTAAGTATAATTTCAAAAGAAAATTCATAAACTATATTAGCCCTTTGTACTACAGGAACTAGGTGCATATTTCCAATTATTCGACCTCCAGTAAGTGTAAGCTCGTTTAAATGTTCTTGACTGTCTTAGTCCACGGCGCTCAAACTTGATCTTTGTTCGAGGCAAAGAAGACCACGGGCCCAATTCTGCCATTACAATAGTGTCAGAATGGTCTGTCATTGATTTCATAATTGTTGATTTTGACTTGTCAAAACTTGTCAAAATCAACAATTATGAAATCAATGACAGACCATTCTGACACTATTGTCGTCTATTGTAATAGCAGAATTGGGCCCCAAGTTTGCTGAAGAAACATCTTTGCAACACAGTCCAGCGCACGCTGCTTGTCAGTTGACGTTCATGTAGATTCACGAAACGCTAGGGGCCCGCAAGGGCCGGTGCCTGCCAGGGCTGCGGGACTGTTCGAAAGAGATACCGCGGCCCTGGAACATAAAGGGCCAATGAAGGAACATGGGTGGTTTTTAGTCAGTAAGAGTCTGACACTCCCTTCCGCTCTGCCCAGAGCAGGAGGAGTCATTTGATGATTTCCCACCCCCCAAAAAAAAAAAAAAAAGGCCTAAGAAACGCTAGCGTGACGACTTGACTGTTTATTGGCGTATTGGCCAAAAAGGCTTATTTCACTTCAGTTGCGGCAAAACACAAGCCTATTTAGTATAAAAATAAGAAAAAAAAAATGGTGGCTGACCAAGTTGTATGACAAAATTTTGGAGGAAGCCTTTGCACAGCTGTGGGATGGTATTTTTTTTTTATATTAAATGTGCCTACTCTTGACCTCAATCTAGTCCTGAGGACAGAGATGAGGTCGACGATGGAACGAACTAACCCAAAAGAAGCCTATTAACTCGCGACTTAAAAAGATTGGGGTCATATGAACTTGGGAACACCGAAGAAGTTAGGGAATACCACTCCTTGGCTGTGCGCATAATAAACGATGTAGCAAAGCACTTCGTGCGAATGTAGGGAACATCGACAAGGAATGGGTGATAACCCGCAGTACGTCTGGACTCCCGATGGAAGAAGGGAGATGGTGGAATGATCTCGTGTAGCTCTTGGGCACACTCACCGAAGTACAGCCTGTAAATGACCGACAGACATGCAACCTTGCGCCGGTGGGCCGGGTTAAAACAAATAAACTCCAATAAAAAGATGTATTTTAGAAAGAAATGTATACACCACCAATTCTTTTGTTACAGGATTTGTCATTTTACGGAGTCATGATAGTAGTGCTTTGGATTACAAAAGATTTGATGTACCTAACAACACTGAGCCGGCAATGCGAGAAATTCTACATATCTATAGAAAGAAACCAAGATTCATGCGCTTTGATTTTAATGTCCGATTGTTCAGGTACTGTTCAGTGTCTATACCAGAGAACATATAAAGGAGGTCTGGACTATTCTTGACTTTACGATCATCTTTATCGTTTATAAAATGTCATTTTGTGGGCCCTTTTTTTCGGATGGGAAATCATCGAATTACCCCTCCCGCTCTGGGTGTAAGGGAGTGTCAGACTTTAACGGTCTTATTACAAAAAGCGGTTTAACTAATAAACCTGGTTTAAACTTCTATAAACCACGGTCTAAACAAAAATGGTATTACAAATCGGGGTTTAGCGATAAACCATAGACTAAACCATGGTCTAACGCTAAACCTCGGCGACCCCTAGTTTAACGATGGTCTAAATCACTAAATCGGATCTTTCAACCTTTTCAAAGTTTATTTTTTAGGTTCTACTATCAATTTTTTTCATTGTTTTGTGTTGTTTTAACTTGAAAATGGATAATAGCTTGAAATCAAAAAATTAAAGACGGATTTCAAGTTCATCTAAGTAACTTATGTTTACTTACTTTTTCCTCGACATTCCAATAATTCTCAGATCGTTTTTTTTTTTTGGTCCATCACATTCACAGATTAAATTATTAAAATTAACAAAGAAGGCAAACAAAGAGGCAATTGTTCTAATATAGACTTAAAATTCCAAAGCTAAATGAACTTTGTTCAACTTGTGAATCTTGTGATGGTTTTGTTTAATGTTATGGTTTCATATAACGCGCGAGAATGTTACGTTTCGTTATACGTATTTAGATGTATTTTCGAAATTAATACGACATTAAGTAATGTGCCTAAACAAAACTGCAATCGACGAAATAACTAAATAATGTTTATATCCATGCAAAATAAGCAGGTCTCAATATTTTTAACACTCATATACATCATCTAATCGTTTTCTTTTCTGGGCATACGGAACGTTGTAATAGAATGATGTCATGGTGAACGAATGATATTTGTATTAATCTGTGGTTGATATTTAAACAGTGGTTTAAATGACGGTACTAAGAAGTCCACGGTTTTTTTAGGTTTTGTAATACGAACAAATTTAGACCATGGTTTTGCAGATAAGCCTGGACTTGATAGTCTAGGTTTAAACCAAGGTTTATTTAGTTTTTTGTAATAAGACTGTAACTGACTAAAACTCATCCATGTTCCTTCTTTTGCCCTTTGTGTTCCAGTGCCGCGGTATCTCTTTCGAACAGCCCTGGCAGGCATCGGCCCTTGCGGACCCTTCCGGTTTGCTGATCTCGTTGAGGCGCGCGTGGAACACGAACGCGCCGTCGTTGACACGACCTGTCGCCATAAGACGGACGGACGGCGAGCTAGCCCATTACTCACCGTCCACAGGCCCGCGACATTGTGGGCCCTCAGAAATACTTTTAAACGTGTTCGAAATACTTTTGAATATTCTGTTTAACAATGCAATAATAATTTCACAGATGATCAGAAAAAACTATGCAAAAACGTGATTCGCTTGCACCGAGCGTCATTCAGCAAGATACGTATCTGTGGCCTGTTCTACTTTGACGCTGCGTTACAATTTAGCCTTGTGAGTCTTCTTACTAACTACATTGTTGTATTGCTGCAGTTTGCGTATTTGTAATAAAGTTAACATTTATTTTGTTATTTTTATTACAGACTTCTTCCTGACCTTGTCTCATTTTATAAGATACTTAACTAAACACAGAACATTACTACTGATATTACATCTTGCTCCGAAGCCGTGAAGTGATTAAATATGTACATAATTTACATAAAAATAAAAATAAATAATAAAAAGTATGTACAAACTCGTACATTACAAAAGCATTAAAGAATAAAGAGAGTCAAAAATTCGAATGTCAACGGGAATAGTGCCCAGAAGGGTAGCAGCATTGCCATGGCAATGCTGCTGACAACGTGCACGTTGGATGGCAATGCTGATTCTTTGGCCGAAAAATAGGTTACGGTAAGAGTTGACTTAACCCATGACGATTTCCCGAAAGACTAGGTGGGCACTCGGACCCCATAGCCGAGTTGTTTCAACCCCAAACGGTTCAAACGCATAACTACAAATGAGGTTATTGTATTTGCGCCGTTTGAAGTTTTCAGCACATGCAGGAACCACCTCAGCACAAAGTGATTAGAATTTATCTGCTTTTGGGTTACTGGCTGTACCTTTGCATGAAGATTATTTTACTAGCAGCTAACCTTAAAGTACAAACTCATTTGTAGTCGAAAACGATCCAACTCGTTTCTAGTAAAAAAAGATCTTATTCTTTACTAGCTTTTGCCCGCGGCTTCGCTCACGTTTATTTAGAATTCGTAACCGGTGGTGGTAGTAACCGGTGTCGCGTCGATGTCCTTTCCACCCCGTATATGACACCTACTCATTTCCTTGATAGCAACTCGCGGTATTCAAAGAGATCCGTATGTTAATACCAGATACTCTTTTCTCTACTTACCCTTAAAACCTATCATAACAAACACTTTTGCGTTTACTTAGTTGCTCTAAATAATTAGATACTATACCTACAATTCTTTGTCCTTTTGCTAACCTATCAGGCTCTTTGTTGTCTGTCAAACCTACATGAGATGTCACCCGTTGCAATCATAGCTCTATGGTATTGTTAGTAAGATCTATTTTTTTAATTGATATGGAGTAAGCTATCATACTTCTGAAGCCAGAGAAAATCACAAAATATCGATAAGTACTCCCGAGCCACAAGATACAAGCGATTTGCTTAGTTTGTGGCTCACCGATTATACAAGTTGTAAACGGATTCTTCGCGAAGCCGTCAACCAAGCATTCTGTACATAGTGAATAGAAAACGGGTCATGGAGGTATTTAAAATAAAGATATAACCTTGAAAACTACTATTTAAAAGAAAACTTCAAAAATACAGTTGGAACCCCTAAAATGGTCCATAACAAAAATATATCACAATGACGCGAGAACAAATGCCTTTTGGTTTCGTTAGGGGTCTATTTGCACCCTTTATATGACACTACTATTTTGTTCCTATCTACACTAATATTATAAAGAGGAACAATTCCAATAACATGACACTAGATGGCACCACGGATAGCATGCCAAATATCTCAGATTTTGAGAACGATGAAATTCAGGAGCTAAAATCGCAAATCGATAAACTTAATTCTGATTTAAAGGCAGCCCATGATAAAATAAATGAGCTATCTATAGAAAATATGGATTTAAAGAAAACCATCTCAGACAGCACCAAATGTAACACGACAGTAAGTACACCAGATATAAGTTCCAAACGATCCACCCCGAAGAATAATAAACAAAGGAAGAAACTGAATATTCCCCAATTTTCAAAAGAAAGCACACAACAGAACGTGACACTGGTATGTACTACTCCTGTTACTTCGACTTCAACCAATTGTCAAGATACACAGACGACTAAAGGACCGGAGCTAGAAGTAAATCCACGGAAACGTAAATTATGCATTATAAGCAGTAATAAAAAAAACAAATTACTATCAATAGCTGAAGAGCAGTTCCAGACTTTTCAATTATGCCATTATCTGACACCCTATTGTGGAATCCAGACACTTATCAGGAATTTAAACACGAAACTTACAGACTACTCAAAAGAAGATTATTGCATTATACTAATTGGTGATGAAGATTTTAAAAAAGCTAACAAATATTCCGATTTGATTGTAAATATTCGTGAAACTTTATTGACCATAAAGCACACTAATGTCATACTATGCTTACCTACATATAAATGTAACAGCTTTTCACAAGTATTTAACTGCAGAGTTGAAACTTTTAATAATCAACTACATTCTGATGTTCAAGCACATAAATATGTAACATTATTTGATACCAATTTAGATTTATCTGCTGATTATACCGTGTTCTCACGACGTGATGGCGTTCTCAACAATAATGGAATGCAAAATATTCTAAAAAATCTAGAGCAGTTAGTTAATATTGCAGAATGCAAGCAAACCGACAACTTAATGAACCAACAGACAGAGGAGCAGTTTTTTCTATCATAATAACCTAACATTAGTACATCAAAACATCGCTGGTGTATTGAATAAAAGCAATGAGCTTACTGTCTGTCTTGAAGAAACGTCGGAGAAAGATTCAGAAATCGATGTTATTTGTCTATCTGAACACTTTATGATGGCTAGTCATGAGCATTTATTATATGTTCCCAACTACACCTTGGCAGCATGTTACGCCAGGAAAGACAGAAAAAGAGGTGGAACATGCATTCTAGTTAAAAAAGGACACCAGTATAAAGAAATTCTAGATATAGCAAAACTGTCGATTAATGGAATATTCGAATGTTGCGCCATTGACTTATTTGATTATAAAACTATAATTGTTTGCATATATAGAGTACCAAAGACTCATAAATTAGGCATGTTTTTTGAACAATTTGAAAAATTATTACATACTTAAAGTAAAAAAAGTGTAAAAAGAAATGTCGTAATAGCAGGTGACTTTAATATTGATACTCTCAAGCGCAATAACACCTTGCGGGAACTGGAATGCTTACTTTTAAACTTTAATATAAAACTAGAATTAAATCAGCCCACAAGACTTATAAGTGGATCGTGCATAGATAACTTTGCACATAATCTTAGACAGAAATGTAAATCTGAAGTGATAGACTTTGGTTTATCAGACCATACAGCTCAAATACTAAAATTACCGATTAAAACATATTTGTTAAAAAAGTGGAAAATAAAAAGACGCGATTTTAGTAAAGAAAATATGCAGAAATTTAAAGAATGTGTACAAAGTGTTTTCTTCTCCGAAATATACAAAACTGAAAATTCAAATACAGCCTACAATGCGTTCATCGAACAATTTCTACTTCTATATAATTTATGCTTTCCATATAAAGAAATAACATTGAGAAACAAAAGGAAACCAAAATGGATATCACACGGAATTAGAATCTGTAGTTAAAAAAAGAGAAAGCTAATGTGGAACTATAGGCTAAATCGAAATAATCAAAATAAAATAGAGTTTAAAACCTATGCCAAACGTTATCAACATATAATTAAATTAACTCAACGAGCTCAAAATATTCATAATATAAAAACAGCAACTAATAAATCTAAAGCCACATGGGCAATAATAAACAGAACCAAATTGAACAAGCCGAAGGATAACATTTCTTCCATAAAAATAGGTGATAAAACAGTAACTCATCCACAGGAAATAACAAATGCCTTTAACAATTTTTTTGTTGATAAAATTAAACCTTTATCGGATTCAGGTTCAGGTGAGAAAGTAAATTTTAATATTAACACATCAAGTCAGTCTATGTTTATGGCACCAAGTACACCTTACGATATCCTTCAAATAATTCGATCGTTGAAAAACACTTCAAGTGTCGGGCATGATGGGATACCCACAAAAATTATAAAATATGTCGCTTATGATATTTGTGATCACCTAAGCCATATCCTAAACATTTGTATAAGCACAGGAATCTACCCAGAAAATCTAAAAACAGCAATAGTAAAACCATTATTTAAAAAGGACAATAAAGAAAGCATGAACTCTTACAGACCCATAGCTCTTATTCCCATACTATCTAAAGTCTTTGAAAAATATATATATATATACAAATATACAATTATTTAGAAAAACGAAACATTCTAACAGATGATCAAAAAGGTTTTCGCAAAAATAAAACTATTAATATGGCCATTTTTGATTTCATTAATAATGTCATGTCTAACGTAGACAAAAGGAAGCCGGTCTGTGCAATCTACTGCGACATGACCCAGGCTTTCGACTACGTCGATCATGACATTCTGATCAGAAAATTAGAAGCGTATGGCATCAGGGGAAACATACAAGAACTAATAAAAACATACTTGAAAAATCGTAAACAATATACAGAAATTTCCAAAATAAACATCTCAACTAAAAAAGAAGAAACATATAAATCAGAAGAACGAATTGTGAAATACGGAGTCCCACAGGGGAGTGTATTGGGTCCCTTACTATTCATTATTTACATAAATGATTTACCCAGAATAACAAATTATCCCATATCACTTTTTGCGGATGACAGTACGGTCACCATAAACTCTAACAATAAAGATAATTATGAGAGTGAAATTAATGAAACAATAACATCAATAATTAAATGGTTAAATAACAATAATTTAAAAATTAACCTATATAAAACAAAAGTTATGTTCTTTAGTCAACGTTTAACAACACCAAACCTCAATATCAATTATCAAGGATCAGTTTTAAAAACAGTAGACTCTACAAAATTTCTAGGCGTAACCATTGATAAAAGTCTTAATTGGAAAGAAGTGAACACACAGAGCTATTAAATAAAAGAATAAATTCCGCGGCTTACGCGCTTTACAAACTAGCACCCACAATAAGCACTGATGCGCTTCTTACTGCCTACCACGGTATTGTCGGTTCCATATTAAGGTTTGGCGTTATATTCTGGGGAAACTCTGTCAATAAAGAAATAATATTTAAGTCCCAAAAAAGGTGCATTAGGGCAATGTTCGGTCTAAAAGTTACCGATAGCTGCAAACCATTTTTTATTAACCATAATATTTTAAGTTTGCCTTCCTTGTTTATATATTATGAAGTAGCTAATTTTGTTAAAGCGAATCCTAATTTATTTAAAAAAATGTCAGAAGTTACCATCCGCAGTCGTCGTGACAATCTCAGGCTAGAAATAGTTATAATATAATAGTAGCACGGCACTAATGCATAAAAGTATTTTCTATTTAGCACCAATTATCTATAATAAAATCCCCAATCCTATTAAGCAGTTACCAACTAGACTCTTTAAACTACAGCTTAAAAAAAACTTCTAGCCAAATGCTACTACAGCTTAACGGAATTTTTAAACGAATAAAAACCAATGCATCGACAATTAAATTAGTTACTTACGACATTTCATTTTAATTTTAATGTTTTTAGGTAACAAGTTCTATTTTTTAATCTGTTAAGTTTACTCTACTTAATAAGCCATTTTTTTTAAGCCATTATTTTTCTTTTTTAATTTTATATTGTCTAAGTCATTGTTTTCTTTTTTAATTTTATGTTAATTGAATTTACACTATTTTATAAAAACAAACATATTTTTGTACGCCATTCCTATATGGCAAGACATGTAGCCACTTTCTTTCATTTATAAGACCTGGTATAGTGTATACATACCTACTTACTCATGTTTTACAAAATAAATATATCTTTATCTTTACCTTTAAAAATTTGTATTTTTGTGTGTGTGTATGTTTGTAATGAATAAACTCAAAAACTACTAAGCCGATTTCAAAATTTCTTACACCATTGGAAAGCTATATTCACCCTGAGTAACATAGGCACCCGTGCAAAGCCGGGACGAACCGCTAGTTGATTAATAAACTCATTTTGATTTTGATCGATCTCCTTAGTCTTAAGCAAAGTTAAAATAAAAATCATAACCTTAATGGCTTTATAGATTGCAATGAGCTCTATCGTCATAAAAGACACATTTGTGCATACGGAATTGTTCCTATCGATATCATAAAAGGCGGCTCCCAAACCATCCTTTTTTTTTCGGATAGGAAATCATCAAATGACTCCTCCCACTCTGGGCGGAGCGGAAGAGAGTGTCAGACTTTTACTGACTAAAAACCATCCATGTTCCTTCTTTTGCCCTTTATGTTCCAGGGCCGCGGTATCTCTTTCCAACAGTCCCGCAGCCCTGGCAGGCATCGGCCCTTGCGGGCCCCTCATCATTGCTGACATCTCTTTGAGGCACGCGTGGAACACGAACGCGCCGTCGACACGGCCTGTCGTCATAAGACGGACGGATGGCGAGCTAACCCATTACTCACCGTCCACAGGCCCGCGCCTACGGTGGCCGAGAGCCATCACGACGTGGCCCCCGACGCCCGGTGCTTCTCCCGCGGTGGCTGGGACGTGAGGTTCTATCCCAAATCATCCTTACACTTACCTTACATAAATTAAGGTTTAACAAACGAGAAATCATCATCTGCCTAGGCGTTTTCTCAAATTATGTTGGAGTTGATTTCCAGTCTTATCGGATGCAGCCAATAATTTCGGAAGTCTAGTGGTCGCAAGCGTAACTGCTGAGCATGAGGTATCAGGTTCAATTCTCAGGCCAGGAAAAGTATTTTCCATCAAGAATTTCTTCGCAGCAGCCATGGAGTCTGAATTTGTACCCAGTTGATGGCAATACACTCGCCCTATTACATAGGACTTAGACATAGCTGTCGAAATATGGGTGTACTATTAGGTACACCTAACGACGCAGACGCAGAGCTTGACTAAAATGTATACATAAGACCTTTATTATAATACCTGTGTTCACAAATAAAGATTGATTTGATTTGATTTGATTTGACCTCTGCTTTACTCTTCGGAGATAACAGGAGTGATGTTATATAAATGTCATACTCACAGTGAGGCATATTTAATAAATAAAACTATTTGATTGCTTAGTACATTACACAAAAAGTTGGACGGGATAAAACATGTTAAAAGAAGTAGGTTTTCTTCTGTAATTTAACGTAATTTACAGAAAATGAAACTGTAGCACTATAATAATGTACTGAGTTATGTTTCCAATCAAATATATTGGCAGTGAGGCGTCTACATAGAACAGGCCACACGCGGTCATCTTCTTGAACGAACGATTTTCCCGTATCACGGTCTTGTAAAGACGCTTTTGACTTTCTGCAAGAAAAAAGTATTCTGTGTTGTAACAAAGTTTTTCAGACAAGATCCCTTATTTTATCTATATTACATCTTTCAGGTTTAGTGTGTTACTATTGGTCTTCCGAGTAACCGAAGTCAAGGGCAGGCCCATTTTGCAATTAAAAAAAACCATAGTTGTTTTTTTTTTAATTCCTTATCTTCTTTTCTGCATAACTACTAATCATTGCAATCTATCTTTCACAACATTCTATAATGTTGTGAAAGATGAAAGTTTAATTATTAAAAACACTCTTACTTGGACAGTTCCTGTTCTTCATAAGCTGGATACATGCCATTTCCACTTCCTCAATAGTTATATAGAATTTCTCAGAATATATACCGTATATAATTATGAGTATTGCACCCTTATTCAGCCATAATATTAATATAAGAGTGTGCAAAAAAGACTGCAAGTATAAAAAACAACATCTGTTATTCAAAAATTGTTTTTAAACTTACGAATAATGCAATATCATCAATAAGGAAAATTATGCTGTCACTTACGGGATATCTTCCGTGATTGTTGACGCTGTTGCAAGCGCCGTGACCACGGGCTGACAATCCACGATCATGGCGCTTGCAACAGCGTCGAAATATTGGGAGCTCAAAATTATGAATAATCACGGTTCTTGACAGACGGACAACAAAGCGATCCTATAAGGGTTATTAATCCACCACGCTGGCCCAGTGCGGGTTGGTAGATGTCACATGTCTTCGAATTTTCTGGTTTTAGGACATGCTGGTTTCCTCACGATGTTTTCGTGCACCACTTTGAGAGGTGATGAAATAAATGGCACAAAGTAATGCGCCTGCTTGGGTTCGACCCCATAGATAAAACATGTCATAATGAACTTACTATTCTCTCTCCTGCATTAGTTCTCAGCACAGAGACCAAAATGTCGAAATAAGTTAGATTCAGGTAAAATTCGGCAGATGTGTAACCTAAAACCTATGAAAAAAACTTAAATTTAGATTACAATGAAATAGTTACACAATACAATTAAACATCACTAACTAATCACTATATTAGTCTGTATATAATGTACATAACAATCAATAAATTAAATACAAAATGTATTCAATTTTAAAAGTACAAAAAGATATAATCACTGATTAATTTTAAAATAAGAACCTAACAGTGTGGTTCTCAATGTGGTTACTCAGTATTTTAAGTTTGGGACTGTTGCAATGTCTTTGGTATTTAACCATAGAGTCTAATATTTATGATAAAAAGGCAAGTATGGGTACCAGTTTGGTCAAACACAATTTCTTCGAAAATGCATTTTTAAGAGGGCTATTACAAAAAAAAGCGAAAAAAAAACACACACAAGAACCGTCCGCCAACTGCAATGAAAAGATTGGTTTTCAGTTTTCCACTTTTGGGCAAAACGGCATTTTAATTTCTCAGTTAATATTATAATCTATTTAGTACATACCTTGTGACCATTCAACACTAAAATCATGTAACTTGTTTAAATTTTTTTTAATTCGCTTTTTGATGTGGCAGGCGTGTTTTTTAATTATTTGTTTTTCATTTTATACCTTCTTGGATAAAAAAATATTTTTGCAAACGCACAATGTGTCACGAAAGGTAACTTATTTACTACGAAATCAATGTCGCGAAAAAGATAACGCTAAATGATTCTTCTTATAAATTTAATCATTATTATTAATATTTCAGAGGCCATTTAGTTCTTGCCGAGACTTTTTGTCATGGGGTTCGTGATAAGCTTTCGTGGATCTAAAACACCAATTGCCAAGCCTTCTAGCTGGAAAAGTATTAAAAAACCTCCCCTTTTTAACAGACTTCAAATAAAAGTGAATTAAAAAAAGTGAACACACGACATGCGTACGTGCTTATTTTTTTTTTCTATGGGTTTTTGAATACTACCGTTATATTTATTTAATTTTTTCTTTTGTTGTAGTGAACGAATGCATATTGAATACTACTGTTACATATTTTTGTTATGTACTAAGCAAGCTCTAGACGATGATAGTATACGTATTCAAATTTTCATGAATAAAACTAAATGTTTCCGTTTTTTTTTCATGAACCATGGCTCTCCTTTTATATTTTCCAAAATGTTCACTAGCCTATGTTACCTGGAACAACTCCAGGCTTTTAACAATACCACATACATTAGAATGGGATAAGCCGTTTAGAAGTTATGGTGGAATAAAGAAACTCACAAACATACATACATACATGAACCCTAAAAACATAACACTCCATTTATTGGGCAGTCGTGTAAAAAACACAAACTTACCGATACTTGAAAAATTTGCTTATAAAGATTGAAAGTATTCAGAATTTTCCGGTATATTTCAAGCAATTTGAGATAATGTTCATAATTTTCCTGTTCATTTTCGAATACATTATTCATCATCATGATTTCTTTAATCCACTCTTCCAGATACTTCCTAAACAATATTATTATACGGATCGCCATAGCAACATTGATAGCCCATGTAATACACATTATGTCACAACAATTATCAATAAAAAAAAAGATGTTGAATGGAATATCTGATGACACATCACAGAATATAAAAAAACATAAATTGAAAATGATAATAGTCGCAAACGTGATCCAGTTCCACATAATAAAATTCTGGATACTCCTACTGAGACCGATGCTCTTGTGTATAGTTTGAATCTTCAAGATAAGCGAGACGTTGTTGTCCTTGTGCACGATATCCAGAATTAACATCATTGTATATCCGATCATAAAGGTGATATAGTTGAACATATTGAAGAAAGTTAAGAGATGACGTTCTAAAGATGACATGCTGACATATGTAACGTCTACG
Organism: Eurois occulta; assembly: GCA_950022335.1. NCBI lineage: Eukaryota > Metazoa > Arthropoda > Insecta > Lepidoptera > Noctuidae > Eurois > Eurois occulta. The sequence continues at coordinate 3,241,927 of OX465480.1, read as the reverse complement.
GTCGACATTAGGTAGAGGCACATCGCATTTAGGAGTAACGTAACACAAAATGCCATCACGCAATATTTTTTTCCATTTGCATAAATATAACCATTTCGTACATTATACTTCCAAGTCAAGAATAGGTTGAGTGGCAAGTTAAAAGAGTTCACCAATTTTTGTATATCTTTTTCCAGACGATTGTTGAGAACTTCTGGAATAACTATTCGTGCTGGAAACATTGTGTTTGTTGCATTAGAAAACGTCAACTGTTAGCCACTTTCTGATTAATATCTAGCAATCAAGTAATTATGGTAATGTAATAATTTAAGTGTCGTTATATTTTTAAACTAGATGGGTCAATACGCAGGACAATGCAAGGACACATTTAGCGTTCCAAACTATCTTTTCTTTTTTTATGTTTGATGGGCCTACTCTTATCTTACTATTATAATAATGTGGTGATAGATCGATTGGAGCGTCGCGAAATGATTGTTGATATTACGGTTCCGCATGACGAGAACCTCGTGAAAGCAGAGAAAGATAAACAATTCAAATATCTAGATCTGGCTCGCGAGGTTGTCGACATGTGGGACGTGACTACAGCAGTCATTGTGCCGATAGTCGTGTCGGCCAATGGCTTGATAGCCAATAGCCTCGACCAACATCTAAGGAGGATCTCGCTGGGCAGCTGGATCAAGCGCTTGATTCAGAAGGCAGTTCTTCTGGACACGGCGCGTATTGTTAGGAGGTTCCTCTCTCAGGACCACCGGTAGCTCGGACCCTGTTCCCGATGCCGGTGGGCTACTATTTTTTATATTTTTAAATGTTTTTTTTATAATTTTTGTTACTAAAAAATGTAAATAATGTGTAAGAAAAATGAATAAAGAGATAATAATAATAATATAGTATATTTATTTCAATCAACATTGGATCATACAAAAATACATCACAATTGTTATATAATTAAAGCAAACATTAAAATTTTAAATCAAAATTAAATTAAATTCAAAAAACAAAATCAAAATCACATCTAAAATTAAATACAAAATTGGAATCATAATCAAAATGAAAATCAAAATTAAATCAAAGTCAAAGTCAACATCAAAATCAAAATCAAAATTAAAATCAAAATCAAAGTCAATCATTAAAATTCAAATCAAAATTAAAATCAAAGTCAACATTAAAATTAAAATCAAAATGACAACTAAAAAATAATCAATAAATAAAATTAAAACCAAAATTAAATCACAAATTAAATGAAATTAAAACGATAAAGTAATAATGAATGACTAATGATATGCCTGCCTCTGAGTCATTTATTTGTTTGTCAATACATTAATCATATTATAACAATAGTTAATGTACTCACAATCAAACCTGTTCGCAAATACGCTCAGGATGGTGTTGGAGGTGGTCCGGAGCCTGCGCCTCAGAGATGTGCACCGCCTCCGCATCGTCGTGTAGAAACAGTCGACACGGGCGTCGGCGAACATCCCCGACGCGCTGCAGTGCCGAGGCAGCCCCAACAACACCCTGAACGCATTATTATACTGAACAAGGAGAGCGTTGTACTGCTTCTGGGTATATAACACCCACAGGCTGGCCGCGTACAGGGACGTACAAAACGCTCTGAAAAGAGTTATTTTGACGACCCCCGAGCAACGAACAAACCTGCGGGCGATCATATTAGCCCTCACAGACAACGCTCTCCGCTCCCTATCGATGTCCGCATCGTCCTTCAGGTCAGAGGTCACGATATGCCCGAGATATTTAAAATGTTGAACTCTTTTTAACTGGAGACCGTTCAATCTGATAGGTGGAACAGAATCCGGGCAGTTCCGACCCCTGTCCTGAAAAACCATGCATTCACTTTTATTTGCGTTATAGAGCAAACCGTGATCCAGCGTGTAACGCTCACAGATGCCCAGCAACCTAGACAGCCCACATACCGAAGCGCTCAGCAGCACCATGTCGTCTGCGTAACTAATGTTGTTGACACAGACACCGTCAATATGGCAGCCGACACGGGTACCACTGAGCTCCTCTATCAGTGCGTTCACGTACAAGTTGAAGAGCTTCGGCGAGGTCAGCCCACCCTGCCTCACCCCGCACTCCAACCTGTACGGCTCCGACAGAGCGCCCGACCATCGAACGACGTAACGATCGTACGTCGTGATTATAATTTATTTATTTATTTATTGCATTTGGGAAAACAAACAGTAGTATATTGCGCATAAACAGCGTTGGCTTACAATTAGTCTGAACAAATATACTACCCACAACATTTTCCACAGATTACTATGATAAATAATAAAAACAAACATGTTAAGAAACGTGTACTGTAAGTAACTTAATGAAAAAGAATTTAAAAGTAAAAAAAAAAGTTAAATAAATGACATTGAAAACAAATTAAAAAAAATAAAAAATTAAATAATGCGTGATGTGTCATACAGGTCCCTATATATAAAAGCGAATGTTTGTAAGAGTGGATGGAAAGACAGACATTTGTTTCTCTTTTATGCAAAAAAGACGGAAAAGATTTGACTAAAATACACAAATATTTTATAACCTGAATCCCGTGAGACAATTACAGAACTCCACGCCGCGCGCCGGCGAAACTATGGCCATAAGTATTTTAAAAGAACTAGCTTCTACCCGCAGCTTTGGTCCCGCCATGGTCAGAAATTATCGCACAGGAACGTTTTAAATGTAGCCTATAACACGGGGGATAATATGCTTCCCATTTGTTAAAGAATTTTTGGAATCCACACAGGATTTCTGAAGATAACACCTTAAATACAAACTCATACTACAGCTTTGCCCAGACGGTGATGGAAAACTACTTAATAAAATTCTTTTCAGCTAAAATTGGTGATTCTAATAACATTTAATTTTGCAAAAAGATCCTTATCGACCGATAGTGAGTGTTCAGAAAGGACTTTTGAAAATGAATCCCCATTTGTGTTACGAATCCTCAGATTAATTTGGACACGTTACCCGCAACAATGATTACATGAAGCGTTTGGTGATTCAGGTAGTCAAAGGCACAAGGTCAATTACCAACCTGATGCACAGACTCCATCAAATCAGTCACAAAGATCCCTCTGGCAGAATGTGTTCGCCATGTGGCCAATAGGTCGATGGAAAAGGATCGCGAAAGCAGCGACCGTAGTTGAGAGCAACCCCCCATAACCACGACCACTCTGTCAATTATTTTATGAAAACAGACGTAAATTATAATAATAAATAACATTTTGATAGTGCGTTTAATCCGATATCCTAATGATCACATAACATCAACATCAGTCACTGGGAAAAATATATAACAAACATTCAAAATAATTTTATCGAGGGTACAGAGAACGTAGATTAAATGATAAAATACTGAATACGCAATCGAACTGTAACTTAAAATAAAACTTATAAAGTCTTGAATTGATTTTTAAAAACACAATCACAAAAATGCAAACTGCAAGAACACAATGGTGTACGTAATGATGAAATCAGACAATTCTAGAGGAAGTTTCGCATCTACGAGGAACAAACCACAACCAGACATCTTCGTGAACGATGTTTCTTGAAAACGCAGTATATTCTTACATACCCTTCTTTGAGCACCTGTAAAAGGCGAAATAAGTTATAAATAAGACCATCATCATCATCATCATCACCACTACACCCACTGCTGGGTACAGGCCTCTCTTTGTTTGTGCCAAGCTCCACGACCATAGCGGCTATAAATCATACTGTAAAAAGTAGTGCTTGGCGCTATGGTGACCTAACACTCCTTTCTCGTATTGATAGGATATGGTTACCATAGCGACACTAAATAGTTGTAATAATATAAATTAAACATTAAAAAAATAACAAGCTCTTTTAAAATGAAAAAATTAGGTTCATCTATGAACATTGAACGCATGTACAAAGTATCGTCTCCGTGCTATTAACCGCAGGATTATGCCATGTCTGTCATAAAAATGTATTGTCACTAGAACTAAAGGTGTTTGCAAAATTTCAGTTCAATCGGTTGCAGGGAACTGGTTTAAAATTCAATTGCAAGATTTGACCAATGTAAGGTCCCATTAAAAAAGATGGACAAATTTTAACACAGCGCAGCGTGCAAAAAACACTGATTAAAGTGATTTTATTATGACCTAAAATAATAAATTGCCGCGGCGAAGAGCTATGTTAGAGTGAGATGGCATGAGCTGAACAATGAACGCGGCGGGCAGTGACGTAGTCACGTGCGCCTGGTCATTTTGTAGTATCAGAACTATGAGATAACAAAGACAGGGATGTGTTTATGCATTGGGTAACCAACATTTTTAGTGTACTTTCGTTAATTTTTTTTTTACCATTGTCCTTATTTTGGTGATCTGAATGATTTCTAAAAGTTTTCTATCTATCTTAGAGACCGTATATAGGATGACTGGTAATTAGTGACCGATACTTGAACACGTGATTGTACTACAAATAACTTTCCCAAAAAAAAAAATCATTTTTTTTTATACTCATAGTGATGAGACAGAACGGAGTCACGCGGTTATAACAGCTGATAGGTAAAAACACGCGCGTGAATTTCATACGTCTGTTGTGAGTTGTGTGTGATTAAACTGAATGAGTTTAAAAAAATGTTCCTTTGGGAAAGTTGTTTGTTATCATGAGTCACTAATTACCAGTCACCTTATATATTTTAAGTAACTAACAAGGCAAGTTAAATAAAAGCTAATAATAAAACCGGACAAGTGCGAGTCATACTCACACGCACACGGTTCCGTTGCACCAAACAATGTATTAAAAATATTTTGAAGGCTCATACATAAATACATTGTATTTACATTCAACAGCAAAAGTAAATTCCAAACAAAGTTACTGCTGACTTTGAAAAAACATTCAAAACAAAGTTACTGCTGCAGTTTGATGAAAAAGTCCCATATTTAAAAAAAACTAAACTTCCAACAAATTTTCGTTGAAAGTTTTTTTACGTTTTACAATCCTAATTTTTTTCAGAATTTTCCTCCTCTTACTTTAGGAATTAGAGGGGGAGGGGCACACATTTTACCACTTTGGAAGTGTTTATCTTTAACCTCAATGACATTTTTAAAGACCTATCTATAGACACCCCGTACGTAGGTATGGGTTTGATGAATTGTTTTTATTTTACTTTCAGTTCCATGTACGGGGAGCCCCCCTTAATATTTTTTTTATAAAAATCCTAAATGTAAATGCATGCTGAGAACCGCTTAACAGCATACATCTACCTGCCAAGGTTCAACTGTGTAGTCCTAAGAGTTTTGGAATAAAGTGGCTGTGACAAACGGACGGACAGATAGACAGACAGTATACGAATACATAGTACGAATGTACACAGGGTGTAAACGGACCCCTCATGAAGCCAAGCATTCTAAACGTCAAACTAAATACACTACCCAAAATTATTACTGGGAAACGATTTTTTTTTGGTGTGAAAAATCACATTTTACGGTTAGGACTCAATTTAACGCACTCAAAATATCGTACTGATGGATGCATTGAATAGTACGGGAGTCGTGGAGGTATTTAAAGTAAAACTTACTTTGAAAACTAGTATTTAAAAAAAACCTTGTAAAATAGTGGAACTTTGACACTCAATCTCCGTAACTAGAAGGTTCCCGGGTATGGTCCAGAAATAAAACAAGAACAATTGCCTTTCAGTTTCGTTAAGATTACACCTATTAGTTACTACATTATTTTGTTATAGTGAATACATTTCTAATGACACTAAAGTTTAAGCCCTTGAGGATGTGTTCACATAAGTAGAGCGGCGGCAGCGGCGACCGCCACTGCTGGCTGTACCTGCAGCCAAAACCAACCTGCTGGCTAAAACACCTCTCACCCGGACAATACGGGTTCTAAACGAAGTGCACGAGAGGTTTGACATATTATTATTTTCGTGCAATCTGAGTGAATTCGCAAGAATTTTATTGAATTTTGTTAGTTATATTTAAATAGGTTAGGTATATTATTTTAATTTTTTTATTGTGTGTACATAAATAGTAAAGTAAATAAAAAGGTATGAATATTTGTATTTTAGGTTAAGATGTAACATGCAAAAAAAAAGTTTATTTTATTAATATTAATAATATGTACATTTAATTCTGTAGTCTTTACATTGTGTTTAGTGTTGCTTTATATATATTTTGAAAGTTTAGTTTGCAAACCACTATTGTATTGGGTCTTCCTGTAATGATAGTGTGTAAGTTTAATAAATAAATAAATAAAGTATTTTTTATTACCTGCACAGTTTTCTGACTTCAGCAGCAGAGAACATGTATCGTAAACATCTATAATTGCTGTATAAAATCTTTCACATTGCACGCTTAAACATAGAAGTAACAATATGTTTTTTACTATCCAAGTTTGAGACATTATTGATTGCACGATAGTCTGAAAAAGCAGATATCACAGAACAGTTAGTTCTTATTTAAAATTGTTCTGAAATATCTACGTATAAATCTCACCATGTATTTCCAATATACACCATTATTTTTAGGTCGTTCTGGAGCCGAATACCATGAACTCGATCATCGAACTCGAAACGATTGGGACTATTTTTTTCATCGATCGATTCTCATTATTTAAAAAAAAAAAACATTAAATTTATTCTTTCGTGTTTTTTTTTATTGTTATTTTATAAAAAAAATAGTCCCAATCGTTTCGAGTTCGATGATCGAGTTCATGGTATTCGGCTCCAGAACGACCTAAAAATAATGGTGTATTATGGTGTATTGCTGTCATACTGTATGGATCAGAATGCTGGGCTGTGAAGAAGATGGATGAAAAACGATTGCATGTAGCCCAGATGAGAATGTTGAGATGGATGTGTGGACTTGGAGTGACATGAATGGATAAAGTAAGGAATGAGTATATTAGAGGAGGTTTGAAAGTGGCGCCTGTTTCAGAAAAATTGAAAGGAACTCGTTTGTCTTGGTATTGACATATAATGCGGAGGGATGAAACGCATGTGACTAAAAGAGTGATGGACCTGAATGTTGATGGATGGAGAGGGAGAGGAAGGCCAAAGAAAAGATGGATGGATTGTGTGAAGACTGATATGAAAGATAAAGGAGTAAATGATGCCGTGACGTCTGACAGGGGAGAATGGAAGAAGAAAACGTGTTGTGCCGACCCCAAATAGCATGGAACAAGGGTGATAATATGGTGTATTGACTGCCTCGTGGTTCTAGTGGTCACAATCGCGGCTGCTGAGCATGATGGTCCTGGTTTCGGTACCCGGGTCGGGAAAATTGTTATTCGGTTTTTCCATCAGGATTTTCTTATTAGCAGCCACTGAGTCAGGATCTGTGCCCGGTTAATGGCAATAGGCTCGTCCCCAATTACACGGGACTTAGACTTAGCTGGTGAAATGTGGGTGTACTATTAGGTATACCTCTGCTTAACCCTTGAGGGATTACGGGAATGTTATGTTACGTATTTCCATTTTTTTTTTTAAATGTACTTAATTATGATTTTTATGAATAGTAAACCCAAATAGCTGATGCTGGCCTTACAGCTGCTAAGTTGAAGTGGAACTGGGCTGGTCACATCTGCCGCATGTCGGAGGAGCAATGGGCAAAAATTACCACTCAGTGGATACCCAGTAGCAGGAAAAGACAACGCGGCAGGCCCAGAAGGAGATGGCGGGATGAGCTGGACTCTTACGCAAGGGATTGGCCTACAATCGCTCTAGATCGCGAAATGTGGAAAGAGGGAAGGGAGGCCTTTGCCCTGCAGTGGGACAATACAGGCTTATAATAAAACTGTTTCGGATTCATAAGACCACTTACTCTTGTGCCACCTTTTGCTACTAAATGGCGGATTGTTAATATTCCTTTTATATTTAATAAACTATGAAAAGCCACGTTGATCACGTAGAATGCAATCTGTAAATATTAAGAAAAGTTTGCTTTCGATGGCTTTAAATTAGACGTCATCCTACTTATTAAAGTCAAGTCAAAGTCAAAGCATTTATTTCAACTAGACCATTACAGGCACTTTTGAAAGTCAAAAACAAAAAAGCTAAGCTACAGTCACAGACACAAGGCATAATAACTTGCGAAAGTACTGTAGTTGCACATTCCATTTATACACAACTAGCGGCTCGTCTCGGCTTTGCACGGGTGCCTATGTTACTCAACGTGAACGTAGCTTTCCAATGGTGAAAGAATTTTTGAAATCGGCATAGTAGTTTTTGAGTTTATTCATTACAAACATACACACACACAAAAATACAATTTTTTCCTCTTTATAATATTAGTGTAGATATCGGCTGAGAATACTTGTTAGTCTAGTGGTCGCCAGCGTAACTGCTGAGCAAGAGCTCCTAGGTTCGATTCCCGGGTCGGGCAAAGTATCATTAGATTTCCCTAAAGGAATCTCTCAGTAGCAACCATGGAGTCTGGATTTATGCTCCAGTGATGGCAATAAGCTCGCCCCCTATTGCATGGGACTTTAACATAACTGGCGAAATGATGTTGTACTATTAGGTACACCTCTGCCTACCCTTCGGGGATAACAGGCGTATTGTTATGTAATACGTTTTTTCTCGCGTTTCTTTTGGTTGTTCTGTCCCACTGCTGCCAACTTTCTCTGCGTTGTCTAAAAGTCTCCCGGCTTTTGCCCAACGCAGAGAAGATTGGAAAAGGGAAAGGGAACATACCTTTTCAATTTTCTCTTTGTTTTAATTTCTCCGGCCAGTGTGGATCAGAAACGATTCCAAATTGTCACGCCCCAGCGTCTCGTTGATACTCACCACTAATTTGAATAACTTCTCTATAGTCCTATAGGCCTCCAAAATATTCTGGTATAAATCGAACATTACATCCCAGTAGGATTCATTGTCTGGATACGTTTCTACGTTTCTTCGTTCTTGAACTTCCATAATCCACATCTTAAGCGTCTTTATCAGTAATCTCATGAGTTGCAAGGCATAAATAATATTCATATCAAAAGATATGGTAGCAAATGTTGATATCACTCCAAAAGTACTGATGACGGTAAACTCAATACACACATAGGTAATGTAACATACAAAGAAACTGTATATAGAGATAACAGAAAACCAGTTCCAAATGATCAAGCTTCTGAGATTCTTATTACTAACACTGAGGACTTTCAGAACGTGCTGAATTTTTAAGACCAACAAAATATTGTGATCACTCCCGGTGATATTAAGATAGCTGTTTAGTATGTAGCTAACGGAGTGGAAGAAGCTGTCACAAATGTTACTCAGATTAAGGAAAGCAGTCAAACTGGACCAGACAAAGGAAAACGAAAATTGTATTAATACATACAAATTGATTATTCTCAACGTTAACATACAAACGACTCCTAACAAGTTGTACAGATAACTATTGGGAAAGATACGATTATCGCGAATTGAATACTTTGAGCACAAAAAAGAAGCCTGCATTAAATTTAACGGCCATAGTACCGATTGTAAATCTTTTTCAATTACGTTGTTCAGAAATAGTTTTTTGGACAAAGTGATGACCGAATTTCTATTTAACTGTATGTTTTTGAACGATGAAAACATGTTTAATACTCCAGATATTTAACACTTAAATATCGCATGACTACAGACTAAGCAATCAATATATTGTGTTTATGTTCAACTTAAATTAATTAAAAAGTAATGCATTAAATGGATAGGTTTGAAACCATATCATTAATGTGTCTCACACATGAATAAATAATAACACTAGTTTATGAATATTTATTTTTTCTCTGCTCATGATAAAATCTGTTGGATTTGTTTTTGGACCACTGTACGCACCGGGACTTACAGCTTAGGACGGCCGTTATTCCATGTGCTTACGATGTGGCTACGTTTTGAGACAATTGAGCCTGGTTTTGTACTTATGACCCAACTGACTATAAACCTAGCCCTACAGTAACTACCTTTTTTTTTGTTTTCGGGGTGAAACCTTCATAAGGCGACCGGTCTTTGGGGAAAAGACTGGGGAGTGTGGGATTTTTATCACACTAAAACCACCCCGGTGGTCACTATCCGCACATGAGAGGAGGCACCGTTTCCTTTTAAAACACCAGTCCGGAGCCCCCTCTGTGCAACGCCTGTTAAGGCACATCCCTGGGGCGACTATACAGAGGTCTCCCCTGAGCCTCGCTGTGCAAGTGTGCACGGCAGCACGTGACCTCTGTGCTGCCGGGCATCTCTGAGGTCACTCGGTGAGCACACAGAGTCCCCACTCTGAACGTGACCGCAAAGTCCCACCTGCTTTAAGTAATGCAGGCGGGGTTTGGGCGTGTTAAGCGTCGAGACGGTTGCTTCACCGACGACTTCTTCTCTTACTAGGATCGGCCCTCTCACGATCCCCAGAACCGATCCCTGTGGAACACCGCACGACATCTCTCGCCGGTTCCATTCTCCGTTGTGACCGGGATATATGACGGACCTGTCCGTCAGGTAATCCCCGACCACACGACGAAGGTAGGTCGGCACCCGGTGATACCGGAGTGCCTCCCTAATGCAGCTCCAGGGCATGGAGTTGAAGGCGTTGGCGATGTCGAGAGACACCGCCAAGACAACCCCACCCCGGGACACCGCAACCCCCGTCGTGAGGGCTCTCACGCGCATGATGGCGTCCACCGTCGAGCGCCCCTTGCGGAAACCAAACTGGTTGTCCGCAAGATCCGGCCCCATTCCCGCAAGGTGCCCGGCGAGGCGGTTTGCAATTGCTCTTTCGAAGAGCTTGCCCACCTCGTCGAGCAACACAATGGGCCGGTATGCGGACGGAGAGTCCGCAGGGCGCCCCGGCTTACGGATGAGGACCAGCTTCCCTGTCTTCCAACGAAGCGGGAACTGGCCTCTCTCCAAGCATGCGCTTAGGAGCCCCTCCAGTCGGGGCCCGAGAGCCTCCAAGGCCAGGACCCAGGCTTTGCCAGGTAAGCCATCGGGTCCCGGGGCGGTATTCCTGGCCTTAAGCCGGTTTACCGCCACTCTCAGGTCTACCCCAGTCACCTCCGGAGTGTCGTCATCGTCGTCTGCGTGGTCCGCTTCCGGCACCGCAAGCGGCGGAGCCATAGGCGGGGGAGGATGTTCCCCTCGCGAAGGGAACAGAGCGCTCACCACCTCCTCCACAAGCTGAGGCCGGAGACTCTGCGTCAGCGGGGGGGCCCAGGTGCGGAGTTTGTCCCGCACCATCTTGTAAGGGCGCCCCCACGGATCGCCGTCGAGAGTCTCCAGCATCTCCTCGCGGGCCGCATCTTTGGCCCGCTGGACAGCCTCTCGGAGGGCGGTCTTCGCCGCTCTGTATCCCTCGTACAGCTCCGCCTCAATGGCTGCCGCATCCGGAGGTCGGATGCGGAGCCTGCGATGCCTGGCGTACAGGTGCCGCGTGGCGATACACGCCTCGCGCAGAGACGTCAGCTCTCGCGACCACCAGTACACCTGACGCCGGGCGCTTCCTGGCCGAACTCGGGGCATTGCCACGTCACAGATCTCGGACATGGCCTCCTGGAACCAACCCGCCTCACTGTTGACATCGGCAGGCCTGCCCGGTGGTGTCACCCAGGCCTGCACGATCGAGGCTTCCAGGAGGAGCTCCCGGTCCAGCTGCTTCAGCGCCCATCGCGGACCACTCGGGGCCTGTCGGACCGGCGCGCTTGAGGGGGCAGAGACATCAAACCGGATATACCGGTGGTCGGAATAGGTCTCCACCTCCTCCATTACGCGCCAGTCAAGGACACGCGGTGACAGAGCGGGGCTGGCGAACGATATGTCCACCACCGACTCGCCCCGCATCCGCACACACGTGGGGACAGAACCCCGATTTAGGACGACCAGGCCTGACTCCAGAGCCCAGTCCTCCACCATCCTTCCCCGCACGTCTGTGTAACGGGAACCCCAAGCCAAGTTCTTGGCATTGAAGTCCCCGAGCACAAGCACGGGGAGGGAATGGCCTCCGATGACGACACTCAACTCCGCGAGGGAGTTGTGGAACTCGGCGAGAGTTCGGCTCGGGGTAGACTCCCGCTACGACTATCTCCCCTGACCCTTCCTGACACTCTCAAGGGTCGGGGTACCGGCAGCGGCCGACGAAATGATGGCCACTGAGCCGCTAAGGTCATCCACCCAGTCTTCCCTGGGAGGGACAAAGTACGGCTCAGCGACCACGGCGACGTTAATCGACCACTGCGCCATGCTCTGGAGCAACAGACTCTGAGCACAGGCGCAGTGGTTGATGTTCGCCTGGAGGAGGCGTAATGGGGCCATTATTGGCACTCCATTTCAGCCCCCTCCCGGGCCCCCTGTGAGGGCCCCGCTGCGGAAGTTGCAGCAGTGGCGGCAGTGGCGGCGGCAGCGGCGGCGGCGACGGTGGCGGCGGCTGCGGCGGTGGCGACGGTGGGGGTGGCGGCGGCAGCGGAGGGCCTCCGCCGTCCCCTGCCCCTGGCCTTGGTGGGTTGGGCGAAGGCCTTGCTCCCAGCCCGGTGATCGGCGGGCTTGCCAGCCGCCGCACATGCAGCGCAGTACGGCGTGGCGGAGCAAGCCGCGGCCATGTGACCGGGCTGACTGCAGCGGAAGCATAGGCTGCTGCGGTCCACCTCCGAGGTGCATTGCACCGACACGTGGTGCCCCACGTGGCAGCGGAAACACCTCAGAGGCCTGGGCTCCAGCAGCTTCACCTGCGCCGAAACCCACCCCACCAGGAGCCTTCGACCCTCCACGATTTTCCAGGCCGCCGTCACAGGGCAGCTTACCATGACGGTACGCATGCCCCTGTGGTCCGGACGTAGGGTGCCTGCCTTGACCAGCTCGGCAGGGCACCCCCCAGTCCTGGTGACGGCGGCCACCACCTCCTCCTCGGTGACCGAGTCGTCCAGACCCATGATGCGCAGGTCTGCGCATTTCACGGGCCTGGACACTCGGGCCTCGTCCGCATTTAGGGACGCTCTGAGCTTTTCAGCCAGAGCGTCAGCGGACGAGCCACTGTTCTCACCGGGGATCTCCAGCACTCGCGCCCCTGTCGCGGTGACCTTAAGCCGGAGGCCCCCGGTGATCCCGAGTTCTCCGAGATCCACCGTCGCTTTCGCCTTGGCCAGCACGTCGCGGTAGGACACACCCCGCTTCTCCGCGTCCGGTCTACTAGAGCTGCGGTCTTCGGGGCGCGGAGCCTAGCCGCGACGCTACGTGCCTTTTGCTGGCGCTTCCGCTCTGCGCGCCTTGCCTTTTTGGCCGCTTTCCTCCCCCTCTGCTTCTCGCCGACCACCTGCCACCCGGCTTCGGCCGCGGCTGGGTTAGGGGGTGGGGGCGGGGGGAGCGGCCGCTGCTGCTGCCGCTGCGGCGGCGGTGGCTGGCCCGCCGCTGGCGCTGGCGGTTTTGCCAGCTTTGCCGCCGCCTTGCCCTTTTTTTGGGCCACCGCCTTGCCCGTCTTCTGGGCCACCGCCCCCTTAGCCGGCGCCGGTTTCGCCGGAGCCGGCTTCTCAGGGGCCAACACAGCCCTGCCGGAGGGCTGGCTGGACGGCCCCGATCTGGGGGCGGCAGCCGCGGCAACATATGAGGCCGCCCTCGGGCCCGGGGGCGCCTTGTTAGCGGCCAGGGGGGGGCGCAGGACAATGCCCTCCAGGACGGAGAACCACGCCTGGAAGGCGGCCAGCTCTTGGCGAACCAGGGCAAGCACCTGGTTCTCCACAGGCTGGCCTTGCCGCTGCTGGCCCCCCTTTTGGGCCGCCTCGCGGGAACCGGTCTCGCACAGACCGGCCAGGTCTGCTCGGAGCTCCCCATTCTCCTTTTGGAGAAGCTCCGTAGCAGCCGTCAGGCGGGCGACCTCCGCCCGCAGTTTGGCCACCTCGCCCGACGGAGGCCTCGCGTAGGCGGCCTCCGCTGCCGCCAAAATGGAGGCGGAAGCAGCAGGTATGGCCGCAAACTTGGTGGATGGCTTCATTTTATGAGCCACCACCTTTAATGCGGCCTCCACCTCCGCCGCAAACCTGGACTTACGCTCCTCCTCGGAGCCGCCAGTTGCATCCGCCTCGTCAGAGGTGCCCGAGAGGGACACCACGTGACCGGCCACCCCCGGTTGCCGCCCCTCCTCGGCGAGCCGCGCCGCGCTCTGGGCCGCTGAGAGGCCCCGCCCCTTGCCCCGGATCCCACCACGCTTGCTGGTGGGGATCTTCCGGGCCGAGGCCAGCTCGCCCTCGGAGGACGACCCATGGTCGCCCTCCGGCCAGGACCGCTTGCGAAAGAACTTGGAGTTCTCCGCTGTAGCAGTCCCGGTCCTCTCGCGGCGGGAGGAGCTCTCTGAGCCACCCCCCGCACTCACATCGCTGGATGCGGCGTCAGCCTCCGACACCGCATCCCTCCTCTCCTCACCATTGCCCTGCTCGGCAATGTCGTTTTTTTGTGTTTGTGTTTGTTTTAATTGATTTTTTTCCATACTTGAACCCACGAGTATGGGGGATTTAAAAAATCCATCTGGGGTACCCCCTGTACCCAGATAAGCCTACGGGAATTTATTACCCGCCAGAGAGTCGGCTGGTACTCTGGCGGGGACACGCACTAACGACTGATTCGCCCGTCAGCCATACATCCAATCGCGGTGCGGCGCCGCTTGGGATTCGGGGTAACTTTTTATAGAGGTTTTCTACCTCGCGGTCCGGGCGGCCAAGCCAAGACCCTCGGTCCCGATCGAAGCCGCGAGACATGATCCACGACACTCCGATGTTGGGATTACGATATCGACGGGGACCGTGAAGGACGCAGTCCTCCACTGTCTGCTCGGCGGCAGGGTAAGTGCACACCGAGCCCGCCCTTGCTCCTCCACTGCGCCCTCTGCTTTTCAGAGGGTCGCGCGGAGGAACGCCCCATTGGTCCAGTCTGGACCCCACCATGTCAGAATATTGGCCACGACAGTAACATTCCCCGAGGAATAAGAATCTCTTCCCATTCATCGGGGAAGGATACTGCCGCGCCCAGGGTGCACCGTCCACAGCAGCTGCTGTTCCCTTCAGACGTATCGAGAGGGACCGGCAGCCACTGGGCCCACGAGGAGGTTTTCTGACCAAGCACCCCCTAAAGTAAATACCTTACACTAATATACATCCCTACAAATATTTTGAAAGCTGGACGTCCTAATTTTTTTCTGAATTCAGAATCTTAGTAATCATTAAATCCTCTATGCAAACCTATGGTTCTCATCTCGTGAACAGAAACGCTGTAAACTAGTGTAACAGCCGCACTTGTCGATTTTCAAGATCAAGTAACTTTTGGCGCGTTCGGTTTGTGGATGAAAGACCATCCTTACACATTGAGATCTCTCTGTGCTCGGGAAGTACGTTCAGCAGTCGGTCTCAGCTATTACTCTTAGATCTTTGAAAGTCGTTGTAATGTCAAATATTGCGTGGACTGTAAAATGTTGGTCAAAACTAACAAGTCGTTGACAAAATAGAAAATCTTCTATTTCCAATTTTGTTTTCATAAAAGAGTGCCGATGGAGATTCTTGTCCATTCTTCTACATAGAGATCTACACCTTAGAATGGGCAACTATAACAGTACGTGCACAAGTTATTATGCCTTGTGTCTGTGACTGTAGCTTCGCTTTTTTTGTTTTTTGACATTCAAAAGTCAAATCTGCAATGGTCTAATTGACATAAATGCTTTGAGTTTGTATTTGAGTTTCCACGACCATATCGTTAAAAAATATGATAATCTGTTTTGTGAAAATAGTTTTTGAACATTGAACAACATAAAAATATATATATATATATATGGGGAGCATTGTATAAAGTACGCATTTTGAAAAACATATTACTTATAAAAAAACCGGCCAAGTGTGAGTTGAACCGCAGTCGCACCGAGGGTTCCGTATAAACTTGTAGGTATTTTATTATTAAACTACATAATTATTTACGATTTTCATTGCTTCTTGACCAATTTTATGATTCTAGGTCAACGGGAAGTTAGGGTACATACTAGGTTTTGATTCCATTGTGAAATCGCAAAATTTACGCATAAACGGTGAAATCTTTTGATCACTGGTTCAAGTGGTAGTAGAACTGAGTATTTGATATTCATTTCAGCTTGATACCTCCACGAGTTCCTAAGACAAAGGCTCTTGACAGACGGACAACAACCTGATCCTTTTAGAGTTCCGTTTTTGCCGACTGAGGTACGGAACCCTAAAAATACTTTTCTTTTCGCGAAGTTGCAACTTAACGCACTTATCGGATGTAGGGGTATTAACCAAATCAAACCAAATAACTATTTACTCCGAACAACAAGGTCCAAATGTGTTAGTGAGTAAGTACTTAAGAACTATGTTAGTGGTAAGAATTTGGCGTTAATTAATTAAAATTCATTCTTTAAATAATTAGTTCATCACTTTTATGGTACTCGTTTTTGTCAGCACCCTAATGTGATGACTTAGAATAGGGCAGTCAAATGACATGGCCGGAATTTGTATAGAGCTGTGCCCTTACAAAAAATATTCATGTACATTGACATACAGTACGTCAAATTAAAGCTTACAGGTGTGTAATCATAATAGTTTAAGTTTTATGATCAGAGAAGAAGCGAGAGATACTATAAATAGGATACAAAAAATGTGCCTAAACATTTTGAATAGCAATGATCATAAATTCCGAAACGAAACAATACGAGAAATGCTATTACCAATGGATTTAAAGGCCGTTTCTTCACAATCCGACACGACATTTCAAATCGAAGAAGAGCGAGTACTAGTCGTCTACAGATATTTCTGAATATTATGACTTCCAAGCGACCCAAGTGACTAGCAAAAAATATACAATTGGATAGGCAATAAAACACTAAAATGGTATTTGAATTTTTATTTAAGAATATCTAATTAGGTAGGTAGTATATATACCTATATTTGCAAAAGTATAAAATATAATTATCTACTTCTACTTCTTTTACAGACGTTTTAAGAAAAACATCATTGCAATTACTCAGACAAGACACATTCATTGTTTTCATCCACTTTTAAGCCTATTCATCTTCAAAAATCAACAAAATATTATCAAGGAATGAAGCTGATGCCGTTATATTTGCTTGATGCCTGGCCCAGCCTAAATACCATAACAACGTCATAACATGGCAACAACATCCAACTGTCCGTTTACCAACTAGGCAACTACAACAATAGCCTAAAATGGCATTCAAGGGGTTGGGGCTAAATGGCTCCCTGTCATACAAAATATATGAAAAATATTGCTTCCGGCTTATGTGACGTGACTTTATTCTCCATCTCAAAAGATAAGGGCTATTTCCACGCACTTGTGCAATCATGTTTTGCGCATTTTGCAATTCTGGACACACAATTCAAGCACCTTGACATCGTGAGCGTCAAAATCCAAATCGTAAACAAACAAGTCTAATAAGCACAGCAGAATATTAACATTAGAAGCGTAAACGAAAGTCCGATTAGCGTGGGGTCAAGTGAAAATATCCAATACAATAACGAAAAGACAACACAGTATTACGTGATAAGATCAACGCAAGACTGCACAGATAGTTTTGAGCTCTTTGGTTTTGAGCGTAGAAACGTCAAAATAACTCTAGGATATTTGGATACACACTCTTGAAAATAAATATTTGAATATATTCATCAAGACGCGCGGCAGGTCGAAAAGTGGTGTCTGCGATAATCGTGAAACCGTTAACTTTTTAAGGTACCCTAGCAATACAATTTGACAGTCACAGGTGTTTTACATACATTTTAGTCTGACCTTCAGGCGTAATTCAGATAGATACAGTGTTTGTCTCATGCGTGTATCCAAACGTAGATGCATTTTGTATTGCATTCAATGAAACAAAACCACAAAAAAACTAATAAGACACTTATTATTTTGAGATTTTTTGTCGCCTGTTCTAGAGATAATTATGTAATTGTTGCGATTAATTTTTATTTATTTTAGAAGTAACTTTAATATAATAATAATTAGTGTACATTACGAATTATGAATTGATTCTGAGGGCAGGATTCGGCCATGTCCTTTGTCCGCAATAACCGCCAGAATGCCATTGCTGCTAGCACGAACTCAGCTCAATAAGGAAGCGACTTTTTTGCTTAAAATAGCTGTGAAACCATCCGTACGAGCCTCCATGAACATGGCAGATGCACTGCAGAAACGTGGGAGCCGCAATAGCATTCTGAAGGCATTGTTATATTGGACGCGCAAGGCATTGATTAGAGAATATGTTGTCCATAAGCTACTGCCATGCAAATATAGTAGAATATTAGTGTGATGAAATCTAATACTCAAGTATTCAAAAGTAATGTTTAATAAATTATGTAACAATCACCAATATCTAACCAAAAATAACACAACAGAAGTACGGATTCACAAGGTATGATTACTGTTCAACGCCTCAAGATAGACTGCTCTGTCCAAAAATGTCAACCACAAGCCGAATGTTCCCCACTCTAACAGTAGGTCAACATTCAGCATGCTATTGGACCAATCAGAGCAAAGTACACAGTATCCATCAACTAAAATACATTAACGCTTAATATTAATAGTAAATAAATGGTTTAATTTAATTAATAACAATTTAGTAATTATAAAACATAAACAAACTTAATCACCTATATTCAACTAGAAATAATAGCTAAAACGGATGTATTAAATTCGTGCGCCCACTACCGCCATCCGTCGCTTGTGGAAAGAACTATAATTATTTAATATTATTTTACAAAATCATTACATTAGTATGTAGTGGATGGTTGGATGTTATCCACGTACTGACCGACCCCGACAAGCCTTGTTTATGGTGGAATCACCAGGGTAGCCCGCGAAATTCAAATAATTTTTTAGGGTTCCGTACCCAAAGGGTAAAACGGGACCCTATTACTAAGACTTCGCTGTCTGTCTGTCTGTCTGGCTGTCTGTTTGTCTGTCTGTCTGTCTGTCTGTCTGTCTGTCTGTCTGTCTGTCTGTCTGTCTCCAGGCTGTATCTCATAAACCGTGATAGCTAGAAAGCTGAAATTTTCACAAATGATGTATTACTATTGCCGCTATAACAACAAATACTAAAACTTAAAAAAAAAATATTAAGGGGGGCTCCCATACAACAGATATGATTTTTTTGCCGTTTTTATAGATAATGGTACGGAACCCTTCGTGCGCGAGTCCGACTCGCACTTGGCCGGTTTTTTAACACATACTATCTGGCACTGATCTTAAATTGCAAAAAACGTAAGAAAATTTGAATTTCGCGACTACCCTGGCGCTTACACCACACACACAGGTTAACACATCCAGAAATTTGTACAGTACTGAATTTGAAAACGTGTTTGAACAAAAATAATACCTGGATGAAACTTGCACAGAAGAAGAAAGCATGGAACAGAAGGAAGAAATTCTAAACACAACATTAGGTGGACAACGATGATGACGACCAAGATAGTGATACAATTATTAGAAAAAGTCACGTGTATACCAAACCATTTATTTCAAAGAAAATAGAACTGTAAGTGCATAATAACGTAATGAGCGATAATTTGCATCAGATTTAATGGTAGCGTAGCATCGACACAGAACAGGCCACACGCAGTCATCTTTTTGAACGTTCGATTTGCCTGTAGCACGTTCTTCCAGAGACGGCCATGACATTCTAAAAATAAATTTAATTATAATAATTTAATTGTGATTAGACTTTTAGATCTAGAAATATAAACATTCTCGCCTTTGTCTCAATTCGTTTGAGGTCGGTGCAGCATGTCTCCTTCTTCCATCCTTCTCTATTACTCGACAACTTATTGGACACCTCCTTTCTTGCCATTTCATCCTTTACACAGTCCATCGTTTCTTTGGTCTTCCTCTACTCTTAGCCCCTCCACATTCATACTCAAAACTTTCTTCACGATATTTTCCTGATTTCTCCGTGCCCATACAACGACAACCGATTACCACACAACTTGTCACCGGCGCCACTTTCAGACTTAGGTTTAGGTTTAATGATATTTATTATCAAAAAAGACACAAACACAAAGTCACTTACATGAGAAAAATGCTTAAAATAAATTATATTTAAGTTAATTATTGTGTTTGTGATACCTACAACCATCCAATGGATTCAGATTTTAGGAAGGGTGTTATTTGCCGTCTTGCTCCTTGCTTCCTCCTATGTACTAATTTCTTATTTTATCGATGCACGTACCACCACACATACCCCTTAGCATTCTTATCTTAGCCACATGTCATGCATGCCTTTCATTCATCCCTTTTGTGGCCCAACATTCTGATCCATACAAGATAGCAGGTCTAACCATTGTTTTATAAATCTTCCCCTCAAGTTTAAGGTGAGTGCGGGAGTCGCAGAATGTTCCCGTGCCATTTCATCCATCCCGTGTTAATTCTGTGCTTTTTTTTTTTTTTTGGAAGTTGGGAAATCTTCAAATGACCCCAATGAGATGGTTAAACTAAAAACTACTTTATCCATAAAAGTTATCACAACAGAAACTATAACTACAATATTACTACTTAAATGGCCCGAACCCTTTTTTTTTTTTTTTTTTGTTGGGTGGGAAATCATCAAATGACCCGTCCCGCTCTGGGCGGAGCGGAAGGGAGTGTCAGACTCTTATTGACTAAAAACCACCCATGTTCCTTCTTTGGCCCTTTATGTTCCAGGGCCGCGGTATCTCTTTCGAACAGTCCCGCAGCCCTGGCAGGCATCGGCCCTTGCGGGCCCCTCCCGTTTGCTGACATCTCTTTGAGGCGCGCGTGGAACACGAACGCGCCGTCGACACGGCCTGCCCGTCGTCATACGACGGACGGACGGCGAGCTAGCCCATTACTCGCCGTCCACAGGCCCGCTCTGTGCTCAACACTACGATCTATTTCGTCATCGTTTTGCACGAGTGAACCGAGATACCCGAGGCACAACAACAAATAATGGTTTTAAAATTCTTACTTGTATAGTTTCTGTTCTTTATTAACTGTATACACGCCGTCTCAGCTTCTTCAACAGCTGCATAGAACTTATCGCAGTAAATACAATGTATAATTACTAATACTAGATCCTTCGTGATAAATAACATAATACCAAGACTCCGAATCAAAACCTGGAAAATAAAATCATTGAGCAAAACCAGTATAGCTTCGCTCATATGACCAAAGAAAGGTCAATCAGGACATCAAACATTTTGACTTACATAATTTGCCATATCGGTAAATTTGTTCATCTCGTAAATCACAAAGTTGACATAGCATAAAGCGCGTTGAAATGCTACAAATGTGCGATATAACACCTGAAAATACAAATAATGTTTTTCTTCTTTGGTGAGAAGAGCATACAAGGTGTAAACGGACCCTTCACGAAGACGTCAACCAAGGATTCTGTACATCAAACTAAGTAACCCTACGGAAAAAGTGTTGCTGGCAAACGACCATCTTTTGAGGTGATAAATTACGTTTTACGGTAGGCTCAATGTAACAAACTTAAAAAATTGCGCTGGTAGATGCATTGAAAAGTACAGGGGTCGTGGAAGTACTTAAATAAAAGTTAAAACATTAAACTTGTGAAAAAGTTGGAACTTTCACCCCCAATATCTCCGTAACTAGAAGATTCCCAGGTATGGTCTAGACTGTAGAACAAAAAAAATATCGCAATGACGGGAAAAACAAATGTCTTTCTGCTTTGTTGAGGGTATTTTTACAACCATTATAAAAATAGACCATCACTTAAGTCTCTAGGCGATGATACATCGATGACAGGAAGGCAGCTGGCGGGGATGTTGAAGGTAGAGAGCTGTGTGATCACACTTTGGGAGAAGCCTATACTGCGAGATACAGGCTTTTTCCAACTGATTGATCAAAAATAGCTCCAGTCCACCAGTCTTAAAGGATATTTTGGCATAAGCACTTTCAATGCGATGGTGGTGCTAACAGGAAATAATTATGTCTGTTGCCAACAAAACATGGTTTATTTTTGCACTCCTCCGGAGAAACTTCAGTAAGCTCTAGTTCTAGTGAAATGTGATCAATAACTTTTGGAATCACCTCATCATCTGCCTGGCTTTTTCCCTATGTTAGATTTGGCTTCCAGTCTAACTGGATGTATCTACAAGATTTCAGAGTCAAATAATACTATTTTATGTTTGCCTGATGTTAAAGTACTCTGTGCGCCATTGCAACATTATTAAGTTCGAGGAATTTTGATTTCATTGATTTCATAATATAATAAAGTTTTGAACTTACCAAAACTTGGAAAATATCTTTATACAAGCCGTAAGCTTTCAATATATTCTCGTATATACCGAACAGTTTGCGACATTTATAATTATCATCGGTTTCATTAATTATTGTTACGAGATCTTTGATCCACTTATCTAGATATTTCCTCAGTATTATTATAATTCGGATAGCTATGACAATACTTAGATCAAATGGGACACACATTACGTCGCAAATATCATCAATAATTAAACTGATGTCAAAAAGAAATGAAGGTTTATAATAAATGACATTTAAAAAAATATGAATAAAGATGGTGGTCGTAGTTGAGACCCAGCTCCAAATAATGAAACTTCTGATGCTTTTACTAAAGTCTATGCTCCTATGTATAGTTTGGATCATCAATACAAGTAAAACATTGTTGTACTTATGCACAAAATCTAACAGAAACATCATATTGAACCCAATTACGTAGATGCCAAAGTTGATGACAGTAGAAATTGAGAAAACATCGTATTTGAATTGTGTCTTATTATCATTCGTTTCTTCTACAACGAAAATCTTATAGAAACACAACGCGTTTAGGGACAACAATAAACAGAACGCGAATACGCGATATTTTAGTCCACTAGCATAAATACGACTATTTTTCACTTCATATTTTGATGTCAGAAAAAGATTAAACGGACAGTTGAAGGAGTACGCTATTCTTTTCATATCATTTTCCAATCTGTTATTATGTAATAAGACATCTAGAATATATCTTCGTGATCGAGACATTTTGGTCAGTGTTGACTTCTTACCACTACTTTACAAACCGTAATGGAAAACCTCTCTGCGAGCACATTAAGTAAAGTGTGTTTTGTACGTTATTTCTAAATCAATATTAACGATAGAAATCAAGGACGTACTCAATATTAATAGATTACTATTAATTATTGTTTCACTCATTGAAAACCCCAATTACAATATTGCGCCTAATTGAAAGTGCTAGCTCCTAAAGCATGAATCATGAAAACGCATATAGTTCTAACCTAGCCTTTTTAGGGTTCCGTAGCCGAATGGCAAGAAACGGAACCCTTATAGATTCGTCATGTCTGTCTGTTTGTCGGTCTGTCTGTCTGTGTGTCCGTATGTCACTGCCACTTTATTCCGATACTATTAGGACTACACAGTTGGTACTTGGTAGGTAGATGTATTCTATGAATCACTTTACGATTTTTATACAAAAATTAAAAGATTAAGGGGGGCTCTCCATACATGGAATATAATCCGTAATCTTTTTTTTTTTGTATAAAAATCATAAAGCGGTTTACAGAATATTTATCTAGCTATGTGTAGTCTTAATAGTTTCGGAAAAAAGTGGCTGTGACATACGGACGGACACATAAGACATGACGAATCTACAAGGTTTCCGTTTTTTGCCATTCGGATACGGAACCCTAAAAAGATAATCGGAATAATCGAATACAGTTTTTTAACTGATCGATTCGATGACGGGGCACTAAGTATTATAAATGGTTTAAGTACATTAAAAATGTACATGTTTTTAATTAAGTCATGGTCATGTCGCCACCGTGACTCACTTTATACGATAAGTTTTGTTATTGGGTATTTTCCATTAGGAATTTCTCAGTAGCAGCCACGAATTCTGGATTATTGCCTCGCCTCATATTACATTTACATGGGACTTAAAACATAACTGGTGAAATGTAGATGTACCATTACAGTACACCACTGCCTAATACTTTGGGGATTTCAGTCGTGACTATCATTACTATAGAAAAAAAATTAAAAGACAGACGGGCTAGAAACGTCACACAGTAGGTGCCTCACCGCAGACGGTCGTGGTCACCGAGGTAGTCAGAAGAAACACTTTTTTTAGGGATGGGAAATCATCAAATGACTCCTCCCGCTCTGAGCGGAGCGGAAGGGAGTGTCAGACTTTTACTGACTAAAACCCATCCATGTTCCTTCTTTTGCCCTTTGTGTTCCAGGGCCGCGGTATCTATTTCGTACAGTCCCGCAGCCCTAGCAGGCATCGGCCATTGCGGGCCCCTCCTGTTTGCTGAAATCTCTTTGAGGCGCGCGTGGATCACGAACGCGCCGTCGACACGGCCTGTCGTCATAAGACGGACGGACGGCGAGCTAGCCCATTACTCACCGTCACAGGCCCGCGCCTACGGTGGCCGAGAGCCACCACGTGGCCCCCAACGCCCGGGGCGTCTCCCGCGGCGGCTGGGACGTGAGGTTATTTCACTAGTCAGAAGAAACCTTGGCGTGACGATTTGGACTCGTTCGTGATTGGCTAGCAGGAGAAAACAAAGCACAAGGTGAGCTGGAAAGGAATGAGGAAGAGCATTGCCCGGCAATGAATAAGTATAGGCAAATTTAAAAAAAACGGTCTATGCTGATATGCTAGTGAAAATGACAATAATGAGTCAGATTCACACACACATTTTATTTTACAGAAAATAGAACTGCAGCTGAACAACTTTTGGAATCACCTCATCATCTGCCTGGCTTTTTCCCTTCAATCTTAGATTTGGCTTCCAGTCTAACTGAATGTATCTACAAGATTTCAGAGTCAAATAATAACTTAAATGCAATCTGATAACTTTTAATTGCAAGTCTCTAAAAAGATCCGCTGGAAACATAAGACAATTATGTCATACTGCAGATATTATTGCCCTGCAAGAAACGTGGTTGTTGCCCCATGACGTCCCTCTCCTTGGCTCAATACATGACGATTTTGAATTCTTCGGAAAGTCAGCGGTTGATACGTCACAGCAATTGATTCGCGGCAGGCCATATGGTGGCGTTGCCTTGTTATGGCGGAAAAACCTGTTTCGTTGCGTAACAGTACTCACGTGTGCGAGTGTGCGTTTGGCAGCTGTTAAGTTTGAACTCGATAATAAGTCATTCGTTGTTTTTAGTGTTTACATGCCTACTCAGTGCTCGGACAATTTACCAGATTTCTCGGATTGCCTGAGTGAAATTAGTGCTGTTATCGATAGTGCGGGTGTAGAAACAGTGTTTATTCTCGGTGACTATAATGCGCAACCGGGTGAGTTATTTGATAATGAGTTAGTCAATTTCTGTGGGGATCAAAAATGGCGTTGCGCTGACGTTGAAAAGTTGGGTATAGACTCGGGAACATACACGTTTATTAGTGATGCGCACTGATCTCGGCGTTGGTTGGATCACTGCGTTGTGACGCAATCCGCCTGGGATACCGTTAGAGACATTAAGGTATATAATGATGTTGTTTGGTCTGACCATTTTCCTGTGATTTTAATTTGTGATTTAAACCTTGTACGCTTGAAAACTATTTCTGACGTTAAGAATTTTATAAATTATAAAGTTGTATGGGGTGAGCGGACAAAATCTCAGGCAGATGACTATTTTGAATTTTGTAATAAAAAACTTAAAGACATTAATTTTCCATTAGACTTTTGTTTGTGTGCTGATAATTTTTGTTGTGACGGGACTCATAAAGATGTCATTAATGACATGTATAATAACATTATAAATATTTTGAAACAATCTGCAAGTTTATGTTATGAGTGTAAAAAGAAAACACGTAGGCTTAATCCATGCAGGGTCACAGGGTGGAATAAACATGTGAGCGCTGCTCACAGGGAGGCCAGGTGCAAGTTACAGGTTTGGATTTGGTACGGTAAGCCAAGTAGTGGTAATTTTTATGATGACATGTGTGAAAGTAGGAGAAAGTTTAAGGCAAAATTAAAATGGTGTATGAAAAATCAAGATCAGATAAAAATGGATATAATAGCTAGTTATAGATCCGCCAAAAAACTTCTCTCAATTTTGGAAAAGCCCAAAAAGCTTAATTTGAAACCTGGTCTCCCTGTGAACATTGCAGGACGGACGGAACATAAAGACATTGCGAACTTATTTAAAGATAGCTTTCTGGTTGAATCACCTTTAAGTACATGTAAACAGCAGGTGTTCAGTGCCGAGACGGAGCAGGTTGGCATGTCGTGTAATGTTAGGGTTACAGCAAAGGAGGTGAGAGACATAATTAAGAACATGAGTAGAGGCAAATCACCAGGCCATGATGGTCTAAGCATTGAACACCTGCAGTATGCAGGATCACATCTACCGCGAGTTCTCGCCATGTTTTTCTCTTTGTGTATTTCTCATTCTTACCTGCCATTGGATCTGATGAAGACTATTGTCGTACCAATAATTAAAAACAGAACGGGTGATATCTCGGATAAAGGCAATTACAGACCAATATCTCTGGCCACAGTTATTGCAAAGGTTCTGGACCGTTTGATGGACAACTATCTAAACAAGCACCTCAATCTGCATGACGGACAATTTGGTTTTCGAAAGGGTCTTTCTACTGAAAGTGCCATTTTAACTCTAAAGCACACTGTAAGGTACTATGTCGATAGAGACACTCCAGTGTACGCGTGTTTCCTGGATCTCTCGAGGGCTTTCGATATGGTGGCTTATGATGTGCTATGGAAGAAACTTAGGAGAACTAGTTTACCAAAAGAGTTGTGTTCTGTTTTTGAGTATTGGTATGACAATCAGATAAACTATGTTAAATGGGCAGGGGAATTTTCGAATGCATACGGTTTGGGATGCTGCGGAGTGAGGCAGGGGGGAATAACCTCTCCTAAACTTTTCAACTTATATGTTGATGAGTTGATAGGTAAATTGCATTATTTTTGGGATACATGAAGAAGCCTCCTCGTGTAGCGCAGTTTGTTCCGCCAGTGACTCAATTGAACCGAGCGCTCGGCGTATCCTGGACAGTCACACCCGACACCTTATAAGACTGGCCAATTCTTCCCCTGTGGTGGTAGGGCTAACGCCCGCCTGGTTTTTACGACCACCCTCCCACCGGAATCCGGCGTCAAGCAGCCTGCTGTGTTTCGTCGTTGCGTGGGAGTTCCAGTGCCTTTTGGAATTCGACAGTAGGCAGTTGCGTTGTCCAAGGCTAGTCTCAGCCCAGGAGTGAACCTCGTCATGGCAACTCACTTTGGAGGGTAGCGGGATCCGAAGCACGGTCCTGCCGTTGGCCGACCGCAGGAAGTTGGGGGCCCAACTAGCACGCCAGCCACGTGTGAAAGGCTGCCCCACCTCGCGAAAAATCCCGAAATGTTCCGCCGTGCCAGTCGGCGACTGGAAGGGAGGACCCGGCGGGCATCTTCGGGGGGGTTCGGGCGTCCCCGCAGTCTCCAGGTGAGTTTTCTTATCGTCGGGCTTTGCTCGTGGGAGCTGTTCAGTAAACTGGACTCGTCTCGCTTCCTCTTGAATTCCATTAAAACTCTCTAAACCCATGAAGCAAAAAACCAAAAAGAATACGTTTAAACAACGGCGGCACTTCCTCCCGCTAAAAGTGCAATTCACTAACATCCGTGGATTGCACTCAAATATCAATCCGGTCCACCACCACCTTGAGACCGAGAAGCCGCACTTGTTCTTTTTGACGGAGACTAAGTTAGCGACCCCGTTAGACGTGGCGTACCTCAACTACCCAGGATACTCACTTGAACACGGGGTCTGTGTGTACGTCCGCGATGACATATACTGTCAACGTCTCCGCTGCTACGAGGTTGCGGGTTTTCCCACTCTGTGGCTACTGGTGGACACCGGCTCTCTTAAAACAATTTATGTCGGTGTTTACAGGTCGCACAGCGGTGATCAGGAGACAACAAGACTCTTTGACCATCTTACAGAGGCAGCTGAACTGGCCCAACACAAATATCCGACAGCGGAGCTTGTCTTTCTGGGGGATTTTAATGCCCACCAGCGGCGACGAGTCTTTGGTAGCAACGCTTCACAGCCTAGCTCATCGGCGTAATGTCGCCTGCTTGTCGGTCTTCTACAGACTGTACTTCGGAGAGTGTGCGCAGGAGCTCCACGATCTAATCCCACCATCACCCTTTTACCACCGGACTAGCAGACGTACTGCGGCGTACCATCCACACTTGGTTGATATCCCGACAAGTCGTACTCGGCGCTTCTCCTCCACGTTTATTATGCGCACAGCCAAAGTGTGGAACTCTCTGCCGGCATCTGTGTTCCCTCCCACATATAACCCGTCTGCCTTCAAAGCAAGAGTGAACAGGCATCTTCTGGGCACGCTCGTTTCATCATAGACCTCATCCATCGCTTTCCACCAGTCGTGATCGAGGTCAAGAGCAGGCCCATTTTGTAATAAAAAAAAAATAAAAAAAAATTAGCACCCGACGATATTCGTCTACTTATTCAGGAAGCAGTCAAAAAGGAACAGGCAGAGATGTTAAGTAAGTTCATAGAAAATATGAAACTTACCCTAAATCAACAACTGCAACCAATAATAGACCAAATGGAGAATATGGAAAAATCCATGGCTTTTATGAATCATCAGTACGAAGATCTTTTAAAGGAATATACAGCGTCCAAGGAGAATATGAAGGAGTTGCAAAGGGAAAACTCTGAAATGAAAGTGTGCATTAACAATTTGACTTCACGCATAAGTCAACTGGAACAGCAAACCCGTGCAGACAATGTGGAAATTCAGTGTCTGCCGGAAAAAAAGCAGGAAAATTTGATAGATATTGTGTCACACTTATCTAAAGTAGTAGGAAGCGGTATTAAAGACCACGATATTAAGCATTGCACAAGAGTCGCAAAACAAAATGCCAGCAATTCCCGCCCGCGTGCCGTGGTAGTACAACTTGCTTCCCCCCGTAGTCGTGACCAATTTCTCGCAGCTACCATAAAATTTAATAAATCGAACCCAGATAATAAACTGTATACAACACACTTGGGATACTCTGGACCTAAATCTCCGATCTACATTACAGAACATCTGTCCACTACCAACAAGGCTCTCCATGCAGCCGCTAGAATCAAAGCCAAGGAAATCGGATATCAGTTTGTCTGGGTACGAGGTGGTCGAATATTCATACAAGGCACAGGAATCGGAACACATTCTGATTAGGAATAAGGATAGTTTGAATAAGCTGGGTTAATCTGATGTTATTCGTCTTATAATTTTCCTTCTTTTTAGTTTCATTCTAGTTTTTGCCAATGTAACAATAAATAAAATTCATTAGCATTCTCGGATTTAAGGATATATTACCAAAACACTAGAGGCTTACGCACTAAATGTCATAATTTTTATCGTCATGTTTGTTGCGAAAACTATGATGTGATAATATTAACCGAGACTTGGTTAAATGATTCTGTAATGAGCTAAGAGCTATTTGATAACAGATATGTAGTCTACAGGCGGGATAGGGATAACAGGAAAAAAGACGGAGGGGGTGTTCTGGTTGCCGTACTAAAGGGAATAAATTCAAAACGGATGACTCAATGGGAAAGCAATTGTGAGGATTTGTGGGTTATCATAGACATCTCGATTACAAAGTCGGTCCGTCAACTAGCTCTGTGCGCAGTTTATTTGCCTCCGCCTCTACTTCGTTCAACCCTAGAACACTTCTTGGACTCTTGTAATATTATATTTGAACAGTCGGGTTTGAAGTCGTGTATAGTTGGTGACTTTAACTTAAGCAATATTGATTGGAACCTGGTAAGTGAGTTAGATAGTGGTTATATAGCACCAGGTATTGGTCACTTGTTAACTGATTTTAGTCATGTAAACAAATTATCTCAACTTAACAGTATAACAAATAAGTCAGGACGCATCCTTGACCTTGCGTTGACTAACTTGAATTCTGGTTTCGTATGTTCTGCTCAAAATCCCTTAAGTATAATTGACCGTTTGCATCCCCCAATTGAAATTAATTTAAAATCATACAAAGACACAAGACTTCCGTATAATAGTAACAAAAATCTACATTTTTACAAGTTAGATTATGATATTATTTGTAAACACTTAAATGAGATTGATTGGAACCTTTTATTTGATGGCACTCACGATGTGAATGATATGCTTAGTATTTTATAAGATAAAATTAAAAATATTATAGAGATGCCAGATCCCCCCACCACCCGTAAACATAAGACACACCCTCCTTGGTTCGATAAAAATTTGATAAGATCCTTGAGAGAAAAGGAAAAGATACGCCAGCGATATAAGATCTATAAAAACCCTATGGATGAGCTTGAACTGAAGCTGCTGAGCAAACGATGCTCGGTTATGGCTGCTTCCTGTTACAATAAATATGTTAGCGACCTGGAATCTGTAATAACCAAAGATCCGAAGCGATTCTGGGCTTATATCAAGGACAAGCGAGGTGGTACCAGTTCTTATCCCCTAACAATGACAGACGGCATCACATCGTCTTCGGAGGGCATCAGTATCGCAGAACTGTTTGCTGCCCACTTTTCTTTCATGTACAGTCAACAAAATGCGACTCATCATTCAACTTCCTCTGGGTACATGCAGGACATGTTGGCTTATAGTTTACCTTTAACAACACCAACGATTGAGATTGATGCCGTGCTCACTAAATTGAAATCTCTGGATCGCCGAAAAGGCGCTGGACCCGATGGAATCCCTCCTTATTTTATCTCCATGTGTGCTTCGCCTCTGGCAGCTCCATTATCACGAATATTCAATCGATCGCTTGCCTTCGGCATATTCCCGGAACTTTGGAAGGTAGCAAAGGTTGTACCCATTCATAAATGCAGTGATCGTAATCATATAGGTAACTATAGACCAATTTCAATTTTGTCTACCTTCGCCAAACTTTTTGAATCCTTAATTTGTCCCTACATCCAGTCTCATTTGAAGGTTTACTTAAGTGATACCCAGCATGGTTTTGTGAGTTCCAGATCTACGTGCACAAACCTAGTGACTTTCATGGAGACCCTCACGAGTGCCATTGACTCTGGGAAACAAGTTGACGTGATATATACCGATTTTAGCAGGGCCTTTGATCGCGTCCCTCATAATATACTTCTGCATAAGTTAGCTGCTTATGGCATCAGTGGCTCCCTTCTTAATTGGTTTAATTCCTATCTCGATGGTCGTTCCTTCTTTGTTGCCCTCAATGGCTACCAATCAAGCTCCTACAAGGTTACATCTGGCGTCCCACAAGGATCACATGTTGGCCCAGTTTTATTTAACCTATTTGGTAATGATCTCGTCAACGAGTTGAAATTCTCTGAGTGTTACATGTATGCTGATGATTTAAAATTTTGCAGAGTAATCGAATCAGACCTTGATGTTAAGTTACTACAAAAAGATATTGACATGTTAGTAAAGTGGTGTGATGAAAAGGTATGAGCTTAAATATTAACAAGTGCTACCATGTGAAATTCACCAGAAAAATAAAATTAACACGATCTGATTATTACATTAGTGGTAACTTAGTGCAGGAGGTGGAACAAATGCGAGACTTAGGAGTTCTGTTCGATAGGCAGTTAACGTTTGTACCCCACATTGAAAATGTAGTTAAAAAAGCCTCAAGAATGCTTGGGTTTGTAATTAGAAATGTTACCTGTTTTCGACGTAATAAAACTAAAATTCTGCTTCATAATAGTCTGGTCCGTAGCTCTTTAGAATATTGCAGCACCGTATGGAGACCTCACTATGCCACCCATTCACTAAGATTGGAAAGGGTGCAAAAACGATTTCTGTGGCATTTAGCATAATATTATTCTGGGGTAGCTAAAAGGAAACAATCGTATAAAGAGAGACTGTTGCATTTCAAGATGACATCCCTAGAGAAGAGGAGAGATTTACTAAATTTTTCATTTTTATTTAAAATTTTGAGACACAAATTTGACTGTCCCCAATTATTGAGTAAAATTAAATTCCGTGTGCCTACGAAAAGCCCACGAGCTCCTATAACCCCTTTGCGTCCTCCTCTTCGCAGAACCGTAGTTGGCGCTAATTCGCCTGTCCCCTGCCTATGTAAATTATTGAACAGCTGCAGTGATCTCGTAGATGTGCACTCTGACTCACTTGGTAGGTTCAGAAGTATTGTTTACAATAACTTGTAAAATAATTTTTGTTGAGGCTTGCGTGTATTTTTAATTTTAATTTATGTTTGATTATGATTACAATTTGATTTTGATTTTAATTTTAATTTGATTTGGATTTTAATTATGATTTTAATTTTAATTTTGATTTAAATTTAAATTTGGTTTTGATTTTATTTACAAACTACAGTACTATAATAGAAATATATATGTACAAGTATAAAAGGGTTACAGGGCATCCAAAAATTCGTCCGCATCGCTGTCAACAGGAAAAGTGCCCAGAAGGCTGGCAGCATTACCACGTTGGATGGCAATGCTGATTCTTTGGCCAAAAAATAGGCCCGCCCTCTGGTCACGTGAAGAGTCGACCAACCGCTTGGCGATTTCCCGGAAAACTAGGTGGGCACTCGGACCCCATGGCCCTAGTGTTTCAACCCCAAACGGCTCAAACACATAACTACCAATTAAATTATTGTATTTGCGCCGTTTGAGGTTTTCAGCACCTGCAGCAGCCGCCCCAGCGCAGCCCACTGTGCTAGGAAGATGGAATGGCGCAAGGGTGTCGACGCAAGTTGCGTCCCACACTAAAGGCCTACCCAACTTCCATGGCATTATGGTCATACCATCTGGTCTCTTCCCATCGACGCGTGCCAAGCCATTGGGTTCTAAGACAGCTGGCACCCCGGCGGTGGCAAGAGCACGACGGATGAGATCATTGATTTTGATTTAAATTTTTTCTTGATTTTAATTTTGATTTTAATTTGGATTTTAATTTTGATATTAATTTTGATCTTGATTTTGATTTTAATTCTTGTTTATGGTTTTGATTTTGATTTGAATTGTTGTTTTGATTTTGACTTTGATTCATGATTTAAATTTGAATTTTGTTTTCGATTAAAACTAATTTTAATCTTGATTTTAATTGTGATTTTGTTTTTAGTTTTAATTTTGAACTGATTTTGATTTTAATTCTGATGATTGTGACTTTGATTTTAATTTAATTTAATTTGATTTTGATTTAAATTGAATTATGTATTTAAAACACATTGTTATTGAGAGTAGTTCGGTACTCATCTGATGTTAAGTAGGAACCCAACGACAAATATGTAGTGCATGATGTGCTTACCTGTAAGAGGTTGATACACTTGTCTGTGACGATTTTGGATGTATTTTGTAGCTTTCAGTGTATTCAATTGTTGGTGAGCCAAATAAATAAAATAAAATAAAAATTTAATGCATGAATAGTTTTTTTCATTATTAATCAGATTCCGATAATGACTTCATGTCTGAATCATCAGACTCGCCACCTACTTCTATGATAAATCGATCAGAAATGTCATCGACTATCTGGCCCAGAAGACACATTTCATCTTCAATAAAGTATTTTTTTTTCTAATCGTCTAATAAATATAAAAGTTTACGATTCAACAAACCGGTATCGTAGGCACAACACTACACAAAAGAGCAGGCAACATTATTTGTAAGTTTGACATTTGCATGTGTCAATTTAGTCTAGAAATGTAGATGTACCATTAGAGTACACCTCTGCCTAATCCTTTGGGGATTTCAGTTGTGATATTAGGCTTTGACTACCTATTACTATAGAAAAAGAATGAATTAAGACAAACGGGCCAGAAACGTCACACAATAGGTGCCTCACCGCAGACGGTCATGGTCACCGAGGCAGTCAGAAGAAACACTGGCGTGACGATTTGGACTCGTTCGTGATTGGCTGGCAGGAGAAAACAAAGCACAAGGCGAGCTAGAAAGGAATGAGGAGGAGCGTTGCCCGGCAATAAATAAGTATAGGCAAATTAAAAAAAAAACAGTCTATGCTGATATGCTAGTAAAAATGACAGTAATAAGTCAGATTCACACACGCATTTTATTTTACAGAAAATAGAACTGCAGCTGAACAATAGCATAATGTCCAACAACTCCAACCAAGTATATCGGAAGCGTAGCGTCGACATAGAACAGGCCACACGCGGTCATCTTACTGAACGTACGATTTGTTTGTTGCACTTTTTTGAAAAGTAGTTTTTGATACTCTGCGAAGAAAAAATAACAAACATTATAATGTTATGCTTATGCATTGTTCTGCCAAATGTACCACATCAAAATGGATGTTGCTTGTCCAAAATAAACATTATTTTATTTTATTTCAAAAACCGGCCAAGTGCGAGTTGGACTCGCGCACGAAGGGTTCCGTACCATTATCTATAAAAACGGCAAAAAAATCATATCTGTTGTATGGGAGCCCCCCTTAATATTTTTTTTTAATTTTTAGTATTTGTTGTTATAGCGGCAATAGTAATACATCATTTGTGAAAATTTCAGCTTTCTGGCTATCACGGTTTATGAGATACAGCCTGGAGACAGACAGACAGACAGCGGAGTCTTGTAATAGGGTCCCGTTTTACCCTTTGGGTACGGAACCCTAAAAATTGTTCACTTCGAAATCGTCGAATCCGAATTCCGCAGGTATTGCAATGATTTTAGACAGTAAACGGTGATTCATTTTAATTCTGCCTAGTCAGTAAAATTTTGAAGAATTTTACTTTTTAATTCCGAAGAATTTTACATAGAGTGACTACCTGTCTGAGTGCGACAACCCAATTAGTTTAAGATTTATAGTGAACCCAGGTTATACCCCTTTGTAAGATAGTTGTCTGACTTTTGGGCCCCTAACTACCTGTAACGACTGTCAAAGATGTACAAATGACAGCTCGAACAAATGGATTAGCGTGCTTTCCGAGACATGGAGGAAACTCGGTATGTAATGGATGGTCACCCATCCGCACTGTTTTGGGTTTACATGAGACTGAGTTTATTATATCCTAACTAATGTTATAAATGCGAAGTAAGTTTGTTTGTTTGTTACCTTTTCACGCTTAAACCAGTGAACCGATCACCCTGAAATTTTGCATATACGTTGTCAGGTGTACAGAAACGGACATAGGGACAAACAAACATACCTTTCATCTCGAAAAAAAGTACTGTTCCCGAGGAAAACAACAATAACGTTCATAAGATTATCAAATGAACTACAATCTCATGGACTCATTCCACACACATACACATTCCATGAAAACATGTTGAACTTCTTCGACTATTCCACATTCTTCACGGTGAGCGTAAATTATAAGTTCGATCGTTAAATAATAATCAGTTTAATGTAATTGACATTACGCATTTGGATGACTTTAGAAATCGATGAGAAAACATTTCATTGTTTAGTAAACAAAAATTTATACACCCCTTGAATAGCTGTAGCATAAGAGAGCCAAACTTTTTTAATGGAATTTGACCGGATCGAAGTCTTTGAGTCATAACTAGACCACTCCTACTAGACAAACGATCAATTTTACTACTTGTGTAGCTCAAGAATGAATAAAATTCTCACTAGTAACAGATATACATATAATCAATCATAAGCAATTAATGGTATTTTGAACAGTTGATATTAAAACCAATTAATTACATCACCTACCAGATTTTGTGTTTTATTTTAATGTTCGAATTCTTACTTGGATAGGTCTTGTTATTCCTAAGCTGTATACAAGCTGTTCTAGCTTCCTCAACGGTTATGTAGAATTTCTCACAGTAAACTCCGTGTATGATAATGAGTGTTAAATCCTTAACGATCCACAAAATTAGTGAAACCATTTTTAACCGTTCCTGAAAAATTAAGAAAAAAAAAACTACGATTTAGCAAGTTACACACACTAAAATTAATAAAAAAATCTCTAGAACTTCTCATCGAATACGATTAATTCATAACCTTACATCGTGTTCCACTTCTGCAGATACGTGCGGGCGTATAATAAAGTTAACATAACATAGTGCGCGATGAAATGCGCTATATGTTTGATATAAAGTCTGCAAATGAAGGAAAAGGTGTACAAATAGGCTGCTTATCGTCTGTCAGCCCTATGGACGCCAGTGCAAAATGAATCTTATTACATTGTATATGTTACGGCTAATGATGCGATTAGCGGCGTAAGGCGCTGACTGACTACGATTTTAATCGCTACTAGACCGCGTAAATTATTGTCACCACTATGGAGCGTGAATAAGGTTGAAAATTGAAAATAATATGTATTTGTGTTGACATGTGACTAAGCTGCAAATGGGCATTTATTTTACAGGTTTTCTTTAAATTATTCAAAATACAGACATTAAATTAAATAATTGTTTTTTTTTAGTTTAAAAAAAATGCTAATTCTAATAAATTCTGGAAAAAAAAAACTGTTGTTATCGCTGGAAATACAGATTTGGATGTATGAAGAATAGGGTGTAAAGTTCTTCATCCCCCATAGAAAAGGGAGGATCCTCCTGAGAGACGGGTGTTACTGTCTGGTGGGCTACTGCCCGACAGTTGTTGTCGGGTTCTTCTATATAGTCTTAAGTCGCGAATAACTTTACTTGCGCGATGCAGGATTTAGATGTATTTCGATGTTTAGTTTATTCTCTGCGTCATAAACATACAATTGACGATTGAACAAGAACATACTTATGCCGAAGATGGTGTTGTCACGTTTTAAAAGATTGTTAGATTTTAGGGAATGGTGGTAATTTGGGACAAAAATCATGCATTATAAAATTCATAAAAAAATCAACTTTCATAAATATTTTGTGTTTCTTCTTTTATTTGGCAATTTTATTAGTATACCTATATGCCCCTTTTGGATGGACAGGGTTTTTTGTATTCAACAACATACACGGAAAATAAGAATTGATGTAAGAAACTCACATACTTACCGATACCTGGAAAATTTTATTGTGCAGATAATAAACTTTTAGAATATTTTGATATACCTCAAGCAATTTTAAACAACGTTCACTATTCAGCAGTTTCATTTCCTTAATCCACTCATCTAGATACATCTTTAACAATATTATAATTCGGATGATTATTACAAAGTGAACGTCGATTACAGTACACATTAAGTCGCAAATATTGTCAATGAAGAGACAGATTGAGTAAGTATCAAAACATGCAAAATACATTACAATAAGAGTAATCTGGACAGTGATAATTATTGTGACCGAGATCCAGTTCCAAATGATAAAACTCCTTACACTCTTACTGAAATCTATGTTCGTATGTATAGTTTGCAATGTCAAAATAAGTAAGACGTAATTGTCCTTATGCACGATATCCAGAATGAAATTCATCGTGAACCCAATGCAGCTAGTGACGAAGTAGGATGTGAGAAACAGTGAATAACTATCGTATCGAAACCTTATCTTGATATCATTAACAAAGTCCATGGTGAACATCTTCAATATACACAACGCGTTTGTGGTTAAGAGAAGAAAAAACGCAAACACTTGATATTTTTTGCCATTTGGATAAATATGGTTATTTCGCACACAATATTTTGGAGTCAAAAAGAGATAGAGTGGATAAATGAATGCATTCACGATTTTTTGGAAATCTTTTTCCAGACGATTATAGAGGACTTTGGGTGATAAGATTCTTGGTGATTGGGACATTTTTTGTTTAATGTCAACTTCAACGGTTCGACATGGTATGAGTAATAGTCAACTCAAAACATACAATTACGTTAATGAGCAATTTCAAGTGGATATACAATTGTGTTTACATTATACATATTTGAAAAGACAGCCTCGTTTGTCCAATAGTCGCAAGCGCGACTGCTGAGCATGAGGTCTTGGTCTCGATTCCCGGGTCGGGCAAAGTGTTATTGGGTTTTTCCATCAGTAATTTCTCAGTAACA
The DNA here is from genome assembly GCA_950022335.1 of Eurois occulta. NCBI lineage: Eukaryota > Metazoa > Arthropoda > Insecta > Lepidoptera > Noctuidae > Eurois > Eurois occulta. The sequence goes on along the minus strand of OX465480.1, from coordinate 3,204,085 downwards.
GCCACGGAGTCTGGATCTGTGCCCGGTTGATGGCAATAGGCTCGGCACTTATTACGTAGGACTTAAACAAAACTGGTGAAATGTGGGTGTACTATTAGGTACACCTCTGCCAAACCCTTCGGGGATTACAGTTATATTTAGGAAGAGAGTGTCTACTACCTCCTATATATGGTAATTAGTGACCGATACTTAAACACGTGATGGTACTCATGATAACGAACTTTCCCAAAGAAACATTTTTTTACTGCTTCCACGTGGCGGCCGGCCTGTGGCGCGGGCGCCGCTTACGGAGCGGGCTTGCGAACCACGTGGGTTCTTTGCCTACCCACTGTTGCACGGTACGATAGTAATGAGACAGAATTGCGTCACGCGGCTAATAGCTGGTCATAGGCGCGCGCCCGCGATTTCATGCGGCTGTTGTGGGTTACATTAGATAAAAGTGTATAAGTATTTTAAAAAAATGTTACTTTGGGAAAGTTGTTGGGTACACGTGATTGTACTCATGTACAAACACTAAAAACCAAAGCAAAAACACTGATTAAAGTGATTTTATTTTGACCTCAAATAATATATTGTCGGAACTCTAGCTAGAATATACATATCCCAAAACGGTCAAAACAAAATCACTTTAATCAGTGTTTTTTTTTTTGCTTGGATATCTTTGTTTAGAGGTACAGTCAACAGCAAAAGTAGATGATCAAAATCAGAAATTCAATACTAATGAACGGAGTTCGCGTCAGAACCGTGTGGCGTCGAAGTGATTCAAAAGTATGTGATTGTAAATTAAAGGCAAATAATTCACATTCTGATTTTGATCATCTACTTTTGCTGTTGACAGTACTGAACGCTGTGTTAAAATTTGTCCATCTATTTTAATGGGACCTTAGGCTGATTTTATAGTCACGCGTTTCAGCAGCGCCGTCGGAGTGCGCGCGCTCGGATATGTATTGGGGTAGTAGTAGCGTTTCAAATTCGCGCGCTTGAGCAGCGCCGTTCGGTGTTCCTGTTCAACAGCGCGCTGCCCAACGGCGCGTCTAGCGGCGTGACTATAAAACCAGCCTTATATATACACTTTGGGTTATAAAATAATGTTATAAGAAGTGGTGGTAGGCCCCTGATGTGATCTATAAGTCGGACAAAATTAGAACACGTTTAATATTGTTGTTTTGTATTGTTGTTTAATTAGTTTATTATGACTACGAGTAACTTTCATTAAGTTGATTGAGTATTGATCCTATCTATAGTCTTGTGATGTTTACACGTCTCCCTGTCCAGTTAATACTTTACCATAACTTTATCATTGATAGTTAAAGGAACAACAGTAAATTATCTGTTAAAATATGAAGAACTTCCAAAATTTCGGACGAAACTGTCCTGTGAATTTTGTTTTAGACAATATTGTGGATGAAGATGTTCAATCAATACTTTTGCCTTTAAATCTGATGCAGTACATGATGTTTTGTCCTAAATATTGCATTAAAAATGACTTAATAACTCCAAATAGTTTCATCTCCTATTTTGTTTCAGTGCTGGCCACACTACTTGTTACATTTTTGATTCTGTATCGAAACTATATGCTATACTTTTTTAAAGATTTTATGGGAAACACTGCTTTTACATATTTCATCGCCTATTTTGACTCTTTTTTCTATAGTGCTGGATTCATTATGAACAATGTGGTCGGTATAATTCATCCCAACAAATTCATTAAGTTTGTTTTAACTTTCCAAAAAGTGCACAGATTCCTCAACAATGAATTCAATACTAGACGTTTCATCATCTGGAATTGGATCACTGTAATCGCGTATATGTGTAGTTATATAGTCGTTTTCGTACCAATGTCCGTACTGATCTTTGTTTATACTTATAGACCTTTCTATCATATTGTTTATATATACGTTTTTATGTTGTTCGATTTAAATGTTATTCATGTCATTCGACTTTTGAAATTGTTGGAATATAAAGTTATTTTGTGGAATAATCAAGCTTTAAATACTCAAAGAGAAGACATGCACAGAGGAAACTATATTAAACACATGTTTCAATCCTACATTGATATATTAGAGTGTTATGATATCCAGCAAACCTGTACTCAGCAATTTGTAAGTACTCTTCCTATAAATTCACTTGAAAGGCACAAAATCACAGTACATTTTTGAAATTATAAGTAATTGAGAAATTTCTTGACCTATTTGAACATCATCATCTTCCACACGTCACGACTCTTAGTCATGACGTGCAAGCTATCAGCTTTTTTTGTTCCATCCTATTGTATTTATAAATATTTTTATGTGTTATATGTTTATTTTTCATTTACTTTTTGTCAATTTTTTATGCACGTCATGTCTCTGCGACAAATATATATTTTTTTTCTTTCTTTTCTCTCATTTTTTTTCCTGCTATTGTCTCATGTTATTTGCGGTTCCCGCAACGCGTTTTTTCTTCCATTCTCTCCTGTCTGTCTGTCGCTATCACTTACTCCATTTTTTTACCACAAAACCTGAAAAACCTTTTCATAATATGTTCTCTTTTCAGATACTGTATTACATCTTCGAGACCTTCATTCACGCACTGATTTACATCCAAGTGACAATTGAAATATTAAAAAGAGGACATTTGATTAATGACTCGGTAAGTTTTTGTCTAACCAAAGTATGTATACATAAAATATGTCGGATCCGGTCATTGGTGCCAACATAAAATGAATCGCAAGTACGCCGGTGGTAACAAGTACCCACACCACAGCGTGCTTCTACAGAGCCCTGCTGTTTACAGCTCGAGGCAACGACGACAATTCAGTGTCTGATCGCAGTGGAGTTGAGACGTCCTGGAACTGTACCCGATTCATTGTGCCCCATGTTATTGTGTTAAATTGTAATGTCAAGTAATTTGTTAGTTTTATACAAACAGTGTATCACACACACCCAGTATGTTTTCATTGCTCGAAACCCATCTTCTGCCACCATGACGTACGAGCCTAACGGAATAAATCCTGATAATCCGAAACATACAAATAAATAACATTGGAGTGTCTGTTTGTATTATAAAAATAACAGCTTTTTACGGAATGCATATGAACATAATTAAACGGCAATTATAAGTTATAACAAAAACATATTTTTCAATTTTTGTCTGTTTCTCTGTCTGTTTGTTCCGGCTAATATCCGAAACGGCTGGACTTATTTGACGGGACTTTTACTGGTAGATAGCTGATGTTATGTTATAAGGTCTAACATAAGCTACTTTAATTTTAGAAAAATAATAAAGGTTCCGTGCAAAAAGTGAAAACCCTAGAAATTGTTAACAAAATGCGAATCGAATAGGGAAGTAATATTTTATAATAATAATTTCACTCGGACGAAGCTCGCGAGCATCAGCATCAGCTAGTCATCTTTTCGAAAAAAAGAAGACGAAGTAACGCTTTTTAACTTAGCACCTGTTGTTTATTTTACAGAGCGCTGCATCTGTGGCGTCACTTTCCATATACTTTTGGATGATAAAAGATTTATATTGGCAAGCAATGTTGAGCGTGCAATGCGAGAGATTCTACTTAGCTATTGAAAATGTTCAAGATACCTGCTCACTTATTTTGCAATCGAATCGTTCAGGTAATTAGGTGAAATTATACCTCAAGAAGTATATTGCTACACCTAGGTATTCACACTAATATTACAAATGCGATTGTTCTGTCTATCTGGTACATTTCTCACTTCGGTGGGACAAAATGTACACTCTGATTTGGGTTGGAACATGGGACACTTTTTGTCCATGTTCCAGACGGTTATTTTCAAACTCCAAGAGGCAAGAAGCTGCTTCGCTAGCAGCGAGCAAAAGTTGGCACTCTCATTATACCATAAGTGTCTTCAAGCTGAAAGCCACTTCATTTGAAACTAGTATGAAGTTAAACTTATACTGTCACTCATGGGATATCTTCCGTGATTGTTCATTATTTTGAGCTCACGATATTTCAACGCTGTTGCAAGTGCCATGATCGCGGTATGCCTCGAGAGGATGGTTTCAAATTGACAATTGTCAAATTGGAATCCAGTTTTGAGTATGCTCAAAAGTAGCAGCCGGCTCCGTTATAAGGACTCCACAGAACCGGGTGATATGTGAGTATGATTTGCCGTGACTTAGGCCCGTATTACAGAACGTCACTTGCTCCTAACAATTTATTTTCCATCCACCTGCATTTTCCAGTCATCCTGCGATCATGGCTCTTGCAACAGCCTTTAGATATTGGGAGCATATCATCAATAGAGACCGGAATATTGTAACTGAAACTAGTCGAAATATACATGAAATATGTATCATAAATTTACTTTTTTAGTTCGTATGACCCCAATCTATTTAAGTCGCGAGTTGATGGGCTTCTTTTGGGTTAGCTCGTTCCATCGTCGACCTCATTTCTGTCCTCATCTCGGTCAAAAGTAGGCCCATTTAATATATATAAATATAAAAAAAAAACAATTTATTTATTCACTCAACCTACAACTAGCTAGCATTAATCATCTCATCCGTCGTGCTCTTGCCACCGCTGGGGTGCCAGCTGTCTTAGAACCCAATGGCTTGGCACGCGTGGGAAGAGACCAGATGGTATGACCATAATGCCATGGAAGTTGGGGCCTTTGGTCTGGGACGCAACTTGCGTCGACACCCTTGCGCCATCCCATCTTCCTAGCACAGTGGGCTGTGCTGGGGCGGCTGCTGCAGGTGCTGAAAACCTCAAACGGCGCAAATACAATAATTTAATTGGTATTTATGTGTTTGAGCCGTTTGGGGTTGAAACACTAGGGCCATGGGGTCCGAGTGCCCACCTAGTAATTCGGGAAATCGCCAAGCGATTGGTCGACTCTTCACGTGACCAGAGGGCGGGCCTATTTTTTAGCCAAAGAATCAGCATTGCCATCCAACGTGATAATGCTGCCAGCCTTCTGGGCACTTTTCCTGTTGACAGCAACGCGGACAAATTTTTGGACGCCCTGTAACCCTTTTCTACTTGTACATATTTATTACTATTATAGTTTTTTAGTTTGTAAATAATTTAATTATCTTTGAAATAAACCTACAACTATCATGACGGGTATTCTTATTATTCTTAAACTTAATTCGATAGTGTGGCTATCATTATTATTTCTAACACAGGTTTATTACATAAATAATTAATCAACAATAGACCATGCCATGAAATTAATCCCGTGGTCAAACAAAACAAAATATAAAAAAAAACAATTATAAATTAATAAAATAAGAATAACACAACTATGAATATAAACCTCACATTTTAATTACAGGCATAGCCCTAAACTGAGTTTAACAAAACTCTTGCGAATTCACTCAAATGGCACGAAAAAATATCTCTCTGAATTTAGTCTCCCGTGTATATAGTAAAAGTATTGCGTGAATAATTTTAAAACATACGCGGGGAGACTAAATTCCCGGCGCACCGTGAGCTCAATATACCCCCACCATAACCAGTACAAACAGTGCACGGTACATTAATTGGGTAGAATGAATGTACCCCATATTTAAAATACAAATGTCTTGTGAATTTATTTTGGACTCTTTAAAACATACTGTACTTTGCTTCATGTGTACCCCAAATGACTGCACTGTGTTCAAGATGACTCCTGACTAGAGCGTCATAAATAACACCTCGAGTGTGGTAATAATGTTTGCAATATGCAACAAAAGTGCCAAAATATGCAATTTTCAATTTTTATTTTCGACGAGATAGCATAATTTTTTTTCTTTAAATCGAATACTGTTCCAAATTATGCTATCTATTAATAATTACTATATTTTTATACGACTTGTAAACGATCGTTCTACATCCACTTAGTTTATTGGGCATTATTTTTTTTTTTTTACGGGTATCAGCATGTTTACACTTTTGCAAGCTTTCCTTTTTTTTGTCAGATATATTTGAAATTAAAGGATACATGAACGGTTTTCTGATTTTAGCTAAAATATGCATTATCTCCAAAAACAGCCATAAAATGCAAATGAAGGGTACAGGGGCAAAACCAGGAATGTCACTAAAAACCCAATATTTAATTTATGATGACAACATTTTCATTTTCCCGCGTATTTTTATTTAGCAGTATACAAAAGCGTAAAAACAAGAATAGTCAGATGTATCACTTAAATTTCAAAACAACGTACAGGAAGTGTTCACTTTTAGAACATACAAAAACAGGGAAGGTCCACAGTGTAACTGCTAACTGCCTACCAAAATTTTCTACCTATTAGTGCAGAAAAGTACAAGGGCTTAATGGACTTAAAAAGATTTGAGGGGGCCCAATCCTACTTTGAAGGCATTCCCCATGTCTAATAATTAAGCAATTATTTCATTTGGACATTCCTTGTGTTTGTATGGAACACAATGGACATTCCCAGTTTTTGTATGTTCCAAAAGTGAACTATTTTAATTTTTTAAATATTTAATTATTTTTTATTTTCATAAAACTATTTTTTGTTCCTAAAATGAAGACTTTAAAAGCTAAAGTTAAGTTTTTATTAGTTGGATATAAGTTAAAGTGATACTTAAGAAACTTGTTAACTTTTAAATATTAAAATGCTAATTACACAACTGTTTGTTTTTGTGACATTTCTTGTTTTGCCCCTGTACCCTTCAAATGCGTATTTGCATATATGTATTTGCATATAATCCGGTCTCATACATCAACATCTTTCTTCTGCTCCTATACTCCTCCATGTGCTCCTCTTTGATACTTCATTTTAAGCACTATCTCGGTAGTGACCTTCTTTCTAGCCATATCATTACTAACACTGGCCATCCACACAATATTATTCATCATCCTTTTTCCTTAAACCTTTGTTCCACAGTAAAATATTTGTGTTTAGTTATAGTTAATGGTTATATCCTCGTTATTGATGGAAAAGTACCTACGAGTAGGTAGTTACATAAAAATATAGGTAATGTTGTATATGGGAGCTGCATCTGCTAACAAACTGCTTTACAGTTTGGCAGGAGTAACATTTTTTTGTAATACTTAGGATGTCATCACTATAGATGGGCAATCCACCGGGTTTAAACCCAGTGGATTGCCACTGCCACTGAATCATTCTGGGTGTTTATGGGTGCTTGCGGGTGTTTATCGGGTTTTTATCAAAGCACCGGGTTTAAACTCACCTTTTTTTTTGGGATGGGAAGTCATCAAATGACTCCTCCCGCTCTGGGCGGATCGGAAGGGAGTGTCAGACTTTTACTGACTAAAACCCATCCATGTTCCTTCTTTTGCCCTTTGTGTTCCAGGACCGCGGTATCTCTTTCGAACAGTCCCGCAGTTCTGGCAAGGTGGATTGCCCGTCTATAGTCACCACGAACAAACGCTTTTTAGTTTTTTTTCTCATCATCATTCTCCTGCCCTTATACCAATTTATTTGGGGTCGTCGCACCATGTCTTCTTCTTCCATCCTTTTCTTGCCATATAATCCTTCACACAGTCCATACATCGTTTCTTTGGTCTTCCTCTGCTCTTATACCAATCTACATTCATACAATATGATAATTATGCATTTTTCTTTTTTGCCATCACTAACATTTTGTCTACATTTGCCTGTTCATAGATAACGAGAAAAAACTCTGCAAGAACGTACTGCGCTTACATCGAGCATCATTCAGCAAGATACGTGTGTGTGGCCTGTTCTACTTAGACGCTGAGTTACAATTAAGTCTGATAGTAAATTTTACTAGCTACACAATTGTGTTGCTGCAGTTCGCAATTTTGTAAAAATATTAAATTAATGTAATTTGTAACTGGTTTTCGTATAAAACTCTAACTTTAAAAATCAGTTGTATCATTTATTTTGTTTACTAAATTGTGAAAATGAAGGCAACACCGTTTTTCATGATTCACGATAAAAGTTGATCATAATGGTGAATACATCATCATCATCTGCCTAGCCTTTTTCCAACTATCTTGGGCTCGGCTCCCAGTCTAACCGGATGCAGCTGAATACCAGTATTTTACATGGAGTGACTGCCTATCTGACCTCCACAACCCAGAATACAATGCCTCTATAGGTTAGAGAAATTTCTTACTATATTCCTTTATTTATTTTTTCACATATTAATTACATTTTTAAATATTTGAATATAAAATAATATTAAAAAAACACTAAAAAATAGTAGCCCACCGGTATCGGGAACAGGGGCGAAGCTACCGGCAGTCAGGGCTCCAGAGAGAGGAACCTCCTAACAATACGAGCCGTGTCCAGAAGTACCGCTTTCTGAATTTAGCCCTTGATCCAGCTGCCTAACGAGAGCCTCCTGAGATATTGGTCGAGGCTCTTGGCAATTAAACCATGGGCTGACACGACTATCGGCACAATGATCGCTGAGTCCACATCCCACATGTCGACAACCTCGCGAGCCAAGTCAAGATACTGGATTTGCTTAAGAGAAATTTCTTTATTATTACTTTTACCTGTGCGTTTATAAAGTTTGCGACGTAAATGAATGTCTTTCTTTTTTCAGTATATTAAGTTATTACTCAGTTATTATAATAAAACTTACAAAACATCTTTTATCTCTAAATTCATAATTCGCACATACACGGTCTTTTTAAAAATGACATTGCATTAAGTCGCTATATTACTTTTTACTTCAAACATCAAAATCGAGTTTTTCAGTTATTTCATATATTATATCCGCACAGGCACTTTCGAATTATCAAATTAACGCTGGAAGTCAAACAAGAACCAAAGAAAATATAAACAAATGGATAAAAAATACCAGTTTGGTCTTTCCGTGTTTTTCTTCATAAAAACCCTCCTTTCTCTGACAGCCTCGTTGGTCTCGTCCCAAGCGGGACTGCGGAGCATGAGGTCCTGGATTTGATTCCCAGTTCGAGCTAAGTGTTAATGGATTTTTCAACAGGAATTTCTCATTAGCGGTCACGGATTCCAGATTTGTACCCAGGTGCTGCATAACTCTTCGGAGATTACAGGCGTCAATTATGTTATGTTAAAACCTTTTCTCTACACACCTAACAGGGAGCCGGACGCCAAGTGCCATCACTGCGTCCACTGTCTGGAGGACACGGCGCGGCGTACGCTGGCCGAGTGGGTCGCGTTGGATGAGCTGCGCCGTACTCTACACACCTCATCATAGGTACTTCTATGCACAGTAAATACCAAGGAACCATTCTAAGCTTGATAATTAAGTAAGCAATGTAGTCTTATATCCACTTTGTAATAAGTGCAACGGTTTTATATAAAAACAATGTTGCAGATCTGTGACAGAAATGCTGAAGAACGCGGTTAATAGTTTTTGAGGCCGGTTTTAATGGCCTGTAATAGTAGCACCCATCAAAATGTTCAGGGTTCACTTAGTGAAATCTTAAAAAAAATGGCTGCCGGCTACAAGCTTGCTCGTCACTTTTTTTTGACACGGATGACTACACAAAAGGAGGCAACTGCTGAGATGACGAGTAATAGAGAAGCATGGAAGAAGACATGGTGCGCCGACCCCATATAACTTGGGATAAGGGCAGGAGAATGATGATGGCTACTCAATATTCGCACAAACTCTGAATACTTTTTGGATTCCAATCACACTCCGCTACCACAAATGTTCTCAATAAAAGAAGCCATTTTAGGAGTTTCGGTTGTCACTGTAAGGTACAGCAATCCCCTCTCGCGCCCGGCCCTGGTTCAAGCCATGGTCCGGGGCGAGAGGGAATGGGAAGCCGTCGCCTCCTTCTGCGAAGCAGTCATGCTAGCGAAGGAGGCGGCGGAACGTGAGAGGGAGAGAGCCTCACGTCCCAGCCGCCGCGGGAGGAGAAGCACCGGGCGTCGGGGGCCACGCCGTGATGGCTCTCGGCCACCGTAGGCGCGGGCCTGTGGACGGTGAGTAATGGGCTAGCTCGCCGTCCGTCCGTCGTATGACGACGGGCAGGCCGTGTCGACGGCGCGTTCGTGTTCCACGCGCGCCTCAAAGAGTTGTCAGCAAACGGGAGGGGCCCGCAAGGGCCGGTGCCTGCCAGGGCTGCGGGACTGTTCGAAAGAGATACCGCGGCCCTGGAATATAAAGGGCCAATGAAGGAACATGGGTGGTTTTTAGTCAGTAAGAGTCTGACACTCCCTTCCGCTCCGCCCAGGGCGGGGGGGTCATTTGATGACTTCCCACCCAACAAAAAAAAAAAAAAAGGCACAGCAATCCCTATTATATGAGCACTGCGCTAGCCGGTTATGAAGCCTCTTGATTCATGCAAATAAACGACTGTTTTCTACCGAATTAGTTTTATTCCAATTAAACCCAGGGAGAACCTTCCACACGGTGGAGCAACCCTGGCGCCATGAGACCAGCACCACAATGAGGAATACTGCAGTTGCCATTACTGCAAAACCTGTCTTGTACTTTGTGACTTGCGATGTTGCTGCGCTTTTTTGCGCTATGACAACTTCTTCCTTACTATACGCCTTGCCCATGGTGGGTGCGATATACAGGTTGGTCGCACTGAGTTTTTGGAAGAGTGGTTAAGTGACGTGAAATCTTCATTGACAAGTGGATATTGCAGTATACTAGAGTGAGCGTAAAAACATCTTTCAGCAAATTCAAAGTACACTGGTTATTATTTGATTACTATTCTAAATAAGCGCGGTGTTGACTGCACATAAATTATATACTAGTCATTGTACAGGGTGCGGTCGTCTATTTTTCAAGCGCCGACTTAACAATGTGCCATAAAGCACACTATACTTAAATTACGTTAAGGGTAGTTGCCGTGACTTCCACTCTGCAATAAATTAGTGACACCATGTAGGCCAGCAGTTTCTGTCAAGACAACGCCATGCTAAGATAACAGTTATTGTTATCCTAATTGTAGATAACAGGTATTTACTACATGCTCAATTTTGATGGTGGTCTGATCGTGCGACCACTGCGGCTTTTCTTTAATACAGATGTTCCCTCGTTTATTTTTTATGGGTTTACAATGGATTTTGTGCAATTGTACTACAAATACTTTTGCCTTTCGCTCTAAAACACGGTACGGACCTTCCGTCATCCACATCCCGACTTCTCTTACTGCTGGGTCTCTCTTTGCTTTGTGCCAAGCTTCACGTTTTTAGGGATCGTTGCCCTTTACGGGGCCCCGATATGGGTGTCAGACCTGACGGCCCGCACGGTCGCGGTTCTGTGCAGACCACAGAGAGCGAAGGCCGTCAGGGTCATAGGGAAATATCGCGCAATATCCTGAAAGGCGGTTTGTGTACACAACGTGACACTGTACCAGTGGCGCGAGGAGGCCAAGCACCCGGGCTCTTGCCCGGGTGCTTGGCCTCCTCGCGCTCCTTTGCTGGTGCAGCGACAGATTACGCTGCACCGGTCTCGGCTCATGGTGGCGGATTCGGCCTCAACACAATCGAGGCGACCCGGCCAGTACTGTATGACTGGCTCGGGAGGAAGGAGGCCCGTTTCGGGCGACGCAAATGCTCTCGAGGCACGGCTACTTCGGGAAGTACTTGTGACACATAAGCAAGTGCCAGTGCCATCACTGCGTCCACCGGCCGGAGGACACGACGCGGCATACGCTGGCAGAGTGTGCCGCGTGAGATGAGCCGCGCCGTGCCCTCGCTACAGAGGTAGGAGAAGACCTGTCGCTGCTGACCTTTTGTTTGAGCGGCAGCGCAAAGCTCTGGGAGGCGGTGATGTCCTTCTGCGAAACTGTCATGTCGCAGAAGGAAGCTGCGGAAAGGGCGAGGGAGATGACGAGCTCCCGCCCATCCCCATATATCATACCCATAGTTTTGGTTATGTCTTCAAAATAATGCGAGGTTTGCACAGTGCGATGTTGGTATCAGAAAGACAAATTCAAACGACCATGGTTCAGAGTACTCGAAACTTTATTATAACAAAACCTTATATTTAAAAAGAAATAAATTGAAGATTATTAATTATAATATGGAACATTATGTAGGGTTACATTGTTTATACTTTAAGTCTAGTTACAAATGAATAAAAATTAAATAAAAAGAGTACGATAACTATATAAGCAAATAAATATAATTTAAGTGTCTGTTTGTAATTATCCAAATAACAGCTTTTTACTGAATGAATATGAGTTTATATACCTACGGTACCTAACAGCTTTTTAAAAATTTTAGTCTGTGTTTTGTATTCGTTCCAGCTTATCTCTGAAACGGCTGGACCGATTTTGACGGGCTTTTACTAGTAGATAACTGATGTTATAATTAACATTACTTGTTTCAGATAAAGAATTAGGGTTCCGTGCAAAAAAAACCTTTAATATTTTTATAAAATTCGATTCTATTAAGTATGGAAGTTATATGTTTTATAATAATCCACGCAGACGAAGCTTGAAAGTTGCGGGCAGTAGCTAGTTATTTATAAATCAAACACGTTCTAATTGTCATGTTACATAATAAAATAGATATTGTTCTTATTAAGTAACCAAAATTTAGCCATGCCATAAATTCCTATTTACAGTTTTTAAATCGTTTTTTTTTAAATAAATATTTAAAAATATTTAAAATAAATATAAATTTTGTAAAGAAATAAATTAGAGTAGATAAATAATAAGTTAACCAATAAGATCAACAATCATTTGTAAATAAACCTTTACAGGCTACATTTCCATGAAATCAGCTGAAATCTTTTCTGCGGAAGCACTTACTACATGTAAGAACGGTTGACTATTATAAAATAGATAGATCAATTGCCAGTGGTTTTGGCAAGTCACAGCTAACAAAGGTGTGCTGAACAGCTACCTAATTAGGTCATAGTACAAAGCGTTATTTTTTTATATTAGATAAGGGATAGTAAGATGATTCACATCTTCCATTGCTTGATACTTTGTGTGGTCGTACGGTGATCACAGGATCTTGATCTAGACTCACAAACTGGAATGTTTTCTTTAAGTAAAGATTCTGTTGAAGTGGTTGATAACTGATTAGAGATCTCCAAAACGAAACCAAAAGTCGTGGAGATTTCTGCGTCTTATTGAATTCTAACGTCATCAGTAGCATCCGTCACAAGTTATTTTCAAGGCCTTCCCGTTTTCTTATTCATACATTAATAGGGAGACATTGATAATTATATCTATATATTTTGTATGTCTCAATTTTCATTCGAGGTCAGCGCAGCATGTTTTCTTTTTCCAAAAACAAAACTTAAATCTAAAATACTATACAACATGTAACATAATTAACGCACATCCTGAAAGTAGTTTGTGCAGAATCGTTTACTGAATCGATTTCTACCATTTTTAATATAGGTAATTTTTTATCCCAAAAATAATTAAAACTACGTAAATTAGAGTCACACTACCCCTGTAAAGTTAAAACATACTGAAATGGACCGTGACTCAAGGCAATAAGACTTTTAAAAGTGCAGTTTTATTTTCATTAATACAATTCCGTCATTCAATACAAAATAAAGAAAAGTGAACCTTATTCCAAGCAAGTTAAAGTCAAACAACATTAGTCACGCGCGGACCTTATTAGTGTAAAGTATTTAAAAAAGAAAAAAATACATACATGTTCAGTACACCGAAATGGTGAGGACTTTGGGACGGTGTGGTGATAATGTGGTTCTAGCTTGCAGAACATTCAACCAATGGTATGGCACAAGACTAGACCGCAGGACTATGTTAGCTGCTACTCAGCGGCTTCGCAACCACGGAACGTTCCGTCCGAACATGGCCATCGACAGGGGAGCCGATGTTATCGTCTTCAAAACGAAATAAGTACTGGCTGTACTGGACTATTTCGATGAGAATCCCCATGCCCGTACCCGAGAAACTCTACCTACGCTGCTAGAAGACATACCTCTTCATTTATTTACTAGAGGTATTCTACCAACACGATGGTGCCCCTGCTCATTTCACTAAGAAGGAGTGTTCGACAGCACCTTGATGAGGAGTAGGAGTCCCAGTGGCCTCCCAGATCAGCTGATTTACCTTTTTGTTGTGCGGACGTATCAAGCCGTTAGTTTAGTTTAGTGAGACAACAAGTGCCGAGGATCTAAAAAATAGGATAGTGAACGGTTTTGAAATAGTGAAAAAAACAAATAATTAAAAAATTAAAAAACACGCCTGCCATTTCAAAAATCGAACTAAAAAATTAAAAACAAGTTACATAGTTTTAGTCTTGAATGGCCAAAAGGTAGGTACTAAATAGATTATAATATTTACTGTGCAATTAACACGCCATTATGGCCAAAAGTGGAAAACTGAAAACCAATATTTTCATCGAAGTCGGGGAACCTGTAAAGAACTATTCCAAGGAACCGTCCCCCGACTGCAATGAAAATTTTCAGTTCAGTAATTTTCATTATAAAAAACAAAATATTACCGAGTTTTTCAGGAACCATGGCTCCCCCTTTATATTTTTTAAAATGTTCACTAGCCTATGTTACCCGGAATAACTCAACGCTTATAATGATACCACATACATTGAAATCGGTTAAGCCGTTTAGAAGTTATGGTGGAATAAAGAAACTCACAAACATACATACATACATGAACCCTGAAAACATAACACTCCTTTTTTTGTGTAATAACACTCCTTTTTTTGGGCAGTCGTGTAATAACACTCCTTTTTTTGGGCAGTCGTGTAAAAATGACACTGAAGTGCTTTCTAAATCAAAACATCAATTAAGAAAACGGGCATTAAAATATATTGAACAAGGAGTTCGACATTTTGAAAGTGTATTTAAAATACGACGTCGTATGAGTGTTTAGGCAATCAGTAAGTTAAGTATTTGATTTTTTAAATTATTATAAATAGGCATCTTGATTCACATCTTTTAAACAAGTGGTCTTTGAATTATGCTGTCGTATCCCCTCTTATTTTTAGCAGTTCATTATTATTTACATTAGCATAACATTTTGTAACGAACATTGCCATTTATCGTAATCAATAAACAAAATTATTCAGAGTCGATAGTCGAAAGCCTGAAAGTGTGATTAGTGTGATGAAAAGATGCAATCAAACGTTTGTTAGACATAAATAAACAGCTCGATGCTCGAAGTTCGGACATCGGTTAATGTTCATATTTCTTTAACGTAAACAATCGTGTATTGTCGGCTGTTTTCGGCACTAATACCTACAGTTCCGTCGAGCGGCGCGAACGCGAGCGAATAACTACTAGGCTAGCAAGACCCTCATACCTACGTGTGCGACTGTGTGCGTTCTTGGATTTGTACTGTGACCACAACATTCTTCCGGAATTAGTACAACTAATTTAATAAATAACAATGCATAAACATGTTTAACTAAAAATTCAGTGTATGTATTATGATTATAACATAATAATTATACTAATTGGGGTGTCTGAGGGTGTGCGTTAATTACGTGACATGTTGTATATAACGCCAGAAAACAAAACTTAAATCTAAAATACTTTATAGAGCCATCGCCTATAGTGCCCATCGCTACTTTTCAACCTTACGGTGATTACTACATCTAGGGCATCGGTTATTTAAAACGATAAGGTTTTTAATTTGTTTCATATCCGTTTGATAATCACTACGTAATTTTATAATTTCTTCTAATAATTGATTCATTGTAATATCTGGTATATCTGGCTTGGCTAGTACACAGCTGTCTTTGTGAACAATAATTTGATGAATTTCATCCAGTTTCGAGCCTTGCTTTTCATCCGATTGCCTTTTCCGTAACTGAGCGATTTCAAAAAGGGCTTCTGATAAACGAGTCGGTAAACCAGAACTGATTCTTCGAAAATTTCTTAGTATTGTTAATTTACTCGGTGTTTTGTATAGACGCATACCGCACGACGTTGACGTAAAAAGTATTTTTTTAATGAAACGATTATCACTGGTATCTTCAAAAGATTTTATAAATTGTACCTGTTTTTTCAATCTGTTTATGTTGCCAATATTTTCCAAAGTTTTGACATCATCAACGGCAACAGCAATTAATAGATTCATAAGAATGATTGAAACAGATATGAGAAATAACCCAAATATTAATCGCATCATAATAAGTGATGCTGCTGCGTCCTCAACGCTCTTCTTATTCATTATCTCAGTATAAGCAAATTCTGATAACATCATGACCATCGTCGTGAATAGAGAAGACAGAGGATCTTCAAATGGTGGTTGTGCATGAAACTGTATCATGAAGCTCACGCAGAAGCCAAATATGAGGAGACCAAATGATGCAAGTATCTGAAAGAAATTATTAATCAAAGACTCAACATTCGGCAACAGAACCCTAAAAAGGACTAAACTGCATACAATAAATTAACTAAGTAAAAAAAAAAAAAATAGCAGTTGGACGTTTAAGTATTAAAGTACTCCTCGACATTGCTGGCATCCTGAAACGTGCCAGCGTAAAACACGTAAATAAGATGGTTAAACTAAAAACTACTTTATCCATAAAAGTTATCACAACAGAAACTATAACTACAATATTACTACTTAAATGGCCCGAACCCTTTTTTTTTTTTGTTGGGTGGGAAATCATCAAATGACCCGTCCCGCTCTGGGCGGAGCGGAAGGGAGTGTCAGACTCTTACTGACTAAAAACCACCCATGTTCCTTCTTTGGCCCTTTATGTTCCAGGGCCGCGGTATCTCTTTCGAACAGTCCCGCAGCCCTGCGGGAGGGGCCCGCAAGGGCCGATGCCTGATCGGCCCTTGCGGGCCCCTCCCGCTTGCTGACATCTCTTTGAGGCGCGCGTGGAACACGAACGCGCCGTCGACACGCCCTGCCCGTCGTCATACGACGGACGGACGGCGAGCTAGCCCATTACTCACCGTCCACAGGCCCGCGCCTACGGTGGCCGAGAGCCATCACGGCGTGGCCCCCGACGCCCGGTGCTTCTCCTCCCGCGGCGGCTGGGACGTGAGGCTATCTCCCTCTCACGTTCCGCCGCCTCCTTCGCTAGCATGACTGCTTCGCAGAAGGAAGCGACGGCTTCCCATTCCCTCTCGCCCCGGACCATGGCTTGAACCAGGGCCGGACGCGAGAAGTCGCCGCCGCCAATCGCCGCCGCCAATCGCCGCTACGAGGACACGGCGGTGCTCCGCCCAAGCGGAGCAGACCTCCACGGTGTGCTCCACCGTGTCCTCCGGGCGATCCTCGCAATGAAAGCACCCGGGCGTTTCCTCCCCCCCGATGCGGTGCAGGTACATACCTCCCGAAACATCCGTGTCCGGTGAGGACCTGCGTCAGGTGGAAGGTGAGAGGCGCCGTGGCGCCTCTCAATCCACTCCTCAAAGAGGGGACTTATCGCCACTATGGTGCGTGCCCTGCACGGGGTTGCGATAGTCGCTCTCTCCATGTCGCCATGAGAAATGGCCCGAACCCTTAATAATGTATTTAAACACATGTAAATTTGAAACCAATTCATTCATCGATTCATACTTATTAAACTCACCTTAAATACTTTGATTGCCACTTTTCCGTACATCAGAATATAATACCCCCAGTCCGGGAGCCTGGAGAGCTGGTACATCATTCTCACCCAGGTGAGGAGCAGTGTGGCTGACCCAAAGAGCCGCACCCACTCTGGATAGCATTTTGAATCCCACGACATAATTAGAGGTATGGCAAGCGCAAATATAGTGGACAAGCATTTAACTAACATCTCTAAGCTTATACGGTCCCTGATGGTTTTCTTTTTTATGAAGAAGTTCTGTTAACAAAAAACAGTTTTATATCCTGTTAACTATAACACCAACTAAAACAATTGCATTAAGAATTAAAAATGTACTGATGATTACCTGTATACTAAGTAAGACGGCCGTCACATAAATGACGACAATCCATGCACTACTACGAAATAAAATTGGCACAGGTTCAATTTGTCTGTCTTTATACCAGAACAAAGACAAGACAAACACGTTCAGAGAAAACACAAAGCACACGTGCAATGCCAATATAAAGTAGAAAAATGGTAATAATGATCTCCACTGTAGATACAAAAAACTTTCCACCAAAGGATGAAGGAGTAGACTGTGCTGATTGTATGCATTTCCGGAATCAAGCAGCGCCTGGATCACCTTCATTTTATTCCTACCATTTCTAGGTAATAAGACTTGAAAGTCTACAGACACTGTATCTTCATGTAGCTCAAATGAAATATTTGTGTCAAATACTTCTTGCATGAATTCAGTTGGTTTTGATACATTTTTCATCAACATCTGTAGAGGGTCGTGTGTATTTTCAGTTAGCTCAGCTCCATATTGAAGTAGTAATGCAATCATTTTTTTATCTCCATTCGCACATGCTTTATAAAATAGTGATGGCTCGTGTGAAATAACAGCGGCATTGACTTGTTGCAAAATTAATTTTGCTATTTTAGTATTCCTGTTAAATACAGCTTTTCTTAAAAGTGTCGAACCATAGCTTCCGGGTTCCAATTTATCTATTAAAGTGCCTTTGGAGATTAGCAAACTTACGCAATCAGCATGGTTAAAGTGTACAGCGTAATATATTGGTAGACCCCAGGCGTCAAACTTGTTTACTATTTCTTTTCTTTCGTCTTGGTTATAAAAGTCAAGTAAATGTTTCAGTACATCTGTGCGGCCTAGTCCGGCGGCTAAATGGAATACAGTACTTTCAACATCGGATAAAAGCTCACCGTTGAAACATGAAGTTGCCTGAAAGTAATTACTATTAATTTTTTAACGAATCGCTTTTAAGTCTCTTCATCCGCCTTAGCCTTTTCCCAAAAATGTTGCGGTTGGCTTCCAGTCTAATCGAATGCACCTGATTATCTGTGTTTTACATGGAGCGACTTCTTATCTGACCTCCACATTCGAGTTAGTACTGGGTAATACGATATGCCTTGGTAAGACTGGTTGACTTTCGGGCCACTGACTGCTTGTAACGACTGACAAAGATTTACAAATGACAGCCGGAACCAACGATTTGACGTGCTTTCCGAGGCACAGAGGTAACTCGGTATGTGATGGATGGTCATCCATCCACGGACCGAACTAGGCAAGCGCGGCTTAACTTTGAAAATCGACCCGTGCGGCCGGTATTATTTTAGCCCCAAGCTCCTCTCCCTTTCTTTTCAGTATGTAGGAAAATATGTTGCCATGATGTTTTTGTCAAGATTTCAGGGAAAACTGTTAAGTAAAGCAGAATTATAAAGACTGTTCTACAAAACATTAAAAAAAGAAAAAAATATCCGTGGAGCCAAGAATGACTTGTGTCAAATGTTTTGGCTGAATATACTGTCATTGACCTCCTTTCGGCCCCTTCAAATTGGCAAACGATGCACCAAACGGCCTGTATAATTTACTTGTGCGATAGGACCACGCATTGAATTTTAAGAATTGTACAATAACAGAAAAGTTTACGCGTTTATGATATCTAATGAATTATAATCATACTGTAACGTTCCCATTGCTGGGACACAGATCTCTTCGCTGTGAAAGAGAGTGGACTCTAATCCATCACGCGGTCCCAGATTATATAATATACAAAATTTATGTTAAATTAGAATTTTTATCAAAAAACCTTTGTGTTAGTGGCCCCTGCGCCGAGAACGATACTGACGCCTTGTAACCAGTCTGCTTTGACAGCTGCACATAGTACAGTGCAACCATGCCCATCTGCCACGTCTATAGACACTGAATCCTCATTGCTGCTCGTATGGCTGGCCAACAACTAGAAAAATAATACTGACTTGCATCTGAGTTTTTGAACAACTTAATACTTCCTAAATTAAGTAACTGAATAATATACTGTATATTATAAATTGTATAGAAGTGCATTATTGTAAAGAACCGCTTATGAATTGCTAAAAATTACTACAAAAACTCGTACTTACACTTAGTTAAGAACACCTTTTAAAGGAAAGCTTAAAACCGGTGTGTTAAGATAACACTAAAAATATCAAAATAGCACGACAGTATGCTCAGTTTTAGACTAACTTCCATAATAGTGTGTCTTTAAAACTCCAGACATATAATACCTGCAACAGTATTTCATTCCGTTTCTCTACACACAGATGCATGGCAGTGAGTCCCCGGCTGTTCCAGGCAGTAGCAGACGCACCACCCTGCAGCATCTGTTCCACGGCCGCTCTCGAGCTCCCGAGCTCCACCGCTGTATGTAGCGGAGTGTCAAGGCCACTATAGCTACAGCGCTTAAGGAACTTGCCTCCGGCTTTCAATAGTAAGTCTACGGTTTGCATGACACTGAAAATAAATGTTACATACATATCAAAATATAATTTAATTTAATCAATAATTCAGCTTATTGTGGTCCTCCGCTGAACGTCTCTTAAGCTGCGCCCCAATACTATCACTGTCATCAGCCTTCCACATCAGGTCTGTACTAGCTTTTAAAAGGTTGTCGTTTCAGTCCAGCTTGAAGTTTGTTGGCACAGTGCCCAAATTTTATTAAGATGGCTTACCTGTTTACATCAGTCATGTGCCCCATATAATATTCTAAGCCAGCAACGTCCAGTGGAGTCCTACAAAGCGAATCTACCGCGTTCACGTCGGCACCTTCGGCGATCAGTAACTGCACGCGATCATGCTGTGCGCGGGCGCTGGCTACGTGTAGCGCCGTCCATTCTGGCTGGAACAGCTGCAACTGGCCGTACAGAGAAAGACAATAAATAAAGACGAAGTCAGAATTATTTCCAATTGACAGATCAGACTATTGAATTGGGCTTGTGTACGCAAATAACACGGAAACACGGACGAACAACGGAACAGAAATACGGGTGTGAAGCACAAAATAGTTGACCAGCACCCACTCTAATACTTTCGCTGTAGTGTTCTATGCCGTCGCTCTGTTCATCCGGCACTGTAGACTCGACGCTAATGGAACATGTCGCGTCTAGACTTTGCATTGCAACTTCTTGATCGGTTTCAGCTCCCGACCTCAGCCTCTGGCCTAAACGGCTCGTCACGTAAGGGTTAGCATCCTTCGCCTTTAATCTAAAACAAAATTTGTTGTTTTACAAATCTTTGGCCAGATGGGCGTAGTAACGAAAACCTTCTGACCTTAGAAGTAGGACTCACCTCATCTTGAATGCGTTGTAATCATCCTGAATTGAGTTTACATGTCGTGTATTTAACATCTTACAAGCGTTTACGTGACGCAACGAATCAAGGCTTCCGAAACTGTCTTCTAAAATCAAACAACGTTTTATTTCAGACAGCTTCATTCATATCTTAGGACTTGGCTCTGATAGAGCCCTTAAAATTCGTCGAGTCTTTGCAGGCAAAGACAACGGTATAACTTATATATATAAAAATAAATTATTCTTATGTTGTGTTAAATGTGTAAACTACGCAATGCATACTCATAATAATTGTTATAATAATAAAATAATAATTATAATAAGAACCAGAGTTGTCGACATAGCCCACACAACAAGTAAGCTGAAGTGGCAATGGGCCGGTCATATTACCCGTAGGACTGATGACCGTTTGGGGTAGACGTGTTCTTGAGTGGAGACTTCGAATCGGCCAACGTAAGGTGGGACGCCCTCAGACTGGGTGGAGTGACGGCCTTCGCGGGGTGGCTGGTAGCAACTGGATGAGAGTTGCTGAGAATCGTGTTGAATGGCGTGCGATTGAGGAGGCCTATATCCAGCAGTGGACTGCTATAGGCTGATGATGATGATGATTATATTATAAGCCTATATTGTCCCATTGCAGGGCAAAGGCCTCCCTTCTGGTTCCACATTTCGCAATCTGGTGCAATTGTAGGCCAATCCTTTGAGAGTTAGTCCAATTCATCCCGCCAGCTCCTTCTGGGCCTGCCGCATTGTCATTTCTTGCTTTTTGGTATCCATTGAGTGGTTATTTTTTTTCGGTTTTTTTTCCTCCGACATGAGTCAGATATGACCAGCCCAGTTCCATTTCAACCTAGCAGCTGTAAGGCCAGCAACAGCTGTTTGGGTTTCGTCGCGAAGTGTGGAGTTTCTGATGCGGTCCGTAAGTTTGACACTCAGTATACTTCGCTCCATAGCTCGGCTGATATACTAATCGATAGCGTTGCTATTAAGAATCTAATTCTGGGAAGCAATGGCACACGGCAAACTAAAGGAAACAGTAATTTTTGATGAACAAAATCTTATTTGGCGCAAAAGTTCTAATTTCAATTGTTTACAATTTTTTTCTTCCACTTTGTTTTCAACCATGAAGAAATAATTCTTGCTATTTGCACCAAACAATATAATAAAAATATTTTGAAGGCTCATTCATATGCAGCTGTATTGTATTACATTCAACAGCAAAACAAAATTTGTTTTACATAGTCATAACCTATTTTTGTTGAAAGTTTTTTTACGACAACATTTTTCAGAATTTTTCTCCTCTTACTTTAGAAATTAAAGGGGCGCACACATTTTACCACTTTGGAAGTGTCTATCTTTCAAACGATTGACTTTTGTGAAAAAATAGTTTTAGAAACCTCAATGTCATTTTTAAAAACTTATAATTATGTGGAAACCCAGCACGTATAGGTATGATGTTTTTTTTTAGTTTCAGTTCAATGTATGGGGGAGCCCCCCTTAATCTTTATTTTTTTTATAAAAATCGTAAAGCGGTTCACAGAATACAATATCTACCTACCAAGTTTCAACTGTAAAGTCTTAATAGTTTCGGAATAAAGTGGCTGTGACAAATAAATAAAGAGTATTCTATACAAAAAAGAATTAAAAAACCTGAGCAAAGGAAAGGCTCGGAAGCACCTGCACCATTTTCATGATCGTTATTTTCCATGGCTCTTGATATCCGTGTGGAATGCACTAGAAACACTCTATTACTGTTGAGTGTTGAGTTAGCGGAGCTAAGCCTCTTATCTGTTGGCTGAAACACTTCCCTCAAAGATTTGTACTGAAGGGTACTTATACATAGGTACCTATTATAGTACGATCTTGTAATAATTTTACATACTACTGATTCATAACAACTAAAGTTGCATAATGTCAGATTGTCAGGGTTTATTTCGTTATTTTCGTACATCATGTGGGCAGAAGATGGGTTTCGTGCATCGGGTACAGTTCCAGGACGTCTTAACTCCGCTGCGATCAGACCTTCAATGTCTTTTTCGCCTCGAGCTAAAAACATCAGGGCTCTGTAGAAGCACGCTGTGGTGTGGGTAGACTTATAAGTCAGTCGCGTGATGTCACCACAGGCAATTCATTCCAAGTCCAGTTCAAGAAAAAATTAAAACCCTTGAAATTGTTGACAAAATCCGATTCAAATATCCCAAAAAATATTTTTATAATAAGTTCACGCTGACGAACGTCGCGAGCAACAGCTAGTAAATAATATATGTATTTGCCACTTGATTTTAAATATAGTATAGTTTAATATATATAGTTAGTATAGTTGTGGAATCTGAAGTACCATGATATTTCAAGTACGTGCCCGTTCCGGTTCTCAAGAAAGACCATGGTCACGTTGTATGGTCTATTATTATGATAGATTATGATTATTCTGATATATTTAGTCGATGTAACCATCCCGTATGACGAGAAACTCGTATAATAGGTCATCATCATCATCTTCCTGCCCTTGTCCCATGTTATTTGGGGTCGGAGCAACACGTTTTTTCTCTTCCATTCTCCTTTGTCAACTGTCACACTATCATTTACTTCTTTATCTTTCATATCATTCCTCACACAATACATCCATCGTTTCTTTGGTCTTCCTCTCCCTCTCCATCCATCAACGTTTATATTCATCACTCTTTTAGTCACATGCGATTCGTCCCTCCTCAACACATGTCCATACCAAGATAGTCGATTCCGTATAATAAGTGAAAAAAAATTAAAACATGAATTCTAACAATTACTATACAATAGATTTCCAAGGGCTTTGAATTATTTAGCCTTGCTAACTACCGCCATTTTATTTAATTTAAAAAAATAGCGGCCCCACATCCTACCTACATTAATCAATAGCCTAGCATCAATCTAGACAAGTACTGTGTGAGACTAAATCTTCTAAAGCGTCACGTTTCCTAGATATATAAGCTATCAAAGTTACAATCTTTGTTCAACTTTGATTTTATTAGGCGCTCATAAAACCTGAATGAATCAATAGCTGGCATCAATACAAACAGGAATGCGTGAGAGAAAATCTTCTTAAGTGTCACGGTTCTCAGATATAAGAAGTCATTAAAGTTACAATTTTCACCAGCAGTACACGTCACCTTTTTGAAATATAAACTATCAAAGTGGTTGTGGATTACCAGCTGTACCCACAATTCGTCAGTTATGTTTAAGTTCCATGCAATAGGGGGCGAGGTTGTTGCCATCAACCGGGCAAGGATTCAAACTGCGGAAAACCCAGTAAAACTTTACCCAACCTAGGAAGCGAACCAAGGACTTCTTGATCAGCAGAAGCACTTGCATTTCGGAAATTGTGTACAAAGGTAGGTAAGGTAGTACTTTTAAAAAAGATAAAAAAAAACTAAAAAAATTAGGCGAAATTAATAATTTAATAAGAAAAGATAGGCTATTTAATTACATTAAGAGTTCAATAAATATGTAATAACTAGTTTTCCGCCCGCGGCTTCGCCCGCGTCGAGTTCGGTTATATCGCGTAATTTTCAGTACTGAATTGATGCCGACTCTTGACCAATAGATGGCGCTGTATGTCCGGAATAAATTTTATTTTTTGTAATAAAAACTATCCTATGTCCTTTCTCAAGTTCCAAACTATGTCTGTACCAAATTTCACACAAATCGGTTCAGTAGTTTAGGCGTGAAGCAAAGACAGACAGACAGAGTTACTTTCGCATTTATAATATTAGTTTGGATGTAGGTACTAATGGAGCAATTATGTAGGTACAAACACCAGCACATCAAGCTACCCGAAACTGTCTAATTTTCCCAATCAACCTTGAACCTAATGCTTTAGCAATAAAGTTGAAAATCTATTTAAGGAAGACAGATTGTAGTAACTTGATGTGCTGGCGTCTATACGTACTGTTGAAGTAAAAAATTAATAACCCTCTTACTTTCTCTTTCTAATTATTATTAGTTACAACTAGTAATGGAGCAGATTTATTACTACTAAAAGAGCGACGTTTAGTTGTAACTATAAAGTTTTTAATAATTTCTATATCACCACGTATCTTATTAACATCTTCGATTATCTTGTTCAACGCATTGTCCGGACCCCCTGGCTTAGATGAACCGGTGCCATCTTTTTGAACAATTACTTTATACATTTCATCCAGTTTCATTTGGTAAAGCATCGTGCCTTGCTGGTCGTCAGATTGTGTCTTCTGTAATTGAGCCTTTTCAAAAATGGCTTCTCTTAAACGAGCAGGCAAGCGGTTACAGTTGCTGCATGTAGCTTCACGTGGTCGTAGAACGATAACGTTCTCCCATTTTATGTTCTTCAACCATCTTTTGTATAGACTCTTTGGGAGTATCTGTTTGATGAATTTGTTGCAAACAATATCTTCGAGCGACGTTATAAATTCAACCTGTTTCTCTAATCTCTTTATGTTACCTATAATTTCTAAATTATTAACGTCATTTACGGCAACACCGACTAAGAGATTCATGAGAACAATTGAAACTAGAATGAGGAACGACACAAATATTAAACGTAATGTAATGATAGATGCAGATGCATCCACAGCGCTCAATGTTTGATTATAATCAAACTCTGATGTCATCATGACTAACGTCGTAATAAAAGCAGACCAAGGACCTTCAAACGGTGGTTTGGCTCGAAACTGTATCATGAAGCTTACAGAGAAACCAAATATGAGAAAAACGAATGAAACAAGGATCTGAAACAAACAAATTACTTCGATGAACTAGAACACAATAATAATGATATGTGAAAAATCAAAATAAAATAGGATATTTCAATTATCAATGTAAACGCTTGCGATGTATTTCATTTAGCAAATAAAATTAAATGGTCTCACCTTAAATACTTTGTTTGCCACTTTTCCAAACATCAGAACATAATATCCCCAGTTGGGGAATCTGGATAGTAGGAACATCATTTCAAACCAGGATAAGAGCAGAGCCACGGTGGCGATGAGACGCGCCCACTCTGCACTCGACTCCGTATCCCACGACACGACACGAGGTAGGAACACTGCCAGCATAATAGACCAACATTTCAACCAAGTCTCTAGACATAGGAAGTACCTCTTGCTTTTAATTTTGATGAAGATAATTTCCTGATGAAAAATAAACAATTAAAACAAAATTTTAATCCAGCTAAAAAAACTAATTGAAACAGTACTAAGAAATATGTATGCGAATTACCTGAATTGTAGTCAAGCAAACAGTCAAATAAATCATATGAATCCAGACACTACTACGCAAAATAAACGGTACGTCTTTACTTTTATCTTTGTAATAGAACACAGAAATTGCGTACACGTTGAGAGACAACACAAAGCACACATGAAGTATTAAGATACTATAAAAAAATGATAGTAATGATCTCCATTTTAGATACAAAAAACTTTGCACCAAGGGATGAAGCAGTAGTCTGTGCTGGTCGTATCTATTTCCAGTATTAATTAGAGCCTTGATCACCCTCATTCGTTTCATGTTCTCCTTATTTGGAACTAAAACTCCATAGTCTACAACAACTTCACAATTAGATTCCTGAAGACTCACACCTTGGCTAGATATATAAGAGTCGAATATTTTTTGCATAAATTCAGTTGGTTTTGATAAGTTATTCATTAAGATATCTATGGGAGGTAGCTTCGTTTTACTTAATCCATTTCTTCCAGCTCCAGAAAGGTCAGCTCCTTTGCGAAGTAGTAATACGATCATTTCTCTGTTTCCGTGACAACAAGCTTCATGCAAAGGTGTCCGCCCTGCGGAATCAGTAGCATGTATAGTTTCACTGTCATGCTTTATTATAATTTCTGCTATTTTGTAATGGTTATGACGTGCAGCTAAATGCAGAAGTGATGTCCATGTTAAAATGTCTGTGTCAATTAAGTTATTGCATTCTAGAAAGGCATTTACTTGAGCACCTTTGCAAATAAGCAATTCTGCACAAATGAGATGGTTATTCATTACAGTGTAGAATAATGGTGGACCCATGCTGTCAAACTTGTTTATCAGTTTTGCTGTAATGTTGCTATTATATTCAAGTAAATGTTTCAGTACATCTTTACTGCCATGTTTAGCAGCTACATGTAACACGTTAGCTTTATTTGATATCTCTACTTCTATGCTGGAACCGGCTTCGAGTAACAATTTGAGTGAATCTAATTGATTGTTACTGATTGCTTTAAAAAGTGCAGTCTCTCCTTTTTCATTGCGAAAATCGATGGTGCTATTATATTTCGCAACAGTTAATATCTCTTGGAGAATATCTATGTTGCCTGATTGTGCTGCAATGTGGATAGGCGACTCTTCATTGGCCTGCAAGCAATCATAATTTTAAGAAATCTCTTCTAAATAATGACATTTATCATCACTGTATTATTATATGGAAACAATACCTTCATAGTAATGCTAGCTCCTGCCCCGAGAGCTATACAGACTCCTTCTATCCATTCTGCTTTGACTGCCGCACAGAGCACAGTGAAGCCTGTCCGGTCTTTCACGTCCACAGTCGCTAAGTACGGATCTTCATTGCCACACTTATGATTTGCTAACAGCTAGAAATATTGAAAATAATAATCATTATTTTGGCTACAAGAGTAGGGAAAGACCAGAGTAGAAATTAATGCACTGTGTGAAAGATGATATAGCTAGAAAGTGACTAAAAGTAGAAGACATGCTGCTTTGACCCTACATACATTGGGATATGGGCAGGAGAATGATTATTAATTATTTTTTTGGACCTGTGTAGTCAGTAGTAGCATTGATATCACCTTGCTGACAGGCTTCTAGTAGTTAACGGCATGAATTTGTCCTCCTTCTATCGTTTGTGTACGAATGCAATAGAAGAAGTGAAAAATTCGTGGCGTTAACATGACAATCCTCTAAACGTCCCTCTCTAAAACCTTGCAAAGGAATATGTATCTTGATCTTCACACGTTTTTTGGGCACTTGTCACCACATACCTAGGTGACTTGGTAAATAAGGTGAGGTTATGTATACCCTCAGATATCGATGTGAAAATCTATGGGCAGGCCTATCTAAACAACAAGAGATGTCATTCGCTATTCTGGACCACAACAGAATTGTCTAGGATTTGCTTGGAAAGCACACAATGAAATGAACCAGTTTTCATACACTGTATAGAACCAAAAAACTAGAACTGTTGAAGTTCCTTATAACTTTTTCGCGTCAGATTACCTGCAACAGTTCTTTATTCCGTTTCTCCACACACATATGCATCGCAGTGAGTCCCCGGCTGTTCCACACAGAGGCAGACGCACCATCCTGCAGCATTTGTTCCACGGCCGCTTCACTCCCCAGCTCTACCGCTGTATGTAGCGGAGTGTCTAGAGGGTAATTTTTGTGATAGCACCTCGTGAACTTACCTCCAGCTTTTAATAGTAATTTTACCGTTTCATTAAAACTGAAAATAAATGTTACATTCATACATTGTCTCCCTATCCCAGTATTAAAACTTAGCGCACATGCCTTTTTAGTTAAGTGACTTACTTATTAACGTCAATTTCGTGTCCAGAACAATTAGCACAGCCAGCAACATCCAGTGGCGTCCTACAAAGCAGATCTAGCGCGCTAACGTCGGCGCCGGCGGCGAGCAGTAACTGCACGCAATGATGCTGTGCGCGGGCGCTGGCTGCGTGCAGCGCCGTCCATCCTTGCTGGAACAGTGGCAACTGGCCGCACAGAAAAATGTATTTAAAAAACAGAAGACATTCCATCCAGAGCGGAATGGATAAAAATTTTTGGTCAGTTCAATAGATGCTTGAAATTTAAAAAAAAAAAAATGAGTGAGATCGTACACGTAAAAAAGTCAGCTTACTATATTTGTAAGGTCGGAGGTATTGACACTACATACACACTCATATTCCAAATATTCAAACACAGGCATCCTTTCTAAGTTGCTTTCTGAGTTGTGAGCAGCAACCGCAACCCCCAACGCGCAGGCTCAGTGTGGGTTCGTGGATGTCACATGGTATTTAAATTTATGGTTCAAGGTTTCCGCACTATTTTTTACTTCACCGTTTTGAGAGCAATGGTGATGAAATTATTTATTTATTTTGGATTACCAACGAGTCACATTACTATGTATCTTATATAAAACCACTACAGAATACATGGTATTGTAACCCACACTCAATTACAGGTAAGCTTACAGCACAAACATTTACAGAAAGCACCCACAATTTCTTTAATATTTCTACAGTTGTGCTCCATGCCGTCGCTCCAGTCACCCGGCAGGGTGGACTCGACGTTAAGGCGACATGGTACGTTTGTCAACTTATTCACCGGTAGACTATGTTTCTTTACTTCTTCTACGGTTTCAGGTGACAGTACGACATGATCTCCCACACTTTTCTTCAGAGCTGAAAATAAAATGCCACATCTTTGATTTCGATAATACTAATAAAAAAACCGGCCAAGTGCGAGTCGGACTCGCAGATGAAGGGTTTCGTACCATCGTAGTAGGGGAGCCGCCTTTAATTTTTAAAGAATTTTTATTTTTTTGTTATTATAGCGGCCAAAGAAATACACATTCTGTGAAAATTTCAACTGTCTAACTATCACGGTTCATGAGATACAGCTTGGTGACAGACGGACAGCGGAGTCTTAGTAACAGGGTCCCGTTTTACCCTTTGGATACGGAACCCTAAAAAACTGACGTTCTATGGGCCTAGAGACTTTAAAATATTCCTGAAGGTACCGCATTAAACGTAGTAGCAATCACAGAAACGCCTCTACGGAAAAGGATTGATTATCTCGTAACAAATCAATGTACCTTCCGGAAAGTTCAGCAGTAAAGCAATCTGCCTTACGTTCCCAGCCCAGGCAGCCAGGTGGAGCGGTGTTCTGCCCTGCTTGTCGGACCTGGAGCTATCAGCTCCCGACCTGAGCAGCAGGTCTAGGGCGTCGTGGTCGTGCATGGCTGCGATGTGACACGCTGACACGTGATTTAGACGGCACGTCGCATTTGCGTTGGCACCCATTGCCATCATTCTAAAACAAACAATCTGTATTTACGATGTTAGGTCGATATTGTTCACGGTAATGTAAAGCTAAGTTCAAAGTGAAAAGTCCAAATCCGGGCATTTAGCTGAAGTTCTGTTATCGGTGTTGGAAAATTGGCAACACCATAAAGATGGCTGCGAAAAGTGAACATGACCGGTTCTCTCACTTTATTGTCCTGCTCGTCTAATACACAAAATATAAGAGAAAACAAAGATACAAGGAATGGATATGGCAATGTTTGACATGGCTGGTGGTGGGCGACCATCTAATCTGCCGTATGGTGATGGCATCTTTTTTCAAATTCAAATTCAAATTCTCTCGATTTATAAACAAGAAAATAGTTTAACATTTTCCATACATTTCAATGTGTTCGTGAGTACACTACGCGCCTACTGCGCGCACGCTGCGTCCATTCGTAGCGCGCTCGTTGGTTCCTGCCGATTGTCAGTTTTTCCGACGTACGCTTTGAGTGCGCATAGTGTGATTAGGACGGTCATTCGCGACAATTCTGCGCACCTCTAACACGCAATCAAACAAAATTCTTGCATTGTGCGCTTACGTGTTGAGAGCGCAGATCTGCCATTAGTTCAGAACCATTTCTCTTTTTATATAGTTCAGTTTTCCACCAACGACGGGGTTTCCGGTATTTTTTGTATACAATGGCTTAAAGCAATTAAAACACCAATTGTAGTCATGAACACTTCAAAATCGAGCGGTTCCATGGCGTGCACGCTAAAGACTGCAGGGGACAGACGTTCGCAGTTGATGCGAGCAGCGTGCGCGGAGGCTGATCAAATTACACTCGTGTTCCATTGCATGTTGCGTTGCACATAATCTATAGCCAGCTTCACGTGTGAGTACCAGCGCGTTGCAAGTCACGTCGCGGTTTCTCGTGGCATGCTCGGAACCACTTTTTTCATTTGATATCTCTGAAGTCGCTGACGTGAACATACATGTGACTTATGCGCGTGTTTGTAGCTCGTGGAGGTTACATCTTACCTGCTCATAAACGCGGTGTCACCTCCCGGAATCGATTCTATGAGTCGTGTGTTCAACTTGGTTACGTGTGTCGCGCTTCGTCTCATCGTAAGAGTTCCTTCCAGGATCTCCAAAGTGTTAGCAGTTAGGTTCGTTGCAAAGGCTGCCGGGAAGAACGGCTTAACTGTCGCACCATCCTTACTGGCTGTTGGAACATCCAACCTGAAAAAACACGAGTTTGAGTTGATACCAACATTTTGACGGGTCTTCAGTACTTTATTGAAACGGGCGAATAGAACCACGCAAGATTTAAGAGGACGCATTGGAAATTTTGGCGCCAATGATCTCAATTTTTCTCAGTAAATACAAAACGGATCAAAATACAAGTTGGTTACCTGAAAGTACATGATAAAAACCTTATTTTGTTAGTTTTCAATACATGATTAGGTAACTTTTTTAACAGAGAAAAATATATCAAACACACCTCTTTTTAAAAAGAGATTCACATTTTATGGGCAAACGGGACCGATTTAAGCCTCTTAACTTTTTTCGTAGATGAGTCTATACATAACTCTTTAAAATAGTAGAAGGAATATTTCTCAAATTATCATTTCTAACTAAATAAAATAACAAAACCATTTTGTCGCTTACGTCCTTTAATTATAAGCTAGCGCGCGTATGCAATCCTCGCCCCGCTCTGACGCTCAGTCCCCTCTTGACCATTGTCAGTTTGTTTAACAATTCGTCGCCTTAAAAAAAAAATCAAGTGGTCGACTGTTGACCTAGAAATCAATGCGACTGAAGAGATACATACCGGATTCCCTGTCTATTGTCCAAACTCCTGGACTTCAAGTGACGCTGGAGTACTGGGTCCAAAAAACTTTTGTCTTCATCCTTTGGAAGTTCTTGACCTAAAATATTAAAAGTATCAATCAGTCTTCGACTTCATGGAACTCATAAGATCTTTTAGACCTCAACTCTAAGGTCTAAGAGTGGAAAAAGCTTAGTTTTCTATGAATTGTTGTTACTGATAAATTCTGATGATATTATCAGAATTTGACCAACTTCCGCTGTCCCGATTTTCGTCTTCCTTACAATGAAATTATCCTTACAAGAAATAGTCGAATGTCAATAAAGCCATTCTCACTTATTTTTGGAAACAACTTACACTTAACCAAACAATTAAAGATGGCAAAATTGTTTTGATTAAAAATGAGATAAAGTTTCCGTGTATCCTTCCTAACTCATATAAATGCGATAGAAGTTTGTTTGGTACCTTTACACGCCTAAAATAAGGAAAATTAAAATAATAACGTTATCATTTCAGCATAGCTTGTTAATAATGCTTGTAGTTTAAATCTTAACAATGCGTCATTTACAGGAAAATAACAAGACATACTTGAGGATAACAAAGTAGATAGGTAATTAATACGCTGCTGTTATGTGTAGTGTTTACTTACCATAGAGTAAAGGAAACACAACTGTTATAAATATTTAAATTATCCCTATAATTATTGTTTGTTTTCTAATTACAATCGTTTCTATGTACTTGTATAATCAAAAGTCATATTGACTTCATGTGACTGGTCGAGACTTTGACATTTATCGACGACCAATCATAAGCAAGTAAAATGGCGGGCGATATAGCCGGCGGGCATTTGGGGGATATGTCCGCCGTACTCTGGCATTCGTGCTTCAACATCGGTACTAGTCACATACATTGTATCGCCAAATAAAACTATTACTGTACTGCTGTAACGATATTAATAAAAGTGATCTTCAATGTTAAATAACGTGTGTTTTCTTATAATCAAAGTACTTACTTCTGAGTGTTGAACCCGAACGATTCACACAGCATTAAACATTTCCATTTAATTTTTATAAAGAGTGGTTCCTTTAACTTAGTACAGTATGGGGGAGTACAGACGATATGGGGAAATTCGAATCCTAGCTATTGCCCGCGGCTTCGCTCGCATTAATTTAGAATTTAAAAATCAAATCGGTTAAAAAAACCTTTTAACACGCTTCTAAAGTTTCTGAAATAATAATATTTCAATCATGATTCGAAAGACACGTGGCGCCATCTATCATCATTAGAATGTTATTGTTGGTTTCCTCGGGAGCAGTACTTTTTTTCGGGATTAAAACCTGACAACGGATATGCAAAATTTCGGAGGAGCTCGTGGTTAAATAATAACTGTCGCTCGGGTCGATCTTTAGGTTAAGCTGCGCTTGCCTAGGTTGATCTGTGGATGGGTGACCACCCATTACATACTGAGTTTTCTCCGTACCTCAGAAAGCACGTTAAACCGTTGGTCCCAGCTGTCATTAATTTGTAGATCTTTGACAGTCGTTACACGTAGTCAGTGGCCCGAAAGTCTGACAACCAGTCTTACCAAGGATATCGTATTACCCAGTACTAACTGGGTTGTGGAGGTCAGTTAGGCAGTCGCTCCATGTAAAATACTGGTATTCAGCTGCATCCGGTTAGACTGGGAGCCGAGTAAAGGCCCCAAGATAGTTGGGAAAAGGATCGGCGGATGAGGCAGATGATGGATATGCAAAATTTCAGGATGATCGGTTCAGTGGTTAAGGAGTAGTTCCAGAAAATATAGATCCATTAAATATTGCTGTCAGCTGGTAACTAGCCCAAAAACTGGCAACATTGCCATGTGGCATGGTTTCTAAAAAAATCATGGCAGAAAAATCCGATAACTGTTTGCCCTACCCGGAAATCGAATCCAGGACCTCATACTTATAAGTAACGTAGTATGTAACAAAGTATGTAATCGGGCTTTAAAGGACAGATAAGAAGTCACACCATGTAATAATATCTTTAAAGTGATACCAGTGTATTCAGCTTCATTTGACTTCAACTGAGAGCACGGCGGGCTGTGCGGGCGCTGCTGCTGCGGCTGCTGAGCTCTCTCGCCGACTGGTCGACACTTCGCGTGACCAGAGGGCTGGCTCTTTCTTTGGGCAAAGAATTAGCATTGCCATTCAACGTGACAATGCTGCCAGTCTTCTGGGCACGTTTACAGATGATAGCGATGCGGAGGAGTACTTTGACGCCTAAGACGTGTCCTATTGTCGTCGTTGTATATGTATATAGGTACTTTATTTTAGTCTTCTTTTTATATTTATTTTAGTTCCATTTGTAGTCTGTATATAATGTACATAGCAAATAAAATAAATAAAAGTTATTACTGAGAGCCTAACCCCATCACTTTATTTTATACTAGCTTTTGCCCGCGGCTTCGCCCACGTGGATGTAGAAAAATAACCGACGGGAATGTACTACATTAAAAAGTAACCTACTGGTTAATCCAGATTACGGTAACAAACATAGTTACATACCTTCATTCCTCTTTTTAACCCTTCTGGGGTAGAATTATCAAAAACCTTGAGACACGTATAAATTAAATTTCAATCGTCAGCCTAAACACAAAATTTGAAGATCCTTACTCCAAACTGACGGACTTTCATATAAACTTCCTTTCCCTATTTTACCCCTTTAGTGGTGGAATTCCCAAAAATCTTTTCTTAGTGGATACTTACTCTTCACAAAAAACACACTTTCCAAGCCTCACCCAGTCAGTCAGTTTACCATTTTAAATATAAATTCTAGCTGTGCCCGCGGCTTCGCTCACGTGAGCGCGAATTTTTTAACCATTATCAGGGAACATTACATGGGAAAGTGAAGTCGTAGTATATTTCTAACATCCTCTACAAAATAATATACTAATAAACTGACTTACTGTTAGTACATCTTTGTTTTAAGTATTAAAGGAGCTCGTAGTCAATTTCTGGGGAGAATCGGTTAGATTGCCATTGACAAGCTAAGTAGAAGTTTATGAACAAGGCAAATAGATGAAATTCATGATCTTTCATAGGTCCTTTAATGAGTATCCTTAAAAAAAAATCTTTTAACTCGGAGATCTTATTAATCAGCTGATAGAAATCAAAAGTGAGAATATGCAAAACCCCCGTTGCTGAAAAATATTGTAAACGCATGAATTTAATATATTTAATAATGTAATCAAAAACAGTATGCACTTCGGTAATCATCATGTTTCCGAATTAACAAGAACGTCGGCCGCAGTGTGATCCCCATAGATGCAAAGCTTCTAAGTTTGGTTTTTCAACGCATTGTAGTGCATTAATTGCGCACTTATGAAGTCACCCCACTTTGGTCGCACTTCATCTTATTTGTGTTACTCAAAAGTTTTGATAAGATTTTAGTCGTAAATCTACCATATAGGTATTATACCCTACCTGGAAAAAATTGTTTGAAGCTTTTTTCGAGTAGTGGAACAATAACTTGGCAAAAAAAAAATGTGTATTGATACCTGAATCGCGTGGAGTGTGATATGTTACACGTTTTGCTTGAATGTTACTCTGTTTTGCCCGCAACATCGTAACAATTCGTGCACTATGGTCTCGAAACACGTAAATACTGATTTACTCTTAGTCAATAATTGTTTATTGTTACACAAAATAGTATGGATAATACATAATTTTCCTCATTAAAATCCTTACAATACAAATAAGTGACATTAATTGTGACTCACCTAAGTAAAAAAAAACAAGTAAACAGAAGTGAAATAATATTAAAATAAAGGTAAATTGGCAATACCTCTGGTTTGAAATTAAAGGATAGGCAGACGATAAAAGAGAAAGTCATTAGCATTAAATTAGATTAAAGTGGATTAAATTATAATAAATTAAATTGTTGAATTGAATTAAATTAAATTGAATTGAATTGAGTTGAATTGAATTGAATTGAATTGAATTGAATTGAATTGAATTGAATTGAATTGAATTGAATTGAATTGAATTGAATTGAATTGAATTGAATTGAATTGAATTGAATTGAATTGAATTGAATTGAATTGAATTGAATTGAATTGAATTGAATTGAATTGAATTGAATTGAATTGAATTGAATTGAATTGAATTGAATTGAATTGAATTGAATTGAATTGAATTGAATTGAATTGAATTGAATTGAATTGAATTGAATTGAATTGAATTGAATTGAATTGAATTGAATTAAATTAAATTAAATTAAATTAAATTAAATTAAATTAAATTAAATTAAATTAAATTAAATTAAATTAAATTAAATTAAATTAAATTAAATTAAATTAAATTAAATTAAATTAAATTAAATTAAATTAAATTAAATTAAATTAAATTAAATTAAATTAAATTAAATTAAATTAAATTAAATTAAATTAAATTAAATTAAATTAAATTAAATTAAATTAAATTAAATTAAATTAAATTAAATTAAATTAAATTAAATTAAATTAAATTAAATTAAATTAAATTAAATTATAAAGAATCGTTAGGGTGCAGACTATACCAAGTGTAGACATTTATGTAAAGAATTGTATTTTTTTTAACTGTATCTATGAAGGCTATGAAATTATTACTACTAACATAATTCTTAAGCATTTCTAACCCATATGGACTTGGTTGTTCGAAATAAAGTATTTGAATTTGAATTTTAATTACCGAGTTAATAGAAGAAATTATGGAGACATCTAAAGAACGCCTTCGCCAACAAAAGATAAACAGGGCTGTCGTGGTTATTGGCTAAAATTTTATATTTTAGACATTTATAATATAAACAAATGTTGGGTATAATGAATATAACTAAAAATATGATGCTCTTTTATCACTTTGTCTGTAAAAAAAAAAAAAAAATATCATCTTAACAGCTAGACACTCTCGCAGCGACATATCTAAGTTTTCAGGAACGTAAACTGCAACAGCACAACAGTGTAGTTGGTGAGTAGTCCCAGCACCCCTAGAGGCAGCGTAGCGTCGACGGAGGCCACGCCACATAAGTCAACCTTGCTGAAGTTCGTTTCATGTAAGCGTTGAATATTTCTGCATATTTGTTTCTCTTCATCTGTAAATGTAAGAACCAGTGACTTTTTCATAAAATCTAAAAAGCAATGTTTCTGTAAACATATATAATTGAACGAGTGAAGAAACATCGTGTTAAGTATCGAACCGTTAGTCAGCTTTGCAATTACAAAATAAAGCAATTGTTTTACCATTTTAAACATAAATGTCCAGTAAAATGAACTATCACATACACCAAAACATTTTGTCCGTTGTAAAGCAATAATGAGTATTGACTATGCTGTTCAATACAATTTACTACTCAACAGATAAACTTTGGTTAAAAATAAAAATGACTATGACAATATTATGTACCTGAACAATTTTTACTCAAAATAAGTGTACAGGAATCTTGAAATAAATTCAGAGCAGAGTAGAACATCTCACAACGCCAGCTGAACAGCATTTGCAAATACAGATTCTTTAAGATACATTGAAGATTAAAAAGTAACACCAGTGGAATATGCTGAAACAAAGGCCCACAACTATTTAGTCATTGTATGGAAGATGCATCAAGCGACCTGCAGACACAGCCATTTAACAACCGCCCTGACATCGCTATCAAAATTATTGATCTTAATGCTTGTGTCATTACGGTTGATGTTCGGTTGCTATCACTAACGAGTCTGTCAGAAATAATGGGTCTAAAAGTAACCTTAACGAAGCCGAAAGGCACTTGTTTTCCCTGTCATTGGGATAATTTTTTTGTTCGAGACCATACGAGGAACCTTCTAGTTACGGAGATATTGGGGGTCAAAGTTCCAAATTTTTTTTAATTAGAAGTTTTTAACTTTAGAAATAACTTTACTTTAAATAT
Organism: Eurois occulta; assembly: GCA_950022335.1. Taxonomy (NCBI): domain Eukaryota; kingdom Metazoa; phylum Arthropoda; class Insecta; order Lepidoptera; family Noctuidae; genus Eurois; species Eurois occulta. The sequence goes on along the minus strand of OX465480.1, from coordinate 3,166,305 downwards.
CTCCACGACCCTCGTTCTATTCAATGCATCCATCAGCACAGTATGTTAAGTGCGTTACATTGAGCCTTAATTTTTGCGTAAAGTTACTTAGTTTGATGTACAGAATGCTTGGTTGACGGCTTTGTAAAGGGTCCGTTTACACCTTGTATAGTGGTAGTTATTTTCGTGGTGATAAGGTTACTTTTGGACTGCAGCTATCATTGGCAAGCGAGGGATCGTCTATTGTTTTACCTTTTCTAGTACCTTTATTAGCTTCTTCTGCCCACTACAACAATTAGGTGAACGTGGTCACCTATGTTGTAACTACAATACTTTCACAGTTTTTATGCCTTGTGACGGTAGCTACATTTCATTGTTATCTTTGTTTCGACAGTTCAAAAGTGCCTGTAACGGGCCTACTTGAAATAAATGCTTTGATTTTGATTTTGATTGATATGGGTCTAGAGAAAGTGACATTATATCAACAGTAACTAGCGTACGTAACGACACAAGCTTTAAAAAGTTTATATCAAAACTGAAAAGCGGGCCTCTATTCGGTGCCGCTACATGCGTGATTGTGACACCAATTTGACAGTGCCGCTCAAAGCACCGTGCTATCAGCCTAGACCGCCCAAAATTAGAACAAATACCACATCAGTTAAAGTATGGGTAGTCGTAGCTCGAAAGTCTGACAACCATTCTTAACAAGTGGTATCGTTTAACCCAGTAAGTGGGATGCGGAGGTCAAATACACAGTCTCCCCATTTCAGATACACAGTTGTATCTGAAATGGGGAGACTGTGAATCTTAAATGGGGACAGCTACATGCTGAAAGACAAGAAGCCGGCCACTACATTTAAGAAAAGGCTAAAAGAAAACGTAGTCTTTAAAATAAAATAAACTCAAATATTGTGTAAAATAAAATATAATACTTACAGCTTCGTTACTCGCTATCGTGATGACAAATTGAACATCAATGAGTGTGTGGATGCATGTCTCAAGGGTGTGAATCAACACCTGAAATTTGAAATGGCCTTCTAATAAATTAAATCACTTTAAAATGAAATACATGCCAACAAATGCCATATAATGGGTGTACAAGTACCCTTAACGAAGCCGAAAAGCATTTGTTATGCCCGTCATTGTGATCATTTTTTTGTACTAGATCATACCTGGGAAACTTCTAGTCCCGGAGATATTGGTGGTCAAAGTTCCAACTTTTTACAAGTTTTTTTTTTATAAATCATCATCTGCCTAGCCTTTTCCCAACTGTATTGGGGTCGGCTTCCAGTCATGTGATTTAGCTGAATACCAGTATTTTACGCAGAGCGGCTGCCTACCAGACCTCCACAACCCATTATCTGGGTAACACAGTATTTCATGGCAAGACTGGAGTCAGATTTACTGGCTTTTTTTTTTTTTTTTTTATAAATACAATGTTTTTTTTATTTTTTTAAATTTACTTCAATTATCTTCACGACCCCCGTACTATTAAAAACATTCATCAGCACATTGTTTTGAGCGCGTTAAAATGAGTCCTACCGTAAAACGTGTTGTTTTACCCCAAAAAAAGTCGTTTCCCAGCACTATTTTTTGCGTAGAGTTAGTTTGATGTACAGAATGCTTGTTTGACGGCATCGTAAAGGTGCATTTACACCCTGTTTGTTAAGGAATGTTGACGCATTTCGACAAAAAAATTCAAACCGAAAAATCCTTATACCGAAACGGTGGTAAAAAAGAAATTGCATAGTTTCTTTTGGCACATCCTATATTTAACAGTCTCCTTGGAAGCCGAGCAAACAATTCCAACAAAAAAAAATACTATTTTGGAATTATTTTAATCATCATCACGTCGACTTTAATTCTAGATTGTTCGCTTCCATTACCCTTACAACCATGATCCTTTAAGAATTTTTAAACATCAATGTCAACTGCGAAAAGTACATTCACAAATAAAAAATTATACGGAAAAATAGCTTAAGCCTTTTGAACGCCAAACGACACAAATATGTGACAAAATGATAGGTGAAATTGTGGCTCTGGCGTTCAAAAGGTTAAAATCTATTTATCTTAGTCTCGGACTTGATCATAGACATTAAAAAAGAACTTACGTAACGCTGATTAGTAATTTTGAAAAGATTATAACATTCTAATATTTTATTATATGCGTCAAACTTGCAAATGTGTTTATTTTCGTTATTATGTGGATCGAAAACATGTTTATGACATGAAACAGCAAAAGCTTCAAGGCAGCTTATGAGTCTTATTGCGTATATCATATTTGCGTCAAATGAGAATAAAAAGAGACTACAAATAACTATGAACCAGGGTGACCCAAAACTAAAATTATGAATTGAAAATAATAAATAAAAGGTCAAAATCAGAATCACTGAGATCCAATTCCATTTGGCAACGCTCTTTATGATGTCCGCATTATGGAGCAGCCTATGAAATTCTTGAATAGCAAGGACAGTTGCTATATTGATTTTCGCGTGGACAATGTTGAGAATAAAAATTATAACGAAAGAAATAGAATAGAAGAATATATCCAAGAAAGCGAGGCAATGTATGAAAATATCAGGCTTCTGAAATGCCTTTCTGAGTATTGTACGTATCGAAAATGGAATAATACATATTATCGTCCAACATAATGATAAAAAAATAGTTTTGGGTTTATTTGGGGTTATTAAATCATATTTTATCGAATATTTGGATAAGAAAACAATAGTTTGCATTAGATTTAAAGGTAAAAGCATAGACTGCACATCTATATCAACTTCATGATAAAGTTGAATTTTTACTCCATCGTTAAGAAATGTTCCCTTCTTGAATAATAAAATAAGAATATTGTAGAATTCTTTTAGACCCATTACAATCACGTTTGAATTATACGGAGATAACTTGTGGAAAGAAATGTTTAACATGTAGCAAAAGAAATAACATTAAAGGTATAAATAATTAATGTGATCGAAGAGAATTTTATCATATCTAAAGCCCCAAAAATTTAATCGTAAATTACTGCTTTTTCTTCGTAAAATAACCCATTATAGGTGTCTTCATGGAGTACTAAGTTCTTATCTTGAATTATACATTTCATCATCTACATAAAAGGCTAGTTATCAGGTATTAAAAAATCGATTAAAACCCAATAGCTATTTCATAATGGGATCTTACTCAAAGCACAAAACAATGACAATTTATATGTTTTATAAAACTGTCATAGTCACTAACATTATCATTAACACTAGAAACGGGATATTTACCATGTTTACCGTTTGTTTTGAGTTCCCGATATATTATATGATAATATAATCAGTCGATCTACTGTTCACTTAGTCTTCCCCCATTCATAAAATGTCTACATTCACACTACCAGCTTTCTTTACAACATCCACGACTGTTAGTGGAACCGCGCGCTCGGGCCAACCTGTTAAGGGAGGTGCCGCAGAAGCATGTACTCCGCAAGCTCAACTTCATGGCGAGTGAGACGCACTAATTCTGTTGTTGCCTGAGTGAATTCACAAGGAATGCACTGTTTTTTTATTAGTGTCAATTAAGTCATGATTAATTACGGCGCATTTATAGCATTGGGTTATGCTGTTGTAGATCTAAGTAGAGGCATAAATAAATAAAAGATTGCATTAAAAAAGGCACAGACGGCACAATGGCACATCTTTATCAACTACATGATAAAGTAGCGTTTTCACTCGATTGTCGTTCGGATAATTATGATACCTTCAATACCTTAAGGTAAAATTCTTTAAGACTCATTACGTTTAAATAATAGGAAAATGAATGTTCAATTTCGTATATAGGTATAAAATATACCTTTGTCATTATCAGGAAATAAAATGTGACGGAAGAAGAATATTAATCATCGTCAAAGTCAGAAATATTACTTTGTGTTTTGTCTTTTAAGAAATTATCCAAATTAGGAGCCGTTAGGCCTCGTTTACGCTGAAGCGAATACTCGGCCTCTAGCTGTGGCCTTTCAGTATGAAAAACAGTCTAATATACGGGATGGATGGGACACCGACGCGATTTTTTTTTTTTTAATTATTTATGTAAAATTTATATGCTCAGAATGATGTACTGAATACGTGGTAACCGTTTTCACGTCGGTGTCCCTTCAACCCCGTGTATAACTCTTGGTCTATTTTACTCAAAATGCGCATGTCTGACCCAGTAACTGTAGTCAGATCGGCTGTCACTCCATGTAAAATACTAATGTGATATTTAGATACTGGAAGCCGACCCCGAATGATTTGGTCGCGTGGGGTGTTACACACGCCAGCGCATTCTTAAGGGCCCTCGCTCACGGCGACTTTTTGTAGCGATGCAGTAGCGATGCTGTCGCGCGTCCGCATCGATACAGTCGCGAAGCGGTCGCTAGCTGTGTGCCCTCGCCCACAGGCCCAGATTCAGTCGCGATGCAAACGCGATACTGGTGCGCTTCTGTCGCGATGCAAACGCGATGCAGTCGCGCATTTCGTAAACGCGCGACAGCATTGCTACAAAAAGTCGCAGTGGGTGAGGGGCTGAAGGTTTAGAAGTTTTTATATTCGGAATTTTGAGCACTAAAGTTCCCGTTAACCTCATTAAAACACATGTCCTTTATGATCAAGTATACAGCATAATCGTGAGTTTGCATGTATTTCGATTATAATGCGTTAAATTGTAAGCAGTATGTTACGGTTCACAATCTTTTGACAGTTTACAATCTCGCGAGATAGGTTTAAAGATTTTATTCTCAAAAAAAAAAACACGAAGTCATTTACATGGGAAAAATGCTTAAAATAAATTTTATTTAAACGACGTAGTTTTATTTTTATTTTTAGACGTTACGGTAGCAATTATTATATTAATTAATATGTTTATGATACACCCATCCTATGAATTCAGATTTTAGGAAGAGTTTTATATGTGATCAAATATTCAGAAAATAGAGTTTTGAATGCATTGAATGAGTGCAATTCTTTATTGAGTACTATTCTGTTGTACAATTGTGCTCCTTCAAATGTTAACATGTTTTGGCTAAACTTAGTTCTCATCTTCGGCAAAATCAGAAAACTAGCTCGACGACTGCTACGTTGGGTTACTTGTTTCACTTTTGTGAACGATAACGATGTCTGTATACTTTTGTTGAGTGCCTTACGAATGAAAATACATGTATTGTAAATATTATTATGTAACTGTCTAATGTTCATTATTTTGGTTTATTTATGAATTTTGCTTGTTGATGTTAAATATAGGTAATTAAAAATCATTTTTATTATTTTGTTTTGTGCAACTTGGAGACTTGCTAGCTTCGAGTCACCAGACGAACGAAATGCCTCAACACAGGAGCACGTAAGTCTTCTGCTACAGTTTTCAGGATGCTGTTGTGACTCCCCCGCACCCTTCTCATGACTGACACGACTTTCTTCCTAATGACGGCATGAAAATCGTCAGTATGAGCCTGTGCGAACATCTCGGAGGCACTGCAGAAACGAGGAAGTCCCAACATCATCCTGAAAATGTTATTGTATTGGACGCGCAGAGTGTCCAGGGATTTTTTGGTATGGTTAACCCATAGACCACCCGTGTACAGACCCTGACAATACGCTTTAAATAGCGTGATCTTGACTTGGTCCGTACAGCGAGCGAATCTACGGGCCAGCATGTTGCCACGGACTGACAGAGCCCTGCGCTCCCTCTCTATGTCGACATCATCTTTAAGGTCGTCGGTAACGTAATGTCCAAGGTACTTAAACTGCGACACCCTATCTAAGTTATTACCATTCAAAGTAATGGGTGGAACAGATTCCGGACACTTACCTGCGGCCTTAAAGACCATGTACTGACTTTTCTTTACATTGTAAATTAGTCCGTGTGACTTGGCATAGGCTTCACAGACTTTCAGCATCTCTCCGAGTGCCCCAGCAGTGGGACTCAGCAGCACCATGTCATCCGCGTAGCTAATACTATTAACACTGACACCACCCACCCGGCATCCAACACGCATGCTGCTGAGCTCCACCATGAGGTCGTTTACATACAGGCTGAAGAGTTTTGGAGATGATAACCCCCCCTGCCTCACGCCGCACTCCAGCCTGTACGAATCGGAAAGAGTGCCTGACCATTTGACACAGTTCGTCTGATTATTGTACCAATATTTAAAAATATTCAGTATCTCCACCGGTATACCACTATCCCCTAGCTTTCTCCAAAGCACCTCGTAAGACACGAGGTCAAAGGCCTTGGAAAGATCCAGGAAACAGGCATACACCGGCGTCCTACGATCTGTGTAGTACTGGACAGTGTGCTTGAGACTTAAGATTGCGCTTTCAGTAGATAGTCCGGGCCGAAACCCAAACTGCGCATCGTGTAGCTGTTTTATAGCTGTTAAGCTGTTTTATTTACCGAGTTCGAAATACGGAACGAGTCATCCAACACCGCCGCCGCCAGTGCGCCTGCACTCGATAGATCACTGTTCGGAACCACAGTACTTTCCGTGGCCTCCGTAACCGCCTTCGCTTGATTAGCTATCCCTGTCACACTCGCGCTGTAAGCCGGTTGAAGACTTTCCCTGTCTCCCTCACTCGCGCACGACGTCACCACGCACGAAACCTCAGTAGGTCCCTCCACGCGCCGACTGTTTGCTGTCTCACTCCGTTCTGTACGTTGGAAAGGGACGGAATCATCCCTGCTGTTATCCGAGACAGTTAACTTGTTGTGCATGTTAGTTTCAAACATCGATGTTTGCGCTGTTTTTATTGGCACGTATTGTAATCCGATGGGTCCACTATTTAGCTCGTAGCTGTCTTGTAAACATGCTCCTCTCCTCTTGTTCACATTTATTGATGGTATAGTTTCAATAAGAGACGCATGTTTCATATGTTCAACGTCTTGTTTAAGCTGTTCAAAAGTATCCGTTGTTACACACTTCTCTTGCAGCATGCATACTTGACTTTGCAGCCTCGCTATGTCCTTCAACAACCTCGTACAGTCAATATGGTCAAAGCCCACGCTAGGAACAGCATGAAGGTCCTTTGCCACAAAAATAGGGAACAATTCAGCATTTGTAGCTTTCATTAGCGTAATAATGTCGTCGAGGTCCCTAGACATCCTTTTCCTCCCTTCTTTGCGCCTAACTGGCCTCTTCTTCACATTTGGTATCGAGTCGAATAACAGTGACTTCGCCTTTGCAATGCTCTCCACATTAAACGAAGTAGTAACCAAGTGATGTATACTTTCTTCATCCATGTAGTCCAAAACATTCACCAGAAACGCTAAGAGTTCGTTTATAACAACGTTGCAGTTAACGCACTTCACTACTTTTGAATCCATCGTAAACGCGGAGCAATTATGCGTCCGTACTTCGTCGAAGTAGACGGTAGACTGATTTGAATCATTGTAATAATTAATAATTGGCTATAAACGTTTTACCTAGCCTTTGTCATTTACTACCTCTGTTAGCCGTCACGCTATCGTTCACTCCTTTTTTAGGGTTCCGTACCTCAAAAGGAAAAACAAAACCCCTTATAGGATCACTCGCGTGTCTGTCTGTCTGTCCGTCTGTCACAGCCAATTTATTTCGAAACTACTGGACCGATTGAGTTGAAATTGGTACACATAATTATGTAAATCGGTGGCCAAAAGATGGACGTGTAAAGTAAATTAATGAATTTTAAACATGGGGCCACTTTTGTAGGGTAAATTAGAAAAAAAAAAGCTTTACTTTCGGAAGTTTGTGTGTTAGTTTGTTTCACAGTCTTTTTTGCCACCGACTTCCGACTTTTTTGCAAAACATTTTTTTTTTTTTTTACCCCTTTTACCCGACTGCGACGAAGCCGAAAGGAGGGTTATTAGTTGCAGTATACCAAATTCTTGTCATGAAACAATTTTTGAAGTTATTAAGGTACCATCATGTCGTCGTAGGACAACTGCAGTGGCGGAACTATCATACAAGCCGAAAAGCCCGGCTTTCCTTACAATCAAACTCAACCAATAAATAAAAAACTGATAGATGTATGGATTGTGTGGGGCAGGCAATGTAAAAAAAGTTTTTTTTTTCATTGCATGCCTCACACAATCCATACATCATTTTTTTGGTCTAGTACTGAAGCTATACTAAACATACCAATTTCTTTCCATTTTTGACAGATGACAATCAGAAGAAGTTATGCAAGAATACCTTGCGGTTGCATCGTGCGTCTTTCACGAAGATCAGTGTCTTAGGCCTGTTCTACATAGATGTTTGTCAACCACTACGTCTGCTGGCACTTCTAACTCACTACACTATTGTGCTCTTGCAATTTGCTTTTCTCAAATCCTAAATATAAAGATGTTTTTTAATGTTAGATTTTAACTTTAAACACCTCTGCGACGCTGTACTATTTAATCCATCCATTAGCACAATGTTTTGAATTAAACCGTCAAACGTGATTTTTCATACCACAAAAAAAATCGTTTCACAGCAATAATTTTTGCGTAAAGTTACTAATTTTGATGTATAATTATATTGCTTGGTTAATGGCTTCGTGAAGGGTCCGTTTACACCCTGTATAATGATTGTATTATATATACATTTTATAGTCTACTGCCAGTGTTCGAATTGTCATATTGTTTCTTTATAATAACATCTGTTAATAATTTAATAATTATAAGTGTCTATAATTTTTTTCCATGGAAGTGTACTGATTTCTAAAATACAGGTTATTTGCCTAGTTCAGAAGTCAGGCGTCCATTTAGTTTCTTGAAGCCTTTTCTTGTATAGACCCTAATAGATGAAATTGTATTAGGTTATATTTTACTGAATGCAATAAACGATTATTTATTTATTTAATTCCAAGAAACATTTGACTTATACTTTCTTTTAACCTAACCTGCACGCGTAGCGCGCGCGCGGTGGTCATGCTTGACCACCGTAGAAACGGGTTTTGTCGACGGAAGAATCGACAAAATGACATTCTTTTGTTGATCTGCAATTTTGTCGATTCTTCCGTCGACAAAACCTGTGCAACTTAAAATGTTTGTAAAAGACCAAGAGGCAATATAAAGTGTGCAAAAATACCCTTAATGAAGCAGAAAGGCACTAATAATTTTATTGTTCTCCACGTAATTTTTTTGTACTAGACCATACCGCGAACCTTCTGGTTACGGAAATAATGGAGGTCATTTTCACAGGTTTTTTTTTTTATATACTAGTTTTTAATTAAGTTGTGAGAACTGCAAAAAGATATAAAAGAGTGAGTAAGGAGTTTCTTTGCCAATTTTTCTCCTTATGATCAACCATGTTTGCGAATTAGGGGCTCAACTCGTAACGGTAATTGGATTATCTATATACTTATTATTTTATTTAATACTAGCTGCCCAGCGCTACTTCGTTCACGTGGTGTCCTACCCCTTACCTTACCCTACCCTACCCTACTCCTACCCTACTCTTACACTACTCCTACCCTACTCCTACGCTACTCCTACACTACTCCTGCACTACTTCTACCCTACTCCTAACCTACTCCTACACTACTCCTACCCTACTCCTGCCCTACTCCTACCCTACTCCTACACTACTCCTACCCTACTCTTAACCTACTCCTACACTACTCCTACCCTAATCCTACCCTAATTCTACCAAAAAAAAAAGTATCCTAGTGTTGTTTTTAGACTTATCCAGGCAATATTTTAATAAATTTTTCTCGCCGTAAAAACCATCCTTGAACCTCAACGAACATTTAAAAAAAAGAATTGGTCCAGGCGTTGTTGAGTTATGCGCTTACCAACACATTTTGCGATTCATTTTTATATTATAGATTGTAAATCTAAAGAGTTTGTTTGTTTGTTTGTTTGCTTGAACGCGCTAATCTCAAGAACTGCTGATTCGAATTGAAAAATTCTTTTTGTATTGGATAGTCCATTTATCGAGGAAGGCTATAGGCTATATAACATTACGCTACGACCCTCAGAAGCCACGCAGCGTGTGACACCGCGGGGAACAGCTAGTTAGAAATTAACTTTTGGTGTTTGAGTTAAGTGTGTGTGATTTCAACTACCCACCTATCTATCTACCAACTATGAAGAATCATGTTGCACGGTTAGAGACTGGAAGACAATAATATGGAAACGACATTTCGGGATAGTGTTCCTCCTAATGGTTTCCCAGCCGTTACGCATACAGGGTGGAAGGGATACCGACGCGAAAATGGCCCACGGATTCCGCACATCACTCCGAGCTATTAAAAAAAAATCTGCGGTTGACCATGTAGGAATTTCACTTTTGTAAGAAGCAGCTGTTTTTTTTAAAATTAACGATGAAAAATTTCTATGTGGGGGGGCTCAGAATGATGTACTGATTACGTGGTAACCGTTTTCGCGTCGGTGTCCTTTCCAACCCGTATGTGTATTAATTTTGTCAGTATGTACGTTTATTCTATACTGATTTAATTATGTTTGTGTAAGTTAAGGCTTAATTTATTCTTTATACACACTGGGTCTACGTTTCTTGTCTATCTATCACGTCGCAGGTCTGCTGGAAGAGATTTCTAAATTAAATAAGTGAAATAAGTGGTGCCTTCGTGCTCTTTTGTCTGTATACTATTTCCTGTATTTGTGTATTGTGTGTAAAAGTTGTGTGCATAAATAAATAAATAAATACTATTTCCGTACTCCTCCTGTCGAATCTAGATAACACAATTCTTTTGCTAAGTGCAATATAACCAATTAGTTTATACTTAAAAGCATAATCATCTTTCTGGGGCAGACGGGTAAATAAAAAAGTTCGTACAAGTAGTCCTCATTCTAACGCCAAGTAATAAATCATAAAGTTAATTCCATTAAGGTACCCCCTTCATTCTTGAAAATGAAAGCGATAACGTAATGAATTTATAAAATAACGACTACAGTACCTTTTAATAAAAAAAGATATAGTATTCCTTGGCAGTTCTCAAGCTACAGTAAATTTTAAACATCATGGAGTGTTTAGAGAGGAATATTGTAAAAATAATCGAAATAAACGATAAAACCGTTAGAAGTAACAAAATTGATGAAGAAGTTCAACGAATTTTTTGGCCCCTGAATCTGATGCAAATTCTAACTCTAAATCCTAAATACCACATCAAAAACAATTGTATACATCCAAATAATATTTTCAATAAGTTCTTATTAATATGTGGTGTGATAACGTTCCTGACAACATATACCCATCGTATCATTGAAATAATGTTAGATGACAATTTCAAAAGATATATGCATAATAGTACTAACAATTTCGAGATATTTGCATCATTTTTCGACTTTTTTTTTAGGATCTTTGGATTCCTCATGAACTTTATCATAAACTTCATTCAAACCAAGAAAAGCGTTATATTTATTTTGGAGTTTCAGGAAGTTCACAGATTTCTTAACAATAATGATATTCACAAACGTTTCATTAGGAGAAGTTGGATGTGTATCGCTGCAATCTTTGGTTTTCATTTCATTAAATTAACTTATGTTTACGTCATGTTCAGTAAACCTCCATTGAATGTTATGATTTATCTATTGTGTGTTGCGACTTTTTACTCAAATTTAATTTACACAATCAGATCAATTAAGCTATTGACCGATAAAGTTGAGCTATGGAATATTCAATTGTTACTTGTTTGGAAAAACGGATGCACTAAAGAAGAGAGTACGGGGATGTTTATGGCTTTTGATCAAATATTAAAGTGCTATAAAATTATTAACAATATTTATCAACAACCAGTATGTAAACTCTAACTTCTGAATCTTGTTGGATTGGATTTTTTTTTTTGGTTTTCTGATTTTGTTTGAATTTTTTATAATTATAATCTCTGTAGATTGGGGTTCATGGACGATTCAGACCTCAAGTGCGTATGTGGCTTCTTCCCACAGACAATGGCCCACCATTCCATCTTGTACTGCATGCCCCATCACCTTTGAACCTGATGAACTACTCACTGCATCAGTGAGCAGGGTTAGCGTGGCTGAGTTTTGTGCTAAACTAATTTGAACTTTTTGCCATTGATACGCTAAGAAAATATAATTATGTTAACTTTAGCGCATGGTTCCAAACTCTGGATTAGCATAGCATAATCAGCCTATAATGTTCCAACTGCTGGGATACACGGCCTCCTCTCTCTCTATGAGAGGGAATAATCCACCACACGGGCCCAGTGCGGGTTGGTAGATGTCACATGTCTTCGAATTTTTTGGTTCTAGGACATGCCGGTTTCCTCACGATGTTTTCCTTCATCGTTTTTGAGAGCAGTGGTGATGAAATTAATTTACTCAAAGTAGTGCGCCTGCCTCGGTTCGAACCCACGACACCACGAACGTTCGTAAGTCGTGGCTGCCAACATTGGGCCACCGCTGCTCTCATTTAACTCTGGATTACTACTACTAAAAATTCCTTATCCCCGCGCCTCAGACACCACGTTAAGCCTTTGGTCCTGCACCTGATCACTCTCCGGTCGTTTGGGATTGCCGTCCTATCGTTCTATGAGAGTGAGAGAAGAGAGCGTGCAACTGTGTCAGCGAACAAACTAGTCCTATCCTACTAATATTATAAATGCGAAAGTTTGTGAGGATGGATGGATGGATGGACGTTTTTTAGTCTTTCACGCAAAAACTACGGACCGGATTTGGATGAAATTTAGCACAGAGATAGTTTATAACATGAATTAACATATAGGATACTTTTTATTCCGGTAGTACGATCCCGTGGGACAAGGCGAAACCGAGGACATAAGCTAGTCCACTATAATAGTGTCCGCCTGGTTGGTAGCTAAGGAGGACTATATTATAATTATTATACTTCATTTCTCACTTTCAGATCCTGTATCAAACGACAGACGCACTTTTCCAAGGTTTAGTTGATATTCAACTTGTGATAGAATTCTTCAAATATAAGTTGAAGCTTGAAGAGGTAAGGTTACCTTTTTCAGGTCGAAATCTACAAAAGTTTTTAAATTACTGTGTAGAAGGTAATCTCCGAAAATAGACATCTTATTTTAAAACCTAAATTCCTGATGCCTATCGCTTGCTTGTCCACCGGTGGTGGACAGCGACACGATTTTTTTTAAATAACTCTCTCTTTCCTCCAGATGGTGGTCAGTGTCACAAACTTTTAAAATTATTCTCCTTAGACACCATTGATGGACAGTGACACAACTTTTTTTTAATATTTCCGTTGTCCACCACTGGAGGACAGTGACACAATTTGAAACATGAGTATTCTCTTTGTCCACCAATGGGACTGTGGCAAAATTTAATATTCCCAGTAACCACCAATTTCATTTCTGCTGCTTTTTTCAGAATTATTGCTGAATTAATATTAACATTATAAATTATAACTATTTAGCACTATTACTGAAAACATTACTGCTATTCAGTGCTGTGCTGACTTGTTCTAGCCTGGAAGTCCTGCTATGTCCATATTCCTCTCATTTTGGGTGATAAAGAACTTGATCATACAAATCTCACTCAGTCTACAGCTCGAGGCATTTTATGATACTGTAAAGAATTCACGAAATGCATGTGAATTCATTTTGGCATCAAACTGTACAGGTAAATAAGTTTCGAAATCATTTATTTGAATACCAATATGATAACGGAAGGTCGAAGCGATGGTACACGTCCACTTACCTCCACCAATTACAGGCAGATTTCGTTTATTGTGCTAGCAAACACTTGAGGAGGGGGGGGGGACATGTGCTGCGATCAAATTTTGACGAAATCGACGTTTCGTATTCCTCTTTTTATTCCTGAAAAATACCTCTAGCGCAATATTTTTTTTTTCATAAAATCAAGGTTTACGGAAGACACGGCCCTGTCATTTCCTTTTTTTCAGCAACTAATAAGCAAAGAAAATATGATCCTCCCAAATTGACAAAAAATGCCCCATTTTTATGGCCGTGATTAGAGGACTGCCAGACAAATTCGAAAAGTTTTTAACATAAAAGAAATTGATAGGAACATAGACATATTCTTTCTTGAACTTTTAATGTGAAAAATAATTGAACATAATTGAATCTGCTCAGGCTTTGAGAAGAAAAAATGGGAATACGACACATCGATCTCGTAAAAATTTTTGACATAATCGGTCTGACCTGCAGCTGTCCTTAGCGCACTCTACGGGGGCAGGCTTGACGCAGCGCGACGGCAATAGTTTCTTCAAATACCTCTTTTTCAAATTCCTCGCAGGCCCTGATCCCTCTTAATAAACTAGGTCTGTGAACGGCAAGATTTCAATTCCTTCTCCACACACTTGTCGAAAAGGAATCGATCTTTAGATAGTTGATAAATATTTTGTTGGTATGTTCAAATGTAACCTCAGCAGATGTAAGTATTAGTGCCTATATTAGATTTGCGTTTCTAGTTTAAGCTTTTGATGTTGTCCTGTTTTTTTTCATTGCTTGTTGTTGGCATTGCTGTGCTGTTCACACCACCTTTACCAGTCTGTTTTTATAAGCAAAGACTTGTAATTGGCTGTCAGTTTCACTTTCTATTTTTATTGCTTTGTTTAAATAAATAAATTAGATACTTAAATAATAACAAAGTCGCACGAATGACGATTTCAACGATTAATTCAGATTTGATTTGAATCATTGTAATAATTAATAATTGGCTATAAACGTTTTACCTAGCCTTTGTCATTTACTACCTCTGTTAGCCGTCACGCTATCGTTCACTCCTTTTTTAGGGTTCCGTACCTCAAAAGGAAAAACAAAACCCCTTATAGGATCACTCGCGTGTCTGTCTGTCTGTCCGTCTGTCACAGCCAATTTATTTCGAAACTACTGGACCGATTGAGTTGAAATTGGTACACATAATTATGTAAATCGGTGGCCAAAAGATGGACGTGTAAAGTAAATTAATGAATTTTAAACATGGGGCCACTTTTGTAGGGTAAATTAGAAAAAAAAAAGCTTTACTTTCGGAAGTTTGTGTGTTAGTTTGTTTCACAGTCTTTTTTGCCACCGACTTCCGACTTTTTTGCAAAACATTTTTTTTTATTTTACCCCTTTTACCCGACTGCGACGAAGCCGAAAGGAGGGTTATTAGTTGCAGTATACCAAATTCTTGTCATGAAACAATTTTTGAAGTTATTAAGGTACCATCATGTCGTCGTAGGACAACTGCAGTGGCGGAACTATCATACAAGCCGAAAAGCCCGGCTTTCCTTACAATCAAACTCAACCAATAAATAAAAAACTGATAGATGTATGGATTGTGTGGGGCAGGCAATGTAAAAAAAGTTTTTTTTTTCATTGCATGCCTCACACAATCCATACATCATTTTTTTGGTCTAGTACTGAAGCTATACTAAACATACCAATTTCTTTCCATTGTTGACAGATGACAATCAAAAGAAGTTATGCAAGAATACCTTGCGGTTGCATCGTGCGTCTTTCACGAAGATCAGTGTCTTAGGCCTGTTCTACATAGATGTTTGTCAACCACTACGTCTGCTGGCACTTCTAACTCACTACACTATTGTGCTCTTGCAATTTGCTTTTCTCAAATCCTAAATATAAAGATGTTTTTTAATGTTAGATTTTAACTTTAAACACCTCTGCGACGCTGTACTATTTAATCCATCCATTAGCACAATGTTTTGAATTAAACCGTCAAACGTGATTTTTCATCCCACAAAAAAAATCGTTTCACAGCAATAATTTTTGCGTAAAGTTACTAATTTTGATGTATAATTCTATTGCTTGGTTAATGGCTTCGTGAAGGGTCCGTTTACACCCTGTATAATGATTGTATTATATATAAATTTTATAGTCTACTGCCAGTGTTCGAATTGTCATATTGTTTCTTTATAATAACATCTGTTAATAATTTAATAATTATAAGTGTCTATAATTTTTTTCCATGGAAGTGTACTGATTTCCAAAATACAGGTTATTTGCCTAGTTCAGAAGTCAGGCGTCCATTTAGTTTCTTGAAGCCTTTTCTTGTATAGACCCTAATAGATGAAATTGTATTAGGTTATATTTTACTGAATGCAATAAACGATTATTTATTTATTTAATTCCAAGAAACATTTGACTTATACTTTCTTTTAACCTAACCTGCACGCGTAGCGCGCGCGCGGTGGTCATGCTTGACCACCGTAGAAACGGGTTTTGTCGACGGAAGAATCGACAAAATGACATTCTTTTGTTGATCTGCAATTTTGTCGATTCTTCCGTCGACAAAACCTGTGCAACTTAAAATGTTTGTAAAAGACCAAGAGGCAATATAAAGTGTGCAAAAATACCCTTAATGAAGCAGAAAGGCACTAATAATTTTATTGTTCTCCACGTAATTTTTTTGTACTAGACCATACCGCGAACCTTCTGGTTACGGAAATAATGGAGGTCATTTTCACAGGTTTTTTTTTATATACTAGTTTTTAATTAAGTTGTGAGAACTGCAAAAAGATATAAAAGAGTGAGTAAGGAGTTTCTTTACCAATTTTTCTCCTTATGATCAACCATGTTTGCGAATTAGGGGCTCAACTCGTAACGGTAATTGGATTATCTATATACTTATTATTTTATTTAATACTAGCTGCCCAGCGCTACTTCGTTCACGTGGTGTCCTACCCCTTACCTTACCCTAGGTAGGGACCCTACTCCTACCCTACTCTTACACTACTCCTACCCTACTCCTACCCTACTCCTACACTACTCCTGCACTACTTCTACCCTACTCCTAACCTACTCCTACACTACTCCTACCCTACTCCTGCCCTACTCCTACCCTACTCCTACACTACTCCTACCCTACTCTTAACCTACTCCTACACTACTCCTACCCTAACCCTACCCTAATTCTACCAAAAAAAAAAGAATCCTAGTGTTGTTTTTAGACTTATCCAGGCAATATTTTAAATTTTTCTCGCCGTAAAAACCATCCTTGAACCTCAACGAACATTTAAAAAAAAGAATTGGCCAAATTGGTCCAGGCGTTGTTGAGTTATGCGCTTACCAACACATTTTGCGATTCATTTTTATATTATAGATTGTAAATCTAAAGAGTTTGTTTGTTTGTTTGTTTGCTTGAACGCGCTAATCTCAAGAACTGCTGATTCGAATTGAAAAATTCTTTTTGTATTGGATAGTCCATTTATCGAGGAAGGCTATAGGCTATATAACATTACGCTACGACCCTCAGAAGCCACGCAGCGTGTGACACCGCGGGGAACAGCTAGTTAGAAATTAACTTTTGGTGTTTGAGTTAAGTGTGTGTGATTTCAACTACCCACCTATCTATCTACCAACTATGAAGAATCATGTTGCACGGTCAGAGACTGGAAGACAATAATATGGAAACGACATTTCGGGATAGTGTTCCTCCTAATGGTTTCCCAGCCGTTACGCATACAGGGTGGAAGGGATACCGACGCGAAAACGGCCCACGGATTCCGCACATCACTCCGAGCTATTAAAAAAAAATCTGCGGTTGACCATGTAGGAATTTCACTTTTGTAAGAAGCAGCTGTTTTTTTTTAAATTAACGATGAAAAATTTCTATGTGGGGGGGCTCAGAATGATGTACTGATTACGTGGTAACCGTTTTCGCGTCGGTGTCCTTTCCAACCCGTATGTGTATTAATTTTGTCAGTATGTACGTTTATTCTATACTGATTTAATTATGTTTGTGTAAGTTAAGGCTTAATTTATTCTTTATACACACTGGGTCTACGTTTCTTGTCTATCTATCACGTCGCAGGTCTGCTGGAAGAGATTTCTAAATTAAATAAGCGGTGCCTTCGTGCTCTTTTGTCTGTATACTATTTCCTGTATTTGTGTATTGTGTGTAAAAGTTGTGTGCATAAATAAATAAATACTATTTCCGTACTCCTCCTGTCGAATCTAGATAACACAATTCTTTTGCTAAGTGCAATATAACCAATTAGTTTATACTTAAAAGCATAATCATCTTTCTGGGGCAGACGGGTAAATAAAAAAGTTCGTACAAGTAGTCCTCATTCTAACGCCAAGTAATAAATCATAAAGTTAATTCCATTAAGGTACCCCCTTCATTCTTGAAAATGAAAGCGATAACGATAACGTAATGAATTTATAAAATAACGACTACAGTACCTTTTAATAAAAAAAGATATAGTATTCCTTGGCAGTTCTCAAGCTACAGTAAATTTTAAACATCATGGAGTGTTTAGAGAGGAATATTGTAAAAATAATCGAAATAAACGATAAAACCGTTAGAAGTAACAAAATTGATGAAGAAGTTCAACGAATTTTTTGGCCCCTGAATCTGATGCAAATTCTAACTCTAAATCCTAAATACCACATCAAAAACAATTGTATACATCCAAATAATATTTTCAATAAGTTCTTATTAATATGTGGTGTGATAACGTTCCTGACAACATATACCCATCGTATCATTGAAATAATGTTAGATGACAATTTCAAAAGATATATGCATAATAGTACTAACAATTTCGAGATATTTGCATCATTTTTCGACTTTTTTTTTAGGATCTTTGGATTCCTCATGAACTTTATCATAAACTTCATTCAAACCAAGAAAAGCGTTATATTTATTTTGGAGTTTCAGGAAGTTCACAGATTTCTTAACAATAATGATATTCACAAACGTTTCATTAGGAGAAGTTGGATGTGTATCGCTGCAATCTTTGGTTTTCATTTCATTAAATTAACTTATGTTTACGTCATGTTCAGTAAACCTCCATTGAATGTTATGATTTATCTATTGTGTGTTGCGACTTTTTACTCAAATTTAATTTACACAATCAGATCAATTAAGCTATTGACCGATAAAGTTGAGCTATGGAATATTCAATTGTTACTTGTTTGGAAAAACGGATGCACTAAAGAAGAGAGTACGGGGATGTTTATGGCTTTTGATCAAATATTAAAGTGCTATAAAATTATTAACAATATTTATCAACAACCAGTATGTAAACTCTAACTTCTGAATCTTGTTGGATTGGATTTTTTTTTTTGGTTTTCTGATTTTGTTTGAATTTTTTATAATTATAATCTCTGTAGATTGGGGTTCATGGACGATTCAGACCTCAAGTGCGTATGTGGCTTCTTCCCACAGACAATGGCCCACCATTCCATCTTGCACTGCATGCCCCATCACCTTTGAACCTGATGAACTACTCACTGCATCAGTGAGCAGGGTTAGCGTGGCTGAGTTTTGTGCTAAACTAATTTGAACTTTTTGCCATTGATACGCTAAGAAAATATAATTATGTTAACTTTACCGCATGCTTCCAAACTCTGGATTAGCATAGCATAATCAGCCTATAATGTTCCAACTGCTGGGATACACGGCCTCCTCTCTCTCTATGAGAGGGAATAATCCACCACACGGGCCCAGTGCGGGTTGGTAGATGTCACATGTCTTCGAATTTTTTGGTTCTAGGACATGCCGGTTTCCTCACGATGTTTTCCTTCATCGTTTTTGAGAGCAGTGGTGATGAAATTAATTTACTCAAAGTAGTGCGCCTGCCTCGGTTCGAACCCACGACACCACGAACGTTCGTAAGTCGTGGCTGCCAACATTGGGCCACCGCTGCTCTCATTTAACTCTGGATTACTACTACTAAAAATTCCTTATCCCCGCGCCTCAGACACCACGTTAAGCCTTTGGTCCTGCACCTGATCACTCTCCGGTCGTTTGGGATTGCCATCCCATCGTTCTATGAGAGTGAGAGAAGAGAGCGTGCAACTGTGTCAGCGAACACACTAGTCCTATCCTACTAATATTATAAATGCGAAAGTTTGTGAGGATGGATGGATGTTTTTTAGTCTTTCACGCAAAAACTACGGACCGGATTTGGATGAAATTTAGCACAGAGATAGTTTATAACCTGAATTAACATATAGGATACTTTTTATTCCGGTAGTACGATCCCGTGGGACAAGGTGAAACCGAGGACATAAGCTAGTCCACTATAATGTCCGCCTGGTCGGTAGCTAATATCCGCTGAGTTTGGTCGCCGTGACCAAAACGGTAAGGAGGACTATTATAATTATTATTCTTTATTTCTCACTTTCAGATCCTGTATCAAACGACAGACACACTTTTCCAAGGTTTAGTTGATATTCAACTTGTGATAGAATTCTTCAAATATAAGTTGAAGCTTGAAGAGGTAAGGTTACCTTTTTCAGGTAGAAATCTACAAAAGTTTTTAAATTACGGTGTGGAAGGTAATCTCCGAAAATACACATTTTATTTTAAAGCTATGATTCCTGATGTCTATCGCCTGCTTGTCCACGAGTGGTGTACAGCGATACGATTTTTTTTAAACATTTCCGTTGTTTACCACTGGAGGACAGTGACACAATTTGAAACATGAGTATTCTTTTTGTCCACCAATGGGACTGTGACAAATTTTAATATTCCCAGTAACCACCAATTTCATTTTTGCTGCTTTTTTCAGAATTATTACGGAATTAACATTAACATTATAAATTATAACTATTTAGCACTATTACTGAAAACATTACTGCTATTCAGTGTTGTGCTGACTTGTTCTAGCCTGGAAGTCCTGCTATGTCCATATTCCTTTTCTTTTGGGTGATAAAGAACTTGATCATACAAATCTCACTCAGTCTACAGCTCGAGGCATTTTATGATACTGTAAAGAATTCACGAAATGCATGTGAATTCATTTTGGCATCAAACTGTACAGGTAAATAAGTTTCGAAATCATTTGTTTGAATACCAATATGATAACGGAAGGTCGAAGCGATGGTACACGTCCACTTACCTCCACCAATTACAGTCAGATTTCGTTTATTGTGCTAGCAAACACTTGAGGAGGGGGGGGGGGACATGTGCTGCGATTCTGTATACAAATTTTGACGAAATCGACGTTTCGTATTCCTCTTTTTATTACTGAATAATACCTCTAGCGCAATATTTTATTTTTCATAAAATCAAGGTCTACTGAAGACACGTCCCAGTCATTTCCTTTTTTTCAGCAACTAATAAGCAAAGAAAATATGATCCTCCCAAATTGACAAAAAATGCTCCATTTTTGTGGCCGTGATTAGAGGACTGCCAGACAAATTCGAAAAGTTTTTAACATAAAAGAAATTGATAGGAACATTGACATAATATTTTTTCTTAAACTTTTAATGTGAAAAATGGGAATACGACACATCGATCTCGTCAAAATTCTTGATAATTGGTCTGACCTGCAGCTGTCCTTAGCGCGTTCTACGGGGGCAGGCTTGACGCAGCGCGACGGCAATAGTTTCTTCAAATACCTCTTTTTCAAATTCCTCGCAGGCCCTGTCCCCTCTTAATAAACTAGGTCTGTAAACGGCAAGATTTCGATTCCTTCTCGACACACTTGTCGAAAAGGAATCGATCTTTAGATAGTTGATAAATACTTTGTTGGTATGTTCAAATGTAACCTCAGTAGATGTAAGTATTATTGCCTCTATTAGATTTGCGTTTCTAGTTTAAGCTTTTGATGTTGTCCTGTTTTTTTTCATTGCTTGTTGTTGGCATTGCTGTGCTGTTCACATCACCTTTACCAGTCTGTTTTTATAAGCAAAGACTTGTAATTGGCTGTCAGTTTCACTTTCTATTTTTATTGTTTTGTTTAGCTGTACATCTGCTTAAATAAATAAATTAGATAAATAAATAATAACAAAGTCGCATGAATGACGATTTTAACGACTAATTCAGATTTGATTTGAATCATTGTAATAACTAATAATTTTTTATGGTTCCCGTACCTCAAAAGGAAAAACAAAACCCCTTATAGGATCACTCGCGTGTCTGTCTGTCTGTCCGTCTGTCACAGCCAATTTATTTCGAAACTACTGGACTGATTGAGTTGAAATTGGTACACATGTGTAAATCGGTGACCAAAAGATGGACGTGTAACGTAAATAAATGAATTTTAAACATGGGGGCCACTTTTGTCATGTCGTCGA
This sequence comes from Eurois occulta, assembly GCA_950022335.1. NCBI lineage: Eukaryota > Metazoa > Arthropoda > Insecta > Lepidoptera > Noctuidae > Eurois > Eurois occulta. Next base: position 3,144,400 of record OX465480.1, on the reverse strand, counting down.
AGGACAACCAGTGGCGGAACTATCATACAAGCCGAAAAAATAATACTAATAATAAGACTACAGAGAGGTCCACTGTGTTAGTAACAATATAACTTCGCCTATGTACTAAACCCGCCTGCCTGCCTGCCTGCCTGTGTGTATGTACTTAATCCTTATTATAATAATTTGTATCTAAAACACGTTATACAAACAAGCACTATAGCACATATTTGAAAGACGGCCTGTGTGCCGCCATCCAGTGACACATTATTCTGCCATCCACCCTGCCTGCTACAGTAGCCACGAGGCTGTTGGGGCTGTCGCGCATCCGACGCATCAGTGATGCAATTCGCAGGCGCAGCAGCGAGTCAAAATCCGGAACGCGTGCATCCGCGAACATCCCCGACGCGCTACAGAAGCGCGGCAACCCCAGCAATACCCGGAACGCGTTATTATACTGGACTCGTAGAGCACTGTACGAGCCCTGTGTATAACTGACCCACAGAGCGCACGTGTACAGCGACTGGCAATAGGCCCTGAACAGTGTTATTTTAACCGCTCGCGTACATCGTGCGAACCTGCGGGCCAGCATGTTACACCTGACAGCCAGAAAAGCCCGGCTTGCCTTACAATCAAACTCAACCAATAAATAAAAAACTGATAGATGTATGGATTGTGTGAGGCATGCAATGAAAAAAAAGTTTTTTTTTTCATTGCATGCTTCACATAATCCATATAATTATCTTTTTTTTGGTCTAGTACTGAAGCTACACTAAACATACCAATTTTTTTCCACTGTTGACAGATGACAATCAAAAGAAGTTATGCAAGAATACCTTGCGGTTGCATCGTGCGTCTTTCACCAAGATCAGTGTCTTAGGCCTGTTCTACATAGATGTTTGTCAACCACTACGTCTGCTGGCACTTCTAACTCACTACACTATTGTGCTGTTGCAATTTGCTTTCCTCAAATCCTAAGTATAAAGATGTTTTTAATGTTACATTTTTACTTTAAACACCTCTGCGACGCTGTACTATTAAATCCATCCATTAGCACAATGTTTTGAATTAAACCGTCAAACGTGATTTTTCATCCCACAAAAAAAATCGTTTCACAGCAATTATTTTTGCGTAAAGTTACTAGTTTTAATGTATAATTATATTGCTTGGTTAATAGCTTCGTGAAGGGTCAGTTTACACCCTGTATAATGATTGTATAATATAAAAAATTTATAGTCTACTGCCAGTGTTCGAATTGTCATATTGTTTCTTTATAATAACCTCTGTTAATAATTTAATAATTATAAATGTCTATAATTTTTTTCCATGGAAGTGTACTGATTTCTAAAATACAGGTTCTTTGCCTAGTTCAGAAGTCAGGCGTCCATTTAGTTTCTTGAAGCTTTTTCTTGTATAGACCCTAATAGATGAAATTGTATTAGGCTATATTTTACTGAATCCAATAAACGATATTATCGAAAAAATTGACTTCTAGTTTCTTTTAACATAACCTGTACGCGTAGCATGACCACCGTAGAAACGGGTTTTGTCGACGGAAGAATCGACAAAATGACATTCTTTTGTTGATCTGTAATTTTTTCGATTCTTCCGTCGACAAAACTTGTGCAACGTAAAATTTAGTAAAAGACCAAGAGACAGTCTAAAGGGTGTAAAAATACCCTTAATGATGCGGAAAGGCACTAATTGTTCTCCACGTAATTTTTTTGTACTAGACCATACCGCGAACCTTCTGGTTACGGAAACAATGGAGGTTATTTTCACAGGTTTTTTTTTAAATACTAGTTTTTAATTAAGTTGTGAGAACTGCAAAAAGATATAAAAGAGTGAGTAAGGAGTTTCTTTGCCAATTTTTCTCCTTATGATCAATCATGTTTGCGTATTAGGGGCTCAACTCGTAACGGTAATTGGATTATCTATATACTTATTATTATTTAATATTGCAAAGCTGAAGAGTTTGTTTGTTTGTTTGCTTGAACGCGCTAATCTCAAGAACTGCTGGTTCGAATTGAAAAATTATATTTGAATTGGATAGTCCATTTATCGAGGAAGGCTATAGGCTATATAACATTACGCTACGACCCTTAGGAGCCGCGCAGCGTGTGACACCGCGGGGAACAGCTAGTAAGAACTGAACTTTTGGTGTTTGAGTTAAGTGTGTGAGATTTCAACTACCCACCTACCTATCTACCAACAATGAAGAATCATGTTGCACGGTTAGAGACTGGAAGACAATGATATGGAAACGACATTTCGGGATAGTGTTCCTCCTAATGGTTTCCAAGCCGTTACGCATACAGGGTGGAAGGGATACCGACGCGAAAACGGCCCACGGATTCCGCACATCACTCCGAGCTATTAAAAAAAATCTGCGGTTGACCATGTAGGAATTTCACTTTTGTAGGAAGCAGCTGTTTTTTTTTAATTACCGATGAAAAATTTCTATGTGGGGGGGCTCAGAATGATGTACTGATTACGTGGTAACCGTTTTCGCGTCGGTATCCTTTCCAACCCTTATGTGTATTTATTTTGTCAGTATGTACGTTTATTCTATACTGATTTAATTATGTTTGTGTAAGTTAAACTATAAAATGTTGATAAAGTTCAAAATCGAATTAGAAAATTTGTCAGTTTGTGGCAACTTGATGCGCTGGCGACTGTACATAATAACCTTCATATAAATCTATTTCAAGAAAAAAGGGATCTAGGACATTTGCGCGAAAGACATTTGCGCGAAGGACACTTGCGTGAGCCCACTTGCGCGAAAAGACATTTGCACGCATAGAATTTTGCGCGATTTGACTTTTGCACGAACGGACCTTTGCGCTCATGGACACTTGCGCGATTTAATGGCCAGTGAGTAGTGACTTATAGAGTAAACATAACATAATATATATAAAATATAATACTACTTAAATGGTGGGCTGAGCTGTGATTGTTAATGGTAAGTCCCAGACACACTGGAAAAAATAGTTAAGATCGCTGATTTTTATTATTATCTTCATTGTCTCGGCCCTTTTCTGGTGGTCGCCACTATTAATTCTGGCCTTCAGGAGTTGCAATGGTTTGGAAATAGTGTGGCGGGCTTGTTCAAATTTCAAAAACATAGCCCAAAATTAGAATAACTTTAATCCAATTCTATTTGACAAAAGTTTTAATAATGTGTTTTTTTTTGTTGAGGTAGTCTATCATATGAAGATGACGAATATATTGATTTTTGAGTGAATAATGTTAAGAATTAGAAGAATGTCTAAACACAAGAGACAGCGCATAAAAATATAAAACAAATGACTTGGCCTGCTTATTCCCAGTCTAAAAATAGCACGCATTAAAAATAGAATAATACGCAATATTGTCGCACATAAACGATGTTCTTAGGAACTTAAGTAGTTTTATAAGATACTAGCTTTTGCCCGCGGCTTCGCTCGCGTTAAATTAGAATTTGACATTCAATTCGGGTCGGAGCGAAAGACACGTGACGCCATCTATCATCATTATTGGTTTTTTTACTCGGGAACAGTACTTCTTTTTGGCATGAATGTTACGGCTATGTCCGTTTATGTACACCTAACAACGTATACGCAAAAATTTCAGGATTATTTGATAAATAAGATGAGATATTTCCTTTATTTACTACCCTTCACGAAGCCGTCAACCAAGCATCTGTACCTACATCAAACTAGCTTTACGCAAAAATAATTGCTAGGAAACGACTTTTTGTTTTGGGGTGAAAAATCACGTTTTACGGTAGGAATTAATGGATCCATTGAATAGCAGGGGGTCGTGGAGGTGTTTAAAGTAAAAAACTTATATTAAAAACAAGTATTGAAAAAGTTAGAGCTTTGACCTCCAATATCTCCGTTACTAGAAGGTTCCCAGGTATGGTCTAGAACAAAAAAATGAACACATTGACGGGGAAAATAAGTGCCTTTCGACTTCGTTAATTTTTTATTAATCTTTATTTATTTAGGGACTTTTGGTCTTACATACCTGACCATGCCAGCCCCATCGTGACACATATACATGATAACAATAATTCTTAACAATAAATCTATATTACTGTTATTACTTACTATAAACTAAGTATGTTACTTAAAAGAATTGTAAATGAACTTATAAACTTGAATAGCTTCCGCACTATATGGTTTTATGGCTTCGTTAAGGATCTTGTTACATCCTTTATAAGATTAGATACTAGGTATAGTTGCTTTATAAGTGAAAATTGAGTATCTGCACTAATAAACCTTACTTTTAATTTTGTTTATTTCGTTCCCACAGACAAACCGTGAAAATGGTTTTAAGGGGCATCGTTCTTAGATTTTCATCTATACATATAAAATTCAAAGTCCTGACTGACTGATATATCAACGCACAGCCAAAACCGCTGGTCCTAGAGACATGAAACTTCAAAAGTGTATTCTTTGCAAAGAGTAGGTGCTTTAAGAAAGGGTTTTTCGAAATTCCACCTCCAAGAGGGTGTAATGGGGGATTGAATTTTCTGTGAAACTTTTTATTCTCGGAGTCGATTGACTTCAAAATTTGTGTACATTCTTTCATCTTCAGTTAAAATTATGAGAAACGTGTATCACAGTTTTTCCAAAACCATACCCAATAAAAATTCAAAGTTCTGACAGGCTGACTGATATATCAACGCACAGCTAAAACCACTGGTCTTAAAGACATGAAATTTGAAGGGAATATATGTGGTTACGCCAACACGGTGTTTGCGTGTAATAAATACTTATAAATAAATATAATGCTTGACGTTGGACATTTGAACTGACTAGGTACGCCAGGTTGGCTTTGCCGTGTTGAAAATGTCCAGCAATCGCTTCGGACTTTGCTCCTGCCGCGGCTAAGGAAACTCAACCAGTATGAAGTTCCACTAGTCGCTGCGCATCTCGTGACTATGTTCATGTGATGAGAAAGGAGGGAGAAAATAAAACCAAGATGGCGATTCTGTAAATATTCGCCGAGCGCGCGGTCCGTTGACAATCCTTCGGAAAAGATCTATATCTGATCTTCGGTGTGCCGCGTCATCGCATCTCCAGCTAAGTTATTGCTGAGATTGTCCATATCTTCGCCATAAATAAAACCCGCGGGTCCATTGGCCCTTCGTATTTGGAATAACATTTTGAACTATGAACTTCGGTGTGTGAAGTGAACTTTGAGTGCAGTTGAAGCAGTCCCTCTGGAGCTGATCGCAGACGTGGCCAGCAAGGTAAGCCTTCCTGAGTGCCTATAGGTTTTCTAACTGTCCACCGTCAGGCTGTTGCAATTTCTAGAATATATTTAGAATCAGCGCCCCTCCAATTTGAGGTTACCGCAGCGTATAGTTTTTGACCAGTAATTTCAAATCTTAAAAAATCGAACGTCGAACTATACGATCCAATATGGATTTTGGGGACATGAATTTTGAGGGTCTTTGTGAAGAGTAGGTATCCACTAAGAAAATGAATATAGTCTGGAATACCACATAGGGTACTTTTTATCCCGGTAGAACGTCCCCGTGGGAAAATCCTGAACTCCACGTGGGCGAAGCCGCGGGCATAAGCTAGATAAAATAATTATAATGAAATTTGAAATTAAGTTTTGAGTTTCTTTGGAGTTATGAAGCCATGATTAATCGATTATTTGGGTGCAGTAGGAACAGAATCGCAGAATCGTCTGCATTAGGTTCAAAGGAAAAACCATTGACTGCTCATCTTTGTTAAGTACACGATGAAATACAACTTTATTTATTTATTTATTTAAAAATAGGAGAACCAACAGCTATAATAAATGAATAACAATTGAATATGCAACACAGAGCCAATTACAGGTTCCCACGAGTAAACACAGAAAAGGTAATAGAAATCTTAGGATCACTAGTTAACAAGCACGATATAAAATAAAATATAGTAAGTACTATATTATTGTACACTTTGACACTAGTTTAGGCATTAATGACACAGAGAAAAAAACAAAAATAAAAACAGAAATTAAAATAAAGCACTACGCGGTTCCAAAAAAATTGGCATTCAGCCGAGTGCGTGCAGAATAGGTTTTGGTGGTAAATGGGTCAAATGAGAACTCTTTACAAAGTATATTAAAGTCCTTACACGCTCGCATTATGTATGAGTTTTGCCTGTAGTTAGATGAGGAAAAAGGAATGGAGATAGGTGGATTAAATCGAACTGATCTTTGGGGGACATTGAAGTGCAGTTTATGCAGGAGATCCGAGCAGTCAATCTCGTTATTTAAAATTTTTAAAAGAAAAGTGCAATCTGCAAGTCGACGACGATCAATAAGTGGCTGTAAATGGAATTTCTTGCAGAGATTTATGTAATTATCAGAATGATATGGTATACGTAGGCGAAAACAAAGAAAACGAATAAATCTTTTTTGTATACTCTCAATACGATTAATGTATTTGCCATAACACGGGTTCCAAATTTGTGACGCATATTCAAGGTGACTTCTGACAAAAGAGCAATAGAGAATCTTGAGGGTTTTGGAAACACCCAGCGAGTCTCATGACAAAACCCAGTGACTTTGAAGCTTTTGCTACTATTTGCTCAATGTGTACGTTAAATAAAAGTTTAGAATCGTGAAAAACACCTAGGTCGCGTACACCGTCACATCTCTGTAATAGCTGCCCTTTAAGTATATACGACGTAGGGTGAGGGACGCGTTTCCTGCTAAATGAGAGTACTGAACATTTAGCAGGGTTCAAATCTAGCTTATTAATTACACAATAATCATCAAGACGCGCCAGGTCACATTGAAGAGCATCCATGTCGTCGTCCGATGATATTGCAGAGACAATCTTCATATCATCAGCGAAACATAGTAGATTTGAGTTGTGGAAACACGAGTCAATGTCACTAACATAAATAATAAAAAGTAACGGACCCATCAAGGAACCTTGAGGAACCCCACTGGGAGCTGAAACCCAGCTCGATATGTGGTTACTGATAACGACAGCTTGAGATCTATTTTCTAGGTATGAGTTAAACCAACGGAGTAGATCTCCTCTGATACCACTGTTGAAAAGCTTGGTTTTAAGAATGTTGTGGTCGATTCTATCGAAAGCCTTACTGTAGTCCGTGTAAACAACGTCGACCTGTGTTCCATTATCCATTCTATCCGTTAAAAAGTCATTGAGCAAAGCCAGGTTAGATACAGTTGAGCGACCCTTAAGAAAACCGTGCTGAGAGGGGCTAAAAGATTGACTCAGTGCTGCATAAACCTGGTCGTAAATAACCCTCTCAAAGACTTTAGCTAATATGCACAGTTTGGAAATAGGTCTGTAATTAATTATTTCATTTTTGTGCCCCTTTTTATGTACCGGAGTTATAAAGGCTGACTTCCAAATTTGGGGAACAGAACATGAGGAGAGCGATTTTTTGAACAAAAGAGATACTGACAACGCAATGGTTTTAGCACATCCAAGCAGCAATTTAGGTGATAAGTGGTCCGGACCAGCAGATTTAAACGGATCAATTTGACTAATTAACTTAACTATAACGTTTAGGTCAATCTCAATTATGTGAATATCCGAGGGTATTATAGAATTTATAACAGTTGGGGGTGGACAAAGATTAGCAGACACATCATTGATAGGATCTACAAAAGTAGAATAAAAGTGGGAAGAGAATGCATTACAAATAGACTCAGGAGAGGAAACTGTCACATCACCATATTTAAGGAAACTGGGTATTGCATTGGACTTAGACCGCTGCTTCACAAAGTTCCAAAAGCGTTTAGGATTATTTGCGATGGAGACTTCAGTTTCTGCTAGATAATTGGCGTAGCAATCCGCTTCACGTTTATTAACCCGCTCACGCAAATGTTTAAAGGTTGCCTCATCAGAAAGTCTGCCATACGTCTTAAATTTACGGAGATATTTAGCCTTTTCCTTAATCAACCGTTTAAGTGCCGGGCTGTACCAAATAGGGTATGAGCTCTGAAAAACGGTCATCGCAGGAACAAACTTATTTTGTAGATCCGCTATAGTAGCATAGAAGTAGTTTAGGTACGGCATCATTGAGCGACATGTCCAAAAATACGTTCGTCCAGTCAATAGCTGCTATTTCCCTGTTAACAAGATTGTTTTAAAAATCGTTGAGAAATTTATGTTTTTCTCTTGAATAACTTATTGTAGATTTTTAAGGGTAAATATTAAAACGTTGACACAGCAAGGATATATTATTTACTAATGTTAAAGAAATTCTAAACTCTAAAACAAAAATCAACTAATTATTTTGCAAATTAATTGACATTGGGTTTTTTTCATCAGGAATTTCTCAGTAGCAGCCATGGAGTCTGGATTTGTGCCCGGTTGATGGCAATAAGCTTGCCCCCTGTTACATGGGACTTAAACATAACTGGCGATATGTGGTTGTACTATAGCCACTATAGGTACACCTCTGCTTAACCTTTCGGGGATCATGTTGAAGCGTGATGTTGTGTTATGTTATAATCAAATAGACGGCAATTTATCATTGGCAAGGCCGTCAATTTTTATTTATGTACTAGCTGTTGCCCGCGATTTTCGTTCGCGTAAAATTATTATAAAAAAAAATAGCAGTTGCCTTTTGAATCGTATTTTGTTACCATTTTCAAGGGATTTAATTATTTTTCACGGAATCCTAATTTTTTTTTAAATAAAAGAAGCCTATGTTAGACCTTATAACATCAGTTATAAAAGCCAGCCAGCCAGCCGGCCAGTAAATAAAAGTCCCGTCAAAATCGATCCAGCCGTTTCGGAGATTTGCCGGAACAAACAGAAAGACAGACAAAAATTTAAAAAAAATGTGTTGTTGTTAAAAGTGCCGTATAAATTTTCATATTATATGCATTCAGTAAAAAGCTAATATTTTGATATTACAAAAAGATGCTTCAATTTTATCTATTTGTATAGAAGACAAATAATTGATTATGCTTCTGTCATGCTTTTTGTGTGATTATTAACCATCAAAGGTGTCCTTCTCCAGTCTGGTTCTAATTTTTCATCGCGCATTTCATTAACGACATTATTAATGACTAGCTGTTCCTTTTGCCATCATTAAATACAAGGTGAAGACGATCCTTCACGAAGCCGTTAGCCAAGCATTATGTACTAACATCAAATTAAGTAACTCTACGCAAAAATTATTGCTGGGTAACGACTTTTTTATTGGGGAGAAAAATCACGTTTTCGTTCACCGAGAGGTATGGTCCAGTACAAAAAAATTACGTGGAGAACAATTATTAGTACCTTTCTGCTTCATTTACACACTTTATATTGTCTCTTGGTCTTTTACTAACATGTTATGTTGCACAGGTTTTGTCGACGGAAGAATCGACAAAATTGCAGATCAACACAAGAATGTCATTTTGTCGATTCTTCCGTCGACAAAACCCGTTTCTACGGTGGTCAAGCATGACCACCGCGCGCGCGCTACGCGTGCAGGTTGGGTTAAAAGAAAGTACAAGTCAAATGTTTCTTGGAATTAAATAAATAAATAATCGTTTATTGCATTCAGTAAAATATAGCCTAATACAATTTCATCTATTAGGGTATATACAAGAAAAGGCGTCAAGAAACGAAATGGACGCCTGACTTCTGAACTAGGCAAAGAACCTGTATTTTAGAAATCAGTACACTTCCATGGAAATAAATTATAGACATTTATAATTATCAAATTATTAACAGAGGTTATTATAAAGAAAAAATATGACAATTCGAACACTGGCAGTAGACTATAAAATGTATATATTATACAATCATTATACAGGGTGTAAACTGACCCTTCACGAAGCCATTAACCAAGCAATATAATAATACATCAAAATTAGTAACTTTACGCAAAAATTAATGCTGTGAAACGATTTTTTTTGTGGGATGAAAAATCACGTTTGACGGTTTAATTCAAAACATTGTGCTAATGGCTGGATTAAATAGTACAGCGTCGTAGAGGTGTTTAAAGTAAAAATCTAACATTAAAAACATCTTTATATTTAGGATTTGAGAAAAGCAAATTGCAAGAGCACAATAGTGTAGTGAGTTAGAAGTGCCAGCAGACGTAGTGGTTGACAAACATCTATGTAGAACAGGCCTAAGACACTGATCTTGGTGAAAGACGCACGATGCAACCGCAAGGTATTCTTGCATAACTTCTTTTGATTGTCATCTGTCAACAATGGAAAGAAATTGGTATGTTTAGTACAGCTTCAGTACTAGACCAAAGAATAGATGTATGGATTGTGTGAGGCATGCAATGAAAAAAAAAACTTTTTTTTCATTGCATGCCTCACACAATCCATACATCTATCAGTTTTTTATTTATTGGTTGAGTTTGATTGTAAGGCAAGCCGGGCTTTTCGGCGTGTATGATAGTTCCGCCACTGCTGTCCTTCGGCGACATGATGGTACCTTAATAACTTCAAAAATTGTTTCATGACAAGAATTTGGTATACTGCAACTAATAACCCTGATGAATGATTTTTTTAATGATGACTTAAAAGTGGATGGAACTACAGACTTATTTATTGAATTTTGTTTTTTTATTTTATTGACATTTTGTATTTGATTATTATTAATTATTATGTTCTAATGATTGTATTTTGCCTATTAATTTAATGACATGATGTATTGGGCTATAATTTTAATTTTATTTTATTGACATTTTTTATTTGATTATTATTTTCTCATGATTGTATTTTGCCTATTAATTTAATGACATGATGTATTGGACTATAATTTTTATTTTATTGACATTTTGTTTTGATTATTATTTTAATGACAAATGATGTATTGGACTATAATTTATTTTATTCGACTTTTTATTTCTCTATTTTATCTTGTGAAATTATTTACTTACCTATTTGAATTAATTTATGAATTTTAATTAATGTTGATTATTTTAAAAATGCTACTACTTATCAATATTGTATAAATTGTTGTGCCCGACAGGGTCCATGTGAACTTAATTATTATCTTTAAGATCTTATAAAACACATGTGATAAGCAATAAAGAATTGAATTGACCCTCCTTTTGGGCTTCGTCGCAGTCGGGTAAAAGGGGTAAAATAAAAAATATTTTGCAAAAAAGTCGGAAGTCGATGGCAAAAAAGACAGTGAAACAAACTAGCACACAAACTTCCGAAAGTAAACCTTTTTTTTTCCTAATTTACCCTCCAAGAGGTAGTAAATGACATAATTAGGCTGGGTAAAACGTTTATAGCCAATTATTAGTTATTACAATTATTCAAATCAAATCTGAATCAATCGTTAAAATCGTCATTCGTGCGACTTTATTATTATTTATTTACCTAATTTATTTATTTAAGCAGATGTACAGCTAAACCAACAATAAAAATAGTAAGTGAAACTGACAACCAATTACAAGTCTTTGCTTATAAAAACAGACTGGTAAAGGTGGTGTGAACAGCACAGCAATGCCAACAACAAGCAATGAAAAAAAAGGGCAACATCAAAAGCTTAAACTAGAAACGCAAATCTAATATAGGCACTAATACTTACATCTACCTGAGGTTACATTTGAAGCATTTCCGACGTTTGGCTCCCAGACTGGAAAAGGCCGGGGCTGCTTTCAAGCGGCTCCTGCCCAACCTGAGGGGGCCAAACGCCTCCTGCCGGAGGCTCTATGCGGGGATCTTGCGGTCCATGGCCCTTTACGGGGCCCCGGTGTGGGCGCGTTCGTTGAGGTTGCGTGCAAAGCACGACCTGAACGCGACCCAAAAGGTGGTAGCCGTAAGGCTGATCCGGGGGTACCGCACGATCTCCCGCGAGGCGGCGAGCCTCCTTGCCGGATTGCCGCCATGGGATCTGGAGGCCATAGTCCTCGCGCGCCTGCACGAGTGGCGCGCGGAGGTACAGAGCCGGGGGGTAACTCCGCTGCCGCGGCATATTGTCGCGCGGCGGACAGACCTCCGCCGTGATCTCATGGCGACATGGAGAGAGCGACTATCGCAACCCCGTGCAGGGCACGCCACGATAGTGGCGGTAAGTCCCCTCTTTGAGGAGTGGCTAGGGAGGCGCCACGGCGCCCTCACCTTCCGCCTGACGCAGGTCCTCACCGGACACGGGTGCTTCGGGAGGTACCTGCACCGAATCGGGCGGGAGGAAACGCCCGGGTGCTACAATTGCGAGGATCGACCGGAGGACACGGTGGAGCACACCGTCGAGGTCTGCACCGCTTGGGAGGAGCACCGCCGTGTCCTCGTAGCGGCGATTGGCGGCGCCGACCTCTCGCGCCCGGCCCTGGTTCAAGCCATGGTCCGGGGCGAGAGGGAATGGGAAGCCGTCGCCTCCTTCTGCGAAGCAGTCATGCTAGCGAAGGAGGCGGCGGAACGTGAGAGGGAGAGAACCTCCTCACGTCCCAGCCGCCGCGGGAGAAGCACCGGGCGTCGGGGGCCACGCCGTGATGGCTCTCGGCCACCGTAGGCGCGGGCCTGTGGACGGTGAGTAATGGGCTAGCTCGCCGTCCGTCCGTCGTCCGATGGTCCCTATTAACAATGTCGGATATACATTTTTACCAATATTAACTTTTTTACATAAATAGAATCACAATAAAAAGATCTATCGTTCGTAATATTTTATTTTATTGAAAGTCATGGAATTTAGCCAGTTTCTTGGTTAATATTGTCGGTTGTGATAACTTTGTCCGCGCAACAGTGTTGGTAGTGACGGAACCGACGTTGTACGCGGGGCGGAGGGAGCGCGGGTGCGCGCGGATCTGACACTACGCACTTTGTTACTGGGAGGAGCCCGCGCGCGGCCGAATTTGCAATCATTTGATTTTATTGTTTTTGGACGTTTAAAAAAGTGAAGTCATCATGTCGAAACGTTCTAAACGGATTTTAGATCTAGTAAATTCTAGTAAACAAGATCCTATTTATCAGCTTATGAAAGAGACAACAAGTGATTGTCAAGATTATTCCATACCTACAGAACCTAGTAAGCACCCTTTATGTTATTAAGTAGATAAAATGATTTTTTAGATTTTACAGCCATTTCAATAATGTAGATTACAACTTTAACATGAAACCATTCGTGTTTTGTTTAATATAGATATATTCCCTTTAATAAAGTAGGTTCCGGTAGATACATCTATTTTCAATGGTATTCAAACAGACAATTTTGTCGGATATACCATTTCCGACATTATTACATGTACGTATAGTAGATCATTTTGTTGGATGTGTCACTTTTGACATTGTTACATGTAACCTAAAAGTAGACGTTTTGTCGGATGTGTCACTTTCGACATTATTACACGTAACCTAAAGTAAGTCAGTCGGTTGTATATGGTAATTTCTTCACTAATAACTGCATTATGTTTAGAATTTTTTGTCGGATATAATCCCCTCGAACCTCTGTTAAGAGTAGACGTGCCACAGAGCTTTTTACCATTTTTAATTCCTAATTATCTTATTTTAGAACAAAATATTACTCGTTAAAAATAGACTTGACATTGATGAAGAATTGACACAGTGTCTACAAGAAACGATGGATGATAATACTGTATTCAGTGACAGGAACGAGATTGTAAATACTTCTATACCTGAAGAGAGAATTCCTGAAGTGGCCATTCCTGACCACTGTCTGGTAAAGTCCGTGTCTCTCAGCTCTCCTCCAGATGATAGCCCTAGGGGATGAGATGTGGCACTTTTTTGCGTCCTTCCCTTGGCATCCAGTGTGCTTTTCTTCGGGCAACCCCACTTGTTCGGCTGAAGCGGTTGCGGGCGTGATACGGCAGGGAATGGAATATTTTATTCCATTCTCCGACATAACGCTCGGTCACAAAGCCCGTCCTTGGTTCAATGTGAACAGTCTGCATACCAAGCCCGGGTGCAATCCCGTGACCGCAAAGTCCGAGCTCGACGGGTTCGAGCGAAGAAAAGAGCTTTTAATTCTGCCGCAAAGTCCTGTAAGCGGGTGATCCGAAAGGCGCGTTTCGACCACGTCAGCCGAATAGGGGCTAAGCTTGCGTCCTACCCCTCTGGTAGTAAACAGTTTTGGTCCCTTTTCCAAATCGGTCGAAACCAACTTCTACCGGCCCACATTACCTCCCCTGCAAAAACCGGATGGGTCGCTAGCTCACTCCGCTACCGAGAAGGCAAACCTATTTGCATCTCTATTTGCAAGCAATTCTCGTCTAGATGCTGGATCAAAACAGCCACCAACGATTCCTCACTGATTCTTCGATGCCGAAGATCACAATACACATGAAAGAGGTTCGTAGAGTACTCCATAGCCTAGACGTGAACAAGGCTAGCGGTCCTGATGGTATACCAGCAAGAGTCTTGAGGAACTGTGCGCCTGAGTTGTCTTCTGTGTTGACGCGCTTGTATCGCCTCTCTCTTAAAACCAGAACGGTACCGAAGTCATGGAAGGTTGCCAATGTACAACCAGTACCCAAGAAGGGTAGTCGTGCCGACCCCAGTAACTATCGACCAATCGCCATCACCTCCATACTTTGTAAAGTTATGGAAAAGGTTCTCAATGGGAAGCTGCTGGCGTACCTAGAAGCAAGCGACTTACTCGGTGACCGTCAGTATGGCTTTCGCCGGGGACGATCAACTGGGGATTTTCTAGTGTATGCTACGCACTGCTGGGGCGAGGCCATCGAGAAACACGGCGAAGCCCTTGCCGTGTCGCTCGACATCTCGAAGGCTTTCAACAGGGTATGGCACGTAAGTCTGCTGAGCAAACTTCCTGCATACGGCATTCCCGTTGACTTTTGCTACTGGATATCTGACTTCTTGAGTGAACGATCGATCCGAGTGGTCATTGATGGCTGCTCCTCTGACCTTATCGCTATTGATTACTATTTTAAATAATGATTAAGTGTTTTGAATTATTATTATTATTGTTGTGTTTAATTATAATTATCTCGTGATCTCAAACTGTACATCCCTTATTTTTCATTTGTGTTGAGGGTATGTTCAATAAATGCATGGAAAAGTTTATTAAATAAAGTTTATTTTTTCTAACTTACGCAAGCAAACCAAACACATACGACAAACTTATTTCTAAATCTCCATTTACAAATGTTGGATATACCACTACCGACTTAAATAAATGACTGTTAAATATCCGAACAAAACTGTCGTTTGTGTCACAACCGACAATTCATCTTGGAAATAGTCCATGTTAAAATGTCGGTAGTACCTTATTTCCTTAACTATCAATTAATTCTATATTTTGTCTATGTCAGTACTTAGTAAACAATACATAAAATAATCAGTGCAAATTTGAACATCCACAGTCTTATAATATTTTTTTTATCATCAAAACAAACTTTGAACTGCCCTACTGAACAGTTGTCATTTTGCAGAACTGACATTGTTAATAGGGACCATCGTATGACGACGGGCAGGCCGTGTCGACGGCGCGTTCGTGTTCCACGCGCGCCTCAAAGAGTTATCAGCAAACGGGAGGGGCCCGCAAGGGCCGGTGCCTGCCAGGGCTGCGGGACTGTTCGAAAGTGATACCGCGGCCCTGGAACATAAAGGGCCAATGAAGGAACATGGGTGGTTTTTAGTCAGTAAGAGTCTGACACTCCCTTCCGCTCCGCCCAGAGCGGGAGGAGTCATTTGATGATTTCCCACCCTCCAAAAAAAAAAAAAAGGTTACAGTTGAACATACCAACAAAATATTTATCAAAAATCTATACATCGATTCTTTCTCGACAAGTGTGTCAAGAAGGAATCGAAATCTTGCCGTTTACAGACCTAGTTTATTAAGAGGGGACAGGGCCTGCGAGGAATTTAAAAAAGAGGTATTTTTGAAGAAACTATTGCCGTCGCGCTGCGTCAAGCCTGCCCCCGTAGAGTGCGCTAAGGACAGCTGCAGGTCAGACCGATTACGTCAAAAATTTTGACGAGATCGATGTGTCGTATTCCCATTTTTCACATTAAAAGTTTAAGAAAAAATATTATGTCAATGTTCCTATCAATTTCTTTTATGTTAAAAACTTTTCGAATTTGTCTGGCAGTCCTCTAATCACGGCCACAAAAATGGGGCATTTTTTGTCAATTTGGGAGGATCATATTTTCTTTGCTTATTAGTTGCTGAAAAAAAGGAAATGACTGGGACGTGTCTTCAGTAGACCTTGATTTTATGAAAAATAAAATATTGCGCTAGAGGTATTATTCAGGAATAAAAAGAGTAATACGAAACGTCGATTTCGTCAAAATTTGTATATAGAATCGCAACACATGTCCCCCCCGCCCCCCTCCTAAAGTGTTTGCTAGCACAATAAACGAATTCTGCCTGTAATTGGTGGAGGTAAGTGGAACACGTGTACCATCGCTTCGACCTTCCACTATTATATTGGTATTCAAACAAATGATTTCGAAACTTATTTACCTGTACAGTTTGATGCCAAAATGAATTCACATGTATTACGTGAATACTTTACAGTATCATAAAATGCCTCGAGCTGTAGACTGAGTGGGATTTGTATGATCAAGTTCTTTATCACCCAAACGAAAAGGAATATGGACATAGCAGGACTTCCAGGCTAGAACAAGTCAGCACAGCACTGAATAGCAGTAATGTTTTCAGTAATAGTGCTAAATAGTTATAATTTATTAAAAAAGCAGCAAAAATGAAATTGGTGGTTACTGGGAATATTAAAATTTGTCACAGTCCCATTGGTGGACAAAAAGAATACTCATGTTTCAAATTGTGTCACTGTCCTCCAGTGGTAGACAACGGAAATATTTTAAAAAAATCGTATCGCTGTACACCACTCGTGGACAAGCAGGCGATAGACCTCAGAAATCATAGCTTTAAAATAAAATGTGTATTTTCGGAGATTACCTTCTACACCGTAATTTAAAAACTTTTATAGATTTCTACCTGAAAAAGGTAACCTTACCTCTTCAAGCTTCAACTTATATTTGAAGAATTCTATCACAAGTTGAACATCAACTAAACCTTGGAAAAGTGCCTCTATCGTTTGATACAGGATCTGAAAGTGAGAAATGAAGTATAATAATTATAATAGTCCTCCTTACCGTTTTTGGTCACGGCGATCAAACTCAGCGGATGTTAGCTACCGACCAGGCGGACACTATAGTGGACTAGCTTATGTCCTCGGTTTCGCCTTGTCCCACGGGATCGTACTACCGGAATAAAAAGTATCCTATATGATTATTCAGGTTATAAACTAAAATCTTTGTGCTAAATTTCATCCAAATCCGGTCCGTAGTTTTTGCGTGAAAGACTAAAAAACATCCATCCATCCATCCATCCTCACAAACTTTCGCATTTATAATATTAGTAGGATAGGACTAGTGTGTTCGCTGACACAGTTGCACGCTCTCTTCTCTCACTCTCATAGAACGATAGGACGGCAATCCCAACGACCGGAGAGTGATCAGGTGCAGGACCAAAGGCTTAACGTGGTGTCTGAGGCGCGGGGATAAGGAATTTTTAGTAGTAGTAATCCAGAGTTAAATGAGAGCAGCGGTGGCCCAATGTTGGCAGCCACGACTTACGAACAGTATGTCGTGGGTTCGAACCGAGGCAGGCGCACTACTTTGAGTAAATTAATTTCATCACCACTGCTCTCAAAAACGATGAAGGAAAACATCGGGAGGAAACCGGCATGTCCTAGAACCAAAAATTCGAAGACATGTGACATCTACCAACCCGCACTGGGCCCGTGTGGTGGATTATTCCCTCTCATAGAGAGAGAGGAGGCCGTGTATCCCAGCAGTTGGAACATTATAGGCTGATTATGCTATGCTAATGCAGAGTTTGGAAGCATGCGGTAAAGTTAACATAATTAAATTTTCTTAGCGTATCAATGGCAAAAAGTTCAAATTAGTTTAGCACAAAACTCAGCCACGCTAACCCTGCTCACTGATGCAGTGAGTAGTTCATCAGGTGCAAAGGTGATGGGGCATGCGGTGCAAGATGGAATGGTGGGCCATTGTCTGTGGGAAGAAGCCACATACGCACTTGAGGTCTGAATCGTCCATGAACCCCAATCTGCAGAGATTATATAAAAAAATTAAATAAAATCAAAAAACCATAAAATTAAAATCTAATCAAACAGATTCAGAAGTTAGAGTTTACATACTGGTTGTTGATAAATATTGTTAATAATTTTATAACACTTTAATATTTGATCAAAAGCTTTAAACATCCCCGTACTCTCTTCTTTAGTGCATCCGTTTTTCCAAACAAGTAGCAATTGAATATTCCATAGCTCAACTTTATCGGTTAATAGCTTAATTGATCTGATTGTGTAAATTAAGTTTGAGTAAAAAGTCGCAACACACAATAGATAAATCATGACATTCAATGGAGGTTTGCTGAACATGACGTAAATATAAGTTAATTCAATGAAATGAAAACCAAAGATTGCAGCGATACACATCCAACTCCTCATAACGAAACGTTTGTGAATATCATTATTGTTAAGAAATCTGTGAACTTCTTGAAACTACAAAATAAATATAACGCTGTTCTTAGTTTGAATGAAGTTTATGATAAAGTTCATGATGAATCCAAAGAACTTGAAAAAAAAGTCGAAAAATGATGCAAATATCTCGAAATTGTAAGTACTATTATGCATATATCTTTTGAGATTGTCATCTAACATTATTTCTATGATACGATGGGTATATATTGTCAGGAATGTTATCACACCACATATTAATACGAACTTATTGAAAATGTTATTTGGATGTATACAATTGTTTATGATGTGGTATTTAGGATTAAGAGTAAGAATTTGCATCAGATTCAGGGGCCAAAAAATTCGTTGAACTTCTTTATCAATTTTGTTACTTCTAACGGTTTTATCGTTTATTTCGATTATTTTTACAATATTCCCCTCTAAACACTCCATGATGTTTAAAATTTACTGTAGCTTGAGAACTGCCAAGGAATACTATATCTTTTTTATTAAAAGGTACTGTAGTCGTTATTTTATAAATTCAATACGTTATCGCTTTCATTTTCAAGTATGAAGGGGGTACCTTAATGGAATTAAAATTATGATTTATTACCTGGCATTAGAGTTGAGGACTACCTACTTGTACGAACTTTTTTATTTACCCGTCTGCCCCAGAAAGATGATTATGCTTTTAAGTATAAACTAATTGGTTATATTTCACTTAGCAAAAGAATTGTGTTATCTAGATTCGACAGGAGGAGTACGGAAATAGTATTTATTTATTTATGCACACAACTTTTACACACACTACACAAATACAGGAAATAGTATACAGACAAAAGAGCACGAAGGCACCGCTTATTTAATTTAGAAATCTCTTCCAGCAGACCTGCGACGTGATAGACAAGAAACGTAGACCCAGTGTGTATAAAGAATAAATTAAGCCTTAACTTACACAAACATAATTAAATCAGTATAGAATAAACGTACATACTGACAAAATAAATACACATACGGGTTGGAAAGGACACCGACGCGAAAACGAAATTCCTACATGGTCAACCGCAGAATTTTTTTTAAATAGCTCGGAGTGATGGGCGGAATCGGTGGGCCGTTTTCGCGTCGGTATCCCTTCCACCCTGTATGCGTAACGGCTGGGAAACCATTAGGAGGAACACTATCCCGAAATGACATTTCCATATTATTGTCTTCCAGTCTCTAACCGTGCAACATGATTTTTCATTGTTGGTAGATAGGTAGGTGGGTAGTTGAAATCTCACACACTTAACTCAAACTCCAAAAGTTCATTTCTTACTAGCTGTTCCCCGCGGTGTCACACGCTACGCGGCTCCTAAGGGTTGTAGCGTAATGTTATTAAGCCTATAGCCTTCCTCGATAAATGGACTATCCTATACAAAAAGAATTTTTCAATTCGAACCAGCAGTTCTTGAGATTAGCGCGTTCAAGCAAACAAACTCTTCAGCTTTGCAATATTAAATAATAATAAGTATATAGATAATCCAATTACCGTTACGAGTTGAGCCCCTAATACGCAAACATGGTTGATCATAAGGAGAAAAATTGGCAAAGAAACTCCTTACTCACTCTTTTATATCTTTTTGCAGTTCTCACAACTTAATTAAAAACTAGTATTTTAAAAAAAACCTGTGAAAATGACCTCCATTATTTCCGTAACCAGAAGGTTCGCGGTATGGTCTAGTACAAAAAAATTACGTGGAGAACAATTAGTGCCTTTCCGCATCATTAACGGTATTTTTACACCCTTTAGACTGTCTCTTGGTCTTTTACTAAATTTTACGTTGCACAAGTTTTGTCGACGGAAGAATCGAAAAAATTACAGATCAACAAAAGAATGTCATTTTGTCGATTCTTCCGTCGACAAAACCCGTTTCTACGGTGGTCATGCTACGCGTACAGGTTATGTTAAAAGACACTAGAAGTCAATTTTTTCGATAATATCGTTTATTGGATTCAGTAAAATATAGCCTAATACAATTTCATCTATTAGGGTCTATACAAGAAAAGGCTTCAAGAAACTAAATGGACGCCTGACTTCTGAACTAGGCAAAGAACCTGTATTTTAGAAATCAGTACACTTCCATGGAAAAATATTATAGACATTTATAATTATCAAATTATTAACAGAGGTTTATTATAAAGAAACAATATGACAATTCGAACACTGTAGACTATAAAATTTATATATAATACAATCATTATACAGGGTGTAAACGGACCCTTCACGAAGCCATTAACCAAGCAATATAATTATACATCAAAATTAGTAACTTTACGCAAAAATAATTGCTGTGAAACGATTTTTTTTGTGGGATGAAAAATCACGTTTGACGGTTTAATTCAAAACATTGTGCTAATGGCTGGATTAAATAGTACAGCGTCGTAGAGGTGTTTAAAGTAAAAATGTAATATTAAAAACATCTTTATATTTAGGATTTGAGGAAAGCAAATTGCAACAGCACAATAGTGTAGTGAGTTAGAAGTGCCAGCAGACGTAGTGGTTGACAAACATCTATGTAGAACAGGCCTAAGACACTGATCTTGGTGAAAGACGCACGATGCAACCGCAAGGTATTCTTGCATAACTTCTTTTGATTGTCATCTGTCAACAGTGGAAAAAAATTGGTATGTTTAGTGTAGCTTCAGTACTAGACCAAAAAAAAGATAATTATATGGATTATGTGAAGCATGCAATGAAAAAAAAAACTTTTTTTTCATTGCATGCCTCACACAATCCATACATCTATCAGTTTTTTATTTATTGGTTGAGTTTGATTGTAAGGCAAGCCGGGCTTTTCTGGCTGTCAGGTGTAACATGCTGGCCCGCAGGTTCGCACGATGTACGCGAGCGGTTAAAATAACACTGTTCAGGGCCTATTGCCAGTCGCTGTACACGTGCGCTCTGTGGGTCAGTTATACACAGGGCTCGTACAGTGCTCTACGAGTCCAGTATAATAACGCGTTCCGGGTATTGCTGGGGTTGCCGCGCTTCTGTAGCGCGTCGGGGATGTTCGCGGATGCACGCGTTCCGGATTTTGACTCGCTGCTGCGCCTGCGAATTGCATCACTGATGCGTCGGATGCGCGACAGCCCCAACAGCCTCGTGGCTACTGTAGCAGGCAGGGTGGATGGCAGAATAATGTGTCACTGGATGGCGGCACACAGGCCGTCTTTCAAATATGTGCTATAGTGCTTGTTTGTATAACGTGTTTTAGATACAAATTATTATAATAAGGATTAAGTACTAACATAGGCTAAGTTATATTGTTACTAACACAGTGGACCTCTCTGTAGTCTTATAAATAAATAAATTATTATTTTTTTTTTTTTTTTCGGCTTGTATGATAGTGCCGCCATTGGTTGTCCTTCGACGACATGACAAAAGTGGCCCCCATGTTTAAAATTCATTTATTTACGTTACACGTCCATCTTTTGGTCACCGATTTACACATGTGTACCAATTTCAACTCAATCAGTCCAGTAGTTTCGAAGTAAATTGGCTGTGACAGACGGACAGACAGACAGACACGCGAGTGATCATATAAGGGGTTTTGTTTTTCCTTTTGAGGTACGGAACCATAAAAAAGGAATAAACGATAGCGTGACGGCTAACAGAGGTAGTAAATGACATAATTAGGCTGGGTAAAACGTTTATAGCCAATTATTAGTTATTACAATGATTCAAATCAAATCTGAATTAGTCGTTAAAATCGTCATTCATGCGACTTTGTTATTATTTATTTATCTAATTTATTTATTTAAGCAGATGTACAGCTAAACAAAACAATAAAAATAGTAAGTGAAACTGACAGGCAATTACAAGTCTTTGCTTATAAAAACAGACTGGTAAAGGTGATGTGAACAGCACAGCAATGCCAACAACAAGCAATGAAAAAAAACAGGACAACATCAAAAGCTTAAACTAGAAACGCAAATCTAATAGAGGCACTAATACTTACATCTACTGAGGTTACATTTGAACATACCAACAAAGTATTTATCAACTATCTAAAGATCGATTCCTTTTCGACAAGTGTGTCGAGAAGGAATCGAAATCTTGCCGTTTACAGACCTAGTTTATTAAGAAGGGACAGGGCCTGCGAGGAATTTGAAAAAGAGGTATTTGAAGAAACTATTGCCGTCGCGCTGCGTCAAGCCTGCCCCCGTAGAACGCGCTAAGGACAGCTGCAGGTCAGACCGATTATGTCAAGAATTTTGACGAGATCGATGTGTCGTATTCCCATTTTTCACATTAAAAGTTTAAGAAAAAATATTATGTCAATGTTCCTATCAATTTCTTTTATGTTAAAAACTTTTCGAATTTGTCTGGCAGTCCTCTAATCACGGCCACAAAAATGGGGCATTTTTTGTCAATTTGGGAGGATCATATTTTCTTTGCTTATTAGTTGCTGAAAAAAAGGAAATGACTGGGACGTGTCTTCAGTAGACCTTGATTTTATGAAAAATAAAATATTGCGCTAGAGGTATTATTCAGTAATAAAAAGAGGAATACGAAACGTCGATTTCGTCAAAATTTGTATACAGAATCGCAGCACATGTCCCCCCCCCCCCCTCCTCAAGTGTTTGCTAGCACAATAAACGAAATCTGCCTGTAATTGGTGGAGGTAAGTGGACGTGTACCATCACTTCGACCTTCCACTATTATATTGGTATTCAAACAAATGATTTCGAAACTTATTTACCTGTACAGTTTGATGCCAAAATGAATTCACATGTATTACGTGAATACTTTACAGTATCATAAAATGCCTTGAGCTGTAGACTGAGTGAGATTTGTATGATCAAGTTCTTTATCACCCAAACGAAAAGGAATATGGACATAGCAGGACTTCCAGGCTAGAACAAGTCAGCACAGTACTGAATAGCAGTAATGTTTTCAGTAATAGTGCTAAATAGTTATAATTTATAATGTTAATGTTAATTCCGTAATAATTCTGAAAAAAGCAGCAAAAATGAAATTGGTGGTTACTGGGAATATTAAATGACATGGCCGGAATTTGTATAGAGCTGTGCCCTTACAAAAAATGTTCATGTACATTGACATACAGTACGTCAAATTAAAGCTTACAGGTGTGTAATCATAATAGTTTAAGTTTTATGATCAGAGAAGAAGCGAGAGATACTATAAATAGGATACAAAAAATGTGCCTAAACATTTTGAATAGCATTGATCATAAATTCCGAAACGAAACAATACGAGAAATGCTATTACCAATGGATTTAAAGGCCGTTTCTTCACTATCCGACACGACATTTCAAATCGAAGAAGAGCGAGTACTAGTCATCTACAGATATTTCTGGATATTATGACTTCCAAGCGACCCAAGCGACTAGCAAAAAATATACAATTGGATAGGCAATAAAACACTAAAATGGTATTTGAATTTTTATTTAAGAATATCTAATTAGGCATCCAAGTGGTTGGGGCTAAATGGCTCCCTGTCATACAATAACGAAAAGACAACACAGTATTACGTGATAAGATCAACGCAAGACTGCACAGATAGTTTTGAGCTCTTTGGTTTTGAGCGTAGAAACGTCAAAATAACTCTAGGATATTTGGATACACACTCTTGAAAATAAATATTTGAATATATTCATCAAGACGCGCGGCAGGTCGAAAAGTGGTGTCTGCGATAATCGTGAAACCGTTAACTTTTTAAGGTACCCTAGCAATACAATTTGACAGTCACAGGTGTTTTACATACATTTTAGTCTGACCTTCAAGGTTAATTCAGATAGATACAGTGTTTGTCTCATGCGTGTATCCAAACGTAGACACAAAAAAACTATTAACACACATATTATTTTGAGATGTTTTGTCGCCTGTTCTAGAGATATGTAATTGTTGCGATTAATTTTTATTTATTTTAGAAGTAACTTTAATATAATAATAATTAGTGTACATTACGAATTATAAATTGATTCTGAGGGCAGGATTCGGCCATGTCCTTTTGTCACAGTCCCATTGGTGGACAAAAAGAATACTCATGTTTCAAATTGTGTCACTGTCCTCCAGTGGTAGACAACGGAAATATTTAAAAAAAATCGTATCGCTGTACACCACTCGTGGACAAGCAGGCGATAGACATCAGAAATCATAGCTTTAAAATAAAATGTGTATTTTCGGAGATTACCTTCTACACCGTAATTTAAAAACTTTTATAGATTTCTACCTGAAAAAGGTAACCTTACCTCTTCAAGCTTCAACTTATATTTGAAGAATTCTATCACAAGTTGAACATCAACTAAACCTTGGAAAAGTGCCTCTATCGTTTGATACAGGATCTGAAAGTGAGAAATGAAGTATAATAATTATTTTATTATAATAGTCCTCCTTACCGTTTTTGGTCACGGCGACCAAACTCAGCGGATGTTAGCTACCGACCAGGCGGACACTATAGTGGACTAGCTTATGTCCTCGGTTTCGCCTTGTCCCACGGGATCGTACTACCGGAATAAAAAGTATCCTATATGATTATTCAGGTTATAAACTAAAATCTTTGTGCTAAAGGACATGGCCGAATCCTGCCCTCAGAATCAATTTATAATTCGTAATGTACACTAATTATTATTATATTAAAGTTACTTCTAAAATAAATAAAAATTAATCGCAACAATTACATATCTCTAGAACAGGCGACAAAAAATCTCAAAATAATATGTGTGTTAATAGTTTTTTTGTCGTTTTGTTTCATTGAATGCAATACAAAATGCGTTTGGATACACGCATGAGACAAACACTGTATCTATCTGAATTACGCCTGAAGGTCAGACTAAAATGAATGTAAAACACCTGTGACTGTCAAATTGTATTGCTAACCTTAAAAAGTTAACGGTTTCACGATTATCGCAGACACCACTTTTCGACCTGCCGCGCGTCTTGATGAATATATTGAAATATTTATTTTCAAGAGTGTGTATCCAAATATCCTAGAGTTATTTTGACGTTTCTACGCTCAAAAACCAAAGAGCTCAAAACTATCTGTACAGTCTTGCGTTGATCTTATCACGTAATACTGTGTTGTCTTTTCGTTATTGTATTGGATATTTTCACTTGACCCCACGCTAATCGGACTTTCGTTTACGCTTCTAATGTTAATATTCTGCTGTGCTTATTAGACTTGTTTGTTTACGATTTGGATTCTGACGCTCACGATGTCAAGGTGCTTGAATTGTGTGTCCAGAATTGCAAAATGCGCAAAACATGATTGCACAAGTGCGTGGCAATAGCCGTTATCTTTTGAGAGGGAGAATAAAGTCACGTCACATAAGCCGGAAGCAATATTTTTCATATATTTTGTATGACAGGGAGCCATTTAGCCCCAACCTCTTGGATGCCATTTTAGGCTATTGTTGTAGTTGGTAAACGGACAGTTGGATGTTGTTGCCATGTTATGACGTTGTTATGGTATTTAGGCTGGGCCAGGCATCAAGCAAATGTAACGGCACCAGCTTCATTCCTTGATAATATTTTGTTGATTTTTGAAGATGAATGGGCTTAAAAGTGGATGAAAACAATGAATGTGTCTTGTCTGAGTAATTGCAATGATGTTTTTCTTAAAACGTCTGTAAAAGAAGTAGAAGTAGATTAGAGTATTTTATACTTTTGCAAATATAGGTAGGTATATATACTACCTACCTAATTAGATATTCTTAAATAAAAATTCAAATAACATTTTAGTGTTTTATTGCCTATCCAATTGTATATTTTTTGCTAGTCGCTTGGAAGTCATAATATCCAGAAATATCTGTAGACGACTAGTACTCGCTCTTCTTCGATTTGAAATGTCGTGTCGGATAGTGAAGAAACGGCCTTTAAATCCATTGGTAATAGCATTTCTCGTATTGTTTCGTTTCGGAATTTATGATCATTGCTATTCAAAATGTTTAGGCACATTTTTTGTATCCTATTTATAGTATCTCTCGCTTCTTCTCTGATCATAAAACTTAAACTATTATGATTACACACCTGTAAGCTTTAATTTGACGTACTGTATGTCAATGTACATGAATATTTTTTGTAAGGGCACAGCTCTATACAAATTCCGGCCATGTCATTTCATCCAAATCCGGTCCGTAGTTTTTGCGTGAAAGACTAAAAAACATCCATCCATCCATCCATCCTCACAAACTTTCGCATTTATAATATAAGTAGGATAGGACTAGTGTGTTCGCTGACACAGTTGCACGCTCTCTTCTCTCACTCTCATAGAACGATAGGACGGCAATCCCAACGACCGGAGAGTGATCAGGTGCAGGACCAAAGGCTTAACGTGGTGTCTGAGGCGCGGGGATAAGGAATTTTTAGTAGTAGTAATCCAGAGTTAAATGAGAGCAGCGGTGGCCCAATGTTGGCAGCCACGACTTACGAACAGTATGTCGTGGGCTCGAACCGAGGCAGGCGCACTACTTTGAGTAAATTAATTTCATCACCACTGCTCTCAAAAACGATGAAGGAAAACATCGGGAGGAAACCGGCATGTCTAAGAACCAAAAATTCGAAGACATGTGACATCTACCAACCCGCACTGGGCCCGTGTGGTGGATTATTCCCTCTCATAGAGAGAGAGGAGGCCGTGTATCCCAGCAGTTGGAACATTATAGGCTGATTATGCTATGCTAATGCAGAGTTTGGAAGCATGCGGTAAAGTTAACATAATTAAATTTTCTTAGCGTATCAATGGCAAAAAGTTCAAATTAGTTTAGCACAAAACTCAGCCACGCTAACCCTGCTCACTGATGCAGTGAGTAGTTCATCAGGTGCAAAGGTGATTGCGCATGCGGTGCAAGATGGAATGGTGGGCCATTGTCTGTGGGAAGAAGCCACATACGCGCTTGAGGTCTGAATCGTCCAAGAACCCCAATCTGCAGAGATTATATAAAAAAATTAAATAAAATCAAAAAACCATAAAATTAAAATCTAATCAAACAGATTCAGAAGTTAGAGTTTACATACTGGTTGTTGATAAATATTGTTAATAATTTTATAACACTTTAATATTTGATCAAAAGCTTTAAACATCCCCGTACTCTCTTCTTTAGTGCATCCGTTTTTCCAAACAAGTAACAATTGAATATTCCATAGCTCAACTTTATCGGTTAATAGCTTAATTGATCTGATTGTGTAAATTAAGTTTGAGTAAAAAGTCGCAACACACAATAGATAAATCATGACATTCAATGGAGGTTTGCTGAACATGACGTAAATATAAGTTAATTCAATGAAATGAAAACCAAAGATTGCAGCGATACACATCCAACTCCTCATAATGAAACGTTTGTGAATATCATTATTGTTAAGAAATCTGTGAACTTCTTGAAACTCCAAAATAAATATAACGCTGTTCTTAGTTTGAATGAAGTTTATGATAAAGTTCATGATGAATCCAAAGAACTTGAAAAAAAAGTCGAAAAATGATGCAAATATCTCGAAATTGTAAGTACTATTATGCATATATCTTTTGAGATTGTCATCTAACATTATTTCTATGATACGATGGGTATATATTGTCAGGAATGTTATCACACCACATATTAATACGAACTTATTGAAAATGTTATTTGGATTTATACAATTGTTTTTGATGTGGTATTTAGGATTTAGAGTAAGAATTTGCATCAGATTCAGGGGCCAAAAAATTCGTTGAACTTCTTTATCAATTTTGTTACTTCTAACGGTTTTATCGTTTATTTCGATTATTTTTACAATATTCCTCTCTAAACACTCCATGATGTTTAAAATTTACTGTAGCTTGAGAACTGCCAAGGAATACTATATCTTTTTTATTAAAAGGTACTGTAGTCGTTATTTTATAAATTCAATACGTTATCGCTTTCATTTTCAAGTATGAAGGGGGTACCTTAATGGAATTAACTTTATGATTTATTACCTGGCATTAGAGTTGAGGACTACTTGTACGAACTTTTTTATTTACCCGTCTGCCCCAGAAAGATGATTATGCTTTTAAGTATAAACTAATTGGTTATATTTCACTTAGCAAAAGAGTTGTGTTATCTAGATTCGACAGGAGGAGTACGGAAATAGTATTTATTTATCTATGCACACAACTTTTACACACACTACACAAATACAGGAAATAGTATACAGACAAAAGAGCACGAAGGCACCGCTTATTTAATTTAGAAATCTCTTCCAGCAGACCTGCGACGTGATAGACAAGAAACGTAGACCCAGTGTGTACAAAGAATAAATTAAGCCTTAACTTACACAAACATAATTAAATCAGTATAGAATAAACGTACATACTGACAAAATAAATACACATACGGGTTGGAAAGGACACCGACGCGAAAACGAAATTCCTACATGGTTAACCGCAGAATTTTTTTTAAATAGCTCGGAGTGATGGGCGGAATCCGTGGGCCGTTTTCGCGTCGGTATCCCTTCCACCCTGTATGCGTAACGGCTGGGAAAGCATTAGGAGGAACACTATCCCGAAATGACATTTCCATATTATTGTCTTCCTGTCTCTGACCGTGCAACATGATTTTTCATTGTTGGTAGATAGGTAGGTGGGTAGTTAAAATCTCACACACTTAACTCAAACTCCAAAAGTTCATTTCTTACTAGCTGTTCCCCGCGGTGTCACACGCTACGCGGCTCCTAAGGGTTGTAGCGTAATGCCTTCCTCGATAAATGAACTATCTAATACAAAGAAGAATTTTTCAATTCGAACCAGCAGTTCTTGAGATTAGCGCGTTCAAGCAAACAAACAAACAAACTCTTCAGCTTTGCAATATTAAATAATAATAAGTATATAGATAATCCAATTACCGTTACGAGTTGAGCCCCTAATACGCAAACATGGTTGATCATAAGGAGAAAAATTGGTAAAGAAACTCCTTACTCACTCTTTTATATCTTTTTGCAGTTCTCACAACTTAATTAAAAACTAGTATATAAAAAAAAAACCTGTGAAAATGACCTCCATTATTTCCGTAACCAGAAGGTTCGCGGTATGGTCTAGTACAAAAAAATTACTTGGAGAACAATTATTAGTGCCTTTCTGCTTCATTAAGGGTATTTTTGCACACTTTAGATTGCCTCTTGGTCTTTTACAAACATTTTATGTTGCACAGGTTTTGTCGACGGAAGAATCGACAAAATTGC
This sequence comes from Eurois occulta, assembly GCA_950022335.1. Lineage (NCBI taxonomy): Eukaryota > Metazoa > Arthropoda > Insecta > Lepidoptera > Noctuidae > Eurois > Eurois occulta. The sequence continues at coordinate 3,114,802 of OX465480.1, read as the reverse complement.
AGATCAACAAAAGAATGTCATTTTGTCGATTCTTCCGTCGACAAAACCCGTTTCTACGGTGGTCATGCTACGCGTACAGGTTATGTTAAAAGAAACTAGAAGTCAATTTTTTCGATAATATCGTTTATTGGATTCAGTAAAATATAGCCTAATACAATTTCATCTATTAGGGTCTATACAAGAAAAGGCTTCAAGAAACTAAATGGACGCCTGACTTCTGAACTAGGCAAAGAACCTGTATTTTAGAAATCAGTACACTTCCATGGAAAAAAATTATAGACATTTATAATTATCAAATTATTAACAGAGGTTATTATAAAGAAAAAATATGACAATTCGAACACTGGCAGTAGACTATAAAATTTATATATAATACAATCATTATACAGGGTGTAAACGGACCCTTCACGAAGCCATTAACCAAACAATATAATTATACATCAAAATTAGTAACTTTACGCAAAAATAATTGCTGTGAAACGATTTTTTTTGTGGGATGAAAAATCACGTTTGACGGTTTAATTCAAAACATTGTGCTAAGGGCTGGATTAAATAGTACAGCGTCGTAGAGGTGTTTAAAGTTAAAATCTAACATTAAAAATATCTTTATATTTAGGATTTGAGAAAAGCAAATTGCAAGAGCACAATAGTGTAGTGAGTTAGAAGTGCCAGCAGACGTATTGGTTGACAAACATCTATGTAGAACAGGCCTAAGACACTGATCTTGGTGAAAGACGCACGATGCAACCGCAACGTATTCTTGCATAACTTCTTTTGATTGTCATCTGTCAACAATGGAAAGAAATTGGTATGTTTAGTACAGCTTCAGTACTAGACCAAAGAAAAGATGTATGGATTGTGTGAGGCATGCAATGAAAAAAAAACTTTTTTTTCATTGCATGCCTCACACAATCCATACATCTATCAGTTTTTTATTTATTGGTTGAGTTTGATTGTAAGGCAAGCCGGGCTTTTCGGCTTGTATGATAGTTCCGCCACTGGCTGTCCTTCGACGACATGATGGTACCTTAATAACTTCAAAAATTGTTTCATGACAAGAATTTGGTATACTGCAACTAATAACCCTCCTTTTGGTCTTCGTCGCAGTCGGGTAAAAGGGGTAAAATAAATTATAAATAAATATTTATTATTTATATATATTTATAAATATATATTTTTATTTTGCAAAAAAGTCGGAAGTCGATGGCAAAAAAGACAGTGAAACAAACTAGCACACAAACTTCCGAAAGTAAAGCTTTTTTTTTTTCTAATTTACCCTCCAAGAGGTAGTAAATGACATAATTAGGCTGAGTAAAACGTTTATAGCCAATTATTAGTTATTACAATGATTCAAATCAAATCTGAATCAATCGTTAAAATCGTCATTCGTGCGACTTTATTATTATTTATTTATCTAATTTATTTATTTATGCAGATGTACAGCTAAACCAACAATAAAAATAGTAAGTGAAACTGACAACCAATTACAAGTCTTTGCTTATAAAAACAGACTGGTAAAGGTGGTGTGAACAGCACAGCAATGCCAACAACAAGCAATGAAAAAAAAAAGGGCAACATCAAAAGCTTAAACTAGAAACGCAAATCTAATATAGGCACTAATACTTACATCTACCTGAGGTTACATTTGAAGCATTTCCGACGTTTGGCTCCCAGACTGGAAAAGGCCGGGGCTGCTTTCAAGCGGCTCCTGCCCAACCTGAGGGGGCCAAACGCCTCCTGCCGGAGGCTCTATGCGAGGATCTTGCGGTCCATGGCCCTTTACGGGGCCCCGGTGTGGGCGCGTTCGTTGAGGTTGCGTGCAAAGCACGACCTGAACGCGACCCAAAAGGTGGTAGCCGTAAGGCTGATCCGGGGGTACCGCACGATCTCCCGCGAGGCGGCGAGCCTCCTTGCCGGATTGCCGCCATGGGATCTGGAGGCCATAGTCCTCGCGCGCCTGCACGAGTGGCGCGCGGAGGTACAGAGCCGGGGGGTAACTCCGCTGCCGCGGCATATTGTCGCGCGGCTGACAGACCTCCGCCGTGATCTCATGGCGGCATGGAGAGAGCGACTATCGCAACCCCGTGCAGGGCACGCCACGATAGTGGCGGTAAGTCCCCTCTTTGAGGAGTGGCTAGGGAGGCGCCACGGCGCCCTCACCTTCCGCCTGACGCAGGTCCTCACCGGACACGGGTGCTTCGGGAGGTACCTGCACCGAATCGGGCGGGAGGAAACGCCCGGGTGCTACAATTGCGAGGATCGACCGGAGGACACGGTGGAGCACACCGTCGAGGTCTGCTCCGCTTGGGAGGAGCACCGCCGTGTCCTCGTAGCGGCGATTGGCGGCGCCGACCTCTCGCGCCCGGCCCTGGTTCAAGCCATGGTCCGGGGCGTGAGGGAATGGGAAGCCGTCGCCTCCTTCTGCGAAGCAGTCATGCTAGCGAAGGAGGCGGCGGAACGTGAGAGGGAGAGAACCTCCTCACGTCCCAGCCGCCGCGGGAGAAGCACCGGGCGTCGGGGGCCACGCCGTGATGACTCTCGGCCACCGTAGGCGCGGGCCTGTGGACGGTGAGTAATGGGCTAGCTCGCCGTCCGTCCGTCGTATGACGACGGGCAGGCCGTGTCGACGGCGCGTTCGTGTTCCACGCGCGCCTCAAAGAGTTGTCAGCAAACGGGAGGGGCCCGCAAGGGCCGGTGCCTGCCAGGGCTGCGGGACTGTTCGAAAGAGATACCGCGGCCCTGGAACATAAAGGGCCAATGAAGGAACATGGGTGGTTTTTAGTCAGTAAGAGTCTGACACTCCCTTCCGCTCCGCCCAGAGTGGGAGGAGTCATTTGATGATTTTCCACCCTCCAAAAAAAAAAAAAGGTTACATTTGAACATACCAACAAAATATTTATCAAAAATCTAAACATCGATTCTTTTTCGACAAGTTTGTCAAGAAGGAATCGAAATGTTGCCGTTTACAGACCTAGTTTATTAAGAGGGGACAGGGCCTGCGAGGAATTTAAAAAAGAGGTATTTTTGAAGAAACTATTGCCGTCGCGCTGCGTCAAGCCTGCCCCCGTAGAGTGCGCTAAGGACAGCTGCAGGTCAGACCGATTATGTCAAAAATTTTGACGAGATCGATGTGTCGTATTGCCATTTTTTCACATTAAAAGTTTAAGAAAAAATATATCAATGTTCCTATCAATTTCTTTTATGTTTAAAACTTTTCGAATTTGTCTGACAGTCCTCTAATCACGGCTATAAAACTGGGGCATTTTTTGTCAATTTGGAAGGATCATATTTGCTTTGCTTATTAGTTGCTGAAAAAAAGGAAATGACTGGGACGTGTCTTCAGTAGACCTTGATTTTATGAAAAATAAAATATTGCGCTAGAGGTATTATTCAGGAATAAAAAGAGTAATACGAAACGTTGATTTCGTCAAAATTTGTATATAGAATCGCAACACATGTCCCCCACGCCCCCCCCCCCCTCCTAAAGTGTTTGCTAGCACAATAAACGAATTCTGCCTGTAATTGGTGGAGGTAAGTGGAACACGTGTACCATCGCTTCGACCTTCCGCTATTAAATTGGTATTCAAACAAATGATTTCGAAACTTATTTACCTGTACAGTTTGATGCCAAAATGAATTCACATGCATTTCGTGAATTCTTTACAGTATCATAAAATGCCTCGAGCTGTAGACTGAGTGAGATTTGTATGATCAAGTTCTTTATCACCCAAAAGGATAGGAATATGGACACAGCAGGACTTCCAGGCTAGAACAAGTCAGCACAACAGTGTCAGTCCGAATAGCAATAATGTTTTCGGTAATAGTGCTAAATAGTTATAATTTATAATGTTAATGTTAATTCAGTAATAATTCTGAAAATAGAAGCAAAAATGAAATTGGTGGTTACTGGGAATATTAAATTTTGTCACTGTCACATTGGTGGACAAACAGAATACTCATGTTTCAAATTGTGTCACTGTCCTCCAGTGGTAGACAACGGAAATATTTAAAAAAATTGTAACACTGTCCACCATCTGGTGGAAAGAGAGAGTTATATAAAAAATCGTATCGTTGTACACCACTCGTGGACAAGCAGGCGATAGACATCAGGAATCATAGCTTTAAAATAAAATGTGTATTTTCGGAGATTACCTTCCACACCGTAATTTAAAAACTTTTGTAGATTTCTACCTGAAAAAGGTAACCTTACCTCTTCAAGCTTCATCTTATATTTGCAGAATTCTATCACAAGTTGAACATCAACTAAACCTTGGAAAAGTGCCTCTATCGTTTGATACAGGATCTGAAAGTGAGAAATGAAGTATAATAATTATAATAGTCCTCCTTACCGTTTTTGGTCACGGCGACCAATCTCAGCGGATATTAACTATCGACCATGCGGATATTATAGTGGACTAGCTTTAGTCCTCGGTTTCGCCTTGTCCCACGGGATCGTACTACCGGAATAAAAAGTATCCTATATGTTAATTCAGGTTATAAACTATCTCTGTGCTAAATTTCATCCAAATCCGGTCCGTAGTTTTTTCGTGAAAGACTAAAAAATATCCATCCATTCATCCATCCTCACAAACTTTCGCATTTATAATATTAGTAGGATAGGACAAGTCTGTTCGAGAACCACAAATTCGAAGACATGTGACATCTACCAACCCGCACTTGGCCCGCGTGGTGGATTATTCCCTCTCATAGAGAGAGAGGAAGCCGTGTATCCCAGCAGTTGGAACATTAAAGGCTGATTACGCTATGCTAATCCAGAGTTTGGAAGCATGCGGTAAAGTTAACATAATTCTATTTTCTTAGCGTATCAATGGCAAAAAGTTCAAATTAGTTTAGCCCAAAACTCAGTCAAGCTAACCCTGCTCACTGATGCAGTGAGTAGTTCATCAGGTGCACAGGTGATTGGACATGCGTTGCAAGATGGAATGGTGGGCCATTGTCTTTGGGAAGACGCCACATACGCACTTGAGGTCTGAACCGTCCATGAACCCCAATCTGCAGAAATTATATAAAATCAAAAAACCATAAAATTAAAATCTAATCAAACAGATTCAGAAGTTAGAGTTTACATACTGGTTGTTGATAAATATTGTTAATAATTTTATAGCACTTTAATATTTGATCAAAAGCCTTAAATATCCTCGTACTCTCTTCTTTAGTGCATCCGTTTTTCCAAACAAGTAACAATTGAATATTCCAGAGCTCAACTTTATCGGTCAACAGCTTAATTGATCTGATTGTGTAAATTAAATTTATGTCAAAAGTCGCAACACACAATAGATAAATCATGACATTCAGTGGAGGTTTGCTGAACATGACGTAAACATAAGTTAATTCAATAAAATGAAAACCAAAGATTGCAGCGATACACATCCAACTCCTCATAATGAAACGTTTGTGAATATCATTATTTTTAAGGAATCTGTGAACTTCTTGAAACTCCAAAATAAATATAACGCTGTTCTTAGTTTGAATGAAGTTTATGATAAAGTTCATGATGAATCCAAAGAACTTTAAAAAAAAGTCGAAAAATGATGCAAATATCTCGAAACTGTTAGTACTATTATGTATATATCTTTTGAGATTGTCATCTAACATTATTTCTATGATACGATGGGTATATATTGTCAGGAATGTTATCACACCACATATTAATACGAACTTATTGAAAATGTTATTTGGATTTATACAATTGTTTTTGATGTGGTATTTAGGATTTAGAGTTAGAATTTGCATCAGATTCAGGGGCCAAAAAATTCGTTGAACTTCTTTATCAATTTTGTTACTTCTAACGGTTTTATCCTTTATTTCAATTATTTTTGCAATATTCCTCTTTAGACACTCCATTATATTTAAAATTTACTGTAGCTTGAGAACTGCCAAGGAATACTATATCTTTTTGATTAAAAGGTACTGTCGTCTTTATTTTATAAATTCAATACGTTATCGCTTTCATTTTCAAGAATGAAGGGGGTACCTTAATGGAATTAACTTTATGATTTATTACCTGGCATTAGAGTTGAGGACTACATGTCCGAACTTATTTATTTACCCGTCTGCCCCAGAAAGATGATTATGCTTTTAAGTATAAACTAATTGGTTACATGGCACTTAGCAAAAGAATTGTGTTATCTAGATTCGACAGTCGTCTTATGACGACAGGCCGTGTCGACGACGCGTTCGTGTTCCACGCGCTCCTCAAAGAGATTTCAGCAAACAGGAGGGGCCTGCAAGGGCCGATGCCTGCCAGGGCTGCGGGACTGTTCGAAAGAGATACCGCGGCCCTGGAACACAAAGGGCAAAAGAAGGAACATGGATGGGTTTTAGTAAGTAAAAGCCTAACACTCCCTTCCGCTCCACCGAGAGCGGGAGGACTCAATGGACGATTTCCCATCCCAAAACAAAAAAAAAAGTATAAACTAATTGGTTAACTTGCACTTAGCAAAAAACTTGTGTTATCTACATTAGTGTGAGGAGTACGCAAATAGTATTTATTTATTTATGCACAAAACTTTTACATACAATACACAAATACAGGAAATAATGTATGCACACTACTGAAACTCGACACTAAGTCGCGGCAAAACACACAGTATCACCAGCGTTGAGTATTAGGTCTGTTCCCGTTGTGAAAATGAAGCGCTCGTTATGGTTTTACATCTATATTGAAAATAATTTACAGACTACAGAGTTTTTGGTGCACCGCCATGGCCATGGCGAGGGGTCTGTACTGGATGGTGGATGTGAGGTAAAAAGGAATGAATCTATACAATGCAAGGCTTTTATAGCCGCTTCGAATGAGTGATATGAATGTACGGTGCAAAAGAATGAACGTAGCGGCGCCGCTGCGCTCACGCACCGAATGCAGTGCCTCGTCGTTAGGTGGCGCTAGCGGTAGGCGTGAACATGCCCCACGCCTTGGAAGCACTGCTTCCAAAATGGTTACCGGCACGGAGTCAGGCGTCGTCGCTCACCGGTTGTGGAGGCAGCGGGCAGATCTTGGAGAAGGCACGTCTAATCGTCCCAGCAGCTGTGTGGATGTCAGCCACTCGAGCTACGCCGTCTCCTCCTGGAAGTATACGCAGAATGCGACCGAGCCGCCACTTTAATGGTGGCAACTGGTCGTCCTTGATGAGGACAAGGCTGACCAAGGTGATGTCCTCCTGCCTGGTCTTCCACTTAGTTCACAGTTGCAGCTCCAAAACGTATTCTGTGGACCAGCGCCGCCAGAAGTACTGCCGCAGTTGCTCGATGCGTTCGTAGCGTGTCAGACTCGAACTTGGCTGGTCTGGAACATTCCTTGAAGGTGGCGACGTTAACGGTCGGCCAATGAGGAAGTGTGAGGGGGTGAGGGGGGTAAGGTCAGAAGGGTCTGAGGAAAGAGGTGAAATTGGACGGGAATTTAAAACAGCTTCGATTTGTGTCAAAGCCGTGGAAAATTCCTCGTAAGTTAGTCGCGCGTTACCTACTATGCGTCTCAGGTGATACTTGCATGATCTCACTCCACCCTCCCATAGACCGCTAAAATGTGGGGATTAAGGAGGAATAAATCGGAATTCAATGCTATTATTGGAAGCGTAATTAATGATGGCTTCCGATTCCTTTTCTAAGAATAAAGGAAACTCCTTTTCCGCGCCCACGAAATTTCTACCGTTATCAGAAAAGACAGTGCGTGGATATACCACGAGTGTGAAAAACACTACATTTCGAACCTAACAGTAGTGCGATATGAGCCAGTTTTTGAGGAAGTGTATTGAAAAAAAAAATGCACAAGAGGGTCTAGCTAGACAAATGCCAAAACCCTTTCATAGCATCTGATCTTTCTACAGCGACCTTCTACAGTAGGTAAGAAAGTATACGGCCAGGCCTGCCTGTTAGTGTGAACGGTATTAGTGATACAAAGGATATTGCGAACCTGTTTAAAAATCATTTTGTTTTAAAATCACCGCTAGGGAGCTCTTGTGTGATGTTGGATGCTGAGCCTCGTTGTGGCGAGGTGGGCACGCGCTTCAGTGCCAAGGATGTGGCTAAGATCATCAGGTCAACGACTAGAGGCAAGTCCCCTGGTCATGACGGGCTCAGTATCGAGCATTTACAGTATGCTGGTCCCCACTTACCTAGGGCTTTGACGCTGCTGTACAATTTATGTATTGCTCATTCGTACCTGGCTTCCGACCTAATGAGGACGATCGTGGTTCCTATTGTTAAAAGTAAAACAGGTGATCTTTCGGATAAGGAGAACTATAGACCTATTTCTCTAGCAACCACAGTCGCTAAGGTGCTTGATGGCCTGCTTGATGCACAGCTAAGCGCACGTCTGGTGTTGCAAGACAATCAGTTCGGGTTTCGGCCGGGACTTTCTACAGAAAGTGCAGTTCTGTGTCTCAAGCAGGCCGTTAGGTACTACACAAAAAGAAAAATACCTGTTTTCGCTTGCTTCCTCGATCTTTCCAGGGCTTTTGATCTGGTTTCCTACGATATATTATGGAAAAAACTTGAAGCTATAAGCTTGCCTAGCGAGCTTATTAGTATCTTCAAGCACTGGTATGGAAACCAGGTCAACAATGTTCGGTGGGCGGGTGTGCTGTCAGAGCCGTATCAGTTGGAGTGCGGAGTGAGACAGGAGGGGTTGACCTCCCCTGCCCTCTTCAATTTGTATATGAATGCCCTGATTGAGGCGCTTAGTAGTCTTCATGTCGGTTGTCATATTGACGGTGTATGTGTCAATAATTTAAGTTACGCGGACGACATGGTGCTTCTGAGCGCGTCAGTCGGCGGTATAAGGACACTGTTGGCTACTTGTGAGCGCTACGTGGCGGAGCATGGCTTACTATACAATGTCCAAAAGAGTCAGTACATTGTTTTTGAGGCGGGGACCAAGTACCATCTGGATGTGCCATACGTCTAAGCGGTGTTCCTCTCGAGCGAGTGGAACAATTTAAATACTTAGGTCACTTGGTCACCGCAGACCTTAGGGACAATGCTGACATTGAAAGGGAACGGAGGGCTCTGTCCGTACGCGCGAATATGATAGCCCGCAGGTTTGCTCGTTGTACTGCAGACGTAAAGGTGACGCTCTTTAGAGCATTCTGTACCACCTTCTACACTTGCAGCTTGTGGGAAAATTATTCGCAAGCTTCGTACGGAGCCCTTCGTGTCCAATTCAATAATGCGTTCCGGAGACTGATGGGGTTGCCATGGCGTTGCAGTGCGTCAGGGATGTTTGCGGCAGCGCGTGTAGATTGTTTTTATACAACAATGCGAAAGCGAGCAGCATCGATGGTGGCTCGCGTCATGGCCAGCCCCAACAGGGTTCTGAGAATGATTGCTGGCAGAGTGGACTGTCCTTATGTGGTTCACTGCTGTCAGTTACATGTGTCACCGTATCGTGTTGTTTACTAACACTTAGTTTTTAAGGATTATGTTACTAACCCTATATGAGCCTCCGCTCGAATTAAAGAATTTGAATTGAATTTGAATGACATGTTCTCGGTAGTTGATGGCAACTTAATACATATTTGATCTATCCATTATCGTTGATAGAATGTCAATATTATCCTCCAGACCATTGTTTCTTTTCTATTTCTTTGAAACTATAGTATTGATTTTCCGGTACTAAGTGTAACAACGTAAGTGTAAGTGTGTCAACGGAATATTGACAGCAATATTTATGAAGCTAATTATTTCTTTGTATATTGCTGTAAATATTCTTGCTAACAATTTTTATATATTTGCTAATATTTAGCTCTCTCCCTGGTTGACTCGGAAGTGCCGTGCTTGACCGACGCAGAGGTCGCCTAGAAAGTGACTTGCCCGGATACGGATCGGCCCGAGAACCCGTTTTCCCAGAGACAGTGGGATGAGCCGCTCTGCAGGTTGGTACGGAATAAACTTATTAATACGTCTACCAATACTGCTGAGCGTGCCCACCTACTGGCTGTGGGTGAGTGGGAGTCGGGCCTCTGGCTTCAGGCACTACCGTCACCTAATATAGGCACTATTTTAGGTGACACAACCTTCCGGCTCGCTACGTGCTTGCGATTGGGCGCTCCTTGTGGGGCTCCACATCGCTGGCAATGTGGTGAAGCAGTCGACTGCCTCGGACACCATGGCCTTTCATGCAGTAAGAGTGCATGTCGGATTGCGCGGCACGCTAGCATTAATGATCTCATCCGTCGTGCTCTTGCCACCGCCGGGGTGCCAGCTGTCTTAGAACCTAATGGCTTGGCACGCGTCGATGGGAAGAGACCAGATGGTATGACCATAATGCCATGGAAATTGGGTAGGCCTTTGGTGTGGGATGCAACTTGTGTCGACACCCTTGCGCCATCCCATCTTCCTAGCACAGTGGGCTGCGCTGGGGCGGCTGCTGCAGGTGCTGAAAACCTCAAACGGCGCAAAATAATACAATAATTTAATTGGAAGTTATGTGTTTGAGCCGTTTGGGGTTGAAACACTAGGGCCATGGGGTCCGAGTGCCCACCTAGTTTTTCGGGAAATCGCCAAGCGGTTGGTCGACTCTTCACGTGACCAGAGGGCGGGCCTATTTTTTGGCCAAAGAATCAGCATTGCCATCCAACGTGGTAATGCTGCCAGCCTTCTGGGCAGTTTTCCTGTTGACAGCGATGCGGACGAATTTTTGGACGCCCTGTAACCCTTTTATACTTGTACATATTTATTACTGTTAAATTAGTTTTGTTTTAAATTGATTGTAATAATAACTGTTTTTCTAAAAGTCGTACTAACATAGTTCTTAAGTACTCACTACTACCCCATATGGACTCTTGTTCGAAATGAAGTACCTACCACAATTTTTATTAATACTTTTATTTTTATTTTTAATCATTTTAAATATAATAATGTAATAATAATAATATAATGTAATTTTATTTAATTTTTATGTAATTAGCTTTTATTTTGAAATTGGTAATTTTGGAAATTTATTTAATTATCAAAATTGAATATTTTATTTCACATAGGGCTACATGGGCACTTATAAAACGTCGAGAAAAGGTGCACGGTTCAAGTTAGTCGTTTACTATGGAGAAGAACCGGAAAAAAACTCCATGGTTACTTCACTCTGCGGGCGTACAACGCTCTTCGTGTCGAGTACAACAACGCGTTTAGGATTCTGTTGGGGCGGCCCCGGTAGTGTAGCGCATCGGCGATGTTCGCTGATGCTGCTACCGATAACTTCTACGGAATAATCCGGAAAAGGAGTGCATCGTTTCTGCGACGCTGTAGGGGTGGCTCGAATGGGATCCTGAGCGTGTTGTCTGAGCGGTGGGATTCTCCTTTCTTGCGGACATTGTTGCAGCTGCATGCCAGCGCCTGCACATAAATATCTTTAACTTTGGGATTAGATTTTCTTTACGTTTTCTTTGGACATTTTGACATTTTATTTTTCAATTTTTTTTTGACATTTTGTTTTGATATTTTGTGTCATTTTTTAATATTTTTTTGACATTTTCAATATTTTGTATTTGACTTATAATAATTTCTGTAATAATTTTGTATGTTTTATTAATCTGTAATAGGTAGTATGTAACATTTATAGTGCAAGCATGGCAATTGTAAAATACTTTTTTAATATTATATGGGATAAAGACCTGAAATAAATGAATTTAATTTAATTTATATAAAAGGTGTGCTGTCAACTAAGTCCTTATAGCTATCTCTCGAGAGTTAAAATCGTTTTGCCTCGCGTTATCGCCCCCTTTAACTTTACCTGATAAAATAATATCGGCAGTCAATACGTATCGATATTATCTCCACTTAAGCAACAGTGCCTGCACACCTTGCTGCAAGTTAGGTCCTCGATGCATGACATCATTGAGACTAAGTCCCGAAGAAGGTTTTGCGGACGCATTAAACGAACGTAACTTCGTAGTGGAGGATTCCGCTCGCTGAAACCCATGGTGAGGTAAAAAACACTCTATTCCATCGCTGCTAAAGGTAGTTAATTTCATGTGCGCCAACTCTTCATATTCGCTTAAAAATTGCTTAATGTTGAGCTAAATATTCTTGCTTGCTAAGCTTTCTCTAGATTCCTAACGTTTCCAAAATTGCTAGTGCTAATTCCTTACGAACTTTTTAACACATAAAACTGTTAAAACGGACTTGAACCTATTATATCTTAGTGACGTGATACATAGTGAGAATAAAACAAATAAATAAAATAATAATGAAACACGCACGTCCTCAAGTTACCTATTTAAACTTAGGATTATTAATAACAGACCTTAAGTCATTCACAAAACGTGTACATTCCTTTACAGGTAATCAATTGCATTGGTAATGTGCCGTATGTATATCGTTTACCGTAGGTTCAATTAGGGTAAGGGACAAAATGTGATTTTTCAGGAGAGGCCGACAAAGTTTTTTTCGGACTAAATTGATCATAACTTTTGTTGAAATTAACCTTTTTCGGATCTGACTTGAAATTTAAGTAAATTAGCTATTTAAGAAAATAGACGTCCCTTACTCCAATGCATACCTAATGAATGAATGAAAATGAAGTATGTACTTTTGACGTACGGAAATCTTAAATTCGAAAATCAAAACATGAAAATCTATTAGAACCGTGAGTGTATTTTTTGTGTGCCGCTTACATGCAATGTTTGTACATTGTAATAGCCAATTTCTATTAGTTGGAATAAAAAAATATAACATTTAATATGTTTATCGAACAGAACTCATCATCCGACATAAAATCAATATGCGCTCTCTTAAATTATTTCTTTCATTTTCTCTTGGGCTCTTTTTTACTTTGGAGTTTGATTCGCTCAGGACTGCTAACAGAATTCAAAGATCCTAGTAAATCTGCAGCCACTGTATAGTCACGAGAAGTGCCTGGTTGATTCCAGTCTTTGGTTACGTCATAAAAAGTGCCAGATCGGTTCCAGTCAGCAGTTACGTCCTAAGAAGTGCCAGGTTGATTCCAGGATTCGATTTTGTTGTGAGAACTATCATCTGACTTTACATTTACTGTACGAATATATCTTGATAAACAGCTATCGATAGGAATTATTAATGGGTAAGGACGTTAAAAAAGCGACTGAGAATTCGTAAATTTATTCAAAAACTGTGTAAAACTGAATCACTGAAGAAAACATAATTAAGGTAAAATACAATGTCCCATCACTTGCAATATCAGCATCATGAACGTAACGAAAATTACTTGGCAAAGAAGGCTATATTACAATTACATTACATTATAAGCTATATTACAAGTCCAGTATCGATATGAATATTTTCGCAAGAAGTTAAAACTGTGTACGGTTTTCAGTAATTTTAGCGCAAGCTTAGTCGAACCTTTGGATGTTTATATACTTTCTAATGATCTTATTCCGCAGAATTCATGGTATATACATATTTATGTCGGATTGCCAGGATTTATTCCGTTAGGCTCGTACATCATGTGAGCAGAAGATGGATTTCGTGTAGTGAAAATACACTGGGTGCGATACACTGTTTCTATTAAACTAACAAATTCCTTGACATTACAACTTAACACAATAACACGGGGCACAATGAATCGGGTACAGATCTAGGACGTCTCAACTCCGCTGCAATCAGACACTGAATTTCGACCTCACCACGCTCTTAAAACATCAGGGCTCTGTAGAAGCACGCTGTGGTGTGGGTAGACTTGTGTATAGGTCGCCTGATGTTCTCACTGGCGTACTTGCGATTCATTCCAAGTCCTTACTAATGACCGGATCCGACATGAATTTTTTTTTTGTATACCTTTTGGTACACCTTTATAATACTACGCCACATACACAGTATTTACGCTGACCCTTACGCTACAATGTAAATGTAAAACATCGTGAGGGAACCAGCATGTCTGAGACATATTTCTCGAAGGCAAGAAACGTCAAGTCAGAGGCCCATGGACGGCATAAAAACTCCGACACCAGGTTAGGTACTAACCACACGATAAAGAGAAGACAAATGAAAAAAATACTATTACAGAAAAGCAAACTGCAGCAGAACAAAAGTATAGTTAGTAAGTAACGCAATCATTTTAACCGGAAAACCAGCATCAATGTAGAATATTTTGCAGGCATCCAGCTTGTCGAATCTCGCTCTATGTAGACGTTTCACATTCTTGCAGAACCTCTTTTCCATATCTGTAACAAATGTAATTGTGCAATGTAGCAGTTTCGTTTAAAGCTTAAAGTATTAATAAAAACCTGCTTTATTTATAACCAGCTGTTGCCATCGACTTTCGCCCGCGTGAAATTATTATAAAAATATAACTTCCCTATTTGAATCTGATTTCGTTACAATTTCAAGGGTTTTAATTTATCTGCCAGTAAAAGTAAAGTCAAAATCGGTCCAGCCGTTTCGGAGATTGGCCAGAACAAACAGACAGACAGATAAAATTTAAAAAAAATGCCGTATATATTTTCATATGCATTCAGTAAAAAGCTGTTATTTTGATATCACAAACAGACACTTAAATATTATTTATTTGTATAGATGTATGGGGTTAGAAATACCTGTACAATTCGATTTTAAAAGCTGCGCGCATGAATCTATGACATTATCCACAGCTATGTAGAACTTCTCACAATATAGGTATAATGGTGATTTGCATTGCCAAAGATTTCACAATCCAAAAGCCAAACCACATCGCTAATAGCCATATTGGAATCTACAAAGAAGAATTAGTCTTTTAGTGCACTAATTTAATATTCCCTTTTATTGGAAGGGACACCGACGCGAAAACGGTTACCACGTATTCAGTACATCATTCTGAGCCCCCAGTACATCATTCTTTCTGTTACATCGATTATAAAAAAAAACAGCTGTTCCATACATCTTGACCGTGTAGGTATCGCACTTTTGTAGGAAACAGCTGTGTTTGTTTTATAACCGATGATGTACTGAATGCGCGGTAACCGTTTTCAAGTCGGTGTCCCTTTTTTTTTTTTTTTTGGAGGGTGGGAAATCATCAAATGACTCCTCCAGGGCCGCGGTATCTCTTTCGAACAGTCCCGCAGCCCTGGAAGTCGGTGTCCCGTCCACCCCGTATACACACTCTTTTGTTGGTAAGACTAAGGCCAACCCACGAATGAGGAGTGTACCGAATCACACATAACACATCACGCTTGTAATCCCCGAAGGGTTAGGGAGAGGTGTACCCATTTCGCCAGTTATGTTTAAGTCCCATGTAATAAGGGGCGAGTCTATTGCCATCAGCCGGGAACTAATCCAGACTATGTGGCTGCTACTAAGAAATTTCTAATGGAAAAATCCAATAATACTTTGTCTTTAGACAAACGCGTGGCAGTCAACCGGAACAGTATATATTTAATGCAAAACGTTCAGGATTATTTCTCGGTTCAATATGTCAGATAGGCAGTCGCTCCATAAGCCAGTAAGAGATAATACGATAGCATTACCTAGTACTAACTGGGTTGTGGAAGTCAGATAGGCAATCAGCCGGGAACTAATCCAGACTATGTGGCTGCTACTAAGAAACTAATGGAAAAATCCAATAATACTTTGTCCTTAGACAAACGCGTGGCAGTCCACTGGAACAGTATATATTTAATGCAAAACGTTCAGGATTATTTCTCGGTTCAATATGTCAGAGAGGCAGTCGCTCCATAAGCCAGTAAGAGATAATACGATAGCATTACCTTAGTACTAACTGGGTTGTGGAAGTCAGATAGGCAGTTACTCCATGTACAATATTGGTATTCAGCTGAATCCGGTTGGAGTGGAAGCCGACTCATGCAAAGTTGGGAAAGAGCTAGGTAGATGAAAGTGCTAAAGAGTTAAAATCTAAATCGAAAAAAAAGTAGTTGAAACAACTAAAATCCGGGTGTTTTTAGTTATTTCAGGTACTTTTTTAATTTTCACTTTTTAGTTTAGTAATGTGACAGATTTCGCCCACGATTTATGTTTATTATAATACTCGTATACGATTTTTTACCTTTTTTATACGAGAACCACTCTGTTAAAATTTAAGCACACGGAATGCTCGTAGACAATATCACAAATTAAAAATGTAAATAGTGCTGTGCCGTACAATGACACAAGCGGTAATAAACGGTTATTAGTAAATATTAAGATGTTTTCAATTCGATATTTCGGGAAAAAGAAATGGTTTTCAACAAATTTAATGGAAGAAGCATCGATTGAACATCTTTGTCAATGAAGTTTTTTAGTAAACCAGACTATGGTTTTCATGATTAGATCGATTTTTATTTTTACTGTCTTCATTTTATTTAGGTTTCATTAAAAATAATAGAGGAACAAAGATAACGAATAAACACTCAAGTGTATCTTATTAACTAGGTCTAGATCTGATTGAAAGATTAATACAATACAATGTCAAAAAACCAACACAATGTCAGTAACAATCTTAATTCATCTAATGTAATTAATGATGATACTATAGCTTCTGTTTTAAAATCCACACAATGTGATTCCATCCACCAAATTACTTTTCAAATGAGATAGAAGATATGTATAACTAGAATCTTAATTTTCCATCTAAACTGATAAATATTGCTGATTCTATGGGTACAATGATTGTTTTATCGCTGAAATCATTATCTACCAGGCAATCTATGGGTGGGCTAAATAAACTTAAAAATAAATAAGAAGTTACTGAGTTTTATTCCTGGTTTATTAAATTTGATACAAATCTAATCTAGGTACTACATTTTTTTAACAACAGGTACAAAATGATAATGTTAAAATACTGATATTAAACGTTAGAGAAAAGCAAACTGCAGTAGCACAACAGTGTAGTGAGTTAAAAGTGCGATCAAACGTAATGGATAACAAATATCTATGAAGAACAAGCCACAAGCACTCATCTTGTTGAATGACGCACGGTGCAGACGCAAGATATTTTTGCATAACTTCTTTTGATCATCTGCAATCAAATAAATAAACGTTACATTAGTTTTCCGTGTAAATTTTGTTCGGTTCTTTATATCTATACATATTGTAATATTAAAGTCCTGGGACATGATGGCCTCAGCACTGAACACAAATAAATAAAGACTAAAGCGAATCGGTTCTCATGGTATGGGCATAAAATGTATAGGAATGAGGAAAGTGTGGAAGAAAAGGAAGTCGAGTATGAATGTGAATGGCTGTAAGAGTAGCAGCATACCAATGATGATGACATGGCTGGAAAAGAGGTGACTGCAGAGACAACGAGAAATAGACGAGTATGTAAAAAGAAGATATACTGCGCCAAACCCAAATAATTCGGTATGAGGGCAATAGAATGATGATGATATATATATTTTATAATGTTATATATAATATTATTGATTTTAATTGAATTATGTATTTAAAAACCATAGTTGTGTGCGGTGAGTAGTTCGGTACTCATATGATTTCAAGAAGGCACTCAACGACAAATAAGTAGTGCATGATGTGCTTACCTGTAAGAGGTTGATACACCTGTCTGTGACTCTTTTGGATGTATCTCGTAGCTTTGAAACAGTGTATTCAATTGTTGGTGAGCCAAATAAATAAAATAAAATAAAATGATGTATTGAGGACAAAAACTCCATTATTATACAAAAACGATTCCAAAAGTTATTCACCTGTACTATCTGATGCTAGAACAAATTCACATGAATCTTGTGCACACTTGACAGCTTCATAGAATGCCTCGAGCTTTAAACTAAGTGAGATGTGTATGACGTAATATTTCAACACCCAGAAAATGAGTAAAATCATCAGTGACGGGTCTTGCTAAAAATAATAAACAAGGATGCAAATTAAAGTATTTATCAAACCATGGAAATATTGTCTCAAAATCAATTAACTTACTTTAGCCGTAAATTCAATTTTGCTGAATTCAATTATAATTTGAACATGTACCAAACTTATACAGAAAGATTCTATTGTGTTATACAGTATCTGTAAACGATGAAAACATATGTAAAAAATGCCGACACCTATAACTATGTTTGAGGAAGGGAACAGTCAAGACCATAAAAAAGAACTAAGCAAAAGCAAATTTATCGAGGACTAACGATTCCATCTTTAAAATCAGACGCAGTTAATTAAAAGAGGTTCGAAAATACATGTTTTAAACTGCAAAAGATTAAAATGAATTCAGTAATAGAAAATCACTATTAAATTATTTCTCAGTGTTCATGACGGCTAGGTTGTAACTGTAAAAAAGGCATGATTAATGGAAACCACCAAGTCTTAGAATATCTACGTTACAACATAAAGGTCTCCCAATAAGAATAGCAAACGAAGAATTGGTAATACAATGACGGTGCGTATGATGTATTCCTCATATTTTTTTTGTATTACTACTTAGTTAGTATTCAAAATCATAAAATTTGCAATTTTACTTACTGGTAGCTGAAAAAGTTTCACAAAAATCTTGTAACACTTCATCATTTGATCATGAGCTTGAAACATTTTTACTGTATGTAGTTTACTGCTACCATTCTTCTGTATCAGTAATAACTGAATGCTCCACAGCTTAACTTTATCAGTCAGTGAATTAATTAAACTTATTGCGTAAATTAGGTTTGAATCTAAAGTAACCATAATAAATTTGTAAAACATGACATTCCACGGAGGATTGAGAAAATAAATGTTATCATGGACCGCAATAAAGATATAATATAGAAATATCAAAACAACGCTTATCCAATTTTTTATGATAAAACTTTTGAGACCAGCGACATTCCACAGAAACCTGTGCACTTCTTGAAAGTACAAAACAAATAAAACACTTTTTTTAGAATGAACGAAGTTAGTTGTCACGTTCAAGATGAATCCCAAACACTTATAATTAAATTCAAAAATCGACGCAAACATTAAGAAGTTTACTGTACTGTATCGTCTGAAATTGTCATCTAGTAATATTTCCATGATGCGATAGACATACGTAGTTAGAAATATTACCGCACCACAAAATAATAAGAAGTTATTAAAATAATTATTTGGATTTATGAAATTGTGTTTGATGTAATGTTTGGGATTGAGTAGTACAATTTGCATCAAATTCAGTGGCCGAAAAAAACGTTGAACTTCTTTATCGACCCGGTTATTTAATAATTCAGTTTTAACTCTTATTCTAGTTTCATCATCGAGATTCCTGTTGATATTTTCCATTTCGTTTGAAATGGTATTTTTATCTTCTTTGATCTCAAAAAAATTATAAAATTTAGTCGACTCAACACCTTGCACGAATATGAAGTCTGAAATTAAATGTTTATTTAAATGTTCATTACGATATAACTTTCAATAAGAAATTGAAGAAAGTTTCTAATTATATTTAAGTGCCATACTAAGTTACCCAAGTTGGTACAAAAATAGCCAATAATGTGTACCTAAACGTTTGCTCATTGCTCAAAAGCTATCGATTCAATTATTACAAATGAGGTGACGATTGTTTTATTTTAGTATAGGTAATAGTGTCACAGGAGAACCGATGGACGTCAGTATAGAATGGATGAATAAGTATATAGTTATATACCCGAGATTATATGAGACCCGAGCAGGCAGAATAAATAATAGAATAGGTACATTCAATTCCCATGGCGATCTCGGCCCTGCCACCCCAGATAGGAGCGAAGTATAAGGTCATCTAAATTTTATATATTATTCGTGGCTAAATAAGAATAGCCGCTCGGGTCGATCTTTAGGTAAAGCCGTGCTTACCTAGGTTGATCCGTGGATGGGTGACCACTCATTACATACCGAGTTTCCTCCGTGCCTCGGAAATTACGTTAAGCCGTTAGTCCCGGCTGTCATTATTGGTAGTCAGTGACCCGAAAGTCTGACAACCAGACTTACCAAGGGGTATCGTATTACCTAGCGCTAACTGGGTTGTGGAGGTCAGATAGGCAGTCGTCTGTTCTACGTTCTGTCCTACCCCTAGAGTGTAATTTAAGCCCGCGTAGACGCAGAATCGGCGAGGCGGCCCGCGAGCTGAGGAGCAGGTGGTTTTTTTTTGGCAAGCAAGCCGAATCTTGCTGCATATTGCATGCTCGCTTGCATACTTGCTTGCACGCACTGCGTGTTTGCTATCATGCTGCATGCTTGCTTGCATGCTGCATGCTTGCTTGCATGCTGCTTGCCTTCTTGCATGCTACATGCTTGTTTGCATTCGCAATATTGTACAAAAATGTGTATTAGTGTCTAACATTTTAGGAGTTAATTGTTATGCTTATTTGTTATACTTATAAAAATATGTTATAATATCATTTTGCGTAAATAAATTTATGCTTTAGCATGTTATGCTTAATCACTACTATGATTAGAGAAATTATTATGCTTAAAAAATTATGCGTAAGTTGTTATGCGTAAATAATGTTATGCGAAAATAAAATTAGGATAAATAAAACTATGCCAAACTATATTAGGTCTAAAAATTTTATGCAAATAGATAGGATGCCTTTCTACAGGATGACTTTCAAAGTAGTAATGTATTTTTCTTTTCAGAATCGTCATTACATTTAAAGCGCCTTTACACAAATGAATACAAACTTGCTCCACGTAATGGAACTAATTGAATTACTGTTTATTTCTAAATTAATATGAATAAATCCAAAGACCGTGGCCTATGCCTCTGTGTGTTCCTCATCTAGGTGTAGCCGCCTTTGCTGATTGTAGGTCCGACGCACTTTGGCTGTCTTTGGTTTCTACGGCCAAACCTTGGTCACCATTTGCTTAAACTTTACTTCAGCAGCCATATCTGCGTCTACCCAGGCGTTCTGCTTTATGTTTTTTTGAGACGTTTTCTTATCTTTATTTCTACGTCTACATGTTTTCTCCAAATCATAATTTCAGTCTTACATTACGTAACTATTTAATAAACTGTTTATGCAACATCATTTATATAAGTGGAATAATATACGTAGTTACAGAAACGCAAACTGCAGCAGTACAAACGTATAGTTAGCAAGTAAAGCTATCATTTGCAGCGGTAAAGTAGCATGAACGTAGAATAACCGACAGGCTTTCAGTTTGTCGAATCTCGCTCGATGTAGACGTTTAACATTAATGCATAATCTCTTCTTGACATCTGTAACGATTGCAAAGAATGAGACCAATTTATAAAACAAAAACAAACAAACATTACACATTATTAAATATTTATATTTCAACTAAGCCAGTATACACTATGTGGTCTCTCATTAGAGTTTCTGGTTAAGGAGAAACAGCATCGCACATATTTTTGTCACCTTTTACAGTCCCACTGCTGAGCAAAGGTCGTCCTACAGCCTTTCAGTCGTCCAATTCATCATGCCAGCTTTTTCTAGGCTTCTCTCGGTGGTAACTCCTTCTTCCGACACTAGTACCTACTGTATTACGAGACTGGCCCTTCAAAACGTGGCCATTCCAAATATACTCGCCTCTATTCCTTCTCAGTCTACCATACTTATTGCCGACATGGCCATTTTCCTGTTTAGGAGTGTATCGTAGTATTGCGCATCAGGCGCTCTGACGAATACAATAAATAGTATTTGAAAAACTGATACCTGTACAATTTGAATTCAAAATAATTGCGCATGAATCATGAATATTATTCATAGCTATGTAGAACTTCTCACAGTTTATGCTGAATGAAATTAGCAGTAATAAAGATTTTAATGTCCAAAAGCATATCCAGAATATTTTTAAAAAGACCAAATCCTGCAAAAAATAACAATCATGAGCCTATCCAGCAATAACTTGTAAGCACGGTGGTGTATAACTTGATATATGTACACTTCGAGTATAATAAAAATCTTTCCTGTAAGTGACACAGCGGGATGAAGCGGAAAGAAGTCCTGTATCAAGAGAGCTTCGGGAGCTTTTCAACTCGGCCCTGTTCTCTGGGGCAACTCCAGAAGCGTGGAGAATGAGCATGGTCGTTCGTTTATTTAAAAAGGGGAACAAAACTCTAACAAAGAATTACACAACCATTTCGCTCCTTAGCGTATTTAAGCTTTTTTCAAGAGTTGTCACGAATCGTCTAGCGCGAGATTCAACGATTTTCAGCCACCGCTGCATCGGAGCAAGCCGGGTTTCGAGGAGGATACAGCACCATAGACCCATCCACACAATGCGGTAGATTATACAGAAGTACAAAGACTATAATCGGCCTCTGTGTCTTGCTTTTGTGGACTATGAGAAGGCTTTTCATTCTATCGAGACCTGGTCAATTCTGGAGTCTCTGCAGCGATGCCAAGTGGACTGGTAATATATCCAAGTGCTGAGAAGTCTTCATGCAAACGCCACAATGACCGTACAAACTCAGCACCAGCAAACAGAGCATATCCCATTGCGCCGGGGGTGAGGCAAAGGGACGTAATTTACCCGAAATTGTTCACTAACGCCCAGTGCGTTGAGTTGAGTGCGTTGTTGAGGATAAGTTTAAGAGGCTGAACTGGAAAGGACGTGGGATTAACATCAGCAGCGAGTACTTCTCACACTTGAGATTTGCAGTATAACGTTCGCAACGTTATACTGGCTGAATCACTGCACGACTTGGCGCAGATACTGGATGGCCTAGTTGCATCTTCAGTACGCATTGATCTCAGGGTGAACTTGGACAAAACCCAGGTTATGTTCAACGAACACGTCATGGGGTCGTCCTCTCGAGGTTGTTCTAGAATATATTTAACTCTGGAAAACTCTACAGTTTGGTAAGAACAACTTTGAGAAGGAGGCTAACAGAAGAATCCAACTGAGCTGGGCAGTATTTGGGAAGCTTCTCTGGGTCTTCTCGTCACATATTGTACAGAGCCTAAAGCTGAAGGTCTTCAATCGTGCGGCCTACCTGTTATGATTGAAAAGTGGACACACACATTTCGAATTCAAATTTATGGGCCAATTCGAATCACAATTAAATCGCAATTCGAATTTATGGACCAACCGTACCTTGCGGTAAGGTTGGTCCATAAATTCGAATTCTTTCAGCGAGCTATGGAGCGGGCTCTGCTTGGAGTCTCTTTGAGGGATCGCATCCGGAACGAGGTGATCCGACAGAGAATCAGGCTTGTCGACATAGCTCATAGAATAAGTCAGCTGAAGTCAAAGGCAATGGGCCGGCCACCGTAGCCGTAGAACCGATAACCGTTGGGGTAGACGTGTTCTTGAGTGGAGACCGCAAATCGGCAAGAGACTGAAAAAGAGTTGCCGAGAATCGGGTTAAGTGGCGTGCGATTGAAGAGGCCTTTTGACCAGCAGTAGACTGTTGTAGGCTGACGACGTGACACAACAAATAAACAATACAACACAGCTCCAATGCAAAAAAAAAAAACAAAAAACTGTAAATGAATTAAATACTTACACAGGAACGGCCATCAGTCATATTTAATTTTATTTCATCGACAAGTAACTGAACGTTAACGATATAGTTATAAAAGAAATGTATAGTTTGAAAAATGGCCTGAAATCAAAAATGATTATTTTTATACCTTCAACTAATGCAGCTGGTGTATTTTTCACTTACGAGTTGCTGAAAAGAAACCTTGCAGATATCATAGCAGTCCAATATAAGAATGCATAAAAGCATACGGCTTACCATTTGTTGAAAACAATTCTTGTAGATTTTATAGCAGTCTAATATATTAACATAAGCCTGAAACATCCTTTTACAATGATTCTCTCTTTCCCTATCCTCCATGCTTTGATACTGAAGAGCTTGAAAATTCCAAAGATCAACTTTGTCTTTCAACAGATGAATAAGTCTAATAGCATAAATGAAATCTACATCACAGCCTAACAAAGCTAAATAAATACACATTACGGATGCGGGTAGGTTAAACAACGCAACGAGAGAAATGGTTGAAGCGAGATACACTGCTAGAAACATGACGACGGTAAACCAGTTACCGACGATAAAGAGTTTGAATTTTTTTTCATTTTTTAGAAATCTGTGGATGTTTTGAAATTTTAATGTAAATAAAACGTTGTCTTTCGTTTGAAAAATACTGAGAATATAGTTATTAATATACCACAAAGCAAACAAACAAAACTTGATTATCTTAGTGGCTGACGTGGTATGTCTGTGGTAAACATTACAAATAAATATTGTCAAAAATAATATTGTGCCACACAATGACACAAACTGTGAAAAACGGTTATTTGGAGTGATCATATTATTTTTAATGCGATATTTAGGACAGAACGAAATAATTTGCATCAAATTCAAAGGAAAGAGCATTGATTGCACATCTTTGTCAACGAGGTTATTTGAAATCATGTTCGCACGATTATTTTCATAGTAAGAACGTGTTTTTCTTTTCAGTATCGTCATTTTATTCAAGATTCTGGTACACGAATGAAAAACCAAAGTACCTACCCTAAGTCACACAGAATTGTATTAATTCAGTTCGGTATTGATCTAATCAAAAGATATCCCTGATTGATTATACTATGACAGTTACAAATCTGCTTCACCTAATAAAACTAATTGAATTACTGTTTATTTTTGAAGAATAGTGACACAAATTACTGTAAAATTTACTTCAATCAAAACTAATCAATCTCCGGCAGAGTTTTAGTTACTTGACTTATCTTAATATACGTTTTTAAACTGACAAGGCCACTAAAATTATCATTAATACTAAAAACGGGACATAAACAAACAGTAGTGGTAGAAGCGAGGATAGCTCACTCACACACACTCTATGACACATAAAGAGTCTTCTTAGTGATCATGTCTTATTGGTTGAAAAGGCAGGTTATGAGATACTAGGGGACCGTTTTAGAACGACGTATATGTTTTAGTTTATCAATAGCAAGTATTTATATAATGCCTGGAAAATTCTCTGATAGAATGATCCGTGTCCAAAGATGGAACATATCTTAGATTATAATATCATGATCAATTATCTATAGGCACTTGTTTCCTACCATGACAGGAGAGCAATAGGGTCATCCAGTAACGTGAATCAAGTTAAACACACTTTAATCAATAATATTCACCAAGAAGCACATAAAATGATTACAGAAACGCAAACTGCAGCAGTATGAAAGTATAGTTAGCAAGCATTGCTATCACTCTGAATGGTAAATTGGCATCAACGTTGAATAGTCGACAGGCATTCATCTTGTTGAATCTCGCTCGATGTAGACGTTTAACATTCTTGCATAACCTCTTCTCTGTATCTGTAATATTTTCTTAGATCAGTTTTTCATAGATCTTAATTAGAAAATTATGTGCTTTCTCCATATTATGTGATTTAGGAATACCTGTACAACTTGAACTTAATACCCGTGCGCAAGAATCATGAACAGTGTCCATAGCTATGTAGAACTTCTCACAGTTTAGATTAAATGCGATGTGTAATGTCACACATTTCGACACCCCAAAGGCGAACCACAGTCCAGTTTGCAATACCAAGTCCTGCCAGAAAAAAGATATCCAAGCATTTTCAGTGTTAGAGAAAAATAATGCATTGCAACTGAACAGCTGTTTTAGTTGATGCCTAAATTCGTACTAGAATACACGAAATCGATTTCTCTGTCCATATTTAACGCTTTTACGCCTCAATCAAAAGTAAATATATTTGTTATAATTAAAGCCATGCATCAATCACCCAGTACATGGTCATACCTTTAACACATTTAAATATCCGGAACAGTAGGCTTGCTACCGCGCCATCTCCGCAACAATATTTCAGCAGAAACTCATTATACCTTGCAAATTTCTTAACTTTCATATCTCTCAGCGCTCTTACAATCTCATCCATTCCTATTCCATTCCCTTCATTATCCGAGTTTGGGTCATCAAAACCGGATTCTGTCCCGGTACCCACTCCCTGTGCATTATACACTAACTCTCACATTCTTCACTTAATAAGGGTAAAAATCCATCTTCTGCTCGTGTAGTATTCACACTTGATGTTAATCAGTAAATACAATTGGGTAAAATACTTACATAATAGTTGTCACGAGCTTCAGAAAGCTTCAAAACATCAATAAGTATTTGACAGCCTATGAGATGATGATACATGAACTGGATGGTTTGAAAAACAATCTGAATAATAATAAACGTTTAGTTTGAGTACCATTCTCATCAACGCAGCCAAATTAAAGTATCTTAACTTACCATATGTTGAAAAGAAACCCTGTAGACGTCATAGCATTCTAATATATTAACGAAAGTCTGAAACATTCTTTTACTATGATCTTCTCTGTCCATATCCTCTATAGTTTGAAATAGAAGTACTTGAACATTCCATCGGTCAACTTCATTTTTTAACAACTGAATCAGTATGGTAGCGTAAACCACGTTTGTGTCTAAAGTAACTATTATAAAGTTTTTAAATATTACTCGATATTGTTTTGTTACCAAGCCAAAACTAATAATAGAAATAGTAGTAACTGTTATAAAGAAGATGACAGCTAACCAGCTACCGATGATGAAGTGTTTGAAACCAGTCGTATTAAGATATCTGTGAACGTCTTGAAATTTTAAAACGAAAGAAACATTATTATTTGTTTGGGTCACACTAAGTACAAAATTTAGTACGAATCCAGTACTAAAAAAAATAAAATTAATGTAGCAGGCAATATGCGCCGAAGAAAAAAAAAACCAGAAATACGGGTCAATAGATTCGAAGTAAAAGTTATAAATTAGTACAGATATAAATAATATCATTCCACACAATGATATAAAATTCGATAGACGACTGTTTGGTATAATAAAATTATCCTTGATGCGATATTTAGGACAAAACTTAACAGTTTGCATTAAATTCAAAGGTTGAAGCATCGACTGCAAATCTTTGTCTACGAAGTTATTCAATAAAATTTTATTCCGATGACTTTTATGATTGAAATCTACTTTTCTTTTTATTGACGTCATTCTGAATAGAATTTCTTAATACAAATGATGTAGCAATGAGTTAATTTATTGTGAGTCTATTATTCAAGGAAAGATCTGATAAAAAGATTGAACATAATTAAATATAATAAAAAGTAAAAACTTTTATACACCTTATAACCGCTTGCTTGCATATTGGTCGGTAAAAAATTCCAGAATAAATAAAAAGATTGTTGGTGTATATCATAAACAGAGTAAGGCTAAAGTTCTAACCTGTGGGACTCCTATTTAATGATACACTTTTTTGTTTTGAAAATTCAGGAACGATACTAAGCTTACTCTTTGAGATATTCAGTAGAATATTTTGGCACTGGTTTGGGGGGAAACTCCGCTGTCGCGGCAAATTGTCGCGCAGCGGACAGACCTCCGGCGCGATCTCATGGCGACATGGAGAGAGCGACTGTCGCAACCCCGTGCCGAGCACGCCATGATAGCGGCGGTAAGTCCCCTCTTTGAGGAGTGGTTAGAGAGGCGCCACGGCGCCCTCACCTTCCGCCTGACGCAGGTCCTCACCGGACACGGTTGTTTTGGGAGGTACCTGGCGGGAGGAAACGCCCGGGTGTTACCATTGTGAGGATCGCCCGGAGGATACGGTTGACCACACTGTGGAGGTCTGATCCGCTTGGGCGGAGCACCGCCGTGTCCTCGTGGCGGCGATTGACGGCGGCGACCTCTCGCGCCCGGCCCTGGTTCAAGCCATGGTTCTGGGCGAGAGGGAATGGGAAGCCGTCACCTCCTTCTGCGAAGCAGTCATGCTAGCGAAGGAGATGGCGGAACGTGATAGGGAGAGAACCTCACGTCCCAGCCACCGCGGGACAAGAACCGGGCGTCGGGGGCCACGTGGTGGCTCTCGGCCTGTGGACGGTGAGTAATGGGCTAGCTCGCCGTCCGTCCGTCTTATGACGACAGGCCGTGTCAACGGCGTGTTCGTGTTCCACGCGCGCCTCATAGGGATGTCAGCAAACATGAGGGGCCCGCAAGGGCCGATGCCTGCCAGGGCTGCGGGACTGTTCGAAAGAGATACCGCGGCCCTGGAACATAAAGGGCAAAAGAAAGAAAATGGATGGTTTTTAGTCAGTAAAAGTCTGACACTCCCTTCCGCTCCGCACAGAGCGGGAGAAGTCATTTGATGATTTCCCATCCGAAAAAAAAAAAAAAAGGCATGCTGATTGTCCTGCCAGGGCTGCGGGACTGTTCGAAAGAGATACCGTGGCCTTGGAACACAAAGGGCAAAAGAAGGAACATAGATGGGTTTTAGTTAGTAAAAGTCTGACACTCCCTTCCGCTCCGCCCAGAGCGGGAGGAGTCATTTAATGATTTCCCAACCCAGAAAAAAAAGGCATGCTGATTGCAAATAATAATAATTACATATCGATTGCCGATTTTATCTCGCCTCCATATTACGTGACTTAAACATAATCGGCGAAATGTGATTTTGGCAGAGTACATCCCTGCCTAACCCTTCGGAGACTAAAAGTGTTATGTTATGTGTTCGTCACTAATTCACTTAGTTTTATCAGGAGTTGCTCCTGTCATAGGATTATTAATAACGTTTATCTAACAATCATATCTGTACCGACCCTAGTTAAATACGATTCACATAATTTTACAATTATTAACTCTTTGCTTTTTCATTCGTGTAGAATACGACGAAGAATATGACGACCTTAAACAGAAAAATACGTTCCTATGATGAAAGTCATCGCGCGGAAGTGTTTTTGAATAACCTCCTTGATAAAGATATCCAATCTATGCTCCTTCCTTTGAATTTGATGCAAATTATTTCATTCTGTCCAAAATATCGCATTAAAAATGACACAATTACTCCAAATAATGGTTTATCGAAGTTTGTTTCATTATGTGGCACGTTTATATTTTTATTTATTTGTTGTACTAACTACACATATTCAATATATTCGCCTAACAATATTAGTGGTGTGAAGCCAGCTATTCAAATTATCAAGTTTTGTTTCTTTGCTTTATTGTTTATTAACAAGTGTGTTCTCAGTGTTTTTAAAACGAAGGATGACGTCCTGTTTACTTTAAAATTGCAAAACATCCACAGATTTCTAAATAGTGAAAAATCATTCAAACTCTTTATCGTCGGTAACTGGGTTACCTTCGTCATGTTTCTAGTGTACGCCACTTTTGTCATTTATCTTACTGCGCTGCTAAATGTACCCGTTTGGAATATGTGGGGTTATATAGCTTTCGTGACCATTGATATAGACTTGATTTATGCTATCAGACTCATCCATCTGTTGAAAGATAAAGTTGATCTTTGGAATAGTAAAGCTCTTGAATATCAAAACATGAAGTATATGGACAGAGAAGATCATTGTAAAAGAATGTTTCAGGCTTATGTTAATATATTAGACTGCTATGAAATCTACAAGATTTCTTTTCAACAAATGGTAAGCCGTATGCTTTTATGCATTCTTATTTTTTATCGTATCGATGACAATCTAAATTGTAGCGAGATTCTACGAGGTTTGTCTCTTCAGTAGCGTCCATCAGTTCCTATACTAAATAAACAACAGGACACGTAGGACACGATATTAAGTGCCCAACTGTTGTGCAGAATCATCAATAAATCTCCACCTGAGTAGGTTTTCTATGCTTCAGCCGAAACCTGAACGTGGGATCAGGGTCTATTTAATCGGCGGCGACCTCTCGCGTCCGAGGGAATGGGAGGCCGGCACCTCCTTCTGCGAAGCAGTCATGCTAGCGTAGGAGGTGGCGGAACGTGAGAGGGAGAGAACCTCACGTCCCAGCCACCGCGGGAGAAGCACCGGGCGTCGGGGGCCACGTGGTGGCTCTCGGCCACCGTAGGCGCGGGCCTGTGGACGGTGAGTAGTGGGCTAGCTCGCCGTCCGTCCGTCTTATGACGACAGGCCGTGTCGACGGCGCGTTCGTGTTCCATGCGCTCCTCAAAGAGATGTCAGCAAACAGGAGGAGCCCGCAAAGGCCGATACCTGCCAGGGCTGCGGGACTGTTTGAAAGAGATACCGCGGCCCTGGAATACAAAGTTCAAAGGAAGGGACATGGATGGTTTTTAGTCACTAAAAGTCTGACACTCCCTTCCGCTCCGGCCAGAGCGGGAGGAGTCATTTGATGATATCCCATCCCAAAAAAAAGGGTCTATTTAAAGGTTTTCAGGTCAGCCACGGCAGCTCATTTCCAAGTGGGAGACTTTCAGCATGTGGAACTAATGGGTTTGGTAGGGATGCACTGCCCCACCACAGTTTTGGTCGTATCGCTTGCCAGTGAGTGGGTTGACACAGTGGCAAACGGCTGAAAAGCTGTTTTAGACTTTTCAGCTTTTGCGGTGCCAGGGTATTTTGGTGCATAACGTTTTCGTGTGTCCGAGGCTCTTTCGCTAGAGCAGGCCACCGCGAACACTGTGCGTACTTCTGGTGGTGCTATGGGTGTCACATGATACAGCATCAGATTAGGGCAACCAGTGATGATCCGTTTCATTCAAAACTGTATCCACTACCTTTGCATGGCCTTATTAATTTATTGAAAAAAGTAACTTTTTTAATTTTTAGGTTGTTCTTCAAACTATACGGTGTTTCAATAATCACATAGGTCATCTTCATTTATTTATCGATGAAATGAAATTAATCACATCAAGTGGCCACTGCTGTGTAAGTACTATACTCATTGTCACTATACAGTTGTCTTAAAAGTTGATTTAGATTTATACGTTGTACCTTATCTTACAACAAAGTACTCCAATAAGATTTTATCCACGAGGACGACTGTCTGTTTTCTAACACGGCTGATTAAAGCGTAGACCACCCCGCCAGCTGGCGAGCGGGCGAACGACGCATCGTTGCACCTCTTTTCATACTTTGGTTCACACCACGAACTATCGAAAGAGCCGAACGAAGTATGAAATGGGCGTCATTTGCGTCGCTCAGCTGCGCGCCAGCTGGCATGGCAGTGTGGCCTGCGCTTAAAGCGTAATGATCACCTTTAGAGCGAAATATAGGACAAAAAAGTTAATTGAAAATTAAGAACACCATGACAAACATCAACATTTACGTTCCAGATTAGGCTGACTGGCTGTTTCCCTTACTGGAGGTCCACTAACACTAAAATTAACCTGATGCGTATGTACACGTACTTACGGGAATGGTTTTTTTGCAGGATTTCGTGTTTTTGAAAACATTTTGGTTCGGCTTTTGGACACTAAAATCTTTGGTATTGCTGATCGCATTCACCGTACACTGTGAGAAGTTTTACATGGCAATGAATAATATACAAGATATATGCGCAATGATTTTGAATTCGAATTGCACAGGTAATGGATTTTTGTTAAAATAAAGTACCATAATAGGAGGAAGTCTAAAAGTGGCACCGGTGACTGAAAAGTTGTGTGGTAATCGGCTGTCATGGTATGGGCAAGTCCCGCGGAGGAAAAAAGTAAAAAGAATGTATCGATGGCAGCAAAGTAGAAACGGACATCTACATTTTTGCGAAAATGCTTTTTTTACAAAAATGAGCTTATTTCAACCCTATCTACAAGTCTGTATTAAAATTATTTCAAATTTCATAATAATTAAGAAAATCTGCCACGTAAATAAGGACATCTACACTCGATTTTATGAAGACATCGCAGTAGAAACGGACATTTGAATATGTCCGCCTTTACTTCGGAGCTTTGACAGATGAATGAAACGTCAACAAAAACATCAGTCACTTGTCACATTCTGGCGTGTTCTTATATCAGTCTTATTTTAATTATATATCAGTCTGTTATTTACCTATTTGGCAATGGTGCTTTTGATAATAATAAAACATAATAATAAATAGCATTTTTATTTAAAAATATATATTTTACGTGGTTTGGTAACTAAATAAATTAATTTAACTGATAGATATCGATGGAGTTTAGTGGTAAATAACTCATTTATTGATAATAATAAAATGTTAAATATTAAAAAAAAGCAAATAAAGATATCTGTTTGCATGTTTGCAACGTATAATCGGATAACAGGCAGATCTCTTCTTCTACGTTCAAGTTTTTTCAGTGTAAAAAAAGACATCTACATTATTTCAGAAAAACAACGATATAGCGATAAAACTTGTTACACAATTCATAAAGAAGGTTATTTTAATGCACCATAGAAAATTTCATGATAATCGGTCAATAACTCTCAAAATGGCCACTATTTTTTACTAAATCAGCTGTCCTGTAAAATTGTGATTTTGTACATGTCCGTTTCTACTTTGCTGCCATCGGTATTGAGTACGAATGTGGATAGCTGTAAAAGTAGGGGGAAAAAGAAACGATAAACGGACTGTGAGTGAAGGATGATATGGATAGAAAGGGAGTGACTCAAGGGATGGTGACTAATAGAGAAGTACGGAAGAAGAAGACATAATATGCAGACACAAGGGGTGATGAAGAAGTGTGTTGATTAATCTTATCCTTTGCAATTACAGATGTCAAGAAGAGGTTGTGCAAGAATGTTAAACGTCTTAATCAAGCGAAATTTGATAAGCTGAATGCCTGTCGGATGTTCTATGTTGATTCGACTTTACCTTTGCAAATACTAGCTTTGTTTGCTAACTATACTTTTGTGCTTCTGCAGTTTGCGTTTCTGTAATTATTTTGTGTGCTACTTTGAGAATAAATGTGAAATCTAAATAAAGTGTTTAATTTTAAAATGCAAATTATAATTCATGTTTATTGGTTTCTGAGCTATTTCTAGTGGTTCAACCACAGCGCTAGTAGTGAACTTTCTTTCGGTTGAAATCATTACGATGTTAATTTGGTTTACATGAATAAAAATATTCATCTTTCTTACTAGGGTCAAATTTTTTTTACTCCTTTTCCAAATATTCGTAACATTAAAAAGGTGCCAAAATGGTGTCGTTACTTTATATGTAAAGTTCTACTAGATTATTTTAATTTTTATTGCCTCTGGACTGTCATAGAACTATTTAAAAAAAAGTAGATTTTTGACGGCACTTTACTTATACTTACCTCAAGTTTTTGATATCAGTCTGATTTCATGTGTAATAATTTTTAGTAATGATAAATATGAAATTGTTTGGTTGAGTTCAAGGACAAAAGAGTAAGGAGGAGAGGGGGCGGGGAATGTTGAGACAAGTGACGCCCGATTTATTGGTAAAACAATCAGTGTCGCGCGTTGCGTAATACAGTGCAGTTATTTTTTTTACGTCATTAGAAAAATGGCACGCACTCGAAATAGTTGTAAATGTTCCATTATTTGATGATTTATTTATGTGATTTAAAAGACAATCTATTGCCAACTTAATGAGCTGTGGTGAAGTATTATGAGTGAACTCGACACATATAAAATTTGAGAGGGAAACGAAAAAAGAGCCAACATCTATAAAGAAGTAGAGGCCGTTTTAGTTTCAAAACTGATACAAATATGGGTGAAATCTTCTAATCCCACAGTAGAACCAAAACGAATGAAGGTAATGTTACAAAGTTATCATTTAAAATGCAAAAACCTTCTTAATTCTCACCCAAATGTACGAACTCACCGGAGATTTCTCATAAAGATATAGGCATGCCTTTTAAGTTCTGTCGTTTCCATATTTCCTGACAATTTTGAATTTGGAACTGTTCTATATTCGAATGTGTTTAAATTTTGAATCTCAAAACAGTTGAAAGTATTAGGATTAGTGCTATTGTTTAGTCACAGCGTCGATTGGAATCAGTCAGGTTACGTACGAAAATGAATCTTTCTAGGGAAAGTATTAGGTCAGACGAAAATACTTGTACGGAATAGTTAAAGCAATTTCAACTGGCATATTTCCTAGCAATTTAGCTAACAAATCACTAGGCAAAATGCCACATGCCCGATGGCTAACACGTGCCACATTATTCTCCGTCTGTATTTTTTAGTAGAGAATGCTTCTGAAAATCTAATAACTCTTGCAACGTACCTATTTTGTCAAGGTTTACGCTCCGATATGGTTTTCTGTAAAACTCACTTTAGCTTTAAAGATCGATCGCGACACTTGTTTATACTCATCGAGTTAACCACATATTTACCAACAACTTAAGCCTTTATCGACCCAGTAATACAAAGAAAGATCAATTTCGCACATCCGGAAAACTTATTGCTTGCACTATTGATAGATCCCCAGCCGCACGTTCGTGAATTAGCCGAACGGAAAATTTTGACAGCTATGTCAGAAACATTTACGGTTTTTTACATTTACAACAACGGTAATTCTACGTTGATGTCACATTACCGTTGAAAATATTTGATTCGGTTGGTTCGCAAGGAACCCAAACATTTTAAACAAAAACAAAAAACGCAAACTACAGCATCACAAACGTATAAGTTTACTGCTGTAGTAAACTTATACGTTTGTGATGCTGTAGTTTGCGTTTTTGGGGTTCCATAGCCAAAGGGTAAAACGGGACCCTATTACTAAGATTTTGTTGTCTGTCTGTCCGTCTGCTACCAGGCTGTATCTCATGAACCGTGATAGTTAGACAGTTGAAATCACAGATAATGTATTTCTGTTGCAGCTATAACAACTGGCTGGATGGCTGGTCTGGCTGTTTGTGTATGTGAGTTTAAATGTTTTTAAAACGCACCCACGATACAAGAAAAATTGCTAGTGTGGGGCAATGTTTAAAAAAAGAAAAAATAATAATAACTCCCCTACTACGGTGGTATGGAACCCTTCATGCGCGAGTCCGAGTCACACTTGGCCGGTTTTATTTGCCGTTTAGAGTAGAAATTTCTTATGTACTGTCAGTTTATACGATATTTATAGATTACCGATCGATTTGGTTCCATGATAGCCGTCCCGTTTTACCCTGTGGGTACGGAACCCTAAAAAGCGAACGTGCTACTTTTGTAGGTATTCCAGCAGTTGACGCATCTTTCATCAGCTGAATACACATTATTTAAATGGAATGATTACCTATCTTACCCTCACAACTCCAGCCACTAAGTTAATTGTGTAGCATAAAAATAATAGTGGTTAGAAGTATTATTCTAATATGGTACGGACACTATTAGCATTTGGAATACTTTATGAGATATATAAACGACAATTCAAAACAGAAATATTTCGTACTAGCTTATACCCGCGGCTTCGCCCCTATGGAGTTCGGTAATTGTACCACCGGATCGTACTACCGGGATAAAAAATATCGTGTTAATTCAGATTGTAAACTATCAGTGTGCAAAACTTCATACAAAACATTTATAGTAGGCATTAGTTTTTGCGTGAAAGAGTAACTGTAGTGTATCTATTTAATAGATATGGTAACACTGTCTCACGGCCACAAGTAGTCGGGTAGCTGTCACGTAGGACAACTAGCAGTCACCACGAATGGCGGCAGTTGGTAGGTGAAGCGTACCCTGGACTGGTTGGTAATGGTTAGATGAGCCGGTGATATAAGTAGTAAATTGTGTTATCAACCTATTAGCTCTGTTACAAGTGAATTCTACAGTAACAAACATCCATACAGCTATATAATACGTCCAGGCATCCATACACCTCACAATCTTTAGTATTTATATTAGTAAGTAGGAAGCATGGTTAATAATACCATGATAAGTACATTCTTGTTCCGTTATTGGTTTTAGGCATTACTTTGATGAATTTAAGCGACTTAAATGGAGAGCCCATTTAAGTCGATTATATTCATTGATTAATGTAGATCTAATGACACCATTTTTAATATTTACGGCGTCACCACGGAGACCATGGCCCACCATTCAACTTGCGCCGCTTGCCCGGTCACTTGTATACGTGAGGACCTGTCTGTCTCGGCGAACGAGTAGTAGCGTTGCTGAGTGCTGGGTTAAACGAAAGATTAAGCTTCGTTACAAACAATAGTTACCACGAACAAAAAAGTAGAATAATACCATTATTACCATTATTTGCTTGAACTTATCTAATTTACCAAATAAAATAAATAAAAAAGCCTTTTTATTTTTTATGGATTTAAGTTGAGGTTTACATAGTTTTTTAGTATATATAATAATCAGTAATTATTCCCCAAGAACCCCTCTGCCGGTAAAGGCCTCCTCCAAAGTGAACCAGTCTTCTCTGGATTTAGCTACTTTCATCCAGTTTAGGCCCGCTGTGTGTTTTATTTCGTCCTCCCATCTATTGCGGGTTCACCCTTTTTTTTTCTTTTCTCTACTGGCCCCTTCCAGGCAGTCACACTTTTTGTCCACCTACGGTTTCGAAGACGTGCTACGTGCCCAGCCCACTTCCATTTTACTGCAAGTCCTTTTGCCAAGCCGTCTGTTGCTTTAGTGGTGTTTCGTTTTCGTTTTTGTATGTCGTAATTTATCAAAATGATACGAAAAAAAAACAAGGATATCGTGTCTTGTATCAATGTGGTTGACAAAGATATTCAGTCGATGCTTTTGCCTTTGAATTTGGTACAAAATATCATCTTCTGTCCTAGATTTTGCATCAAAGATGATTGTATTACTAAAAACAGCCCCTTTCAAAGTTTTCTTTCACTGCTTGGAACTATAATTTTATGGATAATTTTTTTTTATTACTTGTATAAGTTTCAGAGTTCTTCTGTAGGTAGGTTTAGTGAATCGTATATTACCGGCTTTTTTGACTGTTTTTTCAACTCTTTGAGGTTTACTATGAGTTTTGTTGTCAATTCCGTTCATACCAAAAATAATGTTAAGTTAATCCTAATATTTCAAAGAGTACATAAAATTCTCAATAACAAAACCAGTTTCAAGCACTTCATCATATGGAATTGGCTTCTCATCATCATTTTCATCGGTGTTTTTATGATTGTGTTTAGGTTAATTTTGAACATTAGTACCGATTGTTGTCAAGAGATGGCGTTGTTAGTTGAGCGGCGGTTTCTGAATCGCGGTGTTAAGATTTTCCGTCGTTCAACTAGGTCAACGATATTATATTTTTTTTGGGTGTGAGCAGCAAGCACTGTGATTAGTTATATTATACGCGCTTAATTGTACAGTCCAGTGTTTTATTATCCACCCTCTCCAAGTCGATCTTGTTCATGGTCCTTCGAGCCGGATGTGGTCGGGAGTGTTTTTGGTGGTTTCCAGTGGTGGTAGAAATTACCACCCTTCGCTTCGTTACTGGGCAGTGGATCGCTGTCCAGAGCATCCCTTCAGTGGGTACCAGGTGAGAGGTACCAGGAGCTGGAGGTGGAAGACTTGTTGGCGCAGGGAGCAGCCAGTGGAGCGTGGTGCAGCACTACTGGTGGCAGCAGCAGCCGGGAGGAACGAGGCAAGGGAGGAGCAGAAACTCAACAGTTCGTGGTCAAGCAGACAGGGGGCGCCACCTGTGTGGTGCAGTACATCGCGGCTTGACGTTGCCGTCGGTCTGTGTCAGTGAGTGTATCTGGTGAAAAAATCGTGAGTACTTTCAACCTTATTAAATCAGGAAGAATCCAAGAGAAAAAGTGCATTAGAAATTGAACTTTATTCTCATTAGAAAATTAACTTAGCTGTTGTGTGTGATTTCGGACTTGTGAAATTTTCAAGAAAAAGTGGTGGCACACGGGGAACCTATGCCCGTTTTGCCATAGAAAATAAACGTTAAAAAGACTTGTAAAATTTTCATTGGTTTTAAATTCTGAGTTGGAACAAGTGCAATAAGACTGTTTTTAGTGGACATTAAGTAGAATAATTATATTTTCCACTCTTTATTGTTTAAAGTTGTTTATTGTGCTGTAGTTAGAAATTTATTATTTTTGTTATTTTTAATTGTGTTTACGTATAATTCGTGTTATTTTTTGATTTTGTGTATACGTAAAATTCGTGTTTTCAAAATGGATTCATTTATCGATATCCAAGAAGATGTGAAAACAAAAATAGAAAAGTCTTGGATTAACTTAAAGAAATGCCCAAAAGATAGGCTTACAATATCGTATATTGAAACACGTTTAGAAAGTTTAGAACAACAATGACAACTTTTCTATAATACGCATGTTAGGATAATCAGCGAGGTTAAGAAATCGGAATTGCATAGCTCCAATTACCATAAAGATTGTTTTTATGACGAGGTTGAAGAATTATATATTCAATTAAAAAGCACTTTAAAAGAGCTAATAAGGAAAGATAAATTTGTATCTAGTGGAGAGAATAGTAGTAGCTCGGGACTTAGCGGTAACAAAGATTTTCATAACTTTCGGTTAC
Organism: Eurois occulta; assembly: GCA_950022335.1. Lineage (NCBI taxonomy): Eukaryota > Metazoa > Arthropoda > Insecta > Lepidoptera > Noctuidae > Eurois > Eurois occulta. Next base: position 3,076,792 of record OX465480.1, on the reverse strand, counting down.
CAGAAGTGAAAATACCAATGTTTTCTGGTAAATATCACGAATGGGTAACCTTTAGAGATTTGTTTATGGGTTTAATACACAAAAATAGTAGCCTAGATGATGCACAAAAATTGTATTATTTAAAAGGGTATTTAACCGGAGAAGCGGAACTGTTGTTAAAAAATGTAAAAGTTACATCGGAAAATTATAGTACAAGTTGGGAAAAATTAGAGTCCATGTACAATAATAAACGATTCTTAGCAAATGGTATTGTAAAATCTTTATTCAATCAAAGAACATTAACAGGAGAATCCGCATCAGAGATTAAAAAACTTTTAAGTACAACTACTGATTGTCTAGAGTCAATAAAAAATTTAGAGATCGATCTTGCATCATTTTTAATCGTTCATATTGTAACCGAAAAACTGGATAAGGCTACTAGAAGGGCTTGGGAATTAAAGGTAGCATCGGATCCAAGCGATGATCTTCCTACTTTTGATCAACTAAAAGATTTTTTGATTAATCGATTCAGGGGGTTAGAAAATTTAGATATTAAGGTAGATAGGGTCCAAAGGACAACACAGGCACTACACGTAATGAAAGATAGAAAGGGATCTTGTGCATTTTGTGCAGGTGAACATAAAATAAGTGCATGTAAAAAATTCATAAACGAAAGTATTGCTAATCGGAGAGACTTTGTTCTCAAGAAAAAATTATGTTTCGTTTGCTTGCTTGATAACCACTCTGTTAGATTTTGCAAGAACACTCTCAAGTGCCAGGTGTGCAAACGCCGCCACCATTCATTGCTACACCCACCGGGTGGTGTAGGGTCGGAAGTTGGTGAGGGTAGTAGTGCTGCTCGCGCGGAAACCTCATCGAATGGGGAGAATACAGCCGCTAATCAAGCGGAGGGGTCCAATACTCCGGTAGTCTCATGTCTTGCGAAAGGGAGTAGGGAAACGGTATTACTAACGACGGCGTTAGTTAAGGCGGAGTCGAAGAATGGGACTTGCCACGTGGTTAGGGCATTGCTGGATCAGGGATCACAGGGTTCCTTTGTTACGGAATCCCTGGTTCAGTATTTGGGATTAAAGAAAATACCTTCAAAAAATACGGTGCTCGGTGTGGGAGACAAAGGTACAACGTCGACGGCTATAGTGGTTATAAATCTTAGGTCAAGAGTAAATCCTTCTTTTAAAATAAAGGTGAATGCCTACGTTTTAAAGTCAGTAACGTCTCTTCTCCCATCCTCTAAAGTAGCTAGAGTAGAATGGGTAGAATTGAACGAGAATGATTTGGCTGATCCGGATTACTTCAGACCTAATAAAATCGATATTTTATTGGGCGCTGAAGTATACAGTCAGGTCATTCAGCACGGTGTTAAGAAGAATGCAAACGGGACTCTATTGGCGCAAGAAACCACTTTAGGATGGGTATTGTCGGGTGCGTTTGAAGTTGACCAAGGTATAAGTTCTCCCTCAAAAATAACTGTGATGCATACCAGCGTCCAAGATGATGAATTATTGAGAAAATTCTGGGAACTGGAAGAAACATCTGGAACAAAAAGGATGCTCACAGAAGAGGAAATTAAATGTGAAGAATTGTTTAAAACTACAACTACAAGAGATAAGAACGGCAGATATATAGTAAGATTGCCGTTACGGGATACAAACCTGGTTGGTAGTGGCGGTGAATCCAAAGGGATAGCTGAAAAAAGACTTAAAGGATTAGAAACAAGGTTAGCAAAAAATGATAAATTAAAGGCTGACTACGCTAAGGTGATACAGGAATATTTAAGTCTTAACCACATGGTAGAAATAAAAGAAAAGGAAAAAGATAATAAAAGGGGTGTTTACTTACCTCATCATGCTGTCGTCCGGGAGGATAAAGACACAACCAAAGTGCGTGTTGTGTTCGATGCGTCCTGCAAGCGCAGCAACGGGAGGTCACTTAATGATGACCTAATGGTGGGTCCGTCTTTGCAAGACGAACTCCGTCATATTATTATGCGTTGGAGGGCGCATAAGATTTGTGTAGTGGCTGATATTATAAAAATGTACCGGCAAGTTTTAGTGAACAGACAAGATACTCAAATGCAACGAATCCTTTGGCGGGACAGTCCTGAAAAGGAAATAAAGGAGTACGAATTGATAACCGTTACATTCGGGACAGCCTCGGCACCATACTTAGCTGTACGGGCTCTTCAACAGCTTGCAGTTGACGAATGCGGTGATAATGTAGATATAGCTAAAATAATCGTAAATGATTTTTATATGGACGATTTGATGTCAGGAGCTGAAACTAAAGAAGATGCGTTAAAAATATATATGGAAATAACAAAGGTGTTAGCTAAAGGCGGATTTCAACTACAAAAATGGAAAAGCAATAGCGAAGAATTAATAAAGAGCATTAAGGATGGGAATGATGAAGCATTACAGATAAAAATAGACGATGTTACAAAAATTTTAGGACTTACCTGGAATTCACGCGATGATTGTTTCCAATACTCTCTGGTACTTCAGCAGATAACTGGACCTGTAACAAAAAGAAAAATTATATCCGATATTGCAAGATTATTCGATCCATTGGGGTGGCTAGCACCAAGCATAATCATAGCAAAGGTGTTAATACAAAAGCTGTGGTTGGCAGGGTTAGAATGGGATCAAGAAGTTCCTAATAATTTAGTACATGAATGGGCAACTTACCGTCGCAACTTATCTTCTTTGGTGGAGGTTAGAATCCCACGATGGCTACATACTGCTACTAACGTAAAGAAGGAACTGCATGGCTTCTCGGATGCTTCCAAAATGGCGTACGCAGCTGTCATTTACCTCAGAGTTGTGGATCACGAAGGAAATATTCACATTTCTTTAGTAGCGTCAAAAACGAAGGTGGCACCCATTAGACAAGTGTCCATACCTAGACTAGAACTTTGTGGGAGTGTTCTTTTAGCCAAATTAATGGCTGAAGTAGGAGAAGTAATGGGTGTCCAGAAGCTTGATTGGCATGCATGGACAGATAGTGAGGTGGTACTAGCTTGGCTCAATAGCCATCCTAGTCGCTGGAAAACTTTTGTAGCCAATAGAGTTTCAGATATTTTAAACACCTTGGATACATACCACTGGTCTCACGTATCGTCTAAGCAAAATCCTGCAGATTGTGCTTCCCGCGGTGTGTGCCCAGCTGAATTGAAATCTACGGCTATATGGTGGAATGGTCCAGACCTGTTGCGACAGCAGGTAATTGACTATAAAAGGCCGAAGCATCTCGTAACACATTTGGAAGAGGTCAAGGCGCACACGACTGCGGTCGACACAATTAACATTTGGAATAAGTTTTCTAGGTTGTCGAAATTAATAAGAGTTGTCGCTTACTGTCGGCGGTTTTTGAATTTAAGAAAACAGGCAACAACACAACATTGTACGCGGGAATTAACGAAACAGGAGCTTGACGAGGCCACAGACACATGCATAAAGAAATGCCAAGAGGAGTTTTCAGAAGAATTGAAGGAATTAAAAAATAGTACGTTATTAAAGAAAAAGGGGAATCTAAAATCGTTAAATGCTTTTATTGACTCAAATGGAATTGTAAGAGTTGGAGGAAGACTTGAAATGTCTCAATTGGATTATAATCGCGTGCACCCAATCCTCTTGCCAAAGGAATCTTTTTTGAGCGAACTTGTGATCGCTGACGCTCATTCAAAAACCATGCATGGTGGCCCGCAGCTTATGGTCACATATATACGATCCAAATACTGGATCATAGGAGTTAAGTTGCTAGCCAAAAAATATGTAAGAAACTGCGTTAAATGCATAAGGTATTCAGCCAAAACTCGACCCCAACTTATGGGGCAACTACCATCGGCACGGGTGACGCCAAATAAACCCTTTTTGTGCACAGGAGTGGATTATGCAGGACCCTTAAACATACGGGTGTCAAAGGGTCGCGGGAACAAGTCATATAAGGGTTACATTGCACTCTTTATATGCATGTCCACTCGAGCTGTACACATAGAGGCAGTTAGTGAGTTGAGTACCAAAGGTTTCTTGGCTGCGTACAAAAGATTTGTGGCTAGGCGTGGTCGCTGCGCCGAGTTGTACAGCGACAACGGTACTAATTTTGTAGGGGCTGCACGGGAATTGCTTCATTTATATAATGAAGATAAATCGAATTTTAATACAGAATTAGCAGAGTATCTCGCTACAAGTGGCACGGAGTGGCACTTTATTCCTCCTCATGCGCCAAATTTTGGGGGACTTTGGGAGGCAGGGATAAAGTCTACCAAATACCATTTAAAGAGGGTCGTAGGAAACACTACTCTGACATATGAAGAGATGGCTACAGTCCTGGCTCAAATTGAAGCGTGCCTCAATTCGAGGCCGTTATCGTATGTGGAGGATCAGGACAAATTAACCATCCTAACTCCCGGGCATTTTCTGATAGGTGAGCCAGTAGTTTTATCTCCCGATTTAAATTATGAAAGGGCAAATGTTAGCACGTTAAAGCGATGGCAACTTCATCAGAGAATGATGCAGGATTTCTGGCGACGTTGGTCGCACGACTACCTTCACCAATTCTTGCAACGACATAAGTGGCAATATAAAACTCCGGAACCATCTGTCGGTGATGTAGTTTTGGTTAAAGAGGACGATATGCCTCCTGGCAAGTGGTTACTAGGCAGGATTGAACAAAAACATCCTGGGTCTGACGGTCTTACTCGTGTCGTAACTCTACGCACACAATCGTCTACGATAAAAAGACCGACGTCTAAATTATGTTTACTGCCTGTGTCCAACTGAACGTGATTTGTTAGATGTAAGTATAATGTTGAACTCATTGTGTTAACAGTTTGTCAAGTAGTTTTAATTTTAATAGTCATAAGGATTTAAATTGTAACCAAAACCTGTCAAGGATAAAAAACGAATGTAATTGCTTCTCACCAAGGGTAAGAGTTAAGTTCAGGGCATTCGAGATACTTTACCTTATCGAAAAATGGAGCCTTATTGAAAGACATTCTGCAATAATGTCCTTGGTGGGCGGTATGTTTAGGTTAATTTTGAACATTAGTACCGATTGTTGTCAAGAGATGGCGTTGTTAGTTGAGCGGCGGTTTCTGAATCGCGGTGTTAAGATTTTCCGTCGTTCAACTAGGTCAACGATATTATATTTTTTTTGGGTGTGAGCAGCAAGCACTGTGATTAGTTATATTATACGCGCTTAATTGTACAGTCCAGTGTTTTATTATCCACCCTCTCCAAGTCGATCTTGTTCAGATTGTTTTAACCTATCTGGCTTTGGAAATGTCTTTACCATTTCATTCTATTATAATTTTTAGTCTTCTTGTTGTTTTTTATTTCAATGTAATTTATACCATCCGACTTCTTAAACTGTTGGAAGATAAAGTAATTCTCTGGAATCTTCAAGCTGTAAGGTCTCAAGGAATTGATCATGTAAATGATGAAGTAAATAGCAAGAATATGTTCCAAGCTTACGTTGATATACTAGAGTGTTATAAGCTCTTCGAAATTTGTCATCAGCAGTTTGTACGTACATCAATAAACTTTGCGGTCAATATAAAATAAAGTTGAAAACTAAGACCCAACTACGACAGAATCATAATTACATCGATATGCTGTTATGAAACTTTAAGTTAATGTTTTACCGTAGTGGTTTTAGAGTTTACAACTTTATTTTTAATTTCTTTGTAATTGGGTTTATTTGTAATATTGTACTATATTTGAACTCTTCTCTTTCTTTTTTTGACGTCTTATTCAACAGGATAGCACAGATTTTTTTTTTGATAGGGCGCCTCGTAGTTCAACCTCTGAGGCTGGCTACTGCTTTACCGGACCATCCTGTGGATGCCTTGAGTGTAAGGCCTCCAGCCAGGGGCCCAAAGCAAAACGGGCCGGGGCTGCCTTCAAGCGGCTCTTGCCCAACCTGAGGGGTCCAAACACCTCCTGCCGGAGGCTCTACGCGGGGATCGTGAGGTCCATGGCCCTTTACGGGGCCCCGGTGTGGGCGCGTTCGTTGAGGCTGCGAGCCGCGCACTACCTGAACGCGCCCCAAAAGGTGGTAGCCAAAAGGCTAGTCCGTGGGTATCGCACGATCTCCGGCGAGGCGGCGAGTCTCTTTGCCGGATTGCCGCCATGGGATCTGGAGGCCATAGTCCACGCGCGCCTGCACGAGTGGCACGCGGAGGCGTTTGAGTTTCCCCCCGACGTAGTGTCGGGGGGAAACTCAACTCAAATTGCCGCTCAGCGGACAGACCTCCGGAGCGATCTCATGGCGACATGGAGAGAGCGACTGCCGCAACCCCGTGCAGGGCCCAGCAGGGATAAGTCCTCTTTGAGGAGTGGCTAGAGAGGCACCACGGCGCCCTCACCTTCTGCCTGACACGGTTGTTTCGGGAGGTACCTGCACGGTGGAGCACACCGTGGAGGTCTGCTCCGCTTGGGCGGAGCACCGCCGTGTCCTCGTAGCGGCGATTGGCGGCGGCGACCTCTCGCGTCCGGCCCTGGTTCAAGCCACGGTCCGGGGCGAGAGGGAATGGGAAGCCGTCATGCTAGCGAAGGAGGTGGCGGAACGTGAGAGGGAGAGAACCTCACGTCCCAGCCGCCGCGGGAGAAGCACCGGGCGTCGGGGGCCAAGTGGTGACTCTCGGCCACCGTAGACGCGGGCCTGTGGACGGTGAGTAATGGGCTAGCTCACCGTCCGTCCGTCTTATGACGACAGGCCGTGTCGACGGCGCGGTCGTGTTGCACGCGCGCTTCAAAGAGATGTCAGCATGAGGGGCCCGCAAGAGCCGATGCCTGCCAGGGCTGCGGGACTGTTCGAAAGAGATACCGCGGTCCTGGAACATAAAGGGCAAAAGAAGGAACATGGATGGTTTTTAGTCTGTAAAAGTCTGACACTCCCTTCCGCTGCGCCCAGAGCGGGAGGAGTCATTTGATGATTTCCCAGCTGAAAAAAAGGGGCCCAAAGCTAAAACTGAGACCTTTTATAGTTAGATCTGTCATAATAACTTGGTTTGCATATAATGTAGTCTTTGTCACCCGGGCCATAATAACAAATCGATTGACACCTCACTCGAGAGATGGACAATGATCGCCACTCACTGGATTGTTTATAATACCTTCTTTTTCTTTTTTCAGATATGTTATTACGTTATAGAATCATTCGCACATGGTTTACCTTACTTTCGAACATCAATTGAACTAATAAAAGAAAATTTTGTAAGTATGTCAAGAATTTGTATGTAGTTTGTTTCTTATAAATGTTAATAAAATTCAAAATCTACTCTAGATTTCATAGTATTCAGTTTTTATGCCATGTCTTTATTAACCATGAGTTTTTTTGTATGCTACCAAAACTATCGTTATGTACAAGCGTTGATCTAAAAACGTAAGGAACTGTCATATATAAAATTGTTCCATTTCTATGCTATATTTTACCTTTTTATTTTAGGTTAAAACGTCTAGGCTGTGGCTGTACATATACTTCTGGTTATTAAAGGATTTCATGTGGCAAACAATTTTCTGCAAGCAATGCGAGAAATTCTATATCGCTATTGAAAATGTACAAGATTCTTGCGCTATTATCTTGAAGTCGAACTGTTCAGGTATTTCTAAACTTTTTTCATCCATCCACCAATTGTCGGCATTTTGACCGGTCTTGTACTTTTCACATCCACCGAACTATCATCATTATCATTCTCTTGCATGTATCCCAATTAACTTCGAATCGGTGCACTATGTTTTCCACTACCGATTCATAGGATTCTTATGAGCTTCACCAATTGGTCCTTTTTGGCGCAGTCGTGGAGGCACGCAGCACATAATTACTATGTATGTTTCTTTTTTTTTAATTCGTCATTTATTTTATATTCTGTATCTTTTTTATTCTGTGTGCTTAATGAACTGACGTCAAATAAATTTTATTCTTTCTTCTTTTCTTTAATTTATTGGTCCACCCCGTGAGAAGTCTTTTAACGCTGCGTGTTCGGTACGTGGTCGCTACTTCAGAACCTTTTGGCTCTAAACTGTACTTTTTTTGGGCAAATTGTACATACATTTTCAAAATTGTTGATAAATACAAATAAAGTTGGGTAATGTTTTTAAATACGAATTAAATCTTTAGCTTTCTGACCTTCAAGGCTTATTTACATTGATTCACGTGTTTTGATCTAGCGCTGTAATCCCACTGGGTTGGTACGGAATAGAATACTTTGATTCAGTGAAGTGACACTGGATCAAAGAAAATATTTTTCACACTTCCCAGCAGATCAGATAGGCAGTCGCTCCATGTAAAATACTGGTATTCAGCTGCATTTATTAAGACTGGACGCCGATTCTAACTTAATTGAGAAAAGGCTTGGTAGATGAGTGTCCAGTAGATAGTTGACTGATATAGCTGTTTAGGTGGCTATATACCGGTCGGGTAATATTTGAGTCCATCGAAACATAAAGAAAAAAAATGACCGATGAATGGCCGGTCTAGTGCTACTGAATTCAAAAGCTAGATTGAAATACTGGGTTAATGCGAATCAGACATTGGTAAGTGTCCTTAAAGATGTCTGCTTAAAAGTTCATGAGCAGACAACTATTTATTCAAACTGAGCCAGAACCAGCGCAGGACGCGGTTTGAAGTAACGTGTGTTGATTGTTAAAATAAATAAGAAATCACACGACTTGTAACGTTGCACTTTGTAAGTTAAGATTTAAAAGAGTCTATGTACACTTAAATAAATCATTAAAATTAAATAATTGTTTACGGAACCTAAGACCGTATATTAACTTAAAGGGTCCTCGCGCGATGCGCGGGCGCATAGAAATGCACCCACGCATCGCGAAAATGATCCTTACCGAGCGACGCCGAGGAGTGACGATTCGGTTAGGCTCGGAAAGGACGATGATGACTACTCGATTTGAGCAAAATTTGTTTGCATGCCGCGGGATTTGGTTTAACTAAAATATAAATTAATCATTTGACAGATGAAAACAAAAGGCTGTGCAAGAACGTTCAGCGCGTCCATCGAGCATCGTTCAGCAAGATTCGTGCGTGCGGCCTGTTCTACGCAGACGCTGCGTTTTTAGTACACATGATGAGTGTTTTAACTAACTATTGTATTGTTTTGTTACAGTTTGCGATTTTGTAAATAAATGTGTTCTGAAGTTTCGTTGTTAACATTTTCTTTGACAGCCCGTATAAAGCTCTGGCCACACTAAGACAATTCCTGGTGGGATACGGGACACGTCTGTGTGTGTATGTCGGTTTAGTAATTAAGAAATAATGAGATTATTTTGCGTAATATCCTATCCTTTCTAATATTTATAAAATAATGCGAAAGTAAGTTTGTTTGTTTGTTTGTTACTTTTTCACACCTAAACCGCTGAACCGATTATCCTGAAATTTTACATATAAGTTGTCAGGTGTACACAAATGGACATATAGGGTACCTAACCTACCTAAAAAAAATAGATAATTAAAAAAAAATGGATGGCCGTTTGAAATGTCTATGGCGGTATTAAAATCGGCAAAATGCGAGTTGGACTTGCGAACCGAGGGTTCCGTATAAACTTGTAGGTACTTTGTTATTAAACTACATATTTACGGTTTTTAGATTACGACATTGCTTCTTTCGAAATTTCATGATTCTACGTCAACGGGAAGTACCCTATAGATTTTGATACTCTTGTGAAATCCTAAAATATGCGACTTATACGGTCATATCTTTTTATCGCGTTGACTTACAAGTTTGATATTTTCACTGCTTCAAGAGGTAGCACCCTGAGTATTTGATATTAATTTCAGTTTGATACTTTCACGTGTTCCTGAGAAAAAGACAGACGGACAGACAACAAAGTGATCCTTTTAGGGGTTCCGTTTTTGTTAACTAAGGTACGGAGCCCTAAAAAGTAGGAGCAAAAGCAACATAAACAAACAGTTTGATTAATTTACTAAACTCTATGTGATAACGCTGTTCGGCAACTAAAATGAAAGTTTAACATAAAAACGAACCTATTACATACTAGCTGTGCCCGCGACTTCGTTCGCGTGGATGTCGGAACTTAACAATGTATTTTTTAGTGCGAAGCGCTGTTGGAGGATTCCGATACAAATCATTTTTTTTTATTTATGCTAGTGCTTCTTTATAAACAACATTAGCTGGGGAACCATCTGGAGCGTACACAAAAAGGTTGTTTACGCGAGAAAGAGCTACGTATAGTTGACCATGGTAAAAGCATCCAATACTTAGGTCCACCCCCGCAACGGATAATGTCTGGCCCTGAGCTTTATTAATTGTCATGGCATAACAGAGACTGACTGGGAATTGCACTCGTTTGAAAGAGATAGGAAAGTTGTTAGGAATTATAGGTATTCTTGGAATAAAAACAATATCACCAGCGCCGCAACCGGTTAATATTTCAGCTTCGATTTTGTTTTGCTGCAGATTTGTGACTTTGAACCGAGTGCCGTTACAAAGTTTGGAGGACATAAATTTCTGAGGAGAATTATTGGTACACCGATTTATAAAACTATTTTGTGGGCTGGAAGTCCGGGTGTGTTGAGGGAATCCAAAAATTCTACCGGGTAGTGCGTGGAGTCATCTTCTTCCATAACTGTATTTATAGAGGTGTATTCTCTACTATTTCCGGGCACATGAATCAATATTTTTAAATTAATTGCCGCAGCTTGGACATAGCCAAGAACCGGCTTCATTTCCCATGTTTGTGGAATCTCCGTACACAGAAGAAATTAGCTCCTGTTGTGATGTAACGCAAGAACAGAGATTATCAACCATAATAACTTTTCCATCTTCTTGTACGGGGTATGTGCCATCGCCTATTTGTAACAATAAATTGGGAAACTCCTGTGCATTTTCGCAGCCTCGCAACTGTGTACGCATATGTACACTCAGGTGTGTAGATGATAAATATTCCGCCATAAAACAGAACTCTTCAGACAGGCAGCAATTTCTTCGGCTCTCGTTCCTCGGGGTACTATCGGGAGTGTCTGCAGAAAATCACCGCAGAACAGCACCGTAATGCCTCCCATCGGCCGGTCATTTTGCCTTATGTCCTGTAAAGTTCTATTCACTGCTTCTACAGCTTTTGCCACCAGCAGCAGCAGGTTTGCCATAGTGCACTCGTCACAAAAAATTAAAACACAATCGCGTAAAACCCTTACTTTATCGCTATTTCGCGATATGTTGCAAACCGGGCTTTCCGTGCGGGCTAAGTCAATAGGAATTATAAATGTTGTGTGTGCCGTTTTTCCTCCAGGCAATAATGTGGCTGCTATCCCTGAAGAGGCGACAGCAATGGAAATTTTATTTTGGTTCTATAGCGGCACTACAAAAAGTACTACAGCGCCATCTATGACGCAGAGGATAAGCTAAAAATCGGAATATATCTAAATTCTGCATCGCGCAAGTAAAGTTATTCGCGAATTAAGACTATACAGAAGAACCCGACAACAACTGTTGGGCAGTAGCCCACCAGACATAAGGTCGGAGGATCCTCCCTTTTCAACGGGGGTTGAAGAGCTTTATACCCTGTTCTTCATACTCCCAAAGTTCCTTATTCGAGCCAAAATGACTTTGGTTAGGAAAGTTTTACCTGTTCCACCCGGTGCGTCTAAAAACAGGATTTCACCTGAGGCGTTTTCTACACTGAAGCATACCCTATCAAACGTCTGGCGCTGTTCCTCTGTCTTTGCGCAGCCATTTTGTAAAATTTCTGCGAGTTCCACGGGTTTTTAACTAATTTCTGATACGTATTCTCTGTTTATACGTTCCCCATCGACTGTCGGTGTGGGCAAACCGTATTGATAGATCGGGTTCCCTGGTATACTTATAACTATCTCTTTAATAGCAATAAGGACCTGTTGTGACAAATTTCACGTACCCTATAGGTCAGGAATTTCTCCATCAGTATTGTATTGTATGGTATAACGGGCTGGTGTCCGCAACTCCACGTCCAATGCGCGTATTTTGCGTGCGGGTGGGAAATCTATTCGATCCACCTCAGCTCCCCGAGAAAAGCCAGCAACGCCTTGAGGTCGCTGACAGTCTCGCGGAGAGTACCTGGGTTACCGAAGTACTTTGCCCTGTATGATGCAACCTCTGGGCAGTGCAGAAGCACGTGGGCTGCTGTCTCATCTTCCTCCATGCAGGCTCGGCACAGGGGGCTGTCTGTGACTCCTATGGCAAAGAGGTGTTTGTTAAAAGAGCCGTGACCAGTGATGGCGGCTGTAACAGTGCGCAGCTATGGTTTGGTCAGCCGAAGCGCTTTTTTCGTGAAGCGGCCGTCGATGGTAGGAAGTGCATCCTTGGCCTGCCTACACTCACCATGGTTTAGCCGCAGTTTGTGGTGTTGTTCACTGGTTCGTTTCCTTACCAGTGTGCGTAGATACCCGAAGGGGAGTGGCACTATGGGTTCAGGTCCCACTGCTGCCATGCTCGATCCCCTTATAGCGAGTTCGTCCGCTGCATCGTTGCCTCGTGACTCGCTGTGTCCTGTTATCCATTGAATGGTTATATTATTGAGATTACCAACCTGGTTCAGACGTTGATGACACTCGTGTATTAACCCAGAGTTGACTGTGTGGTTGTTTAATGCTAGTAGTACAGCCAAGCTGTCTGAAAGTATGCGAATTGAGTGGTCCACAACTTCCCTGGCCAAAATGGCCGATGCCGCCAGGGCAATGCCCATACATTCTGCCTGAAATACCGTGTTGTGGACCCCCAATGGTGCGGCTATGTGGATGTTGAGATCTTCCGAGAAGACTCCAGCTCCAGTGCCGGTACCTGTCTTAGATCCATCCGTGAAGATCCGTACTTCCGCGGGGCTTAGACCCTCGCAGCGGTGATCCTCATGGAGTTGGATTTTGTATTTTTTGTCGAATACGAATTGCTTGGGTATCCGATCGTTGATGGCTTTCGCTAGGGTGAACTCGTTATAAAAACCCTCCAGTATCGGTGTGTTGTGTGTACTTCTTACCCCAAAGTTGAAGTGTTTCGAGACGTACTGCCGCCATCGTCGCTTCCTGCTGTATGAACAGATCGAGCGGTGGGAGCCCCAACATGGCCTCCAGAGCCGCGGTCGAGGTAGTCCGCATGCAGCCTGTAGTCGCCACGCAGGCAAGTCTCTGCATGCGTTGCAGCTTGATGGAGGCTGTAGCTAGTTTAGTGCGGGGCCACCAGGCCACTGCCCCGTAAGTAATCATGTTTCGGATCACCGCGCAGTATAACCAAAGTATTATTTTAGGGGATAGGCCCCACTTCTTACCTATCATCCTCCTGCATTGCCAAAAGGTTATGCAGGCCCTGTTTAGTTTTTTGTCTAAGTGATTGCTCCAGTTTAACTTACTGTCCAGGATGACTCCCAGGTATTTAACTTCGTAAGCTAACTGGAGATCTGTGTCGAATAGTTTGGGTAGGCGCCCTAGTGCCCTTTTTTGGGTAAACATGACTAATTCAGTTTTCGTGGGGTTCACTGAAAGGTCGCATTCCCTACACCACCGTTCAACGATGCGCAGCGCCTGTTGAGTGAGATTGCAGATTGTCCCCGTCACTTTCCCCGAAATGAGGATGGCGAGGTCGTCTGCGTACCCGATAGTGTAGTAGTGGTTAGCGTTGAGCTTAGTGATAAGATCATTTATCACCAGATTCCAAAGGAGGGGTGATAGTACTCCTCCTTGGGGGCAGCCTCTGGCTATCATGTTGGTGATCCAGTCTATCAGTACCTGTTCCACTCCGTGCCGGGAGAGGGCGGTGCCAATGCTGGAGAAGTTTGTTTTATCGAAGGCCCCCTCGATGTCAATGAAGGTGCCCAGGCAGGTACCCTTCTGATGTATTGCTTCTTCTATCCGGCTGACCACTAGATGAAGAGCTGATTCAGTGGACTTACCTGAGCTGTATGCATGTTGCTTTACATGGAGTGGGATCGTTTTCAAAGCTGGATGGAGCTTTGAAAACGACCCCACTCCATGTTAGCTCAGCTCTCTCTAGCTTAGCTCTCTCTCTCGCAAATTCTCTCCATGGTCTTGAGGAGAAAGGAGGTCAGGCTGATCGGTCGGTGGGCTTTGGCGTTTGTGTAATCACTTGTAGCGGCACTACAAAAAGTACTTCAGCAACATAGAACAAAAAGTACTACAGCGCCATCTATGACGCCGAGGACAAACTAAACATCTAAATCCTGCATCGCGCGAGTAAAGATATTCGCGACTTAAGACTATATAGAAGAACCCGACAACAACTGTCGGGCAGTAGCCCACCAGACATAACACCCGTCTGGTCGGAGGATCCTCCCTTTTCTACGGGGGTTGAAGAGCTTTACACCCTGTTCTTCATACTCCCAAATTGGTGACCCCGAAATGGACGTCAGCGCAGCCTTCGAGCAACGTGACGTCATCAACATATCACTTCCTCAAACTACCTCAAGCAACCTCAAACTTCCTCAAGCTTTCGAGCAGCGAGTCTTATAGTCAGCCAGCTTCAAATGGGTGTTCCTGACCACCAGCATGCAGCAGAAGCATTCCTGGTCAGCACCCTCAGCCTCATCAAGCTACCTTGGCACTGCACTTTCGGCCGGTTGAGTGCTCATCCTCCCGGTCGACGCGAGCAGTCAGCCACATCGCGGCGCTGTACTACGTCCGACGCAACGGAGCACATGCAGCGCCGACCCCGACTCAAGGGTTTCGCACTACCGCCGCAGACAGTTCCGACTCACCGTGAACAATGCGGAAACGACTTTCTACTGGCCTGGCAAAAACATCACCAGATGTTACGACTCATTCTACTACCGACCCTGGACTCCGGGGGGGAGTGATGTAGCGGCACTACAAAAAGTACTTCAGCAACATAGAACAAAAAGTACTACAGCGCCATCTATGACACCGAGGACAAACTAAACATCTAAATCCTGCATCGCGCAAGTAAAGATATTCGCGACTTAAGACTATATAGAAGAACCCGACAACAACTGTCGGGCAGTAGCCCACCAGACATAACACCCGTCTGGTCGGAGGATCCTCCCTTTTCTACGGGGGTTGAAGAGCTTTACACTCTGTTCTTCATACCCCCAAATACTCTTACCTGGCTTAGGGATGAATATGACTTTCACTTCCCTCCATCCTTTTGGAACGTATCGGAAGGCCAGGCACGCTCTCATTATAGGCAACAGTCTGCTGGCGACGGAGGCCCCACCCCACTGAAATAGGGCGGGAAAGATTTCGTCTGGACCGGCCGCCTTAAAAGGATGGAAGCACCGGATCGCCCACTGGAGTTTCTCCAGCGTTATCACTTTGTGTGCGTAGTTCCAGTCGTTTTCTGATGGTATATTAATTACCTCTGTCCAGTCAACAGTCTGCACGAAGGTGCAACCTGGGAAGTGAGTTTCAATAAGGACGCGCCTCGCCTCTTCTGGTGTAGTGGTAAGTGTGTTGTCGGGTTTTCGGAGAACATCGGGCCCAGTCGAGTTCTGCAGTGCCAGTATTTTCCTTACCCTGTTTGCTTGTTGGCATGATTCGATGCTGCCACAGTATTTTCGCCATCCGGTAGAGCTCCTGAACCTGATGCATTTTTTGGAGCTGGATTTGGCCGCATAGTACGCGTCCCAATCCCTGTCGGCGCAGGTGTTCATGGCTCTGTTTAGGGCTGCCCTTACCTTCCCGCGCTTGCGCTCCAAATCCGCTCCCCACCATAGTTGCTTTCCTGGTGTTGTGGGCGGAGTGGGTTCCGCGCAGGAGGAATGGTAGCTGTCTAGCATTGATTTCGTGAGATCACTAACACGCCCGTCAATCTGCGACGTGTCCTCGAAGGTCATCCAGTAGTTTGTTGGCGCAAGCTTGGTCTCTAGGCTGCGCGTGTAGGCAGCACGGTCTGTGTTACGCGGGTTGCGTCGTGGCAGCGTTGGTGTAATACAGACCTTGATGTCGTAGCGGATCCACCTGTGGTCGGAGCAGGAGGCCTCCTTGGAGACCTGCCAGCCGGTGGTGATAGCCACTGTACCCTCCGATGACAGAGTGAGGTCTATGATTGTTGGTGCTACTATTGCGAGGATCGCCCGGAGGACACGGTGGAGCACACCGTCGAGGTCTGCTCCGCTTGGGAGGAGGACCGCCGTGTCCTCGTAGCGGCGATTGGCGGCGGCGATCTCTCGCGTCCGGCCCTGGTTCAAGCCATGGTCCGGGGCGAGAGGGAATGGGAAGCCGTCGCCTCCTTCTGCGAAGCAGTCATGCTAGCGAAGGAGGCGGCGGAACGTGAGAGGGAGAGAGCCTCACGTCCCAGCCGCCGCGGGAGGAGAAGCACCGGGCGTCGGGGGCCAAGCCGTGATGGCTCTCGGCCACCGTAGGCGCGGGCCTGTGGACGGTGAGTAATGGGCTAGCTCACCGTCCGTCCGTCGTATGACAACGGGCAGGCCGTGTCGACGGCGCGTTCGTGTTCCACGCGCGCCCAAACGGGAGGGGCCCGCAAGGGCCGATGCCTGCCAAGGCTGCGGGACTGTTCGAAAGAGATACCGCGGCCCTGGAACATAAAGGGCCAAAGAAGGAACACAAAAAAAAAAGGTCTATGATTGTTTGGCTACGTCTGTTTACGAAGGTTGGTTCGGAACCTGTATTCAGTAGGGTTAAGTTTGTGGTGAATAAGTACTCAACTAAAACCTTATCCCTTGCATTCTGCGTGTCCATGCCCCACAGAGGATGATGGGCGCGCCGACGCAAACGCCCATCATCCTCTGTGTTTTTGTTTGAGGTCACCTCCAGCCCTGTGCTCTCGCAGTGTCTCACGAGGCGGGCGAGTTCATGCGGGGGCGGCTCCTCTGCATCGGGCATGTATGCCGAGGCAACGACTACAGCCACCTCCGTATCCCCACGCTGTATAGTTAGCCTAGCTGCAGAGAGGTCCCTGCAACAGAAGTCTGTTAGTGGCTGTGTTTTAATGTTACGTGTCGTGTAGATACACGATCTTGGTTGATCGTGATCTGTGCAGACCATGAGCTTACCTCCGAGATTGGAGAGTCCTTGTATTTGGCCGGCCCTGATCCACGGCTCCTGGATCAGAGCAATGGCCGTTTGTTCAACCTCCAGCCACTTCCACATCTGAGCCGTCGCGGTCTGACTGTGGTGGAGGTTGGCCTGCAGAACCTTACAGGTCGACGAAAGGGACGCCATCGCTGGTCGTACCCTTGTCGTCGCCCGCCAGTCGCAGCCCGGCAAACAGGTCACCCGCGTCGAAACCATCCCTCTCCGGATCCAAGGCCGACGACAAGATGTCGCCGTCGAGCTCGTCAACCGAGGAGAGGATGGCGCCCACGCCGGCGGCTGTAGGGACAGCCGGCGCTGCTGCTGCAGGAACATCCGCAGGTGTAGCCGCGATGTTGGTAGGCGGAGCTGCTTCCTCCACCTGTGTCACGGTGATGGTTTCCGTGGCCGGATCCCATCCCTGAGGGACATCGACATACCTGCCGTTCGGACCCTGAAACTTCATGTACACCGTCCCTACCCCAAAGGAGAGACGGCGTCCAGCCTTCATCAGGGTCGGAATTTGGTCCTCAGGGACCCCGACCACCACAAACCATGCACTGGCCTGTTTATTTATGTGCAGCAATCCCCATCCCCTGACGTCCACCCAGGGATTTTGGTAGCACAGAGCACGCCCAATAATGGCCGCCTCTGCGAAGATATCTTGCTTATCAGGGATGAGTATGTCGCATCTTACTCGTCTTTGAATCTCCGTTTGCCTCCTGACCACCAGCGAGCTGCTGGTGGAGGGAGGCAACTCGGAGATAACTGTCCTCTGCCAAGCTAAGGTGTGGTCGTTGCCGCACCACAGTTTGAGGACCCCGTTGGTAAACACCGGCCTTCCATTGAAGGTCGGTGCGGGTGAGTCCTGTTTAGGAGAAGAGCACTCGACGACTATCTTCCTCTGGAGAGCCGCGAGAATCTGTACCGACACCTCTTTGCTGATCAGCCCCGTGCGGCCGCAGGTAATTGCGACGTCTAACTCGGAGCTTGCAGCTTGGGCGTAGCTACGGTTGGCGTCCCGCTTGGATTTATCAAGTTGCGGCCGCTTGCGCTCCCCACGAGGTGAGGATGCCTCATTGAGAGCTCGCTTGGCCGCGGCCTGATCCTTCCGAACAGGTCGCTGAACTGTGTGCTGGGCCGGTCCCTCCTCGGCGCTGGTTGGCAGCTGGCTAGGTCCCGGTCGGCTCGTGCCGGCCAGGTCACACGCACAATGCCATCTATCAAATATCTATATTCAATGCTGCACGCAGTTGAGCTCTAGATATAGTCCAGTCTGAGTTCGATAGATGGCGCTGTTTTAATATTTTATTTCGGAATCACTATTATAATTTTATCAATTTACATTTTTCTTTCTTTTCATTTATAAGGTGTGAACTGATTACGATGAAACAAAAAACTTAATGTTACTTCCACATATTGTTGTGTATAAAAGTTACGGGAAGTTGTGAGACCAAGTGCACATAACCCAGAACCCGAACAAATAAACAGACAAACAGACAAAAATTCGAAAAATGCTGGAAAAGAACCCATTTCCAGCATTTTTCGAATTTTTGTCTGTTTGTCTGTTTATTTGTTCGGGCATCACGTAAAATGTACAAAAGCAATGTAGATAACTTTTATACACAACGATTGAGCGTAACTTGAAGTAACATTTAGTTTTTGTTTCGCTGCAATCGGTTCAGTCTATCAAAAGATATTTGAATTTAAAGTGTTACAGAAGTAAAATACAATAGGGTTACGTGCACTTGGTCTCACAACTTCCCGTAACTTTTATACACAACAATATGTGGAAGTAACATTAAGTTTTTTGTTTCATCGTAATCAGTTCAGTAACATTGGTTGTCCTTTAACACCCTGCTATTTTTTTTTGGAAATTTTTTTGATGTACAAAAACGATTTTTCTACAGTTTTATTATATGTATAGATATGCTGCTGCTACATTCGTTATTGCTCAAGCATTCAAGTACCGTCCTATAGATTGACTGATTGATTGATTGGTTGATGACAAGACACGTATCTCAATTACGTTAATGGCCATAGTCTTTAAACGTGTCTTCATTCATGCCCATCAATTCTTGAAGTGCAACGTGTTTCCAATTTGAATTTCAAAAATGAAGATTTTGGAAAAGAAAATAAATAGTAACAGTAATCGAAATTGTCGTGTGGAGGTTGTGGCAGATAACTTCGTCGACAAAGACGTGCAGTCTATGCTTCTACCTTTGAACCTTATGCAGCAACTTTGCTTCTGTCCCAAGTATAGAATCAGGGATAATTTTATTTATCCGAATGGTCTTCGTTCCCGTTTGATTTCATTGTGTGCCACAATCATTTTCTTATCTTTTCTTTTCTATCGCTTTTATTCCCGCATTTTCAGCAAACGTATTAATGACTATTATAAGATCGAATTTAACGGAATCAATTACTTTGATTTTATTTTTACCTCTACTGGTTTCCTAATTAATTTTTTTGCCGTTATCTTTCAAACGGATATAAATGTAGTTTTTATTTCTAAATTTTTGTATGTCCATCGATTTCTTAATAATAAGATTGCATTCAAACATTTCATCGTTGGTAATTGGCTAAGTTTCATATTGATATTATTTACTGGTATTAGTACTGTTCTTACTATTAATGTAAGCCTTAAACTTCCAAGTTACAATATTGTTTGCGGTTTCAGTTTTATGAGCTTTGATGTGATTATCGTGTATGCTAGCAGAATCATTAAGTTGTTAAAAAATAAAGTTGATCTTTGGAATATTCATACGTTGCATTTTCATAGCTTGGAGGATAGGAACAATGGGGATTATTGTAATAGATTATATCAGACTTATGTTAATATATTGGATTGCTATGACATTTGTAAGGTTTCTTTCCAACAAATGGTAAGTAAGTCATGATTATATCTACTAAATATTTCTTCAGCGAATTCTTTTTAATAAGTTAAAATAATTACAGATCGTGTTTCACTGCGCAAGCGCCTTCTGCAACTCTTTGATTCACGTTGAGATAGGTCTTGAGAACTTGAAACTATCCGTGAGTATTGTCTTTCAGAATGTAAACTCCTAGGATCCGCTTGCACCATGAATAATTAAACACGTTTATCGTTAAACGTATGTAAAACATCGTGTTGTTACTGCCAACACCTTGAAAATGACAGAGACGGAATGACGTTTTATAAATATGTTATGCATTAAACCTGTTTAGTGATTCGTAGTGCAAGCGGGCCTTAATCTATTGTCTGTATAATTTTGTGGAATGGGGTATGGTAGGTTTTGTATATTTAAATAAGACGAATGTGTCGATCGGAACGATATAGAAACTTTCTTGGGAAATATTGACACCACAAATAGGTAGATAGTATATAAATTGCATTAAGAAGTTCGTGGTTATGGCCTGGTTGAGACTCCCGCACACTAAGGAAGCATGTAACAAAGGTGAGGAGGGCTATACTAAGCAGTTGATGGAACTAGGCTGCCAAAGATTACATGGATACGAATAGACGGGAAGTAAAAAAATATGAGGAAATATCATCGAAACTTGTTCTAAAACCAAACTAGTGAAGACTAGTGAATACCAGTAAGTACTGGGCCCACGTGACGGATCACGACTGCGTTCGTTTCACAGAGAGGCCTGAGTACCAGTAGAGGGAATATTATAGGTTTATAATACGGACAGTTATAAAAAATGACAACACAAGGTGTAAACGGTCCCTTGACGAAGCCGTCAATCAAGCATTCTGTACATCACACTAAGTAACTCTACGCAAAAATAATTGTTGGGAAACGTCTTTTTTTTATGACAAGATAAGATAAGATATATTTATTTGCTCCAAAAATGTGTACACATACAATATTTAAAAGTGCATGCAGGATAACATTGAAGAAAATTCGTTCAGACATGTTTGCCACAAATACTATGGCGTGCAAATGTTTAGCATAATATATTGTGATTTTTAAAGTATCATTTCTATTCGAGAGTAGTCTATTTAACAAGAAAATACCAAATGGGAAAATTACACATTCACAATTCAAATCAATAATAAATGTCAAAGTATACACAGTAATGTCAAAAGTTATTAACAAAATTATAATTAAATCGATGTCACAGTAAATGGTTCTGACAGAAATTCATTAATATTATAGTAAGCTTTGTCAGTTAGAAATGATTTTAATTGTTTTTTCAATTGTACATTATTAAGCTCTCTCTAACTTTTAGGGAACTTATTATAAATAATGGGAGCCATGCAAAAAACACTTTTGCGCATAAGTGCAGTCCTACTCCCATGCAGACACAGCTGATTTTGATCACGCCTGTTTTTGGGAAATTTATCAGTTATTCCCGAAAATAAGTTACCGTTATTTCTTATAAACATTACTGTTTCCAGAATATAAAGGGAGGTCAGTGTCAATATTTTATAGCGTAAGAAATAAGGCTTACAACTATCGGTGGTTTTCAACTTAAACATGACTCTGAGACATCTCTGTTGTGCTTTGAATGCGGTTTCTTTGTTCGTTGAGTTACCGTTCCTTTAGCCCGTAGTACGCAGATAATAAGGCGTCTATACTCACCTTACGTGACAAAGTATACAAGGCCAATGCACTACTGCTTATTTTTTTAGTCAGGGCCTCTACATGCGCCTTCCAATTTAAATTTCTATTAATCGTGAGTCCTAAAAACTTGGTTGTGTTAACTGTGTCAATTTTGATATTATTATAATTATGTTACGTCAAGATCTGGAAGAGTCAATGCGCGCTGGCTAAAATGCATAATTACAGTCTTTTTTTAAATTATTATTTAAATTATTGTCTAACCATGCTACAGTTTCTCGTAATGCCGTATTTATGTCCTCTTTATAAAAATCCTTTTGATCACAAGGAATAGTTATCGTACTATCATCTGCGAACAGTGTCATCGGATACTTTATTGCCATTGTAAAGTTATTAATATATAGTATAAAAAGCGGTGGTCCTAGTATACTTCCTTGTGGAACTCCGTAGACAACATTAAGTTCCTCCAAAAGAAAGATTTCTTCTCTTTTGGTGCTTATATTTTTATTCGGTTAATTTCCGTTATTTGTTTCCTGTCCTGTAGGTACGATTTAAAGAGTTCCAGGACATTAGGTACCTCGTCAACCGTAAGCCTCCAGCTTTTTTATTAAAATATTATGTTGTACCTAATCAAATGCTTGTGTAATGTCAC
Source organism: Eurois occulta (assembly GCA_950022335.1). Taxonomy (NCBI): domain Eukaryota; kingdom Metazoa; phylum Arthropoda; class Insecta; order Lepidoptera; family Noctuidae; genus Eurois; species Eurois occulta. The sequence goes on along the minus strand of OX465480.1, from coordinate 3,054,583 downwards.
AAAATATCAAAGTAATATATATATCTATGCATTATATTTTTCGAGTGAAAAATCACGTTTTACGGTAGGACCCAATGTAACGCACTCAAAATATTATGCTGATGGATGCATTGTATAGTATGCTCGTCGTGAAGGTATTTCAAATAAAGTTACAACATTAAAAACTTGTATTAAAAAAAAATTGTAAGCAAGTTGGAACTTTGACCCCTAATATCTCCATATAACTAGACGGTTCCCAGGTATGGTCTAGAACAAAAAAAAATATCACAATGACGGGGAGAACAAGTTTCGGCTTCGTTAAGGGTACTTTTACACCCTATATATTATTATAATAGATATTAAGGAATACGATATTTTTGCAGGGTTCTGAATATTCAAGATTAATATTGTTATCACCCGTTTGGCTTACTAAGACCCTGATATTACAAATCATATTGAGTTTGGAGTTTGAAAAATTCTACATCACTATGAATAAAGTTGACGATACATGCGCACTCTTGCTGAATTCAAATTGTACAGGTATTTGCGATCTTACAATAGTTTTTGTAATTTTTTAGTGTCTCGGATCTTTAGAACACGTTAGGGTCTTATGTGGACTCTTTGTAAATGAGCTGGTTCAGGAAATGTTTGCGATCTACCCATGTAAGAAGTGTTGCCGTGCCCTATTTTGGAGTGTATGTTCCTATGATCTGACAGGCTTCTAACATAATTATTACATTTCAATTTTGGTCCAGACATGAAAAATAAATAAAAATACAACCAGTCTAATCATAGGTACTTGTTATTACAAAATGTGACAATAACTTTGTCTGTTTGTTGGTATGCCTGTTCCTTTTTCACGTCTGAACGGATTCTGACGTGGCACAATACGAGGAATACGAGGTTAAGGCATCATCATCGGCCTAGCCTTTTCCCAACTAAGTTGGGGTCGGCTTCCAGTCTAACCGGATACAGCTGAATACCAGTACTTTACGTGGAGCGACTGCCTATCTGACCTCCACAACCCAGTTAGTACTGGGTAATAAGATACCCCTTTGGTAAAACTTGTTGTCAGACTTTCGAGCCACTAACTACCTGTAATGATTGTCGTAGATCTACAAATGAAAGCCGGGACCAACGGCTTAACGTGCTTTCCGAAGCACGGAGGAAACTCGGTATGTAATGGGTGGTCACCCATCCAAAGACCAACCTAGGCAAGCTTTATAATAACTTGGAGATTGACCCGAGCAGCTATTATTATTTAGGCACGAGCTCGGAGATAGGGCTTTAAATACGTTTTATTTATAAAACTTTGGTAATGGCAATAAGCTCGCCCCCTATTACATGGGACTTAAACAAAACTGGCAAAATGTGGGTGTACTGTTAGGTACACCTCTGCCTAACCCTTCGGGGATTACAAAGCGTGATGTTATGTTATGTTTTTTCTAAAACTTTGTGTGCCTCTGATAATTATAGTTCCCTATTCATTTCAGACGACGAAAAAAGATTGTACAAGAATGTTAAACGCCTAAACGAAACGACATTCCACAAGATGGATGCCTGTGGTATGTTCTACGTTGATGCTACTTTACCACTGATCATGACGGCATTAATAAGTGACTATACTATTGTGTTGCTCCAGTTTGCTTTTTTGTAATCTCTTTAGTATTCAAATTATTGGAAACATAATTATATGATGTGGTTGTGTGAATGTGTTTTACTATGATTTTATAAATTGTAATGTTTTTATATACCGAGAACCGTTTGGGATAAACTCAAACTCAAAGCATTTATTTCAATTAGACCATTACAGACACTTTTGAAAGTCAAAAAAAAGCGAAGCTAAGCTACAGTCCAGTAGCTAACGGTCAATTTTTGTAAGAGGTAAGCCGGAGTACGTATCTTTAATGTGATTACATTATTTGTATATGGAATACTGACTGTACCATTTTTCAAAGGGAAGCCGGTAGGAATCGAATTGTATGAAACCTTCGCTACTGCTACAGTCACAGTCACAAGGCAGAATAACTTGAGAAAGTACTGTAGTTGCACATTCCAAAACGTTGATCTCTATGGAGAAGAATGGGCAAGAAACTCCATGGACACTCTTTTTTATCAAAATATTGTTACAAAATCTTGGTTACATCATTCATGTTGAGATTATACAAATATGTGAGAAAGATGTAGAAAGACGTGCACATTAAGAGCGTCCAGAGTAAAAGATTAAACCAACAATTTAAAAATAAAGTAATTAAAAAAACCGTGGCAGCTAAGAGATGACCAGTCCCAACTGACAGGCGCCCGTTCACGAACATGACGCATGGATCAGCGCCATTCAACTCAACTATGTATATTGAAAGGAATTAAATAACCCGACACACCCGCCACCATCAGCGAGACATTTGAGTGAGCATGTCGGACATGACATTCTCTCAGCCATTTAAGTCACTGAACGATAACAAAATGCAAATGGTAGCTTTACAGTACATAGTACTCACACCTGTGTGTTATGCAATTAAATTATGTAATTTTAATAGATGGAATCTATACACTGCAAGGATATTTTCACAATCTTCTGCAGCTTCCACAATAATTTAACATGGTAATCAATTAGTATGCACACACAATGTAGAGATAAAATAGAAAAAATACACAATTAAAACCTTAAAGATTAGGATAAGCCCTATTAATCAAAGTAACAAAGTTTCTAAAAAGAACCAAAAACAAAAATATAATTAAAGAACTAGAGGAGAGGGAACATCTCTTCTAAACATTAAAATCTTAGTTCGTGAGCCCAAGTGACTGTGGCGCAGGACCAGCATTGAGTCAAGCTTATCTTTTATCTATAACTTATACATATATACGATGTACTTGTTATTGTGTGGATACCGCGAATTGGCAAGCGTAAGCCCACGTCCTCAGGTTAGGAGTAGCGACGATCAGCATTGTGGCTGGTAGCAGCTGGACGAGAGTTGCCGATAATCGAGCTAAGTGCCTAGCAATTGGAGCGGCATATGTCCAGCAGGGAACTGTTGTATGCTGATGATGACAATTTTGTACCGCTTTATCCTCAGTTCTATTTAGGGGTTGACTGCTGAGAACTCTTGAATCCATACTTAGAGGCTGGATAAGAGGCGATTGCTTTCCAACTGTTTCGTATTTCGATAAGGACTTGGAACACGATCGACGTAAGCGTATCAGTAGCTTAAACGACAAAATCAAAATATTTTATTTTAAAAAGGCCTACATGGGCACTTTAAAACGTCGAGAAAAGTTGCACGGTTCGGTTTGATCATTTCCTATAGAGAAGAACCGGCAAGAAACTCCATGGTTACTCTTTTAAAATTATTTATTTTACAATGTTATTATGTTACATCGTTAGTACCGAAGATTGGGAGGACAGCGTAGGACCGACATCGACAGTAAGTCGTTGCTTACTTCACAAAAACGTAAAGCATGATCGAAAAGCTAACAAGCATCTAGGAATCTCAAGGCCTACAATGTTCACACATTCACAAACAACCGGTAAAAAAGAATCCAAGACAAAACAAAATCTATTCTAATTAATACTTCTATAATAGCATACAGCTGAAGAGTTTTTTTGTTTGTTTGGTTGAACGCGCTAATCTCAGTAACCCTAGATAGAAAATAAATTATTTTAGCGTTGAATAGCAATTCATCTAGTTAAGCTTATAAGGCTGTATAAAATCACGCAGACCAACAGGAGCGGAGCATCAATTTAATGGTGAAAAATGGATAAAAATTATTCCTTCTGAGACCTTCCGTTTCGTGCGCTGCGTAAACGGTTAAAGTTACGCAACAATCATGTATGACAGATTTGTTCCTCTTAAAAAGGTCTAAAAAAGGCCGCGATAGCATATGTCTAGCTTTTAATGTTGACTCACTATAACCTTTTTTATGGTATACAAATTTGATCTAATATAATGCAATATTTGCAAAGGTGTTATTATAAACATGGTATTAAATCTTATCCAAATAAACTCGTTATTCATCACAAGTATTTAATTTTCAACAAAATTGCCCTTACATCATTTGATTTCAATGAACATCTTAGGAGATATCACAGTTTTAAAATAACTCCGCAGCCAAATAATGATCAGTTACAATAAATTACCCCTCTCTTTGGACATACGGGTAGGTAGGCTACACACGCTGGGTAAACTTTAACCGTTTACCCAGCATGTGCTGGTTAAACGGTTAAAGTTACGCAACAATCATGTATGATGGAATTGGTCCTCTTACAGCTTACGCCGAGGCGTTCATGATTGTAGAAAGAGAATAGATACAAAACGTTTGTAACTTGGCTAGGCGGGCTGGTCGGGGAACCTGAACCGGAGCTGTGCGAGAAATACAGAAGTGCGCACAAAAACTTGCTAATGATGTCCATCGATCTCGAAAAGGCATATGACCGGGTACCTCGTGAGATTTTGTGGTGGGCCCTGAAATAGAAAGGTATGGCTGGGAAGTATGTGCAGTTGATCCGAGCGATGTACAGTCGATGTAGTACCCAAATCCGGTCTACATCGGGCACTACAGGCAGCTTCAATGTGGCTGTCGGCTTGCATCAAGGGTCGGCTCTAAGCCTTTACCTCTTCCTAGTGATAATGAACGCACTCACGTCGGACATCCGAGGAAGCGGCTCGCTGGTGAATGCTGTTTGCCGATGACATTGTGTTGGTTGCCGAGAGTGGCCTAGAGGTCCAGAGCAGATTGGAGGTGTGGCGGCAAAGACTGGAGAATGTTGGCTTGAAAGTCAGTAGAACCAAAACAGAATACTTATTCTGTGATTTCGGCGCTCTCTCCGGAACGTTCATACCGATCTGTTTCGATTTTCGATACCTCGGGTAGCTTGTCCAGGGGGATGGCGAATTAGACCGAGACGTAACGCACCGGATCAACTCAGGATGAATGAAAGGGCGACAGGTCACTGGAACAATTTGCGACCTACAAATGCCCCTCAAGTTAAAGGGGAAAATATAAAAGTCGGTGATTAGACCTGTCGTTTTGTATGGATCGGAATGCTTGGAGGTGAAGAAGATGGATGAAAAAAGATTGCATGTAGCGGAGATGAGAATGTTGAGGTGGATGTGTGGTGTGACAAGATGGTTAAGGTAAGGAACGAGTATATTAGAGGAAGTTTAAAAGTTGCGCCAGTTACAGAAAAGTTGAAAGGCTGTCTTGGTATGGACATGTGATGAGGAAGGACGAATCGCATGTGACTAAAAGGATGATGAATATAAACGTTGATGGATGGAGAGGGAGAGAAAGACCAAAGAAACGATGGATGGATTGTGTAAGGAATGATATGAAAGATAAAGAAGTAAATGATAGCGTGACTGTTGATAGAGGAGAATGGAAGGTCTGACTGACTTTCTGTTTGTTCTGACTAATCTCTGAAACGGCTAGACCGATTGATGGGACTTTTGCTGGCAGATAGCTGATGTTATAAGAACTTATGATAAAATTGTCACGAGTTAGTCTCCTCTTGAAAATTTAGAAAAATATTTAATTGTATTAGATGACAAGATTTACATCTGATTAGTAACATGAGAGACATTTTTTTTTTGTGTAAATAAACGTAAATTCTATAAATAATAAATAACATTTTGATAGTACATATTTTGCGCACATTTCGTCCTTTTTTTGTGCATATTTGCATGCATATTTTGTCAGTTGGATAGTTCATAATAATAATTATTGAATTATAAAAACGGTCAAGAAGCTTATAGCTTATTAGCTTATTCAATTAGCTAGGTGCTAGCTTTCTGTGACTTATCAATTAGTGATTCCCTGTAGTAAACAAAGCCAGGAGTTCACTGTAACTGAGTTAGAGACAAAAAGGGTATTTTAAGTAAGTAAATTTAATGAAATCTGAATCACAAATAAGCAAACTGCAACAACACAACAATGTAGTTGGTGAGTAGACTCAACAGACTTAATTGTAAAGCAGCGTCTACGTAGAACAGGCCACACAAACATAGCTTGCTGAATGACGCCCGATGGAAACGCAGTACGTTCTTGCACAATTTTTTCTCATCACCTGTAAATTGTCACAATAATAAAATTAAAGGTAATGAAGAAGATTTGGAGACAAATCACGTATTTTCCTAATATTCCTATTTTGGCTTTTACCGTCACATCATCATTAGCCTACAGCAGTCCACTGCTAGACATAGACTTCACCAATTACACGCCAGTCAGCTCGAATCTTGGCAACTCTCATCCATCTCCTACCAGCCACCGTGAGGAGATCTTCACTCCACCCAGCCTGAGGGCCATCGACGGTTACTAATTCTCGGTCTCCATTCAAGAACACGTCTACCCCAACGGTCATCAGTTCTACGGCTAATATGGCCGGCCCATTGCCTCTTCAGCTTGCTTATTCTGTGAGCTGTGTCGACAACTTGGATACACTTAACATAATCGTAAAGATAATTTGATTTAAACAACTTTTAGGGTGATTTACAGGACGGTGTCCAGAGAATATAAATGTATAAAATATAAGTAGTGTATTTAAACCAACCTGAACAAGTTGTCTTCAAAACAAGTGCGCAGGTGTCTTGAACACTTTGTATGGCCATGTACAACTTCTCGCATTGCTGACTTAGCAGTGTTTGCAGCGTTAAATCCTTCATCATCCACAGGCATACGGAAAACGACGCCATAGAAGCTATATTCTTAAACAAAATAACCGTTAGATGATATTTTGTTTTTAATTTTCAGCATATTTCTTCCAACTGTAGGTGTCAAGCTCGCCTCGCCAACCTTCAGCTTATGCATCGATAAAGAATAGCATTACGTACAAGACATTTAAAAAAAAGTTATACTATATAAATATCTTAGATAGATAATAACAGATAGACTGATATTCAGCTGCATCCGGTTAGACTGGAAGCCGACCTCAATAGGAAAAGGCTAGACAGATGATGATGACTTTACAATTATCAGTACTTGGCGAGAGAGAGTAGGCCGTACTACATTACGCTGTCCCGATGCGGATTGGTAGATGTCATAGTCAATTAGTCATGTCTTCGATTTTTTATTTATTAAAACATGCCGATTTCCTTACAAAGTAATACTTACATCGTCGTTAATGAAGACACCTGCTTTTAGACCTTCCAGTGACTGCTGAAAGTAAATTAGAGAGTGGAGGAATACTTCTATAATGTAGTAAAGCATCTGAAAAGTATTCAAATTAATGAAAAAATATGTAATTGTATGATAAGATGATTATTGTGTGGTGATATGGTACTTACAAAATGTTGTACACACACTTTATGGAGTTCATAACATTCTATTAAATCAACGTAAGCCTGAAACATTTTCTTACTATAACTTGGATCATGCGTACTGTCTGTTTCTTGAGAACACATAACTTGAATATTCCAAAGAATTACTTTATCTTCCAACAAGTTAAATCCTCGAATGGCACAAACCATATTTAAATCGTAAAAGACCAAAAGATAAGCATGAAACGTATATTCAAAGGAAAATCGTAAGCAAAAATATGTGAAACTAAAGACGTAGCCGAACAAAGTTGACATGACAGCAATCCAGTTGAAAATAACCGAGCGTCTAAATATTTTTTCATTATTGAGAATTCTGTGAACTTTTTGAAAAGTAAACACAAATTTTACTCCTTTATTGGTGTAAAAAACACCAACTGCGAAATTAATAGCAAATCCGAAACAATAATACATGCAGTCAAAATAGGAGATGGCATAACTGAAAGTGGGTAATCCCAAATCGACCTTGGAAACATAAAGTAGATAGGAGCGATATAGAAACATAGATATGAATATTAAAGTTCCGACTAGTGAAACAAAGACAGAGTACAGGCTGTTTGGAGTAACACAATTATTTTTTATGCGATATTTAGGACAGAACATGATATATTGCATCAGATTCAAAGGCAAAATCATTGACTGCACATCGTCATCCACCGTGTTATTTGAAATACGATTCAAATGATGTTTTTTTGGATTGAAACACAGAAATTTCTTCATTATTAAGCAGCAAAAGTAGATTCCAAGCACACGAGCGATCCTATAATCGTTATTAAACTTATTGAGTACATACAAAAAAATAATACAATATGATAATGAATAGAATCCATTTAATTAAGGATATAACTAATTGATTTAATAAGTGGATGAAAAAAAACTTTCCATTGCAAAATTAAAGATGTCATGGATCCCATTTTTATTTTATCAAATCGTCATCACTGTCATTATCTAATGTTATTCATTAGTCGAGTGAATAAAAAGTATAAAGTGAATTAAGTCTGTAATTGACTTCATTGGTTTTAGCCTTATATCAAACGTCTGATGTTAATACAGGGTGGAAGGGACACCGACGCGAATACGGTTACCACGTACTCAGTATACCATTCTGAACCCTAATTAATTCTGATTTATATCATTTTGCATTGGTAAATTTAAAAAAAAACTGCTGATCCACATTAGTACACATATATTTTTACCGTGTAGGTATTGCACTTTTGTAGAAAACATCTGATTAAAAAAAAATACTGATGAAAATAATAATAATAATAATAATTTATTATTGCTCAGACAACAATGATCCACGGGTTAGTTACAAAAATAAAAACTTAAAAACTATGTTAGTGTACAATAATTATTACGCTCTCAGAAAATCACACATAACAACAAACAAAAACATCAACAAACCCACATCACAAAAACATCGATGATGCGTCATTTCTGCCTCACCAACACCTGCATGAAGTGATTCATCAACGGAGAATCAAACTTGTCCATTAACATCCTCAGAATGCCATTAGGACTCAACCGCGTTCTTTGCAATAGTGACGCTGTTTTTATTCTCAGCATTGCATGGAAGTCGTGAACACGCGCCTGGGCGAACATGTCAGAGGCACTACAGAAACGCGGTAGCCCCAATAGCATCCTGAAGCTGTTATTGTATTGGACCCTCAGTGCGTCCATTGTTTTCCGCGTGTAACTGGCCCACAGGCCACATGTGTAGAAGGTCTGGCAGTAAGACAGAAAAATTTCTATGTAGGGAGTTCAAAATGATGTAATGAGTACGTGTGGTAACTGTTTTCCCGTCGGTTTCCCTTTCACCTCGTATATGCGGTATGGTATGGCAGCTAGTACAGCTACACAATATTAATGTTGTGTAGCTAAATGGGAGACATGCCATAAGTATGTATATGCAGATATATCGGCCGGGATGCAGCACTGCCACTAACCTGCTCAACTTTATGGTGCAGGTGGTACCGTCAGTACACTCTGGTGCACAGGTAGATGCTAAGTACTTCGATTTTAAAAAAGCCTTCGATACGGTTGGTAATGACGTCTTATTAAGGAAACTTACGAAAATTGGATGTACACTGCCTTTGCTGCAGTTTTTCACTAACTATATAAAGAATCGTCAGGAGTATGTAGATTACAATGGCTGTGAATCTCGCCCGTATTACACTAGGTCCGGCGTGAGTCAGGGCAGCAATGTAGGGCCTCTCGAGTTTATTATAATGATAAATGACTTACCGGAGTTCGTCAGACATGGGACTACAGCAGAATGCAGATGACCTGAAATTGCTGCTCGAGGTTAGGGATCACTCGGATTTTGAACGCCTCCAGGAGGACATCAACCTAGTGGTCGAGTGGAGCATCGCCAAGAAACTTCATTTTAATGTTGCCAAATGCTCGTTGATGCATTTCACTCGCGCCCGGACTCCGTTGTATTATCAATACAAGGTAGAGAATGCACCGATGCAACGAGTGTCGCAGGTACGAGACTTAGGGGTAATCTTCACTCAGGTGCTAACCTTCCGTGACTATAACAATAAGATATGAAAGAAGGCATACCGAAACCTAGGCTTCGTACTCAAGCAGGCTCAGGGGTTTACCAACATCACGACACTCAAGGTGTTGTATGACGCGCTAGTCAGGAGCCAGCTTGAGCATAGTGCAGTCATATGGGCTCCTCATGAGGCGAAATATAGTGTCATGGTGGAACGTGTTCAAAATAAGTTCACTAGACACTTGTATTTCAAACTGTATGGGGTATATCCGTTTTACCCATTAATGTACCCTACACTCTTTGTACTGGGTATGATAGGGTACACCGCGTTAAAGGTGCGCGGAACTTGGCGCTCGCAGCGTATGTAGTCAACCTGCTGCGTGGCGGGGCGCATAACCCCGGAGTGCTGCGGCACCTGGAACTTTTGCGTGCCTGACCGGTACGTGTGAAGGCGGCGACGCGCGCCCTTGCTTGTTGTGCCTGCAGCCAGAACCAACTTACTGGCAAAGACTCCTCTCGCTAGAGCTATGCGTGTGGTGAACAAGGTTCACGAGAGAGTTGATGTATTGTGTTGCAACTTGAGTGAATTCGCAAAAGCTGCATTATATGTAATATGTTATTCAGATGTAGGTTAAGATTTAGGATATAGTATGTAATTTCAGAGGATGTAGATTAAGTATTTAGGCCACTCTATCGCATAGGATCGCAGATCTGTAATGGTAGTTGTAGGTAAGAGTTTGTAAATAAATAAATTATACATACCTACTTATGATATTTTTTTTATAATCTTTCGAATTTCAATTTGTCAATTAAAAAGAAAAATATGGCTTTGAGGTTTTTAACAAATAGGGTTCAATGCAAAAGTAACACAGAAGCACATAGCATATTATTTTAACAATATTACGATTATATTTTTTCAGAAAGTTAAATACGTCTTTGTAAGAATGTGATGCGGTCAATGCAAATGTTTACTAAGATGACCGCATGTGGCTTGTTTGATGTAGCTACCTATGTGCCTGATAGGAGTCATTACTCATTAAATATTGTACTTCTGCAAATGATCCATCTATGATTTGATTTTCATGTCTTACATGAGGTCAACGTAACTTGAGTATATCTATTTTGAACTGTTTCTCTTTTTGAGATGTTTAAAGACTAGTAGCCAAGTATTCGTTAGTGAAGACTTCAACCGCGTGATGTTTGACATTGAAAGGTGCATTTTGATGGCCTAGTAAAACTAAATGGATTGACTTTGACTATGAATCAATCGACTATCAATCAATTGACAGTGAAAACTTCGGCAAACTTCTAGTCAGAACTGTCATAATGACAAATGTATTAAGGCTATCATATTATACTGAGTGGTCGACCAATCATATGAATATTTAAACTATAATCAACACATTAATGTAATGACATCATGATAAGATTATGACAACATTATTCATCATTATATACTTTTTAGCCATCCAATAATGGACAAGTTTAAGTTGAAAGTTGAAAAAGTATTCAAAATACAAAAAGAAGTTCCAGGAGATTCATTCCTAGTGCTATCAGTCAATCGACTAGACAAAGATGTACAAAGAATAGCGAATTCCCTTAATTACGTACTGAGTGTGTTTCTAAATTCAAAATATAACTTACGGGGTGGTTTTATTTATTCGAATGGAAAAATTAGTCGTATACTTTCAATCTGCTGTATGTTATTTATGAATATATCGAGTATCTATCGAATGATAGTCATAGATGTCAGGGATATGAATAATAACATGTCTAGTTTAGAAGAAGACTTCTTTTCAATGTTAACTTCTTTCCTCTTGTTCACTTTCATGCTTGGGTTCACAATAATGTTCATATTAGACATAGTGCATAAGGACAACAACGTCCTACTTATTATAATGATCCAAACTATATTCAAAAGCATCGATTTGAGTAAAAGTATTCAAGGTCTTATTGTTTGGAATTGGATTTCAATAATTACTATAATCCTCTTTAACACTTTCATACATATAATGTATTATCTAACGAGCAACTACCGCGATATCATCGACTTAATGATTGACAACATTGACGGCATTTTGTTCATCGCTTTGGAAATCAATTTAATTGTAGCAATGCGAATTATAATTATATTAAGAAAGTGCTTAGACACGTGGATTAAAGATGTTTTATTGATGAATGATGAACCAGAAAACGATGAACGGTATCTGAAATTACTTGAGATATACGAAAGTATATTAATAGCTTTTAATTTGTATAAGAGAATTTTTCAAGTCTTGGTAAGTTCTTGAATATTTGACTTGAACATAGAGTTATAGATACAATAAATAAATACGTATAAATAAATACAGTAACTGGCCTTCTTTTGCTAACCAAGTATACATAGTCATATTTTTCAAAAGTAGTGTTAATCAATAACATTTTGTTTTTCATAGGTATTATATCACACAATCGCCGTATTCTATCGCAATCTTTTTTATTTCCACCTAATATGCACTTCACTGAAAAACTTAACAGTGTTTAATAACAAAGTAAGTATGTATATCATCAAAATATTATGTTTTAACTTAAAAAAGGTGATTATCTCTGTGATTGTTTTGACATGTCTTCTCACGGATCAGCCGCCTACAAATTGCCAACACAAAAAAATTGACGTATAAACATTATTTAATCAAAATTGATTGACCCGGATTACTTGTTGAATAAATCATTTGTTGGTTTTATTTTCAGACGATGCTCCACGTTTTTTCGATATTTTTATGGCTAACAAAGAACATGGCTCTGGTATTTGCGCACAGTATACAGTGTGACAAATTCTATGCCACTATTGAGGATGCAGAGACGACTTGTATACAACTTATGAAGAAAAAGCAATGTCCAAGTAAGACTGTGTTTTCTATGATAGAATATGTTATTATGATTATGTTTTTTGTAAGTGAGGATCTCAGTGGGAACTTGTGCTTACATACGGAAGCAACAATATTGTACCCAGGACTATGTTATATCTTTCGGATTGTTAGGATTTATTCCGTTAGGCTCATTATATCTTGTGGACAAATTACAATTTAACACATTAACGCGGAGCACAATCAATCTGGGTACAGTTCCAGGACGTCTCAACTCCGCTGGGATCAGACTTTTAATGTCGTTCACGCCTCGAACAGAAAACATCAGGGCTCTGTAGAAGCTCGCTGTGGTGGGGGTAGACTTGCCAGTAGGTCGCGTGATGTCACCACTGGGGTACTTGCGATTCATTTTAAGTCCGTACCAACAATCGGATCCGGCATATCTAACTTGATTTGTGTCCATGGAGTTTCTTGTCCACTCTTCTCTGTGAGATGTACAATTTTGGGATGGGCAACTTCAGTCCATTCACAGTTTTGACTTTGCAAATGTGCCTGTCACGGATCTATCTTTTGTACAAATAAATAAAATTGAAGTGTCTGCTTGTAATATCAAAACAGCTTTTTACTGAATGCCTAAGAAAATATACGGCAATTATAAAAAAATATTTTTTTTTTCAATTTTTTGACGGTTTATCTGTCGGTCTGTCTGTCTTTTTGTCTGTTTGTTCCGGCTAATCTCCGAAACGGATTTTGACGGGACTTTTACTGGCTTACTGGCAGATAGCTGATGTTATTATAAGGTCTAACATAGGCTACTTTTATTATAGAAAAATAATAAGAATAATTAATAGAAAAATAGTAACAAAATTCGATTAAAAAAGGGAAGTGCCTATAATAATTTGGATTTTTTATATTAATTTCACGCGAACGAAGGTCGCGCGCAACAGTTAGTTTGAAATAAATGCTTTGAGTTGTGTTAAATTCCCCTATTGAAAAGGGATTTTTGCGAAAATCTTTCTACTTTTGACGTCAGAAATCTTATGTAGTTTATGAGGAGCGATAATGTAAAGTCAAAGTCAAAACATTTATAACAATTGTTGCATTAAAAGGCACTTTTGAACGTCAAATACGGTAATAGAATTAAATCTATTGCCCATTCGAAAAGGTAGGTTATTGTGGAGAAGAATGGGCAAGAAATGTTGTAAAAACTATTTATAAACTGTTTAACAGTAACATACAGATGTCGAAACATGTTTATAGTTCATCATCATATCCGTAACAGAAAGATCTTCAAACGCATACAATACCTACACAATTTCAATCATATTTCGGAATATTTCTTTACAGAATGTCAAATACATCTTTGCAAGAACATTATTCAGACGAATCAAACGTTCAGTAAGATGACCGCATGTGGCTTGTTCTATATAGACGCAATGTTACCAATGGCTTTCTTGACAGTAACCACTAACTATTTCATTGTTCTACTACAGTGTAATTTTCTTTAAAATAGTACATATATATGAGAAATATGTTGACTTTTATTGGGGTTCTTTTCCAAGGTTTGAATTCACCGGCACTGATGACAGGGTTATAGTGGCCAAGCCCAAGCGTTATGAGGAAGTTACATACATTTAAATACCATCGATGCCAACAGAAAGGTAGAAATACAATCACTGTGGATATAAATAGCTTTTTCGGGTCGTACTTATACCGGTGTTAAACTTTTTGACGACAAATGCAATGCTGTGAGCATCTTTCATGACTTGTCGAAGCCATTCGATTAGTCTTCACGAAACGTTGATCAGGAAATTGAAGCACTAAGGCATTCCAATTCAGAACGCTTTTCTCAATATTATTACTTCATTGTTGTATACACGATATGATCTAAGGATACGAGATATAAGATAGAGGGGTGGTAGAGGCAACGTTCATGATACATCAGCTCTGACTATATTTACATAATTAAAATTGTAAAATAGTAATTGCATTCATTTAAACCTAAAATCTATCTCTAATCTATTTATAACAAATACTGAAGAAATTGTGATTGTGAATGGATGGATGTGATTTGTGCTCTAACTGTGACAACAAACTTGAATTTTGTGAATGGTAAACATATTAATCGTCGTAATAATCAAAAGCTGTGAGCAGAAGAAGTGATCAAATAACAAAATCACTTTAAAACCCTTTGCAAAAGTGCTTAAAAACAATTATTACCAAACTGTGAACGGTTACTCATCAAAATTTGAAGATCTGCTATGTAATCAACACGTATAGCGACATCTACGCATTACGACGTTTACACCAAGCGACTAGAGAGTGTGCAAAAGCGGTTCCTTTACCATCTGTGCTACGGAGATCACTTGGCTAAACAACTGACTAGCTACACTGATAGGTTGAAATATTATCACTTGGATACACTAGCCAGTCGTAGGAAAAAACTGGACCTCACTATCCTGCACAAAATATTTAGTGGAAAGATAGATTGCAGTGAAATTTTGAGTTCATTAGATATTAAAATTCCAACTCGGACTCCCAGGCATAATAAATATGAGTTATTTTACATTCCTGGCTCAAAAACCAACTTAGGTCATGACTCCGCTGTGCCAAGACTTTGCAGGCAATATAATACATTAGCTAAGACCTCCAATTTTGACATCTGTGAATCTCTCGAAAATTATAAAAAATGTCTCAAAAACTTATCCAATTGTTAATTGATTGTTGATTATTTTAATTGTTTGTTAATTATTTTAAATTATTTGAATATTATTTTAATTCTATTTTTCCAATTTTATTACCAAATGACATGTTTTAATTTTATACTTCTTTTTTTTTTAAATTAGTTCTTTATTTTTGTTAGTTTAGTTATACATTATATTGTGCATGCTGTGGTCTCCTGTAAGTGAAGGAGTACACCTACGTGATACTTTTGTCGTCCATTATTTATTTCGTGTGTTTGTGTACATCCTTTGTTGGAGATCCTAAACAAATAAATAAATAAATCTAGTTAAGGCGAGGTATTCCTGCAAAAGTAGGCATTTAGCGCTGTAGGCTGCGCGCAAAATACTTCTCGTGGACACAGCGCGTTCGTGAACTCGCGTGACCTTGCCTAGCGACACAGCATAGAAATATGCAGTTGGATAAGTAATATTACTTGACTTATTTTTTTCTATGATCAAAATTTGTTACTATCTAGTAGCGATAAATTAGAGCTTTGTTAAAAAATGAAATAATTGTCTATAAAATATAAGAATGTAAAGTAATCATAATTGGGCAGTTTGAGTAACTAATTGAAAATAAACAGCCAGTTCGCTATTAGTAGGTTCGAGAACTGTAAAGATAAAATTTTGATTTGTTTATGTGTTTTTGTGTAAATTGCAATAAGTGTATTTTTATTGAACCTTTTCATTCAAACAAATTTCATTTTTTTTAATAAAAATTTAATATTAACAATCACAAAACTAGAAAGAAACTCAACTAAGTAGATGAAATTAAAATATTTACTATAGGCCCGGCGCAGCCCTATCGCGTACGTACCACCCGGCTGTAGGTAATTATTTCAAAGACAGGGCCGAGTCACAATACTGTATATATTTGTACTGTGACATATCTTTGGAGTGCACTCTTTTTATTTGTTACTTTTATTGCTTTAAACGACTTTTTTCGCTTGCGTTGTTTATTGCCCATTATAACTTGCAACAATTATAATAAACTTGGTCAAAAACAGACGGTATGGTACGCGAAATTGTCGCGGAAAAAACTGACACAGGTCCGTCGTCGGTAAGCGCCAGCGCGCGACTAATCGGGCCTGTCCGAGCCGCCGCGAACGCTTTTAATTCATTTTAAAACATAGTAATTAAGAAAATAATGTTATCAAGTCAAACTTTGCCACTTTGTCTAGAACTAATTAGTTTCTTTAATTTAGTATAAAAATTAAATGTAAAACATCAGTAATTTAGTCATAATATTGAAAAAAAGTTACAAAAAGGGGTAACTTTGCGATTTTTTTCTATCGAGTGAAGTTCATCAAGTCTTGCAACTGAATGCGACTGTGACTAGATAAGATCCTTAACTATAACATATATTTTTTTAAATTTTTAAACACTATGTTCTTTGTCTCAGATGGTTTTAAAAAACTCAAATGTGCGCCCACCTCGCCTTAAAAGTCTGGACATTAACATCACCCAGAACATCGGTCGATAAAACAATACCTTTTCTGTTCAAGGATTCGAGTCCTTACGCTCATATGACTTAAGGTTTGAATAGCCGAAAACAAAGTGAAAGTGACTGGCATTGGGGTAGTCGTGAGTTCGAATCCGTTACAGTCATTCGATCACTTTTTGTCAGAAAGAGCCTCGATCAACACTTATGTGGCTCTCATTGCACGGCTGGGTCAAGGGCTTGATTCAGAAAACAGTACTCCTGGACACGGCACGCATGGTGAGGTGGTTCCTTTCTCTGGAGCCCTAACCACCGGCAGCCTGGACTTTGTTCCTGATGCCGATGGGCCATCTATTTTTATATGTTTTGTTTACTTTTGTTTTTTTTAAATATTTAAAAATGTATGTAATAAGAAAAAGGATGAATAAAGCAAAGTCATCTAGTAATAATAATCACCATCTCGAGAATAATAATATCTGTAGTGATCTTTTTCGTGAATAAACACCTGTATGTCCAATCAATCAAAATCAATCAAAATATTTTTATTTCACATAGGCCTACATGGGCACTTATGAAACGTCAACAAAAAGGTGCACGATTCGGGTTGGTCGTTTCCTATGGAGAAGAACCGGCAAGAAACTTCATGGTTACTCTTTTAAAATGATTAGTTTTACAATATTATCATGTTACAGCATTAGTACTCAAGTATGGGGGGACAGCATAGGCCCGACAATAAGTCGTTGCTTACTACACAAGAAAAACGGAGAACAAGATAAGAGGTTAACAAAAGTTAACACACATCTAGGAATCTACAAGGCCTACACTGTTCACACATTCACAAACAATCGTTAAAAAGAATCTATACAAAGGCAAGAAAATATTATAAAAGACTAAATTAAACAAGTGACAAAAATATTGTCATTAGTGCTGCAACTATTCTGAACAAAGGGTGTTTAAGTGATGTGATAACCATTGTAAAAAAAAGAAAAAAAAAACATTGTAAATTAAAATGAAAAGAAAAAAAAAATTGATTGAGAATAGTTAGAGACATCCACATATTTGTGCTGTTTATGAGCTACCAGGGAAGCCGCATGCGCAGAAGGAACTAAAGCCAAACCTCTTTATCTTAAACGTAGTCCTTGATTTTGTAATATGCTTTTTTAATAAGGACACGTTTAATGTAATTTTTGAACTTTCCATCGGTCAGTTCTATAACTGACTTAGGTAATTTGTTATAAAAACGTATACTGTTAATAAGAAAAGACTTACTAGTTTTTGTTAACCTGAATTTGGGTATTACAATTTCGTGTTTACTGCGTGTATTAATATTGTGGAAGTCGCTTCTAATTTTGAAAAGCCCTCTGTTTTTGCGGACATATAAAATACATTCTAGGATATAAAGGGAAGGCAGAGTCAGTACATCGATCTCTTTAAATTTTTCTCTGAGGGACTCGCGAGGACCCATTTTATAGATCGCGCGGACTGCCCGCTTTTGTAAAATGAAAATTGAGTCAACGTCTGCCGCCGATCCCCACAGCAGAATGCCATAAGACATAATACTGTGGAAATAAGCATAGTATATTAACCTAGCTGTAGCTGCATCAGTTAACTGCCTTATTTTCCTTACTGCATATGCAGCTGAGCTTAACCTACCCGAAAGAGTTCTAATGTGCGGTCCCCACTGCAATTTTGAATCGATAGTAATCCCTAGGAATACAGTTTCCGCTATAACATCAAGTTTTTTGCCGTCAAGATTTAAATTTATATCCCGTTGAGGTACATTTGGTAAAGAGAATTTTAGACATTTTATTTTGTTCGCATTCAGTAAAAGATTGTTAGCTGCGAACCACTTCGAGAGAACAGTTAGACTTTCGTTGGCATGTGTCCTACACCAAACACAGCGGATCTGCTTAACAAAGCAGACACCCTCTCTATATGTCTTAATGAACTGTCAGAAAAAGACTAGTCTATTGATGTGATTTGTGAAAATATTTAGTAGTTTATTTTATTTATATATGTGTATTAGTATCAATATAAGGATATAAATTTTCGAAAACAGGAAGTGATTTTTTAGATATTTGTTGTACCTATCACAATGTTTTCTTATTTAACCCAAAGGTTTACTGGTAGAGAATGCCTTGTGGCATTAAGTCCGCCTATGTACCACTATTGTACATGAAGTTTAAATAAATAAATAAATGTACTTTGCATAACGGAGCATTTTATGATGTCGGGCCTCGTCGTACCGAATTATAGATTTTCTGCATCTTTCAGCAGAAAATAGTAAAAGAGGTGGATCGTGTATTCTGGTCCGATCTGGTCATTTGTGGAGGGACTTACTAGAGGTTTCAGAATATCGAATGCTGTAGAATGCTGTGAAGTTGAACTGACAAGTTATAGTATGTATTTATAGAGTACCAATGACAGGGCGTTTAACAGTGTTTTTTTGTGGCAAATTAGAGCAAATGTTACTAACAAGTCCAAATTGTAAGAATACTATTATAGCACGCGATATAAATATTGACGTATTGAAAAATAATAATATGACTTCCGAACTGAAATAGCTCTTAACAAGTTTTAACATGAGATTAGCAATCGAAAAACCAACCAGTTTGCAAAGCCAGACCTGCATTGATAATTTTGCCCACAATTTTTAGAAAAAATGCAAGACGGAGGTGATAGAATTTGCACTATCCGATCACACTGCGCAACTGCTGAAAAGTCCCGTACGTTTGAACTGTATTCTGAAATATTGGTACAAATCTCAACGGGATTTTAGCCCAGAGAATATTATTAAATTTAGAACCAGCCTGGAAAAACTAACATTCTCTGAAATCTATGACAATGATGATCCAAATGATGCATTCAACTTGTTTATTGAACAATTTAAATTATTTTGTGACCTTTGCTTCCCCCGTAGACGTATTAAAATACCAACAACCCAAAATGGATATCGCGAGGACTTAAACTACGTAGCTTAAAAAAGGCAATTATTATGGACATCTAGACTTAAACCTACTCAAATAAATAAAACAAAATAATCAAATTACACAAATAAATTAAAAAGAAATATAAATCTGACTAAACGATCACAAAATAATCACCATATTAAAACTTCTGACAATAAAAGCAAAATGACATGGAAAATAATAAAGAACTCAAAATTAAATCTATTTATTGACTCAATAAACACAATAGAAATTGACAACAAAACGATTAACAAACCTCAATTAATTGCTGAACATTGCAATAACTATTTTATAGAAAAAATTATGCCAATACCCGGAGGTTTTCGGATGAACATGACTATAAAGATGGCTATTTATGACTTTTGAATTTTTTTTTTTATACTAAATGGGTCTACTCTTGACCTCAATCTAGTCCTGAGGACAGAGATGAGGTCGACGATGGAACGAGCTTACCCAGAAGAAGCCTATTAACTCGCGACTTAAATAGATTGGGGTCATATGAACTTGGGAACACTGACGAAGGCAGGGAATTCCACTCCTTGGCTGTGCGCATAATAAACGATGTCGCGAAGCGCTTTGTGCGAATGTGTGGAACATCGACAAGGAATGGGTGATAACCCGCAGTACGTCTGGACTCCCGATGGAAGAAGGGAGATGGTGGAATGATCTCGTGGAGCTCTTGTGCACACTCACCGAAGTACAGCCTGTAAAAGACCGACAAATAAAATTAATATTGATAATATGACACCTGTCTGTGTGCTGTGATATTACACAAGCTTTTGATTACGTTGACCATTCTATCTTAAGAAAGAAACTTGACTCCAATGGTATAAGATGCAACGTTCTGGACTTATTAAGCTCTTACCTTTCAAAAAGAAAACAATTTACCGCTATAACAAACTTAAACTTTAATTCTAAAGAAGAAGTAACATACCTGTCTAAAGAACGCACAGTATACTTTGGTGTACCACAAGGCAGTGTATTGAGTCCTCCATTAGTCCTAATTTATATTAACGACCTGCCCAAAACTATAGACTTCCCGATAACACTCTTTGCTAACGATAGTACGGTAATGATAACATGACTGTGAAAAACCTGAATTGTATGAAGCTGATGTAATTTTTCTAGAAATACAAAATTTTAACACTACCATATATATAGCGTTCTTTGGGTACTAATCAAAATCGGGTTTAACACTGTTAGGACTGAATTTGTTTAACATTACCTTCACTGGTAACTGTCAGTAGTCTGTCGTAATCATTAATAATGAATGATTAATGATTACGACAGACTACTGATTGTACTGTTATCTATTGGCTTTGTCGGAACCTCCCCAATTTTTTTTTTAGTAAGAGCTGACATAATTACTAATGTATTAAGACTTTCAGCACTTAACTGATCACATGAATATTTTAACTGTAAAATATAGGGTTTTTTGACGCCGTAATGCCTCATTTTCTTCACAGAATTATTTATTATTACAGGCTTACTAGCCATCCTACAATGGACAAGTTAAAGTTGAAAGTTGAAAAATTGTTAAAAATTAATCCAAGAGACTCAGTCCAAGTATTACCTAATAATAGATTGGACAAAGATTTACAAAAAATTGTGTATTCTATTAGCTATGCACTTGGTGTGTTTTTTAATTCAAAATACAACGTACGAAATCATCATATTTATTCCGATTGGAGAATAAGTCGCACACTATCGTTCTTCTGTATGCTAATTATGAATATATCTTGTATCTATCGAATAGTCCTCATAGATATCAGGGACGTGAATAAGAATATGTCAAGAAGAGAAGAAGACTTCTTTTCACTGTTTACTAAAATCTACTTCATCAAGTTTATGATTGGGTTTACGATACTGTTTATTTTAAATGTAGTGCATAAAAACGACAACATTATACTTATTTTAAAGCTCCAAACTATACACGAGAGCATTGATTTTAGTAAAAATATTATGTGTTTTATTTTTTGGAATTGGATCTCAGTACTAACTGTAATCGTTATTCATATTTTTACACACATACTGTACTTTACAACGTGTCACTACCACGATGTGATCGAGTTGATTCTTGACATTATTGTCTGCACTCTGTTCATCGGTATGGAAATCAATTCAGTTATAAGCACCCGAATCATAATACTGTTGAGAAAATACTTGCACGAGTGGATTAAAAAAGTTATAATAATGAATGATGATTACGAAAACAATGAACGAATTTCGGAATTATTTAAGACATACCAAAGTATCTTGAAGGCTTACAATTTGTATAAGAAAATTTTTCAAGTATGGGTAAGTTCAAGAATATTGTACATAAACAGAGACAAAGCCATAAGCACTAACTTCACTAAGTTCACGCAAATTGCCAACAAATTGATTTAAACCATTTTGTTTTTTCTAGGCATTATATCACTTCTTTAGCATATTTTACCGTAATCTCTTTTATTTCCACCTAATATGCTCTTTGCTGAAAGGATCTTCAGTGTTGGAAAACCAAGTAAGTATGACCCTTATGCGGTTGTATGTTTATTTTTTTTTGCTGGCCTTATATTACCCATAGCTGGGCAAAGACCTCCCGTATATCCTTCCAGGTACTCTTTTCCTGGACCTCTTTCTAGGCCGGCCTCGGCGGCGTCTTCCATCCTCAGGCACTCACTGGTTAATAATTTTGTTTATAAATTAAAATAAAACTTCTTTTTTTTTACTTTCAGACAGTGTTCCACGTTTTAGCGATACTTTTAATGCTAACAAAGAACATGGCTCTGGTGTTTGCGCACAGTATACAGTGTGAGAAGTTCTATGCCACTGTTGAGGATGCAGAGACGACGTTTATAGAACTTATGAAGAACGAGGACTGTCCAAGTAAGATAATGTTTCTAGAATTGTGATTAACTGGCAGGAAGCGTCCTCTGATTTGTTGAGTGTTATGTCTGGTGGGTTATTGCTTGTTGTATATGTAGGTGTAACATTTGTGTGATGTCAGAAATTTTGAGAAGTAGGTACGTTTTTCAGGTAATTTACTATTTCTTTATTCGTTGGTTAGTACATTAATTTGGAGAAAAAAAGAACAAATAACTATTTTAAAATATAATTAAATAAGGTAGTTACAAAATTACATTAATATGACACACAAAATAAATCTTAATAGCTCACCATCATTTCCCATAGAAGGTTCTTAAAACGCTCAAAATACCTACTCCTTCAAAGTTTAAATCTTATTTTGGAATATTTTTTTACAGTAAGTCAAAAACGTCTGTGCAAGAACATTATACGGACAAATAAAACGTTCAGTAAGATGAACGTGTGTGGTTTTTACTACATAGACGCTTCGTTACTATTGTATTTCATTAAGGTGACCAGTAATCACTTTGTTTTACTGCTACAGTGTAATTTTCTTTAAAATAGTATTATGAGAAATATGTTGACCTTTTTATTGGTGTCCTTTCCTAAACGTTTGGAACACACCAACATGGTTGGTTGACGCTTTGAAAAATGTTACTGATGCCGCAGTAAAGGTAGGTACCTTTTGGGTCCAAGCAGTATCGGGAAGTTACATTAAGTACCATACCGACTAGACCCGGCAAATAAAAGTCAAACTGACCGAAGATCTTTGGGGAATGTCTATCAAAGTTTGTACATCCATAGTTGAGACTGTAGCACCATACTTAGCTTTAATTTTTAATTTGTGTGTAGACCAAGGAGTTTTCCCTGATTTAATGAAATACAGTAAAGTCATACCTCTTTTCAAATCCGGGGATAGTAAAGATACTAATAATTATAGACCTGTATCCGTGTTGCCAGTTTTTAGCAAGGTGTTTGAAAAATTAATGCTTAATCAAATGCTCAATCATTTTAACACCAACAGAATCTTACACGACCAACAGTTTGGTTTCACTAAGGGACGTTGTACAACTGACGCCGGTGTAACCTTATTAAAGCACATATTTTCTGCGTGGGAAGCATCCCAAGACGCAATAGGAATATTTTGTGACCTCTCCAAAGCATTTGATTGCGTAAATCACGACACATTGCTTTTGAAACTTGAGCATTACGGACTAGGTAAACTTGCACTTAGTTTGGTAAAATCTTATTTAAGTGATAGACAACAATATGTTCAAATAAATGGTGTTAATTCACAGGGTTTAAAAGTAAAAATGGGGGTTCCGCAAGGCTCAATATTGGGTCCTTTCCTCTTTCTAGTATATATAAACGATCTACCCTATTTATTGAAAAACCAACCTCAAAATATGGTGTTATTTGCTGATGACACTTCTCTAATTTTTAAGATAAATAGACGGGCCCAAAATCTAGATGACGTAAATAATGCCCTACTTCAGGTCCATAATTGGTTCACAGCAAACAATTTAGTATTAAATGAAAAAAAAACGAAATGCATAAGATTTGCTTTACCAAATGTTAAAAGTAACGAGTGTGATATAGTATTGAATAAAGAGAAACTTGAATTCGTAGATAAAACCGTTTTCCTGGGGCTTACGCTTGATTCAAGGCTACAATGGGGTTCTCATTTGAAATCTCTTGCGGGGCGCCTAAGTTCAGCAGCATATGCTGTTAGAAAAATCCGTCAATTTTCTGATGTAGATACCGCTAGACTGGTCTATTTTAGTTACTTTCATAGTATAATGTCTTATGGCATTCTGTTATGGGGACGGGCTGCAGACATTGAGTCTATATTTATTCTGCAAAAAAGAGCCATCAGAGCCATATATAATCTTCGTAGGCGCGATTCTCTAAGGGAACTGTTTAAGGAAATCAAAATCATGACGGTACATTGTCAATACATCTACGAAAACATAATGTACGTTAGAAAAAATCTACATCTTTTTAATAAAAGAGGTGACAGACACAATTACAGTACGAGAACTAGAGACCAATTAGTTCAGCCGGGCTTCAAACTCGCTAAAGTAGACTCATCTTTCATGGGGTACTGTTTAAGATGCTATAATAAAATTCCACAAAGTATTCTTGAACTGAATGAGACGAAATTTAAATTATGCATTAAACGCACACTATGTAAGCAAGCATATTACAAGTTGGACGATTATATCTCTGATAAAAATGCTTGGCTCAATGCCGGTCCTGCTCCACATGGACAGGGGCGCATAAACTGATTAATGGATAGCATTAAATAGTATTGTTGGAGCTGCTGAAGATTGTACAACTATCTTTGCATTGTATAGATTCAATTTCTTTTGGTATTATATAACCGCATAGCCCATATTATGTGAGTACTATGTAATAGAAAGCTATCCTTCGTTGGAAACCTACGTCATTTTTTTTTTTGACTTGAATTTGCCCTGGCGGTTAAGTGTATGTCATGCTCACTCAAATGTCTCGCTGATGGTGGCGCGTGTGTCGGATCAGTTAGTTCCCTTCAAAATGGTTGAGTTGAATGGTGCTGATACATGCGTCATGTTCGTGAACGGGCGCTGTCAGTTGTGACTGGTCATCTCTTGGTTGCCACGGCTTATTTGAATTAATTATTTTATTTTTTGAATTGTTCTTTTCCTTGTTTTTACTATGGACACTTTTAACGTGCACATCTTGCTACATCGCTCTCACATAATGTACCATCTAAACATGAATGATGTAACCAAGGTTTTGTAAAAATATTCTGATTTAAAAGAGTGTCCATGGAGTTTCTTGCCCGTTCTTCTCCATAGAGATCTACGTTAGGGAATGGGCAACTACAGTACTTTCACAGTTTTTATGCCTTGTGACTGGGACTGTAGCTAAATTTCATTGTTGTCTTTGTTTCGACAGTTCAAAAGTGCCTGTAACGGGCCTACTTGAAATAAATGCTTTGATTTTTGACCCAAAAAAGTAAGCAAAAAACCAGTCCAGTTAAACATTGTATCAAGAATGATTTTTGATGAAAGACCCAAACGAGCTACTTATTTATGTAGTTCATTTACAACTGACCTATGTGAAAATTTCACTGGAGGACAAATGCGATACTGCAAATGCTGTTAGCATCTCTCATGATTTGTTCAAGCCATTCAATAGCGGCCTTCACAAAACATTGAATGGAATCCGCAACTCTTAACTAGATATTCTTGATTCATACTTTAGTAATAAAAGCAAAGTTGATTTTAATGATAAGATCTGCTGGATCTGGAGTTAAAATGGTTTCCCACAGGGCTGAATTCTTGGCCCGATTTTGTTTTGAATTTATATGAGTGACCTGCTTTTTGCTTCGCCTCATTTATGATAATCTTTAAAAATGATGTTGTTCTGAAACGTCACTTCACTTTTATTCTGACTTGAAACTCAGTAGTCTGTAACTGTCGATAACATTAGTTTAATGTTATTTTGATACATCCACTTAACGAGAAAAAAACCGGCCAAGTGCGTGTTGGGCCACGCACAATGTAGGGTTCCGTAGTTGCCCATCAAAATATGCAGATACTTCCTACGGTTCGATTTGATTTTTATTGTAATAATAAAAAAAATAACTTACATCATCAGTTGAAAAACCTGTGTGTGTTGTATGTTTAGAAAAATATGTTATCCAAGTACATTTTATAAGTTGGTCGACTATTAGGCGTAAACTTGGAAAGCCTACTTAGCTGTGATAGTTTCCCTTTTAATTTCGTTATATATATTATCACCGTGCATTGTTTCACGTACCCAAACACAATCGTTTAGCTGGTATAGGGGGAGACACTTGAGTCTAACAAAAATTTGCAGTTTAAAGCTTAATATTTCCCAAACGAATTCCTTAATCGAAAAATTATTTAACAAACTCGCAATATTTTTAAAGACCTATCCAACGACATCCCACACTATGGGGTACACGAGAAAAAAAATCCCTACTTTACGTGTAATATGTCGTGTAATTTGTACTAGAGATACCCTAAAAAAAAACTTTTCGAGATTTTATTTTACCACTTTGTCGGCGTAACTAATTTATTTATTCATGCCAAATTACAGCTTTTTAATACTAAGAGTCTTTGAGCTAAGCTGCGGACAGACAGACAGACATGGCGAAACTATAAGGGTTCCTTGTTTGTTGACCACTGAACCCTAAAAAATGCTACAAGTTTATGCTCTGTCACGTTTAGCAAGTGAAAACGTATGTGAAATATAAATTATATGTTTTATTTTCTCATTTTATTATGTGTTGGAAAAGGGTGAAGAATTAAATACTGAAGATTCCATTGTGGTCCTGGGTGGGTATTATTTTGTATGCTAAGCACCAGTGGGCAAATATTTAGATAAATTGTGAAAAACCCGAAGATCTGCAAGCTACGCCTTAAGAAAAATTGTAATTGAACTGACGTTGTAACAACCCGTATGCATTTTATGTTAATTTCGTAGTGTTATGTCATACGGTTTTCTGTTAGACTATTTTTTTATCAATTAAATATAATGTTAATGACATACTACTGAGTGTAACCAAATTACAGACCAAGTGCAAGTCGGACTCGCGCACGAAGGGTTCCGTACCATTATATATAAAAACGGCAACAAAATCATGTCTGTTATATAGGAGCCCCACTTATATATTTTTTTATTCTGTTTTTTAGTTATAGCGGCAACAGAAATACATCATCTGTGAAAATTTCAACTGTCTACGGTTCATGAAATACAGCCTGGTGACAGACGGACAGACAAACAGACAGCGGAGTCTTAGTAATAGGGTCCCGTTTTATCCCTTGGGTACGGAACCCTAAAAAGGTAGTGCCATCTGTTTTTGGTTTTGTCTGACCCTCGCTTATAAATTTGAATTTGAATAACTAATGAATGAATGAATGAGACATTTATTTGCAAGAATATAGGTAGCTAAGGTCTTAATACATATAGGTGTCACTATATTCAGCATTTCAGCCGTACAAATATTTAGATTTTACATCTTGAGCTATTCGCATGCAGTACACATTTAGTAATTAGAAATGTCAAATTCAAATAACATAAAAATACTAATAATTATAAACATTAACAATAATTTCCTAATTTAGATTAAATAACAATGTAATTAATAAAATTATAATTAAAATTCTAATGTATTAAGACTTTCAGCAGTTACTAATGGATTAACTGATCACATGAATATTTTAACTGTAATAAAAATAATAGGGTTTTTTGTCGCCGTAATGCCTTTTTCTTCACAGAATTATTTATTATTACAGACTTACTAGCCATCCCACAATGGACAAGTTAAAGTTGAAAGTAGAAAAAGTGTTAGAAATACAAAAAAAAAATCCAGGAGACTCATTCCAATTATTACCCAATAATAGATTAGACAAAGATGTACAAAGAATAGTGTGTTCTTTTAAATTTGGACTTGGTGTATTTTTAAATTCAAAATACAACGTACGAAATCATCATATTTATTCGGATGGAAGAATAAGTCGCATACTATCGTTCTTCTGTATGCTAATTATGAATATGTCTTGTATCTATCGAATGGTCGTCATAGATATCAGGGACGTGAATAAAAACATGTCAAGTACAGAAGAAGACTTCTTTTCGCTGTTTGTTACAATCTACTTCATCTTGTTTGTGGTTGGGTTCACGATAATGTTCATTTTAGATATAGTGCATAAGGACCACAACGTCTTGCTTGTTTTAATGATCCAAGCTTTAAACAAAAGTATCGATTTAAGTAAGAGTATTATGGGTGCCATTGTTTGGAATTGGATCTCAATACTTACTGTTATCTTTGTCCATAGTTTCACCCTCACGCTTTATTTTGCAATGGTTCATTACCCCGATGTCATCGATTTGATTCTTGATATTGCTGTCAATACTCTGTTCTTTGGTTTGGAAATCAATTTAGTTATAGGCACCCGGATCATAATACTGTTAAGAAAATATCTGTACGAGTGGATTAAAGAAGTTCTAATTATGAATGATGATCACGGAAGAATAAGTAATGAACAATGTCCGAAATTACTTGACACATACCAAATTATCTTCAAAGCTTACAATTTGTATAAGAGAATTTTTCAAGTATTGGTAAGTTCGCAAATATTTCATTCACACAAAGACTTATAGAAACAAACAATCAATACCTATTGGTATTAGTTAGTTACTGTATTCAATAAGTAGCATTGAGTTCACTAAGGACGTACAGAATGTCGTTCAACAAATTAACCACTAACGTTTTGTTTTCATAGGTATTATATCTGACGGTTAGCATATTTTACCGTAATCTCATGTATGCCCACTTTATATGCACCATGATAAAAAAATCGACCGTATTGAATAGCCAAGTAAGTATGAATACCCTTACGCGGATGTTGCCTTTTCTGTTTAGGTAAACAAAATTCATTTGTCCATTGATTTTCCTTACAGACATTGTTAATGATTTTAGCAATATTTTTATGGATAGCTAAGAACATGACTCTAATATTTGCGCACATTGTACACTGTGAGAAGTTCTATGTAGCAATCGAGGATGCAGAGACGACGTGTATACAGCTTATGAAAAAGAGAAACTGTCCAAGTAAGACTATGATTCTAAAACTAATAAACAGAGTGAGAACTTCCTCCATCCCCATCAAATAAGAAGAATCATCTGATTTGTCGAGTGTTGTATCTAGTAGGCTACTGCCTGTTTTATGTCGGGTCATTTTCTAAACGAGAATTCGCGGTAAACTATAACAGCAGTTTGTAGGACTTATGATGTCAAAAATCTTGCAAAATTCGTATGTGGTGGTATTTCAAATACAACCTCTTTCGTCTTTATGGTCGTCATACCCAAATGAAGGTTCGCAAAACGCACAAAATACTGATTGGTTCTGTCCGCGCCACAAAAGCGATTTGGATCGGTCTGAATTAAAAAAAAAACAGTTCGCGAGAAATCGAAAAACATTAGTGACGCGGCTAGATAGAATAAATAGTCTAATAATGTACAAACTCATCGGTAAACAAAAGTGTATTTATTGTTCGATCTATTAATTATGCGAAATATCAACTGCAAAAGGGCTGTACAAACTCATCGGTAAACAAAAGTGTATTTATTGTTCGATCTATTAAATATGCGAAATATCAACTGCAAAAGGGCATTGTCTATGTCATAAACATCGAAACGTTAACTGCATCGGTTATGCCAAAACAGTTTGTTGTTTCACATACAAAGTGTATGTGACACTCATCAATATATGCAAACACAACACACTATCATATCCTCTTCATGGTTGTGATTGAGTAACTAATTTATAAAAAAATGTTACTGTTTCATTTTTCATAACAAGTTTGGTTATCTATAACATACACAATGACTATTTTAATAGAGGAACACTGTCACACAAGTTACGAGTATATAAATCTAAGGGCCTAATGGAACGAATAGTCGAATCGTAGTCGTCGTAGTTTTTCTGAATTTATCCACATCAGAATTTGTATCAAATTACCGGCCAAGTAAATTAACTGACACCTAATAGTAGGTGGTGAAACGGCCCTTAGTGTAACCAGCTGCTACCAGTCGCACCTAGGTATAGCCGGCTAGAACTAAGTGAAGTGGAATCGTACGTACGAGTACTTCGGCTTTTAGCAGTAACATAATCAAAGACTAGCTGTTAACCGCGACCTTCCTTCACGTGAAATTATTATAAAAAGTCCCCATTATTATAGGCATTTCGCTTTTTTCTTCGATTTTTGTTACCAATTTCAAGGGTTTTAATTTTTTTGCTCGGAACCCTAATTATTTTTCTTAAATAAAAGAAGCCTATGTTAGACCTTATAACATCAGCTATCTACCCGTAAAAGTCCCGTCAAAATAATCAAGACAAAAATAGCAATGACAAAAATAATAAAGAGATTGAATCTTTTGATCTGATAACAATACGCAATCGGAATGACCCAAATATTCTTAACATTCACAATTCACTTTCATACTAGAAAACTATTTAATTTTCTAGTATGAAATTGAATTGAAGCCGAAGTTTTAATTGACAAATATCTTTAGTGAACGGATTTGGAAGTACACAAATAATCATTGGATATGATGTTTCAAATAACATAATTATATTGTATCAGCAATGACTGTTATTTTAAATTTACAGGCAAATGCAAAGGTCTCTCTGCGGTCGAGATGGATTGCCGTCTCATCGGACTATGAAAGTAAAGGAACAGGGAGTGCACCTGAGCACACACTTGTGCACTAAAATATCTCCCACACCGGTGGCTGATCTCCGCTAAAATTAGCTGCCTTGACCGAAAACAGTCATGAGGACTAAATTACTATATTTTTTTTTTTTTTACAGAATGTCTCAGATATCTTGGCAAGAACATCATACAGACGAATCTGGCGTTCAGTAAGATGACCGCGTGTGGATTGTTCTACATAGACGCATCGTTACCAATGTCTTTCATGAAAGTGACAAGCCTTTATTTTGTTTTACTTCTACAGTGTAATTTTCTGTAAAAATTCTTTTTTTGCTGTTCTGTCCCAAGTGTACGAACGCAGTGATAATAAATTGGTCACCTTCTATGCCTAAGCATTAAAATTAAATAATATTTTATTACAATCGATCCAAAAAGCAGAACAAAAATATTAGTTAGAACTCATTTTGCCAAAGGATTTGTAAACGACGCATAAAAACTTCTTTTGATACTCATTGAATTTACATTTTTATTTTTATGGTCGTTGACACATGCCACTTCCTTTTTACATGTTCCTGACCTAGTACTGGTTTAAAAAACCAATATTGTATCGTGTAGCGTTTTTAGTATTTTTTACTTTTATTAGGTACATTTAAATTTGTCGGATTGCCAGGATTCCATTAGACTCGTACATCATGTGGGCAGAAGATGGGTTTCGTGCAACATAAACACACTGGGTGTGATACACTGTGTCTATTAAATTAACAAATTACTTGAAATTACAATTTAATACAATAACACGGGGCACAATGAATCGGGTACAGTTCCAGGACGTCTCAACTCCGCTACGATCTGACTTTCAATGTCGTCCTCGTCGTAAACAACAGGGCTCTGTAGAAGCACGCTGTGGTGTCGGTAGACTTGTAAGTAGGACGCGTGATCACACCACCACTGGCGTACTTGCGATTCATTTTAAGTCCGTATCCGATTGATCTAGCATTTTCGCACTTTGTTTGCCTATAGAAATGATCTCCACTCTCCAATCATTTACAAAAGGCCTACGACGACCACAAATATTGTCCTTTTTATAGCCTTGATCGTCATTTGATTTTTTCTTCTGATTGTCATTTGTTTTGGTATGTCTGACAAGCATAGTTCCCTGGTCCACTACTCGAGATTTGCAACCTTCGTGGTCTTCGAGGATCTTTATTGTCAATACTTCTGACGTAGGTAGATTGTCTCGCGACTCCATTGTTGTTTGGAACATGGAAAAAAAGTTTGTGCAAACTGTAAAGCAGTAAGATGGCCAGTAGTTCGTTTAACACTACCAAAACCGTATTCCTTCAACTTCTTCACAGCATCGAAGAAATCTGAGATGTGCTTCCGCAGGTCATCTTCTTTATGCATACAAGCTTCTTTAACAACGAGGTTTTTTTCGCAGGTCTACCCGAATGGTGCATCGACATCAATTTGTCCGATACAGC
The DNA here is from genome assembly GCA_950022335.1 of Eurois occulta. NCBI lineage: Eukaryota > Metazoa > Arthropoda > Insecta > Lepidoptera > Noctuidae > Eurois > Eurois occulta. The sequence goes on along the minus strand of OX465480.1, from coordinate 3,022,258 downwards.
CAAGGAGTGGAATTCCCTGCCTTCGTCGGTGTTCCCAAGTTCATATGACCCCAATCCATTTAAGTCGCGAGTTAAGAGGCTTCTTTTGGGTTAGCTCGTTCCATCGTTGACCTTATCTCTGTCCTCAGGACTAGATTGAGGTCAAGAGTAACCACTCAACCGTTACAGCAAACATCGTAGCCTAATAATTTTTCCGGTTGAGCGTTACAGTTACTAGGGTTGCTGCGCCGACTTGTTCCCTTTAAACTGTTATTGTACAATGGTAACTCTATGTGAGTGTCTAAAAATTATTATCCGCGCCTGTGATTAAAAGAGTGATGAATATAAACGTTGATGGATGGAGAGGGAGAGGAAGACCAAAGAAACGATGGATGGATTGTGTGAGGAATGATATGAAAGATAAAGAAGTAAATGATAGCATGACGGTTGACAGAGGAGAGTGGAAGAAAAAAACGTGTTGCGCCGACCCCAAATAACATGGGAAAAGGGCAGGAAGATGATGATGATGATGATGATGATGATGCCTGTGTAGACGTTGCACACTGTATGCAAGCATAGAGAACAATTGAAAAAAATAAGTTGAATGTTAGTGTCTAGTGTGGTCTAGTGTCAGTGTGAAGTTTTCGCAAGCGGCGTGTTTACGATGTAAGTACAATTTTATTTAAAACCCAATGTATTTGTGTATTATATCAAAAAAATCCTCAAGATTCAAGCTTTACGAATATCTAAAAATTACATAGGTTCAAAGTCTAATGAAAACGATAATATCGAAATCCAAAACATGGTCGTGTCGCCATGTTGGGCGTGGGCATTTTCGTTTAACTTTTTTTAAGTACTTGAAACTAGTTGTTGTAATTTAGTTTTTACATTATGTTGATTCTCCATAGTTTTAGCTATACACACGTATTTTTTATTTCGGTGTAGCTGCAGGAGTTTACTAGATAATCAGCTGTATGTTGGATATGGCACGGGGCGCTTGCACGCAGAAATTCCGTTCTCGCGGCAGGACGTTCAACACTACTGCTGCTCCGCCGCGTGAACGTTTTTAGGCCCATTTAAAATGTATAAAAAAGTACAGCTTTGAGCTTTCTAAGCCATTCAGAGAACTCTATACACTTGGACTGATAGCTAACAAAATGTCCGATTCAGCTTTTCCATTCATTTTGGCCTATTAGGATTATTATTTGGATCGGAGCGAGGCGGTCGTGGTAGTATCTTTGAAACATAATATGATTGGAATCGGATGTATATGAATCTTCCACGTACTATAATTTATTATCTCCTGTGAGTGGATCTATTCTTATTGCCGATGCCTGCCGGGTCTGCGCGACTGTTTGGAACAGATACCGCGGTCCTGGAACACAAAGGGCAAAGAAGGAACATGGATGGGTTTTAGTCGGTACAAGTCTGAAACAATTCAGAAATCAAACCGTGATATTTATTTCATGGCTTTTTATGTTTCTTCAACTTTTTGACAAAAATAATTTTCGATTCACGAAAAAATATTTACCGACACTCTTATTTACTGTAGCACACATTAAGGTAATTTTTTTACATACATGCCTGTTGAGGTATAATTAAAAAAGATAAAAAGATAAAAAGATAAAAAGATAAAAAGATAAAAAGATAAAAAGATAAAAAGATAAAAAGATAAAAAGATAAAAAGATAAAAAGATAAAAATCATTATTTTATGTAATACAAAAGCTCAGGTGGAACGTTACTATGGAACGTTACTATTTTTCATGAGTGTTGCTGGTATTATCAATTTAAAAGACGTTATCACGTCAAAAAATTGTTTTGGTATAATTATGATGTGCTGGCGTCTGTACATAGAGTATAATATAGCTATAAAACATTTTATTCTGTCGGAGTAAATTCTCATCCATAACATCTTTCTCTCTACTCATTCGCCTTTAAAATTTAAACAGTCGTTAAATGGGTGAAGTCGCGTCCCACGTCCCGCCTAAGACTCGCCTCATTGTAACCATATCTTTAGTTTTCCCTTGTCAAATGGTCTCTAATCAATCATATCAGGGTCATGCTTAGTCATCAAATAAAAAGAATGAGTTGTAAATGAAAATAATTTTAATTTATTACTTCTGTTATTATTTTAAAAAAATTATATCAGCTGTATCTTGATATGATTAATCACTCACATGAGTAATCAAAAGAAATTGATTTTTTCATCTACTGGTCTTATTTAACTATTGTTATAGAGTCAAGTGTTAGTATCAGACAACACAACAGTTGAAGAAAATACTAAAAACAATGTATACAATTCAAGAAATATCTCTTAAGACCTCAATCAAAGGGTGTCTCGAAAATAGACTGGACGAGGAAATACAAAGAATTGCTCAGTCTTTTAACTTCGTCCTCAATATATTTTTGGCTTCAAAATACAATGTTCAAAGCAGTTACATTTATCCAAGACGAAGAAGATATCAAATATTTGTATTCTGTTCTGCTGTACTCATAAATTCACTGTGTGTCTATCGCATGTTCGCTGTGGATATCACGGATATTTACATGAAGCATTTGGAGAGTAACCTCTTGCAACTCTTTGCTGTGTTTTACTTCGTCACATATTCGATTGGGTTCATAACGATGTTCATTTTGGATGTACTTCATAAAAACAATTACGTTTTACTTATTATGATGATCCAAACTATACACAGGGATATCGATGTTAGCAAGAGTATCCGAGGTTTTATTTCTTGGAATTGGATTTCAACCATAGCTATTATATTTATCAACATATTTATAAGTGCTATATATTATTCATCATGTTATTACGATTACGTCATTGATATTGTTTTTGATAATATTTTTGATTTTATGTACACAACTTTAGATGTCAATATAATCATAGCCACCCGATTAATTATATTGTTAAAGAAATATCTACATGAGTGGATTAAAGAAATCCTGATGTTAAATGATGACCACGAACATGATGAGCAGTGTCGGAAATTGTTTGAGAAATACAAAAATATCTTAAAAGCTTACAATTTGTACAAAAATATTTTTGCTGTCTTGGTAAGTTCGTCTGTTTATCTGACAGCTATACAAATTCAACGACTACACAAACAAAGCACTTATTTCAATTAACAAGTACTTTTGTATTGTCAAGGAGTCGATCATATTAGTCAGTTGCTAGTTACTTGTTCAATTTTTTTAGGATTCCGTACCGCAATAGGAAAAAACGGAACCTCTTATAGGATCACTCGCATGTCTGTCGATCTGCCCGTCTATCATAGCCAATTTACTCCGAAACTATTGCACCGATTGAGTTGAAATTGGTACACATATGTAAATCGGTGACCCAAAGACGGACGTGTAACGTAAATTACTGAATTTTAAACATGGGGGCCACTTTTAGGGTGTAAATTAGAAAATGAAAAAAAGTTTTGCAAACTATATCGTGCTACATGTCAAATGAAAGGCCTCATTGTTAACATCTCAAATATTTTTTTTATAATTTTAAGATAAATCGTTTTGAAGTTATTTAAGAAGATAGGCGAAAATTGAAATTACAGGGCAAAAAATTATGAAAAAAATGCTTAGAAACTATTAAAAGTTACTATTTTTGCCTATAGATTACAGGAAAACCTATAAGATATCAATGGTAACAAACTTGGGTCAGATTTAAAACAACTTACGGAATTTAGCTAATTAATGTACGGAAACCTCTCCACGCGAGTCGAACTCGCACGTCCCGTTTTTTTATTTCAAAATGTGTTTGCTCTTGACCTCGATCTCGCCTGATGCTAAACGATACATGAATATGGCTAGCAAAGAATCACAATTATTATTTTGATGTTTGCCGCGAAACTGTGGATCAGTTCTTTGAATGGTATCTCTAGTCTACTTACAACTAATAACAAGATTATGTGTTTCACAGATTTTATATTTTACATTCAGTGCAATATACCGGAATCTTGTTATTTACCAGTTAATGCTTTATACACTGAAAGTTCACGCCGGAAGTAAAGTTAGTGTATTTTTTTGTTATTAATGAATTTTTATTTTTCAATAGACAGTTGACCTTTAAAAGTATCGATACTTAATCATGTTGATTTATGTAATTGAGCTTTGGTCATGGGTCATATTTCCTGGTTCTTATTTGTCGTTTTTATTTGCGACTCTAATTTTGGTATTTACTTTCCAGCCGATGTTTCGAAGCATTGCGAGTAATATATGGCTATTAAAGAATATCACTCTTATTACTATATACAGCATATGCTGTGAGAAGTTCTATGCATCTGTAGAGGAAGCTGAGTCGGCGTGTATCCAGCTTATGAAGAAGAGAACCTGTACTAGTAAGATCTTTCGCCAAATCTCTTATTATTGATTCGAAAAAGGTTTTTGATTTAGTCGTTCTCAAAATTTTTGTAGGATACAACTATAACAGCTTGAGACTAAAAGTATCGTAGATCGGTCGATTTAAAATAATTAAAATAAGAAAACAGATATAAGCTTAGATAGTTTATTTCTGTTAAAATTAAATGGTTCCTACACATTATGGAGTAAGAGTACCTCAGGGGAGTTTGATTGGCTCGTCTGTATTCCTTAGTTTATTTGGTACAAAGGAATAATTTCCTTTCACGTTTGACGTTTCAAATGTATTAATTAAAAACAAAGCATAACATAAATATAATCAGCCTATAATTCACCACGGCATTGACGAGATAGGGCACCACCTCGCCTTTATAGGTTGGTGAACTTTCTTATATCAGATACAGCTAATTTCATATACTCGTAACTCGCCAAATTTCATTTTTCTCATAAAAATATTTTAAACATTTGATTTGTTCTTATTCAACCGATTTCACATAAAAAATTACAATACGATGGAATCTTTTCTTTACAAAAATATAATTTTAAATGTTTCTTGAATGTGGTTTTCTTACAGAGAGTCAACAACATCTATACAAGAAAGTACTTCAGTCAAAACAAACGTTCAAAAAGGTGAACGCGTGTGGCTTGTTCTGTGTAGACGCTACGCTACCGATACGATTGATGGGAGTTTTCACTAACTTTAACGTTGTCTTGCTGCAATACAATTTTCTGTAATATATTTTCATAAGATGTACTTGATTTTGATTATTTTGTATCATTACTGATTACAATGTTTTCGTACAAATAATTTATATCGTCACCATTACTTGGAATCGAACGTCTGTATCGTTAAATAAAAATAAATAAATAAAATAGCCTTTATTGCTGTTTCTTTCCTTACAATTAATAAATGCCTACTTACTAAAAACTAAATTGATTTAATCAATTCTAACTTGTATTTCAATAATCGTCAACTGGATGTTTGTGTGGAACAGCTTGTCTGTCGACAAAGGCCTACTCTAAAGGTTTCCACGTGTTCCTCGTGCTAAACGCTATTTTCTTGAGATCATCTTCCCATCTTTTGATTTGTCTGCCTCTATTTCTTTTGCTATCTCTTGAATAAATCATAAGTCAACTGTCAACACACTGTAAAAGTGCTGTTGGAGATTTTCGTAATTTTGAGTGTAAAACTGCATAATTATCAGTGTTTGGAAATACAATAAAAAAGTACTTTTGTTAGAGATAATTAAGTAAAACTGTTAGTAGCTAAAATTGCTTGTGATTTAAAAAGAAAATAGTGATCAAAACTAGGAAGTGACAATCGCATGGACAATTTTCATGGATACATGATCTACAATGTTGAGGACATAATTAAAAAGGAAAGAAAAAGTTTAGGAAGGAAGAGAATACAAAAGCCTTTCTTTCTTTTTCGTGTGCTAAGTGCTTAACCTGAAGACAGAGTTACACAGAAATAGAATTTAGTCCTCATCAAGGCTTTTAATAGAATTAAAACGCTGCGTAATTATTAATTAATTTGAGCTTCGTTATATCAAAATGGTAATTGATAGTCTAACATAACTGACCTGTACGTTTACACGTGGTTACATTGTGTTCTGTGATTGAAAAATAGCGTTATAAAAAAATAGATAAAATGAAATTTTCAATAAATTTTCAAAACATAGGAGAAACACTCCGGGAAAGCAACCGCGTGAACGTTCTATCAAACAACAACGTGATTGATAAAAATGTGCAGTCGATGCTACTACCTTTAAATCTGATGCAAACAATTTTGCTTTGCCCCAAATACATCATCAAGGATAGTGTTATATCTCCAAATAACTTCACTACAAGATTTTATTCGTTATGTGGAACATTGTTTTTTTGCTCGATTTACACATTCCGCTTTTACACTTTGTTTGTAATCTACATCAACAAATCTATCTTCTACTTGCTTCTATCTCTTTTTGACTTTATTTTCTACTTCAATGGATTCTTCATTAACTTTATTATTAACACCATTCAGACAAATAATAATGTTCAGTTTGTCCTAAACGTTCAACACATCAATAGATGTTTTGGTAGTGAAAACAATTTAAAGAGTTTTATGCTTGGTAATTGATCCAATTTAATTACAATTTTTTGCTTTTATGTTGTCATCACCACCATGTTATTCCATCATCCCTACGTCCCCTTGTGTATCATAATCAGCAATGCGTGTTTATTGTTCTTTGACGCACATATGATTTATGCTATCAGATTAATTAAATTACTGAGGATTAAAGTAGATTCATGGAGAAATCTTCTTGACTCGGAGGTTTCTATTGATGAAGCGTATTGCAAACATATGAAAGAAGTCTACGTGAAATTACTTGAGTGCTACAGTATAGTCAAAAGTTCGTTTCAATCAATTGTAAGAATTTTTTGATGAAATTTACTAAAAACTTGTTCTATATACCGTAGAACCGTGAGAGAGAACATGAAAATCCATTTCTAAATTTTTTTGTACCGATTTACCCTTTTTTTTTTGGATGGGAAATCATCAAAATGACTGCTGCCGCTCTGGGCGGAGCGGAAGGGAGTGTCAGACTTTTACTGACTAAAAACCATCCATGTTCCTTCTTTTGCCCTTTATGTTCCAGGACCGCGTTATCTCTTTCGAACAGTCCCGCAGCCCTGGCAGGCATCGGCCCTTGCGGGCCCCTCATGTTTGCTGACATCTCTTTGAGGCGCGCGTGGAACACGAACGCGCCGTCGACACGGCCTATCGTCATAAGACGGACGGACGGCGAGCTAGCCCATTACTCACCTTCCACAGGCCCGCGCCTACGGTGGCCGAGAGCCACCACGTGGCCCCCGACGCCCGGTGCTTCTCCCGCGGCGGCTGGGACGTGAGGTTCTATCCCTCTCACGTTCCGCCACCTCCTTCGATGGCATGACTGCTTCGCAGAAGGAGGTGACGGCTTCCCATTCCCTCTCGCCCCGGACCATGGCTTGAACCAGGGCCGGACGCGAGAGGTCGCCGCGGCCAATCGCCACTACGAGGACACGGCGGTGCTCCGCCCAAGCGGAGCAGACCTCCACGGTGTGCTCCACCGTGTCCTCCGGGCGATCCTCACAATGATAGCACCCGGGCGTTACCTCCCGCCCGATTCGGTGCAGGTACTTCCCGAAACAACCGTGTCCGGTGAGGACCTGCGTCAGGCGGAAGGTGAGGGCGCCGTGGCGCCTTTCTAGCCACTTTTCAAAGAGGGGACTTATCACCACTATCGTGGCATGCCCTGCGTTTGCGACAGTCGCTCTCTTCATGTCGCCATGAGATCGCGCCGGAGGTCTGTCCGCTGAGCGACAATTTGCCGCGGCAGCGGAGTTTCCCCCGGCGTAGTGCCTCCGCGCGCCACTCGTGCAGGTGCGCGAGGACTATGGCCTCCAGATCCCATGGCGGCAATCCGGCAAGGAGGCTCGCCGCCTCGCCAGAGATCGTGCGGTACCCACGGACCAGCCTTACGGCTACCACCTTCTGAGGCGCGATCAGGTAGTGCGCGGCTCGCAGCCTCAACGAACGTGCCCACACCGGGGCCCCGTAAAGGGATACCGATTCACCCTCAGGTCACTTTCATTTAAATAATATTATTAAATCCCTATTTTTTGCCTTATCTGCATCGTTACCTTAGTCGTAGTTTTTTTTTCTCTTCCATCCCACTGCTGGGCAAAGGCCTCTCCTTTCTCCTTCCAAACCTCTCTATCCTGTGCAAAATCTGGCCCTTAAACGAGATGAAATCGTCACACCAACTTCGCCGCGGTCTACCTCGACGGCGATTTCCTTCGCTAACACTAGTCGAAATTTCTTTAATTTTTTTATCATCGCACGCGATGCTTTTATACTATTACGATAATTTGCAGATTCTCCATCACTATATTGAGACTTGCTTCTACGGTATAGTTAACATTCAAGTATGGATTAATCTTTGCAAATTGTTAATGACTACTGGATTAAGTGTAAGTTCAAAAAAAGAACCTTTACTTTCAAATGTCAATACCCTCTGTTCATACAGTTTAAAACAAATGCAATACAAAACTGCCATGTGATCCCAACACAGTAAAATATCGTGCTGATCGTCTGTGTGGACGGCCAATCACTTAGTCATCATCATCTGCCTAGCCTTTTCCCAATTTTGTTGGAGTTGCCTTCCAATCTAACCGGACGCAGCTGAATACCAATATTTTGCATGGAGCGACTGCCTATCTGACATCCACAGCCCAGTTAGTACTAGATAATACGATACCCCTTAGTAAGACTGATTGTCAGACTTTCCGGCCACTGACTAGCTGTAACGACTGTCAAAGATCTACAAATGACAGCCGCGACCAACGGCTTAACGGGACACGGAGCGGAGTGGAGGCACGGAGGGAACTCGGTATGAAAGGAATGGTCACCTATCCACTCTGACCTACCGCGGCAGGCGCAGTTTGACCTTGATCGGTTGAACTGTGGAGCTGTTATTATGCCACGAGCACCTCGACGGTCAATCACTTAGTATAGGTACTGGCGATATTTTAAAATCTTGATTTATAATTACAGAATCATTTAATGTTATATACAATGTTTTTACTCACGTGGTTTATAAAAAATGTATCGTTGCAAAGTATTTTCTGTCTACAATGTGAGAAGTTTTATGTTGCTGTGCAAAATGCTCAAGATTCGTGCGCCCTCCTGTTGAAACCAAACTGTACAGGTAGTCTGCCGCTGTTATTTTAAAGAATTATTCATACTGCCTACCTTACCTTTTTCTGCGTCCACCCTGCGGATATGCAAGGGGTTCGGCCAGTCTCGTACCGACTAAAACCATACGGTGTTTTTCGACTACCTTGGGCCCGGGTGTTGCGCAGTTCGTCACTCTCCTGATAAGTCGGGGCCGTTTCTAACTGGACCACCACTGGAGCTAAAAATATACCCTCTTAAACTGCAATGAATTCAGCTTAACCTTTTGAACGCCAGAGTGTAAACGCACGTGCGTGCCCTCCATGCCAAGCAACAATTTCACCATATTTTTGTCACATATTTGTGTCGTCAAAAGGTTAAACTATTAATTTGCATTACAGAAATTGAAAAGATACTATACAAAAATGTCTTGCGAATCCATCGAGCAACGTTCAGAAAGTTGCGTGTGTGTGAACTGAAGTGCATGGATGCGAAGCTTCCTCTCCATTTGGCTGTGGTACTAATCCATTATACGTTTGTACTTCTACAGTTTGAGTTAAAACTATAATTAAAGGGTTGTATGATTAAAATTATTGTTTTTTACTTACCATCATCTTCATAAATTGTCACTCGTATTCATTTCAACATAAATTTGAGAAAGCACAAGAGAAAGGTGGTTGGAGGGTCCTGAATTACAAAGCACCCGGCTCTCTTCATAGTAAGTAAGAAACCGTCAAAATCGAAATACACTCGAGAGCAATGAATCCGGGTCACTTAAAGAATCCTAAAAATCTCGGAAACTAAAAATGCTAGTTAATGCAATAAATTGTATTTAATAGACAATGTAATACTCCTTAAATGAAGGTATTAAAACTTCTTAGTTATTGTAAAGTTATATCATAAAAAAATCAAATTTGAAAAAGGGCCACTTTCGAAGATGGAACTACGAAATTACAGCATTTGGTTTTGCTTTTGTTTGTAATCTGTCATTTATGTGGGTACATAAACCATGTTGATAGTGCTCTATATTCATTATTCAAGCTGAAATTATGTCGCTTACGCCTGAAGAATGCACCAGAATACTTACAATGCTGGAAACCGGCCGGAGTCAGCGCGATACAGCCAGGACTGTCGGTGTGTCGCTGTCAACAGTACAAAGAGTTCTCCGACGTTACGAAGAAACTGGTTCTAACCTACGCAGACCAGGAACGGGCAGAACCAGGTGTACCACAGCACGAGAAGACCGATACTTGGTGAACACCATGCTTCGAAATCGCTTTCTCACAGGAACTGAACTCACAAATCAGTTTCGACGCCTCGGAGGAAGTAACCCAAGTGCATGGACAGTAAGACGTCGGCTTGCTGAATCTAACTTAAAACCCCTTAGACCTGCAAACGGCCCTAAACTGGAGCGTGGGCATCGTATTTCAAGACTAAGATATGCCCAGAGCCACGTAAATTGGAGTATTGAAGATTGGTCAAAAGTTATGTTCTCCGACGAATCAAAATTTATGCTCTACAAGCACGATGGAAGACACAGAGTGTATCGAAGACCAGGGGAAAGATTCAAGCAAGCATGCATCGAAGAAAAAGTAGCCTACGGTGGTGGGTCTGTACTTGTGTGGGCCGGAATTTCTTCTGAAAGTCGCACAGAGCTGGTGATCATAGAAAACGGCTCTTTAACTAGCGTAAGATATGTGGAAGAAATCCTCAATGATCACGTTGGTCCATTTATGGTCAATTTAGGTGAGGATGCTATATTTATGTATGACAATGCCCGACCTCATACAGGTAGGATTGTGAATGACTACCTTCAAGAGATGAACATTACTCGTATGGAGTGGCCAGCGCACAGCCCGGATATCAACCCGATCGAGCATGCTTGGAACGAGCTAGGCAGATGCGTAAAACAACGAAACCCTCCCCCAATCACGCTTCGTGAGCTCAAAATTGCTCTCACAGAGGAATGGGAGAATATTCCCCAAAATCGTATAAGGAACTTGGTGTACAGCATGCCAAACCGCGTAAACGCAGTAATGGAAGCACGAGGAGGCAATACGAAGTATTAAAATTCAAGAAAATCGTAATAAAGTTCAAAAATTTCATGTTTCCTATTTTTGTTTTAAGGAGAGATCAGCAGTCTTTTTCTTTATGTAATTTTGTGTTAATAAAATGTATGGTGACTCATATTTTTTTTACTTTCATTTAAGGAGTATTACATTGTCTATTAAATACAATTTATTGCATTAACCTATCATTTTTAGTTTCCGAGATTTTTAACATTCTTTAAGTGACCCGGATTCATTGCTCTCGAGTGTATATAAATTATTACTAGCGAGAAACGATTGTATGAGATGGCAAGTAATAAAGAAGTCTGGAAGAAGAAGATATGCTGCGCCCACCCTAAATGAATTGTGATAAAGGCAAGAGAATGATGATAGCGAAAAACAATACGTACAACTGTGCATAACATTGGGAGAAACATTAAAAGACATTTTATGTGTCTGAGTGATTAGCTTCCTTTAGTTCTCAGGTTCCTACATATCAGAATCTTACATAGAACGACTGCCTATCTGACCTCCACAACCCAGTTAATATTAGGTATAGGATACCCCTTGGTAAGACTGGTTTTCTGACTTTCGGGCCATTGACTAGCTGTAACGACTTTCAAAGATCTATAAATGACTTGAATGACAATCTGCCTTTGGAAATCGAACACAAAACTTTCACACGCGTGCAGTCTTATCCATACCTAATGATCTATTTATACAAAAAGTAGCCCGGCTACCGTCGTAATACTTTCAAAATTTCTCTAATGATATTAAATTGTCAACGCCAGGCATATTATTGGTAGTAACAACAGTTACAATTGACATAACTGCTTTTTAATTTCTTACTAGTCAAACGAAGGACGTCTGAAAACTAACATATGTTTTCGATAAAATAACAATATGGAATCTACTAGCAAAGTATTGTTAAATTACGACTTTCTTAGTGTCTTTTATCCTTTTTACTGTATAAACACTATCATGTGTGTGCGGAAATACAATATCTTCGATAACTGTGTGGAAGTCGTGGGAAGAAAAAACATTATATGTGCTGTATTCATTAATTGTCTGATGGTTGCTTTTTACAGCCTAGTCATGAAATTCACTCAGTTCGGTGACATGTTCAAAATGGGCTACTATTTTATTTACTTCGAATATGCGTTCAATTTTGGGGCTGTGTGTTTTCTCAATTTGTATTTTAGTGTCAATAGTGTGCGTTTGTTATCAATTTTGTACGAGATTGACAAAAATCTTTATAGTAGCAAAGATATGAAAAAACTGAAGATCGTCACATGGGTGTCAATTGTCTTTATCATATCTAACTGTGTTGCCCTAACATTTTTCAAAGTTGCATTTGACATAAACTGGTCTTTCATGAGAGGTATTTTTGTATCCATATCTGTGCTCTTAGATATGGAATTATTACATATAACGATAACTGTTAATATACTGAGTTACCAAACTAGAATCTGGAACACTATTGTAGAAAACACACATTTTGGCAAAGTTAATGATGACGAAATAACAGTGGACAACGATACAGTGTTGGAAGAAATTAATGATGCATTAAAGTCTGTTACCGAGGCTTGGAATCTTATAAGGAATTCTTCTGGATTCATAGTAAATTATAACTTTATATTTTGCAGTCTGATTTATAATGTTGAGGAGCTCGTGGCTAATACCAGCCGCTCGGGTCGATTGTTAGGTTAAGCCGTGCTTGCCTAGGTTGATCCGTGGATGGGTGACCACCCATTACATACCGAGTTTCCTCCATGCCTCGGAAAGCACGTTAAACTGTTGGTCCCGGCTGTCATTTGTAGATCTTTGACAGTCGTTGGAGGTAGTCAGTGACCCGAAAGTCGGGTCACTCAGTCTTACCAATGGGTATCGTATTACCCAGTACTAACAGGGTTCTAGAGGTCAGATAATCAGATAGGCTCCATGTAAAATACATGTATTCAGCTGCAACCGGTAAGACTGGAAACCGAACCCAACATAGTTGGGAAAAGACTATGCAGATAATGAGTCTGTTTTATAATGTTTCATTAGCCAAATCAATTAACAAAAGCATTTTTTCTAGACGAGACTCAGTATTCCAAGATTAAAATATTTTATTGCAGATTGTCTTTCACTATGTTACAACGTTTATACAATCTTTGTTTTACGCTGAAATCCTAATAATGTGGTCGAAAACGCATCTCGTAAGTATTTGTTACTGTTATCAACTTTTTAATATACATTATTTTGTTTAAATATTAGTGACATCCTCGTGGAGTGCCGAAACACTTGTCGGTTTGGGTGCAAGTAGCATGCTTACTATGAGGTGGGTGGGTGGCTCTGCAGCCTGCTTCCAAGCTTGGATCTATTTGTGAAATTAAAACGAAATATTTTCATAGCATTTATTACCATATCATCTTTAAATTTATTTATTATTTATTGATATAATCATTACTTACAACTAGTTTTACAGGCACAACTCAATGTAGCAAACTAACAACTTATTATCTATAACTGATTACATATAATGTTATCCTTGTGAATTCACACAGTGTACAAGCAAAAATGTCAACCTCCTCTGCTACAAGGTTAAGAGTGCGGAGCGCCCGCGTCAGGGGCGCCTCATTCAACAGATTAGTGCGGCCACGAGGTACAGCCAGTAGCTGAGGCCGACGTCGCCACCACACATATCTGGCGGGCACACTCAAACACACCAACTCTAATATGTTGGCGTTATGTATTTTGCCTCGCCTTTAATTAATTTAAATAAATATGAGACAAGTGCGAACTATCAGTTGCGTCTCTCACCCAAATCTTCACATTTATTTTCTTTCCTATGATGTATTAACGTTATTTCAAACATTTTTAGGGACAAGAATTCATGGTTCTCAGCCATGCCGTTGGTATGGTACTGTTGCTCTCCAAGGGATTCTTCGTGGAAACGCAATTGTGTGTTGCTTGCGAAGGGTTTTACAGAGAAATTTCTGGAGCTCATACCAATGTGATTTTAAAACTATCCCAAAATTGTGAGTATTGTCATCATCATCATTATCATCACCAGCCTATAGCAGTCCACTACTGGACATAGGCCTCCTCAATCGCACGCCATTCAACTCGATTCTCAGCAACTCTCATCCAGTTGCTACCAGCCACCCCGCGAAGATCGTCATTCCAACGAGCCTGAGGGCGTCCCACCTTACGTATTGTAGCGAAATAAAATCCATAATTGCCACTTGTTAAACACTATAATTTCAAAAAGATAACCATTTCAAAAAGATAACCATTTTTCAAAGCATTAGGTTCAAGGTTGATTGGGCAAATTTGACAGTTTCGGCTAGCTTGATGTGCTGGCGTCTGTACATCATTAAAATGTAATTTTTAATAAAGCTAAGTAAATAAATAAATTAGCATAAACTTGACCTAGCATTAAACGGAAAACGAACCACGCAATATCGTGTGCATCGCACGATTGTATCACAGGAAAATGTGTTGCGGTCGTTTAGGAAGATTGTGTTATATTATAACGTTTATTTTCTTGATTTTAGTGCCATCAAAAAGGATCTGGAAGAACATGTGTCGCATTATACAGGGGGATTTTGAGAAACTCAGTGCGTGTGGAGTATTCGTCGTAGACGCGGCAACACTGTTACATTTTTGCAACCTTATCACCACATACATTATAGTACTACTACAGTTTGCGTTTCTGTAATATTTGAATATTTTGACTTTGTATCTTTTACTGTTGTGAAATTAAATATAATGTTTGGATCATTTTGTCAATTATTGTGTCCCAACAGATGAAAATATAAGCTGTACAATTTAAAAATAAGTCAGGGCCGGCAGTCTCTGCCAGGGCTGCGGGACTGTTCGAAAGAGATACCGCGGCCCTGGAACATAAAGGGCCAATGAAGGAACATGGGTGGTTTTTAGTCAGTAAGAGTCTGACACTCCCTTCCGCTCCGCTCAGAGCGGGAGGAGTCATTTGATGATTTCCCACCCTCCAAAAAAAATAAAAAAAACAGGGCCGGCAGTCTCGACATAGATACCGACAATGTCGCAAACTTTCGATCGCTTAGTAATAACAGAAAAAAACAACGTACATAACGTTGCTTGCGAGAAATGCAAGTCTTAACATCCAAGATGCGTTTCTCCACGCCGTGATGGCTCTCGGCCACCGTAGGCGCGGGCCTGTGGACGGTGAGTAATGGGCTAGCTCGCCGTCCGTCCGTCGTATGACGACGGGCAGGCCGTGTCGACGGCGCGTTCGTGTTCCACGCGCGCCTCAAAGAGTTGTCAGCAAACGGGAGGGGCCCGCAAGGGCCGGTGCCTGCCAGGGCTGCGGGACTGTTCGAAAGAGATACCGCGGCCCTGTAACATAAAGGGCCAATGAAGGAACATGGGTGGTTTTTAGTCAGTAAGAGTCTGACACTCCCTTCCGCTCCGCCCAGAGCGGGAGGAGTCATTTGATGATTTCCCAACCCCCAAAAAAAAAATTAAAAAAAAAGATGCGTTTCTCGCCAGCAACGTTATTGCATCTGATTTTTTCTGCTTTATTTATTAAGCGATCGAAAGTTTGCGAAAGTGTCGGTATCTATGTCGAGACTGCCAGCCCAGGTGATATATCGTTCGCAGGCGGTTTTATTCTACTATAGAACTTTCTTGTGCCCTAATTTGACTAGGATCTAGATTGACAAGATGCCCCGTCTAGTATTTTAAATCTGGAGAGTCCAAACAAAATGCATTCAAATGGAATAAGCAACTTCCATCGGGAGGCATTGGAATAATTCAGTGTAATGTAAGTAGTGGTGTAGTGGTGGTGGTGGTGTCAGTGGTATGTGTGTGGTGTGCGTAAGTGTGTGTGTGTGGTGGTGTGTGTGTCAGTGTGTGTGTAGTGGTATCCACCATATTACAGTACGACTCATTGTGCGGTAGATATAAAATATTTAGTATTAAAAAAAAAAAAAAAAACTGGTATTCAGCTGCATCCGGTGAGACTGGAAGCCGACCCTAACATAGTTGGGAAAAAGCTAGGCTGAAAAGAAGAAGTTACCTTGTTAAGTTGATCAAAATACGGGGTGGAATCCCGGACACCAACGCGAAAACGGTTACCACGTATTCAGTACATCATTCCGAGCCCACATAGAATTTTTTTTTTATCCCAAACTAGGCAGAGCCTGTACTATGGCAACCAGACAACTGATAAACATACTTATCTCAAACTCAAACTCAAACTCAAAGCATTTATTTCAATTAGGCACACAGGCACTTTTGAAAGTCAAAAACAAAAAAGTTAAGCTACAGTCACATTCACAAGGCATAATAACTTGCGAAAGTACTGTAGTTGCACATTCCAAATCGTAGATCTCTATGGAGAAGAATGGGCAAGAAACTCCATGGACACTCTTTTTAATCAAAATATTGTTACAAAATCTTGGTTACATCATTCATGCTGAGATTATACATATAAGTATGTGAGAACGATGTACAAAGACGTGCACATTAAGAGCGTCCAGAGTAAAAGATTAAACTAACAATTTAAAAATAAAGTAATTAAAATAAACCGTGACAGCTAAGAGATGACCAGTCCCAACTGACAGCGCCTATTATAGCGCGGCGCTTATATATTTCTAAATACATACATATTATAGATAAATTACACACCCAAATACAGAACAAATAATCGTACTCATCGCACAAAGATTTGTCCTGTGTGGGAATCCAAACCCACGACCTCCGTCCTAGCAGTCAGGGTCACTAACCACTACACCAACAGGCCTATCAAAAAAAAAAATACAGAAACTTCAAAACTATATAAGGATGGAAGAGTCAATATTTTTTTAATAAATAATGGTTTATATGTATCTATGACCTGTAATCCAAACATTGTCCCGATGCACTTTTTCTGAGCTCTAAAGATTATTTCCCTATTGGTTGAATTCCCCAAAACATAACACCATATCTCAGAACTGAACCCACCAAGTCATGATTTATGCTGTGACTAAAGCGTCCACACTCATCACTGAGGTAAGTTTGTAAAGGGTATAGGCAGACTTACTAATTAGTTTGGTTAGCTCCTCCGTGTGTGTTTTCCAATCTAATTTATTATCAATTGTTAATCCTAAGAATTACATCACACATTACATTACTAAAATGATTTAGAATTATGGTAGTATCCGGCTAGTAAAATATTATTCATCAAAATACATTCCATTGAACGCACTTACGGAAATTTTTTATCCAAATTAAAAAAATATTGATTGGCAAACGCAAGCTACTATTAAGACTCAATTGCTGTCAGAAGCAGACATGCCATCCAATACTTCTTTAGTGTCTCCAACTGACGAAGAAGAACGAGAATTAAAAGAAAACGTTATTCTTGAAACAGAATCGACTAATGAAAGTATTGACCCAGCACCTGACAATATACTGGGGAAAGACTTGCAATCCGCACTTAAGCCAATTAACATGATGCAAGCCATGTTCTTCTGTGCTAAGTATAAGATTCGGTACAACATGATCTCGACAAACAGAGCTTTCTACGACATCATTTCAGTAGTTGCTGCACTCACAATATTGAGCGTCTACTTTTACTTGACCCTTGGAACGTTTTCAACTAATTTCCAAGGTTTCGAACTTATTCTACATATAACTAAATGGAATACGTTCTTTTTGTTTGTCTTGTTTAGTCTGTTGAACTGCTACACTAATATTATTCAGAAGCTCAATAACGTGCTCTTCGTCACGAGAATTCAAGATGTCTACAAAATTCTCAAAATAAACGAAAGTTTTAAACATTTTATTTTACCTAATTGGGTTTGTGTCATTGTATTAAACTGTTTCCATATTTCTTGGATGATTTATAGCTATATTATGTTTCGACCTATGGGCGTTGCAAATATTTTTGCCTCTTATTGTTTCATTTGCGTTGACATGCATATTTTGTATGCTATAAGGCTAATGAAGCTTATGTTGAAGCCTGTTCAAAATTGGATTAAAAATGTTCTGATGTCAGAATGTATTAAAAATTCACGTAATGATTCTTATTGGAAGGTAATGTTCGAAGTGCATATGAAAATATTAGAAGCATATAAAATATTTGACAAGACTACTCATCTATTTGTACGTATAAATATTGAATAACGCATATCTTTCCATAGGATCTCGTTGTACACAATCTGTCACAGTGATAGAGAAGTTTTAATTTCATTAATTTTTGTTTCAGGTTTTATTCTATACCATACATACAACCTCTAAGTCTTTGATTGCTATATTCCTACGTATTGAGATAAAAAAGAGAATTCCGCAGAGTGGAACTAATATTCTTGTAAGATTATAAATATGTGCCATGTTATACACAGCGTCAGTAAGTGCTAACCCCTCAAGCTTTAAAATGTTACAATGCTGCAACATTGAATTGAAAGAATACTTCAAAAAGAGTTCCTTGTTTTGACTTGGATTCAAACCATCTCATCTACGAACTAGCCAGCGAGCCCATATGCGATGAAATTGTTGTCTACTATCGTCCGAGTCACTTTATCTTTATGTCTCTTTCTAATCAATAGATGTTCTTATTTGAGGATATCTATTAATTTTCCTTACTTACGATGTAACCTTCTTTATAAAATTAATCCGTTTGATGTTAGATGTAAACGTTGAAGATACCCCAATTGTATTAAAATTAACTTTGCTACTAAAACTTTGCAATTCAAACATAATATACATCCTTAAGAATAATATAAAACGTATTCACATGCCCGTACGCAATTCGAACCATAGAATCATTGGTTATCCTGTGATTACCGCGAGCTCTTACTAACTGAGCCAGATAGGTAGTTAATAATTCCATGAATTATCAATCTACTCTGCTTGTCCTATACAATAATAAAACTATTAACGTTTTATAAAAATAAAATAAAAAACAAAATAAAAACAGACTTAAAAAAAAAAATATTAACTTAAACATATTTACTCACTAAAACAACACATTAATTATAATAAAATGTTCTTTCAAAATATAAAACCCAACTTGGGTCTATCTTGATTTGAACGCACATGTCTTTTGCGGGGGTAACCACTTAGTGAAGCTGTGTGTACTATTGGAAGAAACGAAATGTTAAAATACCTTTTAAATTCCATTCCAGTTTTCTGTACATTCATTTTTATCTCTAACGTGGATCATTAAGAATATGCTCCTGATCATATTTTTGAGCGTGGAGAGTGACAAATTCTACTCATATTTAATAGAAGTCCGGAATACTTGTCTACAACTATCAAACTCAAGAGAACGTTCAGGTAAAAGAAATATGTCGCAGAACTTACCTTTACTTACTTACCTTTAGGTCACCTGTACTTCACAGGTGACCTAAAGGTTGATGAATATAATTATGTAAAATATGACGGAGATGGAGATAAAAAAAATGTTGAAGGAATTGTGTGAGAGGACGATATGAAAGAAAAAATAGTGAATGATAGCGTCACGCTTCATCATCATCTTCCTGCCCTTGTTCCATATTACCTGGGGGTCGGCGCAACACGTTTTTTTCTTCCATTCTCCTCTGTCAACCGTCACGCTATCATTTGCTCTTAGCGCCGTTAGCCTTTATTGAGAGAGTCACGCTTATCAGTTAGATACTCGTTTAGAAGAAAAATATGTTGCACTGTCACCAAGTAACATAACATAAGGACAGAAAGAAAATGATTGTAGAACTCAGTTTACTGTATATGAAAATTTTTATTCTTCATTACGGGGTAAGAATAAATGAATGAATAGAGAAGGCTAAGAAATAGGTAGCGATTGATCGATTGGTAATGGTACAGATATTATGGCAAGAAAGGGAGTGAATACTAAAGCTGATAAAGACGCATGGGGAGAAAAAAAACGACGTATGAATAGGCACAAAGAACGATAATGGTCAGCTTGTAATTACTACACATTCCATCAATTCTGTTGATTTTTTTAAAGCAAACAAAGTCTTAGCTGAAAATAATGGGTGTAACAATACCTTTAACGAAGCTGAGAGGCACTTGTTCTGCACGTCGTTGCGACCATTTTTAGGGTTCCGTAGCCAAATGGCAAAAAACGGAACACTTATGGATTCGTCATGTCTGTCTGGCTGTCCGTCCGTACGTCTCAATCACTTTTTTCCGAAACTATAAGAACTATACTGTTGAAACTTGGTAAGTAGATGTATTCTGTGAACGGCATTAAGATTTTCACACAAAAATAGAAAAAAAAACGATAAATTTTGGGGGTTCCCCATACTTAGAACTGAAACTCAACTATTTTTTTTTTCATCAAGCTCATATTGTGGGGTATCTATGGATAGATCTTCGAAATCGAATCGGGTCCGTTTACACCTTGTATATTTAAATCTTTCTAATAACCTTGTTTTTTTCAGATGCTCAAAAAAGAGTATGCAAAAATATCGTAAGAATTCAAGCTGCTTCCTTCAAAAAGATGTACGCTTGTGGTCTGTTCACCATAGACGCAACGCTGCCTTTGCGTTTGTCTGTATTCATCACTACATACACTATTGTTGTGCTGCAATTCGAGTTTCTGTAAATCTAGCCCGCAATCCTTTGGTTTACTTGAGACTAGCTGTATTAGCATGCGTTGCTATGCACCTTTTGCTACCTACCTTTACCTACCCTACCTACCCTACCTGCCCTACCTACCCTACCTGCCCTACCTACCCTACCTGCCCTACCTACCCTACCTGCCCTACCTACCCTACCTGCCCTACCTACCCTACCTGCCCTACCTAGCCTACCTACCCTACCTGCCCTACCTACCCTACCTACCCTACCTACCCTACCTACCCTACCTACCCTACCTACCCTACCTACCCTACCTACCCTACCTACCCTACCTACCCTACCTACCCTACCTACCCTACCTACCCTACCTACCCTACCTACCCCACCTACCCTACCTGCCCTACCTACCCTACCTACCCTACGAGACGAATCCAAAAAAAAAAATCTCCTAAAAACGAATCCTACAAATCCAAATCAAACGAATCCTAAAAATCCAAATCAAACGAATCCTAAAAAATCAGAGACGAATCCTAAAAATCCAGACGTTCTGGAGTTTTAAATGGTGTAACTAACCCGATTTTGTTTTATCTATATGTACAGATATATATAATAATATGCGTTTTAATGAAATATGGAGTTCTCAGTCTGAGAGCATTTAATTTCTTAACTTTACCTACTAATTTTGTGTTTCTAGCAAATAAAATAATCTGTCAATTCCTTGTATCAAGTTTTTCTTTGGAACCTATAATAAGGCTTAGACAAACTGGGCCTGTGGACGGTGAGTAATGGGTTAGCTCGCCGTCCGTCTGCCTTATGACGACAGGCCGTGTCGACGGCGCGTTCATAGCCTCATAGAGATGTCAGCAAACAGGAGGGGCCCGCAAGGGCCGATGCCTGCCAGGGCTGCGGGACTGTTCGAAAGAGATACCGCGGCCCTGGAACACAAAGGGCAAAAGAAGGAACATGGATGGTTTTTAGTCAGTAAAAGTCTGACACTCCCTTCTGCTCCGCCCAGAGCGGGAGGAGTCATTTGATGATTTCCCATCCGAAAAAAAAAAAACGCTTAGACAAACTGATATTCGATCAACGAAAACCAGATATACACCTACCACAGCTTGTCTCTACATCACCCAAAGGTTAACTGGTAGAAAATGCTTATGGTATTAAATCCGTCTCTGTACTTTGTGCTTGAAGTGTTAAATCCTACTAAAGATATTATTTGCGAAAGTTTGTGAAGATGGATGAACGGATGGATATTTGTTACACCTTCACGCAAAAACTACTAAACGGATTTGGATGAAATTTAGCTTACAGATAGTTTATAACCTAGATTAACACATAGAATACTTTTAATCCCGGTAGTATGATTCCGTGGGACAATTATCGAACTCCATGCAGGCGACGCCGCGGGCATAAGCTAGTAAATAAATAAAGTCGTGACGGAAAAGTCAGAATATTGACACTTAAGCTACCAAAACGGTCCTTTTGAAAGTCGTTGAAGACATACGAAACGGTTTCAAAGTGCTTGCCTTTTGGCAAGACCTTAATGTTCAGCATTTTTCCTTTGTATTGAGAATTACAATATTATTATGAGACACAAAAATAATACTAGTCATCTGATAGTTCGAGAATTTCATCGATACTTGTAATTTCGATAATTGTCGGTCATGTTTATTATCAAACCGTCAATCACAATCTACCTTGGTAATACTTAAAACTCAATCTATTAAGTACACTTAAAAAAATATGTAGTTATCATTTGCGTTGAAAAGGTACTAGCAAAATGTTGTCTTTTATGAAACGGAAAAAACTAAATATCATACAAAAATTTCAAGTAAATGTTTTTTTGGATACTGGTGTCGATAAGGATGTACAAGCTATGCTCTTACCTTTGAACTTGATGAAAATTGTTGTGTTAAGTCCAAAGATTCGCATAAAAAATAATGTCGTTACACCAAATGATGTTTTATATAAATTCTTGTTGCTTTGTGGGACAATACTCGCCATGTTTAATTATTTTTATCGTCTCCTTCACATTTCTGATGATGACGCAAGAGTTTATACATTTTTATTTATTCAAGATATCGGCACGTACACCGATTTCTTCTTTAATGGTTCTGGATTTTTCATGAACTTTTTGATTACTCTAATTCATTCGAAGAATTTCGTGATGATGATTTTGACCATTCAAGACGTCCACAGATTTGTCAATAATAAAGTTCATACTAAGAGATTTATCAGAAACAACTGGATTCATATTATTGTATTTTTTGTCGGATTCGTGTTATTCTTTTTTTATCAGTTTATCTGGTATCCAGATCTGCCATTTTATACCCTTACTTTAGTGGCGTATTTAATAGTCTATGATACCGATATGATTTATGCAATCAGAATTATGAAGTTGCTCGAAGATAAAGTTAATCAATGGAATCATCAGGTTTTGTCTAATAACCACCGGACCAGAACGTGTCCAAAGAGATCATTCGAAATTTATCTTGAAATACTAAAAAGTTTCAACATTTACAAGAAGATTTTTCATTTAACGGTTAGTTTCGTTCCAAAAACTGGAATATTGTAAGGTCCATCTTTTAATTACAATTACATTTTTGTAGGTTCTACACTATACGCTGAAGAATTTCTTGAATTCCTTAGTGTATGTTGAAATATTGATTGAATATTATCAAAAATTAACAAAACCAAATGAACAGGTACGTTATTATTAGTTTGTTCTGATTGATTTTGTGCATGTTAGTTTTTTATATCACAAGCTTTTTAGCTAGTTCCAAATAAAATTAGTAATCCAGTTTTTTTGTTTTTTTTTAGTACGTAGCAATATCGTCATCACTCAGTATATTAATCTGGTTGGTAAAAAACATGATGTTACAATATATACTGAGTCTAAATTGCGAAGCGTTTTATAAAGCTGTTGATAGTTCTCAAGACACCTGCGTTCTACTTCTGAAATCAAACTGCTCAGGTACAGATGAAATTTCTATTTCTAAAGGAGCTGCAGATTTGTGTACAAACTAACATTTGTGTGTTTCATGCAAACTTTCAACTCTCGTTTTAACCCCTCAGAGCATGAATTTCCAAAAATCCCTTCTTAGTGAACCCATACGTCATTTTGAGGAACGTTTGTGCAAAATTTCATACTTTTAGACCCAGCGGCTTCAGCTGTGCGTGGATCGATTAGTCAGTGAATCAGTCAGCCAGTCAGTTTTTTACTTTAAACATTTATACAGGGTGTAAACGGACAAACGAAGCCAAGCATTCTGTACATCAAACTAAGTAACTTTACGCAAAAATTACTGCGGGGAAACCACTTTTTTTTTGGGGTGACAAATTACGTTTTACGGCAGGACTCAATGTAACGCACTCAAAACATTGTGCTGATTGATGGATTGAATAGTACGGGAGTCGTGGAGGTGTTTAAAGTACAAAACTTACATTAAGAACATGTAATAAAAAAAAAAACTTGTGAAAAAGTTGGAACTTTGATCCCCAATATCTCCGTAACTAAAAGGTTCCAAGGTATGATTTTTAACAAAAAAATGATCGCAATGACAGGGGTGAACAAGTGCGTTTCGGCTTAATTAAGGATCTTGTTACACCCTATATACATATATAGGGCGACTGGTAATTAGTGACCGATACTTATACACGTGATTGCACTCATGAAAACAAACAACTTTCCCAAAGAAACATTTATTTTTATACTCATACACTTTTATCACAATAATATCATGAGTACAATCACTTGTACAAGTTTCGGTCACTAATTACCAGTCACCCTATATAGATAAGCAATATGATGACAAGAGAGAGAGAGACTAGATGATAAGGATGCGCAGATTATTCTGAAGAAAGGAACAAACGTAAGAAGACTCTGTCTCAAGCAGTGGCTGATTCCAGGCGAATATGATCGTTATATTAGAAAACGGGTAGTATTTAAAAGCAAATCAAAAAATATCATTTTTCTATGCAATAAGATTCCGAATTCCCATCAAAATTACTGATTGCACAGCAAAATATTCAACTCAAAATAGCAAAAGCTTTTTCATCAATGCAGAGCTAATAATCTTAATGCACATTATACTGGGAGTGCCCCTGACGTCGACCGTCTAGGGTTAGCGTTTCCGTCAGCAGGTCAACGGATCCCCGCTGCGCGGGGCTCCTAATTCTGTCTGCAGGGTTTACAGGAACCTAACTAGCCGAACCTCGGGGTGCCCCTGACGTTGACCGTCTAGGGTTAGGGTTTCTGTCAGCAAAAATTTGCTGTGCAGTCAGTATTTATGCTATGTATGTAGTATTTTTGTACAAAAATAAATTTAACTGTATTGCATTATGAGGAAAAAAGTAATTCGAAATCATACATATTGATGTATGATTTCGAATTATGATATGCAATTTATAATATCCCTTAGAAAACTAGCTGTTGGCTGCGAGATTCAGCCGAGTGGTTTTTTTTTCAAAGCCTATTTTGTATCCCACGTCTGAGCAAAGGCCTCTTCTTTCTCTTTTCAAACCACTCTGTTTTGAAATCATTATAAAAATATTACTTCCCTATTTCGGATTTTGTTAACAATTTCAAGGGTTTTATTGATATTTTGCACGGAACTCAAATTATTTTTAAAAGTAGCCTAAGTCCCCTTATAACATCAGCTTCTGTTAAGAAAGATCCCGTGGATGGTCGTTGGTTCTGTCCAGCTCGTCCCGCCCCCTCCTGCGAGGTCTACCGCGTTGCCTTCTGGCTGTGTCAGGGCTCCACAATGTGGCTATGTTGGCCCTCAGCTCGTCGAGCATACGGCAGACATGGCCAGCCTAGTCCCACATTAGCTTAGCGGCTTTTTGATCAACGTCAGTAATTTGTGTTTTGGAGCGCAGTGTGGTGTTGCGTACATGGTCGGTTAGTTTGACGCCTAGGATACTGCGCTCCGTTACACTTTATGTATCACTAACTACTACTATTACGTATTAACAAAATATGTATCGTTGCAAGTTGCAGAATAATATACACTGTTCTTTACAGATGAAGAAAGGAAGTTATGCAAGAACGTGAGGCGCGTGCACCGAGCATCGTTCAGTAAGATGCACGCCTGTCGACTGTTCTACGTAGATGTGTATCTACTACTGCACCTGGCGGGGCTTCTCTCAAACTATTCTATTGTCTTACTGCAGTTTGCATTTCTGTAGTCTTGGTATCATAATTGTTATAAAAGATTTTTGTTGTCGTGTTAAATTTGACTTCAATGAGGTAATAATTAATCTTTTAAAATATTTAAAGCCTGGACTTCTTTTAAGTTGGTTTTTAATAAAAATTGCAACTGAAATAGTGATTTGCGGGAATAATTATTTAAATTTTGTTTTTTTTTTATTCAAGTTTTGTACGCCATCCCGAGATTCTTAATCAATCCATTCCATCAAATCCTTTTTTTTATCCAAAATTATTAAAAAAAATTATTTTTTCATTACAAAAGTGTGTTAAAAAGTACTTACACATTATTAGCATAAAGACAAACATAAACTAACATCACGCCTATAATTCCCAAAGGGTTAGACAGAGGTTATGTTTAAGTCCCATTTAATAGGGGACAAGCCTAAACCTCTGAAATCCCTTATGGAAAAACTCAAAACTACTTTGTTTCCAAAACTATTATTTTCTAATTTTCTTGCATTAAAAACATATAATCTTTTAAAACACAGGCAAGCCTTCTTTCTAGTTATTACCGAAGAGACAAAATAAATCTATACAAATAAATAAAATTGAAGTGTTTGTCTGTCTGTCTGTTTGTTCCGGGTAATCTCCGAAGTGGCTGCACCGATTTTGACGGAACTTTTACTGGCAGATAGCTGATGTTATAAGGTTTATAATTATATCAGAAAAATAATTAGGGTTCCGTGCAAAAAAATTAAAAACTTTGAAATTGGTAACAAAATCCGATTCAAAAAGGGAAGTAATATTTTTTTATATTAATTTCACGCGAACGAAGGTCACGAGCAATCCTAACTAATAATATTATAAATGCGAAACTAAGTTAGTTTGTTTGTAAGTTACCTTTTTTGCATATAAGTTGTCAGGTGTATAGAAACGGACATAGGGTACTTTTCATCCCGAAAAAAAAAAACTGTTGACGAGGAAAACAACAATAACTTTCTTGTGATAATAGATGGCGCCACGTGTCTTTCGAAGCATGATTAAATTATATTATTATAGAAACTTTAGTAGCGTGTTAAGAGTTAAATTGTCAAATTCTAAATTAACGCGACCGAAGCCGCGATCAAAAATAAAAAACATGTGTAAGTTTTTTCTAATTTAATATAACCAAGATAAAGCGAATTGCAACAGCACAACAGTGTAATTAGCAACCAGCGCTATAGTACTGAAAGGTAAAATAGCATCAATGTAGAACATTCCACAAGCCGCCATCTTGCTAAACGTCGCTCGATGGAGGCGTTTAACATTCTTGCAAAGCCTTTTCTCAGCATCTGTAATATTGGACAGAACATGATATATATGTATAAGCATACACATAATTAACCTATAACGTCCCCATTGGTAGAACAAGCCTCCTGTTTTTGTTTTATTGCCATATAATAATGGGTGCAACAGTGCCCTTAACGAAGCCGACAGGCACTTGGTCTACCTGACATTGTGATTATTTTTTTGTTCTAGACCATACCTGCGAACTTTCTAGTTACGGAGATAATGGGGGTCAAATTTCCACCTTTTCCACAATTTTCTTTTTAAATGCGTTTTAATGTTGTAACTTTACTTAAAATACCTCCACGACTCGGGTACTATTCAATGCATCCAACAGCACAGCGTTTTGAGTGCGTTACATTGAGTCCTACCATAAAAAGTGATTTTTCACCCCAAAAAAGCTTACAACCCAATTGACGAAATGAAGGAAATGGGGCAAATAACTAAGGTGACATAAAAGCTAGTTTAATGTAAAATTTGTTCGGTTTTATTTTTATACTAATTTTCAATTTTAATTGAACACTATTAATAATTCCATCTTAATTCTATTTAATTTAATTTTGTATAATTCTTTTTTATTTGAATAATCCTATTTAATTTTGTATAATTCTTTTTTATTTGAATAATCCTATTTAATTTTGTATAATTCTATTTAATTTTGTATTAGTGTGTCTTTATTTAGTTTTGTTTTATTTTAATTTTATGTCTTCTATTAGCCTATAACTTGTATGTTTGGTGTCTTACCACTGTTAGTGCGAGTTGGTGATTAATAAATAAATAAATAAAATGGTAGCACTGTCGTTTCCCAGCTATAATTTTTGCGTAGAGTTACTTTGACTAATCATGATAAATACCTGTACAATCTGAATTCAAAATAAGTGCACATAAGTCTTGAGTATTATTCATAGCTATATAGAACTTCTCAAATTTCAGGCTCAACATTATTTGCAACAACCAACTCTTCATCACCCAAATGTATAAAACTGTGAGAATGAAGCATGAAGAATACTGAAAAAATTTTTAGATTACTAGAAATTAAACTGCAATCCCAAGTTCATATGACCCCAATCTATTTAAGTCGCGAAATAATAGGCTTCTTTTGAGTTAACTCGTTCCATCGTCGACCTCATCTCTGTCCTCAGGACTAGATTGATGTCAAGAGTAGGCCCATTTAATATATAAAAAAACAATAATAATTGGTTATGTGATGAATATATATGCTGATGGATGGAGAGGAAGAGGAAGATCAAAGAAACAATGGAAGAATTTTGTGAGGAATGATATGAAAGATAAAGGAGTAAATGATAGCGTGACGGTTGACGGAGGAGAATGGAAGAAAAAACGTGTTGCGCCGACCCGAAGTAACATGGGGCAAGGGTAGGAAGATGATGATGAAACTGCATTTGGTTACACTTGAATTCGACCCCAACATAGTTGTGAAACGGCCTCGCAGATGGTGAGAAATAAAATTGATCAAAGTCAAAGTGACTATAAAATTCATACTGCTGAGATGAAAATGCTACGCTGGTCTGTTGGAATATTAAAAATGGATAAATAAGAACGAATATACATATCTGTGGTACTTTTAAAGTCGCTAGGATACTTGAAAAACTTAGAGAAAATTTGTGGGGTACTTTGCCGGATTTTCGCGCGCTTTTCAATAACTTGGACAGAGGCAGTATATCTCTCATGTTCTTTCTCCTAGACTCTGTGAAAGTTTTGAGCAAGATAGATGCAGTTTTTATAAGCAAATTTATGACAATGTCATAAATTTTTTCATAACCGATGACAGTGACAGTAAGCCTTACAGGGTTGATCAACAGCGATCAAACATTTGAAATGGGCCTTAGAGGCCCACTCAACATCGCAAGAGATATGGACATCATGATGATGAGGTGAGATGATGACCATATGACTAAAAGGGTCATAAAAATAGAAGACGGAAAAAGAGACTGTGGACGATCACCTATTGTTGGTATACCTGATGACGAACAATAAAAAATGGCATAGTAGTTTTGTATGGAGAAGATAATAAATTAGAAATAAGCAGCGGATATCAATTATCACTGGTTCATTAAAAGTTGTGTGGAAATCGGTTGTCATCGTTTGACCATGTGATGAGAAACATTTCGTGATCCCAACTTTTGAGTATCAATGTGGACAGCTGTTAAAATAGGGAAATACCAAGGTAAGACCAAAACAACGGGTGAGCTAACAGATGTTATTATAGGCAATCGTCAACTCAGTAGTGATGACTACTGATATGCCAATTAATAGAGATGTATGAAAAGAGAAGACATGCTGCACCGGCCCCAAATAAATTGAGAGAATGATGATGAAAAGTATACAGCAGCGGTGCAGTACATTGTGTTGATGCAGAAAATTAGGGGAATGTCAGGGAAGGGGGAATTTTTAGAGGAAAACCAAACAACCGATATAATTGATTGTGTGAAAGATGGTAAGGTTAGTAATGCATAATTATAACATTTTGTTGATATACCTAAAATACTTACATAATTCCCTGTATGTGCAGCTAATTTGAAACATTCCAGTGTCAATTGAACGTACTTGAACGCTTCACAGAAAAATTGAATAGTGTGATACGCTATCTGAAAAGGATGAATGATGAAATCATCTTAAGTTACTCTTTACAAATATTAGACAAAAAGATAAGCCATACCATATGCTGAAAAGAGGACCTGCTTATGTTGTAACACTCTAAAATATTTGCATAAGCTTGAAACATTTTTTCACAATACATTTCATTGTTACTGTGACTGATCTGTTCTAGATGTTGAGCTTCAATATTCCATAAATTAACCTCATTGCATAACAACGTTATAAGTCTAGTAGCATACGCCATGTTTCCGTCAAAACAGAGTAAAGCTACACCACACATGATATAGTAACAAGGAAGATGAAACCTTATGATAACAGAAGTTATGAACGTGGCAGAGAATCCCAACGCCATAATCACAAAAAACCAATTCCAAATGATAAAGCGTTTGTTGCGGCTCTTTTTATTAAAAAACCTGTGAACGTCTTGAATTTTCAAGACAAAAGCAACATTATTTTTCATTTGGTACACATTGACGGTGAAGTTCATGATTAATCCGATAGTGTAGAAGAGAATGTCGAAGTAGGAGGTGATGTATATGAAATTAAGGGAATATCTTATACTGTTGTCACGGTGTAGCTCATAAGTGCGATTAACGTAAAGAAGAATAAGTGTTATGGTACAACATAATGATAAAAAAATCGATGATTCACTGTTTGGTTTTATATAATTATCCCTAATGGCATACTTGGGAAAGAATAAAACATTTTGCATTAAATTCAATGGCAGAAGCATCGACTGCACATCTTTGTCAACGTAATTGGGTCTATTTATTATTAAAAAAATATTTTGTCTTCTATCGTTTTGTACTTTTATAGACCTCATTTCATTACGGGGTTGGAGATACGAATGAATCATAAGCTCGATAGGAATTTAATGACAATTGGCAAAAGATGAATGATGGTCGTGGTCGCACGAAGTGACATTTAACTTTAATATTGTTATGTACTATCAAGGGGCATTGTGATACCCAGTAACTGGCCTGTTGAGGGGTCAGCCGTCAGATAGGCAGTAGCTCCGTTTAAAATATGGGTAATTAACAGCATCAGGTTAGACTGGAATTTGATCTCAACATCACTACATGTATAAAACAAAGTCGCTTCCTGCTGTCTGTCCATATATTGTATGCTTAGATCTTTAAAACTACGAAACGGATTTTGATGCGGTTTTTTTAATAGATAGAGTGATTCACGAGAAAGGTTTATATAATATAATATATGCACCCGTGCAAAGCCGGGGCGGGTTGCTAGTAGCTGATAAAAGGCAGATAAAAAAAAACAAAAATATGTCGAAATAATTAACATTGTCGCTTGTTGCATACAATTTAACTAAAACGCTGTAGAATTAATGGTTTTTCGATTACAATCGACGTATTTATGTTACGTTTACACAGCGCGCTCGTGCTGGAGTCTAAGTTTCCTACTATACACTGTGACTTTTTAGTCGTCTTACAAAGATGGTACACTCAATGTATCCGACATAAAATACCTATAGGCGCGATTTTTTTTAACCTTTAATAATTATGACATTAGGTACAAAGAAAAATAAATAATACTTACATTAGAATTATGAAACATCCTGTTAATAATGTTTGTGTCAAACGGTAGAACATACCTACCCAGCACTGGGGACACGAGTCGAGTAGATCATCGCTCGCAACAGGGTGTTTCAACAACGTCATGCGTCATAATACTGAATATTATTTTTATTTTTAAATTATTAAAATCACATAAATTCGAATTTTTTTTTTTCGTGAATGTTTAGTAGTCATTGGTTACATGAAGTGGGCTGCCGTTGTAAGACGACTAAAAAGTCACGGTGTATTTAAAGACAATTAAGTTGAAGTGCTGGCAGCTTCATAATTGTGAAATATTGACATTAATAGGTCTTGATCTTAGTTTTTCTGATCACGTTCAGTTTGATTGATGAAATTCGCCGCGATTCGCTGAAGATACAAATGAAACTACGGTCTTGTCGTAATAGCGATGAGTCCAGTAAAGAATCTATAATTAGACAAGAGAGATACGGAATCCTAACTTTAATATTATAAATGCGAAAGTAAGGGCCTGCACACATCGCCGCGGCGCGGTGACCCCGCTGCCGTGAAGCGGCCCAGCGTCCGACGCCGGGCGGGCGCATCGAACACGGCACCGTATCGCGGTACGACGGCGACGTCGCGCCGTGGTGTTGTATCCAGGCTCTAAGTTTGTTTGTTACCTTTTCACGCCTAATCCACTGAACCTTGAGGGGCTTCTGTCATCCGCACATTACACACTGAGCATTGCCGCTCTGTTCGGTACATTTGTATTCAACACCAAAAATTTATCGAAAGCTGATTTCAGAGTTGGTGATCCCACCGAATGTTGTTCATAACGATGGGTACACACGTTTTTTCTAAACTTATAATCGATCGAGAATCGCTGGAGTGGTCACAAACGCGACTGCTGAGCATGAAGTCCGGGGTTCGATTCCCGGGACGGGCAAAGTGTTATTGGGTTTGTCCATTAGGGATTTTCTCAGTAGTAGCCACGGAACCTAGATTTGAGTCCGGTTAATGGCAAAAGGTTTGCCTTAGGAGGCAAGCCTTTTGCCATCAACCGGGCTCATTTCATTACATGGGACTTAAAAATAACTAGCAAAATGTGGGTGCACTATTATTGGGTACACCTCTGTCTAACACTTCGGGGATTACAGGCGTGATGTTATGTTATAATTTATTATTTAATTATTTATTTATGATGTTATGTTATAATTTAATATAAAATTTATTATTTATTAATTAGCAGCCATCCTATATTTATATAAGCAAACGTACGAAAAGTTCCAAAGAAACTAGAATGTAAAAAAAAACCCAAGGGAATTAAAAAAACATATGGGACAGTGAAATTACATTATTATAAATAGATAACGATGAAGTTTGGAATACCTATAGATCCAAAATTTTATCTACATTATATTAATGAACTATAAGTAGTCGGTTGTAAATGTATTGGATAATACATTAAATATCAACTTCAAACACACAAGCAACTGTTAAGTGTTAAGGAGCTCCTGAGCGGAAACTATTTTAACATGAAGACATTTCGAAATAGACAAAAATATCCCGCAAGAATTTTAAAGAACACGGTGGATAAAGATGTGCAGTCGATGCTTTTGCCTTTGAATCTGATGCAGTATTTTAGTTTCTGTCCCAAATATCGCATCAAAAATAATGTTATATCCTCAAATAATTTAATCTTAAATTTTATTTCTATGATTGCAACACTAATATTTATACTTTCATTCATATTCCGCAGTTATGAGCTGCAATTTGCCCAAGCAGAGGCAGAGGCTCCTATTTTATTTTTTGTCACCTCGTATTGTGACACTGTCTTCTATAGTTTAGGATTCGCTTTAAATTTCGGGGTTGGCATCATTCAGACCAAAAAATCTGTCAAGTTTGTCCTAACTTTTCAAAGAGTGCACAGTCTTCTTAATAATGGACCACATTTCAAACTTTTCATCATTTGCAATTGGATTTCTGTAATCGTGGCTCTAGGTGTTTATGTTTTTGTGTACACTAGTTATTGCATTCTGATGGATTTACCTTTTCGACTATTATTCGTTTGCTACTATATGGTAATGTTTGATTTCAATATTCTTTATGCTATTCGCATATTTAAATTATTGGAAACCAAAGTGGTTCTCTGGAGTTTTCAACTTTTAAATCCCGACGGACTAGAAAGTCTGGACGAAGATAATTACAATTGTAATTCAATGTTCCAGGCTTACGTTGATATGATGGAGTGTTATAACATTCATAAAGATTGTTTTCAGCTATTCGTAAGTACCTTAATCGTAAATATGCTATCAAAAAAAGTCGAACTTTGATTCATAAAAATGTATCTATGATGACTGATAAATTTTATTTCTTTCAGATACTTTATTACATCATTGAAGTCTTCAATCACTCCCTTTTTTATGTTCAAGTGACTATTGTAATGGTTAAATATATCGTTGCGATTTCTAATGTTGTAAGTACACCTTAAAATTTTACTTTGAATTGTTTTATTTATCTGTGTGACTAAATAATCCCTTAAAATGTATAATACCTTCTTAATGTCTTCTTTTAAAAACAATTATCTTGTACTTATTGAGCGATCTGTGTGCCCGCCCTTTCGATAAAAACAAGCCAGTCATTAAATATGAGACATTTAATGACTGGCTTGTTTTTAACATAAGAATTATTAAAATAAGAATTATTCTTATAAACGTCTATTTTGTTATAAGAATGCTGCTCACATGGGTTCGATAACTGCATTTTTTTGGATGTTAAAGAGTTTGACCTATCTAACAATGTTGAGCAAGCAATGTGAAAAATTCTACTTGGTTATCCAAAAAGCTCAAGATTCATGCGCACTTGTTTTGATGTCAAATTGTTCAGGTAATTTTCTCATATTATATTTTATTAAATATCGAAATTTATAGCGTTAGTGTAACGGTTTCACAGATGAATGATATAAGAAACTTGACCATACTGCTTAACACCATCCTAAGTAAATGCTATCATGTTTAATATGTACCTAACTAGCTTCAGTTATAACTTCAGTTTATCCGTGATCATGGTGCTTGCAACAGCGCCGAAATATCGGAAACTCAAAACAAACAGTGAACATGGTAAATATCCCGTTTCTAGTGTTAATTATAATGTTTATTATATTTTATAGATACTAAGAAAAGGTTATGCAAGAATGTACTGCGCTTACATCGAGCTTCATTCGGCAAGATACGTGTGTGTGGCTTGTTCTACTTAGACGCTGCGTTACAATTAAGTCTGACGAGTCTTCTTACTAACTACATTGTTGTGTTGCTACAGTTTGCGTTTTTGTGATTCATGCTTCATTAAATGAGTTCTCTTGTATCTGTTCGTTCTGTGTTTTGTTTTGTATCAGAATGTTCTGTCTCCTTGCTGGATAAATGCCTTCCCTATACTTTTTCAATCTTACCCATGTTTTGTATTCTCCAGCCAAATCAGTTACGAATGAATTCTAATCCTAACGCCCGCGTTTCTTGAACAAAATGTGGGACCAAGTATGATTCCTTGCGGTACGCCAAATAAATAGTTAAAAATAATGTGGAAAAAAGCGTGGTGCGGCAACAAAAACGCGCAGTAAATCTTCAAAGTGGTAAAAATCACAAGAATAGCTCTATCGAAGAGCAAAATATTAGCTAAAGTGTGGTCTACTACGATGATTTTCGTGTTAACTAGATCAAAAGCTTATCCGAGTAATGTGAGTACAGAATCTTCTCTCCATGAGCCTCGTGGGTGAATTTACTCCTAACAAAGAGCAGAATATTTTAAAGACGCCTGTGAAAGTAAGGCACAGTATCTGTCATATATCGAACAGAGTTTACAATTCGAAGCAAGAGGGTTTTTTTATTAAAAAAAATCATGTTCGTGATTTACTCTTAATCAAAATCTATTAAATAATTTCGGAATTGACAATTCACATACAATTGAGAAATTCCCTCTGTGTAATCTTTGTTTTTCGTGTGGTTGGTGCCTAACCTGGTGTCAGAGTTTTTACGCCACCTATGGGCCTCTGACGGTTGTTGTAACGGTGATATTTCATAATATCATGGCATATGTATTTCATAAACGTAACGAACACTTTATTTAGGGTTCTCGAAAATAATTCAAGAAGTAACCCAAACCCTATCCGTCATCTCACAGAGTGATGCGGTATGCGCATCTGAATCTATGACACAAAGGCCATGAACCACCAAGGAGTTGGCATATTCCATAAACTAAATAATTAAAAATATCGGCGTTACATTGTTTAATAATCTAATATTACATTAGCTTTTTGTCTGAAATGGCAAAAATTGTCGGCGACGTCTTTGGTAATCCTAACTTCTTATCCTCTCCACTGAACCGATCATCCTTAAATTTTGTATATACGTTGTCAGGTGTACAGAAACGGTCATAGGGTACCTATAATCCCGAAAAAAAGTTCCCGAGGAAAACAATAACCTTCTTATGATAGATGGCGCCACGTGTCTTTCGAATCATGATTGAATTATATTATTACACAGGCAGAGTCTAAATAAACACGAGCGAAGCTAATAAATCATTTATTCTGGACCATATATTAGTAAATTTTATAAATCTACCAAACTACGTAACAGTTTATCGGCGGCATTAGCGGGTGCTGCAGATGTTCAAATACAACAGTGACTTTATCTATCAGCAAGTCAATTAGCTTCTTCTTTTTTGTTTCAATGTTATGACAGTGGCAGTGTGGCAAATGGTCACCCAAAACTTCGCCTAATTCATTTCTTTCGCAAAAATGACTTATCTATAAATCTATATAAACTAATATAATAAAGACAGAGATAAACTCCGAAACTACTGAACCGATTTTAAGTATTTTTTTCACCAATAGTAAGCTAAATTATCAGGAAGTAACATGGACTATTCATTATATTTATATCATGCAAATTTGTCGAGCTATCACCATTTTTGCGGACGAAGTGCTAGTTTCCATATAAAGTTTCATTCCCTATTTACCCTTTATGAGATGATTTTTCAAAACTCCCTCCTAACGGGTATAAAAAGTCCTTAAACGAAGCCGAAAGGCATTTGTTCTCTGGACAAGGATCTGATATTTCCACAAGTTTTATAACTTTACTTAAAATACTTCCACGAACTTTGTATTATTCAATGCGCCATTAGCATTTGCGTCCATTAATATTTTGAGTGCGTTACATTGAGTCCTACCGTAAAACACGATTTTTCACCCCAAAAGAAAAAATATTTCTCAGCAACGATTTGTGCGTAGAGTTACTTAGTTTGATTTATAGAATGCTTGGTTGACGGCTTCATCAAGGGTCGGTTCACACGTTGAATAGGTGAACACTCATCTTTTTTATAAAAGGTAATCATTGGCAAAATTTCATGCTTTTAAACAACAGTATAAAACGCACATATGCTTAACAAACGCACTGCCTGTGTTTATTAAGAATTTAACATAAAATAACCGACCAAGTGCGAGTCGGACTCGCACACGAAGGGTTCCGTACCATCACTACATAGTACAAAACAAAGTTGCTTTCTCTGTCCCTGTATCACTATGTATGCTTAAATCTTTAAAACTACGCAACGGATTTTGATGCGGTTTATTTTAATAGATAGAGTGATTCAACAGGAATGTTTATATGTATAATACATTCACCCGTGCGAAGCCGGGGCGGGTCGCCAGTTTTCTATAAAACGGCAAATAAATCATGTCTGTTGTACGGGAGCCCCACTTAAATATTTTTTTTATTCTGTTTTTTAGTATTTGTTGTTATAGCGGCAACAGAAATACATCATCTGTGAAAATTTCAACTATCTAACTGTCACGGTTCATGAGATACAGCCTGGTGACAGACACACAGACAGCGGCGTCTTAGTAATAGGGTCCCATTTTACCCTTTCGGTACAGAACCCTAAAAAGTACGTTAGTATTATAAAATTACATTGACGGTATTTTAGTTAAATAGTAGCAACTGTAGGGTAGACTGATGATCTATCATCGTTATTGTAGTTCGGGGTTCGAGAGGAAACTAAATCTTAACTAAAAATAAAATCCACTCTCGACTCCCAAGGGTTGACAATAAACTATAGTTAGAGGTCCAGTGGTCACATTATTAATGAAGTCGAGGGGCCGAGAGTGAACTAAACGGACAATACAGAGACAGAGAATCCGCTTGAGCCGGTCGGAAATATTAACAGCGAAAAAAACGACATTACACAGAGTTTTGGGTGGTCGAAGCTGACGCAACTCGACTTGACTCTACACCGCACTGAATTAAATGATAAGTTACATGATCAGTTCAAGCCGATTCTGCGTCGATAAGAGACTCCGAAATGCAAAACATCACTTGGACAACATTTATTGGCAAGAAGACGGTGATAAGAAAAATAATAGAAAAACTGTCAGTTTTTATTATTTCTATAACGTTTAATTCACAAATAATAGGATTGCACGTGTACAATAACGTAATGACCCACGACTCCCACTAAAGACGCAGGTAGCGCAGCGTCTACATTGAACAGGCGGCACGCGGTCATCTTACTGAACGTTTGATTAGCCCGTATCACGTTCTTGCACAGATGACGCTGCAGCTCTATGAAGAACAAAACATTGAACGTTAATGAGATTGCTTTATCATGCTCCTGCCCGTATCCCAATCTATTTGGGGTTGGCGCAGCATGCCTTCTTAAACGGGTCCAGAGGGGCGGTGGACTTGAGGACGTTCGCCGCCCCCCCGTACAACTGGACCCGAGGAGGTGGCGCGTGGTGTTCCCTGCTCGCCCCTGTTGGCTTTGCGGTGGAGTACACCTCACTCGGATCGTGGAAGGCGCACTATTTCCCATGATCCCCGGTGCAAGTGTGTGACGGGAACACCCGGGTGGTTTTTAGTCGGTTAGAGTCCGACAGACCCCTCCGCCCGCTCCAGGGACATCCTGGTGTGGTTTTTCACCCCGGGAACAAAAAAAAAAGCATGTGTTCTTCCACCATACTTCTCTATTACTCGTCATCTCATCAGACACCTCCTTTCTAGCCATATCATCATTCACACAGTCCATCAATCGTTTCCATAAATGAGATTGCTAACTGTTCCATATCCAAAAAGTGAAGAAAATGTCTTGATGAATTTTGAGCATGAATGTGGATTGCTGTAAGAGTAGAGGAAGACCTAATAAATGATGGAGAATGGGAGTGGTGACCACTATGATTAAAACTAATAGAGAAGTATGAAAGAAGATTTCATGCTGCGCCGAGACAAAATTAATTGGAATAAATAAATGTCTTCGTTGCGGCCGTCATCTGCTTATGAGTTTGTATGAGGCTCTGGACCCGCAGGTTGGTCAAAGCAAAGAAATCAAGCTCAGGTGAAGATTCACATTCGATACTGGCCTGAAGCGTAAATCTGGTATTAAACCCTAAATAATCGGATATACATGCATGAACTGCGGTCCCTCGTACCTTCAGATTACGGGAAATAATAGGGAGTATGCATCAAATACATTTTTTTATTAATTTCTTAAAAATGTCTTGTATTGGCTCTTATAAACATTGTGGTACACGTGTCTAATTTTCTAATACAATAATTATTTTACAATTTAATATTTTATATAGCGTGTTTTTGGTGAAACGGAACGCAAACTTACATGCATTACCTATTATCGCGACTCTGTACTTACGTTATAAATACCGAAAGTATGTAAGTATGTACGTAGGAAGTAATCTCGGCAACTATTCGTCAAAAATATTTCACTGAAGGAAAGACTACTGTACTATTTCCGAGTGCCATTAAATGTGTTTCTCACGGGTAGAAGCTAGTGCTTCACAAAATCCTAGTCAGTTCTGATTTGACCTCAGAATTATAATCTTGCAATGGTGATATAGACTCAACCCTTCCCCCCCCCCTTCGGGGTTTTCTTCGTCTAACTAGGTTGTGGAGGTCAGATAGGCAGTCGCTCCATGTACAGTAGTAGCAGTAGGTGTAGTAGTAGCTGCATCCGCTTAGACTGGAAGCCGACCCCAACATAATTGAGGAAAGGCTAGGCAGATGATGAATGGAAATATAGAATCACCAAGATATTTTCAACCGAAAAAACTGTTGGATTGTAGTATGATTAAAATACTAACTTGGACAGTCCCTGTTCTTCAGAAGCTGTATACACGCCATCTCAGCTTCCTCAACCGTTACATAGAACTTCTCACAGTGAATACTGCGCATTATGACTAGTGCTAAATCTTTTGTCCAGAATAAAATAAGCCAAAGACTCGGTAAATAAACCTGTAAAAAATTTATTGTTATAGTATTAGGTCGATCTTCAAGGTTAAGCCGTGCGTGCCGAGGTTGGTCCGTGGATGGGTGACCATCACTATACACCGAGTTTCCTCCGTGCCTCGGAAAGCACGTTAAGCCGTTGGTCCTGGCTGTCATTTGTAGATCTTCCTAATCACATAGGCAATAGGCACATAGACAATAAAATACCTCCCCACATTCTACAACTGAATGAGACGAAATTTAAATCTTGTATAAAACGCACACTATGTAGGCAAGCATATTATAAGTTGGGGGATTACATTGATGATAAAAATGCTTGGCTCAATGCTGGTCCTGCTCCACAACCATAGGGGCAAACTAATTGATTACCATGTGAAGTTATTGTGGAAGCTGCAGAAGATTGTAAAAATATCTTTGAATTGTATAGATTCAATCTCTTAGTATTATATAATCGCATAGCACATGTGTGAGTACTATGTACGGTAAAGCTACCATTTACATTTAGTTATCTTCATTGACTTGAATGTGCCCTGGTGGCTGAGAGAATGTCATGCTCACACAAATGTCTCGCTGATGGTGGCGGGTGTGTCGGGTCATTTAGTTCCCTTCAATGTGGTTGAGTTGAATGGCGCTGATCCATGCGTCATGTTCGTGAACGGGCGCTGTCAGTTGGGACTGGTCATCTCTTAGCTGTCACGGTTTATTTTAATTACTTTATTTTTAAATTGTTAGTTTAATATTTTACTCTGGACGCTCTTAATGTGCACGTCTTTGTACATCGTTCTCACATACTTATATGTATAATCTCAACATGAATGATGTAACCAAGATTTTGTAACAATATTTTGATTAAAAAGAGTGTCCATGGAGTTTCTTGCCCATTCTTCTCCATAGAGATCTACGATTTGGAATGTGCAACTACAGTACTTTCGCAAGTTATTATGCCTTGTGAATGTGACTGTAGCTTAGCTTTTTTGTTTTTGACTTTCAAAAGTGCCTGTAATGGTCTAATTGAAATAAATGCTTTGAGTTTGAGTTTGAGTCACTTCATGTAAAATACTGGTTCTCCATTGCATCCGGTTAGACTGGAAGCCGACTCCAACATAGTTTGGGAGAAAGCTAGATAGATGATGATGTTATACTGTTAACAAACGAAAACTCGAACAATGGGCATAAGTACAATCTGCATAACATGAGAGCAGCGGTGGCCCAGTAAGAGCAGCGGTGGCCCAGTAAGAGCAACGGTGGCCCAGTGAGTGCAGCAGTGGCCCAGTGGTGGCGGCCCCGACTTACGAACAGTAAATCGTGAGTTTGAACCCAGGCAGGCGCATTACTTTGTGTAATTTATTTCATCACCACTGCTCTCAAAAACGGTGAAGGAAAACATCGTGAGGACACCAGCATGTTTTAGAACCAAAAATTCGAAGACATGTGACATCTACCAACGCGGACTGGGCCCGCGTGGTGAATTATAGGCCATTCCCTCTCATAGAGAAGAGGCCGTGTGTCCCAGCAGTGGGAACATTACAGGCTGATTTTGCTTATGCTGCAAAAAATAACAAAATAATAAATGCTTCCACTGCTATGACACAAACCGCTGTAAAATACGGTACTTATAACAAAAAAACCGGCCAAGTGCGAGTCGGACTCGTGCACGAAGGGATCCGTACCATTATCTATAAAAACGGCAAAAAAAATCATGCCTGTTGTATGGGAGCCCCACTTAAATATTTTTTTTATTCTGTTTTTTTAGTATTTGTTGTTATAAGTTGTGTATAAATACATTATCTGTGAACATTTCAACTGTCTAACTATCACGGTTCATGAGATACAGCCTGATGACAGACGGGCGGACAGACAGCGGAGTTTTAGTAATAGGGTCCCGTTTTACTCTTTGGGTATGGAACCCTAAAAAATAATTTTCTTAATTTATGTCTGTCTGTAGTCGGTCTGTTTTTCTATCTATTTGTTCCGGCTAATCTCCAAAGTGGCTCGACCGATTTCGACGGAACTTTTACTGGCAGATAGCTGATGTTATAAGGAGTAAATTAGGCTAGGCTCGTTATAGCCTGTATACCACCATGTGGGCGCAGTGTTAGTTAGTGGATGTCAAATATCTTAAGTTTTTTGCTTCTAGGAAAGATTTTTTTACAACAAATGTGGTTCTTAAATCACATCTGATACTTACTTCATCTCCCAACTCAGCAAGCATGCTCATCGAGTAAATAATAACATTGACATAAGACAAAGCGCGTTCAAATGTACAAAATATGTGATAAAAAACCTGAAAAAAATATGAATAATTAACTTATGCCTGTTAGGAGCTCGTGGCTAATCGTGACGGTTTTCAAGGTTAAGCAGCGTTTGACAAGGTTAGTTCGTGGATAAGTGACTCTCCATTAAATGCCGAATTTTCCCCATGTCTCGGAAAGCACGTTAAAAGTCACAGCACACATATCAACTCGGCAAGGGATGGTCACCGTATCAACTCGAGCCATTCAGTATTCTTTGTATGTAACTCCCTACTGCAACGCACACTAATGGGAATTGTAACGTAATCGCCTCGCCTCGGGACAAGCTCACGAACCGCGGTGCGGTGCGTGGTCAACTCGCAGTTTCCGCGTTTACGGCTCGTCGTCCCCGCGCTTACGTCTCTTCTGCGTTCTTTTTCCTCTTTGTCCAGTGCTATGATAGCCATCTCGCGTATTGGGAACCGAGACATCGGATTCTAACTGATTTGGTGCCAGCCAGGTCAACCAGCGATCGGCGAACCGTAGGCGCGGCGTCGCCTAGCCGTATCGGAGCTGCTGATACGCTTTGGTTACGTGCTTACGTTACGTTGACGCCAGTTTGAAGGTGAGGCGAAAGGCGATACGGTGACGATCCCTTTCCGTGTTGATATGTGTGCTATGACCTTTAGGTGTTGGTCCCGGCTGTCATTTGTAGATTTTTCACAGCTGTTACAGGTTATTAAATACAAGTTTTAAATGTCGTCTTATGTTGTGGTCACGCTCGTTTCATCATAGACCTTATCCATCGCTTTCCACTAAGCGTGATCGAGGTCAAGAGTAGGCCCATTTTGTAATAATAAAAAAACTTTCTGACTTACCAAAACCTGGAAAATTTTCTTGTACAAATAGTAAGCCTTCAAAATATTTCGGTACGTCTGAAACAGTTTTAAGCACTGTTCATCGTTTTCGTCT
Organism: Eurois occulta; assembly: GCA_950022335.1. Taxonomy (NCBI): domain Eukaryota; kingdom Metazoa; phylum Arthropoda; class Insecta; order Lepidoptera; family Noctuidae; genus Eurois; species Eurois occulta. The sequence continues at coordinate 2,979,512 of OX465480.1, read as the reverse complement.
ACACGTCTCATTACCAAGACATCTTCAATCCACTTTTCAAGATATATCCTTAACAATATTATAATCCGGATGGATATAACAAAATGGATGTCCAGTACAATATACAGTAGTTCACAAATATCTTTAAGAAACGTAGCGTAGTCAAAGGCGGCGAATGTTTCCGTATACGTGACATTTAGAATAAGAAGAATACTGTATGTTAATGCTATGAAGAGCCAGTTTGAAATAATATAACTACGGATCCTCTTACTAAAGTTGCTACTCTCGTACAGTGTTTGGAACTTCAAAATAAGTAAGACATAATTATCCTTGTGGATGATGTTATCCAAAATAAATATAATAGTGAATCCCACTGTACAATTGGTGAAATGAATAACTATAGAAGCTAGGAAGAGATTATGTTTAAATTTCGTCTTATTCACAAGTATGGTGTCAACGGTGCACATCCTTAAGAAATACAAAGCATTTGTGACTAACAATAAAAAAAACGCAAATACACGGTACTTTAGTCCAGTTGGATAAATATGACTATTTCGTATATGATATTTTAAACTCAAAAATAAATAAAAAGGAGCATTTAAAGAAAAAGCCACTCTTTTTATATCTTTTTCCAGACGATTATAGAGTGACCGTCTTAGTGTTTTTGACATAGTGTTACGTAAACCAACACAACTGCTTCAACTGTCCGTCGCTTAGTGACTAACACCTGTCTTTCATTACCTATTTACTATAATTAATGAGACAACAAGCTATCGTCGGAAGTAATATATTATAATTTTCTGGTGTATTGTAGTATACTTATGACAAGGCAAACACACATTTATTGAAACAGAAAAACGTATGACAGGCATTTTGTTAATCCCACGAAGGTATTTTTTTGAATGAATACGAAAAACCAGCCAGGCAACTGGAAGAGGGCGGGCCACGTCGCGGTTGTACGGATGCTCCCGGAGAGATGAGCAAGCGTCGTCACACACTGGACGCCTGAAGAAGGACAGCGCCGTGGAGGTTGACCGCGGCGAAGGGGGCGTGACGAGCTGATCATGTTTGCGGGGCTAACATGACCGGAGAACGCATAGGATGGAAGCATAGGATGGATAAACAGGATGACACTCATTGCAAAAGGAAGAAAATATACACTTCTCATCAAAAAAATCGAAACACTTTCGTTTTTATTGTTTTTGTCCTAATTTTTTACAAAAGAGAATTAATTCCATGAAAAAAAAAAACATTATTGTGTAGCTGGCAGTTTGGTCATTACAGTAAGAAGAAAAAATCAAAATTCGAAATTAGAATTTCATTTGTTTATCCTATAAATGAAATTAATCACTGTTTTGAGACAAATGTGTATTTAGGGTTGGAGTACGTTTCTCGTTTAAAAACTAAAAATTAGCGCTTGTCTTTAAACTTTTTGTTTCTTATTTCATTTACTGTGACTTTGGGACGTCTGAAAAAACTTTTTTTTCTAAAACATATGGATACTTCGCCCGCAGAAGCCGCCCAAGTGGTGGCATTGCTGGATTCTGGACTTAGCCAGCGTGTTGTGGCTGCAAGATTGCGTCTAAGCTTATCATCTGTTCATAGAGTCTACAAACGCTATCGGGAGACTGGTTCGTTCACGCGCCGTTCAGGATCTGGCAGGAATCGGGTCACTTCTGAGCGAGATGATCGATTTATTGTAACAACTTCTTTACGAAATCGACGCCTTAACGCTTTTCAACTGCAGCAGCAGCTTCGCGTTGTACGAAGAGTAGCTGTAAGTGACTCTACAATAAGAAGAAGGTTGAAGGAACGCGGATTGGCACCGCATAAGCCAGCGAATGGGCCGAAATTAACTGCAGACCATCGAAGAGCGCGCCTTAACTTTGCACGCGAGCACCTAACTTGGTCATACCTTCAGTGGAGCAAAGTACTGTTTTCTGATGAGTGTAAAATTATGCTGTATGGTAACGACGGAAGGAACAAGGTCTACAGAAGAGATGGAGAACGCTTTGCACAATGCTGCATTGAAGAAAAGGTCAGCTATGGTGGCGGTTCGTGGACGGTTTGGGGAGGAATCAGCGCCGACGGTAAGACAGAACTTGCCTTTGTGTCTGGGCCACGGCTGCCTGCACTAAACTCTCATCGGTACATCGAACAGTGTCTTGAACCTCATGTGATGCCCTATGCACATTTTATTGGCAAAGACTTCATATTCATGCACGACAATGCTAGAGCTCACACCGCGGGCGTCGTACGAGATTATCTTACCGAAGTCGGTATCTCCATTATGGTATGGCCAGCAAGAAGCCCGGACATGAATCCCATTGAACATCTATGGGATGAATTAAAGAGACGAATTCGAGCAAGAGATCCAGCCCCAGAAACACTTAGCCAGCTGCAAAATGCAATCCAAGAGGAATGGGATAATATACCACAACATGTGATCGTGACTCTCATCCGATCGATGAAGAACCGTATGGAAGCAGTAATAAGAGCTCGCGGAGGGAATACAAGTTATTAAATAAACGTTTCTTACATTTTTTTTTCATTTACGCGTGTTGTTTTACCCATTTCCTTCATATTCCATACAGGGTAAAAATTACTCATTATACAAAATACGAAACCTATGAAGACTTAATTTGAATTTAGAACAATAACATTAGGATTTAAAAACCTCATACTACTCACTATTAAATGACATTTTACATTTATTCCTAAATATACACATTTTTCTGATAATCCTTATCAAATCATAAACTGCGAGGTGTTTCGATTTTTTTGATGAGAAGTGTATATAAAAAAAACCGGCCAAGTGCGAGTCGGGCTCGCGCACGAAGGGTTCCGTACCATTATCTATAAAAAATATGAAAAAAAAACACGTTTATTGTATGGGGACCCCCCTTAATATTAATTTTTTTTAGTTTTTAGTATTTGTTGTTATAGCGGCAACGGAAATACATCATTTGTGAAAATTTCAGCTTTCTAGCTATCACGGTTTATGAGATACAGCCTGGAGACAGACAGACAGACAGACAGCGGAGGCTTAGTAATAGGGTCCCGTTTTACCCTTAGGGTACGGAACCCTAAAAACGAAAAAAAAATATATTTGAGGTCGGGAAGGGTAAGAGATTGAACTTCTAAGGTTGAAAAACGGTTTTTCGCGGTTTCCGGGAAAATTACAACTCCTATCGGAAAAATGTATTTGCCTTTTTTCACATAACCTAAAAATATTTCCGAAAATCAAAATAACCGACTTTTTGATTTTTTATTTTTATCTCCCGCAAAAAAAAAACACGAGAAATGCTGAAAATGCTTACCTTCTAATGTTCTGAAGAACAAGGCGATCACATAAAATAAACACGAAATAGACAAGAAAGCAAATTTATTTTATAATATTGATAGTCATCCTAAGACCATTAGGTACTTCAATTGTCAAGTTGACAGCTAAAAGTAAGTGTGACTTGACTAGAATATTAAAGTTGATGTACGGGTAAGGTACATTTAAATGATAGACTGATAAATGATTAAACTTGTGTATTGTAAGAACACCCAATAACTGATCGACTCGCGGCGAATGAGACCTCTGTTGTTAGTTCAAACGGTGCTATGCAACTACTGATCGTTGACTTGAAATTGTATTATTTTAATCATTCGCTGCGCGTCGATGTCAGCATAAAAGGACATGGCCGGAATTTGTATAGAGCTGTGCCCTTACAAAAAATATTCATGTACATTGACATACAGTACGTCAAATTAAAGCTTACAGGTGTGTAATCATAATAGTTTAAGTTTTATGATCAGAGAAGAAGCGAGAGATACTATAAATAGGATACAAAAAATGTGCCTAAACATTTTGAATAGCAATGATCATAAATTCCGAAACGAAACAATACGAGAAATGCTATTACCAATGGATTTAAAGGCCGTTTCTTCACTATCCGACACGACATTTCAAATCGAAGAAGAGCGAGTACTAGTCGTCTACAGATATTTCTGGATATTATGACTTCCAAGCGACCCAAGCGACTAGCAAAAAATATACAATTGGATAGGCAATAAAACACTAAAATGGTATTTGAATTTTTATTTAAGAATATCTAATTAGTTAGGTAGGTAGTATATATACCTACATTTGCAAAAGTATAAAATATAATTATCTACTTCTACTTCTTTCACTCTCTTTTCTTCTTTCTTCTACTTCGTTTTACAGACGTTTTAAGAAAAACATCATTGCAATTACTCAGACAAGACACATTCATTGTTTTCATCCACTTTTAAGCCTATTCATCTTCAAAAATCAACAAAATATTATCAAGGAATGAAGCTGGTGCCGTTATATTTGCTTGATACCTGGCCCAGCCTAAATACCATAACAACGTCATGACATGGCAACAACATCCAACTGTCCGTTTACCAACTAGGCAACTACAACAATAGCCTAAAATGGCATCCAAGGGGTTGGGGCTAAATGGCTCCCTGTCATACAAAATATATGAAAAATATTGCTTCCGGCTTATGTGACGTGACTTTACTCTCCCTCTCAAAAGATAAGGGCTATTTCAACGCACTTGTGCAATCATGTTTTGCGCATTTTGCAATTCTGGACACACTTCCACTTCATAAATGCCATTATTCCTAACATGTTCTCCATAGTAGGACCGGGCTTGTTTTACTTACTTGATAAGGCCCAAGAGACACTAACATTAATTGATCATGTGTGAATTGAGGGAAACTTGTCAAGTCAGGTATATTTGCATCAATTCTTGAGAACATTACTCGCCTTCTGTTAAGATTTTCTTCAGCAACATATAAGTCTAATAAGCACAGCAGAATATTAACATTAGAAGCGTAAACGAAAGTCCGATTAGCGTGGGGTCAAGTGAAAATATCCAATACAATAACGAAAAGACAACACAGTATTACGTGATAAGATCAACGCAAGACTGCACAGATAGTTTTGAGCTCTTTGGTTTTGAGCGTAGAAACGTCAAAATAACTCTAGGATATTTGGATACACACTCTTGAAAATAAATATTTGAATATATTCATCAAGACGCGCGGCAGGTCGAAAAGTGGTGTCTGCGATAATCGTGAAACCGTTAACTTTTAAGGTACCCTAGCAATACAATTTGACAGTCACAGGTGTTTTACATACATTTTAGTCTGACCTTCAGGCGTAATTCAGATAGATACAGTGTTTGTCTCATGTGTGTATCCAAACGTAGATGCATTTTGTATTGCATTCAATGAAACATAACCACAAAAAAACTATTAACACACTTATTATTTTGAGATTTTTTGTCGCCTGTTCTAGAGATATGTAATTGTTGCGATTAATTTTTATTTATTTTAGAAGTAACTTTAATATAATAATAATTAGTGTACATTACGAATTATGAATTGATTCTTAGGGCAGGATTCGGCCATGTCCATTGACATGTATGATATTGTACGGGTTTGCTCGTACAGTTGACATCGACTTTGCTTGCCATTTAATAAAAATAGAATACAATAGAGTGTGACTTGACGTAACTACATTACTGACACGACATCGGCTCGAGCCCGTCAGATTTTATAAATACAAGCTCTTTCTGACCAGCTGGAATTCTGTCGATACCGCGTCGGTAAGCTCACTCCTCAATGGTTAAATTCAAATTCTTTAAATTCGAGTGGAGGCTCTTAAAGGGTTAGTAACATAATCCTTAAAACCTAAGTGTTAGTAAACCACACGATACGTTGACACATGTAACTGACAGCAGTGAACCACATAAGGACGTCCACTCTGCCAGGTTAGGGCTGGCCATGACGCGAGCCACCATCAATGCTGCGTGCTTTCGCATTATTGTGTAAAAAAAATCAACACTGCAACGCCATGGCAACCCCATCAGTCTCCGGAACGCATTAAAAGAAAAAGGAAAAGTATTTACAATTATGTTATTACTAGCTAATGCCCGCGGCTTCAGCCACGTTGGTTTCGGTAGTTGTCTTGCGGGGTAAAAAGTACCCTATATATTAAACCAGGTTATAAACTATCTGTATGCCAAGTTTTATCCAAATCCATTCAGTATTTTTTGCGTGAAAGAGTAACAAACATCCATCCATCCATCCATCCTCCCACACTTTCGCATTTATTTATAATAGTATAGTAAGATGTTAAAAATTACGAGAAGCACCTGGCTAAATAAGAACAGCCACTCGGGTAAAGGTCTCTGCACACAGCGGGCGCGGCGCGGCGGGACGGGACGGGGCGACGCGACACGGACGACGCCACACAGAGCCGTCCCGCTCGACGCGACGGAAACGCCGGCTCTGTGTGGCGTCGTCCGTAATATCTAGTACATTACAACTGCTCAGTGTCGCGTCGCCGTCCCGTCCCGCCGCGCCGCGCCCGCTGTGTGCAGAGACCTTTAATATTCAAGGTTTTTCAGTGGTTGTCAAGGTCGGTCTGCGGATCCATTATGTACTGAGTTGCCACCGTGTCTCGGAAAGCACGTTAAGCCGTTGGCTCCGGCTGTCATTTGTGGCTCTTTTATAGTCCTTCTATACAGGTTAGAGGGGAAATCGACGCACAAACGTACACGTATTCAGTACTTCATTCTGAAACCCCCACATGGAAACTTCACGTTGAAAATTAAAAAAACCGGCCAAGTGCGTATTGCATGTAGTCAGAAAGTCACAGCAAAGTGCGGTACTGTGACAATGGCTGTCCGAATACTTACTTATTTATGACTTACTAACCCTTTATGTCGCCGCATCGCATACCGCGTGGAGGACCGCGGGGAAGGCGCAGTGTCTCGGGACATCGAACCACGGATACGTAGTGCCACTGCGCTCACACTCGGCTCCACTACGGGCATTTCTTTGTACAATATTCAGTATATTCTTGACTAACTGTTGTCTGCGACTATCGTCCGTGTGAATTATCTATACATTTATACAAATAAATAAAATTGAAGTGTCTGTTTGGCATATTAAAACAACCGCTTTTTACTACATGCATAATAATATGAATGTATACACGGTACATATACCAAAATATTTTTTTTTACAATTTTCGTCTGTCTGTCTGTTTGTTCGGGCCAAACTCTAGAACGGCTGGACTGCTTTTGACGGGATTTTCACTGGCAGATAGCTGATGTAATAAGGAGTAACTTTGGCTGCTTCTATTTGACGAAAAATAATTAGGGTTCCGTGAAAAAAAATTAAAACTCTTGAAATTTTGGTAATAAAATCCGATTAAAAAAGGGGAGTTATATTTTTTTATACTATAATAATTTCACGACGACGATCGCGGGCAACAGCTAGTTTACTCTTTCCTCATTTTTGAAACATATTCATTGATGCTCCGCTCCAATTGGTCGTAACGTGTTATATAGCTTATAGTCTTCCTCGATAAATGGGCTATCCATCACTAAAATAATTTTTCAATTCGAACCAGTAGTGCCCGAGATTAGCGCGTTCAACCAAACAAACTCTTTAAACTTTATAATATTATATAGGTATAGATAATTTGTGGTATAAAACATATTTTCATACAATCCACTCGCTCTTTCATATAAGCCCTGACTGCACTCATAGACGTTCTCATCACGATACTTTTAGATAGCGTTGTAGACGATAGAGGCCTAATGAGACATAATAACACAATTTAAGTTATATTTTACAAAAAAATGAATTGCAACAGAACTACAATGTAATTAACAATAACTCCTAACAAACACATTGGTAGCGTAGCGTCCACATAGAACAGGCCACACGCGCTCATCTTACGGAACGATGGATTTATCTGTAGCACTTTCTTGTAAAGATACTTTTGACTATCTGTAAAGGAATATGCACTATCAGATTTTGCATCAACAACAAACAAAATGGTGATATATTTTCTAAAAAAGTCTAACTTGGACAGTTCCTGTTCTTCATCAGCTGTATACACGCCGTCTCAACATTCTCGATAGTTATATAGAACTTCTCGCAACATATACTGTGTATGATTACTAATATTATATTCTTAGTAAACCAAAGTATTGTAGTTATACTGTTAACCTGAAACGTAAACATAAGATACTTAAAAAAATGAAGATATCAAAAAAAACAAGCTCAAAATTGTTTTGTTTTATTTTTTATTAGCCTGTGCTGTCCCGCTGCTGGGCAAACGCCTCCCCCAATTCCTTCCATGAGCTCTTTTCCGTGCCGCCTCGAACCAGTCCTCGCGGTATGCGTCCAGATCGTCTCGCCACCTCTAGCTGGGCCGGCCTCGGCGGCGCCGTCCGTCTTCCGGCTTAGTTATTAAAAAACAAGTAGCACAGTTTAAAATGGCATGACTTTAAACACTATGTACTACGAACTATTAAGTTACATGCCTACATATGTAATCGGTTCACAAGTTCCGTATATAGCTCAATAATCAACTTCGCCTCAACACGGGCTGTTCAGGGTTTTTTCTATAAAACTACGTACTGCAACGCAAACTTATTAGCATCGTAACGCCTTGGCTTCGGATGAGCTAGTAGCCGAGCTAAAGGCTCGGCGCGGCGCGCCAGCGCGGCGGCAGCTGCTTGATGTAGTCGCTGCCTTCACTCAGCCGTAGTATTTTATTATCTGTGACTCAGCCGAAAGTAACGCCGCGTAGACGCGAGGCGTCTACGCGGCGTTACTTTCAGCTGAGTTCTGAGCTGATCCGGCAGAAAGCTTACGTTATGCTTTAGCCTGGATCACGACCGCGACGACCTGGGGGGTTACTATGACGTCTTAAAGCAGGAGTAATTCCAGTTCATGAAAGAAACAAAGCTATGCAGGTCGTCTAGCGCCATCTCTTTCCCACACTGGAATTACTCCTGCTAAGTGACGCCATGGTAGGCCAGGGAGATAACCTCACGTCCCAGCCGCCGCGGGAGACGCTCCGGGCGTCGGGCGCCACGTGGTGGCTCTCGGCCACCGTAGGCGCGGGCCTGTAGACGGTGAGTAATGGGCTAACTCGCCGTCCGTCCGTCTTATGACGACAGGCCGTGTCGACGGCGCGTTCGTGTTCCACGCGCGCCTTAAAGAGATGTCAGCAAACCAGAGGGGCCTGCAAGGGCCGATGCCTGCCAGGGCTGCGGGACTGTTAGAAAGAGACACCGCGGCCCTGGAACACAAAGGGCAAAAGAAGGAACATGGATGGGTTTTAGTCAGTAAAAGTCTGACATTCCCTTCCGCGCCGCCCAGAGCAGGAGAGGTCATTTGTTGATTTCCCATCTAAAAAAAAAATGGTAGCCCACCTGATGAGGTCACACCGATCCCGTGCAGTGAACGTTACATAAAAGAGTCAATAATTTTGAAAACTGATCAATTGATTCGTTTTTTACTTACTGTTGTAATCGAGTCTCCAGATCTCAGCGTATAGAGCCACAAGTCGAAATAACATAAGGTACGTAAAAATGCGTCGGTTGTCGAAAAAAGCGCCTATGACAAACAAAGTACAGTTATAAGCGTAGAAACCAACAATTATGGATGTATTGATAGGAATGCTGGGCTGTAAAAAAGACGGATAAAAAGATAACATACAGCGGAGATGAGAATATTGATTATGATTGTGGGAAGTAATGAGAATGGATAAAGTAAGAAAGTTAATATTTATTCAAATAAAATCTCTCGTGAGGAGACGATCCTGGCTGCAGAAATCAAATCATGCATAATTATCATAAAAATATATTGCCTCGAGAACCAAAGGTGTGTGCAAAATTTCTGGTTAGAACTGGGTTGAACTGGTTCGAAATTCAGTTGCAAGATTTGACCAGTACTAACTAATTAGGCAATTTAAATAAAGGCTTATAAAAAGGAGGTTTGATAGTGTGTTGTTAATGACATAAAAGTTGAAAGGGAATCGTTTGATTCGGTTTCTCTGGTATATAATGAGAAAGAATGAAACGCATGTGATGAAAAACGTAAGGTAAGTTTAGATGGATGGAGAACGAGATCCCAGAGAAAGGGTAAGGTGAGTAATGGGCTAGCTCGCTGTCCTTCCGTCTTATGACGATAGGCCGTGTCGACGGCACATTCGTGTTCCACGCGCGCCTCAAAGTGATGTCAGCACATAGGAGGGGCCCGCAAGGGCCGATGCCTGCCAGGGTTGCGGGACTGTTCGAAAGAGATACCGCGGCCCTGGAACACAAAGGGCAAAAGAAGGAACATGGATGGGTTTTAGTCAGTAAAAGTCTGACACTCCCTTCCGGTCCGCCCAGAGCGGGAGAAGTCATTTGATGATTTCCCATCACAAAAAAAAGGCCAAAGAAAGGGTGGATTGATTTTGTGAGGAATGCATCACTTCAAGATCATATCTTTCATCGCTTTGAGAATGCAATGGAATAAACAGATTTTTATGAATTATCTCACGAACTTACCATTACTTGGAAAATTATACACGTCGTAAGCCTTCAAAATATTTTGGTATGTCTCAAACAATTTAAGACATTGTTCTTGATTTTCCAGCTCATCCTTCAACGCCAAGACATCTTCAACCCAGTCTTCGAGATATTTTCGGAAAAATATCAAAATTCGTGTGGCCATTACGATATTAATATCTAACGCGGTTAAATGGATATCAAAAGAGTAGTCAATCGCAAGATGGACCATATTGTAATAAATATAAAAATAACTATAATATAAGCCATATAGAATAATATTAAAGCAGATAATGGCTATCCTACAGGTCCAGTTCCAAATAATAAAACTCCAGATAATCTTACTGCAATCGTTGTTCTTGTGTATAGTTTGCATCTTCAATATAAGCAAGACGTTATTGTCTTTGTGGACAAAATCCAGAATGAACATCATCGTGAACGCGATCATACAAGGTGCAGTTTTGCATCCTTCTCAAATTCAAGGAGGTATCTATACTAATGATTCTCGACCCGAATCGATAATAAAATGGGTAGGTATTTTTTTTTTATATTTTTCTTATTTACGGAAATCGGTAAGTGTAAACCACCCGTATTAAATCGCAGCCCGTCTGTTCCTAGCCCTAAACCGCGCCGTCACACACACAGACGCAAACATTTATTCGCCATTGTATTCCTTAAACTTCAAAGACAGCGCGCGCGCAACCCCGGGGCCCCGGCGCGGCGGCGCGCCCGGCAGTTTGTTTGATGGCACCGCCGCGTACAGGCGCGCGTTTGCAAATTCCTTTCCTCGCGCCCCGGTAAATATCGGTAAAAACAAGATGACGGACAATTACTCCAATACAACAATTACGTGAAAAAGTGATTAGTGCTTCCGACACTGTAAAAACGAATGTTTTAGTGTTGCGTACCTAAGCTGAAAGAAAATCAGCAGTGTCGTGCTAGACTGTGCCTAGAGTGTGCTGGTGGAAATTTTGAACAATACCTCCAGGTAACCTAAGTAGGCAATTTATTTATTTGTACATTGACAATCATAATTATGTAAATACGTTGTTCGTTTAATCATTTTTTTTTGTGTAAATAAGTTGATTTAAAATTTTTAACTACGCCAACAATACCTATCAGACAAAATTATCAATTCATCACCTACTTACCTAGCAAATCTTTCCATTTTTTCTTCAAAAAGTAGAAAACATTTTTAGATTTAGTAGATCGGTACCCGAACGAAGGTATTTTTGCCGGTCCTAAGCCCGTTAAGTAGGAAGGAAAATTTAAAATCAACCAATTTAATCCACAACGAAAAACAAAATCATTAGGTACGAAAACCTGACATTGAATTTACCTACAATGCGCCGATTTATTATTACCCAATTTCAAGCCCGCGCGCTATCTACAACAGCTGAGCGCGTGCGCCTCAAGTTATAGCTAAATCCTACCTACCTACATGTTTTTATTATTCAGATCTAATATTACCAATTTAAGGATTGTCCGTTCAGCAGCATTGCAATAACACGTAATAAAGCAAAACTAACATTTTATTAATCAGCTGATAACTACCGTACTACCGTAGGTACTTACAGTAGGTACGTGAACGTTTCTTTGGGGCACTAGTAGTAAGGACTACTTTCATTAGTAAGATTTCTGCATTCTAGTGATTCTTAAAAATGAGTTAATTATCAAGAAAAATAATCATGACAATAATGTAGGTGATTTTCGGTCGCGCTGCGTTTTGTAGGTAGAATGCGGCCGGCGCGCGGCGGCGATGTGGCGCGGCCACGCCCATCGCGCACACAGCGATGTCGCTGTGTGTGTGCGCGATGGGTGATTCTGAAATTGCTTTCGTATGATTCTGAAATACTGTCAAATTTAAACAATTTAAAATAGCAGCTGTATTAATTATTGACCAGGTACCGTAATTTAAATCGATTATTTATGTCTTTTGTGACAAGCTCCTGAATTTTGACCAGGATGCAAAACTGCACCTTGTATAGCTGAGATAAATGTAAGAACAACCAATTATGACCAGTGTATTGTCAGATTCAGGCATATGTCCACATCTATCATGTCTACGGTGAACAATCGATAAAACAACAGAGAAAGTGTCAGTAATAAGTAACAAAATGCAAAAAGTTGATATTTTTTGCCGTTCACATAAATATGATTACTTCGAATAAAGTATTTTGAAGTCAAAAACAAATTAAACGGAAAGTTAAAAGAAAGTGCTATTCCTTTAATATCTTTTTCCAATCGATTGTTGGGTAACGTTCGATATGAGATTTTTTGCATTTTTATTTTAATTTTGAATACTATTTTTTTTCTCTAACTTCAACCAATCGTTGTTGGGTGGCATTTATCAAGTAAATGCCAAATCAATCATTTTAATGTCAAAGACTCTGCTAACGTTTTAAAGAACAATGGTTTGAACACTTATCTCGTCCATATAAATACGCGGACGCCGTACTCCCGACCCGACCCGACCTGCACCCGCTCTCTTAGTCTTTCAAGCTTCAATTCTAATCATAATCAGCCTAAAATGTTTTAAACCTCCGCAGAACGCAGGCCTGATGGATCATACCATAATGGATGTCACGTACATATCTTCGATATATCGATTCTAGGACATGCCTTTTTCCTTTCAATGTTTCTTTCGTCGCTTTGTGAACAGTGATGACGAAATAATTTACACTAAATAGAGTCTAGCCACGACTTGATCACACGATTATGATCAATATTAATATTATAAAGTGGTAAAATTACACTGATAGAAAGATACATTATTCGTGGGTGTTATAGGCTATAAATTATATTTATATCATGCATATTAGCCGAGCTATCACAACTTTTGTAGACGAAGTCGCGGGCGAAGTGCTAGTAACAAATAAAATGGACAAGACTGATAATAACGCTGATGTTTTACGTTTTTTTGCCGTAAACGGCAATATGTAGTAACCATGACCATGAGCGTGTCCTAGATAAACTATGTATATGACATTATGTCTGCCCTTCAGGGCGCGGGAATGGGGGAAGCGCGCGGAAGTGTGAGAGTGATGCACGCTTGACGGAATGGAATAGGTATGTGGACGAGGCTCACAGGGTGGCCAGGCTGAGGCTTAACGAATGGATACTGTGTGGCAGATATAAATCCGGTTGTGAGTATGAGGAGATGCGAGAGAGTAGAAAAATACCATATACAAAAGCCAGCGGCTATGTATAAAACGTGCACTGATAGACATCTCGGTTCTTCAGTATTCTCATGCGGTCAAGTGTGCGTGGTACTATCGAGAGTGAGAAGTGTGGAAGGTTTACATCATTAATGTCGACTTCAGTAGTCTATAGCGTAGAAATCCCCAATTTCTGATTCATCATCATCAGTCTATGGCAGTCCATAGACAGTAGACATAGGCCTCCTCAATTAGTAGACGCACGCCATTCAACTCGATTCTCAGCAACTCTCATCCAGTTGCTAACAGCCACCCCACTAAGATCGTCACTCCACCGAGCCTGCGGGCGTCCCACCTTACGTTTGCCGATTCGCGGTCTCCACTCAAGAACACGTCTACCCCAACGGTCATCGCTCCTACGGCTAATATGACCGGCCCATTGCCACTTCAGCTTACTTATTCTGTGGGCTATGTCGACAACTCTGGTTCTCTGTCGAATCACCTCGTTCCGAATGCGATGCCTCAGAGAAACTCCAAGCGTAGCCCGTTCCATAGCTCGCTGAGTGACCTTAAATTTATGGACTAGCCGTACCGACAGTGTCCACGTTTCGGCTCCGTAATTTCTGATTACTTAGAAGTATTTACCGTCCAGACTTATCAAAAATTCTTATATCAAAGCCTCTGAAAAAAACCCACAGAGAGTGGGGAGATTGGGCTTTGAGAAAGTTCGTAGCTGACGCATAAGAAATAATACCCGAAAAGAAAAACGGGGTAGTCCACCTATAAAAAGAAGTAAGATCCCATCAAAAACATACCATGTACAAAGACGGTTCAAAGACTTCCAGCTTAAGCTTAGCCAGGAAGATGCTAACTTGGTGGTAAGTAGTGAGTGGGAGGGGGACGGCTATTTTCTCACATCTTACATCGAGCAGCGGCCAGGTCTCCTGATAGGGACATGATTTTTGAGGTCGACGGAACACGTTTTCTTCATCCATATTTTAAGACCTTTCTCAACCTCTCTATCCACTAACAATGATTTAACTCATTATTCTTCGTACGCATCCGCATCACATGCACATACCTCGGCAAACGACAACATTTCTGTCATTGGCACCACTTTCAAACTCCTTTAATGTACTTATATTACTTTATCCATTTCAAATTAAAAAGTATTACGGTTTAAAAAGTACAGTCCTGTGACAGACGGACAGACAGACAGTAATGCCTTAGTAACAGGGTCCTTTGAATTGGCACCATTTCTGTACGGTATCCTAAAAACTGTGTTGAGCGTGAGTGCTCGTGTTCAAAGATTAGTTATTAACAACCGAGATGAAGAGGACTCTTCTAAAAATCTCTATTCTGTACAAGAATTATTTGACGCGGGGTCACCCTCAGAAATAAAGTCGCCATCTTGTTTTTTTAATATCACAATAAAAATCTAAAATGTTTGTAACCGATTTAATTAATACCAGTATTACAAAATTGCAAACTGTAGCAACACAACAGTGTAGTTAGTAAGAAGACTCATCAGACTTAATTGTAACGCTGCGTCTATGTAGTACAGGCCACACACACGTATCTTGCTGAACGATGCTCGATGCAAGCGCAGTACGCTCTTGCATAGTTTTTTCGCATCATCTGAAATGAATTGTTAAATAAAATAGGTTAAGACAGTGAGGCAAACATCGAGTTAAATGGCGTGCGATTGAGGGGGCCTATGTCCAGCAGTGGACTGCTATGGGCTGATGATGATGATGATGATGATGATGTGCGGAAAATATAGAAACGTAAAGAAATGTTTCAACATGATATACATGAGAGATAGACATGATATTATGAAAGAGAAAAAGGTTAACAGTATAAAGAGGAAGAAAAAAACGTGTTGCGCAGACCCCATGTTTAAATAGTATATGGGTCGCAACCCTTTTTGACTTTCAAAAGTGCCTGTAATGGTCTAATTGAAATAAATGCTTTGAGTTTTTGAGTTTGAGTATAATATGTCTTCAGTGTTTCAATTAATAAAACACAGTAACTAATCATTCTCCTGCCCTTATCCCAATTCATTTGGGGTCGGCGCAGCATGATTGTGTTCTTCCATACTTCTCTATTACTCGTCATCTCAGCAGCCACCTCCTTTCTAGCAATATCATTTTTCACACAGTCCATCCATTGTTTCTTTGGTCTTTCTCTTCTCATAAATTTAAATTTCCTCACAGTAAATATGTATACAAAAATTACCCGAGCAATTTGAACTCAAAATAAGTGCGCAAGTGTCTTGAACACTTTCAACAGAAAGGTAGAATTTCTCGCATTGCTTGCTCAGCATCGTGAGCCACATCAAACCCTTTATCAACCAACACGATATTGAGAGTGTCGCTAGAAATGTTGCCATCTGTAACAAATCATAAAAACGTACATATAGAAAGGATCTTTACACATAATTTATCATAGGTAATTATTTGCCCGGCCTTTTCCCTGACTATGTTGAGGTCGTCGGCTTCCAGCAACTGTGTGTCTTACCTCCACAACCAGCTGAGTTATGTTATGAGCAGAGATCAGAATAAGTTTTCAATAATTCATTCATCAGATTCAGAGATCAGGGGGTTTAAAATGGCCGCTTTTTAGCAGAATCATAATAGGATAATAATATGAATAAGGTCATTTCAATTCATCTGGTAATTAGTATGTGAATGAGGGGTGCGTCTCATATCATATGAAGTTATATGGTATATTTTCATTTTGCATTAAACTGTTGATATAATTGTACCGTAAGCTTGATGTGCGGACGTGTTTTTACAAAAAATATTTTATAAAACAAATAATCTTAAATGATTTTAAACCCTATGTAAACAAAATAAGTGTCAAAGTACAGTGCAGAAATAAAATGATAAATAATCAAATAAAAAACGAATAACTCCACATTATATTGAACCCTATCGGTGTAAAAATTCGTGTCAAAGTTCAGTGCATATTATTAAAATAATAATTCAAAATACACGCGTCGACGCAGGTGTGCCGGGCTCAATTCTGCGAATATTGCGTCACAGGTCGACGCAGGTGCGCCTAGCCCAGATTCCTGGAAATTTGTGTCGCCGATTTGATATCGAAATTCGTAAATAGCAAGTAATAATAATGGTCAACAACTGCGCGTGCTGTAATAAAGCACTGAGATCATCCAACATTAAATGCTCCAAATGGGATCTGCTGTTTCATGTCATAAGTGTTAATGCTGGGAACCAGACCAAGTTAACAGGAGAAGCGAAATCGAACTGGATTTGCCCATCCTGCCAAAGCAAGGCAACAAAGAGAGTCACCACCCCCGTGAGCACCACTAACTCAACGGATCGCTACCTCTCTGCTTCATAACTTGACTCACCCTCCACCACACTAACTGACTCAGAGATTTTACGTACCCTCAGCTCCGAAATAAAACTACTTCGAGATGACGTGGTAATTAAGTCTCATATTACATCGCTGACCGACACACGTCTCGATGAATACGATACAAGAATAAAATCGTTAGAGAAACGTGAAGAAGAAATAATTGTCCTCAACAACACCATAGCAAATCTCCGCGAACAGCTGAATACACAAGCTCAATCGACACTGAAGAATGAGCTAGAAATAATTGGCATCAACGAGTTCAAAAATGAAAACCCACTGCATATCGTGCGCGTGTTGGCTCACAAAATAGGTGTCTCCATTGATGAACAAGATTAAGACTACGTGACCAGAACGGGACCACGCCGACGACAACCCAAAGATTCAGCTGATACTCCACCGCGCATACTTGCTGTCCGCTTTGTGCGGCGCTACAAGCGAGACGAATTCTTGAAGGCCGCGAAAATCAGAAGGACGATCACTTCAACTGACATCGATATAGCTGGTGCAATGAGAAATGTCTACGTAAACGAGCGCCTCAGCTATGAAAATAGGCAGTTATTTCGTGCGACGAAACTGTCTGCGAAGAAACGTGGATACAAGTTTTGCTGGATTAAAAATGGGGATAAATTGTCCGCCGTCGAGTTGGAAGTTCATTTTTTTTTTGTAGATAGCACTTATAAACAGAAGTCTTTTTACAAATGTTTATCTTTATTATCTATCCTAATCTAACCTCAAAACTTTAATCATGGATAAACCTTAACCATGAGGTTCCGCGGGATGGGGTTGATACAGGTAGGCACCTCCCACCCTCGCCCTCCCCACCCCATAAATCTTTGGAAATTAGAGTTCAAATTGATGGAAATTAGTGTTTTAACCTAATCTAACCTCAAAACTTTAACCATTGATATCTCCACAACCATGGGGCTCCGCGGGGGGGGAGGGGGAATGGGACTGGGTATAGTCCCTTCCACCCCCCCTCCCTCTCCCCCTCCCCAACCCATAAATCGACGGCCCGTAATGGAAAGTTTAACCACTTTTTTTTGCTGTAATTTTGCAATTCATACTCACACTGTGTCACACCTTAAAAAAACATACAAGAACTTGCACTTACACATTCACCTCTATTTACGGCAATAATTGCTTCTTTGAATCTGAGCATCTATCAGACAACACCGCGGATGTTATGTCGGGTTCTCTGCCTTTTCGCCGAAAATTGTTTGCCAGATTTTCACTAGCCCACTAACGTTTCGCAGAATTTTATTTCGCCGAATAATCATTTGCCAACTTATCATATAATTTTGTTTTATATCCCAACCTCACAGTTACCAACTGTACGTTTGGTCTGCTTTTCATAATGACACTTTTTAAAATGCCCACTTTCAAGTAGCAGAATGTTTTAGTTTGCGTAATATGCGCTGTCCCCGGAGAATGAAATGATAACTGCCATTATCTTAGTTTTAGTGTTATGTCATTTTTGGGATCTGTGGGTGGTAATACATCTGCTCAATTTTTTCGAAATTTTTATACAGTTATTTGGCGAAGTTACAAAATTTTACAATAGTATTCAAAGTTTTAACACAGGCCTTAAATTACGAGAATAAAGTGTTAATATAATATTATCGAAATGTTTTCCTACTTGTTAATATGACAAACAGTCTTACAATTATATTCTCGTGAAAAATATTCGACTGGATAATGATAAAAGCAGTTATCGTTTTATTCTCGTTCAAAATCAACCAGTCGCTTCGTATAAAGATGTGTTAGTAAAACGACTTTTATGGTTTTGAACAGTAAGACATATTGTCATCATCATTTGAACCCTCTCAGCGCACTGCTGGAGGGTTCAGGTCTAGGATATCGGTTGAGGAGAGGTGGTCAGGTCATATAATATCACCTTCTTTACAAGGATGATCTAAAACTCTTTGCCCCCCATAAATTGCAACTGACAAAACTACTGAAGGTAACAGAAACTTTCAGCAACGCCATCAGGATGGAATTTGGTGTGGACAAATGTGAAGCGAAGGGAGATTATGGAATCCTAGGGAACTCAATCCTCGGATTCCATACACCTTAGATCCCTCTCCTCAACAGAAACCTACAAGTGTTTAGGTATGTCGAAAGCATTAAGCATCAATACAGCCGACATGAAACAATCGTTACTGGTTACTGCCGACATGAAACAATCGTTTTCAGGCTACTTTGACCCATAGATATATGTATACCTTACAGACTAACGTACATAATGATATAATACAAATTGTGTTAGTAAATAGAACCTTAAAACTATATTAGTAACACTTCACTTGTGCACTGTGCCACTAAGTTCATGTGGCACTTGCTCGTGGAAGCGACGATCCTAAAGTCCTCGTCCGAGACGAGGTGCTGATAACAAGAATTGTTGACTTTACGGCGCGACATAAGCAGTTACACTCTCGCTACCTACTTGGTCTTCTGACGCAAATACTCAACGATGTCCTCCACCGTAGTGGTGTAGTGTAGGAGGGAGATGTACACCGGAGTGTTTGGCTACGCGGCACGAATAGGCACTAGGCACGTTGGGCTCCAATGGAGCCGTACCGCAGCGGTGCTTATTGGTACGTTGACGGTGCTTCCTATTCAATACTGTCACAAAATGATCACCAACCTGTTACAGTGCCTTTTCAGGCACGCAGCGCTTAAACAGGCTTTTGTTAGGCGGAAACAAGGTGTGCGCCTTCAACGGTTGGGTCATGCCGATTTTGATGTATTCTTTCGGCATACTCAAATGAACTCAGACGCAACTTGATGCCCGGAATAGGAGGGTCCGTGCACTGGCTGACCGCAAATCGGATGCAACACCCTGGTTCGTTGGTAATGAGACTGTATATCCCACGGAAGTGTGCGGCATAGCTTCTTAAATGCTAACTAATAAACTAACCGTGAGGTATCGCGTCCGTGCACAACCGTGAGGTATACAGTCTCTCGGAATACTTCCTAGAAGCCAACGTGGGGATGCACCGAGGTTTGGTTTCAGTGGACAAGGGCCTCACCCTCCCTGGCTAACGAGAACTGGCGCAAGCCTATAGTATTAGACACTAATGACTGCCCTGCATGGGCCCGATGTAGACTTCTTAGCATCCGTATCGTGGATTTGCTTCGGTGACCTCTTCGGCGAAACTGAAGGTTTTGTCTGTGCAATAATGGACGAAGCTATGATGGCGAACAACTACCGGAATTACATCGTGAAGGATGGCACGGTTGACATATGTCGGGCATGCCACCGTCCGGTAGAATCGATCCGACACATTATTTCTGGCTGTTCTCGTCTGTCTAACGGAGAACTTGCATAAACACAACCTCGTTGCCAGGATTATCCACCAGCAAATTGCTTTGAAGTACAACCTTGTGGAATCAGAAGTGCCATACTATAAGTATGCGCCTGACCCAGTTCTAGACAGTGGTAATATCACGTTGTGTTGGGATCGATCTGTCATCACTGACTGGACTATTGTTGTCAATAAGCCTGACATTGTGGAGATAGATTGATTGGAGCGTCACACAATGATGATCCAGAGAAAAATGAAAGCAGAGAAAGATAAGCAGTTCAAGTGTCTAGATCTGGCTCGCGAGGTTTTCGACATGTGGGATGTGAGTACAGCAGTCATTCTGCCGATAGCTGTGTCGGCCATTGGCTTAATAGCCAAAGGCCTCGACCAACATCTGAGGACGCTTTCGCTTGATTCAGAAAGCAGAATTTCTGGACACGGCGCGTATTGTTAGTAAATTCCTCTCTCAAGAGCTGCTCCTGATGCCGGTGGGTGGACTACTTTTTTAAAATATTTTTTATAGGAATACTTAAAAATGTATTAAATGTGTATTAGAACAAATAAATGAAATAATTCAATAATATAAGATCATATAGCTGACTTTGATTAATACCAAATAGTTTTTTTCACTATTGATTTGATTGTTTTTTTCATGTATTTATTTTTGAGGAGTGAGAACCTAGTTTTTTACTATAGAACGATTTGGAAGACATTTGTTACAAAGTTAATTTTCAAACACTAGAATTTAATTGATTACCGTATCATAGTTTTATTGGGAAACCAAATTTAAAGTCCATATCAGAAAAAAAGTTTCACAATATTTACGAGAATGAGACGATATTAAAGTATTATCATCATCACTTGCACCCTAAAAACCCGTAGAATAAATTGATAAGTAATGAGTGCAATATTTGATTCTGATCAGGCTGTACGGAGAATAAAATGATAATCGACATTATACAACTTAGACGATGACTGATTTTGACTAACTTCTTATTTTTTTAATAATATCTCTATTTTAATAATCAGGCGTATTTCACTAAAACATTTCAAACACACAAAAAATAACTTCTTTTCAAAGCTAGGAATCATCAGTCTACGTCCAGTATTTAAGGAGCAATCGAAGAAAACATGTTTTTTATTTTTCCTGAAAAGTTGCGTTTTTGTAATTATCATTTTATTCTCCGGGGACGGCGATACTTGATTAATAAATAATTTTAATTTTAATTTAATTTAATTTCTTTACATAATTATAACATTTACACACTCTAAACTTTATTTCGTATACCTAACTTTATTGGATATAACGTTTATTTAATCGAAAATCATTAGGTCTATCGTTTAAAATAAATATTGATACCATCATTATGGTTAACACCCCGATTCAGGGCAACCGGAGGACCCGATGCAGGCGGGAGCGGAGCGGGGCGCCAGATCCCTTCAATTGTTGAATCTTCTGGGTTAGGTTAGAAAAGTGAAAAGTCGAAAGCGAGCGAGCAAAGCGAGCAGCGTTTCCTATTGTAACAGATCATAATATCAAATATTTTTTTAAGATTCAGTTGTTATTCATGTTAATATTAGAGATTTTGTAATGATTCTTATTTTTATTCTTTATTGCACACAAAATAACAAATTTATATACAAATTGCAATTATATACTCGTAGCTTATCTACAATGGCGAGCTTAACCCAGAATTGGGTTTTCTTACAGCAAACCAAATTTTGACTGCGAGATTTGCTTGTGAGGGTATACTTATGGTGCAATAACATTTACTAGTAATATAATAATTATAACATATTATAATATCATATTATATTACTTACACGTGAATGAGTTGGGGCTGTGTAGGTCAGGTGCAATTCCAAAGGGGTTCCCTTCAGGAGTTTTACAGGTAGTCAGTGTCCCGGAAGACTAACAACTAGTCTTACCAAGGGATATCGTATTACCTAGCACTGAGTTGTGGAGGTCAGATAGGCAGTCGCTCCATGTAAAATACTGGTATTCAGCTGCATCCGGTTAGAGTGTAAGCCGACCCCAACGTAGTCGGGAAAAGGCTAGGCAGATGATGTGTAGATAAATAGAAAATGCTTTATTGCACACTAAAATTGCAATTGGCTTATCGCGTTCACTGGTTAATTCTATAGTTCAAATAAAAACGTCTCGTATTAGTCATTTTGATTCAATGCATAACGAAAAGGGAATCATTATTAATCATGCTATCGTCCTATCTGATAGGTGATACACATTATTCATAATGCCCGGGAAATTTAATTATATCAACAGCTATAATCAGATTGCCATCAATTGTATAATGACCAATAATTTATTAATCACTTCGTCTATAACATACAACGAATTGTATTAAAATACTCACCAGGACATTGTCTTTGACCACTGGATTTTTCGCCACTTCGATGATCACTTGAATGTAAACCAAGGAGTGAAAAAATATTTCTATGATGTAATAGAGTATCTGAAAAATAAACATATTCAGAGATGGTTTCCAATAAATACAGAAATAAAAAAATGTGTCTTGATACACGCTTCAGGAAAAAGTTAAATCTGTAAATCGTATCACGAATCAAGTTGAAAGCGAGATACTTACGAATTGTTGAAAACAAACTCGGTGTATGGCATAACACTCTAATATGCCAACGTAGGCCTTGAACATTTTTTTGCAAAAATCTGTATCGTGCGTGTCTTCTATTTTATGAATATTTAGAGCTTTGATATTCCACTGAACAATTTTATTTTCCAATAATTTTAAAATACGAATTGCATAAAGTAAATTAAAATCGAAAAAAATTACCAAGTAGCCGGCGAAAATGTAAAAGAAGGGTACTTGTATGAGAATGGAAATACTAGTGGTAATAACGACAAACAGGCACGTAAACCCGATAACGATAATCCAGTTCCAAATGGTGAAAATTCTAGTACTGGTTTCGCAGTTTAAATATCTGTGAACGTTTTGGTAAATCAGAACAAACTTGACAGCATTTCTGGTTTGAATGATCCCGATCACGAAATTCATAACGGTCCCGCAAATATAGAAGATGCAGTCGAAAAAAACAGTAATGTACATAAAATAAGTGAAACCGGCATGACTTTTATAAAACGTCAGCAAATTGTTGCGGCATATGTGCGAAAATATGAATACTAAAGTTCCAATCATCGAAACAAAATTAGAGATGAAACCATTTGGAGTAATGAAATTATTTTTGATGCGGTATTTTGGACAAAAGGAAACATATTGCATCAGATTTAAAGGCAGAAGTATTGACTGCACATCTTTGTCTATAATTTCATTGAACACATCATTTATAGGATAATTTCGTCCAATACTAAAGAATTTGTCCATTTTTAAAGAGACTATTTACAGAACCTTCCTAGTGAACACGTGATACAATAACAATCGATGGTAAACGTATTGAACCACTAACGACAAATTCATTACTAATATATGTAATATAAAATATATATATATAGTAAATATAAATATGACCAATGTTTATGTTTACTAACTAATATTAAAAGCGAAAGTTTGTGAGGATGGGTTGAATGGATGGATGTTTGTTACTCTTTCACGCAAGAACTACAGACCGGATTTGGATGAAAATGGCACACAGAGTTTATAACGTGAATTAACACATAGGAAACTTTTTATCCCGGGAGTACGATCCTGTGAGACAATTACACAACTTCACGCGGGCGAAGCCGCGGGCATAAGCTGCTATATATTATATAGTTTTATCAAGAGGGCCTATACAAAGTGACGATCAATCGGCGTTAATGATAAATGTAAAATTTCCGATACCTTATGTCAATTCAATTTAATATTTGACATTGGATTGACATTAACAACCCATAAGTTTATTTTATAAAAAACTTTGTAGAAATGTAAAGTTTTGTTTATTTCAACTGAATGTACAGACGCCAGTACATCAAGCTACTAAATTCTGTTAATTCTTTAATAGATTTTCAACTTTATCTCTAAAGCCTTAGGGCCAAGGTTGAAAAATCTGACAGTTTCGGGTAGGTTGACCGGCTGGCATCTATACAATAGTGATGCATATGCGGACTTAATGCCACAAGTTATTCTCTACAGTCAATCTTTGATTTAAATAGGACAACATTGTGTTAGGGTACAAAATAATACATAAAACATAGTTTTCTGAAAGCAATAACCAACTGTACAAGTATGAGCTCATCAGTTCACATTGTGCTGAAGGAATGAGGAAATAATGAAACTACGACACGCAGTATACATTCATTTAATACCTTCATCATAAAAATGCAAACTGTAGCAACACAACAACGTAGTTAGTAAGAAGACTCATCAGACTTAACTGTAACGCAGCGTCTAAGTAGAACAGGCCACACACACGTATCTTGCTAAACGACGCCCGATGCAGGCGCCGCACGTTCTTGCACAGTCTTTTGACATCATCTGCACAAAGACATGCTATGGTAGAGCCTCCACACTTTGACCATGCACATAATACTTTATGGCAATTAAAGATTATATCGTAAAATATCCATCTTGCATGGGAGGTTTTTCAAAATGTTAGAAATAATATGAAAAAAAACGAATCATGTAAGTATCGACTCTGGAGACTACTACTATTTACTACTCCATACAGATGAAGCTGCGGGCATTAGCTAGTATATAATAAATTACCTAAACAGTTTGAATTCAATATTGCTGCGCAACAATCTTGTACACTTTCAACAGAAAGGTAGAATTTCTCGCACTGCTTACACAGCATCGTCAGCCACATCAAATCTTTTATCAACCAACAAAATACTGACAATGACCCTAGAAATATTGCATTCTGGAACAAAATAAACATGAATAAATACGCTGATTTAAAATGGACGTAAATAAAGGTATTTACACACTATTCATTGCACATTGCATATTGCACGGTGAGATTTGATAAGCTGGCAGATCTGTTGATGCCATGGATATCGAAAGTAAAAAAAGATACTGAAATATTCACCGTGACGTTACCGACGTGACCAATTATTGTTCGATTTTTCACCATTTCGATGATCACTTGAACATAAACCAGACAGTGACTAAATATTTCTATGATATAATAAAGTTTCTGAAAAAATTAGAAAATTTTGGCATGATTCCTAAGGAAGGATGGAAAAACACACAACTTTGACAGAATTTAATGAGCCAACAGCTCGTCCAGGCATTTTAAAGTTTCTTGCAACTTCTTAGTCCTGGTTGGTCTGGAGTGCAACTATTGCATCAAGTTAGAGATACTCCTCAATATTTTCAACCTCCCAACCCTCTTTGGTGTTTCTGCGATGCACCAAAGAGGGTCGTCATCTATACATATTATTATAATAAATTTGTAGACGTGGCGTTTCTGTACATTGAAAATATTTAGAAAAATAATGGTAAGGGTGTTAAAGGATCACACACAGAACCCATTTCTACCATTTTTAGACTTTGTGTCTGTTTGTCGGTTTGTCGAACAAACGAACAGACAAACGACTGTTAGTTTGTGCGCGCATCACGTAAATTCCCCTCATTGTATTCAAAATCGAAATATAGAGACATAAGAAACATTGTTCCGTTCTGTGGACGGCGAGCTAGCCCATTACTCTTTATTATCTGATTTATCTTTATTAGCTGATGGTTGGCATCTTTAGACCCTGTGGACGGTGAGTAATGGGCTAGCTCGCCGTCCGACCGTCTTATGACTACAGGCCGTGTCGACGGTGCGTTCGTGTTCCACGCGCGCCTTAAAGAGATCAAACTCAGTAAACCGGAAGGGGTCCACCAGGGCCCATGCCTGCCGAGGCTGCGGGACTGTTCGAAAGAGATACCACGGCCCTGGAACACAAAGGGCTAAGAAGGAACATGACATGCACGTTTTTCTCATTTAAAAAATAAAGAGTGGATGTGTGGGTCAATCTATATTCAAAGAACGAGAAAAAGTAAAATAAACAGAAAAAATATTGACAAAATCGTCGGCGAAAAAAAAAGTATACACATCCATAGACACTGTGATGGCTAATGACGATAGTACGGCCTACCCCGTTGAATTTCTCAACTCCCTGGAGTTAACGGACGTGCTGTCCCATCAGCTGGAGCTTAAAGTTGGCGTTCCAGTTCTGGTCATGCGAAACCTTGATGCAACCAGACTGTGCAAAGGCACCAGGCTTCGTATCACAGAGCTGGGCAGTAACATTATAAAAACGGAGCTGCTAAAGGAGAGAGCGTTTTGATTCCCCGCACGCCCACTATTTCAAATAACTTGCCATTTCAATTTAAGAGGTTACAATTTCCCTTAAAATTGGATTTTACAGTGACGATCAAGAGATCCCAGGGCCAAACCATAAAAGTGACAGGCATTCAATTGTGCACTCCATGCTTTGCACACAGTCAATTTTATGTTGGTTGTTCAGTGCCAAAAACTTGCACATACTTGCGGAAAATAATAAGTCATTTAACACTAGAAAGACCAAGGCGGTCAATTTGACCGCACGGCGATTAAAATATGAAAAGAAAAAAAAATGTAGTTTGTAAAATAATTAAGAATGACTTAATTATTTTACAAACTACATTTTTTTTTCTTTTCATATTTTATGACTTTTCCTAACTTGCTATTGTAAGGCTAAACCTATATAAAAAAAATAGACTATATGTCGTATATGAGATTCCTTTACAAATACCTACTAAGACCGCACACGGTCAATGTGACGGCATATAAAGGCAACGATAAGAATAGTAAACAACGATTTCTTCAAACTAATGAAGGTACTTTTGTTTATATTTTTGTTGAATTCTGAGTAAGTTGTTAATGTCCAGCTTGTTTGCATTACACTTAGTAGACATTGGTTTCGTTTAGTGAACAGTCGTAATTTGTTATAAAAATGAGTCGCCGTCTCAATAGTTTTCAAATAGAACAAGAACTGTTGCGATTTCGGGATATGCAACTAGATGTGTCAGGTGATGAACGTGGTGACAATTTATCAGACAGTGTTTGTGAAACCAATGATGCAGAATTTCAGCCGGAACATGTCACTTCTTCATCAGAAGACTCCGAAGTAGATTCTCCTGCTACAAGTAACAATATTATTGTAAATTCGCGCAGAGGTCGCGGGGTATCTCGTAGATCCATTAGCGGCGGGCGACAAGCGCGCGGTGGACGTTCTGCTAGGACATCTTCAGTACCGGAAGTTGGTATGTTACAAGTAGCAAGTGATGGCACAGAATGGACTTGTATTTCTGCAGACGCTAGTGAAGTAGGACGTCGAAGCCAGCAAAATATACTCAGAGAAATCTCAGGGCCTACTCCATATGCCAAAAGATACATTGAAAATAACAAACCAATTTCTGCGTGGAGACTATTTATTCATGAGTACATTCTACGACGTATAAAAGAATGTACTGAAAAGGAAGCACATGACAACATACTTGATTTAGCAGCTATAAACTCGTGGATTCTATACCAAAAAGTCACAGGGATAAAAATTTCTCGGCATGATTTTATCCTTCAACTAGTGAGCGATCTACGTGCAGAGTATGTGAAAAAGAAAACTACTCAAAGACAAGAAACTAATTCTGAAACAAGTGAACGATGTACTACAAACAATAAGAGGCGGCAATGTCAAGTAAATCATAACTGTAAACAAAATAAAACGTGTGAAAACTGCACAATCTGTAAAAAAGCTGTTTGTGGAAAATGTATAAAAGATTTAAAAAAAACTATTACTTGCTACAAATGTTACTCAGTTTAAGTGCTAAAATTGTTTATTATTATTTTAATGCAATATATGACTGAATTTCGAGTACCGTCAAATTGACCGCTGCCGTCTTTGAAGGTATAGTATGATGCCCGACCCTTCTAGTGTGTTGTATACAGAACGGTATTAGAATAACTAATGGCCAACAAGGCGTGTGATGGTTTACTTTGAAAAGAAAGTTGGATATCGCCAAAATAAACGATTTTTAAGCCATATCGTCACCATTTAATTTTGTTTGGGACTTCTTTTTGTAATCACCACCCACATTATCACATTTTGATCAGCCAGTCAGTTCTCACACATCACGCCATGTAATCCCCGAAGGTTTAGGCAAAAGTGTACCTAATCATACACCCGCATTTCACCAGTTCTGTTGAAGTCCATGTGATAGGGGGCGAGCCTATTCCCACCAACTGGGTACAAATCCAGATTCCGTAGCTGCGCTATTGAGAAATTCCTGATTTAATAACCCAATAACACTATAATTTATAGCATTTTTGTCAATTGCATACATTGTTTAATGTTAAGTGGAAGAGCGGAGTCACACAAGCATCTCCTTGCTTAAAAGGTGATCTATAAATCATGTGCTTTATAACTTTCTGTACCTAATTAAAATAAACCTGTTTTTTAACACTGTCCAACCTCCGCATCGATCCCAGGACCTCGCGCTTAGTAGTCGCACTTGCGACCACTCGACCAACGAGGCAGTCTCTCACATCCACACTAAAATTTCTACGCGAACGAAGTCGCAGGCAACAGTGTCTAATAAAATGAAATGAAAATATTTCTAGGTGCGGTTGTAAATTGATTAAAAGAAAGATACTTACAAATTGCTGAAAACAAAGTTTGTGGATGTCATAACACTCTAATATGTCAACGTAAGCATTGAACATTTTTTTGCAAAAATATGTTTCGTGCGTGTTAATATTTAACGCTTGAAAATTCCACTGAATAATTTTGTTTTCCAGCAATTTTAATACGCGAATGGCATAAATTATATTGAAATCATAGAAAATCACTAAGCAGTAAACGCAGATATAAAAGAAACGTATTTCTAGCAAAACGCTAATAGGAACGATAACAGAGACAAAACCACAAATAGACGCGATGACAATAATCCAGTTCCAATAGGCGAAATTTCTGGAACTGGAATCACAGTTTAAGAATCTGTGCACTTTCTGAAAAGTTTGGACAAACTTGACAGCTTTTCTGGTATAAATAACCCCAATCACGAAATTCATAATGGTTCCGAAACAATAAAAGATGCAGTGGAAATAACAACTAACATATGAAAAAGTAATGACTCCAGTATAATTGCTGTACAAGATCTGCAAATAGATGTGGTAAATGTATGAAAATAAGAATATTAAAGTTCCAATCATCGAAACAAAATTAGAGATGAAACCATTTGGAGTAATGAAATTATTTTTGATGCGGTACTTTGGACAAAAAGCAACATATTGCATCAGATTTAAAGGCAGAAGAATTGACTGCACATCTTCGTCTACAATTTCATTCAACACAATATTTACAGGATTATTTCGTCTGATACTAAAGAATTTGTCCATTTTTAAAGAGACCATTTGCAGAACCTTTCTAGGGAACAACTGAAACAATTATCGATGGTAAACGTATTAAACAACTAACGACAAATTCATTACTATAATACAGGAAAACACCACAATCCATTATCGTTATTGGTATCATATTACATAGGAAACCAATAACGAATATTCCATTTTAATGAATTTGACCGAATTAGCAAATAAACAAGATAGGTAGACAGAAGTAAAAGTTACTTAAATGTACCTTTTACCATACCTTTTCTCAAAACGAAATATTCTCGCATCATGGTATGTGGATATGCACGGAGAGGTGTCCGCAGTGGACAAGAGATACACCATGCTGTCCATGACTAAGGAGAACTAGCACAAAGTTGTAGTACCAAATACCAAAAACTGCAAGGAGGTATGACAAGGCAAGGAGCTTCATAGGCGCTTCTACCGGGCTCGTCGATGTGACAGTCCTACATGACGATAACCTCGTGAAAGCTGGGAAAGAGAAACAAATAAAAATTCTCAAACTTGCACGACGTTGTCGACATGTGGAATGTGGGTTCTGCTACCATAGTGCCGATTGTCATTATACGGGTTGCCTGAGGCCAAGAACATCGACGAATATCTCCCGAGGCTCCCGCAAGGCGGTGGGATCGAAGGCCTGATTCTGAAGGCAGTACTCCTCGATACGGCTCGCATTGTGAGGAGGCTCTTGTCTGGAGCCCAAATAACCGGTAGCCTGAACTTTACTCCTGATTATGAAAGACCACTATTTATTATGGATTGAATTTTTTTTAAAGAAATATTCAAAAATGTAAAAAAAAGTATTAAAAGCTTATTATAATTATGTTACGTCATATTACGCGTCATCGGTTAATAGTGGGGCCATCGTGGGTGGTTGCGCGCGTTAACGGCGCCTGTGATTAAAACGACAAAATCTCCAAAGTTACGATAGTTAGCTCTATACCAGTTCTATCATTTGAATCGGTATTAAATTAGCTAACAGATTATGTATGGATTAGAATAGTTACAGAAAACAAAAAAAAAAACAAAAAAAAGCAACAATAACAATGACGTCACGTGACACGTGCCGCGTTCCGATTAAACTAATGTGTATGTTTATACGAACGCTTAGTGTTGTTATAAACATACACACTAGTTTAATCGGATTGTAACTGAATAATAACGTTAAGTGTACTATGCTTATTACAAACAGAGTCTCAGTTGTTAGAAGTGTTTAGTTTAAGAGTATCGGCTAACATAAACAAACACTTGAAAACGGGCGCAAGAAACGCCCACTCAAACGGGTTTTGTTCGGTTCATTATGCGTCATCCTGTCGTTTCAAATAACTTGGACAGATGCAGTACATATTTCTTGTTCTTTCTCCTAGAATTTTTAAACGTTTGAGCAAGATTGATGCAGTTTTTATAAAAAAAAATTACGACAAAACCGATGACAGTGACAGATGGGCCTTACAGGGTTGATCAACATCGATCAAACATTTGCAAATGGCCTTAGAGGCCTACTCAACATTTATAGGCAATTAAGTCATAACAGACAGAGATGCAATAATCATCTCTTGGTATGCCTCGAAATAAACGAAAATTCGAAGTTTTCTGAAAGTGAATGTCGAAGCATGAGCTCATCGGTTCACATTGTGCTGAAGGAATGAAAAAATAACGAAAATACGACACGCAGTATACATTTATTTAATACTTTCATCACAAAAATGCGAATTGTAGCAACACAACAGTGTAGTTAGTAAGAAGACTCAGCAGACTTAATTGTAACGCAGCGTCTAAGTAGAACAGGCCACACACACGTATCTTGCTAAACGATGCTCGATGCAAGCGTCGCACGTTCTTGCACAGTCTTTTTGCGTCATCTGCGATTGAACAATAACTAGCTTATGCCCGCGGTTTCGCCAGCGTGACGTTCGGTAACTGTCCCACGGAATCATACTACCGGTATAAAAAGTATCCAGTATGTTAATCCCGGTTATAAACTGTCTATGTGCCAAATTTCATCCAAATCGGTTCTGTAGTTTTCGCGTGAAAGAGTAACAAACAAGTAAGATTGTAAAGGGTTTACGTTATTTGAAACAAAATGAAAAATTAACACTGTCCTTTCAATAAACAATTTAAGTTTATATATTGCACGACAGCCTGTTCTGGAACCTTGACGTGGCCTGGTGTTTAGCGATGGATGACATCTTCAATGGAACAAGTTTGTCCAGAAGATCTCTTGCTTTTAAGGCGGACGGGTTGGGACAGACACAGGCTAAGGTAAAGCTTCCACACTTTGGCAATGTGCATAATATTTTTTAGCTTAGTTTAGCAGCATTTACCGCAACGCAACTATCAGCGGTACTTTCGTTTTCGAAATTAAAAAAATGGAAGTGAATGATTTAACGATCGATTAGGCAGAATGGAACAAGAAAACGTGTTGCCCTGACCCCCCAAATAAAAATGGAAGGGAAACGAGGAATTTATTTTAATAATAACTTACTACTCCACGCGGTCAAAGCTGCGGGCACTAGTTAGTACATAATAAATTACCTAAACAGTTTGAATTCATTATTGTTGCACAACAGTCTTGTACACTTTCAACAGAAAGGTAGAATTTCTCGCACTGCTTACACAATATCGTCAGCCACATCAAATCTTTTATCAACCAACATAGTAGTGACAGTAACCAAAACAATATTGCATTCTGGAACAAAGTAAACATTAATAAATACACTGATTTAATACAACCAAAGAAAGGTATTTACACACTATTCACTGGTAATACACGAGCAAATAAAAGGATATTACACAGTCAGATTTGATAAGCTGGCAGATCTGTTGATGTCATGGATATCGATGGTAAAAAAATTTACTGAAGTACTCACCGTGACGTTACCGCCGTGAGCAACTATTGTTGGATGTTTCACCATCTCGATGACCACTTGAACGTAAACCAGACAGTGACTAAATATTTCTATGATATAATAAAGTTTCTGAAAAAATGAGAACATTTTGCAATGATTCCTAAGGAAGGATGGAAAAACCCGGTCGCCCTTTGTCAGAATTTAATGAGCCAACAGCTCGTCCAGGCAGTTTAAAGTTTCTTGCAACTCTTAAGTCCTGGTTGGTCTGGAATGCAACTATTGCATCAAGTTTGAGATACTACTCAATATTTTTAACCTTCCAAACCACTTCGTTGATTCTGCAATGCATGCTTCGTCATGTCTAATAAAATAAAAGGAAAATATTTCAAGATGGGGTCGTAAATTTATTTAAAAAAGATACTTACGAATTGCTGAAAACAAACTTTGTGGATGTCATAACATTCTAATATACCAACGTAAGCCTTGAACATGTTTTTGCAATAATGTGTTTCGTGCGTGTTAATATTTAAAGCTTGAAAATTCCACTGAATGATTTTGTTTTCCAGCAATTTTAGTACGCGAATGGCATAAATTATATTAAAATCATAGAAAATTATTAAGCAGTAAACGCAGACATAAAAGAAACGTATTCCTTGCACGATGTACATAATAGTGACTACAGCGACATAACTACAGATAGACGCTATGACAATAATCCAGTTCCAATATTTGAAATTTCTGGAACTAGAATCACAGTTTAAAAATCTGTGCACATTCTGAAAAATTTGAACAAACTTGACAGCTTTTCTGGTATAAATGATCCCAATCACGAAATTCAAAATGGTTCCAAAACAATAAAAGATACAGGTGAAATATAAACTAACATAAAAAAAATTAAAGACTCCAGTATAATCAAAGATCTGCAAATAGGTGTGGTACATGTATGAAAATATGAATACTAAAGTTCCAATCATCGAAACAAAATTAGAGATAAAACCATTTGGACTTATAAAATTATTTTTGATGTGGTATTTTGGACAAAAGGAAACATATTGCATCAGATTTAAAGGCAGAAGAATTGACTGCACATCCACGTCTACAATTTCATTTAACACAATATTTACAGGATTATTTCGTCTGATACTAAAGAATTTGTTCATTTTTAAAGAGACCAATCACAGAACCTTTCTAAGGAACAACTGAAACAATTTTCGATGGTAAACGTATTAAACCACTAACGAAAAATTCATTACTATAATACAGGAAAACACCACAATCCATTATCGTTATTGGTATCATATTACATAGGAAACCAATAACGAATCATCATCTGCCTAGCCTTTTCCCAACTATGTTGGGGTCGGCTTCCAGTCTAACCGGATGCAGCTGAATACCAGTATTTTACATGGAGCGACTGCCTGTCGGACCTCCACAACCCAGTTAGTGCTAGGTAATACGATACCCCTTGGTAAGACTGGTTGTCAGACTTTCGGGCCACTGACTACCTGTAACGACTGTCAAAGATCTACAAATGACAGCCGGGACCAACGGCTTAACGTGCTTTCCGAGGCACGGAGGAAACTCGGTATGTAATGGGTGGTCACCCATCCACGGACCAACCTAGGTAAGCACGGCTTAACCTAAAGATCGATCCGAGCGGCTATTCTTATTTAGCCACGAGCTAACCAATAACGAATATTCCACTTTAATGAATTTGACCGAATTAGCAAATACAAGATAGACAGCAGTAAAAGTTACTTAAATGTACCTTTTACCATACCTTTTCTCAAAACGAAATATTCTCGCATCATGGTATGTGGCTATGCACGGAGAGGTGTCCGCAGTGGACAAGAGATACACCATGCTGTCCATGACTAAGGAGAACTAGCACAAAGTTGTAGTGCCAAATACCAAAAACTGTAAGGACCGGGCTCGTCGATGTTACGGTCCTACATGACGATAACCTCGTGAAAGCTGGGAAAGAGAAACAAATAAAAATTCTCAAACTTGCACGACGTTGTCGACATGTGGAATGTGGGTTCTGCTACCATAGTGCCGATTGTCATTATACGAGGTGCCTGAGGTCAAGAACTTCGACGAAAATCTCTCGAGGCTCTCGCAAGGCGGTTGGATCGAAGGCCTGATTCTGAAGGCAGTACTCCTCGATACGGCTCGCATTGTAAGGAGGCTCTTGTCTGGAGCCCAAATAACCGGTAGCTTGAACTTTGCTCCTGATTATGAAGGACCACTATTTATTATGGATTGAATTTTTTTTAAAGAAATATTCAAAAATGTAAAAAAAGTATTAAAAGCTACGTCACGTATATTTTACGTCATATTACGCGTCATCGGTTAATAGTGGGGCCATCGTGGGAGGTCGCGCGCGTTAACGGCGCCTCTGATTAAAACGACGAAATCTCCATAGTTACGATAGTTAGCTCTATACCAGTTCTATCATTTGAATCTGTATTAAATTAGCTAACAGATTATGTATGGATTAGAATAGTTACAGAAAACAAAAAAAAGAGCAACAATAACAATGACGTCACCTGACACGTGCCGCGTTCCGATTAAACTAATGTGAATGTTTATACGAACGCTTAAGGCCTCTGCCTCGAATTTTGCGGGCAGCGGGCGGCGGCGGCGGCGGCGCGGGAGCGGCAGGATCTTATGCGTAAAATCAAATGGACCGGTTCTCGAAAACAGCGGCGCGGGGGCGGGCAACGAGCGGTGCACTCCAGTCAACGAGCGCCGCCGCCGCCGCCGCCCCGCTGCCCGCAAAATTCGAGGCAGCGGCCTTAGTGTTGTTATATACATACACACTAGTTTAATCGGATTGTAACTGAATAATAACGTTAAGTGTACTATGCTTACAAACAGAGTCTCAGTTGTTAGAAGTGTTTAGTTTAAGAGTATCGGCTAACATAAACAAACACTTGAAAACGGTCGCAAGAAACGCCCACTCAAACGGGTTTTGTTCGGTTCATTATGCGTCATCCTGTAATTTCAAATAACTTGGACAGAGTCAGTATATATTTCTTGTTCTTTCTCCTATAATTTTTGAACGTTTGAGCAAGATTGATGCAGTTTTTATAAACAAATTTACGACAAAACCGATGACAGTGACAGATGGGCCTCACAGGGTTGATCAACATCGATCAAACATTTGCAAATGGGCCTTAGAGGCCCACTCAAGGGCCTGTGGACGGTGAGTAATGGGCTAGCTCGCCGTCCGTCCGTCGTATGACGACAGGCCGTGTCGACGGCGCGTTCGTGTTCCACGCGCGCCTCAAAGAGATGTCAGCAAACGGTAGGGGCCCGCAAGGGCCGATGCCTGCCAGGGCTGCGGGACTGTTCGAAAGAGATACCGCGGCCCTGGAACATAAAGGGCAACAGAAGGAACATGGATGGTTTTTAGTCAGTAAGAGTCTGACACTCCCTTCCGCTCCGCCCAGAGCGGGAGGGGTCATTTGATGATTTTCCACCCTCCAAAAAAAAAAAAGAGGCCCACTCAACATTTATAGGCAATTAAGTCATAACAGACAGAGATGCAATAATCATCTCTTGGTATGCCTCGAAATAAACGAAAATTCGAAGTTTTCTGAAAGTGAATGTCTAGGCATGAGCTCATCGGTTCACATTGTGCTGAAGGAATAAAAAAATAAAGAAAACACGACACGCAGTATACATTTATTTAATACTTTCATCACAAAAATGCGAACTGTAGCAACACAACAGTGTAGTTAGTAAGAAGACTCAGCAGACTTAATTGTAACGCAG
Organism: Eurois occulta; assembly: GCA_950022335.1. NCBI lineage: Eukaryota > Metazoa > Arthropoda > Insecta > Lepidoptera > Noctuidae > Eurois > Eurois occulta. The sequence goes on along the minus strand of OX465480.1, from coordinate 2,943,327 downwards.
CGTCTAAGTAGAACAGGCCACACACACGTATCTTGCTAAACGATGCTCGATGCAAGCGTCGCACGTTCTTGCACAGTCTTTTTGTGTCATCTGCGATTGAACAATAACTAGCTTATGCCCGCGGCTTCGCCAGCGTGAAGTTCGGTAACTGTCCCACGGAATCATACTACCGGGATAAAAAGTATCCTGTATGTTAATCCCCGTTATAAACTGTCTATGTGCCAAATTTCATCCAAATCGGTTCTGTAGTTTTCGCGTGAAAGAGTAACAAACAAACATCCATTCATCAATCTCAATCCTCACAAACTTCCGCATTTAAAATATTAGTAAGATTGTTACGGGTTAATGTAATTTGAAAGAAAATGAAAAATTAACACTGTCCTTTCGACAAACAATTTAAGTTTTTATATTGCACGACAGCCTGTTCTGGAACCTTGACGTGGCCTGGTGTTTAGCGATGGATGACATCTTCAATGGAACAAGTTTGTCCAGAAGATCTCTTGCTTTTAAGGCGGACGGGTTGGGACAGACACAGGCTAAGGTAAAGCTTCCACACTTTGGCCATGCGCATAATACTTTATAGCAGTTAACGATTTACCGCAACGAAACTATGAGAGGTACTTTAGTTTTCGAAATGAAAAAAATGGAAGTGAATGATGTAACGATCGACTAGGCAGAATGGAACAAGAAAACGTGTTGTAGATTCCTAGAGGTGTGTTAACTTTTGTTAACCTCTTATCTTGTTTTCCGTTTTTTTGTGTAGTAGGCAACGACTTATTGTCGGGCCTATGCTGTCCCCCATACTTGAGTACTAATGCTGTAACATGATAATATTGTAAAATCTAATCATTTTAAAAGAGTAACCATGGAGTTTCTTGCCGGTTCTTCTCCATAGGAAACGACCAACCCGAACCGTGCACCTTTTTGTCGACGTTTCATAAGTGCCCATGTAGGCTTATGGGAAATAAATTTTGACTTTGGTTGCTCTGACCCTCCCAAAAAAAATGGAAGGGAAACGAGGAATTTATTTTAATAATAACAACTCCACGCGGACAAAGCTGCGGGCACTAGTTAGTACATAATAAATTACCTAAACAGTTTGAATTCATTATTGTTGCACAACAGTCTTGTACACTTTCAACAGAAAGGTAGAATTTCTCGCACTGCTTACACAATATCGTCAGCCACATCAAATCTTTTATCAACCAACATAGTAGTGACAGTAACCAAAACAATATTGCATTCTGGAACAAAGTAAACATTAATAAATACACTGATTTAATACAACCAAAGAAAGGTATTTACACACTATTCACTGGTAATACACGAGCAAATAAAAGGATATTACACAGTCAGATTTGATAAGCTGGCAGATCTGTTGATGTCATGGATATCGATGGTAAAAAAATTTACTGAAGTACTCACCGTGACGTTACCGCCGTGAGCAACTATTGTTGGATGTTTCACCATCTCGATGACCACTTGAACGTAAACCAGACAGTGACTAAATATTTCTATGATATAATAAAGTTTCTGAAAAAATGAGAACATTTTGCAATGATTCCTAAGGAAGGATGGAAAAACCCGGTCGCCCTTTGTCAGAATTTAATGAGCCAACAGCTCGTCCAGGCAGTTTAAAGTTTCTTGCAACTCTTAAGTCCTGGTTGGTCTGGAATGCAACTATTGCATCAAGTTTGAGATACTACTCAATATTTTTAACCTTCCAAACCACTTCGTTGATTCTGCAATGCATGCTTCGTCATGTCTAATAAAATAAAAGGAAAATATTTCAAGATGGGGTCGTAAATTTATTTAAAAAAGATACTTACGAATTGCTGAAAACAAACTTTGTGGATGTCATAACATTCTAATATACCAACGTAAGCCTTGAACATGTTTTTGCAATAATGTGTTTCGTGCGTGTTAATATTTAAAGCTTGAAAATTCCACTGAATGATTTTGTTTTCCAGCAATTTTAGTACGCGAATGGCATAAATTATATTAAAATCATAGAAAATTATTAAGCAGTAAACGCAGACATAAAAGAAACGTATTCCTTGCACGATGTACATAATAGTGACTACAGCGACATAACTACAGATAGACGCTATGACAATAATCCAGTTCCAATATTTGAAATTTCTGGAACTAGAATCACAGTTTAAAAATCTGTGCACATTCTGAAAAATTTGAACAAACTTGACAGCTTTTCTGGTATAAATGATCCCAATCACGAAATTCAAAATGGTTCCAAAACAATAAAAGATACAGGTGAAATATAAACTAACATAAAAAAAATTAAAGACTCCAGTATAATCAAAGATCTGCAAATAGGTGTGGTACATGTATGAAAATATGAATACTAAAGTTCCAATCATCGAAACAAAATTAGAGATAAAACCATTTGGACTTATAAAATTATTTTTGATGTGGTATTTTGGACAAAAGGAAACATATTGCATCAGATTTAAAGGCAGAAGAATTGACTGCACATCCACGTCTACAATTTCATTTAACACAATATTTACAGGATTATTTCGTCTGATACTAAAGAATTTGTTCATTTTTAAAGAGACCAATCACAGAACCTTTCTAAGGAACAACTGAAACAATTTTCGATGGTAAACGTATTAAACCACTAACGAAAAATTCATTACTATAATACAGGAAAACACCACAATCCATTATCGTTATTGGTATCATATTACATAGGAAACCAATAACGAATATTCCACTTTAATGAATTTGACCGAATTAGCAAATACAAGATAGACAGCAGTAAAAGTTACTTAAATGTACCTTTTACCATACCTTTTCTCAAAACGAAATATTCTCGCATCATGGTATGTGGCTATGCACGGAGAGGTGTCCGCAGTGGACAAGAGATACACCATGCTGTCCATGACTAAGGAGAACTAGCACAAAGTTGTAGTGCCAAATACCAAAAACTGTAAGGACCGGGCTCGTCGATGTTACGGTCCTACATGACGATAACCTCGTGAAAGCTGGGAAAGAGAAACAAATAAAAATTCTCAAACTTGCACGACGTTGTCGACATGTGGAATGTGGGTTCTGCTACCATAGTGCCGATTGTCATTATACGAGGTGCCTGAGGTCAAGAACTTCGACGAAAATCTCTCGAGGCTCTCGCAAGGCGGTTGGATCGAAGGCCTGATTCTGAAGGCAGTACTCCTCGATACGGCTCGCATTGTAAGGAGGCTCTTGTCTGGAGCCCAAATAACCGGTAGCTTGAACTTTGCTCCTGATTATGAAGGACCACTATTTATTATGGATTGATTTATTTTAAAGAAATATTCAAAAATGTAAAAAAAATATTAAAAGCTTATGTTACGTCATATTGCACGTCATCGGTTAATAGTGAGGCCATCGTGGGTGGTCGCGCGCGTTAACGGTGCCTCTGATTAAAACGACGAAATCTCCAAAGTTACGATAGTTAGCTCTATACCATACCAGTTCTATCATTGGAATCGGTATTAAATTAGCTAACAGATTATGTATGGATTAGAATAGTTACAGAAAACAAAAAAAAAAAAACAAAAAAAAAAGCATAACAATAACAATGACGTCACGTGACACGTGCCGCGTTCCGATTAAACTAATGTGTATGTTTATACGAACACTAAGTGTTGTTATAAACGCGGATTGTAACTGAATAATAACTTAAAGTGTACTATGCTTATTACAAACAGAGTCTCAGTTGTTAGAAGTGTCGGCTAACATAAACAAACACTTGAAAACGGGCGCACAAAACGCCCACTCAAACGGGTTTTGTTCGGTTCATTATGCGTTATCCTGTTGTTTCAAATAACTTGGACAGAGGCAGTATATCTTTCTTGTTCTTTCGCCTATAATTTTTGAAAGTTTGAGCAAGATTGATGCAGTTTTTATAAGCAAATTTACGACAAAACCGATGACAGTGACAGATGGGCCTTACAGGGTTGATCAACATCGATCAAACATTTGCAAATGGGCCTTAGAGGCCCACTCAACATTTATAGGCAATTAAGTCATAACAGACAGAGATGCAATAATCATCTCTTGGTATGCCTCGAAATAAACGAAAATTCGAAGTTTTCTTAATGTGAATGTCTAGGCATGAGCTCATCGGTTCACATTGTGCTGAAGGAATGAAAAAATAACGAAAATACGACACGCAGTATACATTTATTTAATACTTTCATCACAAAAATGCGAACTGTAGCAACACAACAGTGTAGTTAGTAAGAAGACTCAGCAGACTTAATTGTAACGCAGCGTCTAAGTAGAACAGGCCACACACACGTATCTTGCTAAACGATGCTCGATGCAAGCGTCGCACGTTCTTGCACAGTCTTTTCGCGTCATCTGCGATTGAACAATAACCAGCTTATGTCCGCGGCTTCGCCAGCGTGACGTTCGGTAACTGTCCCACGGAATCATACTACCGGTATAAAAAGTATCCTGTATGTTAATCCCGGTTATAAACTGTCTATGTGCCAAATTTCATCCAAATCGGTTTTGTAGTTTTCGCGTGAAAGAGTAACAAACAAACATCCATTCATCAATCTCAATCCTCACAAACTTTCGCATTTAAAATATTAGTAAGATTGTTATGGGTTTACGTTATTTGAAAGAAAATGAAAAATTAACACTGTCCTTCGATAAACTATTTAAGTTTTTATATTGCACGACAGCCTGTTCTGGAACCTTGACGTGGCCTGGTGTTTAGCGATGGATGACATCTTCAATGGAACAAGTTTGTCCAGAAGATCTCTTGCTTTTAAGGCGGACGGGTTGGGACAGACACAGGCTAAGGTAAAGCTTCCACACTTTGGCAATGCGCATAATATTTTTTAGCTTAGTTTAGCAGCATTTACCGCAACGCAACTATGAGCGGTACTTTCGTTTTCGAAATTCTCTGACCCCCCCCCCCCCCAAAATGGAAGGGAAACGAGGAATTTATTTTAATAATAACTTACTACTCCGCACGGACAAAGCTGCGGGCACTAGTAAGTACATAACAAATTACCTAAACAGTTTGAATTCATTATTGTTGCACAACAGTCTTGTACACTTTCAACAGAAAGGTAGAATTGCTCGCACTGCTTACACAGCATCGTCAGCCACATCAAATCTTTTACCAACCAACATAATACTGACAGTAACCCAAAAAATATTGCATTCTGGAACAAAGTAAACATTAATAAATACACTGATTTAAAACAAACAAAGAAAGGTATTTACACACCATTCACTGGTAATACACGAGCAAATAAAAGGATATTACACAGTCAGATTTGATAAGCTGGCAGATCTGTTGATGCCATGGATATCGATACTTAAAAAAAGATACTGAAGTACTCACCGTGACGTTACCGACGTGAGCAACTATTGTTGGATGTTTCACCATCTCGATGACCACTTGAACGTAAACCAGACAGTGACTAAATATTTCTATGATATAATAAAGTTTCTGAAAAAATGAGAAAATTTTGGCATGATTCCTAAGGAAGGATGGAAAAACCCGGTCGCCCTTTGTCAGAATTTAATGAGCCAACAGCTCGTCCAGGCACTTTAAAGTTTCTTGCAACTTTTTAGTCCTGGTTGGTCTGAAATACAACTATTGCATCAAGTTAAAGATACTACTCAATATTTTTAACCTTCCAACCCACCTCGTTGATTCTGCGATGTATGCTTCGTCATGTCTAATAAAATAAAAAGAAAATATTTCAAGATGGGGTCGTAAATTTATTTAAAAAAAACATACTTACGAATTGCTCAAAACAAATTTTGTGGATGTCATAACATTCTAATATACCAACGTAAGCTTTGAACATTTTGTTGCAAAAATATGGTTCTTGCGTGTCTTTTATTTTATGAATATTTAAAGCTTGAAAATTCCACTGATTAATTTTGTTTTCCAGCAATTTTAGTACGCGAATGGCATAAATTATATTAAAATCATAGAAAATTATTAAGCAGTAAACGCAGACATAAAAGAAACGTATTCCTTGCACAATGTAAATAATAGTGCCAACAGCGACATAACTACAGGTAGACGCTATGACAATAATCCAGTTCCAATATTTGAAATTTCTGGAACTAGAATCACAGTTTAAAAATCTGTGCACATTCTGAAAAATTTTAACAAACTTGACAGCTTTTCTGGTATAAATGATCCCAATCATGAAATTCAAAATAGTTCCGAAACAATAAAAGATACAGGTGAAATAAAAACTAACATAAACAAAAGTAAAGACTCCAGTATAATCAAAGATCTGCAAATAGGTGTGGTACATGTATGAAAATATGAATACTAAAGTTCCAATCATCGAAACAAAATTAGAGATAAAACCATTTGGACTTATAAAATTATTTTTGATGTGGTATTTTGGACAAAAGGAAACATATTGCATCAGATTTAAAGGCAGAAGAATTGACTGCACATCCACGTCTACAATTTCATTTAACACAATATTTACAGGATTATTTCGTCTGATACAAAAGAATTTGTTCATTTTTAAAGAGACCAATCACAGAACCTTTCTAGGGAACAAGTGATACAAGAATCGATGGTAAAAGTATTAAACCACCACAAATTCATTACTATAATACAGGAAATGACAAATTCATTACTATAATACAGGAAAACAAAACATACCATTATCATTATTGGTATCACATTGCATAGGAAACCAATAACGAATATTCAATTTTAATGAATTTGACCGAATTAGCAAAAAAGCAAGATAGACAGAAGTAAAAGTTACATAAATGTTTTTTTTTTATACTAAATGGGCCTATTCTTGACCTCAATCTAGTCCTGAGGACAGAGATGAGGTCGACGATGGAACGAGCTTACCCAGAAGAAACCTATTAACTCGCGACTTAAATAGATTGGGGTTATATGAACTTGGGAACACTGACGAAGGCAGGGAAATCCACTCCTTGGCTGTGCGTATAATAAACGATGTAGCAAAGCGCTTCGTGTGAATGTGTGGAACATCGACTAGGAATGGGTGGTAACATATCTATTCTCCACTAACCTTAACATTGCAAACCGTGGTTCAGAACCCACTTGGGTCACGGCACGAGGACAAACAATTATTGACCTAACGCTGGCTTCGGAAAGCGCGACAAAACTTATCTCTAACTGGCACGTATCCAACGAGCCTTCTTGTTCTGATCATAGAAGGATTCGTTTCCAACTAGTAACTAACACAAAAATACCCGAACCAAGGCGCAACCCACGCCGTACTAACGTACCCGGCTACAAACGGCTTCTGGCCTCCCTGCTAGCACAGCACCAATTACCCTTAACTGTAACGGACCCCAAACAACTTGAGGATACTGTAACAAAACTCTCAGAATATATCATTGATGCGTATCACGCCTGTTGCAAACTAACAGATCCAAACGCCAAGAGCAAGGGGAGCTCCTGGTGGAATGCAGACCTCGGTAAGCTCAGGCAAACCATGCGCAAACAATTCAACAGAGCCAAAAACTCCAGACTCCCAGAAGACTGGGACTTGTACAAGAAAACACAATACACCTTCAAAAAACCAGTCAGGCATGCCAGCAGGGCAGCCTGGCGAAAATTTTGCGAGGACATCGAATCAAACAGCGAAGCCGCACGAGTAAAAAAGATCCTATCCACCGATCAGGATCGTACCCTCGGGTCGCTGAAAAACCCAGAAAATACCTATACAAAGTCGGACCACGAAACCAGCAAAATTCTCTTGGAAACTCACTTCCCAGACTGCAACCTCTCTGAGGACAAAACATGGGAAAGTGAACCAATGCACACACCAAACGACCAGGACTGGTCCAGAGCCCGTACCATAGTAACTGAAGACAGAATAGAATGGGCAATCAAGACCTTCAAACCATACAAAGCCGCAGGCTTAGACAACATTTTCCCAGCCCTGCTGCAATGGGGCGTAGACGTCCTTACACCGTGGCTGGCTGTCATCTATCAAGCCTGCTTAGCACACAACTATGTACCACTTGAATGGCGAGAGGTGAAAGTCATTTTCATCCCCAAACCAGGCAAACCAGACTATACACAACCCAAAGCATATAGACCAATAAGCCTGACATCATTCCTACTGAAAACCCTCGAGAGACTCTGTGACCGACACATCCGGGACGGACCTCTTCGGAAGCTACCACTACACAAGAATCAACACGCCTACTCCACAGGAAAATCAACAGAATCCGCACTACACAGTGTGATCTCCAAGATCGAATGTGCAGTAGACCACAAGTGCTCCTCGCTAGCGGTCTTTATTGACATAGAAGGAGCTTTTGACAAAACCGTTTTCCATAGCATCAACGCAGCCCTCGAGAAACACGGTGCGGACTCGACCCTGCGAGGATGGATCACAAAAATGCTAAGACTCAGAGCCGTACAGGTTACGGTGAACGACACCACTAGAGCCATCGTGGCGAAAGGCTGCCCCCAAGGGGGCGTCCTCTCGCCACTCCTATGGAACCTCGTGGTGGATAGCCTTATCAAACGTCTAAATGACAGAGGCTACTACACGGTGGGTTATGCTGATGACATAACCATAGTAAGTGCTCTTCGAGTTCAATACAACAATGCATTCAGGATGCTGCTGGGGCTGCCACGCTTCTGTAGTGCGTCGGGAATATTTGCGGATGCCCATACTGATGGCTTCTTAGCGGTCAGACGTAAGCGTGCCGCGTCGCTGCTGCAGAGGGTCCGGGGCAGCTCAAACAGTCTACTGAATGTCATTGCGGGGAAATTTGATTGCCCGTTTATGCATTTCCTTTCTGACCTACATGTTTTACTAACCTAGTTTTTAAAGTTATGTTTTACTAACACTTAATATGGATGGGAAGATCTGAAATAAAATGATTATTATTATTATAGTAATAAATGGCACACACGAAAACACATTAAGTAACCTTATGCGCCAAGCCTTGAAGATGGTGGAGGACTGGTGCAAGGAATACAAACTAGCAGTGAACCCCACCAAAACCGAACTCGTCCTTTTCACAAAGAAAAGGAAGTTGGCAAACCTACAGCTGCCACGTTTCTTTGAGACCACCCTAAGCCTATCGACTGAAACCAAATACCTGGGTATTTATTTGGATAAACAGCTAAACTGGGCAAAACATACCGACTACATCACCACAAAAGCCAGCATAGCCCTATGGCAATGCAAAAGATTGCTCGGCAGAAACTGGGGCCTAAGCCCCAAAATAACCTACTGGCTATACACCACAGTCATCCGACCAATCATTACATACGGCTCCCTGGTTTGGTGGCCCAGGACCAACCTGAGCACAGCCCAGAAGGACCTCGAGAAGGTACAAAGATTTGCCTGCGTAGCAATCACCGGCAGCATGAGAACATCTCCCACTGCCGCGTTACAGGTAATGCTGGGGTTGCCACCTCTGCACCTCGTCGTAAGAGAGGAGGCGGCCCTAGCGTCCTTCAGGCTCGAAGTATCCGGCACCCTAAGTAAGGATTCCAGAATCAAACATACGCGCATAAAAGATGATGCTATCAAACAACAGCCCATGATGGCATGACCCTGCGACAGAACCCTGAAGACCCACTGCTTCCAAAAGCACTACAACATAGAGCTCACAGCGGAGATGTGTGACTACTCAGGTCCAAAAGAACTAAGGATCTACACCGATGGATCGAAAACCGACGAAGGGACAGGTGTCGGAGTTTTCTCTGACGACCTAAACATCAAAATATCCAGATCTCTGGGAATGCTCAACTCTGTGTACCAAGCTGAGTGCGTAGGCATTATCCAAGCAGCACATGCCATAGAGGCCAGGGAAGTTACAGATACCCATATTCGTATACTTTCCGACAGTGCCTCAGTTCTCCAATCCCTAAGGAGAAACCAGATCACATCGAGACTAATACTAGAATGTCATAATGCCCTAGAACGTGTTACGGTACTAAACCGCAACACGGTGACACTACAATGGATCAAAGGACATAGCGGATCACTTGGGAACGATGCAGCTGATGAACTCGCCAGAAGAGGATCCAGCACAAAAGCCCTCGGACCCGAACCCATTGTACCCATCCCCTTCAAGCAGCTAAGAAGCTGGCTAAAGGACCACTCTCAAATACAAGCGGAGAAGTGGTGGACCTCGACACCAGGGTGCAGGCAATCCAAGGAGGCTATGCCATCCCTGGATAGAAAGCTGACCAAGCGTCTTCTACGCCTGGACAGAAATAGCCTGCGACTGGTGGCGGGGACCATCACTGGACACTGCTCATTAAATAAGCACTTCCACACCCTAGGTATCACTGACAGTCCCCTGTGCAGGGCGTGCATGGAGACGGAGGAAACGATAGCGCACGTACTCCTTGAGTGTACTGGCGTCACCCAGATACGCGAGAAGACTCTTGGAACACCAAGATCTCTTGCGGATGCCCTGAGGAGACCGGGAAGTTTGATCTGCATCTGGAGGGAGGTGGGCTGGTTGGAGTAGCGGCCACCATGGCTCACGCACAATGGTCCACTTTAGGGACTAAGTGCGGAAACCAAATCCCTAACATAGAACATAACATAGATGGGTGGTAACCCGCAGTACGTCTGGACTCCCGATGGAAGAAGGGAGATGGTGGAATGATTTCGTGGAGCTCTTGGGCACACTCAACGAAGTACAGCCTGTAAAAGACCGACAGACATGCAACCTTGCGCCGGTGGGCCAGGCTATGAAGCTTGGTACCCACCAGCTTATCGTCACCAATGAGCCTCTTGGCTCTGCGCTCAACAGAGTCGAGTTTGGCTAATTAGTATTTGGCTGAGCCATCCCAAAGGTGACAGCAGTACACCATGCCGGACCGAACTTGAGCTTTATATAGGACTAAAAGCTGTCCTGGCTTGAAGTACCGCTTAACCTCATTTGGGCTACCCAGCTTTTTTGCCTCTGTTAGAGCTTTCGACTCAATGTAGGTACCGAAGTTGAGATTCGCACTCAACTTCGTACCAAGAAGCTCGAGGCTGTCGGTAACTGGTACAGATGTACCCCGGAAAGTAGGAGCCAGATTGAACGGACTCCTTTTGGCGGTGAACAGGCACTACTAAGATGCAGCTTATTGTCAATACAGTAGACAGTTAGTCTGTCTAGGTCCTCCTGAAATGACTGGCAATCGTCCATAGTGCGTATCGCTTGAAACACCTTCAAGTCATCAGCGTACATCAAGAATTTGGATTTTTTAAAACAATTCCCAATATCGTTGATATAAAGGATGAATAATAGCGGTCCCAGAATAGAGCCCTGTGGCACTCCGGACGTAATATTAACAGAGACAGACTGGTGGCCATTAACCACAACCCTTTGTGACCGGTTTTCGAGGTACGACACAAACCAACGCAGTAAATTTCCACGTATACCATTGTAAGCTATTTTATTCAGTAGTATTTCATGATCGACCTTGTCAAAAGCTTTTTTAAAATCAGTGTAGACCGCATCTATTTGCAACCACCTATCAATATTTTCAAAAAGGTAATTGGCAAATAATAGCAGGTTAGATGTTGTAGATCGTCGCTTAACAAACCCATGTTGTTCAGGAATGATAATATTATGCAGAAGAGGGTAAATCTCGTTGTGAACTAGTCTTTCAAAAAGCTTTGACAAGGTCGGCAGAATCGAGATGGGTCTATATTGTTCGACGTCATGCTTTGAGCCATTCTTATGCACTGGAGTAATATTAGGTCGCTTCCACACCACCGGGAACACACCTTCATGCAGACATCTATTAAAAAGGATATAGATCGGCTCACAAATATTGTCCGCCGTAGCCTTAAAAAAGGCCGCCGGAAGACCGTCCGGTCCTGCCCCCTTAGAGGGGTCCAACTGTTTCAACTCAGTGAGTATTTTAAATTTATCTATATGCAAATTACTAATTAAGCTACAATTCTCTGCGCACTGCTGCGGTGGACCCCACGTGGTGAGCGTTGGTGATACCGGTTCAAATACAGACAAGAAAAAGTCCGAAAACATATTGCAGACAACATCGGGATCACTTGACTTGACATTCTGGTACTGCATCGTAGACGGAATGCCTGACTTCCCTTTACGGTTAGAAATATAGGACCAAAAATGCTTTATGTTACGAGAGAGACTATCTTCAACCGAGTTAATATAATTGGAATAACAAGTTGTACACATATGTTTGAAGATAGACCTACATTCGGAGAAGTTATTGTAGTCTTTGACGTTGCTGTATTTTTTCCACTTTATCCAAATACGTTGCTTCTTTTTGAATATCTTAACTAATTGTGGCGTAAACCAGATTGGGAAGTCAAGTGATCTAGTCCTTGCAGGGGGGAGCAGTGGGCTAATTATGTCACTCAACATACTATAGAAAGCCTCCACGGCCTCTTCTGATGATAGATTGTCGAACAGCGAGGACCAATCGACCTCGTTCATGTGTTTGTTGATGAGATCGTAATTAGCTTTACGGAAATTATATTTATTCATCGGTTTTCTCTTCATCATTTTTGTAGATAGGCTAACAGGTGCGGTTATAACAAAAGGGGGTTTGATGAGGGTCAACTGGTAATAACGGATCTTTAAGGTGGCCAGTAGAACAGCAGGTGTTCGAGATAAACAAATCCAAGGTCTTTCCTCCCCTATTAGGCGTGGTGTTGTATTGGTGAGCATCTAGCGAAGACATGAGCTGCGTCAGTTCCAAGCATATGGGGTGTGTACAAACACATGCCACACAGGCCTCATGCCCTGCCGTTATCCTGCTCCACGTAATATTAGGAAGATTATAATCACCAACGATGTAAACATTCATGACGTTAGGTGCATTTAAGGTGTCCTGTAGAAAGTCAAAATGTGATGTATAGACATCGGAGTTGGTCCCCGGCGGGATGTACACTGCACTAATGACATGTATCTTATGTTTATCGGCTTTGCTAGGCAGTGCAACCATGAGGTGCTCAATACACGCCGAGGGCTTACAATGTGAGTTATTGAGAATATCGAGTGAGGCCGACTGAAGCTCACGCAGTACTGTAATGAGCACCCCGCCCCCATCTCGCTTCCCCGTAGCGTCACGATCCCGATCACAGCGGAAAACAACGTAACGAGAGTCAATAAACCGTTGTCTATTTCTGGTATCAGCCATGTCTCTGTCAATATTATGATGTCATATGAGGATGCCAAGATATTCACTAGTTCTAATTCCCCTACAGTTCTGGTAGTAAATTAACAAATTATCAGTGCTATCCATTATCAGAGTGTCCTACAAATTTATATAGATCACGGATTCTTTTGTAAAACTTGATACATTGTGGAATCCAATGAATTCTAACAGTACGTTTATAGCTGGTGATATAAATTAATAAGATAACATTAAAACTTGTATAAAATGTTGAGTTGAATAATATATAAGGTCGATTGAAATTAAAAATTGTATATAATATTGATTTACATTTCATAATAATAGGATTTGATAATTTTAAAGGTCGACTAAAATTAAAAATTGTATATAATATTGATTTACATTTCATTATAATTGGATTTGGTTTTATAAAAATTGTATATAAAATTGATTGAAATTGTATAGTAAGTAGATTTAGATTGATTAAAATAGTATTAAGTATGATGGCATGCACAATTTTGTAATAATTGGTAACACAACAGAATAAAACATTAAAAATGTAACAGTAAAAACTACGAGTATAATATGGAATATTGGTACCTGTGTGAGTTAGATATTTATTCGACAGATTTGGATCGGATTTTATCGAGGTCTCTTTCTCCGCGTATAGCAAACGACGGTTCACCTTCACACTCTCGTACAAGTATTGTGGCATTTCTAATCCACACATATTTGTAGTGACGGCTTTTGGCGATACACCGGGCTTTACGAAACAACTGTTTCTTCTTCAGGGTTAGATGCTCGTTAAGGTAAATAGAAGATGACGTTCCAGTAATGCCAATTTGTTCTGTCTTGAGAGATGATGCCTTACGGAAGGCACAAGGTAGGTTATCCCTGTGTATGCACGATGTGAATCTGACGATGACATTTTTTGGTCTAGTGCTTTGTTGGTGTGCATGTGGCACTCTATGAACGGCGACAATGTTCTGCTGTGTCACGGGGGAGTTAAGTGCTAGACCAATTGCTTCAATGAGGGCCGGCAGATTTTCGTTGCGTCTTTCAGGCAAATTTCCAATTTCAACATTGCATTGACGGGCTTGCTGTTCTAAGATATCAATTTTGGTCTCAAGAGCATTGACTGTCAGCTCCACATCAGCAGACTTAGCGTCATCTAGTTCGCTGGTCCGCTTCTCAAGGATATCGTAATGTTGCGACAAATCCTGAGTAGTTGCTTGGAGGCTTGCAACCTCATTGCGCAAGTCACGCACATTCTGCTTCAGTAGGGACTGCTCAGTATGCAGTGAATTTATTTCCTTTCGTATACTAGCCATAGTAGATTTGATATCGTCGCGAATTTGAGTCAGATCTTTATTCATCTCACTCCGCCAGTTGCAAAGGGTTTTATTTAAGTCACTTGAGAATCTTTCAAAGTCTGAGCTGGAGATGGTTTGAACAGGTTTATTCGTAACTTGGCTGGGATCATTATATGTACGAGGAGGACTGCGTACCTCTAAGTTGTCACACGACATGTCCATGGAGTTATCCACAGTCGCAGGTTCCGTGTAGCTGCGTACAGGTGTATTAACATTCGACCACCAATCCACCAATCATCATTGTATAAGATTAACTTCTGGGTATGCCGGGCGAAACCGCGCGCCGAATGCGTTGTTTGCCGCGGAAAATGGCACACGGACAGCCGTGCGTTTAAAAACTACGCTTAGATAAACGGTCCAGCAGACATCGGTTCACATTGTGCTGAAGGAATGAGGAAATAATGAAAATACTACTCGCAGTAGACATTAATTTAATACCTTCATCATAAAAATGCGAACTGTAGCAATACAACAATATAGTTAGTAAGAAGACTCATCAGACTTAACTGTAACGCAGCGTCTAAGTAGAACAGGCCACACACACGTATCTTGCTGAATGATGCTCGATGCAAGCGCCGCACGTTCTTGCACAGTCTTTTCGCGTCATCTGCAATTGAACAACAACAAGCTTATGCCCGCGTCATCGCCCGCGTGATGTTCGGTAACTGTCCCACGGGATCATACTACCGGGATAAAAATCCTATTTGTTACACCAGACTATCTATGTGCCAAATTTCATCCAAATCCGTTCAGTAGTTTTCGCGTGAAAGAGTAATAAACAAACATCCATCCATCCATCTATCCTCACAAACTTTCGCATTTAATTTGGAAGAAAATACTTAGACATTAATACTTTCCTTTCGATAAACAATTTATTTTTTACTAGCGACCCGCCCCGGCTTCGCACGGGTGCATGTGTTATACATAAAAACCTTCCTCTTGAATCACTCTATCTATTAAAAAAAACCGCATCAAAATCCGTTGCGTAGTTTTAAAGATTTAAGCGGTCAAAGGGAAATAGGGACAGAAAAGCGACTTTGTTTTATAATATGTAGTGATATTGCACGATATGCGACAGCCTGTTCTTGACCTTGATGTCGCCTGGTGTTAAGCAATGGATGGCATCTACAATGGAACGAGTTTGTCCAAAAGATGCCTGCTCTTGCTTTTAAGGCGGACCGGTTGGGACAGACACATGCTAAGGTAAAGCTTCCACACTTTGGCCATGCGCATAATACTTTATAGCAGCTAACGATTTACCGCCTTATGTAAATCCAACTTGTATGAGAGGTACTTTAGTTATCGAAATGTAAGAAATAATATGAAAAAAAAAGGAAATGAATGATGTAACAATAGCTTGAGCAGACTGGAAAAAGAAAACATGTTGCTCTGACCCCAAAAACATAATAAAATGGTAGGGAAACGATGAATTATGTATTTTAATAATAACTTACTATTCCACGCAGACAAAGCCGCGGGCACTAGTTAGTACACAAATAAATACCTGAACAGTTTGAATTCAGTATTGTTGCACAACAGTCTTGTACACTTTCAACAGAAAGGTAGAATTTGTCGCACTGCTTACACAGCATCGTCAGCCACATCAAATCTTTTATCAACCAACAAAATACTGACAGTAACCCTAGAAATATTGTATTCTGGAACAAAGTAAACATTCATAAATACACTAAAGGTATTTACACACTATTCACACTTAATACACGAACAAATCTAAAATAAAAGGATAATTATTACACGATCAGTTTTTTTTTTTTATATTAAATGGGTCTACTCTTGACCTCAATCTAGATTTGATAAACTGGCAGATCTGTTGATGCCATGGATATCGATAGCAAAAAAAGATACTGAAATACTCACCGTTACGTTACCAAGGTGAGCAACTGTTGTTGGATTTGTCACCATTTCGATGACCACTTGAACGTAAACTAGACAGTGACTAAATATTTCTATGATATAATAAAGTTTCTGAAAAAATGAGAAAATTTTGGCATGATTCCTAAGGAAGGATAGAAAAACACAAGAGTCTTCTCTTGAGGGGCAGAGGAAGGTCGCGCTTTGTCAGAATTTTAATGCCCAATAGCTCGTCCAGGCATTTGAAAGTTTCTTGCAACTTCTGTTTTCTGGTACGCCTCTAATGTGACTATTGGATCAAGTTAGAAATATACGGGGTGGAAGGTACACCGGTGCGAAAACGGTTACCATGGTTCAGTACATCATTCTGTGCTCCCCCATAAATACATTTTTCATCGGTTATTAAAAAAACAAATCAACTGTTCCATACATTTTGACCGCGTAGGTACTGCACTTTTGTAGGAAACACACTGAATACGTAGCAACCGTTTTCGTGTCGGTGTCTCTTCCACCCCGTATACAACCCTCCAACCCGCTTTGGTGATTCTGCGAAGCACGTTGTTCGTCATGTCTGTAAAAAAACCGGCCAAGTGCGAGTCGGACTCACGCACGAAGGGTTCCGTACCATTATCTATAATAACGGCAAAAATATCATGTCTGTTGTATGGGAGCCCCACTTAATTTTTTTTCTGTTTTTTTTTTGTATTTGTTGTTAAAATGGCAACAGAAATAATAATTTATTCAATTCAAGTGAGATGCATACATTACATAATTTAGAAAAAAATATCTTAGATGAGCTTAAATAAACATAAATTCGACAAGACATCTGTGTCTGAACTAGATAAATGAATATTTGTATCTCAGACAACAGCGCTCTTCCTTAAAGATGTACATGTGGCTTGAAGTTCAGTTTGGCTTTAATTATATATTAAAATAGTTTTAAATCATCTAGGAGCAAATAAACAAAAATAAAAAAAAAGTTAAAAAGAAAAGTAAAATATAGCAAAGTGGAGTGGAGACCTCTTTTTGTATATAATGTATGTGAAACTTAATGTGGCACAATAGGAGGTTTTTGGTTTCGTCATAATTATGTCAGTTTGCGAATTTACTCAAACACTTCATTCATATATCTTCTGCTATTTAAAGCTTGTATGTCGACAATTCTATCAACACTGCTATAAAGGTACGGACCGGGCCTAAAAAGCAGAAATACCTATTAACGAACGGGTGTTTGAACATGCATCTGTCGGTGCTGGCTATAGGTTTTCGTCGTCTGGATGGTATCGCTCGTTTTTTTAAGTTCACTTTCGTATGTTGCCTCTAGATAGTGTGCAGTATGAACAATTGACGGACAGGGACAATTACTTCATCTGTGAAAATTTCAACTTTCTAACTATCACGGTTCATGAGATACAGCCTGGTGGCAAACGGACAGACAGACAGACAGCGGAATCTTAGTAACAGGGTCCCGTTTTACCCTTTGAGTATGAAACCCAAAACCCCAACCTAATAAAAGAAAAATATTTCAAGATGGGGTCGTAAATTTATAATTTATTTAAAAAAGATACTTACGAATTGCTGAAAACAAACTTTGTGGATGTCATAACATTCCAATATACCAACGTAAGCTTTGAACATTTTTTTGCAAAAATGTGGTTCGTGCGTGTCTTCTACTTTATGAATATTTAAAGCTTGAAAATTCCACTGAACAATTTTGTTTTCCAGTAATTTTAATACGCGAATGGCATAAACTATATTAAAATCATAGAAAATCCCTAAGCTGTACATGTAGATATAAACGAAACTTACTCTCCGCACAACGCAATTAGGAATGATAACAGCGGCATGACTACAGATAGACGCTATGACAATAATCCAATTCCAATAGGTGAAATTTGTGGAACTGGAATCACAGTTTAAAAATCTGTGTACTTTCTGAAAAGTTTGAACAAACTTGACAGCTTTGCTGGTATAAATGATGCCAATCACGAAATTCATAATGGTTCCGAAACAATAAAAGATGCCATTGAAATAAAAACTAATGTAAATAAAAGTAATGATCCCAGTATAATTGCTATACAAGATCTGCAAATGGGTGTGGTAAATGTATGAAAATAAGAATACTAAAGTTCCAATCATCGAAACAAAATTAGAGATGAAACCATTTGGAGTAATGAAATTATTTTTGATGCGATATTTTGGACAAAAAGAAACATATTGCATCAGATTTAAAGGCAGAAGAATTGACTGCACATCCACGTCTACAATTTCATTTAACACAATATTTACAGGATTATTTCGTTTGATACTAAAGATTTTTTTCATTTTTAAAGAGACCAATCACAGAACCTTTCTAGTGAACAAGTGATACAATAATCGATGGTAAACGTATTAAACCGCTAACGACAAATTCATTACTATATTACCTACATAGGAAACCAATAACGAATATTGCATTAATGAATTTGACCGCGTTAGCAAATAAATAAGAGACAGAAGTAAAAGTTATTTAAATGTTCCTTTTACAATACCTACTCTCAAAACGATATAATTATTCCCGCATCAAACATGGTGAAATATGCATGGAGATGTGGCCGCAGCGAGCAAGGGACACACCGCGCCGAATGCGTTGGCTGCCGCGGAAAACAGCACGCAGACAGCTGTTAAAAATTTATTTGTGCAGTAATTTGTTTTCTTTATTACTCCTCCAACAATGGAGTTTAGTAATTCTCCCAGTTCCTGCCGCAGTCGGTCAGCAGCAGGCCTCGTTATATCGCCATGGTTAAAATATAAGATAAAACTATTTCAGAGAAACAGAAGGTCTATTGATTAAGTAAAGGTCAAACACAATTGGTTTTTTTGTTTCGCAAGTAGTAGTATTGGTTCATTTTGCGTATCACGTCATTGTTTATGTTTCTAACTTTCAAGTGTCCTAGTATGATAAATTTTAACAAAGGAAGATTACGAAGTAACTAATAATTTACGTACCTTAAATTTCCATTAATTCTAATAAAGCTGCGAACTGTTCTAGACTTGCTCGAGATTTAGATTCCATCCTATAGATGTATCACTTCATTTAAGGTATTACGATACACGATATCATATTATTTCGAGTCGCAGTTATGTTTAAAATTACATTCCGCACTTACATATAATATCACAGCATAATTATAAGAAGAACTCGTACTTTATTTCGCTTACTTTTTAACACTTAAACCAATTATATCTTTCTCAACAATCCAAAACAAAACTTCAGCCCGCGCACAAAGTACACAACTGTGACTTTGACGTTAGTTTGACATGTTTAGGAACGCTCACCATAGACGAAAGTATAGGTTTTTTCTAAAGATATTGGAGAACGAGCGATCGACTCAGTCGTGTGATCGTGTCAAGTTGGCTACTAAGTTAGCGTTTTCTACAATCGCTTACGCTGAGGCGTTCACTATTGTAGAAAGAGAATAAATACGAACCGTTTGTAACTTGGCTAGGCCTGCAGACCACACACAAGTATCTTGCTGAACGATGCTCGATGCAAAGGCCACCCGTTCTTGCTCAGTCTTTTCGCATCTTCTGCGATTGAACAATAATTGTTACAGGTTAATATAATTTGAAGGACTTTTTTATATTGCATGACATCCTGTTTTTGACCTTGATTTCGCCTAATGTTAAGTGATGTATGACATCTATAATGGATGTATGAATCGATTTTGTCTAGAAAATGCCTGCACTTGCTTTTAAGGTGGAGAGGAAGGTCACACAGGCTATGGTAGAGTTTTCACACTTTGGCCACACGCATCATGAATACAATTTGTATCGGAGCTACTTTCATCAACTTCCTGCCCTTGTCCCATGTTACTTGGGGTCGGTGCAACAAGTTTTTTTCTTCCTTTCTCCTCTGTCAACCATCACGATATCATTAACTTCTTTATCTGTCATATCATTCATTACAATTCATTCATCATTTCTTTGGTCTTCCTCTCCCTCTCCATCCATCAACGTTTATATTCATCACTCTTTTAGTCACATGCGATTCGTCTCTCCTCATCACATGTCCATACCAAGACAGTCGTAAATTATGGGAGCTACTTTAATTTTTCAAAATATGAGAAAAAAATATGATAAAAATAAAGTGAATGATCGGGTGATCGACTGATCATTTTCCTGCCCTTGTCCCGTGTTATTTGGGGTTAGCGCAATACGTTTTTTTCTTTTACTCCTTTTTCCTTCATATCATTCCTCACACAATCCATCCATCTTTTCTTTAGTCTTGCTCTCCCTCTCCATCCATCATCATTTATATTCGTCACTTTTTTAGTCACTTGCGCACACACGACACTCTATTCCCTTTCAACTTTTCTGTAACTAGCGCAACTTACAAACATTCTCTAATATACTCATTCTTTACTTTATCCATTCTTGTCACACCACACATCCACCTCAACATTCTCATCTCCGTTACATGCAATCTGTTTTCACCCATCTTCTTCACAGTCCAACTTGCCGATCCATATAGTACGACAGGTGTAATCACGGACTTCTATATTCTCCCTTTACCTTGAAGGGCATCCGTTGGTCGCAAGTTGTTCCAGTGACCTGTCGCCATTTCATCCATCCTGAGTTGATCCAGTGCGTAACGTCCCGGTCTACTTCGCCGTCCCCTGAGACAAGCGACCTGGGGTACCGAGCAACGGACCAGCATAGCTTTTCACAACCACTCGATTGGCAAAACCGAAACCGAGTAATCGATTCGATTGTGATTCGATATGAAGACATCAATCCTGCCGATAGCTATATGCTGTCGGAAGTGCTATCGAACCAAAACCAAAAGTGCTAATTAAATAATTTAGTCTTTGTTCGAAGTACGTTACGTTAACTTATATGTTACGAGCTGGGTATGGGATAAATTAAATACTACCGATTTAACAACAAATTATTTGATAAATTTCAAAACACTTATAACTCAATCTCAAATATTGAATATTGATTGGCCTGTTGGTCTAGTGGTTAGTTTATCTATAATATGTATGTATTTAGAAATATATAAGTACGTTTACCAGTTGTCTGGTTGCCATAGTACAGGCTCTGCCTAGTTTGGGATCAAATGGCGGTGTGTTGGTTGTCCCAAGATATTATTATTAAATATACTACTGATTACTATTCACTTAGATCTCGCATGGTATTCCCTTTCTTCTCCTAAAATTGTTTGTTCGGAAATCATTACCCATAACACGTTTGCTATAAACTTCAGTAGCCATAATGTTCAAAAATTCGAAATTTTGTTTTACATTATCATCTTTACTTCGAAAACTATTGTGTCAAAATATAACGTACTATAATAATTGAATCTCCTAATTTTGCATGAAATAAAGTCTTACGTCCTAATTATTGAATTACATCATGTGTATTATTCAGAATGTTCATTTATAATAAAATTGTTAGTCCTAAAACATTTACTAAAAATTTGGTATTAGTGACAGAAACGAATCGCTGCAAAACCGACTCTACGCAGTCTTGTCTGCCCTACCCTAGAGTAATTTAAACCCGCATAGGTGTGGAGGGGCGAGGCGGCCTGCGAGCTGTCATCAACTCGCAGCGAGCGTAAAACACATCTGCGACGATAAGCCCGCGTGGGACCGCCGGAGCACCGCAGCGCCGGAACCGTGACAAAAACCATACCTGCTGCATGTTGCATGCTCGCTTACATGCTGCATGCTTGCTTGCATGCTGCATTCATGGTGTATGCTTGTTTACATTCATGCAAAAAAATGAAATTTAAATTCATCAATATTTTAGACTTAAACTAAAGGCAAGACTATAGGCCCGCTACCCACTTTTAGTGTGTTCTGTGACCTTCTCCATAAGGCCAAAGGCAAAAGAGAGCAAATAACATTTTATTAGCGACTAACTAAGTTATTTTTTATAACATCAGCTATATGTCAGTAAAAGTCCCGTCAGAATTGATCTAGCCGTTTCGGAGATTAGTCGGAACAAACAGACAGACAAAACTAAAATAAAACTTTTTTTGTTATATGTACCGTTTATACTTTCATGTGCATTCAGAAAAAACCTGTTAGTTTGAAATTACAAACAGACACTTATGAATGTATGTGTATGTGTGTAATATATGTGTGATAGATAACGAGGGCCGAAAAGTCAAGAATGTATTGGACATATAAACTCAGCTTTTGAAATTAAATATTTTTTTCTGTAAATAGGATAACGAAATCTCTTTTACAAGTTACGTAATATTTAAACGTGGGGAAGGGTATCAACATTGCCTATCTGGCTACCTTGAGAATAACTGGAGAAACAAACTCAAGGGTCAAAGTCTCCCTGCCAGGACTGCGGGACTGTTCGAAAGAGATACCGCGGCCCTGGAACATAAAAAGGGCCAATGAAGGAACATGGGTGGTTTTTAGTCAGTAAGAGTCTGACACTCCCTTCCGCTCCGCCCAGAGCGGGGGGGGGGGTCACTTGATGATTTCCCACCCACCAAAAAAAAAAAAAAGGGTCAAAGTCTCTCTGGCAGCGTTTGTCACCCTGTCTGCCCTCAAATTGTTGGTTCATATTCTAGTGAACAAATGAGGATATATTGGGTAAACATGGACAATACGTTGAGAGAGTGAAGTTCTAATAAATGTGAAATCTGAAAATAAAAACAGCTATACCCTGCATTCTTTCGAGATATGCGACCATAAATGTTTTTCGCAATTTCATGGTTGGTCTCTTAGCAAAAGTTGTTCATTTTCATGAGCACCATACGCCCGTTTTTTTTTTTTTTTTGAGCCCCGCTCTGGGCGGAGCGGAAGGGAGTGTCAGACTCTTACTGACTAAAAACCACCCATGTTTCTTCTTTGGCCCTTTATGTTCCAGGGCCGCGGTATCTCTTTCGAACAGTCCCGCAGCCCTGGCAGGCATCGGCCCTTGCGGGCCCCTCCCGTTTGCTGACAACTCTTTGAGGCGCGCGTGGAACACGAACGCGCCGTCGACACGGCCTGCCCGTCGTCATACGACGGACGGACGGTGAGCTAGCCCATTACTCACCGCCCACAGACCCGCGCCTACGGTGGCCGAGAGCCATCACGGCGTGGCCCCCGATGCCCGGTGCTTCTCCTCCGGCGGCGGCTGGGACGACCATACGCCCTTAAAGAGGACAATGTTTAAAAATCACCCATTATAATGAAAAGGCTATTTAATTTAACAAAATACTTTAATTTACTAAAGCCTCAATTACACAAACGCGAACTGCAGCAACACAATCGTGTAGCTAGTAAAATAACCCATCAGACTTAATTGTAACGCAGCGTCTACGTAGAAGAGGCCACACGCCCGTATCTTGCTGAATGATGTTTGATGCAAGCGCCGTATGTTCTTGCACAGTTTTTTCTCGTCATCTGTTAACATTATGGATATTTGTATTGCCCTGCTACACCCGCGTCGTTACTCATAAATCAACATTGAATACAAAACATTTCAGTCATTGGCCGATATTTAATACGTTAATTGTGATTTGACATTGTTAATGACTGGAGAGACTGAAGATCTCCTCGATCGACTAATTCATTAATCAGCAACAATGGGATTGGTGAAGCTGAAAACAAGATTTAGTTTCTCAGCCATCTTGCTCCGGCTCACTATGTTAGCTCCAAACGAGCCACCAACTGCCAAAGAAAACTAAACCGACTGCGAAACTTGTGCCGGTACAGGTGGTACTTGGACCGGTGGAAGTACACCGATGAAGCAGGGTACGACTGCGGATGCCGATGACACACGAGCTATCGCTTTAATTAAGTCTGACCCTGACGTCATTAACAATGCCACATTTCAATCAGCGTTTTAATTTTAATTTAATTTATTTTTTTATTGTGTATTAACATGATTATTGTGTAACAGTCCTAATAACTTGTTTTTGATGTTCATATTGATTTTTGTCAATTTAAATTTATTACTTTAATATTATTATTCTTTAATTATTTATATTATTTTAAGAGAATGCTTTAATTAATAATATTTCTTATCATTTGCACGTCACATCATGTGGCAAACATGCCTGTACCTAATAATGTTGTTGCCATCTTGCATGCATGTATTTACTTGTATGTATGACATATGCAAATAAATATTATCTTATCTTAAATATTGGCTTTATATGCATTATGCCTTTTTAAACGTAATAATTTACGCATATCGACTCATGCGCAGCAGGAGCATAATGAAATCAAGAACGTGTGCTTGTAAATTATGTACCTGAACAATTTGACTTCAAAATATATCCGCAAGTATCTTGAAGATTTTGAATAGCTAAGTAGAACTTCTCGCATTGCACGCTCAACATTGCTTGATAAGACAAATCTTTGATCATCCAACAGTATATGGAAAGCGATGCCACAGATGCGGCGTTCTGCAACAAAATAGTAAAAGTTTAATTCTTATTCGCCGATCGCTTGAATATAAATGGTGTACAAAAAAACCCTTAACAAAGGCGACAGTCCCGAGAGGCACTTGTTTTTCCCGTCGTTGTATTGTTTTTTGTTATTGACAATAAAAACCAAAAAAAAAAACAATAAAAAAGTCGTTTCTCGACGATCATTTTTTGCACAGTGTTACTTAGTTTGATGGTAGGTACCTACAGAATGCTTGGTGAAGGGTACATTTACACCCCGTATTGCATAGTTGTATGTAACGCAAAAACCGAACAATTGGGGATCTAATGACGTCTTAAAGCATACATAATATATTGGTTTTAATCATACTTCAATGTGGGAAAGAGATGGAGCTAGACGTCTAAAGTAATACCGCTATAAGTGGTACTGATACGGGCCCTGGTTATAATAATAGTGATGGGCGCTTAACTTGTCCTAAGTAACCATCTTGTTTTTACTGCTAGCTTTGAAATTATAATTTTTGACACTTGACATAATATACGGTATGAAGAACAGGGTATTATATCATCGTCATCTACCATAGAAAAACCGGTTAAGTGCGAGTCGGACTCGCGAACGAAGGGCTCTGTACCATAATCTATAAAAACGGCAAAAAATCATACCTATCTGTTGTATGGGATCCCCCCTTAAATATGTATTTTATTTTGTTTTTAGTATTTTTTGTAGTAGCGGCAACAGAAATATGTAATTTGTGAAAATTTCAACTGTCTAGCTATCGCGGTTCTTGAGATACAGCTTGGTGACAGACAGACGGACGGACAGACAGCGAAGTCTTAATAATAGGGTCCCGTTTTTAACTTTTGAGTACGGAACCCCAAAAAGGAGAATCTTCCAACCAAACGGTCGACGTGTCTGAGGCTCTGCCCGATAGTTGTCGGATTTTACAATTTTGTTTTTCCTCACATGTGATGCGGAGGAATGAGGAAAATGTCGTGAGGAAGTTTTGAGTATGTCTGTGGATTTGTATAAAAGTAGAGGAAGACCAAAAAACGATGAATGAACTGTGTGAAGAATGATATGGCACGAAAGGAGGTGTCTGATGAGATGACGAGTAGTAGAGAAGTATGTCCCCAAATGAATTGGGACAAGGGCAAGAGAATGATGATGGTCATCATTCATTCCTCACACAATTCATCCATCTTCTCCTTCATTTGAAAACTTGCAAGAGCTTTTAATTAAATAGTAATTAAGAAAACTTACAGAGTTGTCAATCAAAGCACCTCTTTTCAATATTTCAATTGTCACTTGAATATAAATGAGAGTGTGAAAGAATGCTTCTAGGAAATAATAAAGTATCTGAAAAGTAAAAACTTTATGAGAAATGTAATTCACCATCCTTAGCCTTTTATCAACGACTAGCTTATGTCGACGGCTTCGCCTTCATGAAATTTGGTAACTGTCCCACGGGATCATACTACCGGGATAAAAATCTTTATGTTAATCCAGGTTATAAACTATCTCACGTCGTGATGGCTCTCGGCCACCGTAGGCACGGGCCTGTGGACGGTGAGTAATGGGCTAGCTCGCCGTCCGTCCGTCGTATGACGACGGGCAGGCCGTGTCGACGGCGCGTTCGTGTTCCACGCGCGCCTCAAAGAGTTGTCAACAACGGGAGGGGCCCGCCAGGGCCGGTGCCTGCCAGGGCTGCGGGACTGTTCGAAAGAGATACCGCGGCCCTGGAACATAAAGGGCCAATGAAGGAACATGGGTGGTTTTTAGTTAGTAAGAGTCTGACACTCCCTTCCGCTCCGCCCAGGGCGGGGGGGGGGGTCATGTGATGATTTCCCACCGACCAAAAAAAAAAAAAAAAAAAGGTTATAAACTATCTATGTGCCAAATTTCATCTAAATCCGTTCAGCAGTTTTCACGTGAAAGAGTAACAAACATCCATCCATCCATCCTCACAAACTTTTACATGAAACAACATGCCTATCTTACCTCCAAAACCCAGCGTGTTAGCATTTAGGTCGTTTGACCACCCTGAACGACTGTCAAGATCTTCGTATGACATCTAGGACCAAAGACTTAACTTGCTTTCCGAAGCACGAAGAGGTCTCAGTATGTTATTAAATATGAAATTTAGCACAAAGATAAGTTTATAACCTGGGTTAACACATATGATACTTTTAATCCCGGTATAATTGTCCCAGGGGATATGATTGTATGGGACAAATATCGATCTCCACGCGGGCGAAGCCGCGGGCATAAGCTAGTACACATATACAAATAAAATAAACGAATAAATCTTTCACTTTTTCATGACAAACTACTTACGAATTGCTGAGTACAAGCTTGCTGGATCTCATAACACTCTAATATATCAACGTAAGTCTGAAACATGTTCTTAATGTAATTTTCTCGGTTCATTTCTTCTTTATAGAGAGATTTGAAAGCTTCAGAATTCCAAAGAACAACTTTATGTTCCAACAATTTAAAGATCCGAATGGCATAAATAACATTAAAATCGAAAAATATAAAGAAGAGTGTAATTAATATATGTAATAATAAACTATTAATTATTACGGAAAAAGACGTGAAAACTGTAACATATATACACACGGACATAATAACAATGATCCAATTCCAAATGATGAAGTTTCTGGTACTCATTTCATTGTTAAGAAACCTGTGCACGTTTTGAAAAGTTAAAACAAACTTAACACATTTTTTGGTTTGAATTAACGTGACTACGAAATTCATAATGAAGCCAGTACCATAAAAAACGCAATCAAAGTAAGTGAGGAAATACGTGAATGTAGTATTCCCCATAAAATCCGAAAAAAAGTACATCATATAGTTTCGATACAGGAACAAAAATGTAATAAGTAGTGTGGCGAGCATTGAAACAAAATAGGAGATTAAACTATTTGGTGTTATTAAGTCGTTTTTGATGCAATATTTAGGACAAAACATAATGTACTGCATCAGATTTAGAGGCAATAGCATTAGTTGAACATCTTCATCTACAATGTTGTCTAAAACAAAATTCACAGGATGGTTTTGTTCGGCGTTTCGAAATTTCTTCATTTTTGACAGATCGTTTATAGTTGCTATCTTACCAAGTAATGTTATAAAAATGGATAGTATTAAAGTAAATGTATTAAAGGACGCACATCAAAACCATTAAGATTATATCGTTAAGTAGGAAACTATTTATTATGTACAGAAGCTAGCACACCAAGCTACTACAATCTGTCATCATCATCACCATCTGCCTAGCCTTTTCCCAACTACGTTGGGGTCGGCTTCCAGTCTAACCGGATGCAGCTGAATACCAATATTTTACATGGAGCGACTGCCTATCTGACCTCCACAACCCAGTTAGCGCTAGGTAATACGATACCCCTTGGTAAGACTGGTTGTCAGACTTTCGGGTCACTGACTACCTGTAACGACTGTCAAAGATCTACAAATGACAGCCGGGACCGCCGGCTTAACGTGCTTTCCGAGGCACGGAGGAAACTCGGTATGTAATGAGTGGTCACCCATCCACGGACCAACCTAGGCAAGCGCAGCTTAACCTAAAGATTGACCCAAACGGCTATTATTATGTAGCTACGAACTCCTCTTAGTGTGTCGATGACAATCTAAATTTAATCGGCTCAGAATCGGGGTATGAGTTTGACGCCTTCAGTACCATCCATCCTGTAATAATCAAACAACAGGACACGTCCGACACGATATTAAGGGCCTCATCGTTTGTAGAACAGCACCACATTTACACTCCAGGGCAGTCATTAATTAAATATATGTTTTTACCCGACTGAGCGGCGCAAAGGAGGGTAATATGTTTAACAGCCTATGTATTGTATAGATTCTTTTTAACGATTGTTTGTGAATGTGTGAACAGCGTAGGCCTTGTAGATTCCTAGAGGTGTGATAACTTTTGTTAACCTCTTATCCGTTTTTTTTTTGTGTAGTAAGCAACGACTTATTGTCGGGCCTATGCTGTCCCCCCATACTTGAGTACTAATGCTTTAACATGACAATATTGTAAAATCTAATCATTTTAAAAGAGTGACCATGGAGTTTCTTGCCGGTTCTTCTCCATAGGAAACGACCAACCCGAACCGTGCACCTTTTTGTCGACGTTTCATAAGTGCCCATGTAGGCCTATGTGAAATAAAAATATTTTGATTTTGATTATGTATGTATGTTTGTTCTATTGTGGCGCTCTAGAGTCCAATTGTATGGGCTGATTTTGATGATTCTTACGTCAATCGATTTGTCTTAATCTTGCGAGTGTCACTAAAGACATACAGTAATGAAAATTGAATTTGGCGACCGCCAAATACCGTATTGTCAAAACTAAAGTCGCCGAACTATGTTAAGTGGTGGGGTATCATTAAATAGATATTTGAAAATGATCTTGAATCTTTACGCAGGCGAAACCCATTCCATATTTTAATAATTTTATATTCAAATGAATCCCATCCCGCCTGCTTCCAAATGTGCTTGGTTACTTTTCAGTTTTTTTTTACCGCAGTGTGGTTTTTTACTTATTTTAATTACTTTTATTTTAATAATGTTGAGTATCACTTAGACCAGTTTAAAAATATCTTGTCAATACAGTTTTTTTCCTCTGTCAATTTATATCATTACTTACCTCATCAAAATATTCTGAAGTCAAGTATTACTTATCAATTAAGTACCTAGAACTGTAACTGTGTTAACACCTGACAAAATGTCCCAAACACGATATTTGATATTCAATAATCGTCTGGAAAAAGATACAGAAAGAATAGCGTTTTCTTTTAATTTTCCTCTTAATCTTTTTTTTTCTTCAAAATATTATATAAGAAATAGCCATATTTATCCTAGTGGACCAAAATATTGTGTGTTTGCGTTTTGTTTATTAATTTTCATAAATGGATTGTTCTTGTACAGGTTTTACACCATTTACGACATTAAAGTGGATAAGACTCAATTCAAATACGATCTTTTCCGGCCTTCTTTTGTTATTCATTACATTATTAGTTTATTCGCATTCTGGTTGATGTTCATTCTGGACATTGTGTATAAAGACTACAACGTCTTACTTATTTTGAAGATCCAAGCAATAAATAAGAGCATCGACTTCAGTAAGAGTATCCGGAGCTTTATTATTTGGTCCTGGATCTCAACTTCAACAACTGTCATTGTACATCTTGTGCTGAGCTTCATGAACTACGAACCTTATATTTCTTTTGAAATCGGTTATATTATTGACGATATTCTCGACGTCATGTGCATCGCTTTGGATAATAATCTTGTAATAGCCATCCGATTTATAATACTGTTGAGGAAATATCTTGATGCATGGATTCAAGAAGTCTTCAGGATGAAAGACGACATTAATGACGAACTAAGTCTCAAACTGTTTAAGATATACCAAAATATTATGGAAACCTATAATCTGTACAAGATAATATATCAGATTATGGTAAGTTTGAAACCATACCAATCCTGTCCGGTCCGTGAAATTATTATGAGATTTGATTCTATTTATGTAATACTCTTTAGTTAACAAGTAAAAAAAACCCCGATAAAAATGTAAGTACTAAAAATGTACTTACATGGCAACACGGGCGCGGACGGCGACACTCCGGTCGTTTTTCGGGTAGTGAAGTTATAAACAAACAATCGACGATCGAACATAGTAACGCCGAAGGTAGTGTTGTCACGTTTTAAAAATTTGTTAAGTTTTAGGGAAACGGTGGTAATTTGGGCACAAAAATCAAACATTTTAAAAGTCATTAATATTTTTACTTTCATGACTTTTTATGTTTCTTATTTTATTTAATAATTTCATTAGGATATCTATATGCCCCTTTCGGATCGGACGGGATTTTTTTAACATTTTGTATACAATAACCTGATCAGATCTTATTACTTTTTTACAATTTATGGATTGTAAAATATTACAGGGTATGGCACGCAAGTCTGCTGAGCAAACTTCCTGCACACGGCATTCCCGTTGACTTTTGCTGCTGGATATCTAACTTCTTGAGTGAACGGTCGATCCGAGTGGTCATTGATGGCTGCTCCTCTGACCTTATCGCTATTGATGCCGGAGTTCCTCAGGGGTCTGTTCTCTCCGCGACACTTCCTGCAGCACATCAATGACTTTCTGGTTCCGGGTATTGTTGGGTACGCAGACGACAGCACTGTCATGGAGAGTTATGCATCCAGCGCAAAAGCCAGCGGTGAAGAAGTGCGTTCATTGAGAGAGGCCATGGTAGAGCGAACAAATTCAGCCTTAAGTCTTGTCTCCAAGTGGGGTGATGAAAATCTGGTTGTTTTTAATGCCACCAAAACCCAAGTGTGCCTGTTCACCGCCAAAACGAGACCCGTTCAATCTGGCTCCTACTTTCCGGGGTGCATCTGTACTAGTTACCGACAGCCTCGAGCTTCTTGGTACGAAGTTGAGTGCGAATCTCAACTTCGGTGCCTACATTGAGTCGAAAGCTCAAACAGCGGCAAAAAAGCTGGGTTTCCTAAATGAGATTAAGCGTTACTACAAGCCAGGATAGCTTTTAGTCCTATATAAAGCTCAAATTCGGTCCGGCATGGAGTATTGCTGTCACCTTTGGGATGGCTCAGCCACACTCGACTCTGTTGAGCGCAGAGCCAAGAGGCTCATTGGTGACGATAAGCTGGTGGGTACCAAGCTTCATTGCCTGGCCAACCGGCGCAAGGGTGCAGGTCTGTCGGTCTTTTATAGGCTGTACTTCGGTGAGTGTGAACAAGAGCTCCACGAGATCATTCCACCATCTCGCTTCTTCCATCGGGAGTCCAGACGTACTGCGCGTTATCACCCATTCTTTGTCGATGTTCCACACATTCGCACGAAGCGTTTTGCTTCATCTTTTATTATGTGCACAGCCAAGGAGTGGAATTCCCTGCCTTCGTCGGTGTTCCCAAATTCATATGACCCCAACCTATTAAAGTCGCGAGTTAATAGGCTTCTTTTGGGTTAGCTCGTTCCATCGTTGACCTTATCTCTGTCCTCAGGACTAGATTGAGGTCAAGAGTAGGCCCATTTAATATAAAAATTAAAAAAAAAACTATCCACAATATATAAAATATGTGTTTTTTTTTAGGTTCTATATCACACATTTTGCACATTTCAACGAGCCTTATGTTATGTCAATTTTGCGATTTATGATACGATTTTTTTAGCTGAAACCGAAAAACCGGTAAGTGTGAGATGTTTTATCGATTTTATTTAAGATATACATTCAAAGACAAAAATTTTAAAGTATGCTTGATTTATTTGGCCACGATGGAGGATGAACAAAAGGAAACTTCAGGAGGGAACAAACGCACACGAAGCCAAAAGAGCAGGAAAAGATATTAGTGGGTGGCGTTCTGTGGTTTCTGTCACTAGGTAACACACGACTGTGGGCTTACAGGCGTGATGTTGTTATGTCTACGGTAAAAAGCTCTACATCGCTGAAAAGCACAGTATCATATTAGCAACATAATATGACATTAAAAAGTATTATATTTGCAAACGCCATGTCTTATTATTATGACGTTTCACGAATATCATACTTTACGTTTATGATATTCATCGCTCCATCGTGACTTTATACATGATCTACCTTATGCCCGTTGCTTCGCCTGCATGGAGTTCGGCAATTGTCCCACGGGATCGTACTACCGGGATAAAAAGAATATGTTAATCCAAGTTACAAACTATCTGTGTGCCAAATTTCATCCAAATCCGGTCAGTAGGATTTGCGTGAAAGAGTAACAAACGTCCTGACATCCATACGTCCTCACAAACTTTGGCATTTATAATATTACTAGCTTTTGCCCGCGGCTTCGCTCGCGATAATTTAAAATTTGAAAATCAATTCGGGTTGTACTCTGCTTGGAATAATATAATTCAATCATGATTCGAAAGACAAGTGGCGCCATCTATTATCGTAAGATCGTTATTGTTGTTTTCCTCGGGAACAGCACTTTTTTTCGTGATGAAAGGTACCCTATGTCCGTTTCTGTACTCTTTAAAACGTATATGCAAAATTTCGGGATGATCGGTTCAGTGGTTTAGGCGTGAAAAGGTAACAAAAAAAGTTACATTCGCATTCATAAACATAATATTAGTTAGGTACTTAGGATTATAGTTTAGTAGGCTGTCAGTGATTTTAAAACTAAGATGTTATTTTGCAGCCTATTCTATGGAGTCTTGGGCTGCTTTTCTTCATTATAAAAGATATAGCATTAGCAATTATACAAAGTATTTACTGTGAGAAGTTCTACATAACTGTTGAGGAAGCTGAGACAGCGTGTATACAGCTTATGAAGAACAGGGACTATCCAAGTAAGAATTCATCACAATCGTCATCTTGAGCTGGAATACAACCACTACTCCCTCAAACGTCGCTAAATGGAAGTCAGAATTTATTCAAACTAATTCTAGAATCATTTTGTTGATGGAATTACCACATTCATTAGGTAAAGCTGTGAGAGCTTCTGTGGCCGTTCAATTCTTTTTCTTCTTATCGATGGCAAACTTAATTGAATCATTCCAGAACTGAGTTACTAGATTAGCATAGTATGTAGCGGTCATTAGGTTTTCTAGTTTTTTGAGTTCCGTACCCGAATGGTAACCAACGGGGCCCTATTAGTAAGCCTCCAATGTCCGCCCGTCCTTCTGTCTGACAGCGGGCTGTATTTCATGATCCATAATAGGTAGACAGTTGAAATTTTGACACAATGTATTGTGTAATGGACACAGATTTTTGCATTTGTCTACTAAACCGCCGGCTATACGTATCAAAAAACTTTTAGCTCGATGCCTGTCACAAATTTATGTGACACCCGTTGATATGCAAAAAGTCGTCAAAATCACTTCCTTTACCGAGATTGAGAGACCAGCGAAAAGTGTTTTTTCAACCTGGCTGGACACGTTTTCGATCGATTATCTAAGATTCTGTAGCGTTAAAAATTCTGGAATAAGGTTTAGCCGTCACATAAAGTGCCCTATTGACCTAGTTAAATGCGAGCTATTTTGAAGATTTTTCCAGCCAGGCTAAGTCACATTTGTGACAAGTGTCAAATTATTTATTGATTCCATGGTAGCACATACTCTCTAAACATGTAAATAAATATATTGACGAACTTTATAATGAAAGTTTCATTACAACTCCAAAATGTTGCCTTATTTTTTTTTCTCTACAGTGTCTCAAAAACATCTCTGCAAGAACGTGATACAGGCTAACCAATTGTTCAGTAAGATGACTGCGTGTGGCCTGTTCTATGTTGACGCTACGCTACCGATGTACTTGATGGGAGTCATCTGTCATTACGTTATTATACACCTGCAAGTCTATTTCCTGTAAAATGTATAAATATTTCTGAAAAACATATCTGTGTTTTCTTCACTGTATGAAAATTGGCCTTTGCCGGACATTACGCGCAAAAAGATTAATGGAGAGCAGTGACCCAGTGATGCCGACTCTGTAGCGGCACCACAAAATGTACTACAGCAAAGAAAAAATACTATAACGCCATCTATGACACAAATGAAGACCTAACAACGACATAAGTCGCGAAGTTAAAGTTATTCGTGACATAATATATGTGTCGGGTTGTCAGGATTTGTTCCGTTAGGCTCGTACATCATGTGGGCAGCAGATGGGTTTCGTGCAATGAAAATACACTGGGTGCGATACTCTGTTTCT
Organism: Eurois occulta; assembly: GCA_950022335.1. Lineage (NCBI taxonomy): Eukaryota > Metazoa > Arthropoda > Insecta > Lepidoptera > Noctuidae > Eurois > Eurois occulta. The sequence continues at coordinate 2,908,847 of OX465480.1, read as the reverse complement.
ATTAAACTAAAAAAGTAATTGACATCACAACTTAACACGATAACACGGGGCACAATGAATCGCGGTACAATTCCAGGACGTCTTAACTGCGATCTGACACTCAATGTCCACTGTCGCCTCGAGCTGAAGACATCAGGGCTCTGTCAAAGCACGCAGAGGTGGAGTTATCTTGTCGTGATGTCACCACTGGCGCGAAAATCCGACCTTGACTTTCAAGATGCGGCACCTACGTTGGCACGAGCGGCACACGGCGACATGTTGCACCTCACGGAACAACTTATTCGGAAATTCAGTGCACAAGACGAAACGCATACAGTGTCTATGTGGATAAGAGAAATAGAAGAAAATGGCGAATTATTTCAATGGAGTCAGACTCAGCTATTGTTAGTGGCTCGACGTTCGCTAACCGGCACAGCAGCACTGTGGCTACGCAGCGAGAAAGTGTATAAATCATGGGATGAGCTTAAAGTGGCTATCGGTAAAGAATGCGCAGATACTCTCGATGTGAAGAGGATACATGAGTTGATGAGCGCAAGATATAAGAAGAAAGACGAGTCATGTGTTGACTACATGTTAATTATGAAGGAATTAGGCAAACGCGGACGAATTATTATGTGGCTATCAAGTATATAGCGGACGGCATCATAGATGATGAGATAAATAAGATTATGTTATATGGTATCAGAACTTACGCGGACCTGAAAGAAAAACTAAAGTTGTACGCGATGTTCAAGAAAAACTCAGCTAAAGATATTCGACGTAAGCCGGCTAGTGGCACACAGAACAGCAATAATAATAGAAGAAACGCGGCTGAAATGATGCGATGTTTCAACTGTGGAGAAAATAATCATTCATCGAAAATTTGTCCTCATCGGTCGCAAGGAAAAAAGATTCATCGAAAATTTGTCCTCATCGGTCGCAAGGAAAAAAGTGCTTCCATTGCAATGAATTTGGTCATATTTCTCCAAATTGCCCATTGAAAAAGATGGCGAGTTCGGGCACAGTCGGGGAATGCGAGCAATCTCCGAAGGTTGGCACTTCAGCTCAACAACGAAGATCAACCAATCAGATGTCGAAGAAAGCATTCTTCAATAGGATGCAAGAGGGCGCCACCAGCAGCATGCGCGCAAACGACGAAGTTCAGAACGATGTTCATGGCGATGTTTAAACAGCGACAAGGACGAATGATTCGTGTTACGATGTTGGCGATACGAAACCACAGAGCAGGGCAGCGATTGGCTATAGAGACAGCGGCCATGTTGTTGAGTTTAACAATTACAATGTAAACAAACAAAACAGTGAACCTGATCAACCTGACGAAAAAGTGCCGGTTTTTAACCACTAAAACCAGTGTTTGTGCACGGTAAAATGGCTAGTGCGTTAATTGATTCGGGCTGCGATGTGAATTTGATGTCAAAGGACTTTTGTAACGAACTTAGCAAGTCAGACTTTGTGCAGTGTAACGAGAACAACATTACGTTAACCGGTTTAGGCTATTCACAAGTAAAGTCATGTGGTGTTGTCAAGTTAGACATAACGATTGATAATTGTTTATACCGTGATACTACGTTCTATGTAATGCCTAACGACTCTGTACCATTTCAAATGATAATTGGTAATGTTTTTTTGCGAAATGTTATGATGTTTATGAAAGATTGTATGGTTTGGTTATTGTCGAAAGATGATTGGATGAACCCAAACTATGAGTGGCTGAAAGATATTGCATATTTCTCTAGTTCTGATGATTGTTTATCTCACGTCAGTAATCCATCTGTAAAAGAAGAAGTAACAAGGTTAGTAACAAGTTATGTGCCACGACAAAGTAAAGAAGTTATGTTTCTGTTGCTTAAGTAAGACTAAACTTAAAATGTTATGTACCTATTAATTAAAGTTGTTTATGCAAGGTGTGAAGATTCCACGCCGTGATGGCTCTCGGCCACCGTAGGCGATAAAGGGCCAATGAAGGAACATGGGTGGTTTTAGTCAGTAAGAGTCTGACACTCCCTTCCGCTCCGCCCAGAGCGGGAGGAGTCATTAGATGATTTCCCACCCTCCAAAAAAAAAAAAAAAAAGGTGTGATGATTCCACGAGATTCATAGTATCTGTAAAATTGTGTCTGAGGACAGACAGTGTGCAGGATGACCGAGTGTGGAATGAATTTTGTGTAATAGGGAACGCATGCAAAGGTGCGAGTGAAAGGTAGAGGTGTGAAAGAGAGAGGAAGAGAATGAGCGTACGTACGACTTACGAGGATAGACGTGTTCTTTTATTTTATGTTTGCTTATTTCAAAAATACACAAGTTGCTACGAAAACAACCATTTCATTTCACCATACGATCCCACATAACTGGGTGGAAGAGACACCGACTCTAAAACAGTTACCACGTGTTCAGTACATCATTCTGAAGACCCCCACATAGAAATTTTTCATCGGTAATTAAAAAAAAATCTGTTGTTCCATACATTTTGACCGTGTGGGTATTCCAGTTTTGTAGGAAACATTGGTTTAAAAAAAAAAAATCGACGATAAATTTCTATGTGGGTGGTTTAGAATGATGTACTGAATACGTGGTAACCGTTTTAGCGTCGGTGTCCCTACTTCCACCCTTTAAATGCGTTTAAATGCTCTGACAAAAAAATGCAAAATTAATAACATATTAATAAAATACAAAACTACTGAAAGTTACGATAGATGTACATACAATTTTTTGTGTTATCAAACGTTTCCAAAACATTAATACGACTAATGTATCGTCAATCATCATCGTCGATGTTAATAACGACTTTAAAAACATTGATCCAACACTTAGGTTTTATTCCTATACGGTTCTATTTCTTTAGTAGAAATCGTCTCATGATAATAATATAACATAGACAGTGAATTAGTAATTCATCAAACGATAAATTTTTGAAGTTGATACTTATAGCAATGTCCGCAAAACAAGAAATCGTTCCAAATACAACATCACAATTTTCACTCAAAAATGGACTGGAAAAAGAAATAGGCAGAATAGTGTATTCTTTTAATCTCCTTCTCAATCTATTTTTGTCTTCAAAGTATAATTTACGAAATAATCATATTTATCCAAGTTGTTTAAAATATCGTGTTTTTGCATTTGGCTGTATGATATGTCTGAATGCACTCTGTATCTATCTAGTAATTATTACAGAAATCCCATTTATGAAAAGTAACTCAGAATATAGCCTCTTCCAATTCCTTAGTATTCTCAATTATATCGTCGATGCAATGGGATTCACGTTGATGTTCATATTGGATTTCGTGCACAAGAACAACAACGTCTTGCTGATTTTGAAGATCCAAAATATTTATAGAAGCATCGATTTTAGCAAGAGTATTCGCAGTTACATCATGTGGAACTGGATCGCATTAGCCACTGTTATATGTATCAATATTATTCTTGATATCATGTTTTATGCTACTTATGACACTTGGGACATCGAATTTATATTTGACATCAGTTGCGACGTTTTGTGGATCCCATTGGATATCAATTTTGCTATAGCCATCCGAATTATAATATTGTTAAGCAAATTTCTCGAAAAATGGATCAAAGATATCTTTATGATTAATGATGAGGAGGAAAATTATGGATATGTACTTAAACTACTAAAGATATACAAACATATTATGAAAACTTACAATATGTACAAAAGAGTATTCCAAATATTGGTAAGTTCTAGTTAGCAACGGGTGTTTTCAGAGGCTTCAATACAAAATAAAACAAATGCTTATAATATCCATAAAATTGGCTTTTTTTTATATGTTTGAACATGATTTCGGGCATGCGTCCACCGCGGCTAACGGATGTTCGAGATAGCAAATAACACCATTTTTTTTTGTCATAGGTTTTGTTTCACTCATTTAGTGCATTCTGGCGCGCTCTGTTCTATGTCAACACAATGGTGTATATGCTGAGAAGCTATTCTACAATGGGCATTGAAGTAAGTGCAAAATGGCAGAAAACCATTGTTTTCCACATCATCATCTTTTTTTTCAACCTCGCCACACCACTGCAACTCCTGAAAGCCAGAATCAACAGTGTCGACCACAGATTAACGCTGAGCCAATTTGACTGTCTTGGATCTCGCAACGAAGATTATGCAGGCACATTAATTTAGACATCAAGGACATGCAAACCCATGTTGACGCTTGCCTTGACTGGCGTAAGCAGGTCGCGATTGTGAGTAGAAAAGTCACCGAAACATTGCGGTAGCTCTATCGGTTGAAAAATATTCTCCCATCACACATTAAGGCAATGCTTTTAGAGTCCCTAATCTTTTCCATAATTGATTTTGGTGATGTGTGTTACTAGGACCTGAATGTAGATCTCCTCAATAAACTTGACCGCCTTCTTTATAACTGCATTCGATTCGTCTTTAGTCTCCGCAAGTATGATCATCTGCACATCGGTCGCTTTTAAAGTGGTTTTCCATCCTGCAGCGCAGAGCATTGAGAGCTTTAACAACCCTGTTTTCTCTTCTTCACAAACCCAGTTCTCTTCTTATCTGGCTACTCATTGTCAATATTTATGCTCTGCGCACAGCAACAATCTTCGTTCCACCAATAATTGTCTGCTACGATGTCCTTCTCACCACTCGGGTTTTATCAAATCTTATTTATTTATTTAACTATTTATGCAGTATACAACACAGGAAAATAACATAATTATATATGAGTACATAGGTACTGCTTATTTCTCAAGAAAGGACATGGCCGAATCCTGCCCTCAGAATCAATTCATAATTCGTAATGTACACTAATTATTATTATATTAAAGTTACTTCTAAAATAAATAAAAATTAATCGCAACAATTACATATCTCTAGAACAGGCGACAAAAAATCTCAAAATAATATGTGTGTTAATAGTTTTTTTGTGCTTTTGTTTCATTGAATGCAATACAAAATGCATCTACGTACACACACACGTGTTGGATACACGCATGAGACAAACACTGTATCTATCTGAATTACGCCTGAAGGTCAGACTAAAATGTATGTAAAACACCTGTGATTGTCAAATTGTATTGCTAGGGTACCTTAAAAAGTTAACGGTTTCACGATTATCGCAGACACCACTTTTTGACCTGCCGCGCGTCTTGATGAATATATTCAAATATTTATTTTCAAGAGTGTGTATCCAAATATCCTAGAGTTATTTTGACGTTTCTACGCTCAAAACTAAAGAGCTCAAAACTATCTGTGCAGTCTTGCGTTGATCTTATCACGTAATACTGTGTTGTCTTTTCGTTATTTTATTTTATACTTTTGCAAATGTAGGTATTTATACTACCTACCTAATTAGATATTCTTAAATAAAAATTCAAATACCATTTTAGTGTTCAATGTATATTTTTTGCTAGTCGCTTGGGTCGCTTGGAAGTCATAATATCCAGAAATATCTGTAGACGACTAGTACTCGCTCTTCTTCGATTTGAAATGTCGTGTCGGATAGTGAAGAAACGGCCTTTAAATCCATTGGTAATAGCATTTCTCGTATTGTTTCGTTTCGGAATTTATGATCATTGCTATTCAAAATGTTTAGGCACATTTTTTGTATCCTATTTATATGTAGTATCTCTCGCTTCTTCTCTGATCATAAAACTTAAACTATTATGATTACACACCTGTAAGCTTTAATTTGACGTACTGTATGTCAATGTACGTGAATATTTTTTGTAAGGGCACAGCTCTATACAAATTCCGGCCATGTCATTTCTGCCAGCAGACCTGCAAATGGAGAAATGAAAAAGAAATGAAATAAAAAATATATATTATATATACATATGAAATGAATGTTTTTGAATGAATCTTCTTGCTTTGTCCAGGCGGTCTTCCTTGGCAATGCAATGCAAGTATCAGGACGGTGACCAGTCGGTTCACATTCAAACTGAAAGCTCGAGAACATTATACACATGAAGTTGGTAGATTCGTCTCAGCATTAATTTGTAGTAGTTTTTCTTGTTTGTATTCTTAACTTTCTTATTCTTAAAGATAATTATTAATATTTTCTAGATTTTTTTTCTATTTCACCTACTGTGTGTTGACTCTGCATCGCCCTTATGTAGACTGGTAGCAAATTCCCAATGTATTAATTCCGCCTTTACACAGTTCTTGCATGTGCATAAAGTATTAATCAATAAATAAAATAATCTGAAAAGACTAGCGGAGAAGTAGGAAAAACATAATTTCCACTTCTCCACAGATCATCTGTCTAGCTTTTTGCCAAATAATATGTTGAGGTCAGATTCCAGTTTAATCGGTTGCAGCTGAATACCAGTAGTTTACATGTGGCGACTGCCCATTTGACCTCTACTGGGTAATACGAACTCCTTGGTAAGACAGGTTGTCAGACTTTCGAGCTTCTGCAACTGCAAAACAATTCAACAGTTTAACGTGCTTTCCGAGGCATGGCGGTTGTTAATTCGTAGCCACGAGTCCCTCAACAATTGTTCTCCGCAAGGATGTTTATTTAGTCATGTATTTCGTTTACAGGCTGTGATAAGAAGTTTCGGGCTAATTCTATGCTTAACAAAGGATTTAGCACTAGTTACTCTACATAGTATTTACTGTGAGAAGTTCTACATAACTGTTGAGAAGGCTGAGATGGCGAGTATACAGCTTATGAAGAACAGGAACTCTCCAAGTAAGAATTAACTCATACCACATTCTTTAGCATTCAAAATATGATTATTCGGGATCGCAGATGACCTTGTTGCTTAAAATAAGGTAATTTATCATAGATTTGAATCTAAACATGCTTACGTTTTTACAGGGTATCAAAAACGTCTTAGCAAGATAGTAATACTGTCAAATCGTACGTTCAGTAAGATGACCGCGTGTGGCCTTTTCTATGTCGACGGAATGCTACCGTTGTTTTTGGTCGGAGTTATCAGTCATTACGTTATTATACAGTTGCAATTCTTTTTTTCTGTATAATAAACTATAATGGAAATAAAACTTTCTGCTTATGATTATTATCATTTCTCTTAGACAATAATGAGATGAGAATGCTAAGATATAAAGATAAACTAGCTCATGCCCGCGGCTTCACCCGCGTAAGTTCGGTAACTGTCCCACGGGTGCGCACTACCGGGATAAAAAGTATCTTATGTGATAATCCAGGTTGTAAACTATCTGTGTGCCAAATTTCATCCAAATCCGGTCAGTAGTTTTTAAGTGAAAGAGTGTTTTCACGCATTTCATAAAAAAATACTTCAGGTAACCAACGAAAAGATGGATGGACCTGTTGTTTCGACCCTGTTGTTTCAACCCTGTAGTTTCAGAATTAAGGGGGGAGGAGAATGGTAAATTTTCGCCTATTTTCTTAAATAACTTCAAAATTGTTTGTCTTAAAATTATAAAAAAAATATTCGAGATTCTCACAATGAGATGTTCTCACCTCATTTGATCATCATCATTTGCCTAGACTTTTCCCATCTCTCTTGGGGTCGGCTCCCAGTCTAACCTAATGCAGCAAAATACCAGTATTTTGCATGGAGCGACTGCCTATCTGACCTCCACAACCCAGTTAGTACTGGGTAATACGATATCCTTGGTAAGACTGGTTGTCAGACTTTTTGGGCCACTGACTACCTGTAACGACTGTCAAAGATCCACAAATGACTGCCGGGACCAACAGCTTAACGTGTTTTCCAAGGCACGGAGGAAACTCGGTATGTAACCCCACCTTTCACCTCATTTGATTTAGTTCGCAAAACTTTTTTTTCATTTTCTAATTTATACCCCAGAAGTGGCCCCTATGTTTAAAATAATGAATTTTAAACATAGAGGCCAATTTACGTTACACGTCCATCTTTGGGTCATCGACTTACATATTTGTACCAAATTGCAACTCAATCGGTCTAGTAGTAGCGGAGTAAATTGGTTGTGACAGATAGACAGACAGGCAGACAGACACGCGAGTGATCCTATAAGGGGTCCCGTTTTTCCTTTTGAGGTACGGAACCCTAAAAAGGAGTAAATGATAAAATGACGGCTGACCTGGAAGCATCTTAGAAAAAAACGTGTTGGCGCCAACCCCGAGTAGCATATGGGACAGGGGTAGAAAGATGAAGTACATTTAAGGCAACATAACATCACGTCTCTAAGCCCCAAAAGGTTAGGCAGTGGTTTACCTAATAGTACACCCATATTTGGCCAGTTATGTTTAAGTTCCTTGTAATGGGGGTGAGCCTATTGCTATGAACCGGGCACAAATGCAGACTCCGTGGCTGCTATTGAGAAATTCAATCCCTGATGGAAAACCCAATAACAATTTGCTCGACCCGGGAATCGAACCCGACTTCATACTCAGCAGTCGCGATTGCGACCACTAGGCCAACGAGGCAGTAGGTAATAACTGTAAAGTACTAGCCAACAATATCATTAATGACTACTCTGATAAAACCACTAATACATAAATAACATTCATTGCGTCTGTATTGATCAGGTTGCGATAAGTAAACAAATAAAACAACAGTTTTACAAATTCATAAATTTTCCTTACTCGGCATATTAATATTACCCACAACGTCAGATACTTCCTAGTCAGCATAAAGTAATAAAATGTGAATAATGTAATTTTTTAAAATGTCACATAATGCCATGCCTGAGATCACATTCGTCTTACCCAATAGTCGTTTACAGATAGAAGTCAAAAGACTAGTGTATTCTTTTAATTTCCTTCTCAATCTATTTTTGTCTTCAAAGTATAATTTACGAAATAATCATATTTATCCAAGTTGTCTAAAATATCGTGTTTTTGCATTTAGCTGTATGATATGTCTGAATGCGCTCTGTATCTATCTAGTAATTATTACAGAAATCCCATTTATGAAAAGTAACTCAGAATATAGCCTCTTCCAGTTCCTTAGTATTCTCAATTATAGCGTCTATGCAATCGGATTCACGTTGATGTTCATATTGGATTTCGTGCACAAGAACAACAACGTCTTGCTGATTTTGAAGATCCAAAATATTTATAGAAGCATCGATTTTAGTAAGAGTATTCGCAGTTACATCATGTGGAACTGGATCGCATTAGCCACTGTTATATGTATCAATATTATTCTTGATATCATGTTTTATGCTACTTATGACACTTGGGACATCGAATTTTTATTTGACGTCAGTTGCGACGTTTTGTGGATCCCATTGGATATCAATTTTGCTATAGCCATCCGAATTATAATATTGTTAAGAAAATTTCTCGAAAAATGGATCAAAGATATCTTTATGATTAATGATGAGGAGGAAAATTTTGGATATGTACTTAAACTACTAAAGATATACAAACATATTATGAAAACTTACAATATGTACAAAAGAGTATTCCAAATATTGGTAAGTTCTAGTTAGCAACGGGTGTTTTTGGAGACTGTAATACAAAATAAAACAAATGCTTATAATATCCATAAAAGTGGCTTTTTTTAAATATGTTTGAACATAATTTCGGGCATGCGGCCACCGCGGCTAACGGATGTTCTGGATAGCAAATAACACCTTTTTTTTTGTCATAGGTTTTGTTTCACTCATTTAGTGCATTCTGGCGCGCTCTGTTCTATGTCAACACAATGGTGTATATGCTGAGAAGCTATTCTACAATGGGCATTGAAGTAAGTGCGGAATGTCAGAAAACCATTGTTTTCCACATCATCATCTTTTTTTTGGACAACCTCGCCACACCACTGCAACTCCTGAAAGCCAGAATCAACAGTGGCGACCACAGAAAAACGCTGAGCCAATTTGACTGCCTTGGATCCCGCAACGAAGATTATGCAGGCACAGTGATTATGGCGCAGTGATTCCGATTAGTTTAGACGTCAAGGACATGCAAACCCATGTTGACGCTTGCCTTGACTGGCGTAAACAGGTCGCGATTGTGAGTAGAAAAGTCACCGAAACATTGCGGTAGTTCTATCGGTTGAAAAATATTCTCCCATCACACATTAAGGCAATGCTTGTAGAGTCCCTAATCTTTTCCATAATTGATTTTGGTGATGTGTGCTACTAGGACCTGAATGTAGATCTCCTCAATAAACTTGACCGCCTTCTTAATAACTGCATTCGATTCGTCTTTAGTCTCCGCAAGTATGATCATCTGCACATCGGTCGCTTTTAAAGTGGTTTCCCATCCTGCAGCGCAGAGCCTTGAGAGCTTTAACAACCCTGTTTTCTCTTCTTCACAAACCCAGTTCCTTCTTATCTGACTACAAATTGTCAATATTTATGCTCTGCGCACAGCAACAATCTTCGTTCCACCAATAATTGTCTGCTACTATGTCCTTCTCACCACTCGGGTTTTATCAAAGCTTATTTATTTATTTAACTATTTATGCAGTAGACAACACAGGAAAATAACATTATTATATATGAGTACATAGGTACTGCTTATTTCTCAAGAAATTTCTGCCAGCAGACCTGCAAATGGAGAAATGAAAAATAAATGAAATACAAAATATATATATCATTCAAAAACATTCATTTCATATACACCGTTATTTTTAGGTCGTTCTGGAGCCGAATAGCATGATCTCGATCATCGAACTCGAAACGATTGGGACTACGTTTTAAAAATAACAATAAAAAAAATACGATAGAATAAATTTAATGGTTTTTTTGTGAAATAATGAGAATCGATCGATGAATGAATTTTTCAATGGGTATCGTTCGCATGTGTTGCCGATCGTGGATAATTTTTACACACACATATGCATTTGAGTTCTCATTATTTAAAAAAAAAACATTAAATTTATTATGTCGTGTTTTTTTTTATTGTTATTTTTTGAAAAAAATAGTCCCAATCGTTTCGAGTTCGATGATCGAGTTCATGGTATTCGGCTCCAGAACGACCTAAAAATAATGGTGAATATATAAATGAATATTTTTGAATGAATCTTCTTGCTTTGTCCAGGCGGTCTTCCTTGGCAATGCAATGCAAGTATCAGGACGGTGACCAGTCGGTTCACATTCAAACTGAAAGCTCGAGAACATTACACATGAAGTTGGTAGATTCGTCTCAGCATTAAGTTGTAGTAGTTTTTCTTGTTTGTCTTTCTTAACTTTCTAATTCTTAAAGATAATTATTAATATTTTCTAGAATTTTTTTCTATTGCACCTACTGTGTGTTGTCTCTACATCGCCCTTGTGTAGACTGGTAGCAAATGCCCAATGTATTAATTCCGCCTGTACACAGTTCTTGCATGTGCATAAAGTATTAATCAATAAATAAAATAATCTGAAAAGACTAGCGGAGAAGTAGGAAAAACATAATTTCCATTTCTCCACAGATCATCTGTCTAGCTTTTTGCCAAATAATATGTTGAGGTCAGATTCCAGTTTAATCGGTTGCAGCTGAATACCAGTAATTTACATGTGGCGACTGCCCATTTGACCTCTACTGGGTAATACGAACTCCTTGGTAAGACAGGTTGTCAGACTTTCGAGCTTCTGCAACTGCAAAACAATTCAACAGTTTAACGTGCTTTCCGAGGCATGGCGGTTGTTAATTCGTAGCCACGAGTCCCTCAACAATTGTTCTCCGCAAGGATGTTTATTTAGTCATGTATTTCGTTTACAGGCTGTGATAAGAAGTTTCGGGCTAATTCTATGCTTAACAATGGATTTAGCACTGGTTACTATACATAGTATTTACTGTGAGAAGTTCTACATAACTGTTGAGAAGGCTGAGATGGCGAGTATACAGCTTATGAAGAACAGGAACTCTCCAAGTAAGAATTAACTCAGACCACATTCTTTAGCTTTCAAAATATGATTATTCGGGATCGCAGATGACCTTGTTGCTTAAAATAAGATAATTTATCATAGATTTGAATCTAAACATGCTTACGTTTTTACAGGGTATCAAAAACGTCTTAGCAAGATAGTAATACTGTCAAATCGTACGTTCAGTAAGATGACCGCGTGTGGCATGTTCTATGTCGACGGAATGCTACCATTGTTTTTGGTCGGAGTTATCAGTCATTACGTTATTATACAGTTGCAATTCTTTTTTTCTGTATAATAAACTATAATGGAAATAAAACTTTCTGCTTATGATTATTATCATTTCACTTAGACAAAAATGAGATGAGAATGCTAAGTTATAAAGATAAACTAGCTCATGCCCGCGGCTTCACCCGCGTAAGTTCGGTAACTGTTCCACGGGTGCGCACTACCGGGATAAAAAGTATCTTATGTGATAATCCAGGTTATAAACTATCTGTGTACCAAATTTCATCCAAATCCGGTCAGTAGTTTTTAAGTGAAAGAGTGTTTTCACGCATTTCATAAAAATATACTTCAGGTAACCAACGAAAAGATGGATGAACCTGTTGTTTCGACCCTGTTGTTTCAACCCTGTAGTTTCAGAATTAAGGGGGGAGGAGAATGGTAAATTTTCGCCTATTTTCTTAAATAACTTCAAAATTGTTTGTCTTAAAATTATAAAAAAAATACTCGAGATTCTCACAATGAGATGTTTTCACCTCATTTGATCATCATCATCTGCCTAGACTTTTCCCATCTCTCTTGGGGTCGGCTCCCAGTCTAACCAAATGCAGCTAAATACCAGTATTTTGCATGGAGCGACTGCCTTTCTGACCTCCACAACCCAGTTAGTACTGGGTAATACGATATCCTTGGTAAGACTGGTTGTCAGACTTTTTGGGCCACTGACTACCTGTAACGACTGTCAAAGATCCATAAATGCCTGCCGGGACCAACAGCTTAACGTGTTTTCCAAGGCACGGAGGAAACTCGGTATGTAACCCCACCTTTCACCTCATTTGATTTAGTTCGCAAAACTTTTTTTTCATTTTCTAATTTATACCCCAGAAGTGGCCCCTAAGTTTAAAATAATGAATTTTAAACATAGAGGCCAATTTACGTTACACGTCCGTCTTTGGGTCATCGACTTACATATTTGTACCAAATTGCAACTCAATCGGTCTAGTAGTAGCGGAGTAAATTGGCTGCGACAAATAGACAGACAGGCAGACAGACACGCGAGTGATCCTATAAGGGGTTCCGTTTTTCCTTTTGAGGTACCAGAACCCTAAATAGGAGTAAATGATAAAATGACGGCTGACCTGGAAGCATCTTAGAAAAAAACGTGTTGGCGCCAACCCCGAGTAGCATGGGACAGGGACATGGGGGCATGGGGGGGGTGGGATGGATAGAAAGATGAAGTACATTTAAGTCAACATAACATCACGTCACTAACCCCCAAAAGGTTAGGCAGAGGTTTACCTAATAGTACACCCATATTTGGCCAGTTATGTTTAAGTTCCTTGTAATGGGGGTGAGCCTATTGCTATGAACCGGGCACAAATCCAGACCCCGTGGCTGCTATTGAGAAATTCAATTCCTGATGGAAAACCCAATAACAATTTGCTCGACCCGGAAATCGAACCCGACTTCATACTCAGCAGTCGCGATTGCGACCACTAGGCCAACGAGGCAGTAGGTAATAACTGTAAAGTACTAGCCAACAATATCATTAATGACTATTCTGATGAAACCACTAATACATAAATAACATTCAATGCGTCTGTATTGATGAGGTTGCGATAAGTAAACAAATAAAACAACAGTTTTACAAATTCATAAATTTTCCTTACTAGGCATATTAATATACCCACAACGTCAGATACTTCCTAGTCAGCATAAAATAATAAAATGTGAATAATGTAATTTTTGAAAATGTCACATAATTCCATGCCTGAGATCACATTCGTCTTACCCAATAGTCGTTTAGAGATAGAAGTCCAAAGACTAGTGTATTCTTTTAATTTCCTTCTCAATCTATTTTTGTCTTCAAAGTATAATTTACGAAATAATCATATTTATCCAAGTTGTTTAAAATATCGTGTTTTTGCATTTAGCTGTATGATATGTCTGAATGCGCTCTGTATCTATCTAGTAATTATTACAGAAATCCCATTTATGAAAAGTAACTCAGAATATAGCCTCTTCCAGTTCCTTAGTATTCTCAATTATAGCGTCTATGCAATCGGATTCACGTTGATGTTCATATTGGATTTCGTGCACAAGAACAACAACGTCTTGCTGATTTTGAAGATCCAAAATATTTATAGAAGCATCGATTTTAGTAAGAGTATTCGCAGTTACATCATGTGGAACTGGATCGCATTAGCCACTGTTATATGTATCAATATTATTCTTGATATCATGTTTTATGCTACTTATAACACTTGGGACATCGAATTTATATTTGACGTCAGTTGCGACGTTTTGTGGATCCCATTGGATATAAATTTTGCTATAGCCATCCGAATTATAATATTGTTAAGAAAATTTCTCGAAAAATGGATCAAAGATATCTTTATGATTAATGATGAGGAGGAAAATTTTGGATATGTACTTAAACTACTAAAGATATACAAACATATTATGAAAACTTACAATATGTACAAAAGAGTATTCCAAATATTGGTAAGTTCTAGTTAGCAACGGGTGTTTTTAGAGGCATCAATACAAAATAAAACAAATGCTTATAATATCCATAAAATTGGCTTTTTTTTTAATATGTTTGAACATAATTCCGGGCATGCGGCCACCGCGGCTAACGGATGTTCTAGATAGCAAATAACACCTTTTTTTTGTCATAGGTTTTGTTTCACTCATTTAGTGCATTCTGGCGCGCTCTGTTCTATGTCAACACAATGGTGTATATGCTGAGAAGCTATTCTACAATGGGCATTGAAGTAAGTGCGGAATGTCAGAAAACCATTGTTTTCCACATCATCATCTTTTTTTTCAACCTCGCCACACCACTGCAACTCCTGAAAGCCAGAATCAACAGTGGCGACCACAGATTAACGCTGAGCCAATTTGACTGTCTTGGATCCCGCAACGAAGATTATGCAGGCACATTAGTTTAGACTTCAAGGACATGCAAACCCATGTTGACGCTTGCCTTGACTGGCGTAAGCAGGTCGCGATTGTGAGTAGAAAAGTCACCGAAACATTGCGGTAGTTCTATCGGTTGAAAAATATTCTCCCATCACACATTAAGGCAATGCTTGTAGAGTCCCTAATCTTTTCCATAATTGATTTTGGTGATGTGTGTTACTAGGACCTGAATGTAGATCTCCTCAATAAACTTGACCGCCTTCTTAATAACTGCATTCGATTCGTCTTCAATCTCCGCAAGTATGATCATCTGCACATCGGTCGCTTTTAAAGTGGTTATCCATCCCGCAGCGCAGAGCATTGAGAGCTTTAACAATCCTGTTTTCTCTTCTTCACAAACCCAGTTCCTTCTTATCAGACTACTCATTGTCAATATTTATGCTCTGCGCACAGCAACAATCTTCGTTCCACCAATAATTGTCTGCTACGATGTCCTTCTCACCACTCGGGTTTTATCAAATCTTATTTATTTATTTAACTATTTATGCAGTAGACAACACAGGAAAATAACATTATTATAATATGAGTACATAGGCACTGCTTATTTCTCAAGAAATTTCTGCCAGCAGACCTGCAAATGGAGAAATGAAAAAGAAATTAATTTAAAAAATATATATTTATATGAAATAAATGTTTTTGAATGAATCTTCTTGCTTTGTCCAGGCGGTCTTCCTTGGCAATGCAATGCAAGTATCAGGACGGTGACCAGTCGGTTCACATTCAAACTGAAAGCTCGAGAACATTACACATGAAGTTGGTAGATTCGTCTCAGCATTAAGTTGTAGTAGTTTTTCTTGTTTGTCTTTCTTGACTTTCTAATTCTTAAAGATAATTATTAATATTTTCTAGATTTTTTTTCTATTTCACCTACTGTGTGTTGTCTCTGCATCGCCCTTATATAGACTGGTAGCAAATGCCCAATGCATTAATTCCGCCTTTGCACAGTTTTTCCATCTGCATAAAGTTTTAATCAATAAGTAAAATAAT
Source organism: Eurois occulta (assembly GCA_950022335.1). Lineage (NCBI taxonomy): Eukaryota > Metazoa > Arthropoda > Insecta > Lepidoptera > Noctuidae > Eurois > Eurois occulta. Next base: position 2,892,902 of record OX465480.1, on the reverse strand, counting down.
CTAAAAAGACTAGCGGAGAAGTAGGAAAAACATAATTTCCACTTCTCCACAGATCATCTGTCTAGCCTTTTGCCAAATATGTTGAGGTCGGATTCCAGTTTAATCGATTGCAGCTGAATACCAGTAGTTTACATGTGGCGACTGCCCATTTGACCTCTACTGGGTAATAAGAAACTTCTTGGTAAGACAGGTTGTCAAACTTTCGGGCTTCTGACTTCTAGTAACAACTGCAAAAAAAAATACAAATGAAACCAGCAGCTTAACGTGCTTCCCGAGGCATGGCGGTTGTTATGTGCGGATTCGTAGCCACGAGTCCCTCAACAATTGTTCTCCGCAAGGATGTTTATTTAGTCATGTATTTCGTTTACAGGCTGTGATAAGAAGTTTCGGGCTAATTCTATCCTTAACAAAGGATTTAGCACTAGTTACTATACATAGTATTTACTGTGAGAAGTTCTACATAACTGTTGAGAAGGCTGAGATGGCGAGTATACAGCTTATGAAGAACAGGAACTCTCCAAGTAAGAATGAACTCATACCACATTATTTAGCTTTCAAAATATGATTATTCGGAATCGCAGATGACCTTGTTGCTTAAAATAAGATAATTTATCATAGATTTGAATCTAAACATGCTTACGTTTTTACAGGGTATCAAAAACGTCTTAGCAAGATAGTAATACTGTCAAATCGTACGTTCAGTAAGATGACCGCGTGTGGCATGTTCTATGTCGACGGAATGCTACCATTGTTTTTGGTCGGAGTTATCAGTCATTACGTTATTATACAGTTGCAATTCTTTTTTTCTGTATAATAAACTATAATGGAAATAAAACTTTCTGCTTATGATTATTATCATTTCTCTTAGACAAGAATGTGATGAGAATGCTAAGATATAAAGATAAACTAGCTCATGCCCGCGGCTTCACCCGCGTAAGTTCGGTAATTGTCCCACGGGTGCGCACTACCGGGATGAAAAGTATCTTATGTGATAATCCAGGTTATAAACTATCTGTGTGCCAAATTTCATCCAAATCCGGTCAGTAGTTTTTAAGTGAAAGAGTGTTTTCACGCATTTCATAAAAAAATACTTCAGGTAACCAACGAAAAGATGGGTGGACCTGTTGTTTCGGCCCTGTAGTTTCGAAATTAAGGGGGGGGGGGGGAATGATAAATTTTCGCCTATTTTCTTAAATAAATTCAAAATTATTTATCTTAAAATTATAAAAAAAAATATTTGAGATGTTCTCGTATATTAGATCATCATCATCTGCCTAGACTTTTCCCAACTATCTTGGGGTCGGCTCCCAGTCTAACCAAATGCAGCTAAATACCAGTATTTTGCGTGGAGCGACTGCCTATCTGACCTCCACAACCCAGTAACTGGGTAATACGATATCCTTGGTAAGACTGGTTGTCAGACTTTTTGGGCCACTGACTACCTGTAACGACTGTCAAAGATCCACAAATGACAGCCGGGACCAACGGCTTATCGTGTTTTCCGAGGCACGGAGGAAACTCGGTATGTAACCCCACCTTTCACCTCATTTGATTTAGTTCGCAAAACTTTTTTTTCATTTTCTAATTTATACCCAAAAAGTGGCCCTATGTTTAAAATTCATTAATTTACGTAACACGTCCGTCTTTAGGTCATCGCCTTACATATCTGTACCAAATTGCAACTCAATCGGTCTAGTAGTAGCGGAGTAAATTGGCTGTGACAGATAGACAGACAGGCAGACAGACGCGAGTGATACTATAAGGGGTTCCGTTTTTCCTTTTGAGGTGCCTGGAAGCATCTTAGAAAAAAACGTGTTGGCGCCAACCCCAAGTAGCATGAGGCAGGGGTAGAAAGATTAAGTACATTTAAGGCAACATAACATCACGTCTCTAACCCCCAAAAGGTTAGGCAGAAGTTTACCTAATAGTACACCCATATTTGGCCAGTTATGTTTAAGTTCCTTGTAATGGGGGTGAGCCTATTGCTATGAACCGGGCACAAATCCAGACTCCGTGGCTGCTATTGAGAAATTCAATTCCTGATGGAAAACCCAATAACAATTTGCTCGACCCGGGAATCGAACCCGACTTCATACTCAGCAGTCGCGATTGCGACCACTAGGCCAACGAGGCAGTAGGTAATAACTGTAAAGTACTAGCCAACAATATCATTAATGACTATTCTGATAAAACCACTAATACATAAATAACATTCAATGCGTCTGTATTGATGAGGTTGCGATAAGTAAACAAATAAAACAACAGTTTTACAAATTCATAAATTTTCCTTACCATATTAATGTTACCCACAACGTCAGATACTTCCTAGTCAGCATAACATAATAAACAGTGAATAACGTAATTTTTGAAAATGTCACATAATTCCATGCCTGAGATCACATTCGTCTTACCCAATAGTCGTTTAGAGATAGAAGTCAAAAGACTAGTGTATTCTTTTAATTTCCTTCTCAATCTATTTTTGTCTTCAAAGTATAATTTACGAAATAATCATATTTATCCAAGTTGTTTAAAATATCGTGTTTTTGCATTTAGCTGTATGATATGTCTGAATGCGCTCTGTATCTATCTAGTAATTATTACAGAAATCCCATTTAAAAACCTAAATATTCGACCTCGGTAGTCAAGAATAAGCATCTCTTCAAATTTATTGAAAAGTCTAATTTTGTGAGTTTTTGCAGTACTTTTCAGAGTAAAGCGTTACCGTCGTCTACGGTATTGCTTAAAAGAAGGACATCATTATTATAAACGAGGGCATTTCCCTTTTTCTTGCAAAATGAGCACTGCGCTGTGGATTTGACAGCAGTACTATCATGGGCCTGTGTCTCGGATTTGACAACGGAAGTATCAATCGGTTCCCTACGATGCTTTTTAGTGAAATCACAACCTAAATGTCCGCGCTGATTGCAAACGTAGCACTTAGGTCCGCGGTCGGACGATGAGTTCGAGAGTGCGCGTGCTTCTTATTCAACTCACCGTGAGACCCGAGTTTAGTTCGATTTGGTTTTACATAAATCGAAGAAAAAGAAATTATGTCCTCAGTTGTCAAGTTCTCATTTACCGCGGCTGCCCTAATTTGTGGTTATCCATACCGCGTATAACTATAGGACTTTTCTTAAAAACGTAACAAGTCGTATTCGGCACACGTTGTGAATTTGTCGGGTGTCATGTTCATAGTTTGAAATAAAACATTGGCTCCAATTTCAGCGGTCAAAGGTGTTTGAATTCAAGCTAAAAGTTGACCAAGTTTAGTTATTGGTGACCCATTCATTAAGTCAAACTTTAGCGTCACCCATGAGACAGGAAGCTATTCGCAAAAATCACTCGAAGTCGCTCTAACCGTTCATGACTACCGCACGGTCCACTTTGTCAAACCACACGCATGAATGTTTGGATCGAAATTAGATACGCAGTAGCTACCCGACTTCGCGGGGTATAAAAATCTTAAAGCTTCCACGAGAATGGTTACAGATGACCAGGCTTTGGAACTGTAAGTAATCGTTTGTATGAATGATTTTTGAAAGTCGGAGTTGAACTCGTTGCAGAACATCGCTCGCGGGGCTAAGCGAACGCGAAGCGACCTCACGAATAGGGTTCTCAGGGTCAGATCTTCACTACTAGCAGACCTGTCTCGCGAACCACCTCCAGGTCAATCTCGTGAACGACGGTGGTCACGCCGATCCAGCACAAAGTTTGATATTCAACCAAACACACATACAACAACAACAACGACGTGGATAAAGCGAAAAAGTCAAAAATCGTCATTTTGACTATCGGTTGAAGGATAATTGTTATTTTGTTCCATGAATGTTTTATACGTTAGTGGGCAATCTAAGTCCTTTATCCCACTTCTGAATTTAGCAAACAGAAGCGGAAATGTTTAAAACAGACAATAAGGTACACAAAATAATGAATACAACCGTTTATTCTAACTTGGAACAAAATATCAATCACTGAAACTAGCCTAAACTGCCACAAATCATAACGAATTCAATTAACACGTAATTGTTTAGAAAAATAGAGAGTAAGTACACAAAAATAGGAAATTACAAATCTTACAGCCCTTTGAGCGATATTCCCAACAAGAGACTCCCACGACCAGCGACAATTGTCAGTTGTCACCCCTTGCCATAGAACTAATATGTGCTACGTAAAACCTCATTTCTTCCTAATATTACGTAAAACCTCAGTTCTTCCTAACAATATATATACGGTCGAATTGAGAAACCTCCTCCTTTTTTGAAGTCGGTTTAAAAAGTCACCGAAACATTGCGGTAGTTCTATCGGTTGAAAAATATTCTCCCATCACACATTAAGGCAATGCTTAATAAGAATAATAAGAATAATTTATTTCAAAAAAGTAGGTATTACAAAAGTGTACATTTAGGTGCAGTAGTGTTATTTCTAAACAATTGTATAATTAGTGCTTATAAGTAAACTATAACTAAAATATATATAACTGTTGCAAGTTACGATAATGGCGAAATCAAATGTTAGGTAGCGACCTGCCTGATCTAGGTTTATTTAAACCTGTGTTTCAGGCCATCACTTTACAATGCATAATTTAATTAGGACAGGAAAATTTTAAAATGAAGTAAATCTAGGAACAAAAACAGTAAACATTAAAACTAACTTAATAACAATATGTACAACCAAATACGAGGAGATGACATATCAAATCAAACCAGGACTTCTAGAAGTTTTTCTGTGTCCGTGTAATTAAGCATCGCTAAATAATCCGATATTACAAAATTACATTTCCTATAACTTAGACTATAGAAGTTTATATTTTATTTAGTCTTTCATGCATAATTTTATTTTAATTTTTAGCTCTGTGTTACTGACATTTAAACTTTTGACATTTTAACTTTAAATATTGACATTTCTCTTCTTTTTTGCTACTGTAATTATTTGGTTTCATGTTGTATTTTATTTAGTCTTTCATGCATAATTTTATTTTAATTTTTAGCTCTGTGTTACTGAACTTTAAATATTGACACTTCTCTTCTTTTTTGCTACTGTAATTGTTTGGTTTCATGTTGTATTTTATTTAGTCTTTCATGCATAATTTTATTTTAATTTTTAGCTCTGTGTTATTGACATTTAAACTTTTGACATTTTAACTTTAAATATTGACATTTCTCGTCTTTTTTGCTACTGTAATTGTTTGGTTTCATGTTGTATTTTAATTATTTATTTAGTCTTTCATGCATAATTTTATTTTAATTTTTAGCACGTGTTACTGACATTTTAACTTTTAACTATTAACTTTTGACATTTCTCCTCTTTTTTTTTGCTACTGTAAATCTGTAATTGTTTGGTTTCATGTTATATTTTATTTGAATTTTTATGAATGTTGAATTAGATTATATAATACTGAATTTTGCTGTGCCCTGACAGGGTCTACAACGGTTCTTAGCTCTAAGCCTTTTGTTAACACCTTGTTTACCTTGTGGAACGCAAATAAATATGAATATGAAGTTTAGTTTCTTGTTGAGTCTATTATACAGAAAAGGCCCTAAAAACACATAAAATCGACTAGCAAACGCATGTCTAGTTTGAGGCTTTGTGCAAACCAGGTCTTTTCTTCTCCTATCGGAAGGAACTGGGTCATAGGGAAGGGTAGAGTGCTGCTGTAGTATAATGTGAAGAATAAATAATTGCCGTACTGTGAGCACATTACATGCTTTGTAGAGCAGATGTGTAGGAAATCTAAACGGACGAAATGTAGCAACCTTTAGAATTGCTCTTTGAGCACGTTCTAGAGGGAGAAGAATCGAATTTCCCGCCCCCCCCAGGATGTTATGCAATAGGTTAGAACAGACTGACACAACGCTAAATAAACCTGTTTTATTAATTTATAGTCGGCTACATTACGTAAATACTTAAAAACATAAATTAGTTTGCGCACTCTAGCACATAGTAACTCGATATGTTTACGGAAATTTAGATTGGAGTCAATAGTGACACCAAGATATTTCAAATGGTCAGCTTTTCCTAAAGTAGGGCAAGAACATGCAGTGTCAGCGTACGTGCTACAGGTATGCGCGTAAATTGTTTGGTTAGTAAGCGGTATGTTAGTATTTCTCATTGTAAATGAAATGTATTTTGTTTTATCAGCATTCAGGGTTAGAAGATTATTCTGGAGCCAATTAGATACAATGTTGAAACCATTCTGAGCATGTTCATAGGCCTCAGCCCTTGATTTAGCTGCAAATAACAGAGCAGTATCATCCGCATAAGACATTACAACACCATTTTTGAGTGTCAGGCTGCAAAGATCATTAATATAGACTAAAAATAATGTAGGACCTAGTATACTGCCTTGTGGAATCCCAAAACAAGTATTAGAATGATCAGAACTTGTAGTCGGACCAATTTTTACACATTGCTGTCGATCGTTAAGATAATCAGATAATAGTAGAAGCTGCGCTCCTCTTATCCCAAGTGATTCAAGCTTCTGCAAAAGAGTAGTGCAAGAAATAGTGTCAAAGGCTTTGGCAAGGTCTAGAAAAATACCCACTGTATGCATTCCACTATCCAGATTTGTAGAAATGTAATTAATCAATTTGTTTACTGCTTGGTTATTTGATTTTTTAGGCCTAAACCCAAATTGATTATCTGAAAGTAGTTTGTTATCTTCCAGATATTTTATCAGTCTACTGTTTATGATTTTTTCTAAAATTTTTGACAGTCCTGTTAGTACTGAAATGGGTCTGTAGTTATTCACACTCATTTTGTCTCCAGACTTAAAAATAGGTGTCACCACAGACTTTTTCAGCAATTTTGGAAATATCCCTTTAGATAAACAAAGCTGAAAGATGTGGGTAAGCGGAGGGGCTAGTAGGTGTTTAAATCTTTTAAGTACATTATTGGGTATATCATCCCACCCAGTTGCGCAAACATCCTTTAAGCCGTCTATTATTCTAACTACTTCGTTTACGTCCGTATCAAATAAAACAAAAGAATTTAACGTGGAAGATGGCCTAGTTGAGTTTTGAGTGGGAGGACGGCTAATATTTCGCCGTCCCCGGAGAATAAAATGATAACTGCCATTATCTTAGTTTTAGTGTTATGTCATTTTTGGGATCTGTGGGTGGTAATACATCTGCTCAATTTTTTTCGAAATTTTTATACAGTTATTTGACGAAGTTACAAAATTTTACAATAGTATTCAAAGTTTTAACACAGGTCTTAAATTACGAGAATAAAGTGTTAATATAATATTATCGAAATGTTTTCCTACTTGTTAATATGACAAACAGTCTTACAATTATATTCTCGTGAAAAATATTCGACTGGATAGTGATAAAAGCAGTTATCGTTTTATTCTCGTTCAAAATCAACCAGTCGCTTCGTATAAAGATGTGTTAGTAAAACGACTTTTATGGTTTTGAACAGTAAGACATATTGTCATCATCATTTGAACCCTCTCAGCGCACTGCTGGAGGGTTCAGGTCTAGGATATCGGTTGAGGAGAGGTGGTCAGGTCATATAATATCATCTTCTTTACAAGGATGATCTAAAACTCTTTGCCCCCCATAAATTGCAACTGACAAAACTACTGAAGGTAACAGAAACTTTCAGCAACGCCATCAGGATGGAATTTGGTGTGGACAAATGTGAAGCGAAGGGAGATTATGGAATCCTAGGGAACTCAATCCTCGGATTCCATACACCTTAGATCCCTCTCCTCAACAGAAACCTACAAGTGTTTAGGTATGTCGAAAGCATTAAGCATCAATACAGCCGACATGAAACAATCGTTGAGGGAGCGCTTCATTGGCCACCTGAATAAGGCGCTAACAACAACAACAACATCCATTTATTTTCAGGCTACTTTAACCCATAGATATAATATGTATACCTTACAGACTAACGTACATAATGATATAATACAAATTGTGTTAGTAAATAGAACCTTAAAACTATATTAGTAACACTTCACGTGTGCACTGTGCCACTAAGTTCATGTGGCACTTGCTCGTGGAAGCGACGATCCTAAAGTCCTCGTCCAAGACGAGGTGCTGATAACAATAATTGTTGACTTTACGGCGCGACATAAGCAGTTACACTCTCGCTACCTACTTGGTCTTCTGACGCAAGTACTCAACGATGTCCTCCACCGTAGTGGTGTAGTGTAGGCGGGAGATGTACACCGGAGTGTTTGGCTTCGCGGCACGAATAGGCACTAGGCACGTTGGGCTCCGATGGAGCCGTACCGCAGCGGTGCTTATTGGTACGTTGACGGTGCTTCCTATTCAATACTGTCACAAAATGATCACCAACCTGTTACAGTGCCTTTTCAGGCACGCAGCGCTTAAACAGGTTTTTGTTAGGCGGAAACAAGGTGTGCGCCTTCAACGGTTGGGTCATGCCGATTTTGATGTTTTCTTTCGGCATACTCAAATGAACTCAGACGCAACTTGATGCCCGGAATAGGAGGGTCCGTGCACTGGCTGACCGCAAATCGGATGCAACACCCTCGTTCGTTGGTAATGAGACTGTATATCCCACGGAAGTGTGCGGCATAGCTTCTTAAATGCTAACTAATAAACTAACCGTGAGGTATCGCGTCCGTGCACAACCGTGAGGTATACAGTCTCTCGGAATACTTCCTAGAAGCCAACGTGGGGATGCACCGAGGTTTAGTTTCAGTGGACAAGGGCCTCACCCTCCCTGGCTAACGAGAACTGGCGCAAGCCTATAGTATTAGACACTAATGACTGCCCTGCATGGGCCCGATGTAGACTTGTTAGCATCCGTATCGTGGATTTGCTTCGGTGACCTCTTCGGCGAAACCGAAGGTTTTGTCTGTGCAATAATGGACGAAGCTATGATGGCGAACAACTACCGGAATTACATCGTGAAGGATGGCACGGTTGACATATGTCGGGCATGCCACCGTCCGGTCGAATCGATCCGACACATTATTTCTGGCTGTTCTCGTCTGTCTAACGGAGAACTTGCATAAACACAACCTCGTTGCCAGGATTATCCACCAGCAACTTGCTTTGAAGTACAACCTTGTGGAATCAGAAGTGCCATACTATATGTATGCGCCTGACCCAGTTCTAGACAGTGGTAATATCACGTTGTGTTGGGATCGATCTGTCATCACTGACTGGACTATTGTTGTCAATAAGCCTGACATTGTGGAGATAGATCGATTGGAGCGTCACACAATGATGATCCAGAGAAAAATGAAAGCAGAGAAAGATATTTAAGCAGTTGAAGTGTCTAGATCTGGCTCGCGAGGTTTTCGACATGTGGGATGTGAGTACAGCAGTCATTCTGCCGATAGCTGTGTCGGCCATTGGCTTAATAGCCAAAGGCCTCGACCAACATCTGAGGACGCTTTCGCTTGATTCAGAAAGCAGAACTTCTGGACACGGCGCGTATTGTTAGTAAATTCCTCTCTCAAGAGCTGCTCCTGATGCCGGTGGGTGGACTAATTTTTTATAGGAATACTTAAAAATGTATTAAATGTGTATTAGAACAAATAAATGAAATAATTCAATAATATAAGATCATATAGCTGACTTTGATTAATACCAAATAGTTTTTTTCACTATTGATTTGATTGTTTTTTTCATGTATTTATTTTTGAGGAGTGAGAACCTAGTTTTTTGCTATAGAACGATTTGGAAGACATTTGTTACAAAGTTAATTTTCAAACACTAGAATTTAATTGATTACCGTATCATAGTTTTATTGGGAAACCAAATTTAAAGTCCATAACAGAAAAAAAGTTTCACAATATTTACGAGAATAAGACGATATTAAAGTATTATCATCATCACTTGCACCCTAAAAACCCGTAGAATAAAATGATAAGAAATGAGTGCAATATTTGATTCTGATCAGGCTGTACGGAGAATAAAATGATAATCGACATTATACAACTTAGACGATGACTGATTTTGACTAACTTCTTATTTTTTTAATAATATCTCTATTTTTTAATAATTAGGCGTATTTCACTAAAACATTTCAAACACACAAAAAATAACTTCTTTTCAAAGCTAGGAATCATCAGTCTACGTCCAGTATTTAAGGAGCAATCGAAGAAAACATGTTTTTTATTTTTCCTGAAAAGTTGCGTTTTTGTAATTATCATTTTATTCTCCGGGGACGGCGATTTATGAATTTTTCAGCCAAGTTTTTACCAACGTTGATAAAATATTGGTTAACCTTATTTGTTGCTTCGGATGGGTTTATTTCTGTTAATAGTAAATCTAGCGGAGGTTCGGAATTTTTAGACCTTAATGTATTAGTTTTTATAAATTTCCACACAAGTTTGCTATTTTTTCCCGCCTTCTCGAGTTCATTTTTATCGTACTGGTTTTTTAGTTTTTTCAAAAGATTATTACAGAAATTGCGATATCTTTTATAGGTAACAGAAAGTATTACGTCATCAGGTGCAAGTTTGGATTTTAGGTGAAGTTTGTCTCTGTGTCTTATACAACGAACGAGACCTGGTGTGATCCACGGTTTAATACAACTATACTTTTTAGGGATTATCTTAGTGAATGTGTTTTTTCCTTATTACGTATTGTAAAGAATTTATGAAATATTCTAAAGAAATATTTGCATCAACAGAATCATAAATAGGGTTAAAATTAATGCCGCGTATGTCACTTTCAAGGTTTGTCATATTGACTGTAGTGTAGCTACGCTCGCAGTTTTTTCTAGGTGAACTTATTTGCATTGTTAGTAAAACAGCTTGATGATCGGTAAGCGCAGAGTTAGTAACCAATGTTTTGGATGATTTTTTTGATTTTAGAATGACATGATCTATTCTAAGCAAGAACTGCTTTGGTGTGTGGGGTAATAGTGAGCTGGTAAAAGTCCATGAAATGCACAAATATTTAGATAATTGTGTGTATGGGTATCGGGATTCCCGGAGGAAATGTTTATGTTGATATCTCCTACGAGTATTATGTTTTTAAAAATACTTACGGTTTTTAAGTTTGTTTCGAGTGAGTCCAAAAATCTGTCGATATTATGAGAGGGAGGCCTATAAATAGCCATGACTACTGTATCGGGAATAATTTTAATGAATAAGCAATTACTGTCTTGGGATGGTGGTTCTTCTTTAATAGTTCGTAAATTATTTTTAACATAAACTACAACTCCGTCGTTTTGGTTGATGTTTCTGTCTGTTTTATATGAATAAAAACCGTTCAGAGATGGTAAGTTGACTGTCTGTTTTGACAACCAACATTCTGTTAGTACGATAATATCACAGCTTATGTCAAGACTTTGTAAAAACACTTCAAAACCATCCATATTTCGGTTTATGCTGCGAAAATTTTGAGTAAGCAAGGTAAGCGATTTGTCACCAGAACGAAGAAGGTATTTACAGTCCTCAACATTACAGATCTTGGATTCAGACACAGTAAAACTATCTAGATCACTGATTAGCTGATTGCTCATGATACTTATAAACTAAGTAGAAATACAAATAAATAAGCTACCTGTTTGTGTGCCTACTAAAAATAATAGACTGTGGCGCTCTTCGGCGCCCTCATAATCTATTGAGTTGATGTAGTTGGTCTCTGCATATTTACGTGCCGGGCAACTTACATCACCGGTTGGATGGTCACATTTCCTCTTGAATTTTTTGCACGTCGCACACTGTGGGGGAGAAGATTTGATAGTGCATTCCTTCACTGAGTGTCCCGTCTCTGCACAGTGATTGCAAGTAGGACTCGTTTCACGGCAAAACTTAGCTGCGTGGCCGAACTGCTGGCAAATTGTAGCACCTGGTGACGATCGTAAAATCTCTTACCGGGCATGAGGTCCAATTTATAAAAATTCTGTTTTGGTTTACCAGCATTTTTCTTATGCCAGCGGGTACTTCCAGAATGTAGTTGCAGGTAGGAAGGCCTTTCTTACCCGATTTATGGCTCAGTTTAATAGTCTCAAGGAAGGAGTCACGTGTTGTATTCGGCAATTTATCTGATAAGTTTTGCTCGTAAATACTGTCAAATACCTCCTTCTCAGTAAGGGCTACGGGAACACCAATGACAGTAATCCTAGGTCGTCGTTTAGAAGGTTCTTCTATTGTGAGGCCTGAGGTGAATATCTTCACCGATTTCTTCAATTTGTCTATATCGCCTTTATTTTCAGTGCTAATTAGTACTCCCCCATTTTTCACTTTTTTCAGGCCAAGTACGTGAAGTTTGAGTTGCTCGGGGGATATTAACTTTTGAACAAGGACTTGGTGTCGTCACTTGTTTTAGTTTTATCGCTGGGATAGATGGCGATTGCACTCAAGTTTGCAGGACGGATGAAATTGTCGGAGTCTTTCTTCACCATGTTAGCATAGGAATTGCTAGGCGTATTCAGTTTCGACTCAATAACCTCTTTAAACTGATCCAGAGAGTTCGCCATATTCTTCTGAAGCTGTAAGTGCTGGACAGTACTGTGGGACTGGATCATTTTCTGCTTTATCGATTGGTAAAGGACAGCCATCTGAGAAGTCCCACTTTGGACCTTACGGCAAAGATTTACAACACGTTGCTTCTGGTCCGAGTTCATTTTTCCTTCACCAACAATAGTGCAGACTTCGGTCAGAATGCCATCAATAGATAGCAACCACTTCTGGATCTCTGGCGTGCTGACAATTTCACTCGGCAAGAAATTCTCCTCAGGTGCTGGTACAGGTGGTGGTGGATTTGGTTCACTCGAGGGCAATTCTCCGGTAGGCGTTGGCGGAGGACTTCGTCGTAGTAATTGGCTGCGGGCCCCAAATGGGCTCGATCCTGGGATAGACATACTAACCGCAACACTTTATTTATTGTCAATAGAAATTAATATAATTTAGTTCATCTTGCACATAAAAGTACAATAGTCAGACACTAAGTCAAAGGTGACCCACTTTACTTTGTTTTTAATTGACGCCACAAATAATTACTGATATTTGTCGTAATTGTTTATGATATTTCATTTAAGCAAGTACAGAAAAACACGTCCGCTTAGGCTCGCATCTCGTAAAGCGATGAAGCTGAAGCTTGTAGAGTCCCTAATCTTTTCCATAATTGATTTTGGTGATGTGTGCTACTAGGACCTGAATGTAGATCTCCTCAATAAACTTGACCGCCTTCTTTAGAACTGCATTCGATTCGTCTTCAATCTCCGCAAGTATGATCATCTGCACATCGGTCGCTTTTAAAGTGGTCTCCCATCCTGCAGCGCAGAGCATTGAGAGCTTTAACAACCCTGTTTTCTCTTCTTCACAAACCCAGTTTTCTTCTTATCAGACTACTCATTGTCAATATTTATGCTCTGCGCACAGCAACAATCTTCGTTCCACCAATAATTGTCTGGTACGATGTCCTTCTCACCACTCGGGTTTTATCAAAGCTTATTTATTTATTTAACTATTTATGCAGTAGACAACACAGGAAAATAACATTATTATATATGAGTACATAGGTACTGCTTATTTCTCAAGAAATTTCTGCCAGCAGACCTGCAAATGGACAAATGAAAAAGAAATGAAATAAAAAATATATATTATATATACATATGAAATGAATGTTTTTGAATGAATCTTCTTGCTTTGTCCAGGCGGTCTTCCTTGGCAATGCAATGCAAGTATCAGGACGGTGACCAGTCGGTTCACATTCAAACTGAAAGCTCGAGAACATTACACATGAAGTTGGTAGATTCGTCTCAGCATTAAGTTGTAGTAGTTTTTCTTGTTTGTCTTTCTTAACTTTCTAATTCTTAAAGATAATTATTAATATTTTCTAGATTTTTTTTCTATTTCACCTACTGTGTGTTGTCTCTGCATCGCCCTTATATAGACTGTGTGACTGTTCCAATAAGACCCTAGTCTGATAAAATTTTCGTTTTTCCTAAGTCATGTAAATATTAGTATTTTGGTCAGTTGCCCCCTAAGGGGCAAAGGTCACGCCCCGCCATCCGCGTGACCCTGTAAGGTTCGTCTCCAGGCTGGTCACCTTTCCACTGACTAAGAGGACTGAATTCCCGATTCAGGGCAGCCCTGTCCCGCCTTGAAAACTAGGAGGACAGGGGGGGAATACAAGGTGGCGTTAATGGGAATTCACAGATAAGACATGTACAAGAATAATATCACATCATATATAGCAAAACAACAATATAGTATGAAGCTAATAAGACAAGAGGACGCAAAGATAAGATATATGATTAAAAGGGTTGGTGAAGGGAAACGTTACGCTTGCGCTTAAGGATTCCATTATTTACCGTTACGTTAATTCAACTATTTAAATGTATTACGAACCCATCTCTATGGCATGTAACCGGTTACAATAACTGCCTCAGTACGTGACTGTTAGACCTAAGCGCATAGGTCCACTAAGGACACTGCTACGAATTCTAACAGACCACGCTCCCTAAGCACAATTCACATGTCTTTCTCAATCCTAAGACAGAGTTCTGAGGAGTCCTGCTGCCATTGAAGAAGGCACGTTTTAGTAGTTATTCCTACACGCGTATTCATGTTAAACACCCTTACGGCAATCTACACCTTGACTATGATACAACATAACTTGCACAAGCGCACCGTAGACTCAGTCTGTAGCAGAACATATTACGATAGTTATTGGTGGCGCTGAAGTGGGAACTGTCGTCACTTCACATTTCTTTAATCTAACCCCAAGTCGTGGTAGCGTGTCTCGCTAAATTGTGTCGATTCAGTAATAGGCCAACCAGTGGCTGGATTTGTTTTCAACGAGACAAACAGCCGGGTTTGACTTTTCAGTCCCTAGCGTTCCTTAGAACGGAGCTATCAATTTGATGTTTCAGTGTGAAATACTTCAGGGAGCCTACCCCCACTACCGAAATGATTTCCACCAATGCCTACGCAATGTTTCTGAGCTAGACCTTTATAGGAAGCAATAATCACCATCGGAGCTTGGTTACTTTGTACAACAAGTACAAGTTGGCATTATAAATTACTGTTAAATATCATTTGTTTTAATCAAACTGTGATTATGGTGTTGCCTTCACCACTGAACAATATAGATTGTTCTACTTAAAATGAATATAGCGGTTCTGCCTTACATTTGTGGTGCGTCAGAATATAAGTCAACATTTGTCTATATACATTAGTCGTTCGTATTAGTCGAAATTGCACATGTCGTTATGTAAAGCGAACCCCCTAGAATCAAGCGCAGATGGTAGATATTTGCCAAGGTGCGGAATAGGAGTTGGACACATAACACATGATATAATTATATACATCGTGGCTCCGCATCACTGCTTTGCATGCTGTAATAAATGAATTACGCTGGTGCATTATATTAACAGTTAGACATTGTGATGATTGAGGTGGCTGCCTCGCCTTACTGGAATAAATGGGTTACGCGGGGCTTTATATTAACAGTTCTTTACGCTACCGCCAAACTGCTACTTAAGCTAGGGTTTAATTATAGTTAACACTTACCACGTGTTCACTGAAGATGATTAGTCTAAAACTAACTTACAGAATACCGCTCACACCACCAGTTTCGTCTCCGCCACTGCTCGTCTCATTGCGCGTCACGACACTTGTTTCCACCAGACTTATTACTACTACTTATATTTGATTTACAAAACATTAATCGCTCTATTACGACCGTACACTGGGACATGTGCATCTTGGTACCAAGACTACGCTAATTTCACGAGACTAACCTAGGACGTCCTAGTACTTTAACCGTTTTAGACCGAATACCGTGACTTAGCCTGTCTAATCCCAGACTCTTACGTCCGACCTCTTTCGTGATTCGAAATTCACTGCCTCTACCCCATGTGCGTCCCTTGGATTTCGCCCTACCGAATCCCACGCCGTCCTTTCTGAGAAATAGTTTAGCAACCTTTCTGTTTTTGCGTAACCGTCTCAATTGTTTTAAGTATCCCTTCTAAACTTCGGGCGGCCAAGAGCCACGCACGTTGCAACCAGATGTTGTGCCAGTATTCAGGAATGTGTTTAGAAATCGTATATTTTTATCTTTTCTCAAGAATTGCCTGCTAATAGTCCTTGTCCCAAGTGGGTTTGCCATTAAGTAAAGAATTTATGCATTTCTGAGTGGTGCAGTATTGTTAATTACGGTCACTTGACCGACAAGCCATAAAATAGAAACTTAATGTTTTCGTATCGTGAGAAGAGTTTTAAAAATAACGATCGAGACTAAAATATGTGCTTAACAATTAGGAGTAAGTGACAAACAGTCACATTCCCCCCTCTGAAAATCAGACGCGTGACGCAGTACAGCGTATGAGCTTTCACAATAGGATGAACTGTGGCTCTCCATGACATTACTATAGAGTTTAAAAGTACACCCACTCGCTATGTTCACCTAATCAGATTATTATTATTGTTCCAACTGGAACATGAATCCAATAGGATACATCGTCTGCTATAATTTTGCCTAGTTTCGCAGAAGTATCTTTAACTGATACATAATTCCGCTATTTGAGATTATTCTCCCTCAAAATATTTCTATCATTTACCACGTTTCAGGCAATTGCAGGAGACCCGTGCATGCTTATACTTTAATTCTACATACCAGAGTCTCTTATAAGAGTATTTGTGCTATCGGGCGACGCTACGTACGATGCTCTCTCGTTCTAAACTCAGCCTAACGCAGCTGCCGCTGGACAGAGGCCTTCCCCATTGCACCTCAACACTGAGTCAGCTCCTCGAAGTTGTATCCAAGAGTGGCTGAAATAGTCCGCACATAAAAATATTAGGATTAATTCCACTTAGTCGCCCCCCTCCGATTCTAAGAGGAAAGAGCAGTACTGAAATTCAACTAGAATTGGAAAATTGTAGTTGAAATCGAAGTTATGTTATTTGAAATAACTATCTTTTACACATTTATATAAATATTAAAAGCCTTATCTTACATTAAAATCACAATACATCTTGTGTACCTACATTGAGCAAATAAGAATCTTGACCTTGGCCTTGACTTTAAAATTTTGACACCCTAGATTATCCAAACAATTCTTTGATTATTTGGACACATTATTATAATATCCATAGCTGGATATTAAAATATTGGCATGAATTTTATCCGGTAGGTCCCAATTTTGGAACTGATTAGGTAGGTTTATAATATAGTCCTAGAGTTCAAAACAATATACAATTATTTTTGAGATAACAAAGTCATACCACGTGATCACAGGTAACCATAGAGTCTAATAAAAGTGGAACTTAGCTTCGCAACTGGAACCACGCTACGGCTGCTGTTGAAGTCAGGCGACGTCAGCTGAATTTGATGAAACTTTGAGCCGAGCGCACCTCACAATCCAAAGGTTTAGGCAAAGTTTAATGTCAGCCAAACGAAGATTGAAATATCCTGGAATTTGAAATAAGTCCACACGAGTATCTGTCCAATTATATGACATAGGTTACAGAGTCGGAAAGATTAAGGTTAACTTTCTATGATAATAGTTAATGTAACTCTTAGTAAATTGATTGTCCTCTTGTAAACTTTACGCTTCTTGGTATCTTAGCACTAATAATATAAAGTTTATCCATAGTTGAGCGCGTGTCTTATATCTACTTTTCTCTTCTCATAGAAATATAAACACTTTCAATTGCAAACCTGAATTGAAATTGGTCTGTGTACTATCGGACACAAACCCTTCACCTACTGGGAATCGAACCCATCTTTACAGTTGCACAGGAACACAAGTAACAATCTTACAAATGTAGCTCTTTTTCTCTAAAATCGGAACCAATGCCTTATAAACTAACAAAACACGTAGGGAATCGAACCCACATACCATGACACAGGAATCTTATTACAGGAATCTAATTAGAATTAATTATCAACTATTGCGCTAGGCGGAAATCAAACCCTAATTCCATGACAACGGAATGCAGTATTTTAACTGATAAATCATGCGGGAATTGAACCCACTGCCAATGGTTGATGATTTTAATCATGACAACAAAATCGTTATCTAATTAAACATAAATCGTTGTAGCCGTTGTAACTCGAGCCGTCTCTTACAATTTCTAGGACCATAAAATTACGTTGTGTTATTATTGCCGTCTCTTACAATTTCTAGAACCATAAAATTACGTTGTGTTATTATTATAGTAACCCATATTTATTGTTCTTTCTCGTTGTACTGAAGTGAATCAGTACATTTAATGACGAGAATCCTGGTCACGCGGCACCACATGTGACTGTTCCAATAAGACCCTAGTCTGATAAAATTTTCGTTTTTCCTAAGTCATGTAAATATTAGTATTTTGGTCAGTTGCCCCCTAAGGGGCAAAGGTCACGCCCCGCCATCCGCGTGACCCTGTAAGGTTCGTCTCCAGGCTGGTCACCTTTCCACTGACTAAGAGGACTGAATTCCCGATTCAGGGCAGCCCTGTCCCGCCTTGAAAACTAGGAGGACAGGGGGGGAATACAAGGTGGCGTTAATGGGAATTCACAGATAAGACATGTACAAGAATAATATCACATCATATATAGCAAAACAACAATATAGTATGAAGCTAATAAGACAAGAGGACGCAAAGATAAGATATATGATTAAAAGGGTTGGTGAAGGGAAACGTTACGCTTGCGCTTAAGGATTCCATTATTTACCGTTACGTTAATTCAACTATTTAAATGTATTACGAACCCATCTCTATGGCATGTAACCGGTTACAATAACTGCCTCAGTACGTGACTGTTAGACCTAAGCGCATAGGTCCACTAAGGACACTGCTACGAATTCTAACAGACCACGCTCCCTAAGCACAATTCACATGTCTTTCTCAATCCTAAGACAGAGTTCTGAGGAGTCCTGCTGCCATTGAGGAAGGCACGTTTTAGTAGTTATTCCTACACGCGTATTCATGTTAAACACCCTTACGGCAATCTACACCTTGACTATGATACAACATAACTTGCACAAGCGCACCGTAGACTCAGTCTGTAGCAGAACATATTACGATAGTTATTGGTGGCGCTGAAGTGGGAACTGTCGTCACTTCACATTTCTTTAATCTAACCCCAAGTCGTGGTAGCGTGTCTCGCTAAATTGTGTCGATTCAGTAATAGGCCAACCAGTGGCTGGATTTGTTTTCAACGAGACAAACAGCCGGGTTTGACTTTTCAGTCCCTAGCGTTCCTTAGAACGGAGCTATCAATTTGATGTTTCAGTGTGAAATACTTCAGGGAGCCTACCCCCACTACCGAAATGATTTCCACCAATGCCTACGCAATGTTTCTGAGCTAGACCTTTATAGGAAGCAATAATCACCATCGGAGCTTGGTTACTTTGTACAACAAGTACAAGTTGGCATTATAAATTACTGTTAAATATCATTTGTTTTAATCAAACTGTGATTATGGTGTTGCCTTCACCACTGAACAATATAGATTGTTCTACTTAAAATGAATATAGCGGTTCTGCCTTACATTTGTGGTGCGTCAGAATATAAGTCAACATTTGTCTATATACATTAGTCGTTCGTATTAGTCGAAATTGCACATGTCGTTATGTAAAGCGAACCCCCTAGAATCAAGCGCAGATGGTAGATATTTGCCAAGGTGCGGAATAGGAGTTGGACACATAACACATGATATAATTATATACATCGTGGCTCCGCATCACTGCTTTGCATGCTGTAATAAATGAATTACGCTGGTGCATTATATTAACAGTTAGACATTGTGATGATTGAGGTGGCTGCCTCGCCTTACTGGAATAAATGGGTTACGCGGGGCTTTATATTAACAGTTCTTTACGCTACCGCCAAACTGCTACTTAAGCTAGGGTTTAATTATAGTTAACACTTACCACGTGTTCACTGAAGATGATTAGACTAAAACTAACTTACAGAATACCGCTCACACCACCAGTTTCGTCTCCGCCACTGCTCGTCTCATTGCGCGTCACGACACTTGTTTCCACCAGACTTATTACTACTACTTATATTTGATTTACAAAACATTAATCGCTCTATTACGACCGTACACTGGGACATGTGCATCTTGGTACCAAGACTACGCTAATTTCACGAGACTAACCTAGGACGTCCTAGTACTTTAACCGTTTTAGACCGAATACCGTGACTTAGCCTGTCTAATCCCAGACTCTTACGTCCGACCTCTTTCGTGATTCGAAATTCACTGCCTCTACCCCATGTGCGTCCCTTGGATTTCGCCCTACCGAATCCCACGCCGTCCTTTCTGAGAAATAGTTTAGCAACCTTTCTGTTTTTGCGTAACCGTCTCAATTGTTTTAAGTATCCCTTCTAAACTTCGGGCGGCCAAGAGCCACGCACGTTGCAACCAGATGTTGTGCCAGTATTCAGGAATGTGTTTAGAAATCGTATATTTTTATCTTTTCTCAAGAATTGCCTGCTAATAGTCCTTGTCCCAAGTGGGTTTGCCATTAAGTAAAGAATTTATGCATTTCTGAGTGGTGCAGTATTGTTAATTACGGTCACTTGACCGACAAGCCATAAAATAGAAACTTAATGTTTTCGTATCGTGAGAAGAGTTTTAAAAATAACGATCGAGACTAAAATATGTGCTTAACAATTAGGAGTAAGTGACAAACAGTCACAACTGGTAGCAAATGCCCAATGTATTAATTCCGCCTTTGCACAGTTTTTCCATGTGCATAAAGTTTTAATCAATAAATAAAATAATCTAAAAAGACTAGCGGAGAAGTAGGAAAAACATAATTTCCACTTCTCCACAGATCATCTGTCTAGCCTTTTGCCAAATATGTTGAGGTCGGATTCCAGTTTAATCGATTGCAGCTGAATACCAGTAGTTTACATGTGGCGACTGCCCATTTGACCTCTACTGGGTAATAAGAAACTTCTTGGTAAGACAGGTTGTCAGACTTTCGGGCTTCTGACTTCTAGTAACAACTGCAAAAAAAAATACAAATGAAACCAGCAGCTTAACGTGCTTCCCGAGGCATGGCGGTTGTTATGTGCGGATTCGTAGCCACGAGTCCCTCAACAATTGTTCTCCGCAAGGATGTTTATTTAGTCATGTATTTCGTTTACAGGCTGTGATAAGAAGTTTCGGGCTAATTCTATCCTTAACAAAGGATTTAGCACTAGTTACTATACATAGTATTTACTGTGAGAAGTTCTACATAACTGTTGAGAAGGCTGAGATGGCGAGTATACAGCTTATGAAGAACAGGAACTCTCCAAGTAAGAATGAACTCATACCACATTATTTAGCTTTCAAAATATGATTATTCGGGATCGCAGATGACCTTGTTGCTTAAAATAAGATAATTTATCATCGATTTGAATCTAAATATGCTTACGTTTTTACAGGGTATCAAAAACGTCTTAGCAAGATAGTAATACTGTCAAATCGTACGTTCAGTAAGATGACCGCGTGTGGCATGTTCTATGTCGACGGAATGCTACCATTGTTTTTGGTCGGAGTTATCAGTCATTACGTTATTATACAGTTGCAATTCTTTTTTTCTGTATAATAAACTATAATGGAAATAAAACTTCTGCGTATGATTATTATCATTTCTCTTAGACAAGAATGAGATGAGAACGCTAAGATATATAGATAAACTAGCTCATGCTCGCGGCTTCACCCGCATAAGTTCCCAAGGGAACCACTACCGTGATAAAAAGTATCCTATGTGTTAATCCAGGTTATAAACTATCTGTGTGCCAAATTTCATCCAAATCCGGTCAGAGTTTTTGCGTGAAAGAATGTTTTCACGTATTTCATAAAAAAATACTTCAGGTAACCAACGAGAAGATGGATGGACCTGTTTTTTCGGCCCTGTAGTTTCGAAATTAAGGGGGGGGGGAATGGTAAATTTTCGCCTATTTTCTTAAATAAATTCAGAATTATTTATCTTAAAATTATAAAAAAATATATTATATATTGATCATCATCATCTGCCTAGACTTTTCCCAACTATCTTGGGGTCGGCTCCCAGTCTAACCGGATGCAGCTAAATACCAGTATTTTGCATGGAGCGACTGCCTATCTGACCTCCACAACCCAGGTTGTCAGACTTTTTGGGCCACTGACTACCTGTAACGACTGTCAAAGATCTACAAATGACAGCCGGGACCAACGGCTTATCGTGTTTTCCGAGGGACGGAGGAATCTCGGTATGTAACCACACCTTTCACCTCATTTGACATAGTTCGCAAAACATTTTTTTCATTTTCTAATTTACACACCAAAAGTGGCCCCTATGTTCAAAATTCATTAATTTACGTTACACGTCCGTCTTAAGGTCATCGACTTACATATTTGTACCAAATTGCAACTCAATCGGTCTAGTAGTTGCGGAGTAAATTGGCTGTGACAGATAGACAGACAGGCAGACAGACACGCGAGTGATCCTATAAGGGATTCCTTTTTTCCTTTTGAGGTATGGAACCCTAAAAAGGAGTAAATGATAAAATGACGGCTGACCTGGAAGCATCTTAGAAAAAAACGTGTTGGCGCCAACCCCGAGTAGCATGGGACGGGCGCAGAAAGATGAAGTACATTTAGGGCAACATAACATCACGTCTCTAACCCCCAAAAGGTTAAGCAGAGGTTTACCTAATAGTACACCCATATTTGGCCAGTTATGTTTAAGTCCCTTGTAATGGGGGTGAGCCTATTGCTATGAACCGGGCACATATCCAGACTCCGTGGCTGCTATTTGTTGTGTTACGTGAGAAATTCAATTCCTGATGGAAAACCCAATAACAATTTGCTGGACCCGGGAATCGAACCCGACTTCATACTCAGCAGTCGCGATTGCGACCACTAGGCCAACGAGGCAGCAGGTAATAACTGTAAAGTACTAGCCAACAATATCATTAATGACTATTCTGATAAAACCACTAATACATAAATAACATTCAATGCGTCTGTATTGATGAGGTTGCGATAAGTAAACAAATAAAGCAACAGTTTTACATATTCATAAATTTTCCTTACTAGGCATATTAATGTTACCCACAACGTCAGATACTTCCTAGTCAGCATAAAATAATAAAATGTGAATAACGTAATTTTTGAAAATGTCACATAATGCCATGCCTGAGATCAAATTCGTCTTACCCAATAGTCGTTTAGAGATAGAAGTCAAAAGACTAGTGTATTCTTTTAATTTCCTTCTCAATCTATTTTTGTCTTCAAAGTATAATTTAGGAAATAATCATATTTATCCAAGTTGTTTAAAATATCGTGTTTTTGCATTTAGCTGTATGATATGTCTGAATGCGCTCTGTATCTATCTAGTAATTATTACAGAAATCCCATTTATGAAAAGTAACTCAGAATATAGCCTCTTCCAGTTCCTTAGTATTCTCAATTATAGCGTCTATGCAATCGGATTCACGTTGATATTCATATTGGATTTCGTGCACAAGAACAACAACGTCTTGCTGATTTTGAAGATCCAAAATATTTATAGAAGCATCGATTTTAGTAAGAGTATTCGCAGTTACATCATGTGGAACTGGATCGCATTAGCCACTGTTATATGTATCAATATTATTCTTGATATCATGTTTTATGCTACTTATGACACTTGGGACATCGAATTTATATTTGACGTCAGTTGCGACGTTTTGTGGATCCCATTGGATATAAATTTTGCTATAGCCATCCGAATTATAATATTGTTAAGAAAATTTCTCGAAAAATGGATCAAAGATATCTTTATGATTAATGATGAGGAGGAAAATTATGGATATGTACTTAAACTACTAAAGATATACAAACATATTATGAAAACTTACAATATGTACAAAAGAGTATTCCAAATATTGGTAAGTTCTAGTTAGCAACGGGTGTTTTTAGAGGCTTCAATACAAAATAAAACAAATGCTTATAATATCCGTAAAATTGGCTTTTTTTTAATATGTTTGAACACAATTTCGGGCATGCGGCCACCGCGGCTAACGGATGTTCGAGATAGCAAATAACACCATTTTTTTGTCATAGGTTTTGTTTCACTCATTTAGTGCATTCTGGCGCGCTCTGTTCTATGTCAACACAATGGTGTATATGCTGAGAAGCTATTCTACAATGGGCATTGAAGTAAGTGCGGAATGTCAGAAAACCATTGTTTTCCACATCATCATCTTTTTTTTCAACCTCGCCACACCACTGCAACTCCTGAAAGCCAGAATCAACAGTGGCGACCACAGAAAAACGCTGAGCCAATATGACTGTCTTGGATCCCGCAACGAAGATTATGCAGGCACATTAGTTTAGACGTCAAGGACATGCAAATCCATGTTGACGCTTGCCTTGACTGGCGTAAGCAGGTCGCGATTGTGAGTAGAAAAGTCACCGAAACATTGCGGTAGCTCTATCGGTTGAAAAATATTCTCCCATCACACATTAAGGCAATGCTTGTAGAGTCCCTAATCTTTTCCATAATTGATTTTGGTGATGTGTGTTACTAGGACCTGAATGTAGATCTCCTCAATAAACTTGACCGCCTTCTTAATAACTGCATTCGATTCGTCTTCAATCTCCGCAAGTATGATCATCTGCACATCGGTCGCTTTTAAAGTGGTTATCCATCCCGCAGCGCAGAGCATTGAGAGCTTTAACAACCCTGTTTTCTCTTCTTCACAAACCCAGTTCCTTCTTATCAGACTACTCATTGTCAATATTTATGCTCTGCGCACAGCAACAATCTTCGTTCCACCAATAATTATCTGCTACGATGTCCTTCTCACCACTCGGGTTTTATCAAATCTTATTTATTTATTTAACTATTTATGCAGTAGACAACACAGGAAAATAACATTATTATAATATGAGTACATAGGCACTGCTTATTTCTCAAGAAATTTCTGCCAGCAGACCTGCAAATGGAGAAATGAAAAAGAAATTAATTAAAAAAATATATATTTATATGAAATAAATGTTTTTGAATGAATCTTCTTGCTTTGTCCAGGCGGTCTTCCTTGGCAATGCAATGCAAGTATCAGGACGGTGACCAGTCGGTTCACATTCAAACTGAAAGCTCGAGAACATAGATATAATAAAGAAGGAGATATGGCGTGGAGTTCAAAATGTATAAAAAACCAGTGAAGCCACAGTTGCCCCTCCAGGTCGCTAATATTGCACACACAGTTCTGTCAAAACAATACTACGAACAAGTGCACACACGCGCCATCGATAACTCTGTCATTTAAATAAAAACCTTATTCTTTAAAGCACAGCGTACTTTTTCCGTATAATTTACTCACACTAAAACAATTATCATTGTGTGTTGTCGGGACACGGGGGCGGATACGACATAGTGCTTGACAAAATCGAAGAGTTATCGATAAATATATCGGGTTTTAGAAATAATTTAATAAAAACAATATGAAACCAACAAAACATTATTCAATTAATAAAAATATTTTGGGAAACTACAATTACAATTTGTTAGTGACTTACTGAATTATAAACGAAGCTAATCATAAACTTGTATGTTAAGCAGGCTCCTAAAAAACCCCTAAGCAAGCAGTATTTTTAAGAAATTAAATTCTTCTTTCTTTAGCAACTAGGGGTTTATGTGACAAAAAGACACACGCATGCATAATAAATAAATAGCATGAATGTTGACCCATTGCCAAAATTTTAATAATATTAAAGTAATTTTCATATTATAATTGTTTATTTTAGAGCGTGCAAGTGTTAAAAAAAGCGTACATGACGTCACAATATAGCGTCTTCAAACCCTCTTTAGAAATTCTGCGGCATAGTACATAATTATGACTCTAAGATGCTGATTATTATAATGCGAACGAAGCTAATGGTGCATTTATGAAGACTTCAGTTAAATACCATAACCATAACAAGTGACGAAGTAGCTCATAATTCAAACCCAAGGACATTCCATAGATTACTTAACTAACATTAATGAACTTATTTCACGATCTTTGGTTACGCACTACTACGCTGTAAAATAATAAAAATGGGTAAATATGCATAGAACCACATCGGTCTTCCAACCGGATTACAAGAGTTAACATATTGAAGAAAAATCGACAAAAATAAAAATAGTAATATAACAACTCGCAGTCGACTTTCTTGTCGGTAGACTTTGTCAAACCTCCACGAGCACATCACTATCCGCGCTCAAATACGGCGGACCTGAGCAGCGGACGCACCATGCGACATTACGACTTAATGATGTTTCGTTATGTCAGCTTTACATTGCTTGTTCAGTCACTCAGTGACAGACTGAGGTGGTTGTAAAAGAGCAATGTATTTAATGCAAACAATACAGTCGGAGTAATACAAGAAAACAAAAATAAAGTAGTACAAGTCAGATATATTTTAGGGATTGTTGTTTTTCGTGATTTTTAAGACAAATACTGTAAAATACTTGTACTTTCCTGTGGTAACTGATGCCATGACTACTAAAATGTTTGTCTTGGCTTCGATTTTTGCACGAAACCACCGAACAAGACGGCATAATCGTTGTTATTACGAACGCGGTTGACAACACACTAACTCGCGGTGACGGCCATTTTTTCAATAGCTGAGCGAGGCGCTCAGCACCACGTGGTCGCCGACACGCCCCCTTGCCACTTCTCCTGTTTTTAATATTTCTGTGCTCGAGAACATTACACATGAAGTTGGTAGATTCGTCTCAGCATTAAGTTGTAGTAGTTTTTCTTGTTTGTCTTTCTTGACTTTCTAATTCTTAAAGATAATTATTATTTTTTTCTAGATTTTTTTTCTATTTCACCTACTGTGTGTTGTCTCTGCATCGCCCTTATATAGACTGGTAGCAAATGCCCAATGCATTAATTCCGCCTTTGCACAGTTTTTCCATCTGCATAAAGTTTTAATCAATAAATAAAATAATCTAAAAAGACTAGCGGAGAAGTAGGAAAAACATAATTTCCACTTCTCCACAGATCATCTGTCTAGCCTTTTGCCAAATATGTTGAGGTCGGATTCCAGTTTAATCGATTGCAGCTGAATACCAGTAGTTTACATGTGGCGACTGCCCATTTGACCTCTACTGGGTAATAAGAAACTTCTTGGTAAGACAGGTTGTCAAACTTTCGGGCTTCTGACTTCTAGTAACAACTGCAAAAAAAAAATACAAATGAAACCAGCAGCTTAACGTGCTTCCCGTGGCATGGCGGTTGTTATGTGCGGATTCGTAGCCACGAGTCCCTCAACAATTGTTCTCCGCAAGGATGTTTATTTAGTCATGTATTTCGTTTACAGGCTGTGATAAGAAGTTTCGGGCTAATTCTATCCTTAACAAAGGATTTAGCACTAGTTACTATACATAGTATTTACTGTGAGAAGTTCTACATAACTGTTGAGAAGGCTGAGATGGCGAGTATACAGCTTATGAAGAACAGGAACTCTCCAAGTAAGAATGAACTCATACCACATTATTTAGCTTTCAAAATATGATTATTCGGGATCGCAGATGACCTTGTTGCTTAAAATAAGATAATTTATCATAGATTTGAATCTAAACATGCTTACGTTTTTACAGGGTATCAAAAACGTCTTAGCAAGATAGTAATACTGTCAAATCGTACGTTCAGTAAGATGACCGCGTGTGGCCTTTTCTATGTCGACGGAATGCTACCGTTGTTTTTGGTCGGAGTTATCAGTCATTACGTTATTATACAGTTGCAATTCTTTTTTTCTGTATAATAAACTATAATGGAAATAAAACTTTCTGCTTATGATTATTATCATTTCTCTTAGACAAGAATGAGATGAGAACGCTATGATATATAGATAAACTAGCTCATGCTCGCGGCTTCACCCGCGTAAGTTCCCACGGGAACCACTACCGTGATAAAAAGTATCCTATGTGTTAATCCAGGTTATAAACTATTTGTGTGCCAAATTTCATCCAAATCCGGTCAGTAGTTTTTGCGTGAAAGAGTGTTTTCACGTATTTCATAAAAAAATACTTCAGGTAACCTACGAGAAGATGGATGGACCTGTTTTTTCGGCCCTGTAGTTTTGAAATTAAGGGGGGGGGTGGTAAATTTTCGCCTATTTTCTTAAATAACTTCAAAATTATTTATCTTAAAATTATAAAAAAATATATTTGAGATGTTCTCACCTCATTTGATCATCATCATCTGCCTAGACTTTTCCCAACTATCTTGGGGTCGGCTCCCAGTCTAACCGGATGCAGCTAAATACCAGTATTTTGCATGGAGCGACTTGTCAGACTTTTTGGGCCACTGACTACCTGTAACGACTGTCAAAGATCTACAAATGACAGCCGGGATCAACGGCTTATCGTGTTTTCCGAGGCACGGAGGAAACTCGGTATGTAACCCCACCTTTCACCTCATTTGACATAGTTCGCAAAACATTTTTTTCATTTTCTAATTTACACACCAAAAGTGGCCCCTATGTTTAAAATTCAATAATTTACGTTACACGTCCGTCTTTAGGTCATCGACTTACATATTTGTACCAAATTGCAACTCAGTCGGTCTAGTAGTTGCGGAGTAAATTGGCTGTGACAGATAGACAGACAGGCAGACAGACACGCGAGTGATCCTATAAGGGATTCCGTTTTTCCTTTTGAGGTACGGAACCCTAAAAAGGAGTAAATGATAAAATGACGGCTGACCTGGAAGCATCTTAGAAAAAAACGTGTTGGCGCCAACCCCGAGTAGCATGGGACAGGCGCAGAAAGATGAAGTACATTTAAGGCAACATAACATCACGTCTCTAACCCCCAAAAGGTTAGGCAGAGGTTTACCTAATAGTACACCCATATTTGGCCAGTTATGTTTAAGTTCCTTGTAATGGGGGTGAGCCTATTGCTATGAACCGGGCACAAATCCAGACCCCGTGGCTGCTATTGAGAAATTAAATTCCTGATGGAAAACCCAATAATAATTTGCTCGACCCGGAAATCGAACCCGACTTCATACTCAGCAGTCGCGATTGCGACCACTAGGCCAACGAGGCAGTAGGTAATAACTGTAAAGTACTAGCCAACAATATCATTAATGACTATTCTGATAAAACCACTAATACATAAATAACATTCAATGCGTCTGTATTGATGAGGTTGCGATAAGTAAACAAATAAAACAACAGTTTTACAAATTCATAAATTTTCCTTACTAGGCATATTAATATTACCCACAACGTCAGATACTTCCTAGTCAGCATAAAATAATAAAATGTGAATAATGTAATTTTTGAAAATGTCACATAATGCCATGCCTGAGATCACATTCGTCTTACCCAATAGTCGTTTAGAGATAGAAGTCCAAAGACTAGTGTATTCTTTTAACTTCGTACTCAATCTGTTTTTCTCTTCAAAATTTAGTGTTCGAAATAATCATATATATCCAACTAGTACAAAGTATAATATTTTCGTGTTCGGTTGTTTATTATGCATCAACGCGTTGTGTATCCATCAAATATTTATTTTAGACTCTGCACGTGTTAATAATTTAGACAGCTATTTCTTTCGATTCTTCACTGTCATTAACTATATGGTCTATTCGATTGGCTTCACGGTGATGTTCACTCTCGACTTAATGCACAAGAACAACTACGTCTTACTTATTTTGAGGATCCAAACTGTGCATACGAGTATCGACTTTAGTAACAGTATCTGTGGCTTTATTATTTGGAACTGGATCTCAACTACAACCATTGTTTGCACTAATAGCTTGTTACTTTTTATGTATTACGTAAGTTTTCATCCCTATGACATTGGATTAATTATCGACAATATTTGCGACGCTACGTCCATCGCACTGGATATCAATTTTGCTGTAGTCATCAGGATAATAATATTGTTAAGAAAATATCTTCTAAAGTGGATTGAAGAAATTCTGATGACGAATGATGATCATGACGGTGACCAACATACTCTTAAAATGATTACGAAATACGAAAACATTCTGAAAACATATGATTTGTACAAACAAGTTTTCCAGGTGTTGGTAAGTTCTTGAAACACATACCTACCAGTGGCGAAGGTTCCAAACAACTCGTTTCCTAATGGATTCCTTTTGAAAAATGCACAAATAATATAATCACATTAAAGATAATTATGTACTCCGGCTTACCTCTTACAAAAATTGACCCTTCGCTACTGATACTTATTCGTAGATTAAGTATGACTCAGTGACATCCAGGACTAAAATAAGAACTAACATCGTGGATAGAACCCGATAAGACAGAAACAGGAGTGTGGGGATTGACACAATGAAAGAGAAGCCTATACCCAGTATTGGCCAAAGTCAGGTCATAAAGTGATGATGGAATGACTAATAGGGAAGTGATAAGATGACAATTTACCACCATGCTGGGACAGGGGCCATTTTCCTCGTCATCATCATCATCTACCTAGCCTTTTCAAAACTATATTGGGGATCAGTTTTTCCTCGTACAGGAACAATTTAGTCTTACCTTATATGTATAAGTTTTATTGTTATTGTTATGTTTTTATTTAATTTTGTTTAATTGTTTTGAGTCTCATAAATAGTTTCTCTTTCTTAATTTTGAAGCAACATAGCTGCAATATTATGCTTTTATAATATTGTTTTTGTTGTTCATAGGTTTTGTACCAAACATTTAATGCATTAATTCGTACTCTATGCTATGTCAACTTAGTGCTTTATGATCTGAAAACATCAGCGGGAAGCGAAGTAAGTATGAAAAATTTCATGTTTTGTAAATAGTTTTATTCCAATTTTAGCTTTATTGAGGATTTTTTTGAGTTTTGAGCTTAATTCCAACAATGATAAAGTTCTAAATACAAATAAACCCAATTTCGACGGATAAAGGTCCGAATAACAACACCTGGTTCGAAAGTTAAAACTGTTGTGTGTATTTTAGTTGCTTACACACCTTTGGTGGCTTTCGTCCTCCATTAGCGTCTCTATGGTTTCTCTCGTTCAATAAATGGCTTGTACAGAACGCACGTCTTTAATTTAACAGTGGCGACGAGGATTTAAAAAAACTGTTGGTGGATCAAGTACGTGAATTCGATGTGAAGCCAGGGAACAAAAATCTGCTTACAATTACCGTCTAGAGGATATACTTCATAGTCAACAACGTGAAAAATGAGCTGTAGCTGCCGACACTGATCTGAGTGATCGAAGTGGAGGTCGACGACTTATTGTCGTCATAGGCAATTAAACCCGCAAAATTATCCTTAAATAAAGCAGCATTGGTGGCAAATCTGCAGCCAGCATCATCAATTTTGGCCGAAAGGTTTAGATTCCGCCAGTGGTAACATATAGGCCATCCACAGGAAACATCTGCGGAAGCATCTTTTGTCACTACAACTGCAGGTGTGGGCGATGGGATTTCGTATCTGAAGCCAAAGCCAAAAGCCTGAATTGATTTCTGAAATCTTAGCCTCGTTTGTGACTTAATTTTAACACAAGTCATTCGATAACCATATTGTTATGCCTACTAAAAGTATCTATATTCAGACATCATCAACAACGATACTTGAATATTCTATTTGATATTTCAGGTTTTTCTTCGGGTTCCTGGGATAGTTTTATGGATAGTAAAGGATATAGGTCTAGTAATAACACATAGTATATACAGTGAGAAGTTCTACATAGCCGTTGAAGAAGCTACGATTATGTGTATACAGCTTTTGAAGAACGGGAACTATCCAAGTAAGTGTGCCTGCGTCTGCATATGGGCGGGCCTATTCTCAAGCTGGCAACAGTTGACGTAGATAATTTCTCCTTTTCATTTGTGTTATGTTCAGGTTGCGAGCCTATTGCCTTCAACCGGGCTAAAATTCAGACTTTTTTGCTGCTACTAAGAAATTCTTGATCGAAAAACCCAAAAAAAGCCGACCTGGGAATCGAACCCAGGACCTTATACACTGCGGTCGCGCTTGCGACCACTAGATTAACGAGGCAGTTTTATTGGCGCAAAACTTTGTTACTATCCCGGCGTAGTCGGTGGCAAGCGCAGAAGTCACTTGATTGCGCGGTGAGACATAGCCTGCGATATTGTGAAATCCCACCAATTTAAATCTTTGTTTTTCAGTGAGTCAAGAAAACCTTTGCAAGAATGTGCTCCAAGCAAATCGAACGTTCAGTAAGATGAGCGCGTGTGGCGTGTTCTATGTAGACGCGACGCTTCCTCTCCGTTTGTTGGGAGTCATCACTCATTACGTACTAATACAGTTGCAATTCTATTTTCTGCTAAATGAAACATTTTTGATAAAATAAACCGAGAAACGATTGCGTTCAAAACCATCGATGAGTATCTCTGTTAGTGTCCATGGCTTAGTTTTTCTACATTAATTCAATAATTTAATTACATGCGAACAAATGCTTAAATGTTTCATGTTGTCCTACATACTCTTCCTAGATAGCCAATATCTAGATGTTTTAACAGCCCGCTATAAATATAATCGGGAGACACAAGCTAGTATCTAGTATGCGTTTTTTGTTTTCAGTACAACTCAAAACTACTTGATTTGGACGTGTTCTTTGATTCGCTGTCGAAATTTTAGCAAACATGTTATACTACATAAATGTATCAACTCGACAAAAACATTCATTGACAATATAATTAGTGATATAAAATATGCCAAGGGGGAGGTACACGAATTAGGACAGTCTGATCACAACACGGGGAAACTTTATCAATAACAACAAAAGCAAAAAATGTTGTTAAACAACATTGGTTTATAAATAAAAGATACTTATGTAGAGATATTCTGCAAGTTTAACTATTACCTAAGTAATATGTCTTTCTCAGAGAGCCTTAGTGATACATAGGTAAATATAGCGTTTTCTTTGTTCCTTAATGATATTTGTTTCTTTTTTGATCTTTGTTTCCCACTGATAAAAGTCAAAATGAACCAAACCTCGATAAACCCAAAATGGATTACAAAGGGCTTGAAAAAGTCTTTTGTAACTCAGCGAAAATACAAAACAAATATAAAAACAAAATAAACTAAAATATGCTACAGTCGTGTAGTAAAATATTAAGAAAATGTGTTGCCGATATTTAATGCAGTAAAAATAATCATACTATATAAAAAGATAATAATAAGTGTAAAGCCACATGGCAAAGAGTAAATGAACAACTAATAATACAACCCAAAAATGTAATGGGAAGAAGGTTAGCAAACTCCATCTATCTTGACCAGTTGATAATGTGGAAGTTTATATATGAAAAAAAAGAGAACGAAATACAAAAGATAAAATATTTGCTATACTTAAGCCATTGACCTATTTAAAAAATCTGCCCTTGGAAAACGAAACCTTTCCTGATGCTCCAAAATTCTCCGTCGTAAAACCACTACATAAAAAGAGTTCGAAAACAAAAGCGGGAAATTACAGACCAATTACTTTGGTACCGATTATCTCCAAGATATTTGAGAAGTAATGTTAAGTGTGTTAGGCTTATGAACTTTTTTGGAAACAAAAATAACGTAATAAGTAAACAGCAAAACGGTTTTATTAGAAACAAATTTACTACATTAGCATGTTTTTAATTTAAAAAACAGAAATTCTCAGTTCAGTAGACAAATTAAAAATGCTGTAGCTGTTTTTCTAGATATGACCAAAGCATTCAATGTGGTATGCCATGATAAATTATTAAATTAATTAGAATAGTACGGTATAAGGGGCCCTGCTCACAATTGCTTTGAAAGTTACAATGCACCGAGATTTAAAAAATATATCCAGAAACTAACACTCACATAACCTATAGATCCCATTACTTAACAAATCACTATGTCGTACCACAGGGGACTCTGCTAGCCCCGATATTGTTTTTAACATAAAAGAATTGCCAGAAGCAACGGATCAGTACATTATTTATTCGCACACGATACCACTGTTATAACTAAAGAAGCTACTATTGATCAGGCGATAAACATCACCAATGTCCTCGAAAGGGTTATAACTGATTAATTAAAAATAATTTAGAAATAAATACCGATAAAACTAAATTCATAAGATTATAGTAACAAAAGAAACAAAAAAGACACAATAAACTTGCCAATAAAATAAAATAATAACATCATTAACTGGTTCAACTGGTTGTGGATTATTGTACCGATAGTCGTATCAGCCCATGGCTTAATTGCCAATAGCCTCGATCAATACCTGAGAAGGCTCTCGTTCGGCAGCTGAATCTAGAGTTTGATTCAAAAAGCGGTACTCCTGGACACGGCTCATATTGTTAGGAGGTTCTTCTCTCTGGTGCCCTGACCTAGCGTACGTAGCTTGGCTCCCGATACCTG
This sequence comes from Eurois occulta, assembly GCA_950022335.1. NCBI lineage: Eukaryota > Metazoa > Arthropoda > Insecta > Lepidoptera > Noctuidae > Eurois > Eurois occulta. Next base: position 2,858,675 of record OX465480.1, on the reverse strand, counting down.
TGGGCTACTATTTTTTTTTTATTAAAAGTATTTTTTTAATATTTAGTAAAGGAATATTTAAAAATGTAAATCATATGTATTGAAGTGAATAAAGGGAATAATAACATCATTGAAAAAGCAAATGAAATATAATTTATAGTAATAAATATTGATAGTAAAATTATTGTGACTCTCAGTAAATCTCATGTGGATCTTGTTTGTAAAAGAAATCACAAATTCGTTTACGCACTTCCTAAAATAAAAATAAAAACTAATAAAGAAACATCATTAATGGTATACCACAGTCATGTATGTTCAGTATTGAGGTGTGGGATAATCATATGGGAAAACTCCACAGACGCCCAAAGAGCTTTTACAGCCCAGAAAACATGCATAAGGTCAATCTATGGTCTCAAGTGGTCTGATTCGTGCTGACCAATATTCACAGATAAACGTTTACTTACACTTCCATCCCTATACGTTTTTTAGGAGACTACAGCATTTCGGCGCGAAAAGAGAAAAAGCTTCAAATTTTCAAGATGACAAACTAGTATTTGATCAACGGATCACTTTATTGCACTATAAATACAATAAGATCAAATGTTGCAGATGTTTGGATACCTCTCTGTCTGTTGATGGTTTGATAGTTTTGTGTTGCCCTAAAACTTTGCCATATCCACGGCGTCATCAGTGGCAGGACAAAGGTCACTTTGACTGCGTATTTTAAGACAACGATAGTTTAATAGACTCTTATGTTACGTCATATTGCGCATCATCGGCTAAGTGTGGGGCCATCGTGGGTGGTCGCACGCGTTTACGGCGCCTCTGATTAAAACGACAAAATCTCCAAAGTTACGATAGTTAACTCCATATCAGTTCTATCATTGGAATCGGTATTAAATTAGCTAACAGATTATGTATGGATTAGAATAGTTACAGAAAACAAAAAAAAATTAAAAGCATAACAATAACAATGACGTCACGTGACACGTGCCGCGTTCCGATTAAACTAATGTGTATGTTTAAACAAAAGCTTAAGTGTTGCTTATCACAAACAGAGTCTCAGTTGTTAGAAGTGTTTAGTTTAAGATTATCGGCTAACCAAAACAAACACTTGAAAACGGGCGCAAAAAACGCCCACTCAAACGGGTTTTGTTCAGTTTATTATGCGTCATCCTGTCGTTTCAAATAACTTGGACAGATGCAGTATATCTCTCTTGTTCTTTCTCCTAGACTCTGTGAAAGTTTGAGCAAGATAGATGCAGTTTTTATAAGCAAATTTACGACAAAACCGATGACAGTGACAGATGGGCCTTACAGGGTTGATCAACATTGAGTAAACATTTGAAAATGGGCCTTAGCGGCCCACTCAACATCGCAAGAGTCTGCCATCGTTGCCGAAGAGCTGCTGATTTCTCATCCAATAACATGAAATGTTGATCGTAGGCATAATCACACTACACCTTTCTCAATGCTACGAGTATAACATAGACCTCCCCCTTATGAAAGTTGGTGAGCCGTATTCCACCCTGCGGGTACAGTTCGGGTTGGTGAATGTAACATATCTTCCAATATTTGATTCTAGAACATGCTAATTTCTTCACGATATTTCCCTTCACCGTGCGTTTTACAGAAAATCAAATTGCAGGAAAACAATTAGGTATGTAGTTATATGCCCCATCAATTGTATCGGTAACCTGCCGTCCATGTAGAACAGGCCACACGCAGACATCTTAGTGAACAATCGATTTGAGTGAAGCACGTTCTTGCAAAGATGTATTTGGCTTTCTGGAAAGAAATAATATGGCAGAATTCGATTTTAAATTGCCTAACAGGAATCAAGGAGGTTCCGAATTCTACAAAAGAAAAAACGTAATAAATTATATATTGCTGCAAATGGAATTTAAGGTCATTGGTTTCCAAAAGAGCTGTGTTCATTCCCTTCATTTATTCGACTCAAAGTTTTAAATGAAAATATTCTTACTTGGACAGTCTCTGTTCTTCATTAGCTGTATACACGCCGTCTCAGCTTCCTCAACCGTTACATAGAACTTCTCGCAGTGTACACTAAAAGTTACTATTAGCCCTAAACTCTTCATTATCCATACAACGGTCGCCATATTCTCTAACAAAGCCTGGAAAATTAGAATCAATTTTATTTTTACTTTAACTTTTACACATTGTTTTCTCATCGTGAGAAAACTGACACGTCCTACAACCAAACATTCAAAGATATTTGAAATCTAAGGAATCAGCTGAGCTGGCTGGATTACAGCCCATGACCTCTTGCAGAGAGGATACCTGTGCCAGCATCAGCAACACAGGTGCCCTGTCTGACATGATGTAAATGGGGGTAAAATTATAAGCTAGTCAGCAAGATGATAACAATACTTTTGATGAGATGCATGGCCACGAAAGAAAATATTAGGAAACAAAAAACCGGCCTATTGCGAGTCTGACTCGCGCAGGGTTCCGTGCAAACTTGTGTGCTGATGGTTTGTCCATCACAATCAGATAATTTTTATTTTTTTATTTTAGTTCAACGGGAAGTACGCGGTATGTTTTAATTCACAAAATATGCGACATTAATGGCCATTTTTTATTGCGTTGACTAAGAAACTTGATTTTTACAGCACCAAGGGACCGTAGACCTTAGTATTTAATATTAATATTCAACTTGATACCACCACGCGTTCTTGTGAAAAAGAGTGTTGACAGATAGACGGCCAACGAAGTTATCCTATAAGTGTTCCTATTTTTTTTTGAGGTACGGAACCCTAAAATTTGATTTATTCTTACTTTGTTTCCAAAATCGAAAGTTATAACCGGCGAATGCTGTATCACCATGACGGCATCACAAAGAGTGCGAGGAAGTGCACCGACTGTATGATACATTGCCTAAAAATGAAATATAACTTATATAATATTTTTACTTTTCTTATATTTTTTTTTAAATAATTTCTCTAGACCAGCTCACCACTGCATGGAACACAGTCTTAAACAGATCGTAAGCTTTTAAAATATTTCGGTATGTCTGAAGCATTTTGAAACAATGCTCGTCATTTTCCTGTTCATCATTCAGCATCCGGACATCCCTTATCCATTCGTTGAGGTAGTGTCTTAGCAGGATTATAATTCGGGTGGCCATTACTATGTCAGTGTCGCATACGATTAGCATTATGTCACAAATAACAACAAAACTAAAACTGAAATCGTCAATGTAGTAGCCCCATGATGTAAAGAACATGAGAAAGACAACTATCTCAAAGGCGATAATAGAAACAACTGAGATCCAATTCCAAGTAACATAGTTCGAGATTTTACTAAAGCCGATGCTCCTATGTATAGTTTGGATCTTCAAAATAAGGGACACGATGTTGTCCTTATTTATATACCACACAATGAAATTCATCGTGAACCAAATCGCATAACTGAAGAAGTACATAACAGAGTAGTACGTCATCAAAACAACTATCACACGTTTCTGAGTAACATCAATATCATCTACGAAGAACATCATATGGAAACTCAACGCGTCCGTGAATAACATAGAACAAAACGCAAACAGTTGGTATTTTTTTCCATTCGGATATATGTGACTGTCTCGAACATTATATTTTGAAGCCAACAACAGATTTGATGGATAGTTAAAAGAGTATGCTATTTTTTTAATATCTTTTTCCAGACGATTTTCAAGTAGCACTGAAAATGACGACTCTGTAATATTTTTTTGTTTCAGGGACATGGTAGTATTCGTAACTTCAATTGACAACCTGATGATCGGCTCAATATTAAAGACGCAGTTCATATTCATAATATTCCATACATTAGAAATATTAATTTCGTTTAAGTTGATAGGAAATTAGTTTACAGAGTAAATTGAAGATTTATAAATAATGAAGTGCTACGCCACCGTGCTAAGAAGAAAATATGAAAAAAGACCAAATAAATTTTCGGCGCCTCAGATAAAGATTTATAATCAAATAGGCCTCAAAATAAACTGTCTATTAGATATGTATAAATGTTATAGTCAAAACTCAATATGTAGCCTCTTCGCGGAATGACTGGTTTATCTTAAGTTTGACGAACGCCTTTTTGTAAACCCAAAAATATGATATACCACTCAAAAGACATAAAACCTATTTAGTCTAATATGTGTACCTGAGTAGATATACCTAGTAACTGATTTCCATCTGCCAAGGTACCGAGCATACACCATGCATGCAGCAAGCATGCAAACAAGCATACATCATGCATGCAGCATGCAAGCAAGTATGCATGCAGCCTGCAAGCAAGTATGCATGCAGCATACAAGCAAGTATGCATGCTGCGGTTCCACGCGAGCTTATCGTCGCAGATGTGTTTAACGCTCACCACCGCGGCTGAGGCAGGCCGGCTTGCGGTGGTGGTGCGAATGTTAAAACCACCTGCTCCTCAGCTCGCGGGCCACCTCACCTCTCTGCACCTATGCGGGTTTAAATTACACTGTAGGGGTAGGGCAGAGGCGGTGCTTGGTCAGAAAACCTCCTCGTGGGCCTGACGGCTGCCGGTCCTTCTTGTTACGTCTGGAGGGAACAGCAGCTGATGGGACGGTACACCCTGGGCGCGGGCAGTATCCTTCCCTGAGGAATGGGAAGAGATTCTTATTCTTCGGGGAATGTTACTGTCCGTGGCTAATATTCTGCCATGGTGGGGTCCAACTTGGACCAACGGGGCGTTCCTCCGCGCGACCCTCTGAAACGCAGAGGGTGCAGTGGAGAAGCAAGGGCGGGCTCGGTGTGCACTTACCCTGCCTCCGAGCAGACACTGTCCCCGTCGATATTGTAATCCCATCATCGAAGTGTCGTGGATCACGTCTCGCGGCGTCGATCGGGACCGAGGGTCTTGGCTTAACCGCCCGGACCACGAGGTAAAAAGTTACCCCGAATCCCAAGCAGCACCGCACCGCGAGGGGATGTATGGGTGACGGGAATAATCAGTCGCTAGTGGTGCGTTCCAGCCGACCCTTTGGCGGGTTATAAATGTCGTAGGCTTATCCGGGTACAGGGGGCACTGCCCGGATGGACTTTTTAAATCCCCTACCCTCGTGGGAACAGAATGGAAACAGAACAAACAAACACAAACAAAAATATTGCCGAAGGCAAAAGTGAAGAGAGGAGGGATGCAGGGTCGGAGGCCGACGCCGCATTCAGTGATGTGAGCGCGGGAGGCTCAGAAAGCACCCGGCGCGAGAGGACCGGGACTGCTGCGGAGGGCAGTAAGTTGTTCCGCAACCGGTCCAGACCAGAAGGCGACCGTGAGTCGTCTATAAATATACCGAGAGGGGCTCGTCTTGCTGAGGAGGGGCGTCACCCGGGGGTGGCCGGTCAACGGGGTGGCCCGTTTGGGCACCTCAGGTGATGAAGCGGGTGCAGCTGGCGGCTCCGATGGAGAGCGTAAGGCCAGGTTTGCGACAGAGGTGGAGGCCGCGTTGAAGGCTGTGGCCTATAAAATGAAACAATCTTCGGAAATTTGGGGCCATACCTGCGGCTTCCGCCTCCATCTTGGCGGCAGCGGAGGCCACCTACGCGAGCCCTCCGCCAGGCGAAGTGGCCGGTCTGTGAGAGCCCAGCTCCCGTGTGGCGCCCCAAAACGGGGCTCAGCAGCCCGGGTTGGTAGAAAAACAGGTCCTGAACCTGGTTCGGCAGGAGCTAGCTGCCTTCCAGGCGCGGTTCACCATCCTGGAGGGCATTGTCCTGCGCCTCCCCCTGGTGGCAAAAAAGGCCGCCCCGGGCCCGAGGGCGGCCTCATATGCCGCTGCGGCTGCCGCCTCAGGATCGGGGCAGTCCAGCCAGCCCTCCGGCAGGGTTGTGTTAGCTCCCGAAAAGCCGGCTCCGGTGAAAACGGCGCCGACCAAGAAGGCGGCGGCCCAAAAAAAGGGCAAGGCGACTGCACAGCCGGCGAAAAAGACAGCGCCAGCGGCGAGCCAGCCGCTTCCTCCGCCGGCGTGGCAGGTGGTCGGGGAAAAGAAAAATGGGAGAAAAGCGGCCAAAAAGGCAAGGCAGGTGGAGCGGAAGCGCCAGGACTAGGAGCCAATATGTGTGTGTGGGCGGCATTGTGTGTGTGCGTTAGGGTCGCGAGCCCGCAGCCGCGTCCATACGTGTGTGTCTACTCGTATGTAGAGACGTGCATGTGTGGTTCTAGTTACGCGACATGCCTATATTAACTTAGCACACGTCGCGCAACTGGGTGTATTTTGTGCGTGTAGAGTCGTTTTGTATGGGTAAGCTGTGTAGTCTGGTACAACTTACCCAAGAGTCAAGTCGGGTGGGGTGGGGTCAATGTCCGCTGCCAGGTCGCGGGGTAGAAGGCGCCTCGCATCAGGGGGGCGCCCATGCCAGGGCGCTATGTGCTTGACGTGGGGCCAATCAGATGCGTCGGCACGCGCGAACATTCCCGTCGCGAGGCGCCGGATGAAGGCGTCTAGGCTCTCGATCCCGAGATCCCGCTGTATGACGTCGTTCCTCACGAAGCGAGGGGCGTCGACAATGGTCCGCAGCGCAAGGTTTTGCTGCGGGCGGAGAAGCTTCTTGTGTCCCTCGCACGTGAGGACGAACCACGCAGGGGCGGCGTACGTCAATATTGAGCGTATATAATAATAATAATAATATATATTTATTTCAATCAGCTTCGGATCATACTTACAAAATACATCACAATTATTATATAATTAATGCAAAAATTAAAATTTTAAATCAAAATTAAATTAAATTAATTTAAAAACAAAATCAAAATCGCAACTAAAACTAAAAACAAAATCAAAATTAAAATCATAAAAACATTAAAATTAAAATCAAAATTACAAATTAAAATCAGAATTAAAAGCAAAGTCAACATCAAAATTAAAATTAACATCATAATCAAAATTAAAATCAAAATTAGAATCAAAATCAAAATTAAAATCAAAATTAAAACCACAATCAGTCAATCATTAAAATTAAAATCAAAATGACAAGTAAAATAAAAATCTAAATCAATAATTAAAATTAAAACCAAAATTAAATCACATCTAATTAAAAGAAATTAAAACAATATCTTAACATTAGTCAGTACGTGAACCATGCTGCAGTGGTTCACGTACTGGCAGTCGAAACGTTCCGCAAAAGCTTTCAGGATACTGTTACGACTGGCCCGCACCCTACGCACCAGGGATGTGCACCGCTTGCGCATGATTGTGTGGAAACAATCCACACGCGCCTCGGCAAACATCCCCGACGCGCTACAGAAGCGAGGCAGCCCCAACAGCACCCTGAACGCGTTATTGTACTGGACACGTAGAGCGCTGTACTGTTTCTGCGTATAATCCAGCCACAGACTGCCAGTATAAAAGGACGTACAAAATGCCCTAAATAGGGCTATTTTGACGCCCCTCGAGCACCGAGCAAACCTGCGGACTATCATATTCGCACGAACAGACAGCGCCCTACGTTCCCTCTCAATGTCTGCATCGTCTTCCAGGTCAGCGGTTAATAAATGTCCAAGATATTTAAAAGTAGCTACTCTATTAAGTAGGCATCCGTTGAGCTTAACTGCCGGTAGGTAATCTGGACACTTCCCCCTGGCCCGAAAGACCATGCACTCGCTTTATTTGTTCGCGTTATACATCAGACCGTGTTCTTCAGCATACTTTTCACAGATGCCAATCAGCCTCGACACACCACAGACAGAGGCGCTCAGCAGCACCATGTCATCAGCGTAACTGATATTGTTTAGGCACACATCTCCAATATGGCAACCGACATGCGTGCTGCTGAGCCTCTCTATCAGCGCATTAACATAGAGGTTGAAGAGCTTTGGTGAGGTTAGCCCCCCTTGCCTCACGCCGCACTCCAACCTGTATGGGGTCGAGTAAGCCCCCGACCATCGAACAACATTGACCTGATTGTTGTACCAGTATTGGAAGACACGGATCAGTTCATCTGGCACTGACGCTTGCTGCAGCTTTTGCCACAGCAGATCATAGCAGACCAGGTCAAATGCCTTCGATAAGTCGAGGAAGCAAGCAAAGACAGGTGTACTTCTATCAGTGTAGTACTTGACAGTCTGCTTTAAACACAATATTGCTGTTTCTGTAGAGTGACCGGCTTTGAAACCAAACTGGTTATCATGTAAATGCAAGTACTTATCCAGCTGAATGTTAAGCAAACTGTCAAGCACTTTAGAAATAACAGTGGCCAATGAAATGGGCCTATAGTTATTCTTATAGCTGACATCACCGGTTTTATTCTTAATAATTGGCACCACCACAGTCTTCATCATCCGCTCAGGCAAATACGAATGTCCTGTACACAAGGAGTAGAACATCGCTAAGACCCTAGGCAGATGATGACCAGCATGCTTTAGGTGTTCAATACTTAAATCATCGTGGCCTGGAGACTTACCCCTCGACATAGACATAATGACTTGTCTTACCTCCTTTGCCGTAAACCGGACATTGGACTCCTGACCACAACCACCAGTACTGCCTGTATACTGTGACGGTCCCAACGGTGACGAAACAGCGAAGTGCTGCCTAAATAGCTCGGCAATCCCTGTGACATCAGCAGCGCCGCTGACACTCACCGGCAGGCCAGGCCTACTATTGAGTTTATCTGTGGATTTCCAAAAACTGCGGAAGTCGCCCTTAGAATGATGCGACGCCAACATGTCCATCTTAATTTGATCACTATTATCCTGGCACCACCGTAATCGCGACTTAAAAATTTTACGACTTATTTGCATTTCAGTCCAAAAACGACCCTCGCGCGGTTTGCCATAAGACACCCACTGCTCAAACTTTAGCCTGGCCTGCCTGTGAGCATCACTCACGTGCTTATTCCACCCCATTACGGGTTTCCCATTTCGCTCACGATTTATTTCGCAACTTTCAGAAGCTGCTTGGCATAAAATATCAACAATGTCATTATACATTTTATCAATAATAATTCTGTGGTCCAAATTATTACAAACATAGTCACAACACGCACTCAATTCAATTGGAAAGTCAATATATTTTAAATTATCATTACAAAATTTAGTATAAATGTCAATTTGCTTGGGTTTTCTATCGCCCCATTTTATTTTATTACATGTCAGATTTTTATTATAATTTGAATTGTACGATTTTGGTTTGATTTCATTTAAGTTACATTGTATTAAGAGAGGGAAGTGATCGGACCAAAGTACATCATATTTAACATTAACATTAATAATAGTGGACATGGCTGCCTTCGTAGCAACACAGTGATCTAGCCACCGCCTCGAGCCGTTCGCTTCGCTTATAAACGTATAAGTGTCAGAGTTTACTCCTAACAGTTCAACATCGGCACATAATAACTCTGATTCACGACAAAAAGAAAACAATTCAATATAAAACTGTTCATTGGGATGCGAATTAAAGTCTCCGAGTAGAAAAGCAGTCTCAATATTGTTATCATTGATTATAGCACTCACCAGGCTGAGGCAGTCCGTAAAATCCGTTAAGTTCGCACTATTATCCGTCGGCATGTATAAACTGAACACTAGAAATGACCTTGATTTCATACATACTTTAACGGCACACACTCGCGGGTTATCGCACTGCACTACCGAAACGTTATCAAAAACACTTTTGCGCCACAGTAGCGCAACTCCGCCGTAGGGCCGTCCTCGTAGCATGCCGGCTGTGGTGTCCACCGCCGACGTCCCAGTGCACCCGAACTCAGTGTCGATTTCGCTCAGGAACGAGATATCGTGGGGCAGCAACCATGTTTCTTGTAAGGCAATTATGTCTGACGTGCTACATAGTTGCCTGACACTCTCCACCGAGCGTTTTATACTCTTACAATTGTAGCTTACTAGATTATACATTAATATTTATTTTACGCCGATCACAGTACCGCTGTTTGCACCGTTCATGTAACTTCTCATTTTAAAATGTACGAATCTCCTAAAAATAATTCCCTCGGGCCACAGCTTATTATCAAGAAACATTTCCATTTTAGTTTCCGAAACAAAGAATTTGTATGCGTTATATTTTTTGGGATATTTAAACGATACACTTTCAAGCGTGATCACCTCGCCCGTTTTATGATACACATAATCAGAAATATCTTTCTCCGTCGTATCTTTATGCACTTTAGTAATGAAGATTGGCACTGTTTTTATCGCAGCTTTGAATTTTCCTTCATCGTCCCTGGCAGTACCAGCTGTACCCAGGTATCGGTAGCTCATACTACGCTTTTTGCGGTGTGAAACCTTTTCCCATCCGTCATTATTATTGTTTTGCACCGGCTCGTGTACGCCTGGCGCGGTCGGTGTCACCGCCACATGCACGACCGTTCGTCGCTGCGGTGACTTCACGGCCTTCCGCCTCGCAGTAGTTGATCCAGCGGCGACGGCTCGAGCGTCTGCGGCGGCTGTTGCGACGCAAGGGGAAGGGCTGCGCTCGGCCTCTCGCCGCGGCAAGACAGCTGACTGAATATCACGGTCAGAAGTTTCTGCAGCCACCTCCTTTATTTTTGATGATGATGATTGTTCGTTATTGTCTAATATTTGTAACGAAGAATTATCGACACAACTATTGCAGTCATCTACATCTGATGAGTTATCGACGTGGGATAATCCAACGGTACCACTGCTCAAATGCCATCCACCCCGTTTCATGTTCATTTTACACACAGATGCCGCCGCCGGTATTAATGAGTCATTTTGTAATTTCAAAATCTCCGTTTTAAAATCTTTTAACTGTGCCTGCGTCACAAATACTTCTTTAAATTCTTTGACTTCATTCTGAATTCGAAGCAAATCCTTTAGAAGTTTTGTGCAATCGAGGTGGTCAAACAATATTGGAGGTAGCTTCTCCAAGTCCCTTGCTACGAAAATTGGGAATTGATCCGGCTCCACTGACTTAAAAACATTAATTATGTCCACTAGATCTCGTTGTTCCTTGCCTTTGTTTTTCCTCTTTATTTTTGCCTTCTCCACAGGAACCGATTCGTACAACAGTGTTTTGGATTTTTCGATATCTCCACTTGTAAACGTAGATGTACATAACCGCACTAACGTGTCTTCATCGATCACTGATATTTTGTTTTGTATATACGACAACAATTCATCTATAACTACGTTACAGGAAACGCATTTAACCACTGTTGACATTTTTACAAAAAACTCCAAATTTCGTTCGTCAGATATACATCCTCACCGGAGAGATGCGCGCGCGCGACTGATATATGTATTTATATTTTATACACGCCCAACTTGACGCGCGCCGGTAGCCGGGATTGGAACACTGGACGGAGCTGGTTGCGGGCAACCCTAGCCCGTGCTGCGACCTGGCGGACATGGTGACCCATGGTGAGCCGACGGTCGATGGTAATGCCCAGATATTTCACCCGGGTCAACTACTCGACGTCGGCGCCTTGAAGAGTCAGGGGTGTTGGGAGGGGCGCTAGTCCGGTGACCATCGCCTGCGTCTTACCCACGTTAACCGACAACCGCCACTTGGACAGCCAGTCAGGCAGCAGGTCTAGCGCGCGCTGCATCTTGACCGCCGCGTACTTCACATTGAGCGAAGTGGTGATGTACGCGGCGTCGTCGGCGTACAGCGTCGGCGTAGAGCATCGCCTCTGGCGTCGGTGTAACGTGAGTAACACGCTGGCGACACGCAGCTGCTCTGGGGCACGCCGGCCAGCACCGGATGGGCGCTGGAGAGCGCTCCCTCGACCACCACGCGGAAGCTTCTGTCTGTAAGAAAAGACTGGACCACCTTAACTACGCGGCGAGGCGCATCGGACGTAACCAACTTATAGACCAGTCCGTCATGCCACACGCGACCGAAGGCCTTCTTCATGTCGAGGAGTACTACCACCGCATACTCGTGGGGGCAATCGCACGCTGCGTGCCCCTCCCCACAGCGGACGCAGGCGAGCGGCCGGTGGCAGTGGTGGGATGAGTGCCGAAACTTTTGACACCGGTTGCACTGGGCGGGCCCACGTTTCCCCCGCCAGGCTACAATCTTGACACCCCGCATACACATGAACACGGTGATGTCAACGATCGACCTGGCCTCCGGTGTCCTCTTAAGGACTACGTGTAAGACGCAGCCGGGTCGTCATCGGCGCGCCTTAATGTGACGCACGTACTCCGGCTCGTATCCTAAGGCCCGGAGCTCCTCCTCAATCTCCTAGGTGGGTGTGTCAACCGGCAGCCCTGTGATGGCCACCTTCATGTTGCGCTCCGCCGGCAGCAAATAAGCCAACCAGGATATGCCTTCCTCCTTTTCCAGGCCAGTCAGATAGCGCTGGACCAACCTAAATTCGTTCTCGCTTTCGGGTGAGAAACGAACCCCAGTGCCGAACGGGCGGGCATTGGGGGATGGCCCAGCTGCTTACTGATGGCCCTAAAGTGGGTGGCCCATCCCGGCAGCTTCTCCACAACCAGCGGAGGATACCTCGGGCGCTTGGGCGGCCTTGGCTTCGGCTGAGAGGTGGCCGCTCCTCCGTCGTCCTCTAGGGCCGCCGATCAATAACAATAGTAATCACCGCACCGTGGCGCTACAAGTATTTAATTTATAGTCGGCCCACTCCGAACGCCAGGAGGCCAAGAACCTCACGTCTGATTGGCTGATCAATTTTGAGTGTGAGTCCAACCAGCTACTTCATCCACATTCAAACAAATGAACAAACCATACATGTCATGTCATTAGTACCGACCAAGTGTACTATGACATTATAAAGACATTCCCGGAGGTGCTGCGACCTATGTCCTTGAAGGAGCCAGCGAAGCATGATGTAGTGCACCTTGAGACGAATTGCAGGCCATCAAAGAGCCCGTGGGCAAGCCCGCTGCATATTGTTAAGAAGAAGGATGGAGGGCTAAGGGTATGCGGCGACTACCGACGATTAAATTCAGTGACACGACCAGACCTCTATCCTTTACCCCGAATACAAAACTTCACGTACTTACCAGCTGCACGATATGAAGATATTCTCCAAGCTTGAACTCAAAATCGCCTACTATTGGATCTCAATAGCACAGGAAGACGCCCAGAAAACAGCAATTATCACACCATTCGGGCTGTTTGAATTTACATGCATGACCTTCGGCTTACGCAACGCTAGCCAGACGTTTCAAAGGTTTATGCATCAAGTACTGCGTGGCATTGACGACTGCTTCTGTTACGTCGACGACATACTGTTGTACTCGAAAAACGAAGAGAGCCACAGACAACTTCTACGGCAAGTACTAGAGCGCCTTAAGACTTACGGCGTCATTTTGAAGGTAGAGAAACGTGATTTCGTCATTGACAAGATAGATTTTCTCGGCTACGAAGTATCAGGCAACGGGATCATAATTGAGGTATTACATCATAATTGAGGTGTTACAAAATTAGTAGTTGGCAGTATAATAACCCCGTTTACAATGAAATACGTACCATGATCCCTCTGAAGAGCTAATTGAAATCAATTCCAATAACATACGAGTAGAATATCCCTGTGTCTAAGAAAGTGTGTTATAGCGTTTCTAATGCTCCAGATCTCGTTTCGCCTCACCGGACTATAAACGTGAGAAAGAAGAGACTCTCCCCTGAGGTTGGCTCACATGATCAAATACCGTCAGAAAAGCTGTGTTTTTCATTTTACTTCTACTATTTTGTTTCCTTACCTTCATTCAATTTAAATTCCCATATAAAAATGGGTATTTTTTTAACCGCAGTAAAACACAGTAGGGCGCCAGAAACTGTTAGTACTTTTCCGTACGAACACAATCCTGCATAATACCTATTTAACCTCTTTTCTGATCCTTAAAATGTTGATATTTGAACGCATTGTATTAAAAGTGCAACAAATAAAGTGATCCGAAGTTTAAATACTAGTTTTTTCGATTTATCAAAATATCCAGCACTTTATGTATTATGCAATTGTAGTTTTAAAGGACGTAAACATTAAAAATGCTTTATTAAAGATATTTCACACATTTAAATGCATACATTTTTCAATCCACATATTCAGTTTTTGAGAATAAATTACGTTAACAAAATTTTCTTTCTATAAAATATACCATATAAAAAACTATTTAAAAGTAATCCTTTGAAAAATAATTATATTAATAAACCTGAATTACAAAAATGCAAACTGCAGCAACACAACAATATAGTTAGTAAGAAGACTCATCAGACTAAGTTGTAACGCAGCGTCTAAGTAGAACAGGCCACACGCACGTATTTTGCTGAACGAAGCTCGATGTAAGCGCAGTACGTTCTTGCACAGTTTTCTCTGGTCATCTGCCGAACATTCAAAATTAATTATTTTAAAGCATACGATAAAAGCTCTCTATTAAAAGCATTTTTTTAATCAAGCAAAACACTATTTCTAAACTTGAACAACTTAATATAAGCTACTTAATCAGGCGTTACTTTGAAGAAACCCATGAACTAAATGTTTTGAAAAATATTTATAGCTAATTCCATGAAAAAGATGCAGATTTGGATGCAGGATACAGCACCGTCTGCCTCCCGTCCCCAAAAATATGCACATACAGGAAATACATTTGAATAGTGAAAAACCTTCAGGGAATCATAAAGTGTTAACGATGATGAAATATTCAGAAACGTATCGAATTGACATGAACTCTTGAAAAGCTTGTTTGTATTGGATAGGAAATTACCTGAACAATTCGACATTAAAATATATGCACATGAATCTTGCGCTCTTTGAATAGCTAAGTAAAATTTCTCACATCCTTTGCTCAACAATGTTTGGTAAATTAAATTCTTCATCAACCACATACTAGTAACCAACGCCATTACAATTGAAGACCACTGTAACAAAATGAGTATTTGTAAACTGAATTACAACACATATAATCACTCCTGTTTCTTCTAAGGGTTCGGCAATTGTTTTAAAGGCTCGTATAACGTAGAGCGAGTCTATTGCAGTTAACCTTACACTAATTGAGACTACGGGCTGCTACTGAAAAATTTCACATGGAAAAATTCAATAACATTTTGCCTGACTTGGAAATCGTATCCAAGACTTCGTGCTCAGTACTTTGTAAAACATCATCATTTAAACGAAAAAATAATGTCTACTGCTTGTCATAAGCTTCCCGACGACTGCTATAATGCCTCCTTATTTGTGAAGGGGTGTAGATAGTTAGGACTTGACATATTTTGTCCTGCATTTTTTTAATAGAAACCTACCGCATTGTAACAGGCAATACCTTCTGATTGATATCTTTGATAATTCAGTCAATCGTGTGAGAGAACACAATAATCACCTGTCAAACATTAACAAAATAACTCAAATGATACATACTGTGTTACCCAGCCCGCCAATTTTAAATATTTCAATTGTCACTTGGATGTAAAACAGAGAGTGAAAGAATATTTCTAAAATGTAATATACTATCTGAAAATGTAACAAAGTTCAATAAATGGAAGATGTGTAACATAAAAATGCCAACAATTTAATTATTGGCTTGTAAAATACTCACGAATTCCTGATAACAATCTTTATGGATTTTATAACACGCTAATATGTCAACGTAGGTCTGAAACACTTTCTTGCAGTCTATATTTTGGAAATTCAAAACGTAAATACTCCAAAGATTAACTTTATTTTCTAACAACTGTGTAACTCGAATAGCATAAACAATATTTAAATCAAAACAAGTCGCTAGGTAGCAACAAAAAATGGAAACGTAGGGTAAGTCAATAAATGTGTATATACAAGTGAATACAGAGACAAAGCCACACATAGCCACGATTACAAGGATCCAACTCCAAACGATGAAGTTTTTACTATTGGATTCCTCGTTGAGAAATTTGTGTACTCTTTGAAAAGTTAGGACGAACCTTACAGATTCGTTGGTGCGAATAATCCCGATCACGAAATTAATAATGATCCCCAAACTATAGTACGCAGTGTCGTAATAAGTGGTGACAAAGTTGACAAAATAACTTCTTATCAGTTCAGTGTAGATTGATACTGTCGAAGCGCGGTAGATCAATGAATAAATGTATACTAGTGTCGCAATCATTGAAATGAAATTGGATACAAAACCATTAGGAATTATAACATTATTTTTAATCCGATATTTAGGACAGAACATAATATATTGCATCAGGTTCAAAGGAAACAGCAATGATTGCACATCCTTGTCCACTGTTTTGTTAAAAATATTTTCCACAGAGCATTTTTGTCTGATATTCCGAATAGTTTTCATTTTTTTTGTAAGTGACTGTGTGCCGGTACCTTCCTGGTTCGTAAGTGTTACATTAATGAATAGTTAATACACCCCGAAGTCATTACGATGAAGGGAAACAATATTCATTAAAATACTAGCGTCTGCCCGCGGCTTCGCTCATGTATTTTTATTTTTTTAAGTTAATTGTCCTAAGCCCATAACCTTGGCGCAAGTATGTACAAGCAATAATATAAGTTGAGGGACTTTTATCGCAATCGGATGAACGGTATGGCAACTCATAAAATACGAAAAAACTAACATTGGTATTGTAGTGCACCAGACTTCGTCTTGGATTTCAGAATTGAATGAATACAAAATCTTAAATTAACTTTACTGACCGCATAAGAAACACCACACTGCCGATGCAGCTCATACAGCTGCAAGACTGAAATGGGACTGGGCAGGCCATGTCTGTTGGATGTCGTCACAGCTGTGGGTCCTTATATCGCAATACTGGAGCCCTGAGACAGCTAGAAGGGGTTGCGGCAAACCAAGGAAAAAAATTTGGGACACCATGAATGGCTTCCTCAGAAATTGGCGTGAAGAGCCACAACACCGAGTGACGTGGAAGAAATGGAGGAGGCCTTTTCCCAGGAGTGGGACAGTTCAGGTTAACAAAAAAAAAGGATTTACATTTAGTAAACTTAATAAACAATGGTGTAACAAGACCCTTAACTAAGCCGAAAGGCACTTGTTCTCCCCGTCATTGCCATATTTTTTTTGTACTAGATCATGCCTGGGAACCATCTAGTTTAGACCAGGGTAGAAGCCTTTAAAAATAATAAAAAGTGAAAAAAAATAATAGTAGGATGCAACCCATTAGAAAAGGAGGGGAATATTATAAAAATGAAAGGAAAAATAATTTACGGGCGATCTGAGGTCGGGAAGGGGATGGGGGTGAGTTTTTAAGGGTAAAAAACGGTTTTTCTCGATTTCCGGCAAAACTAAAAGTCCTATCGAAAAAAGTTAAATGGCAAAGTTGTAGGTAATAACAAGATCTAAAACTTTTGTATTTACAATTTTTTCACATAACCTCAAAATTTATGTGAAAAATTCAAAAAACCAAGTTTTTGGTTTTTTATTTTTATCTTTTACAAAAATTTGATTTTTCTAACAAAATTTGGTGAAAACTTACCTTTTTATGTCCCAAATACGCTGTAATTTATTTGATTAAAAATATTTATTTTTTCACCTCATTTTGAATTAATATCGAAAAAGCACCCTAATTTTCAATCGAAAATTCACCCGTCAAAATATCAGCTTTTTTCAAAAAGTTGGTATGTTTTCTGTTCGGTGAAATCTCTACTTTCCGATGGTTTTTTTTTTTTTTTTTTTTATATGATGGACCCTATACGGTAACATCATAAATAACTACGATCTAGCTTAATTACTAAAGCTAATGAGTAATACAGTTTGAACTTAATTTGCTAGGTAGAGTAAACCTAAGAATGTGTCCATTAACACTTCTCTTATTGTCTCTATTAAGGGGAAGACACTTTGTTCTTGTGTTCTTTATGGGTAGCACTCACTTTACTACACTACACTGACACTTCACTAAATTAACTCAAAAGGTTTTGTCCTTTTTAGTCTTCTCACTATGTCCGTGTTATCGAGGAGCTGGATAGCCTCGACGTTCACATGATGATGAAGCCTTCGTTCGTGAGCTTCTGCATGCTTTTGAATAGCGTTTATGACGAGGTCTACTTTGAGGTCCCGATGAAGGTCGTCATTTCGAATGTACCAGGGCGCATTAACGATTCCTCTGAGTACTTTGTTTTGAAAACGTTGTATGATTTTAATATTACTTTGTTTGGTACAGCCCCAAAGCTGGATACCATAAGTCCATACAGGCATGAGGACTTGTTTGTATAAAAGTACTTTGTTGTGTACTGACAGTGAGGAGTGTTTTCCTATTAGCCAGTACATCGTCTTGTAGCGAAGCTCTAGCTCGTCGCGTTTCTTTTTAACATGAGCTTTCCAGCGAAGCTTTGTGTCCAATGTCATGCCTAGGTATTTGGCTGTATTTTCGTACGGTATGACATGGCTGTTTATGTATACCGGATGATAATTTGGCTTTTTATTTGTGAAGTCTATGTGAACGGATTTCGTTTCATTGAGTTTCACACGCCATTTCTTTGTCCAGTCAAAGATGGTATTGACGGCTGTTTGAACTTTTTCCACTGCTTCTTCTTGAGTGACACCTGTGGCCATTATAGCTGTATCATCCGCAAATGTCGCAATGGTGTTGTTTTCTAGCTCAGGAATATCACAAGTGTACAATAAGTACAAGATGGGACCTAGAACACTTCCTTGCGGTACTCCAGCTTTTATCGGTTTGAGTTCTGAGTATGCATCATCTTGTCTTACTCTAAACATACGCTGTGATAGGTAAGACTCTAAGATGTCAGCAAACTGTTTTGGGAGCAAAGTTTTCAGTTTGTTAATGAGCCCTTTGTGCCACACCTTATCGAATGCTTGCGCTACGTCCAGGAAGATTGTTGTGCAAACTTTGTTTTCTTCTAAAGCCTTTTCAATAATGTTAGTAATCCTGTGTACTTGGTCTATTGTCGAATGTTTTTCCCTAAATCCAAATTGGTAGTCAGGGATTAAATTTCTTTCTTCTATGATGGGTTTTAACCGTTTCAAGAGAAGCTTTTCAAATAATTTTGACATGATTGGCAGCAGAGAGATCGGCCTGTATGATGTTGTTTCGTGAGGTGGTTTACCAGGCTTTGGTATCATTATAACTTCGGCAACTTTCCACAGATCAGGTACATACGTAAGCCTGAACGTAGCATTTACCAGAGTGGTAAGTTTAACGATGGCTTTACGGGGGAGGTTTTTAAGAACTTCTCCAGTAATAAGATCGTAGCCAGGTGATTTCTTTCGACTTAAACGCTTGATTTCATTGAATACTTCTCTAGGTGTTACGAATTTTATTTTTAGCTCCTCATTATTTGATGTTTCATCCGGCAAAGTGCAGTCTTCATCATCTTCATTAGGCTTAAAAATGAGCTCCAAATGTTGTGCAAACCTAATAGCTTTTTGCTCGTTGCTTATTGCCCACCGCCCGTTAGTATCTTTGATGGGTGGGATATGCATAATAGGCTTTTTTAAACTTTTTGTTGATTTCCACAGGGAATAATCTGTCGTGTGATCGCTAGTTAATTGACTTAGGTAGTTGTTCATTGATTCATCTTTGAACTTCTGAATTGCCCTTCTTAGTTGTTTTGTAAGGCTGTTCAGAATCCGTTTATCTTCAGGAAATCTTGTATGTTGCCATATTCGTCTCTTTTGTCTCTTTTCGGCTATGAGCTTTGTAATATATGCTGGGTAGTAGGTAACTCTGTTTTTTGTCTTGAATGTAGGCGTGTTTTTCCAAGCGCATTGTTGTATTTGTGTAATAAACTGACGAATATCCCGATCCAGGTCTTCCGGATTTTTTAGTGGAACTTTTAGATCTATTACAGAGTCCACGTCTATTTTAAAGCTTTCCCAATCAGTGTTCTTATTTACTAATGTGGGGTAGTTTTCTTTCGGAATTAAAGTTTCACTTAGAGTAAGTATTATAGGTGAGTGGTCAGAGCTCATATCATAACCTTCTTCAATGCGGAGAAGATTTGGTGAAATATTTTTATATATAAAAAAGTCTATAAGATCTGGAATCTTTTTTTGATCAGTAGGCCAATAAGTGGGTTTACCTGTTGATAGAGTTTTGCATTGAGTTTCTCTAATTGCGCACAGTAGCTCTTTTCCTTTGGTTGTGGTCAGTCTAGATCCCCAATACGTATTTTTAGCATTAAAATCGCCTCCCAATATAAATCTATTTCCAAGACCTTTTAAAAAGGTCCTGTACTGATCTACTTTTAGCGAATACCTAGGTGGACTGTATATAGCTGATATGGTGACAAAACAATATTTCGTTTTCACGCAGACAGCTACTGCTTGTATTTCTTCTTCTTCAGATTTATGTTCTTCATAATGATAGATATTCTCCTTTATAATGACAGCACTACCACCTCTCGATGTGTTGTTGGGATGCAATGCATGATATACTTTATAACCGTTAATTTTAATGTGAGATTCTTTAGTGAAGTGTGACTCTGATATAAGGCACACATCAATACTTTCCATGTTTAGGACTGCCGTAAGTTCATTCTGATGTTTCAGCAGTCCATTCGCATTCCATGCCATAATTTTTAATAAATTAGCCATTTATGCATTGTGTTTTAGTTTTGTAGCTGTTTTAGTACTACCTTCAAGTTTTTTTAGCCTTTCGTCGAAAGTTGTTAAAAGATTAATAATTGTATTTATCTTTTCATTCATGTTAGGGCTCGTTGGTTTAACTTGTGACTGTGTCGGTGGTTGGACTCCTTTTGTCATTTGTGCATACGATACATTTTTAATAACATGTTTGTTGGCAATAGGTCTCTTGTCTTTGTTTGCACTTGGACCCTGAGAGTTTGGTACCGACACATTATTTCTGATGTTTTTGTTTTTAATATTCTGTAGCTCTTTAGCTACTATGCATCCTCTATAATTAGCCGGGTGGGGCTCACCACAGTGAACACATTTTGGCTTTGCTTCTGCTGGTTTATTGCAGTCTCTAGTTAGGTGCTTACCTGTACACTTCACACACCGGGGTTCTTTGGAACAGTATTTTTGTGTGTGGCCATATGCTTGACACCTTTTGCATTGAGGGATTAGCTTTGAAGTTCTCAGTGGCTGTATGTCTACTTTACAACCCAGTATAGATTTAATTCCGTAAATCTTCTTGATGTCTTCATCTTTTTGGAATGACAGCATAAACATACTGAGAGGCTCTTTGCTCTTCCAGCTCAGTTTGTTAACCGCCTCCTCTATTTTATATCCTTTAGCAGTCAGGTCCTCAACTATTCTGTTTGGCAGGCAAGAAAAATGCAGGTTTTTTGCCATTACCCTGATAGGCCTGTCTTGTTTATTTTCATACGAGTACCAAAGGCAGTTATTTTGCAACAATAACTTGGTAATAGATCTATATGAATCATCGTTATTAGAGTTAATTTTAACTTTTTCTCCATTCAGCATTTTCATAATGAACGTGTCTTTCGTGATATTAATCGAAAGAAGATCGTAGAACTGTTGATAGTTCTTAATATTTTCCACTACTATAGGTGGCGGTGAAGATTGTTTCTTCGGTTTCACATTCTGTTTAGGCTTTTCGCTGGATTCAGCTCCTTGTTGGGGTGGTGAGGACAGTGATGATGAATTCAATTTCCTTTTTTTTCTGCTTTTCTGCCGTACCCACTCTGTTTCCTTTGCTAGTTCCTCTTCGTCTGTCTCATACTCAATTGGCATAGGCTTCTCGGTAGTGACATTTTTATTTTCCAGGTCTGCAGTTTTTTGCTCCTGGGATTTATCCAGCTGGTGC
Source organism: Eurois occulta (assembly GCA_950022335.1). Taxonomy (NCBI): domain Eukaryota; kingdom Metazoa; phylum Arthropoda; class Insecta; order Lepidoptera; family Noctuidae; genus Eurois; species Eurois occulta. Next base: position 2,837,038 of record OX465480.1, on the reverse strand, counting down.
TGAAGATCTTCTAATTGACTTCTGAGGTCATTTACTAAACTTTGCAGTTTTTCTCGTTCTAACTTTTCTTCAGTATAATATTTATACAACAGATGTTCCGTTTCAGTTTTTATTTTAATTGACGATGAACAAGCCATAATTATTACAAAAAAATTACAACTTCACCTTAACACTTTGTTTACTCAAATAGTTGCGAAATACATTCGGTAACTGGGTCATCGCGGCGGCCGCGCACGGCTAGAGGTAACGAGCGGTATGGTGCTGCGTCAGCGCTATACCCGAACACTAACTAGCACAAGAGCGAGCGTGTGCGACGCGACTGTTCTAAGCGGAAGTCGATCGATCACTCGAACTACTCGTTTTTTATGTCTTTTAATATATATTTTGAATGTATCTAAAATATATTTAAAATATATAAAATATACATGAATAAAAAATATATTTACTTTACATTTTTTTTTACATTTATACATTTATTATAGATTTTTAATATATTTATAATATATTTTTTATACATTTTGACATGACTAAAATAGTAGGTATGTATGTAGTAAGACCCAGACCCGCCTAGCCCCTTCCCTACTTCTCCATGAAATACCTTTTGATGGGCTACAATTTTTCGTAGGTCACTCAGGTATATAATTTATCTTGAAATAGTTATAAATAGGCATCTACGCATATAATTTAAAAAAGATTCGACAACTTTCTCCAAATATTGTTGATGTCTTATTAAATATTAATTTTATTAACTTATTTTGTTTGTTAATTATAGTAGCATATTTTGATTTGCAATTTTTTTTATTAATGTAGCATGTAATCTAACGTTTCTCGAGTAATTAAAGTGTAAATTTTAATAAATAGCTCAAAATTATTTATAATAATTAAAAAAAAAATCGAATTCGAGTTTTTTTCGATTTTTTGCATTTTCTGAGAAGATTTACTATGGTAACATATATTTTTTTTTCACCATCGGAAAGTAGAGATTTCACCGAACAGAAAACATACCAACTTTTTGAAAAAAGCTTATATTTTGACGGGTGAATTTTCGATTGAAAATTAGGGTGCTTTTTCGATATTAATTCAAAATGAGGTGAAAAAATAAATATTTTTAATCAAATAAATTACAGCGTATTTGGGACATAAAAAGGTAAGTTTTCACCAAATTTCGTTAGAAAAATCAAATTTTTGTAAAAGATAAAAATAAAAAACCAAAAACTTGGTTTTTTGAATTTTTCACATAAATTTTGAGGTTATGTGAAAAAATTGTAAATACAAAAGTTTTAGATCTTGTTATTACCTACAACTTTGCCATTTAACTTTTTTCGATAGGACTTTTAGTTTTGCCGGAAATCGAGAAAAACCGTTTTTTACCCTTAAAATCTCACCCCCATCCCCTTCCCGACCTCAGATCGCCCGTAAATTATTTTTCCTTTCATTTTTATAATATTCCCCTCCTTTTGTAATGGGTTTCATCCTACTATTATTTTTTTTGGTTTTAAAAATTATCGACCCTGGTCTAGTTACGGAGATATCGGGGGTCAAAGTTGCAACTTTTTCACAAGTTTTTTTTAAATGGGATTTTTACTTTTAACACCTCCACGACCCCCGTGCTATTCAATCTGTCTATCAGCACAATGTCTTGAGTCTGTTACATTGAGCCCTAAAAAGTGTTTTTTTTTACCCCAAAATAAAAGTCGTTTCCCAGCAATTTTTGGTGACTTAGTTTTAGGTTGTATGTGGTATGTTTACAACCTGTATATTCTATTCATCTACCTACTGGGTCGGGCACATACTTGTAGTATGGTACTTCATAACCAACAAGGTTGTATTGCAAGGAAAGTTGCTGGTGGATAATACTGGCTACTAGATTGTGTCTGTGCAAGTACTCACCGTTAGCAAGACGATAACAACCGGAAACAATATGTCGGATCGATTCACCGGAACGGCGGCATGTCCGGCAGATGTCAACCGTACCGTCCTTGACAATGTATTTCTGATAATTGTTCGTCATGATAACTTCATCCACAATTGCACAGACAAAACCTTCGGTTTCCCCAAAGAGATCATCGAATCCTAGCCAGGATACGGATGCCTTGAGGTCTACATCAGGTCCATGAAGGGGCCGGAGAAAGCGTTCGTGTAGCTCCTTGCTCTGCCATACCTCCCTACAGTCATTAGTATCCAATATCACTGGTTTGCGCCAGTTCCCGTTAGCCAAGGAGAGCGGGGTGAAGTCCTTGTCCACTGAGACCACATTTCGGTGCATCCGCACGTTGGTTTCGAGAAAGTATTCTCTTAGACTGCATACCTCACGGTTGTGCAAGGTCTTAGCATTTAAGAAGCCACGACCTCCGCACTTCTGCGGGATATACAGTCTCATCACCGTGGGTGATGCATCCGGTTTGCTGTCAATAGTATGCGGACTGTCCTATCCAGGACGTCAAGTTCCGTCTGAGTCCATTTGAGTGTGCCGTAAGAATACATCAAAACCGGCATGACCCAACCATTAAAGGCGCGCACCTTGTTTCCGCCTGATAAAAGACTGTTTAACACTTTATTCAGGCGACCAAAGAAGCGCTCTTTCAACGATTGTTTCATGTCAGCAGCATTGATGCCCAATGCTTAGGACATACCCAAATACTTGTAGGTCTCGGTTGAGGAGAGGGATCTAAGGAATATGGAATCCGAGAGTTGAATTCCCATAATCTCCCCTCGCTTTATCAATCACTGACGTCTCGTCGATGCCTACTTTCTTTTTAAAGTTCCGTACCTACATACTAAAATAGTCACGGGATTTTATTATTCAGGAAAAATATAATCCAAAACTACTTACGACTACAAAGAGAGGATTAGTGTTTCTAATATTGAAGATGATTTATTAAAGACTAGCTTTTGCCCGCGGCTTTGCCCGCGTGCATGTCGAAAAATTTTCGACTGGAACGTACTACCGGGATAAAAAGTAACCTATAAGTTAATCCAGCTTACGGTAACAAACTTAGTTACATATCTTCATCCCCCTTTTTAACCCTTCGGGTGTAGAATTTTCAAAATCACTGAGACACGTATAAATCAATTTTCAATCGTCAGTCTAAACACAAAATTTGAAGATCCTAATTTCAAAACTGACGGACTTTCATATAAACTTCCATCCCCTATTTTACCCCTTTAGGGGTGGAATTTCCAAAAATCCTTTCTTAGTGGATACTCACTCAGGGCACGCCACGATAGTGGCGGTAAGTCCCCTCTTTGAGGAGTGGCTAGGGAGGCGCCACAGCGCCCTCACCTTCCGCCTGACACAGGTCCTCACCGGACACGGGTGCTTCGGGAGGTACCTGCACCGAATCGGGGGGGAGGAAACGCCCTGGTGCTTTCATTGCGAGGATTACTTATCATTTTCAATTAAAATTTTTTAATTTAATTGTTAAATTATTATTTTTATTTGAGATTTTTCTATTAAAAATATAATAATTTATAATATTAAAAATTAAATAAATTAATAAGAAAAAAAAAAAAGAAATTAATCAGTTAATTGGTATTATTTGTGGGTGTACCTGCACCGAATCGGGCGGGAGGAAACGCCCGGATGCTATAATTGCGAGGATCGACCGGAGGACACGGTGGAGCACATCGTGGAGGTCTGCTCTGCTTGTGCGGAGCACCGCCGTGTCCTCGTAGTGGCGATTGGCGGCGGCGACGTCTCGCGCCCGGCCCTGGTTCAAGCCATGGTCCGGGGCGAGAGGGAATGGGAAGCCGTCGCCTCCTTCTGCGAAGCAGTCATGCTAGCGAAGGAGGCGGCGGAACGTGAGAGGGAGAGAACCTCCTCACGTCCCAGCCGCCGCGGGAGAAGCACCGGGCGTCGGGGGCCACGCCGTGATGGCTCTCGGCCACCGTAGGCACGGGCCTGTGGACGGCTAGTAATGGGCTAGCTCGCCGTCCGTCCGTCGTATAACGACGGGCAGGCCGTGTCGACGGCGCGTTCGTGTTCCACGCGCGCCTCAAAGAGTTGTCAGCAAACGGGAGGGGCCCGCAAGGGCCGGTGCCTGCCAGGGCTGCGGGACTGTTCGAAAGAGATACCGCGGCCCTGGAACATAAAGGGCCAATGAAGGAACATGGGTGGTTTTTAGTCAGTAAGAGTCTGACACTCCCTTCCGCTCCGCCCAGAGCGAGAGGAGTCATTTGATGATTTCCCACCCCCAAAAAAAAAAAAAAAAAAAAAGTGGATACTCACTCTTCACAAAGAACATACCCTCCAAGTTTCATGTCTCTAGGACCAGCGGTTTGGGCTGTGTGTTGATGAATCACCCAGTCAGTCAGTCAGTCAGTCAGTCAGTTTACCATTTTATATATAGAAGAAGAAAGAAGATAGATAGAAGAAAGAAAGATAGATATTTCACACACTTACATGTACACCTTTTCCATCCACATATTCAATTTTTGAGAATAAATTACGTTAACAAAACGTTCTTTCTATAAAAATAAATATATCATAAAAAAAACTCTAAAAAAGTACTCCTTTGAAAAATAATTATATTAATAAACCTGAATTACAAAAATGCAAACTGCAGCAACACAACAATATAGTTAGTAAGAAGACTCATCAGACTAAGTTGTAACGCAGCGTCTAAGTAGAACAGGCCACACGCACGTATTTTGCTGAACGAAGCTCGATGTATGCGCAGTACGTTCTTGCACAGTTTTCTCTGGTCATCTGCCGAACATTCAAAATTAATTATTTTAAAGCAAACGATACAGGCTCTCTAGTAAAAGCATTTTATTAATCAATCAAAACACCATTTCTTAACTTGAACAACTTAAGATAAGTTATGGAATCAGGCGTTACTTTGAAAAAACCCATGATACTAAATGTTATGAAAAATATTTAGAGCTAATTCCATGAAAAAGATGCAGGTTTGGATGCAGGATACAGGACCGTTCGCCTCCCGTCCCCAAAAATATGCACATACAAGAAATACATTTCAATAGTGAAAAACTTTCAGGGAATCACAAAGTGTTAATGATGATGGAATATTCAAAAACGTATCAAATTGACATGAACTCTTGAAAAGCTTGTTTGTATTGGATAGGAAATTACCTGAACATTTCGACATTAAAATAAATGCACAAGAATCTTGCGCTCTTTGAATAGCTAAGTAAAATTTCTCACATCCTCTGCTCAGCACTGTTTGATAAGTTAAATCCTTCATCAACCATATACTTATAACCAGCGCTCCTAAAATTGAAGACTTCTGTAACAAAATGAGTGTTTTTGAACAGGAATACAACACATAGCAGCACTCCTGTTTCTTCGAAGGATTTGGCAATTATTTGATTTAAAGGCTCATATAACGTTGGGCGAGTATATTGCAGTAAACCTTGCACTAATTGAGACTAAGGGCTGCTACTCAGAAATTTCACATGAAAAAATCCAATAACATATTGCCTGGCTTAGAAATCGTATCCAAGACTTCGCGTAAAACATCATCATTGAAACGAAAAATGTCTACTGCTAGTCATAATTAAGCTTCCCGACGACTGGCTTTTATGCCACCTTCTATGTGAAGGGGTGTAGATAGTTGGAATTTGTCATCTTTTGTCCTCCATTTTTTTATTGAAACTTACCGCTTTGTAACGGGCAATAATATTCCTAACCAATTGATCTTTGGTAATTCAGTCAATTGTCTCTTACACAATAATCACCTGTCAAACATTAACAAACGACTCAAATGATACGTACTTTGTCATTAAACAGCCCGCCCGTTTTGAATACTTCAATTGTCACTTGGATGTAACACAGAGAGTGAAAGAATATTTCTAAAATGTAATAAACTATCTGAAATGTAACAAAGTTCAATAAATGAAAGATGTGTAACATAAAAATTTAATGATTGGTTTTTAAAATACTCACGAATTCCTGATAACAATCTTTATGGATTTTATAACACGCTAATATGTCAACGTAGGCCTGAAACACTTTTTTGCAGTCTATGACGTGCGCGTTTTCTAATTTTTGGAAATTCAAAACGTAAATACTCCAAAGATTAACTTTATTTTCCAACAACAGTGTAACTCGAATAGCATAAACAATATTCAAATCAAAACAAGTCGCAAGGTAGCAATAAAAAATGGAAATGTAGGGAAAGCCAATCAGTATGCATAAACAAGTGAATACAGACACAAAGCCACACAGAGCCACTATTACAATGATCCAACTCCAAACGATGAAGTTTTTATTACTGGATTCATCGTTGAGAAATTCGTGTACTTTTTGAAAAGTTAGGACAAACTTTACAGATTCGTTGGTTCGAATGATCCCGATCACGAAATTGATAATGAATCCCAAACTATAGTACGCAGTGTCAAAATAAGTGGTGGCATACTTGGAAAAATAACTTCTGACCATTTTACCGTAAATGGATACCATCAAAGCGCGGTAGATCAATGAACAAATGTATACTAGTGTCGCAATCATTGAAATTAAATTGGATACAAAACCATTAGGAGCTAAAACATTATTTTTAATCCGATATTTAGGACAGAACATAAAATATTGCATTAGGTTCAAAGGAAACAGCATTGATTGCACATCCTTGTCCACTGTTTTGTTAAAAATGTTTTTCACCGAGCATTTTTGTCTGATATTCCGAATATTTTTCATTTTTGTTTTGTAAGTGACTGTGTGCCAGTACCTTCCTGGTTCGTAAGTGTTACATTAATGAATAGTTTATATCAGCGCACCCCTAACTCATTACCATAAAGGGAAACCATATTCATTAAAATACTAGCGTCTGCCCGCGGCTTCCACCGCGTATTTTATTTTTTAAATTAATTGTCCTATGGCTATAACCTTTGCGCAAGTACAAGCAATTATAAGTAGAGAATTTTTATCGCAAACATTAATTTTGCAGCATAAGAAACACCACACTGCGCTCCAGAATCCATATTGTTGGCATAGCTCATAAAGCTGCAAGACTGAAATGGGACTGGGCAGGCCACGTCTGCCGGATGTCTTTACATTTGTGGACCCTTATATCTCAAGACTAGAACCCTGAGACAGCTAGAAAGGGTAGCAGCAGACCAAGGAGAAAGAGAGAGATGCCTTGAATAGCTGCCTCATAAATTAGCGTGAAGAAGCACAACACCGATCGCTGACACGTCATCGCTCGTTGATGAAATATCACATTGTCTATGCTCTCTGGTCCTGGCTTAGGAAAATTTTCACCCTTCAAATTTCATGTCTTTAAGACCAGCGGTTTGGGCTGTGCGTTGATACTCGTATACCAGTCAACCAGGACTTTGAATTTTATATTGAGGGATGATTTTGGAAAAACTGTGATACACGTTTCTTATAACTTTAACTGAAGAGTATGTAGACTTTCAGGTCAATCGACTCCGAGCATAAAAAGTTTCACAGAAAATTCAACACCCCATTTCACCCTCTTAGGGGTGGAATTTCGAAAAACTCTTTCTTAGTGGATACCTACTTTTCACAAAGAATACACCCTTCAAATTTCATGTCTTTAAGACGAGCAGCTTAGGCTGCGCGTTGATATATCAGTCAGTCAGGACTTTGAATTTTATATTGAGGGATGATTTTGGAAAAACTGTGATACACGTTTCTCATAATTTAATTGCAGAGCATGTCTACAAATTTTCAAGGCAATCGATTTCGAGAATAAAAAGCTTTACAGAAAATTCAACACCGCATTTCACCCCCTTAGGGGTGGAATTTCGAAAACCCCATCTGAGTGAATACTTACTCTTCACAAAGAATACACCCTTCTTTCATGTCTATAAGACCAGCAGCTTCAGCCACGACTTTAAATTTTATGTTGGGGGATGATTTTGGAAAAACTTTGATACCTACACGTTTCTTATTTTAACTGAAGAGTATGTAGACTTTCAAGTCAATCGACCCCGAGAGTAGTTAGTTTCACAGAAAATTAAACACTCTATTTCACCCACTTAGGGGTAGAATTTCGAAAAACCCTTTCTTAGTGGATACCTACTCTTCACAAATAATACACCCTCCAAATTTCATGTCTCTAGATCCAGTGGTTTGAACTGTGCGTTGATATATCAGTCAGTCAGTCAGGACTTTGAATTTTATATATACAGATAGATGTATCATACAATTCCGAAGGCGACTACAACCGTATAACGCTGCAGGAAATATCGCCCAAACTCATGATAGACCGGAACAACATCACTGATTTGTAGGCATACATTATAATAAAAATTAACAACTTAATCAATTTATTAAAGCCGTGATTACAAAATTGCGAACTGTAACAACACAACAGTGTAATTAGATAGATAACCCATCAGACACAATTGAAACGCAGTGTCTAAGTAGAACAGGCCACACACACGTATCTTGCTGAACGAAGCTCGGTGTAAGCGCAGTACGTTCTTGCATAACTTTTTCTGAAAATCTGTCAAAAAAAAACCTTGTAACAGAGATGGTGTAGTGTGATTTAAAATAAGTTCTGAGAGCCTAAAACAATCAGGGGGAAGAAATTGTAAAACTGCAAAAAGCGGAAATCTTGTGTCAATCCTGCTGACAGTAATTTTAGAAAAAACTAAACGCTGAGCAATTACCACTGGTCTAAGTTTTATTATTTATTTCGTTTATTCATCTTTAGACACATTTTTTTATATTTTTACATATTAAAATAAAATATATTAAAAAAACATTTTAACATATAAAAAATAGATTTCTGCCGCTGTCGGGAGCAGGGTTCATGCTACGGGTGTTTAGGGTTCTGGAGACAGGAACCTCATCACAATGCGAGCCGTATCGAGGAGTACTGCCTTCTGAATCAGGCTCTTAATCCAACCGCCTAAAAAGAGCCTCGCAAGATTTTCGTCGGAACTCTTGGACAATCAACATAATGATAGGAGATCACATTCCACATGTCGATAACCTCGTGTGTCAAGTCGAGATATTCTATTTCTTTCTCAGCTTTCTCGAGGTTCTCGTCATGCGGGATGGTAACATCGACTATCATTACGCAGCGCGCTGATCGGTCTATCACCACTATGTCAAGCTTATTGGCAACAATAGTCCTGTCAGTACTGATAGGCTGATCCCAGTACAGCGTGACATTGTCATTGACAAGTACTCGTCGTTAGCCAGACGAGAACAACCAGAAATAATTTGTCTCATGGGACGCATCCGGACGGTGGCATGCCCGACACACGTCAACTGTCCCATCCTTCATAATATGTTTCCAGTAGTTATTCGTCGATTATTATTTATTATTATTATAGCATTTATTTTGGGCTACGCATATACTGTTAGTAGCATTGGAGACTCCCATCTACCTGCGAATAACTCACGATAATGTTGGTACTGCTACGAAGACTAGCAAGCAGGGAAGCGCTTCTTTTACAAATGATAGTGACGCAAAACCATTTATGTCATCCCGCAAACATCTTTGACGCGCTACATAGCCATGACAGCCTCAACAGTATCCTGAGTGCGTATTATTATATTGGACACGTAGATCGTTGTATGCACGTAAACTATGACTAGTCCACAAGCTGCAGGTGTAAAATGACGAAGAAAATTATTTAAACAGCTCAATCTTGACCGCCTCTGTACATCGCGCATACCTGCGGGCTAGCATGTTGCAGCATACTGACAGCGATCTACGTCCCCCCCTGTCATATCATTCTAGTTCATCAAAAAAGATAATACCTAAGCAATTTGACATCAAAATGCGTGCGCAAGAATCTTGAGTTTGTTTAATAGCTATGTAGAATTTCTCGCATTGCATGTTCAATATTGTCAGCCACATCAAATCTTTTATCATCCACAACAAAACAGACAGCGACCCTTCAGTTGCAGCGTTCTATAACAAAAAACAGATGTAAACGGACTCTTCATGAAGCAACCAACTAAGCATTTTGTACATCAAACTGAGTACCTAACCGTACACAAAAAAAAAAAAACTGGGAAACCAGTTTTTTCTTGAGGGTGAAAAATCATGGTTTACGGTAGGACTCAATATAATTATTATGCGCCATAAAAACAAATGACAATTAACAAAACTTACTAGGTTATTGACCACCGCACTGTGTTCTAACATTTCAATTATCACTTGGACTCGTATAAGAAAGCAAGTTAACGTTTCCACCGTGTAATAAAGAATCTGGAAAAATAACGATAATGTTCCACTTTATTCCTGTCTTTGAAATAACTCGATTTACAATAGTTAAAGATACTTACAATATGCTGAAAACAAACTTTATAGATGTCATACACTCTAATATATCAACATAAGCCTGACACAGTTTTCTGCTGTAATATACTCCCTGTCTGTCTTCTACATCTTGAAAATTCAAAACTTCTATACTCCAAAGAACTATTTTTTTGTCCAATAATTTGATCATTTGGATAGCATAGAAAACCTGAATGTCAAAAACTACCAGAAGGGAGCAGACATATACATCGAATAAAGATAATCCTATATGTAGGCAAAAACCACCTATAAAAAAGCTAAAAGCACATAGAGCCACAAGCATAGTCCAATTCCAAATGACGAAGTGGTTGTTAAAACTGGAATTATCGTTGATAAATCTGTGCAATTTTTGATAAGTTACGACAAACCTTACCGACTCTTTGGTTCGAATTATCCCGATCACGAAATTAAAAAAGAAACCTACGCAGCAGAAGATAGTGCTAAAATGATAAGTGACATACATAAAAGTAGTACATCCAAGAAAATCTTCGTAATAAGTTGTGAAATAGGGGCGGAATAGATATGAGAAAATAAATACTGATGTTCCAATAACTGAAACTAAATTGGAGGCGAAAGAATTGGGAGTTATGACATTACCCTTGATGCAGTACTTAGGACAGAAACTAAAACATTGCATCAGATTCAAGGGCAAGAGCATTGTCTGCACGTCTCTGTCCAACGTATTGTTGACGATAACTTCTACCCGTCTATTTTGTGTTAAATGTTTAAGTTTCTCCATTTTTAAACAGTGTTTAAAGAAAAGTCCCTTGCTCACAAGTGGTACATCAATCAATAGCTTAAGTTATGACTGCGCACTTAAAGCTTATTATAATTATATGGATGGAACCTTTTAGTGTAAGTTACTTTTTAACAAACATCGTAAGTATATTTATCACTATAATTACTTTTCTGGATTAGGTTTTTTTTTGTCTATTTATACTGCCGTCATTACTAAAAAGGGCACAACTAACATTTTGTAAATCTTGAGAAAATCGATGTTAAAATTACTAAAACTAAAAAAAATCTTGCAGTTGTGCCCTTTAAGCTTATGCTATCTCCAGTTAATTTTATTGCTAAAAATCACAAAAAAATTAGGCAGATGGGCCTCTTTTTCGTGATTCCGGATATAATATATCACTCAATTTCATGAAAAATGTTAGCTGTGCCCTTTTTAATTAAAACGGCAGTATACACGTAGCCACATTATTTAATAGTTTTGTTCCTCTCTATAAATTATTTGGGCTAAATTAAACCAAATTATCCATAACACGAAAGTTTATTTAAATTAACATACAATTTTGGAATTCGTTTTTGGACAGATCAGTCTGCAAAAGTGGCAGCAAGTGTAGCAGGCCTGGTTTTAATTATGGTGTTCCTCAAGGCAGTACGCTGACTTTCGCATGGAGCATTGTATTAGCTAAGTTTGTATGCTAGTTAGTCTGTATTAAAACTGTTAAGAAACGACTGCTAGCGCCATAACATAATCAACATTGGTCCTTCGAGCCGGATTTTAGAACGGCGCAATCTGGGAAGTGAGTTACAATAAGGACGCGCATCGCCTCTTCTGGTGAAGTGGTAAGTATGTTGTCGGGTTTTCGGAGAACAGCGGGCCCAGTCGTGTCCTGCTGTGCCAGTATTTTTCTTACCCTGTTTGCTTGTTGCCATGATTCGATGTTAACACAGTATTTCCGCCAACCAGTGGAGCTCCTGAATCTGATGCATTTTTTATAGCTGGATTTGGCCGCGAAGTAAACATCCCAATATTCGTCAGCACAAATGTTCATGGCTCTGTTTAGGGCTGCCCTTACCTTCCCGCGCTTACGTTCCAGATCCGCTCCCCACCAAGGTTGTTTCCCTGGTGTTGTGGGCCCGGAAACCACTCCGGTTTCCGGGCAGGAATGTTTTCGTGAGATGACTTCCACGCTTGTCGATCTGCGGCGTGTCCTCGTAGGTCGTCCAGTAGTTTGTTGACACAAGCTTGGTTTCGAGGGTTCTTGTGTAGGCAGCACGGTCAGTGTTGCGCGGATTGCGCCGTGGCAGTATTGGTGTTACACAGACTTGAATGTCGAAGCGGATCCACCTGTGGTCTGAGCAGGAGGCCTCCTTAGAGACAGTGATGGCCGCCGCGCCCTCCGATGTCAGAGTGAGATCTGTGATTGTTTGACTACGTCTGTTTATGAAGGTTGGTATGGAACCTGTATTCAGTAAGGTTAAGTTTGTTGTAAACAAGTAATCTACTAGAGCCTTTTTGTTTTCGAATGGGTAATCATCAAATGACTCCTCTTGCTCTGGGCGGAGCGGAAGGGAGTGTCAGACTTTTACTGACTAAAAACCATCCATGTTCCTTCTTTTGCCCTTTATGTTCCAGGACCGCGGTATCTCTTTCGAACAGTCCCGCAACGAAGGTGACGGCTTCCCATTCCCTCTCGCCCCAGACCATGGCTTGAACCAGGGCAGGACGCGAGAGGTCGCCGCCGCCAATCGCCGCTAGGAGGACACGGCGGTGCTCCGCCCAAGCGGAGCAGACCTCCACGGTGTGCTCCACCGTGTCCTCCGGGCGATCCACATAATGATAGCACCCGGGCGTTTCCTCCCGCCCGATTCGGTGCAGGTATCTACTAGAGCCCTACCCCTTACGTTTTGCGTGTCCATGCCTCACAGAGAATGATGAGCGTTTCCGTCGGCGCCTATGACAACCTCCAGCCCTGTGCTCTCGCAATATGTCACGAGGTGGGCGAGGTTGTGCGGAGGCGGCTCCTCTGCCTCAGGCATGTAAGCGGAGGTAAAGATCACAGCTACTTCTGTGTCTCCAAGCTGTATCAGCAGCCTAGCTGCAGAGATATCCCTGTAACAGAAAACTGTTGCTGTGTGGTGTGTTTTTATGTTACGTGTCGTATGGATGCACGATCGTGGCTTGTCGTGATCTGTACTAACTAGGAGCGTACCACCAAGATTGGAGAGACCTTGTATTCGGCCCGCCCTAATCCACGGCTCTTGGATCAGGACAATGGCTGTATGTTGAACCTCCCGCCACTTCCGCAGCTGAGCCGTCGCGGTCTGACTGTGGTGGAGGTTGGCCTGTCGGACTTTACATGTTGACGAAGGGGACGCCATCGCTGGACGTTCCTTCCTCGTCACCGTTACTCTAGCCGCAACCCGGCAAATAGAGCGCCCTCGTCGAAACCGTCCCCCTCAAGGTCAGGGGCTGAGGACAAGGTTTTGTCATCGATCTCCTCACCCGGGAGGACGGCGCCCACGTTGGCGATGGTAGGGGCGGCTGGCGCTGCTGCTGCAGGGTCTCCCGCGGGTGTTGCCGCGGCGTTTGTTTTGGGGGAGCTGCGTCCTCCACCCGTGTCACGGCCCTTGTCTCAGCGGCCGGATATCCCTGAGGGACGTCGACAAATCTGCCGTTCAGACCCTAGAATTTGACGTACACCCCAAATGAGAGACGGCGCTCGGCTTGCATCAGGGTCGGAATTTGGTCCTCAGGGACCCCGACCACCACGTACCATGCGTCGGCCTGTTTGTTGGCGCCTAGTAGTACTTATCCCTTAATATCTATCCAAGAGTTCTAATAGCAAAGAGCGCGACCAATATTGGTCGGCTCCGCAAAGATCCCCAGCTCATCAGGGATGAAGATGCCGCATCTTACACGGCACTTGATCTCTGCCTGCTTCCTGATCACTAATGAGGTGCTAGAGAGGGGAGACAACCCGAAAATCAGTGTCCTTAGCCACTCTATGGTGTGGTCGCTACCGCACCACAGTCTAAGGACCCCGCCGCTGAACACCGGTTTCGCTCTGAAGGTCGGTGCAGGTGAGCCTTGTATGGGAGACCAGGCCTCGGCGACTATCTTCGTCTGGATAGCCGCGAGAATCTGGTTCGACACCTCCTTGCTGATTAGCCCCGTGCGGCCGCAGGTTACTGCGACATCAAGGTCGGAGCTTACAACTTGGGCGTAGCTTCGGTTAGCGTTCCGTTTGGATTTACCAAGACGCGGCCGCTTACGCTCCCCTCGAGGTGACGAGGTCTCGTTGAGAGCCCACTTCATCGTGGCCTGATCCTTCCGAATGGGTCGCTGTGTCGTGTTCTGGGCTGGTCCCTTCGCGCCGCTGGCTGCTGGTTAACTGGGTCCTGGTCGGCTAGTGCCGGCCACGGCCTACTCGTACGTCTGCTTGCCTGCGGAGAAGTTGACATTACCGCTAGGCGGTTTTACCCGACCCTCAGAATTAGCTTGTTTGGATTGTGGAGACGGAGACTTATTGTAAGGGCATGAGCCTTTACACTTAATGTTGAATGTTAATAAAATAAATGTTAATGTTCAAAAGGGTATTTAATACGAAATTGCACTAAAATACTATTACAAGAAAATAATAGAAAATGTTACAAAATGTTACAAATGTTGGATGTTGCGCGAGCTCGATATTAAACCGAAGACTGACGTACTTGCGTACGTGATAATACTACATTTTATAAATTAACTCAATTTGCAGTATTTTACTAGGCCAAAGTACAATGTGCGGTTGCTGACCGTACATCTTGGCGGGGCAAAAGTAATATTTAAGATAACTTATTAAAGAATATTTTACTAATGTACATATAATTATAAAAAAATAAAGATCATGAATAGAAAACAATGTGAATAAAAATGATTATAAGTCAAATGTTAAAAGAATGAGGTGTCGCGTAGTTAAGTTCTATGTTTTCAGTGGATGCTGTAGCTCTTGGTGGCTTCCGTGGCGGTAATCTGGTGGACGCGCCGGCACCGCTGACGGTGACCTTGCCGCTGCGTTTGCAGTACACGTAGGCTCCTCCCGCGACGACTATTGACAAGATCAGAAGTCCCATCGTAGAGTATGAAACGATGTATTGGTGCACATCGTGTTGGGACATTTCAGTCTGTCTTGTTTGATCTTCCAATTCTTTCAACGAATTATGAAGTTTTTCATAATCGTTTCTAACAAATTGCGTGTTCTGTTGTCCAGTTGATAAATCAAGCGGCTGGACAGATGTTAAATTGTTGATGTCATCCAGATCTATCAGTGGTATTTCCGGGCTGACATAAATCTTGTTTGTGTAGTAAACTTGTGTGTGGTATGTTTCTTCGTTGTTTCTAATTATGCATCCTTCTTTGGCTTCTATAATTCCCGTTGAATGTATTGCTTTAGTAGTCATACGACCTTCACAGATGATTTGCAGTTGGCAATCCGTGCAGCAGACATAGAGCCAGGTGTTAGGTTTTTGTAATGGTGTCCATTTATTGTTGCAGGAATCGGATGTGTAGATACATTTTGATAATGTAATGTTTGTTATTGCGCCGATTTCGCATGGAATCTGATGATTTCTCATGTTACGTGTTGGTTTGTTTAGTGTACATACAAATGTACTTGGTTCCAATTTAATACAATGTTCCAGGTCACTGTCTGTGAGCTGCATATATGTCTCTTTTCTTATATTGACTGCAACATATTCTGAATTTGTTTTCATTGTAAGTGAATGTTTGTTATTTTTTACCATCGGAATAGGAATTGTTTTATACACGGTAAATGGAGTGTCGCCTGTTAATGGTAATGTAATTTCGATGATAAAATATTTATCAATTAATCTAGATTTTACCTCTAGTAGTTTGTATATGTCAGCTAATTGATTTTGAATATTGTCAACGGGTATCGATAATTGTTGTGGCAATTGTCCAGAGATAATGTTGAGCTCCTGAAAGAGCTGATTCTGCGGTAAAAGTCTGGTATCTACATGACCATGGTGAATGTTAATAGCTGTGTCTAAAAGCATGTGTTGGATGTGGCGCAGTTTAGACAGAATTGTTGAACTGGTCAGAGCCATGATGTTAAAGTAGTTCAAAGCTTCTTCTTGCTCAATATCCTTACCCAATTTCTGTAAATAGTTTTCTGTAGCGTTAAGATGTTGACCTATGAGATTGAACTGAGTGTTCATCGCCTCTTCATTTCTCTTTAAAATGTTGTTATGTGCCTCTATGATTGATGTTTGACCTTTTATCAGGTTCAATAAATGGTCTCTGTTATTTTTCAATGTTTCTATGTCCTTTTTATATTGTATTGCGAACCTTTCATCTAGCACGCCGAATAGGCTGTTTGCAAGGTAACCTATTCCATTGACAAGACCTCGGGAAACGCGCCCCCTTGTCTGCCCATGATGTGTTTCCAACATGTAATTGTTATGATCAAGTTCGTTGAGTTCCTGTTCGAATTCAGTCATAATGGTTTTGCACATCGTTTGGTATGCAAATTGCTCACACCTTTCGCCCAGATGTTCCACAACTCTATGTATGTTTTCCATGCCTTGCCAGTAAGATGTCATGTTATAATAGGTAACAATCTTCCAGTCATCATGTACGCTTTGCAAATTGCCGATTTTGTCAAAGTACACTGCTCTATTTGGTTCAAACGGTGTGATATTAATGGCGTCACTGCTTTGCTTTGTGGGCTGAAATAATGTTAGTAGTGTTAAGAGTATACATAGCAGGCTGGAACTTATATTCCTTGATTTAAATCTTTGTTGTCTGTTAGTGTTATTTCTTGTAGATTTTTGATTTTCAGTACAGATTTTGTCATTGGAGGTGGTGGTGTCAGGTATTTCTATATGCGATTCAGGTATTGGTAGTTTTACTAATTTTGTTATTGGTCTTGTTAGTAGCCCCGTTTTTGTTTTCATCGTCACAACTCTGACTAGATTGTCTCTTCCCGGGTGAACTTCCTGTATTCTGCCAAGTGCCCATTTCGCGGGAGGGCCGGTTGTCTTCTTTGATTACGACAACATCTCCTATGGATAAATTATTTGTTTTGTTCAGCCATTTACTCCGAACTTGAAGTTGTTGTAGGTATTCTGACGACCATCTGGTCCAAAACCCTTGTTTCATTTTGTTTAGTAACTGCCACCTATGTCGAATGTTGATGTTTTGTTTTTCGATATTTTCCGTTGGTAAGAATGTTACTGGTCGGCCAATTAAAAAATGTGCAGGAGTAAGATAATCAATATCGTCCACGTCTTCCGTTAAAGGGCAAAGTGGTCTAGAGTTCATACAGGCTTCGATTTGAGTGAGCAGTGTTAAAAACTCTTCGTATGTCAACTTTTGCTCTCCTAGGACACGCTTTAGGTGATATTTCATGGACTTAACTGCAGCCTCCCAAAGTCCTCCCGCAGTCGGCCAGCTTGGGGCGTTGAAATGCCATTCTATCCCCATCTCGGTGTTCCTTCTTGATAAATTATCATTGTTAAATGTTTGTGAGAGATGCAGTTGTTTGGCTAACTCCCTTTCGGCTCCAACAAAGTTTGTTCCGTTGTCGGAGTAAATATGTTTCGGGCAGCCTCGTCGCCCAATCATGCGGTTGAGAGCTAGTATAAATGTTTGTGACGATAAATCTGATGCAAGTTCTAAATGCACCGCCTTCGTTGCCATGCAAACGAATACTACGACATAACCTTTAGTCGTTCTGACCCCTCGACCCTTGTTTAGTTTAACACTAACAAACCCTGTGAAGTCCACCCCTGTGTGGTAGAAAGGTGGTGATTGCGTTATCCTCTCACTGGGTAGATCGGCCATTAATTGGTATTGGTTCGATGGTTTGAAGCGACAACATCTTACACAGTCTTGCAGGCATTTTTTAACAGTGTGATTTCCTCCTGTTATCCAATATTTTTGTCTCAATGTAGCCATAGTTAGTCTCGCTCCACCGTGTAGTGTTATAACATGCGCACGGGCAATTAAAAGATATGCCAGCTTGCTGGTTTTTGGGATGATAACAGGGTGTTTGGTTTCTTCTGGTAAGTTTGAATTCTGTAATCTCCCTCCGACGCGTAATATGTTATTTTCATCTAGGTAAGGGCAAAGTTTCTGAAGTCCTCTATTGTTGCTTACCCTTCCTTTTGTTTTTAAATCTTGGATTTCATGTCCGTAATGTTCATTTTGTACATGTTTTATAATTATGTTAGTAGCGCGTCGAATGTCAGCGAGTGTTAAATTACATTGTTTTGACGCGGGCGGGCCATTCATGTTTGTATGATTCATAGTTGCGTCTTCCCTGTGACGATTATTTTTTGACGTGTTTGTTATGAAACGCGACACCCAAGCTACGATGCGTATTATAATCATAATACAGCTGTTCTTTGTTAGGAGTTCTGTTACAATGTTCATGTTTTTGTTTTCGGTAGTTCGTGACGTAACTGCATGCACCTTTTTAACTTCTATTTCTGGTATTTTAACCATGTCATATGTTTCAGGGATGTTTTCACTGTTAAGCCATTCGGGTCCATCAAACCACAGACGAAAGTTATGTAACTGAGAAGGTAGTAGTCCACGTGACGCGCAGTCAGCCGGGTTTTGCTCCGATCTTACGTGCTTCCAGCTCCCGGCGGGCACTACAGATGTTATCTCCTGAACTCTGTGTCCGACGTAGGCCTTCCATCGCGAGACATCTCCCTTTAGCCAGCCAAGCACAATCATTGAGTCCGTCCATGCTGTTACTTTAATGTTAGGTTTGTTGAGGCAATGTTTTATTTTCTTGACCAGTTGAGCTAACAGCTGAGCACCGCATAACTCAAGTCTGGGAAGTGTTTGTTGTTTTTTGATTGGGGCGACCTTTGTTTTTGCCGCAACCAACGCAATTTGTTGTTGTTTTCCATCTCTAACTTTACTGTACACCACGCACGAGAACGCTTTTTCCGATGCGTCACAGAATGCGTGTAATTCCCAATCCTTGTTTGCTTGTAATCCAAGCCATCGGTTAATTTTGAAAGGTTGCATATTTGTTAACTCAGTTTTTAGTATTCTCCATTCTTTTTCTATTCCATCCGGAACAGTATCATCCCATTCAATTTTGTACTTCCAGATCTGTTGGAATAAAATTTTTGCCTTGATTGTTATTGGGGATAGCAACCCCAAAGGATCAAAAATTGTTGAAATGTCGCTTAAGATTTGCCGTTTTGACGAATTTTTGTTAAAGCCAATGTTGGTTTTGTTTTTTAATGTGGGTGAAAATATGAATTCATCTTGTTTCGGATCCCATGCCAAGCCTAATGCTTTGGAAGCTGATGCCTCTGTAAAGCTTAAACTGACTGGGCTAATCATATGTTCTGGCAGATCTTCTAGCAGTTGATGTTCGTTACTCGACCATTTTCTGAGATTAAACCCTCCTTCTTTCAATAGCTGTATAAGTTGGTCTCTTGTTTCTCGGGCTTCGTCCATAGTATCCTTTCCGAATAACGCATCATCTACAAAAAATTGGTTGAGTAAGATGTTTTTAGCTTCCGGGTACTTGTCACCTTCGTCCATCGCTAGCTGTTGAAGTGTTCGGAGTGCTAAGAATGGAGCAGCCTTAGTACCATAGGTGACTGTACATAGTTGATATTCTCTTAGCAGTTGCCGTGGACAATTCCTCCACACTATTTTCTGTAAGGGTTGATGTTCTGGATGTACCGCTATGAATCGGTACATTTTCTCAATGTCTGATGACAAGACATATTTGTACTGTCTCCATTTTAGCAAGATGCTAAGGATATCTTTTTGTAGATTCGGTCCCGCCTCCATTAAGTCATTAAGACTGTGTTTTGAACTGGTTTTTGCTGACGCGTTGAACACAACTCTAAGTTTCGTTGTGATAGCACCTGGTCGCACTACCCCGTGGTGCGGGAGAAAATATTCAATGTTTTTGTTTTTAGTGTTGCTTTCGACTTGCTCCATGTGACCCATTTCTTCATATTCTTCTATAAAAGCCTTGTAGTCTTTTGCAAATGCATGATTTTTAGCCATCTTTCGCTCTAGTTGTTGAAATTGAGCGATGGCCTGTGGTTTCGACGTTCCTAAGTGTTCAATAAAATTGTCCTTGAGGGGAAGACGAACTTGGTATCGTCCATCAGGAAGTCGTGTTGTTGTCTCTTTGTACAGCTGTTCGCACCTGTTGTCAGGGTCCACATCTTCTTTGTTCTCTTGCAAAGACTCCTGTTCCCAGAATTGTGCTAAATCTTGAATGTTGTTGACAATTACATGGCAATTGAATGTTTTGTAATTACCACATACTACCCAGCCCAAATGTGTTTGTTGTGCTATGATGGATGATGTGTTTGTTTTTATTAACCCCTCTAACAATATTTCGGCATATACATCGGCTCCCAATAGTAAATCTATATCTTGAGATATGTTAAATTCAGGATCAGCGAGTTGTAAATGTTGTATATGTTCAAAACTACCTTTATTTACTGTCTTACTTGGCAGTTTGTTTGTTATTTTCTTCATAATAAGTGCATTAATGTTAATGTTGAAGTCATTGTATATTGCTTGGCATTTTAGATGGAGCACTCCTTTACACTTGGTGTTGGCTGAAGCACCAACACCTGACACCACGGCACTCATCTTGTTTCGTCTTAACTGCAATTTTTGTGCCGCATTTTCTGTAATTAGGCTGACCTGAGAGCCCTGGTCTAATAAAGCGCGTAAAATGATCGTAGTTCCATCATTGGCTATTGTTTTGACCTGGGCCGTGGCCAACAGTACTTCATTTGAGTTGTCATGTGCTAAATGCGTGTTCAATTGTTGACCTACATTAGCCCTGCCGGTTCTCGATTTTGCAACTCCGATTGCTTCATGCAGAATGCTGCTATGCGGCTCATCGCAGTGCTTGCACTTTTTTTCTGACGTACATTTTTCGCCGTTATGACTAAACAGGCAATTTAGACATACATGTAGGTTGTTAGCGGTCTTTAACCTTTCTTCAGGTGATATACTTAAAAATTCTCTGCAGTTGTAGAGCCCGTGTTGATTATTACATTTTGGACAAGTTATAGTGGAATTATGAAATGTTTGCTTGTTATGGAATGTTCTCGGCATGTTCTTATTTCCACCTTCAATGTTCTGTTGCTGAACCTTAGGCTTGCTGTATGTTGCATTATGAACTATTTTCGGCTGATTGTTTGGCTGTTGATTGTTAAAGTTTCGTGGGCGGTTCGGGTTTGTACCCGATTCCATTGACATGAACTTGGTCTCGATGAATTTCAAGAACTCGTTTAACGGTGGCATTTCCCTCGGATTGTCCATGGATTCTTTGAAGCTCTGGCGTGTGTCTGCGTCGAGCTTTTGCATTAAAATGTGAACCACTAAGGGGTCCCAACTGGAAGTATCGTATTGCAGATTCTTAATTGCCTGGAGGCACTCAATGGTCGTATCATGCATTCTTTTCAGTAGAGTTGCCGTTGGGGTTTGTATGTTGGGTAGACTCAGTAAAATGTTTGCTTGGTAGGTAAATAATAATCTCTTATTATCGTACCTCTGTTGAAGTATCTGCCAACTGGCTTCGTAGTTATCAGCACTTATGTTCATGTGCTGTATTAATCGCTCGGGCTCTCCTTTTAATTTCGCCTTCAAATGTTGCATTTTTTGAGCATTAGAGATAAAAGTGTTACGATGCACGATTTCCACGAACAAGTCCTTAAACGTTGTCCACTGGGCATAGCTACCACTGAAAATCGGAAGTTCAATTTTAGGCGTGGATTTTTCTTGGTGTTTGTTATCCCAAATTCTCTTGTTAATTTGTTCCTTGCTGAATTCATACAGCCTTTCTAATCTATTATAATCACTCTCAAATGCTTGCGTGTTGACCAACATGTTATCGAGCTTCCAAAAAGTGCTATCGACTTTTTCCCAACGTTGCGTAACTGTCCTCAACTTATCTTCAAGTTGCCACTTTTCTTTTAAATTTTCAATGTCCATGTTCCGTACTGTTCTCTCAAAAGCCTTGATGTTCGACCGCTGCTCATTCATCATATCTTTAGTGCGTTGGTCCGCGACTATCTCTTCGTTTGACGTGTTCTTCACATCATCCGCGATCTCATCGCTCTCCTGTGGTCCTGGAACATTCTCTTGAACACATGGCTTTTCTTCTTGTTTTTGCAACTGACTAAACGAAGTAAATTTTTCGTCTTCGACTTTCGCCAATAATCTTTGCTTCGACTTGTTTATCATACACTTCGTTTCTTCGTATATTTGTTCCAAACGCTCGTAAATACGATTCTCGTAGTACGGTCCAGACTTCTTGCCTTCGAACAAGGCTAATTGGATGTCGTTCTTTTTAAACTCACTCCAATACCCCTCCAGCTTTTCAAGTCTGTCATCATGATACTCAAGAGTGTTTTTACGTGTAGAACTATCTTTCTTAAAGTTTTCATTTATTCGTTTGATAGCCTCAAGATTTGTTGATTGTGAGTTAAGTAAAGCATCGTAAGAAGACATTGTTGTTTACCGGTGCAAATGCAAACAATAAATCCAAAATTTCAGAGAAGTAGGTAATATGGAACGCGCTCACCGGATTCGCTGCTTACGCTCCACCCCGATCTGTGTAATCCTCACTCAATATCACTGTTCACACTGTTTTTAATGTTCTGTTGAATGTTCTGTTTAATGTCCGAGTTTAATGTTCAAATGTTCCCGCGAGTGAAAACGTACCACGGCACTGAATTTACTCTTAACGGCTCGAAGGACCAAAATGTAAGGGCATGAGCCTTTACACTTAATGTTGAATGTTAATAAAATAAATGTTAATGTTCAAAAGGGTATTTAATACGAAATTGCACTAAAATACTATTACAAGAAAATAATAGAAAATGTTACAAAATGTTACAAATGTTGGATGTTGCGCGAGCTCGATATTAAACCGAAGACTGACGTACTTGCGTACGTGATAATACTACATTTTATAAATTAACTCAATTTGCAGTATTTTACTAGGCCAAAGTACAATGTGCGGTTGCTGACCGTACACTTATCCTTCCACAGTTTCTGATGCCGCTGCATTTTGGATGGCCTGTTCTTCCTACCCGGAGCCGGATCAGCTTACGCTGATGGGTCAGCGCGGTGGCGTTGCATTGCCGGAGTATGTTCCACCTTCCTGCCTTTCTGCCTACTCCTCTGCACTTCCCAGGCGAGCGCGAACGCGTCACCTGTTATGTTGATCTCCTCCGGTTGGCCTGTGACGGCCAGTGGGGGGGGGGGGCGGCTTGAAGAGCGATAGGCGGGGGAGGATGTATGAGGGGAGCCCGGCCACCGGAGTTAGCCATCGTGGGAGGCTCTGCGCCTGAAAAAGAAGAAGGAGCGGTACTGGTCCCGAGCAGCGCAGATGTCCTCCGTTTGTTACGGGACTTGGTTTTGGTCTTGGTCGCGGTTCTCGCCACGGCTGAGGCTAGAGAGGTGCTGCAAGCACCCTTCTTGGGAGTATCATTGGCTTTCGCCTCCAATCTGGTGAGTGTACGTGCAGTGTGCGTGTGAGTGTGTGTGGAGGATGTGTGTGTAGTTTTTGTGTGTGTATGAGGTGTGTATGTGTGGTGTGGTATGGAAAACTCAAGCGTTTTCCATAATTGTGTATAAAAGTGTTCATCTCTCCGGCTTTCCACCCTCCATGGAGCCCGCACCTGGGAACGTCTTGCTACAAACTAGCTCGAACGTTAGGAGTACCTTTGAGATATAAGGACGTGAGGCTGGCTTACAGTGCGACATCTGATGCTTGATGATTTATCGGGTTGGCATAGAGGACTAAAATCCCTGATCTGAACGGATCAACCCTCACTTACACCGTCAGCATGACCTTCACCCACCGCTTCGGTTATCCAAGGATAACCGAAGCGGTGGAACTCCTGCCTCCTGCCTGAGGAACTCCTGCCCCTCGCCGTGGCCCTATAATGGGACACTGTGGCCATTTCCTAACCCCTGGCTATTGGGTAGGGCAACCGTTTCGCTTGAAATCCAGACCAAAGAGAGCGTGTTGCCTCACGGACGCATTACCACCAGCGCAGCTCGGCTCAACCCTGAAGGACTCCTTCATCCCCGCTTACAGCGCTCAACTACGCGGGTCCTAGCGCAACACACAGACACAGCAAGACAACGCAAGACAGAGAGCAAGTGAACGTTTGCATAGTGTAATAAAGAATCTGAAAAATTATATTTTTTATTATTCCTCACTATATTATCACCATCTTCTTCCCCGTGTCCCATGCACGTGTGCACGTTATCTATATATTTCGTATCATTTTAAAATGACACGAATTAAAAAAAAAAAAAGACAAAAAGAATAATCACAATTATTCTTTTTTTTTGGTCTTCCCAATTTAACTAAATTAATTATCAACAATTTTCAGTACTTATGAAATGCTGAAAACCAACTTTATGGATGTCATAACACTGTAATTATCAACACAAGTCTGAAACAGTTTTTTGCTGTAATCTACTCCGTATGTATCTTCCATATCTTGGTAATTAAAAAATTTCTATACTCCATAGAACCACTTGGGTCTCTAACAATTTTATCATTCTAATGGCATAAAACGCTAACGACAAAAACGGTCACAATACAGCAAACGTATGCTCCGCATAGAGTAATGGCAATGTGCAGACAAAAACCACAAACCACAATCACAAAATTCAATTCCAAATGATGAAATTCATTAAACTTGAATCCTTGTTTAGAAATATGTGGACTTTTTGAAAAGTAAAGACATAATTTTTTGTTTGATATACTCCAATCATACCATTCATAGCGAATCCTAAGCAGAAGCATCCTAAGTATATAAAGGAAGTATGCAATAGAAAATCTTCGTAAAAAGTCGTGAAATAAGAGCGGAATAGATATGACAAAATAAATAATGATGTTCCAATAACTGAAACTAAACTGGAGGCTAAAAAATTGCGAGTTATGACATTATCCTAGATGCGGTATTTAGGACAGAAACTAAAATATTGCATCAGGTTCAAAGGCATTGACTGCAAGTCTCTGCCCAACGTGTTGTTGACGATAATTTCTACACGGCCATTTTGTGATACATGTCTGAGTCTCTCCATTTTTAAACAGTGTTCAATGACAGTTCCCTTGCTCACAAGTGATACATCAATCAATAAAATAAGTTATGCTGCGCACTTTTATGCTCATTCAATTATATGGATGGAAACTATACTTAATTACTTTTCTGGCCATAATACTGAATATTGTTGTTCCATTCTAAACGTTCATTGGGCGAAAACTCATAAAATTATCTGTGATGTATCATACAATTCCGAAGGCGACTATAAACGTAAAACGCAACAAAAAATATCGCCCAAACTCATGATAGACCGGAACGACATCACTGATTTGTAGGAATACATTATAATAAAAATTTACAACTTAATCATTCAATTTCAATTTATTGAAGCCGTGATTACAAAATTGCGAACTGTAACAACACAACAGTGTAATTAGTTAGAAGACCCATCAGACACAATTGAAACGCAGCGTCTAAGTAGTACAGGCCACACACACGTATCTTGCTGAACGAAGCTCGATGTAAGCGCAGTACGTTCTTGCATAACTTTTTCTGAAAATCTGTCAAAAAACAAAAGATGGTGTAGTGTGATTTAAAATAAGTTCTGAGGGCCTACAACAGTCGGGGGAAAAAATTGTAAAACTGCAAAAAGCGGAAATCTTGTGTCAATCCTGCTGACAGTAATTTTAGAAAAAACTAAACGCTGAGCAATTACCACTGGTCTAAGTTTTATTATTTATTTCGTTTATTCATCTGTAGACACATTTTTTATATTTTTACATATTAAAATAAAATATATAAAAAAAAACATTTTAACATGTAAAAAATAGATTTCTGCCGGTGTCGTGAGTAGGGTCCATGCTAGGGCTCTAGAGACAGGAACCTCCTCACAATGCGAGCCGTATCGAGACGTACTGTCTTCTGGATCAGGCTCTTAATCCAACCGCCTAAAAAGAGTCTCGCAAGATTTTTGTCGGAACTCTTGGACATAAGGCTATTGGCCGCTACGACAATCAGCATAATGATAGGAGATCAAATTCCACATGTCGAAAACCTCGTGTGCCAAGTCGAGATATTCTATTTGTTTCTCTTTCTCAGCTTTCTCGAGGTTCTCGTCATGCGGGATGGTATCATCGACTATCATTACGCAGCGCGCTGATGAGTCTATCACCACTATGTCAGGCATATATTGGCGACAATAGTTCTGTCAGTAATGATAGGCTGATCCCAGTACAGCGTGACATTGTCTTTCTCGAGAAATGGGTCGGGCACATACTTGTAGTACTATAACTCAGATTCCACAAGTTTATATTCCAAGGCAAACTGCTTGTAAATAATTCTGGCTACTTGGTTGTGCTTGTGTAAGTACTCGTCGTTAGCCAGACGAGCACAACCAGAAATAACATATCTCATGGGACGCATCCGGACGGTGGCATGCCCGACACACGTCAACTGTCCCATACTTCATAATGTTTCCAGTAGTTGTACGTCGATTATTATTTATTATTATAGCATTTATTTTGGGCTACGCATGTAGTGTTAATAGCATTGGAGACTCCCATGTACCTGCGAATAAACTCACGATAATGTTGGTACTGCTACGAAGACTAGCAAGCAGGGAAGCGCTTCTTTTACGAATGATGGTGACGCAAAACCATTTAAATGTCATCCCGCAAACATCTTTGACGCGCTACATAGCCATGACAGCCTCAACAGTATCCTGAGTGCGTATTATTATATTGGACACGTAGATCGTTGTATGCACGTAAACTATGACTAGTTGCAGGCACAAGCTGCAGGTGTAAAATGACGAGGAAAATGATTTAAATAGCTCAATCTTGACCGCCTCTGTACATCGCGCATACCTGCGGGCTAGCATGTTGCAGCATACTGACAGCGATCTACGTCCCCCCCTGTCATATCATTCTAGTTCATCAAAAAAGATAATACCTAAGCAATTTGACATCAAAATGCGTGCGCAAGAATCTTGAGTTTGTTTAATAGCTATGTAGAATTTCTCGCATTGCATGTTCAAGATTGCCAGCCACATCAAATCTTTTGTCATCCACAACAACATAGACAGCGACCCTTCAGTTGCTGCCTTCTATAACAATAAACAGATGTAAACAGACTCTTCATGAAGCCACCAACTAAGCATTTTGTACATCAAACTGAGTACCTAACCGTACACAAAAAAAAATCTGGGAAACCTGTTTTTTCTTCATGGTTTACAGTAGGACTCAATATAATTATTATGCACCATAAAAACAAATGACAACTAACTAGGACCACTAGCTAACTTACTAGGTTATTGACCACCGCGCTGTGTTCTAACATTTCAATTATCACTTGGACTCGTATAAGAAAGCAAGTTAACGTTTCCAACGTGTAATAAAGAATCTGGAAAAATAACGATAATGTTCAACTTTATTCCTGTCTTTGACATAACTCAATTTTCAATAGTTAAAGATACGTACGATATGCTGAAAACAAACTTTATAGATGTCATAACACTCTAATATATCAACATAAGCCTGAAACAGTTTTCTGCTGGAATATACTCCCTGTCTAACTTCTACATCTTGAAAATTCAAAACTTTTGTACTCCAAAGAACAAGTTTTTTGTCCAACAATTTGATCATTTGGATAGCATAGATAACGTGAATGTCAAAAACTACCAGAAGGGAGCAGACATATACATCGAATAAAGATAATCCTGCATGTAGGCAAAAACCAGCTATAAAAAAGCTAAAAACACATAGAGCCACAAGCATAGTCCAATTCCAAATGACGAAGTGGTTGTTAAAACTCGAATTATCGTTGATAAATCTGTGCAATTTTTGATAAGTTACGACAAACCTTACCGACTCTTTGGTTCGAATTATCCCGATCACGAAATTAAAAAAGAAACCTACGCAGTAGAAGATACTGCTAAAATGATAAGTGACATACATAAAAGTAGTATATCCAAGAAAATCTTCGTAATAAGTTGTGAAATAGGAGCGGGATAGATATGAGAAAATAAATACTGATGTTCCAATAACTGAAACTAAATTGGAGGCGAAAGAATTGGGAGTTATGACATTATCCTTGATGCGGTACTTAGGACAGAAACTAAAACATTGCATCAGATTCAAAGGCAAGAGCATTGACTGCACATCTCTATCTAACGTATTGTTAACGATAACTTCTACACGGCCATTTTGCGTTAAATGTTTAAGTCTCTCCATTTTTAAACAGTGTTCGAAGAAAAGTCGCTTGCTCACAAGTGATACATCAATCAATAGCTTAAGTTATGACTGCGCACTTAAAGCTTATTGTAATTATATGGATGGAACCTATTAGTATAAGTTACTTTCTACAAACATCGTATATTTATCTATACATTATAATTACTTTCCTGGGATATTTTTTTGTCTATTTATACACGTAGCCACATTATTTAATATTTTTTTTCCTTTCTAGAAATTATTTGGGCTAAATTAAACCAAATTATCCATAACACGAAAGTTTATTGAAAGTAATATACAATTTTGGAATTCGTTTTTGGACAGATCAGTCTACAAAAGTGGCAGCAAGTGTAGCAGGCCTGGTTGTAATTATGGTGTTCCTCAAGGCAGTACGCTAGGCTCCCGCATGGAACATTGTATAGATTTAAGTGTGTATGCCGGTGGTTAAAAATAAAACGGGTGATTTGGCAGATAAAAGTAACTACAGGCCTATATCGTTAGCAACTGTAGTGGCGAAAGTATTTGACGGTGTGCTTAACACACAGTTAAATATACATGTAACACTTCATGATAACCAGTTTGGTTTTCGACCTAAACTGTCCACAGAGAGTGCAATACTGTGTCTAAAGCACACCGTTAAATATTACACGAAGAGGAAGACCCCGGTATACGCGTGCTTCCTCGATTTATCCAAGGCCTTTGACCTCGTTTCGTACGATATTCTCTGGGGGAAGCTGGAGAGCACAGGCTTGCCATTGGAACTCATCAGCGTGCTCAGGTACTGGTACGGGCACCAGATCAACTGTGTCCGATGGGCGGGGGCTATGTCAGACCCATATACTAATTAATGTGGCGTAAGACAGGGCGGTCTGACCTCGCCTACATTGTTCAATCTTTATATGATCGAACTGATCGTCTCGCTCAGCAGTCAGCATGTCGGATGCTATATTGATATGGACCGGGAGCGGAGGGCACTGTCGGTGCGAGCCAACATGATAGCCCGCAGGTTTTTGCGTTGTACTACTGCTGTGAAGATCACGCTTTTTAGAGCATACTGCACATCCCTATATACGTGTAGTCTGTGGGTTGACTATAGTGAAAAGGCATACAGTGCCCTCCGTATCCTGTAGTTGTGATTTACCTAACCATATGATCCAAAGTTGATTGAAATAAATTTATATTATTATTATTTTATTATTATGACATTATCGTGCCAATAAAAACGTCGTTTTTATAAAAAGTGGCGGTGGAACTAAAACGAAGTGAAAAAACTCTAAATAACGTGTTTTTGGTTTGTATGTTTGGGCCGCCTATTTCACCATCACTTGTATGGATAGTTTGGCAAAGTGGTTTGTAGCACTGCCTCACTGAATCGATAATCTGAGTTCGTTTCCAGCCAACTGTAAAACTTTTTGTGACTCGAAAATTGTTGTGGACATTTATTACACTAAACAGTGGCCAAAAACTCTAGTCGTTTGAGTATAACTTCAATCTCAAACCTTCATTCAAGTTACATTAAGATGTTCACATGTAAGAGTTGCGAAGTTAAAGCTAGAGATGGCGTTACATGTAGTCTCTGTGGGGGGCAATTTGACTTCCCTTGCGCGGGTATAACGGAGGTTGGATGGAGAAAGCTTGGGGACCGTAAAGCAACGTGGAAATGTGCCAACTGCAAATCATCAGCAGCAGTTAGTCCCCGCATCGATTCCCTCAAGATCTCACCTGCCAACTCGGAGACCATCTTAACTGAGCTCAAGCGGCTGTCAACACAAATGGAGGCATTGCCAGTGCTGGTTGAAACCATAAAAGCAATCCAAGTTGAGCTCGTAGTCCATCAGGTCGGAATTCTCTGAAATGAAGGCATCTATTGCGTTGGTCGGTGACGACATGAGTGCCTTAACATGCAGGGTATCGTCATTGGAACAGGAGATTGAGGCTATGAAGAAGACAAGGGAAGAGGTATCTGTCTTGCAGGGTCGCGTGGTGAAACTTGAAAACCAGCTATGTGAGAGTGACCAGAGATCTCGAATGAATAACATTGAGATCAAGGGAGTACCTATGACCAGCGACGAAAACCTGTTCACATTAGTGGCCAAAATTGGAGATGTCATCCACTGTCATATCCCAAAAGAACAGATCAACTACATTGCCAGGGTGCCAATGCGCAACGACAAGCAAAACAAAAATATTATTTGTTCAGTGCACAACAGCTACGTAAAAAATGATTTTGTAGCTGCCGCGAAAAAGCATAAGACCCTGAAGGCTGCTGACCTGGGACTGCGTGGCGAGAACAGGATCTATGTTAACGATCACTTAACGTTTGAAAACAAAATTCTACTCAATAAGACCAAAGCCAGGGCTAAGGAACGTGGTTTTGAACATGTTTGGGTCAGAGGATGCAAAATAATGCTGCGGAGAAATGACACTTCACCAAAATATCATGTTAAATCAGAGCAGGATCTAAATAAGTTTTTATGCTAATGATGTCGATTCAACACTCTGGCGAGTTATTTGTTTACATTGGTTCATTAAGATTAAGCAACACTTGTACTTGTTTTTTCTACGCATTCCTGTCTCACCAGCCCTTTGTTTACTTATCACATGGTGTCAGCCATTCCGCATTATTTTTATTTTCCGATTTTTATTGCTATTTTCCTACTCCTAAGGATATTTTTCGCTTTTTAATATTCATATTCATATTCATATTTATTTATTTGCGTAAAACATGGTATACAATGGTGTTACATGAGTTAAGGATAAGATCATACATGTTTTGCTTAAAACTAAAGCATGCAAATTGGTTAACACAACTTATGTTCAAGGTATTCCTTAATGCTATAAAAATTACTATCATTTAGCCATGTAAACAAATGAATTTTATACAATCTGCCATTTAGTAGTTTAAATTTACATGGTAATTTATTATATATACGTACGGCCATAGCTATACAGCTTTTACTATATTTTGTTGATCGAGGGAACTCATCCAAAACAAGTCTAAATTTGTCGCGCCGATTCCTAGAACTTACATCTGCTGCTGTTCTGAATAGGTATTTGTGGTTCCGTACAAACATACATGTTTCATATACATATAGTGAGGGTAGTGGTAGCAGGCCGAGTTTTTTAAATAATGGTCGACAAGATACGTCCGGTGGAATGCCTTGAATAGCTCGAACACATTTCTTTTGAGCGATAAATGCTCTATTATGGTCGGTACCATTTCCCCATACAATTAGTCCATATCGCAGCGAGGACTCCACATATGCACGATATGACATTACAGCTGTTTTATTATTTGTAACATTTTTAATCCTTCTAAGAGCGTATACGAATTTATTGATTTTATTACATATGCTATCGATATGAGCTTTCCAGTCTAGATGTTCGTCTATGATCGTTCCCAAAAACTTAGTTTGTGCTACTTTTTGAAGTTTTGATATATTCATTGTAAAATTAAATTTGTTATTATAAGATTTATTAAATTGTACATATACTGATTTATTAAGGTTAATACATAAATTATTATTATTAAGCCAATTTATAAGATTTTCTATTGTGTTATTAACCCTTAAATGCGCACTGTTGTATAAACTGTTTCATGATCAATTATTGATTTACTTTTTTTGTCGGTAGAGACTATTATCGAAATATCATCAGCATACAGAAAGCATTTATGATTAGTTATGTCAACAATATCATTCACATAAAGGAGAAACAAAATCGGGCCCAATATGCTGCCCTGGGGCACGCCTCGTTTGGTGGTTTTAAATTCCGAGTGGTATGAGACCATATCTTTATTGGCATTCATATTAGTGATTGTAACACACTGCTGTCTGCCGGATATGTATGACATTAACCACTGTAGTGGAGGTCCTCTAATTCCCATAGACTCTAGCTTCTGAAAAAGCATGTTATGCGAGACCAGGTCAAACGCCTTAGATAGGTCAAGAAATAAGCCCGTCGTTAGTCGATTATTATTAACATTAGTCAGTACTGCTTTCAAGAGTGAAAAGATAGCTAAAGTTGTTGATTTATCTTTTTGAAAACCGAATTGCTCTTTCTTTATAATATGAAATTTCTCGCAGTAATTAATAAGCCTTTTATACATGCATTTTTCGTAGATTTTTGACAAAATTGGTATTAAAGTTATTGGGCGGTAGTTGTTAACGTCATTTTTTTCCCCTTTTTTAAAAAGTGGTTTCACAATTGACATTTTTAATTTATCTGGAAACACTCCTTGAACAAAAGACAAGTTTATAAGATGCGTTAGAACCCCGCGTATTTCCTTAGCACATTTCTTAATAATTCTAGTGCTAAGCTCGTCGTAGCCTTCGGAGGTAGTGTTATTTAATAACATAATTTGTTGTTCTACTTCGCTTTCTGACATTGGAACGAGGAACATTGAGTTAGGAATTATGCTTTCCTCACCATGACTATTTGTACTTTGCTGTGTAGGGTTATGATTTAGATAGAAATCATTGAAGGTGGAGGCTATTTCTGTTGGTTCCGTAAGTATGGTATTATTAATTTTAATGGATTCTATGTTATTTTTAGGACTAGGATTATGTATTTCATTTTTTATTACTGTCCATGTAGCCTTACATGTGTTCTGATGTGTATGCATAAATTTTATATTAGCATTTTTTTTGGAGTTATAGATACATTTTTGTAACTTTGAGTATTTAATGTATCTGGTTTTGTTGGGTTGAGTTTTCTTCTTATAATATTGATAACGCAAAAATCTCTTGGTTTTACAACTCTGCTTAAGACCTTTACTTATCCATGTTTGTTTTACTGTTTTGTTTAGATTTATCTTTATCTTTACTTTAGGAAAACACAGATAATAAAAAAGGCATATTAACTCATGAAAACGGTTAAATGCTATATTTGCATCTTTTTCTATATATACTTCTGACCAAGTCAAACTTTGTAGACATTTTCTGAACTTGTGTACATTATGAACATTGTAGTCTCTTTTGTAAACGTAATAAATTGCATCTTTTATCGATTGGAGTTTTAAGGGGAAGTCTATCATTTGTGCTGTTTCGTGGTCCGAGAGATAGAGTGATAGTACTGTTGTAGTTGCATCTGGGATATTACTTAATATATGGTCAATACAAGTGGATTTGCGAGTAGCTTCATTAATATGAATTTTTAAATTATAGTTGTTTGCTAGATCTTGGAATTCGTTACTGATTTTACCTTTTTTTAGTGTGTTTATGTTAAAGTCTCCTACTAGAACTATGCGTGTTGAAGGTTTGTATTTTTTAAGAATATCATGTAAGAGACTATCTAGATTTGTTAAAAATAGGTTGGGGTCGGACTGGGGTGTTCTTTATATGCATATTATCAATAGTTTTTCGTTAGTTAACTCAATGCCACAAACTTCGAATGTATTAACTGATGCATACTTTTTAACCATTGATAATTCATTGAAAATAAGTTCCTTTTTAACTAGGATGCAGGTTCCACCTCGGCTTTTTTCTCTACAAAAGTTGGCTGCCACTATGTAATCTGATATCTTAAGGTAACTCTCATGGCCTTTCTTAATAAATGTTTCAGAAAGGCAGATTACATGTGGGTCATTATGTGAATCTCGCATCTCAAGTAATGTTATCTCTAATAGTTCTTGTTTGGATAGAATGCTTGCGATGTTTTGATGTAATATCCTAAAGTGGTGAAACGAAGATGTTGTTGGTGACATATGTTTAGAATCGAAAAAAACTGTTAGATGTTTTTAATGGTAGAAAATAGTATGGTATGGTACCCTTTTTTATGTGTTGGATTTTTTCAGCGGGAGCGCAAGTATTTCCCATTTCCAGTTCTTTGTTTGCGGAACTTTTGAAATAAAAGGGGATAGTCCCCTTCTTGGGCTCCTTATTTTTTGTTAAAAAACTTGTTCTGCTACTCACCAGTCGTTTTTTTATTTCAGCAGGATCCAAAAATGTCGCGTTATAGTATTCACAATCTAGTTCATAATTTATTGATTTGCAAATATCAGATAAATTGGAATATTGGCAGTTCGTGAAGTGACAATTTTTATAATAATGGCAAATATTTTTTAAGCGATGATTTAATTTTACGACGTCAAGGTAGTAACTTTTTTGTACATTTAGTAAAATAATAGTATTTTTATAAAATAATTTCAGCATGGATTTTAGTTGAAATAGGACATGTTTCATGTTATGATCATTTTCACCCAAACATATTACAACTTTGTCGTCAGGTTGTAGGTTGAAGTTCATACAAATTTTCATTATGACATCGCTGCCTGCATTTGGCATCGTTTGGGCGAAAACTCCGTACTTCTCATATTGTGTATTTACTCTCGACTGTATAAGAGCCGCAGCTAGACCTACGCATTGTTGGGCGCCGAAGATCACTATTTTTTTTCCATATTCATGCTTTTGTTGTTTTGTAGTGTTGGTTTGTGTTGTACAGATTGAAGCTGCACAATTTCCATGTTTTTTTGCACTCAGGGCCTCTATTTGTTTAGTGAGCGTTGCTATTTCTTGTTCTGCATCTTTCAAGTCTTCGTGCAAAACTGTGATTTTTTGTTGTAGACCCAGATATGTTATGTTGCTGCTGGAGTCAACGCTTGATGTAGGTCCAGGCGAGGTTGGTATAGAGGACACATTTTGGAATAAGAGCGAACGCTTTTTCTTTTTGGTTGTGTTTATTGGGCTATTTTCTAAAAATGTGGACGAGGAACACAGAGATTTTAATATTTTAATTTCAGCAGTTAGTTTCTTAACTTGTTCTTGTAAATTGTTATTATCCAATATTACATTTTCCAGTTCGTTCTCTGTACTCTTCAGTTTCTCAGTTAGTTGATGTATTGTATCTTGTACTTCTGTGATTGAGGTGTTAATTATTGTGCCGTCTAAGCTTTTGGATAATTTATTCGGCGAGGTATCAGCTTCATAAGATGTTTCGTAATCTGTGAGAATGTGGGAGTCGTAAGTAAGCGGCGATTTTCCTTTATTTTCGGTGCATCGTTCAGGGGAAGACTGCCTGTCTGGATGAATTATTTTGTTTCTCATGGTTACATTAGACACATCTGTATTTTTAGCAGCTGTTTTCTTAATGCAACTCTTGCAGCGCCATTTCTTCTTAGATTCCTGACTCATTAAACGGTATGTTTGTTCGGGGTAGCCATCGCAATCGGCCTCAAATCTGTTGTTACAAACAGAGCACAAAGCTGTATTTTTTGCAGCAACCGTTTTTTTGCATTTGTAGCATAGTACTAATGCTGACATCTTACGGATTTCACTTGAGGAGTTGGTGTGCAGCTTGGAAGTTGACATTTTAGTTCAGTATTACGCGTCTAGATGGCGTAAATGATTGATCTAATCGAAGTGCTACAGCTACTCGACAACAGATGTCGCTTTTTTAAAACTTTTGTTAAGTGTTGAGGAATGACTTTGAAATTTTCAAAATAACGACGAGAAAAAAGTTCAAGTTTTATATTCACTCTCTATTTTTGAGTTTGATTAGCACACTGCTGTTCACCACTCGTTGACCATCGATTCACTATGTTGTTATGAACGTTTTAGTCACTTTACACACAATATTTACACTGTGTTTACCTCAGATTACGTTCAGGAATTGTTCACGTAATAACTTTTTTTTGCATGACAGTTTCGTTTAGATAACACTTTCACTGTTTGTTTACACTATATAAATCACGCGTATTATAAAGTTATATATAATTCAACAACACCGAGTTTTTTGTAGCTATATTTTTTATTATCTTTTCTACTTTTGCAGTAAGTATGCTAACCGTACCCTATGTACTTGCTGTTACAGTGCTTTTTTGCATACTCATAGAAATTTATCTAACCTTTGGATATATTTTTTGTTCCGACGATTTGTTTTACGCATATGTTTTTTATAATATTTTATGATGGCTTCCCTTAATATTTACTACCAAAACGTGCGAGGACTACGAACTAAAACTGAACTGTTCTTTAGAAATATATGTATCAATAGTTTTGATGTTGTTTGCCTGACTGAGACATGGCTAAATGACGGGATATCCGACTCCGAAATGTTTGACGACAGATATCTCATATGGAGACGGGACCGTGACTATGCCAATACTAATCAAGGTTTAGGAGGAGGTGTCTTAATTGCGGTTCGACGCGAACTAGTGGTGGACTCTCGCAGTGAGTGGTGCTCGAGTGCTGAGGACTTGTGGGTTACGTTAACACTATCGCGAAAGAAACCAAGAGCTTTATATAAGATGCACATATGCGTTGCTTACATCTGCCGTCAGAATCTAGGAAACTCTTTAGCAGTCCAGCTGGGCAATTTCTCAGACAACCTGTCGGATATTGTCCTTAAGCATTCTGCTGACAAGTTTGTGATCCTGGGAGACTTTAATCAACCCAATATAACGTGGCAGCCGGCTGCCGACGGTCACTCTTTATGTCCTGCTGGCCTGTGTGGAGATGCGCAAACTAACCTTATTGACAATTTCAATATCAGTAACCTTGCACAATACAATTGCCACTTAAACAAGAACAATAAGATTCTTGATCTGGTGTTATCCAATGACGAAGTTATTGTCACACGTTGCGCGGATCCACTGGTACCTGAAGATTCGCATCACGGGGCATTATGTGTTACTGCGGACTTTGTTGAATTGCATAGTCTTCCGGTTCGTCCCTACGTTAAATTTTTATATCATTTGGCTGACTATAAGGTAATAGATGACGAACTTAATCTGGTGGATTGGCAGAATGACTTGAGTTGTCGGCCTTTGGAAGAGGCCGTTCAATATTTTTATTCTATTATTGATAGACTGCGTAATACTCACCTACCGAGGAAAACAGTCGGTTCCCAATCGAAGTATCCGCCTTGGTACAAAAGCCCGTTGGTCAAAATTATTAAAGAAAAGGCTAAATGTCATGCTAAATTTAAAAAATATGGAAACCTTTCTGATTATCAAAGTTTTGTTTTACTACGACAACGGGCTAAGGACTTGGAAAAAGTAATGTTTGACGACTACATGGAAAAAATTGAAGCAGATATACATAACAATCCCCGAGCCTTTTGGAGTTACGTCAAATCAAGAAAACATTCCAACTCATATCCATCAGTACTACACTTCGGGCAGCTGTCTTCTGGTGACGGTGACGTAATCTGTAATATGTTTGCTGACTATTTTCAGTCAATCTTTCATGCAACCACTAGTACAGGCGATAGTGGTTTCTCTCGTGATGTGGGTCACAGTAGTGCGGTGCAGAGCATAACAGATATCAGTACTATTGAAATAGACGAGCATGAGGTTCATAGGCTACTGAAACAAGTGGATCCTAACAAGTCCGCAGGACCTGACAATATTCCAGCATTATTTATAATGAACTGCGCCAAGAGTTTATCAGTCCCGCTGTCGATCCTGTTCAAAAGATCACTCGACATTGGTGTGGTACCCTCGATCTGGAAGTCGGCATACATAACACCGATACACAAAAAAGGACCTAAAACTTCTGTTGACAATTTTATTATAGACCGATCTCTAAATTGTGCGTGTTTGCAAAAATTCT
The DNA here is from genome assembly GCA_950022335.1 of Eurois occulta. NCBI lineage: Eukaryota > Metazoa > Arthropoda > Insecta > Lepidoptera > Noctuidae > Eurois > Eurois occulta. The sequence continues at coordinate 2,799,199 of OX465480.1, read as the reverse complement.
GGAGAAACTAGTCCATAAGCAAGTTTATTCGGCTCTTCAACATAGTTTTAGCGAACATCAGCACGGTTTCTTAAGGGGTCGGTCTACCACGTCCAATTTGATCCTCTGCAGTGAATTTCTGTCGGAGTATATGTCACAACGGTCCCAGGTCGATGTTATTTATACCGATTACAGTAAGTGTTTTGACAGAATAGATCATGTGATCTTAATGCGCAAACTTTTATCGATGGGTATTAGGGGTAATCTCTACAGGTGGTTCAAGTCGTATGTTGAGGGTAGATGCCAGACCGTGTTGCTGAATGGTTACTCATCTAGAGCTATGCGTATTCCTTCGGGAATTCCCCAGGGATCGTTATTGGGGCCGCTCTTATTCAATATTTTCATCAACGACGTAATTTCCTGTTTTCAGCACTGTAAAATATTGTTGTATGCAGATGACATGAAGATCATGAAACAGGTTACTAGCCAGGCAGATGCTCTCTTACTGCAGGCGGATCTAAACTCTTTTCAAACCTACTGTAAATTAAATAACTTGGACTTAAACGTCTCCAAATGCTACGTGTGTACTTTTACCCGCAAACCACACCCTTTATATTTTTCCTACAAACTTTTGGATACCCCAATAGAAAGGGTCAGTGTAATCAGGGACCTCGGGGTTACTTTTGACTCGAAGCTTATTTTTGACATACACATAAATAATATTGTCAGCAAAGCGTCGAAAGCTCTAGGTTTCATCTGCAGGGTCTCATCAGAGTTCAGGAGCATCAAGACTATCAAAATTTTATATTGCTCATTCGTTCGTAGTCACCTCGAGTATGCCTCTCAAGTCTGGAACCCTAAATACAACACCTATATCGCTCGATTGGAGGGCATACAGAGAAAGTTCTTAAGGTACATTCAATTTCGTTCCAAAATATATCTACCAAATTATTTTAAACGATGCAAAAAGTTTCATATTCTTCCTTTATATGAACGTAGAAAAATCTCCGACTTGGCCTATCTAATTAAAACTGCAAATGGATCCAATGATGTCCCCGAGTTGCTGAGCAAGATTGGGCTGCGTGTACCTTGTTCGTTTCTGCGTAAATCTCGTTTGTTGCACATACCAACGACAAGGACTAATTACAGACAAAACTCGTACATGATTAGAGCGAGTCGTGTGTACAATGCGACTTGCCAGGAGGTTGAGATCGACATCTTTAATACAAGCGTGTCTAAATTGAAGAAGACCCTTTGCAATCACTTCTTCGACAACACATAACCATTGTATTGTGTCAATTTGTGTTCTTTCTTTCTTTATTGCTTTTGTGTGTACTAATCCTTACCACTGTCTTTAAGTTTAATTCTTTCTGTTTTATTAAACTATTGTATAGCTATTTGTGAGAACCTGTAATTGGCCATATTATTGTTATTAACGAAACTATTGTGTCTGCATAGCTGTAAGTTTTCCGAAAATAATAAAATAAAATAAAATAAAATTATCCTTGTTGCGGTATTTAGGATATTGCATCAGATTGACAAAATTGCATTGACTGCACGTCTCTGTCCAACGTGTTGTTGACGATAATTTATACACGGCCGTTATGTGTTAACTGTCTGAGTCTCTCCATTTTTAAACAGTGTTCGATGACAGGTCCCTTCCTCTCTCTCTCACACACACACACACACACACAAACACACACACACACACACACACACACACACACACTCACACATCAATCAATAGCATAAGTTATGACTGCGCATTTAAAGCTCATTTTAATTTTTATGAATTACTTTTCAGAATTAATGTTTTTATGACTATTTACACACGTTATATTGAATACTGTTGTACTGTTGTTGTTGTTGTATTTGGGCGAAAACGAACAAAATGATCTATGTCTTAAGATTGTAATTAAATTACACACAATTCCGAAGATGACTACAACCGTATAACGCAGCAGGAAATGTCAACTCCATGATACCGGAACGACATCACTGATTTTTAGAAATAGATAACAATAAAAATTAATAACTCAATCAATTTATTGGAGGCTTGATTACAAAATTGCGAACTGTAACAAAACAATAGTCTAATTAGTTAGAAGACCCATCAGACACAATTGAAAGACAGTGTCTAAGTAGATCAGGCCACACACGCGCATCTTGGTGAATGTAGCTCGATGTAAGCGCAGTACGTTCTGGCAGAATTTATTCTCATCGTCTGTCAAGCATTTTTAACGGACCTCTCAAAAAAGATTATGTATTCCACCGGCATGTTTTAATCAACCAACAATGGATAGTGATGGGGCTTCAGTGGTCTTCAATGAACCTTCCGAGGTATGGTAGTTTAATTAAGTAAAACCTGTACTTTATAATTTTATTTACATATATAGCGGAGCGTGAGGTTTTCGCGATGGTGACAATTTTTGAACACTCAAAAAGTAAAAGGTTGGTGGAAGAATAAAAATATCTATCAGTAAGGCACCTACGGTGCTCAGACCTGGTCACTCACCGAGTCTCAGAAGTTCCGCCTTATCCAAAGGGCAATGGAACGCAGCATTCTGGGTGACAAAATACAGGGTTTAAAACACCACGCTACGTTCCAAAACGGGGATAGTGGACCTTGGGGAAAAGGCTGCTAGGCTAAAATGGGATTAGGCGGGTCACGTCAGCCGCATGCACGATGACCGCTGAGCAAAAGTCTCCTCACAATAGTTGCCGGAAGACGGACGGCGCCACCGAGGCCGGCCCAGAAAGAGATGGCGAGACGATCTAGACGCGTACTACGACGGCTGGTTCAAGGAGGCACGGAAAAAGAGCACATGGAAGGAATTGGGGGAGCCCTTTGCCCAGCGGTGGGACACAATAAGCTATTAAAAAAATGGTGCCTATCCTTTTAGAATCGCTAAGTGCGACAGTCACATTGCACGTCTCCACAGTAAATGCAGGCGTAAACAGATAGCATCAATCCCAGAATTGATAAATCCTGTAACGAAACACATGATTCCAAATTACTCCTGCAGAAATGGATTCTAATGGTGTTAGTTGTTGTTTTTAGATACCTCTAGCGCCTGTTTTTAATCTTAAAATACTTGACGGCGCCCCTGCAAGGTGTAATACATGGTTAACATTGCAAACTACACAGATGAGAGTGAAGCTGGCTGGTACTCTCTCTGGCGGAACGGCATTGCGTTGCTGGCAGTCATATTGACATGAGCGGTTGTCAAGGATGAGGCGTGACAAGCATGGACGGATCTCGAAGTCTGTTTTCTAAACCTTCCTCAATTATGTATCAAAGCTATATCTTAATTTTAAATTACGTTATCAGTGCTTAATTGAAGATATCTGTAAAATGATTTTTGTAACTGATTGATTATTAAACAGATTTCAATCAAACGAAGATTTGTTTAATCCGAACATCAATCGTTGTGATTTCATGGGTGATTCCGATGGGGCAGGCAAGAGCCTTCATACTCAATTATCACTAGTTTTGTTTTGGTACCTTTGCTACTGTGTGTCACGCCATTGTTAGAAGATTTTTCGAATTATTACCCCCTATATCCATTATAATATTAGTATGGATTGAAAGCCAACAAAAATAAACAAAATTTAAAATCAAAACAAGAAGTTACTATGTTACTTGTGGGTTAACCCACCAATGCCTTTTTTTTTTTTTTGGAGGGTTGGAAATCATCAAATGACCCCTCCCGCTCAGTCATGCTAGCGAAGGAGGCGGCGTGAGAGAAAGAGAGCCTCACGTCCCAGCCGCCGCGGGAGGAGAAGCACCGGGTTTCGGGGCCACGCCGTGATGGCTCTCGGCCACCGTAGGCACGGGCCTGTGGACGGTGAGTAATGGGCTAGCTCGCCGTCCGTCCGTCGTATGACGACGGGCAGGCCGTGTCGACGGCGCGTTCGTGTTCCACGCGCGCCTCAAAGATTTGTCAGCAACGGGAGGGGCCCGTAAGGGCCGGTGCCTGCCAGGGCTGCGGGACTGTTCGAAAGAGATACCGCAGCCCTGGAACATAAAGGGCCAAAGAAGAAACATGGGAAGAAAGAACCACCCATGTTTCTTCTTTGGCCCTTTATTGGCCTTTTTTTATGGCGGCAGAAAGGCGGCCGAATCACCGACGAGGGGGTAAATCGAAATTTATCCCCCAGGTCCCCCGACGCCCTATAGCGGACAGGCCTATGCCGAGGTTTGCCGTAGGGCGCTACATGTAAGACATAAGTCGTACACATAGACTCAATGACCGAACTTAAGTCCGGTCACTGGCCCTCAGGCCGAACCCACCAATGCCTGCGACGTAGATAATTCTTATCGTTCGTTGGCTTGGCAACATACTTTTCTTATCTCGATAAGAGACTAGTATAGTCATCGCTTATTTTTTAATAGGTCTGGACTAGCATGCGATTTTACGTTACATAATTTAGTAATTACTTTCAGAGTACACCCACATTTCACTAGTTATGTTTTTTAAGTCCCAGTCTTATCTTGTTCACAAAATATGTTTTTTCAATACACTTCCTCGAAAACTGGCTCTTATCGCACTACGATTAGGTTCAACATGCAATGTTTTTCTCACTGGTTTAGTTTATCTCTACTAGTATAGAAATACGGGTCGATCTTCAAGGTTAAGCTGCGCTTGCTAAGATCGATCAGTGGATGGGTGACCATAATTACATACCGTGTTTGCATATTTTTCGCCTATTACAGGGTTATAGCTGGTTTCTCTTTATTTGTGCCTAACTCAATGTCCCTGGGTAACCCTCTTGCGATACCTACCTGAGATGACATAATGTCTTAGGTCAGATGGATAATTAATTTAATACAAATTAAAATGTTGCCATCGTATTGGGTGGGATTAGAAAAGCAAAAAAAAAAAACTTTTGAGCAAGTAATTATTTAATATTATTTTTAAAACGAGATAGCTACCCTAGTAAAACATTTGTCCAAATTTTGTTAAAACGTTTTCCCAGAATTCTATTTCTTCCGCATTTGGTGCATTACTTGATTGTAGTTCATTGCCAATGTTCAAATATTCTTGATTTTCAGGAGAATATGGTGTCGACATTACGCCTAACGAGTCATCAGGAGTAGGGTTACTGTAAGATAAATTAGAATTGCAATTCATAATAAAATTATCAATCTGATTATTTGCAGTTCAAAAGAGAGCTGTTAATGTGCTCGACGGATCAGAAAAAACACTCTTTAATAAAAGAGATTTATGTCATGCCGTGGTGCCAAGCAACCAACTTTTTAAAAATATTTTAGAACCAAGGCCATTAATCCCTATCCCTACTAATATTATAAATGCAAAAGTAACTCTGTCTGTCTGTTACGCTTTCACGTCTAAACCACTGAACTGATTTTAATGAAATTTGGTACAGAGATAGAGTTGACCTTGAGAAGGAACATAGGATAGTTTTTATCCCGGGCTTTTGAAGAGTTCTCTTGGAAACGCGATATAACCGAACTCGACGCGGGCGAAGCCGCGGGCGGAAAACTAGTTTTAATATGTTAGCCAATGACAAAGACCAAATGGAAGGTTGTTCTGCAATAAATTGGGATGGTTTGCAATAATCAGGCTGCACTTACCCGTATTTAGCAAAGTTAGTCCAAAGTTTTGTTACTTTCTCAATATGCAAACGTACTCGAGTTAGTATCAACAAGAGGCAGATCCCTCATGTTAAACAGATACATTAAGTCGTCAGCATGGCCAACAACTGGTTTATTTCCAAGCAGACTTGCTAAGCCCATAAAATGAGACATAATATTTAATTCTGTTGTCAACGTGAATTTGTATAAATACATTTTGTTCTTCTTGGTGTGGGCACTTAATTTAGTCCATCGCATCGTAGAGTGTACAATCATATCCATGGCATAGAACTTCCCAAGTTGCTCCCAGTCTTCGGGTATTCTAATCGAATTCTTAAAGTAAAGGTTCCTGATTTTCTTCCCAAGTTCTAACTGTTGATTCACTGATAAATCAAGACACATTGGGAAGGAGACAAAAAACTGTAGGAAGTTTCTTGATAGCTCCAAATTTATTGTTAATATCGCCCAAAATAGCTAAGCCTAGAAGTCCTTCGTCAAAATGTATATCCTGTCATAATATCTACACCTGCGTGAATACCATTTGACACTGCATCTGCCACATTTCCGTAGAAAAATCTCTCATTATTCCCGAATTGTGTTTCGTTTACAATGTTAAAATAACTTTGAGTGTGTACTTTTTCTGAAAAAGTAATCGGTACGGAAGCTTGGATTAGAGAACAAGCCGGTTGATTTTTAAAGAAATCGTATAATGCCTTGTCGTCCTCGGAATAAAAACCCAAACTCCTCGCCAGTGCTAGGGCCCTGTCTCGAGGTTTGTGTGCCTGTCCCCAATAACAAAGACTGACACCACTTTGACAAATAGCTCTTCTAAATAAACCGTTTGTCATTGGCGACATTAAGTGGTACGAGACACTGACACCACCAGCACTTTCGCCAAATATGGTTATATTGTTTGGATCACCACCAAAACTGGCGATGTTATTATTGACCCATCGGAGAGCTTGTATCAAATGACCCCTCCCGCTCTGGGCGGAGCGGAAGGGAGTGACAGACTCTTACTGACTAAAAACCACCCATGTTCCTTCTTTGGCCCTTTATGTTCCAGGGCCGCGGTATCTCTTTCGAACAGTCCCGCAGCCCTGGAGTCCCGCAGCCCTGGCCGGCACATCGTCTGTGTTTAAACAAAGGAAACCGAGTACTTCAAGGCGATAGTTAATCGTGATAACGATAACTCCAAGTCTCACAAGGTACTTGGGACCATTCGCGTCATCATCACCGCTTCCGACTCGTAAGACCTCCTCCGTGTATATAGAACATTACAGGGAGAGGCTTGTCTGGTTTAACGTCGGGTGAGTATACGTTGAGATACAAACAGTCTTCGCTGCCAATTAGTTTTCCTTTATGAAACATATCATCCTGCAAGCATTTCGGGCCAAATTCCTTTGCGCTGCGAACACCTTCCCATGGTTTTGGAGCTTGCGGACCCTGAAATTTGAGAAGCGGTATATTTATTAAATTTAAAGCTCGTTTTGGGACTCGCAAAAAGATACCCTTCAAAGATGTAACTAATATGATGTCCCAAGAATACTTGGGCCGCTATTAACATACAGCTAAATGATCATAGAATTACCTTGAACCTGAGTTCCCCAAGCGGTGTCTGCGCGTACGGTATCCCCTTGAAGCTGCAGTTCGTGCCGCCGTACTCATTGTGCACCAACTCTCCTTCCAGCAGGCCCTCCGTCACCCTCACTTGCACCATCGCCAACGAGCATCACACAACAACACAACGATGCTTATATACACACATTAGGTAATATTATCTCTCATGATATAAACAGATAATTATGTTATCAAACTCATCACTATGACTCAGCAGTTATTATTTGTTTTTTTAATGAGTAGCTACTGTAACATTTGACATGCATTGTGTTGATGATATCCCCCTTGTCTGTGAAGGAAAACCCGTTTTCGCTTCTGTCAGAAATAGTTGGGATGCTTATTGATGTCCTTCATGAAGGTTAGGTGCGTATTACTCGCAACCGGCGAGAATCTATGACCAGGTGGTGCAAGAAAATGAACGTGGACGAGGCGAAAGTATGGATGGTGGGTAGTTCCTGGAGATCCCTCTGGGAAAAAAGCATGAATTAATGTGTGTATAAATGGCAGGGCAATAATAATGCCAAGTAAGGCTTATTACGCGATTTGAGAAAGTGTGCGTAAATCAAAGATTACTGTAATAATAGTAATAATTGCGCTTGGTTGATGGCAATAGGATCGCGCCCTATTACATGGGCCTTAAATATAACTGGTGAAATGTGGGTGTACTATAAGGTACTAGGGATTACAGGCGTGATGAAATGTAATGTTTTTAATTTGTAACAATTTTTTTCAACATACATTCATAAAATTATTATATATAAAAATAACGCTCAATCTTTTTGAGATAAGATTATATTATGCGCTATCGATATAGATTCTAGCGGAAATCGCTCAAAGACCTGTTTCTTTGTCTGGTTTCCATTAATTATAAAAAAAAAAAAAAAAAAAACTAGTGGCTGTTGAAAGACTTTTGTGTAATATGATTAACAATAGAATACGGAACAAAAGTCAAACAAACTTTTCAAGAATCACAATATTCCAAATGAAAATCATCAATCATTCCTAATGTTTTTTTAGGTTTCAAGAGGATGACACAAACTAGCGATCAAAATAGTACCAGGCTTACAGAAATGCAAATTGTAGCAACACAATGCAATAGTTCGAGAGAAGTTCCGCCAGGTGCAGTAGCAGACAAACGTCTATACTGAATAGTCGACAGGCGCGCATCTTACTGAACGATGCTCGGTGCACGCGCCTCACGTTCTTGCATAACCTCTTGTCTTCATCTGTAAATATAAATGTAATTGCCATGAAAATGATTCACTTTTTTTAAAGAATTTATTTGTACACTCGCCTAGATTTTAAATAATTTAATGTTTTTTAGCTAACTTGTTTTTGCAAACGAACCTGTACAGTCTAATTTCAGAATGAGAGCGCATGTGTCCTGAGAACCCTCCACAGCGATATAAAAAGCTTCGCAATACAAGCTCAGTACGATTTGCAAAATAAAGCACTTCATCATCCAGGCATTTATTATTAGAGTTGATGTCAACACTATGAACTGTAAAAAAAAACATTAGATCAAACAGAAGAATCTGTACTTTCCGTATGAGTATATGTATTTTAAAGTAAAAATCTAAATGCTGAGGTAAGAATCTTGAGGTGGAACCACGGATTAAGTAACCAGTGAGTATTTTTTAAGACGTCTGATAGTATTGCCTGTTAAGAAAAATTGCCTGCTTGTGTATGGGCATGTGATGTTGAGCAATTTTATTTTATTTTTTATTTTATCAAATAGGAAAAACAACCAGCTACATTATGGGATATTACAACATGATAACATAAATAACTTAAATAATAATGTAGCCCACAGCGCTGTTCACAGATTACCATTAATGACTAAACTTTAGATTGCTAGGAGATAAGCTGTTCATGCATGACAGTCAAAATGCATTATAAATACGAAAAGAAAAGAAATAAACTAGTATTATACCGACTAATACTGAAGTTCCTAAATTACTGACTAAGAATACTATTTAATCCATGAGCTTAAGTCAGTAAAAGGGCTACGAAAATTTTGCATGGAGCATGTAAATATGTCAATGTGCTCGAGTTCTTTATTGTATGAGACGTATTTGACTAAAAGAGTTGTAAGTATAAAAATTAACTGATGGTGAGGAAGACCAAAGAAAAATAGATGGTTTGTGTGAGGAATTATACGAACTAAATAGCAGTAAAAGTAATTAATTATCTCTACTTTACTTACCCATTCTTGTACTCGCTTAGGCTTTTTATAGAATTGGATCAAAATTTCAACATAAGCCAAAGAATGAAACAAATTGTTAATCGTGTAGTAAACAATCTGAAAATTGTGTAATTTAAAAGTATAATTTAAAATGCCGCCGCCGCCGCCATATATAATTTATAACGTTTCGAGAGTTGAGTACATTCTGAAACTAACCAAAACTTGAAAAATTTGTTTATAAATGTTGTAACTTTTTAATATTTGAACGTAGACTTCGAGCAAGCTTTTGCGACACGCTTGATTTTGTCGATCAGTAAATGAGTTCAAAACCTGATGATTCCACAGAATAACTTGATATTCGAGCAATTTAATATATCTGATTGCATGAATTAAATCAACATCCAAAATAATTGTGCATAATGCACACATAACGACATAAAGCGGCTGATTTGCTAGAAAAACTTGATTGTAAATGAAGAATAAAATGAAGACACCAATGACAGCGACCATACTAATCCAATTTTTTCTGGTAAAACTCTTGAAATCGCAATTGAGAATTCGATGGGCTTTTTGAATGGTCAACACTAATAACATATTTTCCTTCGACAGAACAATATTAATGATAAAGTTTAATAAGAAACCGGTACAGTCAAACATAACGTCCAAATAAACGGCGATTTTTTGCATATTTACTATCCTCAAATGTTCTACTCTACCAAGTGACATATCTGACACCCGATAAGCATACAAAGAAATGGATAACCCTGTTCCACAAAGCAACAAGACTTTATGCAAGACATCATTTGGAATTATGACGTCATTTTTTATTCGAAATTTAGGATTTAACAAAACTGTTTGTGTCAGAATTAAAGGCAAAAGCATTGCCTGCATATCTTTATCAACGGTATTATCCAAAAACACTTCATCTTTTCGATAATGTTTTATTATATTCCGTTGTTTTCTTCTTATGAGAGACAACATTTTGGACGAACTATCTGAACACAAATGAACTATTGATATATTGAAATATTGAATATTTATGTTAGAAGCAGTTAATGGAATTGGCTTTTTTAAGGTCGTATAAAGTACTTAGAACCATAGTAACAGTTACACATTACTTCACATTGTTAAAAGCTGTTATTCTTTTAACCAATATCTCAAGGCTGTGGTGAGGTATCAGGCGGTTAGTTTCTGATCCTCCATTAAAAAGGGAGGATCTTCCTCCCAGATATGTGATGTATCTAGTGGGCTATCACAGTTGTTATCGGGCTTTTGTTATATCGTAATATCTCTGCTTGCATGATACAGGGTGGAAAGGACATCGACGAACAAACGGTTACTAAAAATCCACATGATACTAGAACCGACGAAACATTTTGACACTGGGGGGGTCTCCCAGTGTCAAAATGTTAATAAAAGGTATTTTTATTATTTAATTTTTATTATTTTAAAGGTAATAATAAAAGGTGTTTTTATTATCTAGTTATTATTTAAACCCAAAAAATATTATATAAAAAGTGAAAAATAAGGGAGGGAAATTCAAACTGACAAAACGCGTCACCATTGGTCGAAACGAAATGTGACGTCAATGGTCACGTCATTGGATGTATCGGCGTTGATATTCACACTGTGTTAGTAGTGTAGTGTTTGTGACAAAAACTGTTTAAAACTGTATTCCTGTGTGATTACTTGTGAATATTATATTTGTAGCCAATCTAGGACGATGATAGAAACTGGTTTTGTCAAAGCACAATCGGATAATCTACCGAAAATAGATGAATTTATGATGTCAACATATCTGAATTTCTATTAATTAATTATTTTTAATTTAATGAACAACTTGGTGTATAATCAGCGGATTTAACAGAAGAAATAAGATGATATAGAAGTACTATCAGCCGGGTTATCAGCGAAAATTTTCTTTTTGAAACAGATGATATTATTGGTGAAGTCCCGATATTGTGTGATGAAAGAGGTAATGGTAGTTCTACATTTTTCTTTTCAGTAGGTATAATGATGACACCTTTACATCTGTACTTCAGTTAAATATTGTCTTGCATAGCTTTGTCACTCTGTAATTTATCTTCAATATAAGAAGTGCAGGGCTCTGTTTGATGATCATCACATACTTCAATACGGGAAGTACTGGGTCCTGCTTGATTAATATCACATACATTTGTATGAGAAGTACTAGGACTTGCTTCGTAATCACTTCTTTGTGGGGGTTCACCAATTTCTAAAATATTACTACTTTTGATAGCACACCTAAAAGCTTCATTTAAGATTGATATCTTAAATGAAGCGTCTATGCCTTTTAATTACGGCCATTCTTTCAACTGGTAGTGACATATTCCGTTTTTGACACAAAAATACATTTAAGAGGAACAACTTCTTTCTTTAACCGTAGATTACATTTTCCTCCTTTCTGTTTCATTATGTTATATTCAATATAATTAACTGTATCTTCCCTAACAAACATCAAAATTTCGTAAAACCACAATAGGAATGAGCAAGCTCTATATAGATTTTTTTTTTTGACTTTTGTAAACTAGGTTAGGTTAGTTTTAGACCTAATTTTCTACTGCTTAATAGCTAATTCACACTAAGCTGTACATAAATATATCATACTTCCGTTAAAATGATCTTCACAACAAAATACAACCGATAATGGAGAGACATTATCCTTTCTCATCATCTTACACCATATTTTTCGTAGTTTCACAACGCGTGGAATACGAAAAAACAGTTTATCGGGTGTACTATTAATAATGTTTTTGCACTTCGGTACCATACAATACTTATAAGAAGGTTTTTTAACTCCTTCTATGATTTGTATGGCAATTAAAACTACAAAATAAGTATGAAGTAACTGAAACGCTATAGTAAACAAACACGGGACACAACCAATGACATCATCAAAAGCGCGCGCAAAATGGTGGCGTTTGAACGGCTCATTCAAAGTTTTAAATTTCAGTTTGAAAAATTATTTGACTATTTTCAAGCCTATTTATATTTTTTTCTATGTTATTATGATGTTAACGATTAATTTAAGAAATAAAAAAAAACATGCATATTCCCTATTCTTTTTTTAAAGAACATAACATTTTGATTCTGTATCTAAACCCGATTCATGTACTGAATTCATGGTAACTGTTTATACAATGTAGCGTTAAGTTACCATGAATGTTTACATGTCTTTTTTTTAAACAAAAGATATACAAAATTAAACTCGACTTCGGCGACTCATGACGCTCGGAGTCAGCAACAGGATGCAGCTGGATATCTGGATGCAGGCAGTATGGAACCTCCCCATACAGGAGTGGTCGGTTACAGTGCCATGTAGACCGTAGACCTCGATGTCGTCAAAAGCCTCTCACGTAATCGAGAGGATCAGACGCTGCCTAACCCTTCAAGAATTTCAGGAGTGTGGTTTTAAGGGAAAAGATTGATTACAAACACAAAAAAATGAAAGGTTTTATTTTCCATATCACACAAACACATCACAATACATTGGCGGAGAATATTAATAATAATAATATAATAATAACATCTGTGGCTTGAGTGTCAAACTGACGTGACGAAAAATTTTTCTAACCAATTTTAATTTAATTTTTTACCACATTATCTTTATAAAAACTGATTTTAATCACATATAATGAAAAAGAAAAAAAAACCGTACCAGACTAATATAAAAGTGGACTTTAATAAATAAAAATGGAAATCAGCAATTCGAAACTTCATATCACCAATTCCGAAATAATATGTCACCGATGCTGACGAGACACCAAGCCAAATTACAAAAGGCACACCCACCATCTCCGGGCTCGTCACTCAGCTCCGCCTCGCAGCCGCCGGGACGCGCCACAACCGTGAACACCGTGTCGCTGGTCGCTGCAGTTGCGTCGAGCTCAAGCGACGAGTTTTTCTCCCCGCCGTCGACTCCATCACCACCACGACGACGAGGAAGAGGACGGCCACCAGCGGGCTTGGGACCTCGAGGCCAACCGGCCCCGAACAGGGTCCCCGCTGCCGGTGGAAATGTGTCGCGCATGCGATGGACTCAGTCCATTAATGAGAACGTCATGCGCGCATATTATGGGGCTACTGAGGGGGGAAGCAACTTGACTGCGTACCGTGGTCGGATGCTCTCTCTGTTTCAGGTGCTTGAGCCAGGTGTCAGCGTGTCGGCGCAACGACTGTCGGATCAGGTGCGGGTCATCCAGCGTAACCATATGTTAGATGACACTGTACTTGATCGACTTCGCTCCGAATCACGGAGTAACCTAGTTACGCCTGCTTCACCTATGATCGCGGTACAGCTACAAAATGTTACCAGTGCTTCGCCGCGATCCGACCGCGGTGGTGAAGAGGATGTTGATGAAGTTATATCCGTGAGTACCCAGTGCAACGCACAATTGAGGAGTGCTTTGGAGGGTGCATTCCGGGAGTACCGTTCCACACCGCCTGAACTTAGACCACGACTACCTCGTTTGCCTATGCACAATAAAAATAAGGCGCTGGTGTGTGCTCTAGATTCGCAGCTGTCAAACTACTTTGACAGCAGCAAAGACCTCGCCGATACTCACTCAATATTGTACTGTGGAGCTGTAGCGGCATGTCGTGTAGCTCAGGTCAAATTTCCTAACAATGACAGAGCTACACGACCAAAATTAGCTGCTCCAGCTTGGCAGTGCAGGATTGAGCGGCGCATCGGTGAGGCTAGAGCACTCATCGGCAAGTTAATCTGCTTCAGGGAGGGCAATACTCGTCCTAGAGTGATGCGCTTTGTGAGGCGGGCGTTCTCGGGGACTGATATTAGTTTTCGAGACTACTTGGCCCGCGTCACAGAGCGTATCGACTTCCTGAAGCAGAAGATCTGTGCATGGGCAAGCCGTATTCGCCGGTACAAGCGGCGAGTGGAACGATACACTCAGAATCGCACTTTCCAAAGCGATGAAAGGTGGGTATATAGGGCTTGGGAACGACCGGACCAAGGTGTGACTGACACGCGTCTGCCGGATGATGACGCCATGTGTTCGTTCTGGCGCAGCATCTGGTCAGTGCCTGTCAGTCACACTGAGGGCGATTGGACACGGGAGGTTGAACGAGCGTGTGATCCAATACCAGAAATGGGGGCAATCACCATCAGCCCCCAAGACGTAGCTCGTGCAGTCCGTCCGTTGCCTAACTGGAAATCTCCAGGCCCGGATGGACTGCACAACTTCTGGATCAAATGGTTTCAGAGATCGCACGTTCGCTTGGCGTCCCAGTTTCAATCAGCCTTAGAGTCAGGGTCGCTGCCCCAGTTCTTGACGACAGGAATTACCCACCTGCTCCATAAATCAGGTAGTACTGCGGAGCCCAAAAATTATAGACCAATCACTTGTCTACCGACAGTCTATAAAGTTCTTACATCCATTTTGAGAGCTAAAATCAACCAACATATAGACAGTAATTGTATCATGTCTGCCTCTCAGAATGGATGTAGGAACGGGTCCCGCGGTACTAAGGAGCTGCTCCTCATAGATATGGCCATTAGCCAGCAGGTTCGCCGCTCCCGAAGGGATCTGTCTACATGTTGGATAGATTATAAGAAGGCCTATGATTCTGTGCCTCATACATGGCTCATGAGGGTGCTGGAGTTGTATAAAGTTGATGCAACTCTGCGTACCTTCCTGATGTCATGTATGGGGCACTGGAGAACGTTACGGTCCTTCGCTATCCAGGATGTCGACAGATCCAGGGGAACAGCGAACCGATAAGGATAGAGCGCGGTATATTCCAGGGTGATAGTCTGAGTCCATTGTGGTTTTGTCTAGCCTTGAACCCTCTCAGTACACTGCTGGAAGGTTCAGGCCTAGGCTATCGGTTGAGGAGAGGTGGTCAGGTCATATCTCACCTTCTTTACATGGATGATCTGAAACTCTTTGCCCCCAACAATTTGCAACTGATGAAGCTACTGAAGGTAACAGAAACTTTCAGTAGCGCCATCAGGATGGAATTTGGTGTGGACAAATGTGCAGTCATGCATGTGAAGCGAGGGGAGATTATGGAATCCGTGGGAACTCAACTCTCGGATTCCATACACCTTAGATCCCTCTCCTCAACAGAAACCTACAAGTATTTGGGTATGTCGGAAGCATTAGGTATCAACACTGCCGACATGAAACAATCGTTGAGGGAGCGCTTTTTTGGTCGCCTGAATAAGGTTCTAAACAGTCTTTTGTCAGGCGGAAACAAGGTGCGCGCCTTCAACGGTTGGGTCATGCCGGTTTTGATGTATTCTTTCGGCATACTCAAATGGACTCAGACGGAACTTGATGCCCTGGATAGGAGGGTCCGCTCACTGCTGACCGCAAATCGGATGCATCACCCACGGTCGTCGGTGATGAGACTGTATATCCCGCGGAAGTGCGGGGGTCGTGGCTTCTTAAACGCTAAGACCCTGCACAACCGTGAGGTATGCAGTCTCAGGGAATACTTCCTAGAAGCCGACGTGGGTATGCACCGAGATGTGGTCTCAGTGGATAAGGGCCTTACCCCGCTCTCCCTGGCTAACGAGAACTGGCGCAAGCCTACAGTATTAGACACTAATGACCGCATGGAGGTATGGCAGAGCAAGGAGCTGCACGGGCGCTTTTACCGGGCCCTACATGGGCCCGATGTAGACTTTTTAGCGTCCGTATCTTGGCTGCGTTTCGGTGACCTCTTCGGGGAAACCGAAGGTTTTGTCTGTGCAATAATGGACGAAGTTATGATGACGAATAACTACCGGAAATACATTGTGAAGGATGGTACGGTTGACATATGTCGGGCATGCCACCGTCCAGGAGAATCGATTCGACACATTATTTCTGGGTGTTCTCGTCTAGCTAACGGAGAATACTTGCATAGACACAACCTCGTTGCCAGGATTATCCACCAGCAACTTGCTTTGAAGTACAACCTTGTGGAATCAGAAGTGCCATACTATAAGTATGCGCCCGACCCAGTTCTCGATGATGGTAATATCACGTTGTACTGGGATCGACCTATCGTCACTGACAGGACTATTGTTGCCAATAAGCCTGACATTGTGGTGATAGATCGATTGGAGCGTCGCGCAATGATTGTTGATATAACGGTCCCGCATGACGAGAACCTCGTGAAAGCAGAGAAAGATAAACAATTCAAATATCTGGATCTGGCTCGCGAGGTTGTCGACATGTGGGACGTGACTACAGCAGTCATTGTGCCGATAGTCGTGTCGGCCAATGGCTTAATAGCCAATAGCCTCGACCAACACCTGAGGAGGCTCTCGCTGGGCAGCTGGATCAAGCGCTTGATTCAGAAGGCAGTTCTTCTGGACACGGCGCGTATTGTTAGGAGGTTCCTCTCTCAAGAGCCCTGACCACCGGTAGTTCGGACCCTGTTCCCGATACCGGTGGGCTACTATTTTTTATATTTTTAAATGTTTTTATATTATTTTATATTCCAATATTTAAAAATGTAATTAATGTGTAAAAAAAATGAATAAAGAGAAATAATATAATAATAATATCTTGGGACAACCAACACACCGCCATCTGGTCCCAAACTAGGCAGAGCCTGTACTATGGCAACCAGACAACTGATATACATACATAATATTATAGATAAAACACCCAGATACAGAACAAATAATCGTACTCATCGCACAAAGATTTGTCCTGTGTGGGAATCGAACAATTGTATCACATAGAAACTTTTCTACCCATATCATCCTTCACACAGTCCATCCATCATTTGTTTTTTGCTACAAGTATCAGGACCAATGTGTCCATCGGAAACAAGGATCTGTCGCAGTTTTGCATAAAATAGTGGATGTTTTGTAGATAGCAGAGTTGTGTCGCACACATAACAACACGCTTGTAATCAGCGAAAGGTTAGGAAAAGGTGTGGCTTTAAGTACGGCCCACATTTTCAACCAGTTATGTTTAAGTCCCATGTAATAAGGGGCGAGTCCATTGTCATCAGTCGAGAAAACCCAATAACACTATAACTACTTGGTTTTTCATTTATTTAGTAAATACTGAATAGATTTTTTTGTTTAAGCTTCTTACCTCTCCAAAGCGCCACCATCTTTTGGATACTTAAATAATTTTATGTAGGACAACTTGAGCAGTCTGCCCCGTTACATTCTGCTGACTAGATAATGATTTTACACCACTACAAACTTGTCTTTTACTTATTTATACAAAATTATAAATTACCATAATCATGCCTAAATGTTTTTTTCAAGAAGGTGATATTCAAAAATCAAAATATTTTATTTCATGTAAGCCACATGGGCACTTATAAAACGTCAAATGATGGTGCATGGTTCGGGTTAGTCGTCTCCTATGGAGAAGAACCGTCAAAAATGGATAAGGTTGATATAAGGCCACCGAAAAACTTGTCAATATATTGGTTGTGGAAATACGAAATGCTTTGTAACCGACTGCAACTTGCCTCGGCCATCTTCACAGTAACCTGGCTATTATAAGTGCTGCGACGACTAGCAATAAAGAAATATTGGAGAAGACGTACAATTGTAATAAGCTCAAAAGAGTATGATGTTGATGATGAGATTACAAAAAAGCAAACTGCAACAGAACAATGACGTAATTTGTTATAAGTCCCATCAGATACATTGGTAGCGTAGCGTCGACATAGAACAGGCCACACGCGGTCATCTTACGGAACGTTCGGCTTGTACGTAGTACTTTCTTGCAGAGATGCTTCTGATTCTCTGTAAAGGAATCATCCAATTAAAAATTAAGGATCCGTTCATGAATCAAACTCGGACGGTATAGTCATATTCAAAAATATTCTTTGATTCACTCTCAAGTGCTTTAAAGAGCATGGTTGAATATCATAATCTGATAATCTATTCTCTTTTTTAAATATTTTTAAAATCAAAAGTATACAAAACATCATCAGGAACAAGGTCCAGGCTGCCGGTGGTCAGGGCTCCAGAGGGAGGAATCTTCTCATAACGAGTGGCAAGTCCAAGACTACTGCTTTCTAAATCAAGCCCTTGACCCAGCCTCGCGATGAGAGCCTCCTAAGGTGTTGGTCGAGGCCCTAAATCTATACTTCACTATCACTACATATTATAAAACAAAGTCGCTTTTCTGTCCCTATTTCCCTTTGACCGCTTAAATCTTTAAAACTACGCAACGGATTTTGATGCGGTTTTTTTTAATAGATAGAGTGATTCAAGAGGAAAGTTTATATGTATAATAACATGCTTAATATATTAGAGAACCACTGATAATTTCAAGATTTCTATTGTGAAGTCGTAAATAATTTCATTTTTTTCCGCTTACATTGCAAACGCAGGCTGAACCCTACGAGATTTATCAAAATAATGTACTAAGTATTGTACACATTAAAAAGGTCTACAGAAAACTCCGCGATGGTATATGTCTATCTCTTATGGATATCCCACAATAACATGTTTTTGTCATTTACTTTTTACGCCAAATAATGGCTAATTTCCGAAGCGATTTTAACCAATACGGCATTAATCCTTATCCAATTAAATACCTTAAATACATTGTTGATTTAATATAGATCTATATGGCCCTTTACAGCATATGATTTAAATGAATATTTTCGAAGATATTACAGATTTAAAAATTGCGGGACGTAGCGTTTGCGCCGGCGCGGCGAGGCGGACGGCAGCGTGCCTATAAATAGCGCGTCGGAGGCCGGAGGCCGCGATTCTCCCTTGCCCCTGGCTGGAGGCCTTACACTCAAGGCATCCACAGGACTTGCCCGGTTAAGCAGTAGCCAACCTCCTAGGTTGAACTGCGAGATGCCCCTCCCAAAAAAAAAAAAACGCGATTCTCCCTATAGCACTTTGAATTTAGCAGCGATCGGACGCGTTTATTTATCGGAGCTCTCTAGCGAGGAATATAACAATCACTACATAGTATAAAACAAAGTCGCTTTCTCTGTCCCTATATCCCTATGTATGCTTAAATCTTTAAAACTCCGCAACGGATTTTGATACGGTTTTTTTTAACAGATAGAGTGATTCAAGAGGAAGGTTTATATGTATAAGACATGCACCCGTGCGAAGCCGGGGCGGGTCGCTAGTATACAACATGTCCCAAAATTCAACGATAAGCCAGCACCGGAGGATAGACCTGCCCATGACTACTCGGGGAAAAAAAGAAAAAAAATATACAAGGTGATTGGAAGATGGGTGCAAAGCTTTAAGGCGAAGATAGTACAGACAGTTTAGAACAATTTAAGCCATGGTTGTCTTAGACGAAGTCTTACCATTTTTTATTAACCTAATTTTTAAGATTTTTTTCGAAAATTGCCAAAATTTTAACTAAACTGGTTATTTATAGCTAAATTGAATGATAAATGAATTCATTTTTATTTTATTTTATTAAAGTAATGTGTAAGCAATCTAGCAAAACATGTTTTAGGCCTCTGTGTCGTTAGACATTTTTTTTACAGACATTTAAAGTTCATATAAATTAAAAAAAATCATAAATCATTTTTGAAAACCTTATTTAAAAAAAAAACGAAGTGTGCTTTTTTTGTTCAAATATTTTTGAAAACATGCGTGATAATCGCTCTTTCCTTTGAGGTATCATTTCCGAGGATATTTTACAAATTATTGAAATTAGGATCTACAAACCAATTTGAGGGAGAAATTTTAAATTTTAGGCAGACTAATTAAAACAAAATTTTTGCTTAAAGAACTTACGCTAAGCTTACTTTATGTGTTCGAAATGATAATTACTTCAATTTTAAGAATTTTTTGCACATGCCAATTTAGGGGATTATCTAAACAATGGCCGCCGCGCGTAGTGCGGCACATGAAAGAACCGAATTGAAGGGATTATCTAAACAATGGCAGCAATGCGCGCTGCGACGGCATTTCCAGGTAGAACGCCCAGTGAATAGAAAATAGCGATAAATACGTTGGTTTTTAAAAATACAGCAAAATGGTATTAGTCACTAAGGCAACAAAATCGTGTTTTTATTTAATTAGGGTTAGTCAGTCTGTGTTGAAGCGGTCACATCTTTTACTTATTACAATTAGTTGAATTAGTCAAACTACAGCTGCCCATGTGAGAGGACGTTGTCGTGTTGATTCGCAATTTACCGTGTTCAGTTGTAGCCCTTTGCGTTCCTGCACGTGTTGTTTGCGTTAGTTTTGAACATTTTTGTTTCACCGTGTCCAGTCGTAGCCGCAAGCTCCTGCACGTGTTGATTTTTGAGTTGTGTTGAGTTGACATTTAGTGCGCTCCTACGCCGTTTTTTTTAATTGTTAAGTAGCTATGGCTACTTTTTCCAATCAGGAATATGCGGATATCGTATTTATGTATGGCAGAGCAGATGGCAATGGATCCTTAGCGCGACGGATGTATCAAGAACGCTTTCCGAATCGCAGGGTACCGAATGTGCGAGTGTTTTACAACACTTTTCGTCGACTTGCCGAAGTTGGGTTTCACCGCGTGGAACCTGGAGTCAACCCAGGCAGACATGAAACTGACGTCGAAGAAAACATTTTGGCAGCATTTCAAGCAGATCCTACTACCAGTACCAGAGCCGTAGCTCAAAATCTAAACATTTCACAATGGAAGGTGTGGCATACAATGCACCAAAATGACAAATATCCGTTCCATGGTAGGGGTGTGCAAGGTCTGGAAGAGCAAGATCCCCAAAGAAGAATACAGTTCTGCCGTTTCCTCCTCAACAGAGACATCGAAGATGCGTGGTTCCTGAAATCAATCTTGTGGACGGATGAAAGCAAATTTTCGAGGGAGGGCATTACAAACTTTCATAACCTCCATGAATGGGCCGACAGAGACAATAATCCACATTTTAAGAAGCGAGTGTCGTTTCAGGGAAAATTCTCTGTCAATGTATGGGCTGGAGTAATTGGCAGGACATTGATTAGGCCCCACTTCTTACCGGATAATTTAAATGGTGAAAATTATTTGCACTTCCTACAATTCGATTTACCAGTTCTGATAGAGGAAACCGGTGTCCCGATATTCGAAAGAGACCGAACAGTCGTCTTTCAGCAAGACGGCTGTCCAGCGCATTGGACGTTAAATGTAAGGGAACACTTAAATAATTGCTTCCCTGACAGCTGGATCGGCAGAGATGGACCCATCCCTTGGCCCGCTCGCTCACCAGATCTGACCCCGCTGGACTTTTTCGTGTGGGGCCGGGCCAAGGAACTGGTGTATACGAATGTTGAAATAAACACGAGAGAAGAATTGATGGAGAGAATTAATTCAGCGTTTGAAACGATGAAACTGGAGATGATGTTGAAAATAACAACAACAGAAGTGAGAAGACGTAGCCGTGCTTGTATTAGGAATCATGGCAGACATTTTGAACATGAACAATAAATAATTTAGATTCAAATGTTGTTTTAATTACTCCGCCTAAAATTTAAAATTTCTCCCTCAAATTGGTTTGTAGATCCTAATTTCAATAATTTGTAAAATATCCTCGTAAATGATACCTCAAAAGAAAGAGCAATTATCACGCATGTTTTCAAAAATATTTGAACAAAAAAAGCACACTCCGTTTTTTTTTTAAATAAGGTTTTCAAAAATGATTTATGATTTTTTTAAATTTATATGAACTTTAAATGTCTGTAAAAAAAATGTCTAACGACACAGAGGCCTAAAACATGTTTTGCTAGATTGCTTACACATTACTTTAATAAAATAAAATAAAAATGAATTCATTTATCATTCAATTTAGCTATAAATAACCAGTTTAGTTAAAATTTTGGCAATTTTCGAAAAAAATCTTAAAAATTAGGTTAAAAAAAATGGTAAGACTTCGTCTAAGATAACCATGGCTTAAATTGTTCTAAACTGTCTGTACTATCTTCGCCTTAAAGCTTTGCACCCATCTTCCAATCACCTTGTATATCTCTTTTTTTTTGAAGTTATAAAAAAAAAGAAGAAATTCTTAAAAAAGTGAGACCTTTTATGATATTTTTCACTACCATGACCACACTTTTTTAAATATTTCTGTTATTTTTTTTTATAGGCAACCTGAATAGCACTGCTATCTACCACAATTCTTAAAAAATCCAGAATACCTCTAGTTTTTTCACGTAAATTAATGAAACTTAATTTATTCCCTAAATTTTTTGAAGATTTTTACTTTTAATCAACTTTAACTCATCGTGGTGTAAAAAAAAAGTATGAACACTACTATGGCAAGTTTTTTTATAAATTGACGCAACTAATCAAGATTCCAAAATGGTATAATACTCTAGGAAAATCAACCACAAAAAAATAATATCCATACTAGTTCAAAACAAGAACTAAATTCCTTAAATTATAGTTGACAGTAATCACTTTCACTGCGTGCCCAAAATGGGTTCTTGTTACAATTTCTAGGAATTTGAGTGGGGCATACATACCTTAGAAGTTAGAGAGAGATAGATAGATAGAGATATTTACGTTAAAAAGAGACAACAACAGGGCAGGTAGTGGGTTCTTGTTACAATTTCTAGGAATTTGAATGGGGCATACATACCTTAGAAGTTAGAGAGAGATAGATAGACAGAGATATTTACGTTAAAAAGAGACAACAACAGGGCAGGTAGAGAAGCTGTTATTATTCTCAGAGCAAGTCAGTTCAGTACGCAGGTGCGCAGTAAACAAAGGAGCAGAGCGTACTGAACTGACTTGCTCTGAGAATAATAACAGCTTCTCTACCTGCCCTGTTGTTGTCTCTTTTTAACGTAAATATCTCTGTCTATCTATCTCTCTCTAACTTCTAAGGTATGTATGCCCCATTCAAATTCCTAGAAATTGTAACAAGAACCCACTACCTGCCCTGTTGTTGTCTCTTTTTAACGTAAATATCTCTATCTATCTATCTCTCTCTAACTTCTAAGGTATGTATGCCCCACTCAAATTCCTAGAAATTGTAACAAGAACCCATTTTGGGCACGCAGTGAAAGTGATTACTGTCAACTATAATTTAAGGAATTTGGTTCTTGTTTTGAACTAGTATGGATATTATTTTTTTGTGGTTGATTTTCCTAGAGTATTATACCATTTTGGAATCTTGATTAGTTGCGTCAATTTATAAAAAAACTTGCCATAGTAGTGTACATACTTTTTTTTTACACCACGATGAGTTAAAGTTGATTAAAAGTAAAAATCTTCAAAAAATTTAGGGAATAAATTAAGTTTCATTAATTTACGTGAAAAAACTAGAGGTATTCTGGATTTTTTAAGAATTGTGGTAGATAGCAGTGCTATTCAGGTTGCCTATAAAAAAAAATAACAGAAATATTTAAAAAAGTGTGGTCATGGTAGTGAAAAATATCATAAAAGGTCTCACTTTTTTAAGAATTTCTTCTTTTTTTTTATAACTTCAAAAAAAAAGAGATATATATTTTTTTTCTTTTTTTCCCCGAGTAGTCATGGGCAGGTCTATCCTCCGGTGCTGGCTTATCGTTGAATTTTGGGACATGTTGTATAATAATATTATAAAGCTGAAGAGTTTGTTTGTTTGCTTGAACGCGCTAATCTCAGAAACTGCTAGTTCGAATTGAAAAATTCTTTTTGTGTTGGATAGTCCGTTTATCGAGGAAGGCTATAGGCTATATAACATTACGCTACGACACTTAGGAGCCGCGCAGTGGGTGACACCGCGGGGAACAGCTAGTATCAAAATATATGAAGTGTGTCTAGACACTTTAAGCGATTGACTGCTGCGCTGCATGTCGCGGGTTCGATTCCCGTACGAAACAAATATTTGTATGACCTACAAGTAGTTGTTCCGGGTCTGGGCGTTTTTCTATCTATAATATGTATGTATTTACAAAAAAAAATGTTTATATATGTAGTTTATCAGCCATCTAGCTACCATAACACAAGCATTAGGTTGCTTAGCTTGGGACTAGATGGTGCTGTGTGAAAATGTCCAGGGATATTTATTTATTTATTACTTTCTTTGGGCATTTCGACACGGAAAAACCTTGCATTTTCTTCTTTTGGAGTCTATTTTAAAGTAGCTGTTGCCCGCGACCTTCGTTTTGCGTGAAATTATTATTTAAAAAAATGTTACTTCCCATTTTGAATCGGATTTTGTTACCAATTTCAAGTATTTTAATTTTTTTGCACGGAACCCTAATTATTTTTCTAAAATAAAAGTAGCATATGTTAGACCGTATAACATCTCTATCTGCCAGTAAAAGTCCCGTCAAAATCGGTCTAGCCGTTTCGGAGATTATCCGGAACATACGGACAGACAGACAAAAATTAAAAAAAAAAAAAAATGTTATAAGTACCGTATGTACTTTCATATGCATTCAGTAAAAATATATTATTTTGATATTACAAACCGACACTTAAATTGTATTTATTTGTATTGTATGTATAGATGTCCAATCCTGGGCAGTTGCAGTTCATCACCCACCATAAGACAAAAATCGCTTGCACCCAGAATTTGAGCACAGAGAGGTGGACAGGCTGGCGGGTCAGAGGCGTGCATAGCATTTTGCTTTGAAAATGTATTGTAATGTACATCATATTGTTATGTTAAATAAGTCCAGTGTATGGCCAAGGGAGAAAGAATTTATTGGTTATGAAAGTCATGCATAAAAGAATATTGTTGACCAAATAATTAGATTCAAGAGCAACGTAATACAATTTCGAAATCCCTGAAGCTCTAGTATTGATTTTTTGACTCACTTGGGCAGTTCCGTTGTTTCATCAGCTGTATACACGCCGTCTTTGCTTTTTCTACAGCTACATAGAATTTTTCACAGTGCAAACAATGTACTATCAAGAGCATCATATTTTTGAACAGCGTTCCAAGTGCCACAATGATGAGAGAAAGCTGAAAATATAAAAGATTGGAATAAAATATAATATCGTAGGTAAGCACTTCAGTGCGTAGCATCTTGAGCCAACTTTTACTAATGTGCGGTACCGTACTACTAATATTCTAAATCCATTAATTGTTATAATTAACACTAGAAACGGGATATTTACTATGACCATGACAATTTAAAAACTTATACCATTAATTGTTGCTAGTAAGACTGAGGTCCGTGGGGCACCTGTGCGCAGTTCATGTAATGTTGCCAGGTGTCTCCGTGAGGTGGCGTAATTAAGTATTAGTAGTTATTTAATTTAATTTAAACATTTCATTCGAGCAACAAGACTCATAGTGTTAGTACTTAGTAGGTAACAAATTACTTACAAACTATGTTAGTAATACACTTACAAAGACAAAAACAGAAACACATTGTGACACCATCGCAGCAAGGTGACAGACCCCGCCGAAACCTTGCAGCAGTGGTTCACAAAAGCACAATCAAGCCTGCTTGCTATCATAGCTTGCTTGCTATTGTGCGTTTTAGTCTAATATACTAACATAGGTTAAGGAATACTTCACAAAGAGTCGTTGTTAAATAAAAATAAAACCAAAAAATCACAAGTTCTGATTGACTAAACACAAACTCGAACTTACACTGACCACATAAAGTTAATTTTTTAAACGCGAACATAGCACTTTTCTAATTAAATTCCCAAAAAACAATGACTATCACAAACTGAATTCGAAATTGTGCATACTTTTTCTGGGGACGTTTTTGAGACGCTGAGTGTGTATCCTGGTTTTTTTTTATTACTATTATTAACGTCCAATTGTCGAATAGTCACATATGTACTAACGATGTTAAGAAAATTAAGCTTTATGTCTAGATACCTCTAGGTATCCCGAATAAATTTAGGCATAAATTAAATTAACCAATCATCTGCCTAGCCTTTTCCCAACTACATATGTTACGGTCGGCTTGCAGTCTAACCGGTCGTAGCAGAATACCAGCATTTTACATGGAGCAACTGCCTTTACAAGCATAACCCATTTACTGGATATCACGATACTCCTTGGTTAGACTGATTGTCAGAATTTCAGGCTTTTGACCACCGCACAATAACTGATGTAAATCAAATAAATTAACAATGCAATATTATTTACCCCATTCCATTCGAACACTGCCAGAGCTTTGAGCAATTCCAATATCATCACACAATAACTTATAGTGCGGAGAAACGTTTCGATCGTGAAATATAAAATCTGAAAAAAAAGAATGGTGTACATCATAGATTTAGGTCATCAGCCCATTTCAGTCAACAGCTTGACTTAGGTTACTACAAATGCACGCAACTCTGAAAGCTACTGCAAAGGTCCTGCTAGTAGTACAAATATTCTCCACTGCGAAGAAAGCATAGTATCAGATAGTATGTTTAATCTATTCTACTTCGTTTAATTTATTTCATCACCACTGCTCTCAAACACGGTGAAGAAAAACATCGTGAGGAAACCGGCATGTCCTAGAACCAAAAATTCGAAGACAACACGCACTACGCATCTAGCAACCCGCACTGGGCCCGCGTGGTGCATTATAGCCATTCCCTCTTTCCCAGCAGCTTTTCGTCCCAGCAGTGGGAACATTATAAGTTGATTATGCTATGCTTAAGCTTATTCTAACTTCTTCGACTGCCTTCTTATCCCTTGTTCAAAATTATCCCTACGTATTTTTTGAGAGTTTGTTGCGAAAACGTACTCTGAGTTTTAAGCTAATAGATTGGCTTTACTATTAACGCATTCAAAGAATTTCGTTTCTTTTACGACTACTTTAAACTGCATTGACTTAACCTTTTCCGGCTTTTGTCAATCCAACACATTTTTTTGTTTTTCAATCACTGTTTTTGCTAATAAAATGTCATTTTGACGAGGTCCTAGGATAGGAGGTAAACTTTTGAAAATCTTGCATGCCTCTAATAACATTTTATGTACCGACGATCTTAAAAGGTAGATCGAACAGACAAAACACAGTTTCAACTTGGGAGAGGCCATGTCCAGCCGACGGGGATATAATTATCTTAATCTTATCGCTCAAATAAACTTAATTCAAACTCACCAGTACTTGAAAAACCATCGTATACAATTTGTAAGCTTTCAAAATATTTGTGAACGTCTCAAATAATTTCACACAAGAATCATTGCTTTCCTGTTCATCATTTAGCTTTAAAATACTTTTGATCCATTTGTTAAGATATTTTGTTAGCAATATTAAAACACGAATACCATATACTAAATTCAAATCAAATGACATGA
Source organism: Eurois occulta (assembly GCA_950022335.1). NCBI lineage: Eukaryota > Metazoa > Arthropoda > Insecta > Lepidoptera > Noctuidae > Eurois > Eurois occulta. The sequence goes on along the minus strand of OX465480.1, from coordinate 2,771,669 downwards.
ACATGATGTCACTAGTAACATCAAACCAATTGAAACGAGAAATTTTCACAGTATACGCAATAATTAAGATATTAACACACAAAATGGTTAGAACAGATTTCCAATTACAAACAATAAAACTACGAATACACTTACTGAAGTCGATGCTCCTGTGTATCTTCTGAATCATGACAATAAGCAAGATATTATCATACTTGTGTACGAAATTAAGAACAAAAATTACCAACATACCACAATAGTAACAAAAAGCAAAAATATTGGTAATCAGAAAAGTCGTAAAATGAAACGTGATGGGGCAAAAATCTAAACCAATGTCGATAAACATACGGAATATAGAGATCACTACAAATAAACACACACCCGTAGCCGAAAATAGTGTTGATTTCTTTCCATTTGGAGCAATTCTATTCTTTTTTATTGCATACTTAGATGAATAGAGTAGACGTAGAAAGTAATGTAAAGGATATATTATTTGTTGGATATCTTTTATTAGATGGTTGTTCAGTAATATTTCTTGTCTGTTCGACGCCATCGCCACCCTATAGTGATATGGCAGCTTAAGGTACTGTTAAAAACTGACACAGCATGTTTTATGAAACATTCTGTTGGAAATATAACCTTTCTTTAACCAAATAATTAATCATTTTAACCTCTAGACATACTCAAGTCTAGGACCGAAGTAATTAAATGAAGTTTAACAGAAGTTATCATATCTACAAACGTGCTGACCGTATCAGCCTTGAAGTTGACATTGTCAATAACAACATAAGTTTTATTAACAAGCATAAGCTCGCGGTTCGCCCGCTTAGAATTCGAAACTGCCCTCGGGATCGTACTACTGGAATTTTTCTTCTTCTTCGTGTCACGAGAGTTTTCATATTTTGTTCGACCAGACCTCGCCGTTGCCACTTCTACTGCTTCATCGGTGACAGCACTTCGGCTGAATGTTTTTGGGCTAAGAGGGCAGGGTAGGACGTGGAGCATAGTATGCGACACAGCTCCTCACCCACACCCCGCTGCTGTTTCATTGAAGTAGCCCTACTTAACGAAGTCGGAATAAAAATAATCTTATGTGTTAATCCAGGTTATAAACTATTTGTGTGGCAAATATTATCCAAACTTATACTGTCACTTATGGGATAGCTTCCGTGATTGTTCATTATTTTAAGTTCCCGATATTTGGCTGGAGAATGCGGGTGGATGGAATATAAATTGTTAGGTGCAGACAAATCTGTCGACCCAAAACATAAAATAAAAACAAAATATCTAAATAATTAATAATTACGGAAGATATCCCGTAAGTGACAGTATAAGTTTAGTTTTAAACCGTGAAAGCTTAAAATAAATATTATCCAAATCCATTCAGGAGTTTTTGCATGAAAGGATAATAAACATCCATCTATCGTCACAAACTTTCGCATTTATAATAGTTTTTTTTTTAAACAAATGATTACACATTAAAGTATTACACGGAATTACAGCTAGAGTTTGAATACATGTAGTAATAAACAACGGGATTTTCTACATATTCTAAGAACAGTTATAAAAGCACTGCGATGTGCGCTTACAATTTAATGTGTACAATAAAATGACATAGTGTTAATTTTAAACTAAAACAATGAGTCACATCAACATCAAAATATTATAAAAGTTTCAAGATAATTAAAATTAAAATCACTATACCATGATTATATTTATTCACTAGCATCTGTACTTCCGGACGTCTATCTATATCGTTACCGATTCCTTTGTTATTTCGTTGCCTTCTTCGATGATAAAATCATAAGTACTTTTTTACAGACAATACTATAAGTTGTCTATTAAAGCTGACACTATTTTAGTATTTTGTCTGAGGTACCTTTCCGACGAAGGCATGTCCTCATCGAAAGCGACTGTATGCGTTCGTCGACCTCTTTTATTTATATAAATAAGTCGCCTTTGCACGAATAGACGTACATCATCATCTTCATCATATTTCTACTAATGCCCCATGTTGCTTGGGGTCGGCGCAACTCGGGTTTTTCTTCCATTCTCCCCCCCTGTCAACCGTCACGCAATTATTTACACCTTTTTCTTTCATACGTACATAATTCATATAAATGATCACATCATTCGTGTCTTCAAGGTGAGTATTAGCATAATCAGCCTATAATGTTCCCACTGCTGGGACACACGGCCTCCTCTCTAGAGAGGGAATGGGCTATAATGCACCACGCGGGCCCAGTGCGGGTTGGTAGATATCGCATGTCTTCGAATTTTTGGTTTTAGGACATGCCGGTATCCTCACGATGTTTTCCTTCATCGTTTTTGAGAGCAGTGGTGATGAATTACATAAAGTAATGCGCCTGCCTGGGTTCGAACCCACGACTTCTTGTTCGTAAGTCGGAGCCGCCACCACTAGGCCACCGCTGATGAAATAAGGAGCTGAACGCAGGCGCATTCAGCTCCTTATTTTGAATTATTTTCCAGTTTGCAGAGGGCTGTCTTTACACCCTGTATAATATATTGATGGCATAGATTAACCAAACATATTTAATCAAAGTACAAAGAGTTAGTCTTACCGAAAATTTTAAAATGTTCTTGAGAATAGTAGACGCCTCCATGAGATCTATAATATAATTATGTACAGTCACGAGCACCAATATGTATACACTTTCTTAAATTTAAAAGCAATTTTCGCGAGAAATAACGATTATAAATTGGAGATAGGATCTTTTTCATAAAAATATGAGTTCCAGAATATTGTTTGTAACAACATGAAATTTTAATCAGAACAGTAGGAGAAAAACACTTTTAAAAGTTGTTGTTTACATATTGGTATTCGTGACTGTACGGTTGAAACAGTTTTTTCATGTTCTCATAATATTTTTGTTCGTCGAGTTCTAAACAGAGTTTACCATACTTGACCTCGGAGATCCAGGTTTTTAACCGACTTCAAAAAAAAGGAGGAGGTTCTCAATTCGGCCGGTATATATATATTTTTTTTATGTATGTACACCGATTTCGCCGAGGTTTCTGAACCGATTTACGTAATTATTTTTTTGTTTGATGCGGAATAGTTTCGAATTGGTCCCATAAAAAATTGATTCAGGTAGGCCCATTAGTTTTTATTTTATGAGCATTTTTTTTCTACTTTCACCTATCCCGATGTCAATGTATTTAAATCAAATCTCGCATGTAAATTTGATCCACTTTCCGGTTACCGATTGAGCTGAAAGTTTGAATTAATAAAAATATTGGTATGGGATACTGCAACTAAAAATTTAAAAAAATAAAATAAACTTTTTTGCAAAAAATAAAACCGACTCCAAAAACACAAAAAAGTGAAAAATAATTTTAGCTTCAGAAGTCAGTGACTTGTTTGTTTGATTAATTTTTTTTGTCACCGACTTCTGAAGCTAAAATTATTTTTCACTTTTTTTGTGTTTTTGGAGTCGGTTTTTATTCCATTTCGTATCAAAGCAATCACTCTTATACCATAAATTATGTTCAAAATGTGTTAAATATAAAACAAAATACAGCAAAACGCTGATCCAGCTCCCAATGGTAATCGTGGTAAGAGTATAATACTTGTAATAGATTACTTTGAGCATTCTGGATCTTTACATTTGAAAATTATATTTTCTTTTTAGAATGTTAATACAGTAATAGAATAAAATAAGTGATCACCGAAACTAAGACGTTTAGGATATTGAAGAATTGGACTATCGGACTGCATACATCAAAGTAATTAAAAAAAAGTATGACAGCGTATGAAAGATAATAATGGATCCAAGAGTACGAATGAGCGACACCACATGATTGACTGTAGTAGGCGTTCTAATACAATTGTAATCAATGGAGAATCTTGATAGGAAAAACATGTGTTTCATGCAGTGGAATGGCAAGAGCATGTTTTGAAACCCTCTATCCAGGAAATTGTTAGTAATCGATATTTTGTGTCTTTCTACCATCGTTTTATTTTTATTCACCCCATCATTCGAGCGCGTAGTTCAATTCAAAATTCTCTTTTTTGTTGGTTCCTACCTCAGAGTACATAGTTCTTTAATACAGTTAATAAAGCTAATCAGCTTGAAAGGATGAATAGCGTACTATAATTGATTAAGTAAAACAATATTTTGATAACTGTTTAATATGACATATTTTCAACATGTTTTTGTCTGTTTTGTATATTTTGTATCATAAAATGGTGGCTAAGAGGGTTTTTTAGATTTTATAAATATATATATTTTTGCTCAGCCTTCTTAATCCTCTTCACTCATCAATTAAACTGGAAGTAAAATTGATTATTTCTGCATGTCTACCAAAACTATGACAATCCAATTAATATTTTCGTTATTAGTATTAGTACGAGTACGTATGAGTTGTGACGACAGAAACGATGTCTTTTATAGTTGATTAAAATATAAACAAACAACTATTATCTAAGTTGACGAAATTTTCCTAGAAATGAATGACAGTTCAATTCTATTACGCACACGTTCGGTTGTTCAAGTGAATTAGACATGAAGACACAGATCAATATAAACCCTATTACCAACAATTTCTTGGATAAAAGTTTCCAGAACACTCTCCTTCCTTTTCGGTGTTTACAGCACATATTATTTATATCTAGGTTCTCTATTAAGTACAATTGTATTAGGCCTCATCGTGTGTCGTACTATATCGTGTCTCTCATTGGTACTCTTGGGTTTCTAATTTTTCACATAGAAAATCTCTTAGAGAGAGAATTTGAAGGAGTAATCAATCAATTCCTTGTTGTCTTTATCAAATTTAATGTCATCTTGATAGTGATTCCTTTCGTTTTGTTCTTCACACTTAACGTTGTACATAGAAAGGAACACGTTCAAATGATTTTAGAGATCCAAAGAGCTTTTAGATTAATCAATTATAAAAACTACAAGAAGTCTATCAAAAGGAACTGGTTCGGAATTGTCCGCCATTGCATTTTTTATATCATCGGTGTGTCACTGACTCGAAACTTAAAATTAGCGGCATATTTTTATTCGTTGATTTATTTTGATGTGAACTTTACTTATGGTGTTTCTGTAATTGCTTTGATAAGAGATGGAATTATTTCGTGGATATCTGAAGTTGAACACTATAGTATTCTCAGTTTGGAGCTAGATGACGATAAATATGATGATAAAATAAAAAACCTTTTCCAAGCATACATCCACTTAATGGAAGCATTTGCTGTTTTCAAGAAAATATTTAAGTTTGCGGTAAAGTGGTCATAATATTTTTGATGTGTGTAGTAAAATTTCGTAACCATGCATATTGTGTACTTACTAATATTAAAAGTATTTTCAATGTTATCATTTTCAGGCTTTATTTCAAGCTTTAGATACATTTCTCTTGAGTATACTTTACCTTCAAACTTTGGTAGAATTAATTAGATCTGGAGCTACTCATTATGGAACGGTAAGTACAGCATTGTAGTTTTATTAAAATAATTATAATCAGTTATCTCTTGCCTGCCTCGTTGGTCTAGTGGTCGCAAGCGCAAGTGCTGAGCCTGAGGTCCTGGGTTCGATTCTCAGGTCAGGCAGTGTTATTGGGTTTTTCCACCAGGAATTTCTCAGTAGCAGCCATGGCGTCTGGATTTGTGCCCAGTTGATAGCAATAGGCTCGCCCCTTATTACATTCCTGGGAACTACTGAGTCCAGTCTAGTCTTGTTAAATCAGACTTTCGAGATTCTGACTATCCGGTACTGCTGGCAAAGGTGTAGCGGATTGACAAAAAGTACTACAGCGCCATCTATGACGCAAATGAAGAACTAACATCAAACATTCTAAATCGCGCTATTAAAGTTATCCGCGACTTAAGAACATAATTATAGAAAACCAAAAACCGCTGTCGGCAGTAACTCACCACAGACAACACCACACTGGTTGAAAGAACCTCCCTTTTCCATGGAGTATTGAGGAATGTCTCACCCTGATCCTCAAAACCCTAACATAGTAGACAGTTGCTATGTCAGTGAATGACAGATGGAAAAAAACAATGGCCAATCTTGGGAAGCGTGGCTTCGATCGACACGTACGCTTTTATTACAAAGCCACCACCTCGCAAAAGAGTAAGGGATTGCATTTCCGTTCCGTACAAGCTTTGTTTTTATTTTCAGTATGACGTCCAGACGTTTGCACAGGTGACTGTTCTTTGGGTATTCAAGAATGTTGGTTTCGTCGGTATGTTCAGTAGGTATTGCGAGAAATTCTACGTGTCAGTCTCTGAGGCTGATGCTGCTTGCTGTCGATTGCTGAGAAGTCTTCAAAGTACTGGTAAGACCAGATCTTTTAACTTTTGGTTGAGTCAACATGACTTTATTTTTGAATTTGTGTTGTTTTATAGGTAGTAATAGTAGTGTTTTTTATCCCACATAAGTTTTTTCTGAAAGTAGTTGTTTTTAATCCTCATACAGGTTGGTACAAATAGTGACGTCATAAAAAAAATAGATTCCTCACGTCCAGTATCCGAAAATACCCCATGTATGTTCTGCGATTCTTGATAGTTTTCGATTTATAAATTCTTGAAAATTGTATGGAAACCGCTGTAAATGAATTCCAACTTTTTTTTTTATAAGTTCTGTCGGTAAAAACTAGGATATCACTCTCTGGAGAAAATAGTAGTAATTGATTTCGGAGATAATCTTCTAGATCCAAAATTACAAACTTTTTTTTTCTTTAGCCTATTTTGTCACGATTCTGTGCTACTACTTTCCAATTCTCAAGGAAGACATCCAGTTCGTCCCGCCATCTCCTTCGTGGTCTGCCGCGACCCCGTGTCACTGTTTCAGGGCACCAATCCTGAGCTTTACGGGCCCACAGTTCATTCGGCATGCGACAGACATGTCCTGTCCTGTGACCGTTGGAAGGAATGGAGGGAGGCCTTTGCCCAGCAGTGGGACAATATGGGCTAGTTATAATAATAATAATATTTTGTCACACTGCGGGGCAAAGGCCTACCCTATAGCCGTCCACTCTTCTCTCTGCGAATTTCACCGACCTATCTCTCACGAACGCCTCTAATTCGTCACGCCAGCGTTTTCTAGGCCTCTTCATAATACTCGTATAGAATAAAAGTATTTTTTAACTGCACTAAACATTATTTATATCTCAAACTACAATTGTTCTATGTTTATTACAGTGGAAGCTAAGAGACTTTGCAAGAATGTGCTCCGCGTGTCCCGAGCAGACTTTCAAAAGTTGACTGCTTGTCGGATCTTCACGGTTGATGGGCGTCTACCCCAGGACTTTAATAATCTGATACTGCAATATATGTGTCTGACGCTTCAATTTGCTATCATATCATTTATAAAATATAATTCTTAAATAAAAAGTGGTTTAATTGAAAAGTAATGAACACATGAAGGGAAGTCTTTCATTAAAAATAAAAGGAAAACTCACTGGCACGTGCATCCTGCCATCACCGAGCACGAGGGTGGAGCGTCAAATATTTTTTAACATTTTCAAATCTTAATGTACTACAATTCTATCATTCACTGTTTTAAACTTTCACGGTTTACAACTAAACTTTGTCACTCAAAAACAAAAACAAAATATAAATACAAATACATACAACATTAGTTTTAGTTTATGTGAAACCCGAAACACGTGTCTAGTATTTTTATGTAAAGAATCTATGTACAAAATTTCAAAACAGTATCATGAAAAATCATAAAGTTATAAGCTAGTTATGTTACCTGGTTGTTCGCAAAAAACCTTGGTCACCACGCGGCGCCCGCGCCGTTTTACGCTTATTGATAAATAGTTTGGCAAAAGCAAAGTACCTAACCGTACTACGATTGTATTGTAATTAATGGGTGATAACATTTTCCATCACACTTGCAGGCTGTGGACCGTCGTAATGGTCAAGTGTAGGTAGATATTATTATGTACTTTATTCGTAAATGCAGTCGTAAGTGATAAAAAGTAGCCAATGCAATTTGTGGCACCTTATGCCAACCACTTAAAGTGTCAAAATGGATGAAAGTGTTAAACATCGCGTTACTTAACCACAGCAGGCTGTAGGTACAAATAATAACTTTCTACAATTTATTAACCATCTTAGCGTGTTTAAAAATGTTAATCATCAATCTATTCTTGTGTGGCGGAAAGCATTGTGTTCCACGATATTCTGATGCCGAATTGCTCCTCGTACCGCCGCGCCGCACTGCCAGGGATACGATATTACTTAGTTATCACTACAAATCGCTAGTGTACGTACTACGTACCATTTCTATGTAATGGACGTTTTTTATGAGCAAGACATGATTGGTTATACGATACTTTTTACATACGATAAGTAGGTACACGATCAACCGAAACACAACACTGAAAGCCCCACGGCGCGGCGGCGCGCGGCGGCGCGCGCTCTCGATCGCGTTATGTAACATGTCACGTGCACGTTGCATTGTAGCATCCGGGCGACTGAAGGGCTTGTGTTACCCCCGCCCCGCCGTGCGCCCGCGCCTAGTGCCGCTGACCTATTTGTGCGCGTATGATTGCGGATAGGTACCTAGTGTCGCTCGGTGTCCCACTTCTTTAAATATTCTTATTTTTTATAACATAGTGTAAAAATGATTGTAATCGATTCAGTTACTTATTCTGAACAAACTATATTCAGGTTTCGCATACACTAAAAATAATATTGTATATGAAATAAAATAAAATATGTTCAAAAAAATAATAAGAATAAAACGATAGCTTGGACTGTGCTCCCGACACCGCAGGATTGATATTTTGTCAAAATAATGAACAATCACGGAAGATATCCCGTAAGTGACACTATAAGTTTAAATCTATCATTAAAACCTTGTTAAAACCTACGTCTTTTCTTGACTTGAATGTGCTCTGGGCGGTTGAGAGTATGTCATGCTCACTCAAATGTCTCGCTGATGGTGGCGCGTGTATCGGTATTTAGTTCCCTTCAAAATGGTTGAGTTGAGTGGTGCTGATCCATGCGTCATGTTCATGAACGGGCGCTGTCTGTTGTGACTGGTCATCTCTACGTTGCCAAGGCTTATTTGAATTAATTATTATTTAATTTTTGTCTTTCCCATGGACACTAATGGGCACTTTACAGCGACAACTGGTTTTTTTTTTGCTCCGTTCATTTTTGTTATTTCAATATGAAAATGTCAGTGTTTATACAATTGAGTTATACCACTGTGAAGCGGTGTAAAAGGACCATCAATCATTGCTTACATCAGCGTATAATTCATCGTAGTTCGTGAGTAATTAACAAATAAGTTCTTCAAATTTGTGCCCAAGTACATCCAGTACTTAAAAAGCTTCTTGTAATTGTACGTTTTTTAAATACTATAATACGTCTCACATAATTTCGTACAATAACTATCTTTCATAGCGTTCCCCTGCTCATCATTCAATGTCAAAATACTCTTAATCCATTAATCTAGGTACTTTGTTAACAATATTAAAACACGAATAGCATATACTAGGTTAATATCAAACAATATGGTATACGAAACATCGGAAATTATTTCTAACATCGGATTCAATTGATCGTAAATTGCATAAAATATTGACAATACTAAAACTTTATTATACACTGCAGTAAAAACTGCGATCCAATTCCGAATCGCGAAGTTTCTGACATTCTTACTGAAATCAATGCTGTTACGTATGACTTGGATCATCACAATGAGCTCCAAGTTGGTATGACGGATAACAAATTCAATAAAGAAAATAATTGAAAAACCGATGCAAACGAAAACGCAGTAGCCGGAACTTAACCATAGAAACATAGTAACCCCAAAACTATTGTCACTAGATATGAACAAACGGTATGTACATGTAATGAACACGCAAAAACATGAAAATCCACATCATGATGCGCTTTTACAATCGGAGAAATGTAATTGTTTTAAATTTCATATTTTGAACAAAAAAAGAACGTTGGCATTAAATTAAGAGGGTATACGAGGGCGGCACTGAAAATTTCGGGAATCAAGGAAGTGACACAACATTACTATTTAAAAATGTATTTATTGCTTTTCGAAGTATTCTCCGCGAAATTTGGCACATTTTTCCATACGATGGAACCAATCATTGAAGCAACCATTCCATTCGGAAGTTGGGGTCTCCAAAATGGCCGTTTTGTAGGCGTCCACAGCTTCTTCAGGTGATGAAAATTTCTGACCATGCAATTTATTCCTTATTTTAGGGAAAGTATAGAAATCATTAGGGCTTAAGTCGGGGCTGTACGGCGGATGGTCTAATAATTCTATGTTTTCTTGCTCTAAAAACTCTTTTGTTCTGTGCGCGGTGTGAGAACTCGCATTGTCGTGATGGAGGATGATGCGGCGGTTGCAGTTCTCTTTACGGAGTTCAGAAACGACCTGTGGCAAACAAATGCTAGCATACCATTCTGCATTAACCGTTCTTTGTCCCTCAAGAGGAATAGTCGCAACATGGCCGGTTTTGGAGACAAACGTGGCCACTATTTTTTTTGCAACACTCCGTGAACGAACAATTTTTGTTGGCTTTAACTCATTTTCGAACACCCAAACTCGTGACTGGTTTTTTGTTTCGGGTTCGTACGCGTATATCCAGGATTCGTCACCTGATACGATGTTGTATACAGCATTTGAGGATCCTGCGTGGAATCTTTCGAGAGTTCTGACGCACCAAGTAACGCGAGCCGCTTTTTGCTCGTCGCAGAGCGAATGCGGTATCCATCGGGAAAACAACTTTTTTACACCTAATTGTTCATGCAAGATTATTTTGTATTTGACTCATGCCAATTTCTAAAGTTGCCTGAATTTCGCAGTATGTCACATGTCGATCTTCCTCAATCAGCTTACGCACAGCATCAACGTTTTCTTGGGTGACTGCAGTTTTTGGACGACCTTGACGGGGATCATCACTGAGCTTGACACGTCCACGTTGAAATTCAGCAAACCAGTGATAAATTGTGGTTTTGGATGGGGCTTCATCACCAAATGCAGAAATCATCCGGTCAACACACTGTTTTTGTGTTAAACCACTTCGAAAGTCATAATAAATCATCGCTCTTGAATTTTCTCGAGTCAATTCCATTTTCTCAACGACTAAACAAGTTTGACAAAACCTTGTGACAAGACCGAGAATCTTTTTTTAAATAAATAAATGGTATTCGATTTTTAAAACCAAGGAGTTTTCAATTAAAAAGATTTTAATATGACAGGAACAGTGGAAATATTCCATTCCCGATACTTTTAGTGCAGACTGCGTAATATTTTCTGCACTTCCTTTTCTAGGCTATATTTTTTTTTACCACTTGTTTACCCTTGGAGGTTATTTGATCAACTTTTCAGACATAGTCGTAGATCAACACTTTTGATGATTTACAGACATAGTCGTAGATCACTATCACGATCCTTAAATGTGATTATTGTTGTGATTAATGAGTTTGCTTTTTCATACAAGTGCCACTTTTAATTTGGTTTAAAAAGCTTATAAAATTCTTTGCCATTGTGACTGTTCCTAAATTACCTGACGTTGATAAAACTTTAGTTTTTCTTAAATCACGTAAATATTAGTATTTACGTCGGTTTCCCCAAAGGGCAAAAGGCCGTGCTCCTCCATTCGCACGGTTCTTGTGAGACGCGCTCTTCAAACAGATCGTCCCCCACCGACGAGGATGACTAAGGGAACTGGATTCCAGTCCTGCCCCGACTTTAGAAGCTAGGAGACTGGAATGGGGAATATAAGGTCAAGTTAGTATTGAGAGTTCCCAGTTAGGACATATACATGAATAATAACATAAGAAGAAATAACACATCATATAAAACAGTACAACAATAAAGTATGAAGCCAATAAGACAAGAGCACGTAAAGATTTATGACATAATATGATGAAAACGGTTGGTAAGGGAAACGTTACGCTTGCGCTTAAGAAATTCATTATTTATTCGTTACGTTAACTTATTTGATTCCAAATACTAGATGCCGTTTCACAACCGCAAACGATTCCATGTTACAACATGGAACCGTTTTACAACGTTTCCCCGGCGTACGCTTACTGTTAGACCTAAGTGCATAGTCCTACTGAGGACACTGCTACGAACTCTAACAGGTCACGTTCCCTAAGCACTATCTACATGTCTTTCCCAATCCTAAGGCAGTGGATTGTGTGACCAGCTGCCATTGAGGAAGACAGGTTTTCAGTATTTCTATTTAAACGCGTACTCACGTTAATAGCACCCTTACGGCCGTCTATCCCAATTACACACAATTTGCACAAGCGTATCGTAGACTCAGTCTGTAGCAGAACATATTGCGATTGTTATTGGTGGACGCCGAAGTGGTAACTCTGTCTTCACTTCACATTTCTTAAATCTACCCCATGTCGTGGTTGCGTGTCTCGCTAAATAGTGTCGATTCAGTAATAGGCCTGTGACAGTCGGGGTTGATTTTAACAGTCTCTAGCGTTCCTTAGAACGTGGATAGCAATTCAGTTTAGAATACTTGGTGAAGCCTACCCCACGCTCCAAGAAATGTGCGCCAACAATCTCTACATAATGTTCTATGTAATGTTCCTTTATAGGAAGCAATATTCACTATCAGGACTTGGTTGCTTTGTACCTCAAGTACAAGTGGGCATTATAAATTACTAGCTTATGCCTGCGGTTTCACCCGCGTATGTTCGGTAATTGTCCCACGGGTTCGTACTACCGGGATAAAAAGTATCCTATGTATTAATCCAGGTTATAAACTATCTGTGTGCCAAATTTCATCCAAATCCGGTAGTAGTGTTTGCGTGAAAGAGTAACAAACATCCATCCATCCATACTCACAAACTTTCGCATTTATAATATTAGTAGGACTTACAATATCGTTTGTTTAAATCAAACTGTAAATACAGTGTTGCCATCACCAGTGACTGAACAATATAATATTATTATGTTGTTCTAATCTAAATGTGAATAATACGGTTCTGCCTTCCATTTGTGGTGAAGAACATAAGTCAACATTTGTCTATAAATACATTAGTCGGATGTATTAGTGTATAATGTACTTGTCGTATGCATGATATGTGTGTACAGTGTAAGGATAAGCTTCCCCGTTTCCCTATAACTAAACTCTGATGATGGATATTTGCCAAGGTACGGACGGAGTAGGAGGTGGATACATAACACATGAGATAATAATAGACATTCTGATGATATAACGCGGCTGCTCCGTCATGCTGAAATAAATGAGTTACGCTTGTGCTTTATATTAACAGTTCCTCTACGCTACCGCCAAACTGCTACTCTGCCGTGCTAATTAGAAGTGCAGTAAGGAGGTTATTAGTAGTTTCGAGTAAATGGCGCCTAAACATTTTTACTTTTGTTTGGTTGTTTTAGGTATGATTTTGAAGTTTTGCAAAAATATTTTTAGTTACATGTATAGCTGAATATGCATTGTTTCGTAAGAACTAATCCTATTTTCTATAAGTTTAATACAACTATCTTAAAACAATAAAAACTATTTATGCTTAGCAGGGTCTTCATGACTAAACCCAGTATTACAAGCTATAACAGCAGTAAGTTTGGAGTTACTGCGCTTTCTACTAGCAAATGCAGATTACTGCGCTTATTTCATTTAATTCAATTATTATTATCGTCCGACTACAAATTAAAAACGCAGTGCAGTAGTGAGAAAAAGCTATTAAAAATAGTACTGAAGTATACAAAAGTACACTTGTTTGGTTATATTTTATCCTAACCATTTCCTAATTAAGTATAACGACATGAATATAAAAAAGTACGTTATTTTTTAATGACAAATAAAACTATCTTAATCATACACAATTACTGCATTTTTTATTAGTGACATAATATTTTCTTAAAGCTATGCTTAGACTGACTACAAACCATAACTGCAGTAAAAGAGTGACTTATAGCTTTTCAATTAGTGTACATGCGTAAAAAAACCACAATAACTTGGCTATATCTATAATATATCAAGAAGAGGTAAATGATACAACTATTTTATTAAAAAAAATGTATTCCAAATAAATCTTAAAACAGAAAACATTAAATAAAATCTTTAAAGTCTTTTGTTTTCCTTTCTTTTGTAAAAATTGCTCGACTCTGTGATGAAAACTGTCAGCAGACATAAATGTATGCCCTTGTTCGAAAAATTTAACGGTGCGGAAATCAAGTTGCTGTTAATTATGTTAACTAAGAAAGACAATTTCGCCCAATTTTTGTTTTGGGCTGAACAATTATCCATCCACAAAATAACGTGATCTTTGTCGCGTTTGTTATCTAAAATTATTCACTAAACATTATTATTTATCATTATTACTAACAAATCATAACAGCAACAAGTGTTCCATACTGCGCTTCTTACTAGTGAAATAAATTATGTTCAAAAAAATACTGGAAGGCAAAGAGCAGTAATGTGTCTTACTGCAGTTGTGCTTAGTAATTTACTTCTCAGCAAGAAACATACTGCAGTTTGGCTTACTGAAAGTCCCACTTCTGGGACAGCTATCAAAATAAGGATTATATCACTATACAGAGCTCATTACGAGGATTCCGAATATATGAAAAACTTAATTTTCCAAAAATCCTTCCTTACTGCGTTTCTAATTAGCACGGCAGTACTTAAGATAGGGTTTAATTATAGTTAACAGTTACCACGTGTTCACTGAAGATGATTAGTCTAAAACTAACTTACAGAGTACTGCACACACCATCAGTTTCACCTCCGCCACTGCTCGTCTCCTTACGCGTCACGATACTTACTTCAGCTAGACTTATTACTACTACGTATATTTAATTTATAAAATAATTCAATCAACTCAATTGTTTAAAGGATCTCTTTGGGTGCTTAAGATCGGACTATATTGCAACCGCAACCAACAGTCACACCATGAATTAGTAGTATCCCTCCTGTTTTCTGATAGTCGTAATTTTTTTCTAGCGTGTGTCGTGTGATCAGTGTGTTAACGAACCGGACTGACGAGTATAGTTGTGGATTCGTCCGAGCAGGCGCATTACTTTGTGTTATTTATTTAATCATCACTGCTCTCAAAACGGGGAAGGAAAACATCGTGAGGAAACTGGCATGTCCTACGCCCAAACAATCGAACACATTTGTGACATCTGCCAACCCGCAACTCAATTCCTTTCATTATCATTATAGGCTGATTATGCTTATCTTCACCGGATGGCCAATACTACTGCGGCGAAAGGCCATTTTACAGTAGAGCCATTTATAGTTTTCATTTTAAGTTTTTTTTTTTACAAAGCCGGGCTCAATTTTTTTCTAATTAAGTAATCGAAAAACAGGTGTACTGGTATCGAGATATTCTACATCTTACTTGTAATTCAGAAGGTAGCTGACACTTAAGTACATAATTATGCTCTGTACATTTCATAGACGGTTCCCGGTTTACAGAAAACCTGGTTTGTTTGGCGGTGCTGATAAACCAGAATATGGAGAAAGTACTTATCTTCAAAATCATTTTTAAGTGGGATGGTCGCAAAATACTAACAACTCACGGCCTTTCCAATGTATGAAAGGAAAAAGTACTAACAGGCATTACAGATGTAGTCTAAGAAGAATAGTACTAAAACGTTATAATATCACAAGTCCATACAGAAAAGCGATGTAAAGCGGTACCGACGAAGAAAAAGTTGAGTTTTTAGAGACGACCAGGAAAATATTGATTTGTCCCTCATTTTCATTATTCAAATAATCTGATACTTTATAAATCCAAAATTTATAAAGTATCAGATTAGAATTAAATGAAAGAAAAGACATAGTACGAGATACAAAACATAAATTTTAATTAAAAGATAAATTTATGGTAATGGGGTCTATTTCGATCTGGGTCTTCATATCCAATTCAGTTTGACAACCGTGAAGTAGAATGCTGAGGACCTGACCGTCGTTCATTATTAGATTTTGGTAATTGTATGTAGTTTCGACTCATTTTAATCAAGTAAAAAGCTACCTTTTATTTTGACACGAAGTGAAATTGACCAATCAAATAGTTGTGATGTAGGTAAATGATTAATTATATTTATTTCTGTATGTTGTTTTTAACAAAGATTTTTTACGTGTTCATAAAAAAAAATAAAGCATACATAATTACACACACATTTTTACGTTATTTTGTAAAACTTGATGAAATCGGTGTTTCCTACTCCACTATGTTTTTTATTAATTGCGGGAAATATCATTATTGTTTCGTCAGTTGTTTTACGACTATGTCTTTCTATTGTTAATTATTTTTCTTTTACTATCCTTTTCGCTGAGTAAATTAATATTGATGAATGTAAGTTAGTGAGTAATGTGGTTTTGTAATTTTCATCTTTGTATTCAATGAGTTCCTTCCCAACTATTATCTACGAAACATCCTTGTCATCTTTGTTTAAAATCGTTTTCGAAGTGTTTTATTATTCTATCAAGATAGGTCAATCTTTTTTGTCTTTTTCATTATTGTTATTGCTAATAAATCATCATATTATTATTAAGAATCTCAATTTGGTTAGACTCTTTGATTGCGATATGATATATTTTGTATAAAGAGGAGGTGTGTTTTGTGTAGATCTTCAATGTACAAAACATTACTTTCCATATTCGTTTTTATTTACTATATTTTTTCATCCATGATAGCATAGCAAACTGCAGTATCACAACAGTATACTCCACCATAAGACTATTAAACTTCTGAGGTAGACATCCATCGATCGTAAAGATCCGACAAGCAGTCATCTTGTGGAAGGCTGCTCGTTTGAGTCGCTGTACGTTCTTACAAAGCCTTTTAGCTTCCACTGGAAAAGAACCGAAAAAAACTTTAGAACAAATATCATAAAATATAAGGTTCCATTAAAACAGATGGACAAATTTTAACACAGCGTTTAGTACGTCTAACCAAACATATCCAAGCAAAAAAAACGCTGACTTATTTTGAACTAAAATAATAAATTGCCAGCACTCTAGAATAAACACATCCACAAAACGGTCAAAACAAAATGATTTTAATCAGTGTTTTTTTTGCTTGGATATATTTGGTTAGACGTACAGTGATGTACTGAACGCTGTGTTAAGATTTGTCCATCTATTTTGATGGGACCTTATATACGATATGGAACAGAATGATGTGGTCAAATTTAAGGGAGTGGTACAAACCATGACACTGAACAAATTTCTCTCTGAGACCAATATCGTAATCACGAAAAAATAGTCATCTGTCCCATTCTATTTTCTTAGCCTGTACTGTGTGCCCGAGGCGACCGCGACCGTAGAAATTCAGTGTAAAATCGCAGCGCAATTGAGACGTCCTGGAACTGTACCCCGATTCATTGTGCCCCGTGTTATTGTGTTAAAGAGTAATTTCAAGTAATTTATTAGTTTAATAGAAACAGTGTATCGCACCCAGTGTATTTTCATTGCACGTGTCTAATGGAATAAATCCTGTCAACCCGACATATTTTTCTTTTTCATTCGATAAGGTAAAAATGACTGATAAGTAAAAAAAAAAAAAAATAATGTTTCCTACTAAGAGCAATATCTACACGGACAAAATGTATCGAACAGCTGTTTTTTTTTAATAACCGATGAAAAATTTCTATGTGGGGGGAGGGGGTCAGAATGATGTACTGAATACGTGGTAACCGTTTTCGCCTCGGTGTCCCTTCCACCCTGTATTGGCTATATGTATAGTCTTACCAGTACTTTGCAAACTTCTCAGGATCCTACAGCAAGTAGCGTCTGCATCAGAGACTGACATGTAGAATAACTCGCAGTGACTGTTGAACATACAGACGAAACCAATATTCTTTGACACCCACAGGATGATGACCAATAAAAAAGTCTCGACGTCATACTGAAATTCAAGTAATGGAAATTAGGGCTAATAGAATGGTTTTAACAAAAAGTGATATATAATAATAATAATAATATAGCCTCTTTATTTCCTTAATAAAAAAATTTACAATAATTTACAATAAAATAACACAAGTAATAATACATTTCAATAATTAATAATTTTACCTACATAAAATTTTTGCTTATTACATTAAATTATTATATTAAATTAATTTCAGAATTTTCAATTTATATATGTGCACTTAAATAAGGTTTTTATTTATTTATATTATTAAGGACCTCACTCCGAGTAAAGGCCTCCTCCATATTTTTCCAAATATCTCTATCTTTAGCCTTTGTAAACCAATCTTTTCCAGCTATTTTCTCCATATCATAGCTCCATCCTTCTCTTGGTCTTCCTTTTTTACGCTTGTTTTGTGGACCTGTCCATGTAGTTATTTGGTTTGCCCATTTATTATTATCAATACGCGCTACATGGCCAGCCCATTTCCATTTAAGTTTTTTACAATGTTCTAAAGCGTCTATTACGTTTGTTGTCTTCCTTATATCTGTATTTCGTTTCTTGTCAATTTTCTTTATATTTAGAATGCTGCGTTCCATTGCTCTTTGGCACGTCTGAATTTTACTTGTTGTGGTTTTATTGTATAACCAAGTTTGACTGCCGTATGACAGGCATGGGAGAATACAGGAATCTAGAACTTTTTTCTTTAGTTTGACTGGAAGATCTGATTTGAGTACTTCTTTGTAACACCAGAATTTGTTCCAAGATAGGTTTATTCGTCTTTTTACTTCATTTATATGTCTTGACTTATTAAATGATATTTGTTTACCTAAATAAACGTATTCTTCTACATATTCAAGCTGTTTGTTGTTCACATATATGGGTCTCTTTGTGGAATTTGTCATGACTTTTGTTTTAGCAGTATTTAATTGCAAACCAATTTTATTACTCACAGCTTGAAGTTCGCAAACCATGGTTTCCAGCTGAGTTGCAGATTCTGAGAAAAGAATAATGTCGTCGGCGAACCGCAGGTTGTTTAAGTACTTGCCTTTCAGCAATATTCCTTTACTCTTCCAGTTTAAGTCTTTCATTATACTTTCAAGAACAGTCACGAAGATTCTAGGTGATAGAGGGTCACCCTGTCTGACTCCTCTGCATATATTTATTACCGGGCCCTTTGTTTCCATTTTTACGCGAGATACGCTTTTATTATATATATCTTTTATAAGCTCTATGGTTTCAGTTGGAACATCGCACTCATGTAATGCTTGCCACATACTATTGTGAGAAATAGAGTCAAACGCCTTCGCATAATCAATAAAGGCCAGGTAGAGGGGTGTTTGACGCTCTTCATACTTTTCTATTATCAGGTCCAACGTGTGGATGTGGTCTGTTGTTGAAAAACCCTTTCTAAAACCGGCTTGTTCTAGTGGTTGATGTTTTTCAGTAAATTTTGCTAGACGTTCTTCAAGGCATGAGGCAAATAATTTATAAATATTTGGTTGTAGGCTTATAGGTCGGTAGTTACCTATATCTGCAGGATCTCCTTTTTTGTACAGCAGGATGATGTCGGATTCTGCCCATTCTTTAGGTATTTTTCTAGTATCAAGAATCTGGTTGAACAGTTCAGTTAAATGAGATACAAGTAGAAATTTGCCTACTTTTAAAGCTTCATTGGTAATTTCATCCGGGCCTGGGCTTTTATCCGATTTCAATCTTTCGATTTTCTTCATGATTTCTGTAGAAGAAAATCTGTCTATAGCGGTAGAGTTTATCGCTAGTGGTTGGTAATCATCCTGGTTTGTGTCGTGTAAGGAATAAAGATTTTTATAAAATGAAGTGGCAGTTTCTATTATTTTTGATCTCGAAAAGGTCTTGCCATTGGACAAGTTTTCATTCAAGCACGGAATCCATTGTTTGACGCTACTTAAAGCTTTGAATCCTTTTTTCAAGCTACCTGATGTCATTAGATGTTTTTCTATTACTTCGATTCTATGGTCTTGGTATTCTTTTCTAATCAGTTTGTGAACATGTTTAAACAAGAAACTGCGTTCTTTCTTTTCTTCAGGTGTAATTTGTTTTTTGTTTGTTAATTCGTATCTTCGATTTAACAGACATTTTATGTCGTTCGAAATAATGAAACGCTTTTTCTTAGTTTTATTTTCAGAACATTGAAGGCTATCAGTTATACATTTTTTTATTTTATTGTAATATAGTTCTATATCTTCATTTTTCTTTAGTGTTGTTGTATTAATACACTCACTTAATTTTTTAAGATACTGCTCTTTTTCTTCTAGTGTATTTAATTTTGATTTTGGATTTCTGTACTTTGCTCTACTTTTCTTTACTTCTGATAATAGAATAGTGCTTCTTATCATCCGATGGTCGCTAGGAAATGATAATCTATTTAATATTTCAATATTCATGATGTTTTTCTTATGATTTGTTAATATGTAGTCTATTTGACTCTTTGACTTTTTAGGGGATAGCCATGTCCACATGTTATTTGTATTCTTTTTGAATAGGCTATTCGTAATGAACAAATTATTTCTCAAGCAGAACTGTAGGAAAGTTTCACCCCTTTTGTCTCTTTTTCCGTAGCAGTAGTTTCCTAAGATTCTTTCTTCGCCAGCAACACGTTTTCCAATACGTGCATTAAAATCTCCCATTATAATCTGGTGTTTGTAGCATTTCTGACGAGCCTTTTCGAGGTGGTTGTAAAATATATTTATCTCGTGGTCACTAGATTCAACGGTTGGTGCGTGAGCTTGAATTATTGATATTGATGTATTGTCGAATCTTAGGTTCAAAATGCACAATCGTTCTGATACTGCGATGAAGCTTTCCACGTTCAATTTATATCTCTTTTTGATAAGGAATCCGACTCCGTATTGACCTTTCGTTTCGCCATAATAGCAGAATATGTGTGTATCATCTTCCTCAATATTGTAGCCTGTTCTTCTTATTTCGGCTAAACCTATAATATCGTATTTTATTTTTGAAATTGCCAGTTTGAAGTCAATTAATCTTTCGTTTGATAGAAGAGATCTTGCATTATATGTACATATATAGAGTTTTTGTAATGGAGGGTTTTGGTCTTGCGCCCCCGCGGTGACCAACCGTGGTGGGGGTGGGCGTGGAGAGGTCGCTTTGTTTCAAAATTTATTTATTGTCGTGCTTTGATGGGGTGGAGGATGGGTACTTATATTGATGGTTGAAGGTGTATTTTCAGGGGATTCTGTGATTTTCTTATGAGTTTTTATCATGTATTGGTCGATATTGGAGTTTTGTTTCTTGGACGGTTTCCTAGTATTATTATTATTAACTGATCCAGATTTATTGTTATCCGTTTCAGGAGATTCTGCTAAGCGTCTTTTATTGTTATTTCGGCTAGATTCGTTGTGTTGCATTTGCTTAGTTTCTGGGATTACTATAAGTTTATTGTATTTTAAAAATGCTTTTCGACCCTTGCTTCTTTCTTCTAATAGTTGTACATTTAACTTCTTTCTTTCTTCAAGGATTTCTGATGGGAAATCTTCTTTGATATAGTAGGGTGTTTCATCTAATAACTTCTTGTTTTTTAAGAGTTTTATCTTCATTCCCATCGTGTTGAGGGTCACAACGACTGGCCTAATTTTTTCACCTTCTTGTTTTTTACCCAACCTTCTCACTTCTTCTATATTTTCATTGTTGCAGTTGATTTTCATGGTATGATAAATAATGTTCATTATGGTATTTTCTAGGTCTTTGTAGCTATTTTCATTCTCCTCTATACCAAAAAATATCAAATTTTTCTTCCTTGTAGCTCTTTCTAGTTGCTGTATACGTCGACCCTGCTCTTCTACTACTTTTTCCAGTGTATTGTATTTAGATTCTAATTGTGCAAATTTTGTATCTATGTTATTATTTATTGATTGTGTTATACTCTGTTGCATGCCTCTTATCTCGCTTCTTTGTTCATCAAATTTTTTTTGTAGATTTTTTATCATTGCAGTTAGTTCTTCCATTTTTTATAATCTTTATAATATTTTATTGTATCTTCAGAAAGTTTGATAATCGCGCCCTCTTTTGGCGAGTAGCGGTACCGCTTTCGTTGTTATGGATTATTGATGTAAGGATCTTCGGTTACTAGTTTCTTCGTAGTTTTGCTACTTCTCATTAGATGGCGCTGTTAAACATCGCGAGTGCTGTTGTGAATGACATGCAGTTTGTGATGTTTTGAATTTTAGGTTATAAGTTTTTTCACATTCAATTTTCACAATATATTCCATCAATTTTGTATATACATAGTTCTTTGCACTCAAATTTAAAAGTTGCTGTAATTGTCACTGCTCAATCTTTATAATATTTTATTGTATCTTCAGAAAGTTTGATAATCGCGCCCTCTTTTGGCGAGTAGCGGTACCGCTTTCGTTGTTATGGATTATTGATGTAAGGATCTTCGGTTACTAGTTTCTTCGTAGTTTTGCTACTTCTCATTAGATGGCGCTGTTAAACATCGCGAGTGCTGTTGTGAATGACATGCAGTTTGTGATGTTTTGAATTTTAGGTTATAAGTTTTTTCACATTCAATTTTCACAATATATTCCATCAATTTTGTATATACATAGTTTCTTTGCACTCAAATTTAAAAGTTGCTGTAATTGTCACTGCTCAATTTTTCCTTTTATGCACTCAATGTTTTGTTGTTAGTTTTACCAAAGTTCCGCATAGTATAGTCCGTTTTTTATATCACTCACTTTTCATTGGTTTTAGTTTATAACAGTCACAACGTCTTTTTACTTCACTGTCTCGATTTTATAGGTTTATAGCGTTTGTAATCACTGTATTGTATTTTTAATTTTAAGAATTACACAGAGTCGATGTTTACGGTGCACACAACTAGCGCCCTCTACCAAAGTGATATAAAACGAGTAAATACTTTATAAAGGAAAACATTTTCTAAAAATATAAAGCTGAGTTTAACGCGCAATCCCGTTATACTGCCGGGACGCGAATTCACGAAAAAACGACATCATGCGTTTTGTTTTTAGAAAACTTGAGTATAGTTCGCGGCTTACCAAACGGTTTTCATCTTCGCTAGTAGCTGGTCGATTAAATTAGTGGAATGCTTACCATGCCGTAGTGTGTAACCCCAGATTTTTCTATTTCTATAAACGTTTGGAGATACAGTAAACTGTGGAAGAATGTATCCAATGCTTGAAATAAAGTCTGGAAATAAATATCATTTAACATCAGAATATTATATGAAAACGTAAAACACACGCCACAAAATGTCAGTCTTACCGAATACTTAAATATTTTCTTGAAAATATCAAAAACGTCCATTAAATTTACGTATGCCTTGAAGAGCTTTTTACATTTATCGTTGTAATTAGCTTCTCCAAACTCTGAACTCAGTTTGCTATAGTGCTCGACTTCAGATATCCACGAAATCATTCCATCTCTTATCAAAGCGATTAAAATAAAACCATAAGTCAAGTGTACGTCAAAATAAATCAAGGTATACACATAAGCAGACATTACAAAATTACGAGTCAGGAACACACACACAACAAAAAATATAAAATGGCGAAAAATTCCGAACCAGCTCCTATTGATTGCCCTTTGGTAGTCCTTGCGATTGACTAATTTAAACGCTTTTTGAATCTTCAAAATAATTTGGACGTGATCCTCTCTTTGAACGATATTTAGTAAGTAAAAGAAAAAGAAAGGAATCACCAACAAGGTGGTATTAAACTTGAAAAAAATACTGATGAAAGAATTCGTTACATCGTCAAAATCTCTTTCAGAAAGTTTTTCTAGATGAAAAATAATAAATACAAGAGTACCAATGAGCGATACGATATAGTAAGATGCACGATGAGGTCTAATGCAATTATACTCTATGGAGAATCTTGATAGGAACAGCATATGCTGTAAACACCGAAAAGGAAAGAGCATTTTTTGGAAACTTTTATCCAAAAAATTGTCGGTAATGGGATGTATTTTGAACTTTTTCTTCATGTTTAATTCAGTTATGCGAACGCTGAACAGAATAATAAAGTTAGTGCTGCCGTTCACATGAAATATAAATATATTAATTCACGCAACAAAATAATGTTTCGACTACCAATCCATTTCCATGAAATGTTCATAGTTGGTTTTATCAAAACGTGTTAGTGTATTAGACGTTTATAAGGTCACATAATTATTAGAGATCAATAGAACTCGAAAATAAACATAAAGTTAGAGTACTCTGCAAAAGCGGTAGCGTTAGCGGTAAGGACAAGCATGAAAGTGTAGCTGTACAGGCATGATGCCCTGAGTTTTCGAATAACACAACTGCTCCGGACATGGATGGTTGGGAAAGGGCTTCTAACCCCTTTCCCAACCATCCATGTCCGGAGCAGTTGTGTGTTTTTGTATGAAGTTGGCAGACCACGGTCTGCCAACTTCCGCCATTTTATTATATTTTAAAACTAGTGGCCACAAAAACGTATATTATTATTCAATAGCTGGTATCAATACAAACAAGTTTTGTATGACACAAACAAAATCTTCTAAACCTCACGTTTCCGAGATATAAGCTATCAAAAAGTTAGAATCTATTCACTGATGGGACCATCAGTACTTTGATTTGATTAATCGTGCATAAAACCTGTATCATGCCCGCGTGGATGTCGAAAAATATCCGACAGGAAGGTAATACTGGGATTAAAAAGTAACCAATAGTTAATCCAGGTTACGGTAACAAACAAAGTTACATACCTTCTTTTGACCCTTCGGTGGTAGAATTTTCAAAACCGCTGAGACACGTATGTATTAATTTTAAATCGTCAACCTAAGCATAAAATTTCAATCACACGATCCAAACTTCAAAACTGACGGACTTTTTATATAAACTTTCATCCTCTATTTTACCCCTTTAGTAGTGGAATTCCCAAAAATCCTTCCCTGGATACGTACTCTACTACTACTTGGAGGGGGTGTTCTGCACAAAGAACATACCCTCCAAGTTTCATATCTCTAGGACCAGCGGTTTGGGCTGTGTGTTGATATATCACTCAGACAGGCAGTCAGTCAGTTTACTATTTTCTATATATTTTATAGATTAATAATTTATCTGCTAATTTGAAATTAAAATCACATGGCAGAAGTTAGGCGGGCCAAATTATTCAAAGCCCTTTTGAAAACATCTCTCTCAGGACTGTGGCAGAAGTATGATATGTGCAGAGACAAAGAAATCAAAATTTTGCTCCAACGTTTCCTAGTTAAAGAAGTAAAAAACAATTTTGTTAATGGAATAGCCGTGTGCCAGGAAAAAAATGGTGTAGATTGAGATATAGATATTCACAAATTACATTGACAGGCTACAGATGATCCACTTAAAATAATAATGGACACAAATATAGACCATTTTTTTTCAAATGTCATTGAGAACATTTAGCATAATGACTAGATTGCTTAGTGTGTTGGCGGTACCGGATATTATGTGTCACAATTGTTTATTCACCAAAGTTACAGATTTATCATCACTACTGTTTCTATGGATTTAAGTTCGTGTATATTTAAATTTAAAGTACCTACATATTTAATTGTGAATTAATGTTTTGGTATATGCGTTACGAAGGTGTCATTTGGATTTGGCGAAGGTAGACCAACATTCCTGTTCTAATAAGTGATAGAGTTGCCGTACTGTCAGAACTTTACAGTCGGAATACAATTCCGTAGTTGCGTATCTCTAGAGTTGGAGTTGAACTTATAGGTGTGAATAAGGCGCATTGTTCTTGTGGTAATGGCTTCAATCTGTTTGTCCCATCTGAGGCCGCTATAAATCTGCACTCCAAGGTACTTTGCACTGTCAGCTCTGGTGAGTGCTGAACAGACACAGGGCCCAATGCAATTGGAGCATAATTGACTAATTACAGAGAAAGTATGAGAAGGTGCAGTGTTACGTCGGATTGCGAAAGGGGCATAATTATGTTGTTTAGCTTAAGTTGAATGTAAGGAGGTTTAAGTTAAACTATTTCATTATATTGCACTGGACTTCTTATGCAGTGGCCTTGACCATATCTCATGTAGATTCGTAAACATCTATCGCGGTACCATCGACATACGCATAGATGTTACAGGTGGTAAGGCACATCCTACACTATCTGTGCACATACATTTGGAAAAGTGTAGGTCCAAATATGCTTCTCTGAGGGACGCCATAGGTTACTGGTGGCTCATCACTTAAGTATCTGTCAATTTGGACCAGTTGTGTTCTGGTTTTGAGGTCATTTTTGGACATCTCTTGCGGTTTTCCATGTACACCGACAAGTTCCAGTTTAGCGTTAAGTCTGGTAACAGAAATGGTGTCAAATGCTTTGGCAAGATCAAGATCTAACTGTCTTTTACTTTTTAAAAAACAATCGTTTGTATTGTATAACGGGCTGGTGTCTGCAACTCCATGTCCAATGCACGTATTTTGCAAAAATGATAAAGGAATGATATGAAACAATCGTTTAATATCATTCCTGCTGTTTGATTTAATGTCCTTTTACACTCCAAGTGTGCTGTCGAGCTTTGCTAGTATGTAATTTAAAATATAATTTTCCTGACAAAATACAGAGAAAACTAGAAATGAATGGGCACGCCATTGTCCAGCAATGGGACAGAATAGGGTAGTATAAAACAAAGACTACTGATTCTCAATCTTCATTTTTATCAATGTCCTTCAACCGCCAAAAGATCTCCATAGTAGCACTTTATGCCCATTTTTAACGCAGAATAGAGATATAATAGGCCGTGGCTAAAGGTGTTAGTCTACAATGTAAGAGGAAAAAAGACACAAAGAGAAAAAAAAATCGCTTGTCACATCGAAAACATATTTAATATTAATTCTAAGTTTTTAGGAACGTAAACTGCAAAAGCACCACAGTGTAGTTCGTGAGTAGTCCCAGCAACCCTAGAGGCAGCGTAGCGTCGACGGAGGCCAGGCCACATAAGTCAACCTTGCTAAAATTTGCTTCATGTAATCGTTGAATATTTCTGCATATTTTCTTCTCTTCATCTGAAGATGTCATAATTAGTGACTTAATATATTATTGAATAGTAACTTTATTCATGTAATCTAAAAAAACCGGCCAAGTGCGAGTCGGACTCGCGCACGAAGGGTTCCGTACCATTATCTATAAAAACGACAAAAAAATCATATCTGTTATATGGGAGCCCCCCTTAATATATACATTTTTTTTTAATTTTAGTATTTGTCGTTATAGCGGCAATAGTAATACATCATTGTGAAAATTTCAGCTTTCTAGCTATCACGGTTTATGAGATACAGCCTGGAGACAGACAGACAGACAGCGGAGTCTTAGTAATAGGGTCCCGTTTTACCCTTTGGGTACGGAACCCTAAAAACTATGCTTGATTAAAAGCAAATGATCAAAATTGCTCCATAATTGGATTTTTCTTTTTGAACAAGTACTTTCTTATCTGAAATCTCTCGGGCTGTTATTGTCATCAATCATCATTGCTATGGTATATTTTCTAAAAATATAATTCGTTAAAAGAGTCTAGTGTGTTAATGCATTTTATTTTATTTATTTATTTTTAATTAATTATCGAACCAGTAGTAGGTATAGTTCATCTCATAACTTTTTTTATACCAATGTTGGTTATACAGTATTTATTATTAAAGTCTGGAACAATTGTTTTCTTGTTTGGATGGGCGTTGGTAGCTGCGACACAGTTATGAACTTTTATTGCTATCATCGTTTTCTTTGTAATTGTGCCCTGTATAATGTTCCAAAATAAAAACTTTTTATTTTACTTTTTTCACTGATTCACAACGTTTGCTAATGATTTCAAGAAAACTGTAACAATAGTAAGGAAGAAACGATCTGTCACATAACAACACGAATAGACCTTTTTCATTTTTGTGACTTACAAGTCAGTGACATTATAAAGCAATTATCATGTCGACTCGGTCGGTTTAAAGCTACGATGAATTACCTGAGCATTCAAAACTCAAAGTAAGTGTACAGGAATCTTGAAATAACTTCAGAGCTGAGTAGAACATCTCACAACGCCAGCTGAACAGCATTTGCAAATACAGATTCTTAAAAATAAATTGTAGATTAAGAAGTAATAGCAGTGGAATACACTGAAACAAAAAACACAGTAGATATATCAAAATAAAAATATTTCTATTTCACATAGGCCTACATGGGCACTTATAAAACGTCGACAAAAAAGGTGCACGGTTCGGGTTGGTCGTTTCCTATGGAGAAGAACCGGCAAGAATATAAGTAACGTTTGTCACATAATCATAGAACCGAAGGTGACAATGTATCGGTCGGCCTAGCAAGCTAGCGATGGTCTGTTGTTTAAACCTGTTGAAACACGTCTAGCTTCTACTGCCGAAAACAACAACTGGGGATGTCTATTAGCCACCTATGGCTCTAGACATAGTGACGTAATATCAGCAATAACGAGAATGGAAAAGTCAAAAATAAAAAAGAAGCTTCCGAAAAGTTCATGTTAATCCTGTTGAAAGGTGGGCCTAATCGTTGACGCCACCACGCAAATGGCAACCACCGCAAATCACCAGACTTCTAAAATTAAAATAAATATCTTTACATTGAAACTATTGGCTTCAAATTAGGCTCAACTACTTATCATCTGCCTAGCCTTTTCCCAACTATGTTGGGGTCAACTTCCAGTCTAACCGGATGTAGCTGAATACCAGTATTTTATATGGAGCGACTGCCTATCTGACCTCCACAACCCAGTTAGTACTGGGTAATACTAACCCCTTACCCCTTGGTAAGACTGGTTGTCAGACTTAGGGCAACTGACTACCTGTAACGATTGTCAAAGATAAACAAATGACAGCCGGGACCAACTGCTTAACGTGCTTTCCGAGGCATGGAGGAAACTCGGTATGTAATGGGTGGTCACGCATCCACGGACCAACATAGGTCACACGGTTTAACCTAAAGATCGACCCGAGTGGCTGTTATTATTTATCCACGAGCTTCTCATTAGGCTCAACTACTGTTACAAATAAAATACTTACAAATTCTTTACTCGCTATAGTAATGACAAATTGAATATCAATGAGTGCGTGGATACATGTCTCAAGCGCGTGAATTAACACCTGAAACAAAAATGTTAACAAACGAAGTTAGAAAGAGTCATCTTACTCGTACGTAGGTTTAATATTAACCCTTTAAAACTACAACGGTGTTTTTACAACCAGGTCATTTAATTTTATATCTATATATATTTTTGTTGTTTTTAACGTTACGCTTTGAGATTCTGAGTATTCATCTAAGGCGCGATTTATACCAAAACGGCGTAAGGTGAAGGCGCAGCGCATGCGCAGCGCAGGCATGATGCCGCTTCAAAACGTTTTCATACAAAATGTACGTTGGCGACGTGTTGTGAATTACACTCAAGCGGCGCGACGCAGGCACGGCGTTCTTTCGTTACCTTATAAATTCCAAGCTGCGCTGCGCCTCGCCGCGTAATGTTATAACTTTACTTTAAATTCTTCCATGACCCCTGTACTATTCAATGCATCCATCGCCACAATATTTTGAATGCGTTGCATTGATCCTACCGTGATGTTACACCCCAAAGAAATGTCGGTACCCGGCAATCATTTTTGTGTAGAGTTACTTAGTTTGATGTACTTGGTTGACGGCTTCATGAAGGGTGCGTTTAAACCTTTTATATCAGCTACATAATAAGTATAGTCGAGAATATTCAAAGGACAAAAAAATAATAAACTTACCAAAGGCTCATAAGATATTTTGAAATCATCAAAACATTCCAATATTATATTGTACACGTGGAACTTGCAAATGTGTTTATTTTCGTTATTATGATTCTGAGGCTTGAAAAGTTGATTATTACATAAAACAACGTAAGTTTCCAGGCAGCTAATGATCCTAATTGCATATATCATATTTGCGTCAAAACAAAACACAATCAAGTTACCAATAATTAAGAACCAAGGTGCCCTCAGGATAACTGTAGTAATAAAAAGTACTAAATGAAAGACCAAAATTAGGATAACTGCAATCCAGTTCCATTTGGCAACGTCCTTAATGATGTCCGTATTATTAAAGAGTCTATGAAGTTCTTGAATAACAAGGACGATTCCTATATTGATTTTCGAATGAGCAATGTTGAGAATATATAAGATGGCGATAGCAGTTGGATAAAAGAAGATATCCAAGATAATGAGAAACAGCCAGTAAAGAGCACGGTCATGTTGTCCCAATGTGTGAATTAAACGAAACACAAATTGGATAATGCGCAATATTGTCCAACATAATGATGTTAATTTGGTTTTTAGTTCATTTGATGTAATAAAGTCAAATTTTAATGAATATTTAGTGAAGAATATTATAGTTTGCATTAGATTTAAAGGGAAAAGCATAGACTGCACATCTTTATCAACTGCATGATGAAGTAGGACTTTCACTCGATTATTGTTCTCGATCGGACAGATTTTCTTCTTAAACAACTTAATATTGTTAATATTGTATAATTCTTTGAGACCCATCACAGTAACGTCTGAACGAAAAGGATGGTATTCAAGAAAGGATTGCTGTACTTTGTAATTGTCTCATATAAACTATAACCCTTACATTATCTCGATCAAAAGTTCCATAGAAGGGTAATTTATTACGGGCAAGGTCTCAAGCATTATGTAATTGATGAATATTTGTTTGTTTTTTCTTTAACCCTTGATTCATAAACATATTTTATGTAATAGTAACAGTATTCATAATCATTCGTGTCACAGACGAGACATTTTCAGAGTGAAGATTTTCCATTATTTTGTTAATGAATCGAAGGAAAATTAATAAAAAAGGTTTTAACAGTTTAATTAATTATTTAAAAAAAAAAGTAAAATCATGAAACAAACATACATTTATTTTCAGCACGTTTACACGGGACGTTTGGTCGCGGGGTCCCCTTTGTGCAAAGTTTTACTTTGCTTACATTTAAATCGCGACATTTAACGTTTTGTATCATTTCCGTACTAGAGACCAGATGGTATGACCATAATTTAAAAAAAAATTAAAAAACAATTTATTAATAATCAAGTACAATAACATAGCGATTTGAACGCTGATCCCCAAACTAGACGTAAGTCTGTATCTTGGGGATCAGAGTTGTACATTTTCGTTATTATCAAAAGTGGACGTTTATGGTGATTATTAACAAAATTAAAGGTAAAATTAAATTTAAGTAAAACAAGGAGCACATAATAATAATAATAACCTCGTGAAAGCTGAGAAAGATAAGCAAATCAAGTATCTTGATTTGGCTCGCGAGGTTGTCGACATGTGGGATGTGGACTCAGCGATCATTGTGCCGATAGTCGTGTCAGCCCATGGCTTAATTGCCAAGAGCCTCGACCAATATCTAAGGAGGCTCTCGTTAGGCAGCTGGATCAAGGGCTTGATTCAGAAAGCGGTACTTCTGGACACGGCTCCTATAGTTAGGAGGTTCCTCTCTCTGGAGCCCTGACCGCCGGTAGCTTGGACCTTGTTCCCGATACACCGGTATCGGGAACAAGGTCCAAGCTACCGGTGTATCAACCGGCTACAATTTTTTATATTTTTAAATGTTTTTTATGTATTTTTTTTTTAATCAATATTTAAAAATGTAATAAATTTGTTAACAGATGAATAAAGGAATAATAATGTCATAATAATGCCATGGAAGTTGGGTAGGCGTCCACACCCTTGCGCCATCCCATCTTTCTAGCATAGTGGGCTGCGCTGGGGCGGCTGTTGCAGGTTCTGAAAACGTCAAACCGCGCAAATGCAATAACTCAATTGGTAGTTATGTGTTTGAGCCGTTTGGGGTTGAAACACTAGGGCCATGGGGTCAGACTCGACCAACCGCTTGGCGATTGCCCGAAATATTCACGAGACCAGAGGGCGGGCCTATTTTTTGGCCAAAGAATCAGCATTGCCATCCAACGTGGCAATGCTGAATTTTTGGACGCCCTGTAACCCAAAATTATTATGGTTAAGCAGTTGCCGATGGTGAAGTTTTTGAAACAACCAGTTGCGAATGATGAAGTATTTGAAACTGGTCTTATTAATTTTAAAACGAACGTAATTTTTTTTTTTTGGAAAAATGGAAATCCTGTTAAAAAAATGATTATTGTTCCACAACTAAATAAAACGAAGTCGAGTTTTGAGGTATATCTTGGTACACTAAAATCCCACGAATAATATTGTTAATTTACGTTACACAATATTCGATAGACAACTGCTTGGAGTTATAAAATGATTCTTAGTGCGATATTTTGTACCAAATGATGGAACAATAAGCATTAAATTCAAAGGCAGAAGCATTGCCTGCACATCGTCAATGTAAGTGTAAAAGAAAACTTCCTCACTATGATCTTTTAGATAGGAAAGTATTTTCTTTTTATTGTCTTCATTTTATTTATGCTTCTTTTACACGACTGAAGAATCAAAAAGTCCCTTATGTGGATTATATTTATTAGTCTAGATCTTATTGATAGATGAAGTTTACTTAGTACAATAAATATGCCAACCTTGATTAACCTAATACATGTTAGGATATTGATTTTTATTTCTGTATAGTGGAAAAAAGTGGCGCCAGTGACTGAAAAGTTGTGTGGTAATCGGTTGTCATAGTAATATATGCATTTCAGTACATGCACATATTACTAAGACAACCGATTAAGGTGATGAAGGCTGAGGATAGTTTTTATAATTTTAAGAGAGTTTTGAAGTTATTTAAGAAAATAGGCGAAAATTGATAATTCTTCCCCCCCCCCCTTAACTCCAAAACTAATGGGCCGAAAAGTTTGAAAAAAAAATAGTTCTTTGCATATAGATTACAGGAAAACCTTTAAGAAATCTTAGATTTATAACAATATACGGAATTTAGATAGTTAACGTACGGAACCCTCTCCACGCAAGGCAAACTCGCACTTGTCCGGTTTTTTTTGTAAACAAAACTACTATTCAACAGTGTTTTATATCTTTAATGCAATTTATAACGTTATAACATAAATTAATTAACGTTATCTTCAAAGGAAAGCAAACTGTAACAACACAATCGTGTAGTGGGTAAGAAGTGACAGCAGCCTTAATGGATGACAAACATCTATGTAGAACAGGCCACATGCAGACATCTTGCTGAATGAAGCACGGTGCAGACGCTGGATATTTTTGCACAACTTCTTTTGATCATCTGTAAACAAATAAATTGAATTAACTGCAGTTCTAGTGAATTAGCCAAAAAGCTTAAAAAAAGTTACCCACCTGTACAGTCTGATGCTAAAATAAATTCACATGAATCTTGTGCACACTTGACAGTTTCATAGAACGCCTGGAGCTGCAGACCTAGTGAGATTTGTATGGCATAATTTTTCACCAAGCAGAACAAAATTTGAATCGATAAGAGAGGATTTTCATGCTAGAAAGAATAAAAAACAAGTATATTAAATAGCGTATTCACCTACCGCTTAATGAAAATATTTTGTCAAAAGCGGTTCACTTACTATCTTAGTTTTATACTCAATCTTGCTGTATTCAATCACAATTTGAATATCGATCAAACTTTGCCAGATGGCTCCTGTAGTATGGTATAGGATCTGGAAATAATAATAAGTAGGTATAAACTACAATGTAACATAGTTCTAAAACCGCACGAACAAATGCAGATGACAAAGACACATTTTAAAGAATAAATAGTGGAAGCTAATTCAATTAGATAACTATGGGAATCATCGACACGACAAAGAGATGGTTAATATCTATCTAGGAGTGGAATTCCCTGCCTTCGTCGGTGTTCCCAAGTTCATATGACCCCAATCTATTTAAGGCGAGGTATTCCTGCAAAAGTAGGCATTTAGCGCTGTAGGCTGCGCGCAAAATACTTCTCGTGGACACAGCGCGTTCGTGAACTCGCGTGACCTTGCCTTGACCTTGCAGTTGGATAAGTAATATTACTTGACTTTTATGAAATATTTTTTCTATGATCAAAATTTGTTACTATCTAGTAGCGATAAATTAGAGCTTTGTTAATAAATGAAATAATTG
The DNA here is from genome assembly GCA_950022335.1 of Eurois occulta. Taxonomy (NCBI): domain Eukaryota; kingdom Metazoa; phylum Arthropoda; class Insecta; order Lepidoptera; family Noctuidae; genus Eurois; species Eurois occulta. Next base: position 2,737,751 of record OX465480.1, on the reverse strand, counting down.
CCTATAAAATATAAAAATATAAAATAATCATAATTGGGCAGTTTGAGTAACTAATTGAAAATAAACAGCCAGTTCGCTATTAGTAGGTTCGAGAACCGTAAAGATAAAATTTTGATTTGTTTATGTGTTTTTGTGTAAATTGCAATAAGTGTATTTTTATTGAACCTTCCTATTTCATTCAAACAAAAGAGAATGCTCATGGAAGTATGGAATCCCGTACCATGCTGCATCAAAATCAAACCTTGTTTTTTATAGACTACACTGATCGTATTAACTCCTACAAAAATTATTTTTGAAAAAAAAACCCGCGTTTCAGAGTTATTTTATAAAATCGAAACTAACCTAAAAAGTAGGTCTATTTTTTCGACGCTACCAACGACGTATTTTAACACACATACATTACATTATTGCTCTAAAAACAGCGTAATACACTAATATTAGTAAGAATTACGAGTTAAAGTAACATCCACAGTATGCTTGACTGAAACTCGATTTTATTTTAGACCTTTACATTGCCAATAGTCAGTCAGTACAGTACAAATGTCAGATGCCACAGATAAGATAACTATAAACCATAGAGTATAGTAAGTGCTATAAACTAGTCGGGATTTAGGGATGTAATCGATAAATCAAAATCTTTAGGCTGAGAAAATCTATTTTGTTGCAAATAGCAATAAACCAAACTAAATCGATTTGGTGTACTGATCTTACTTAATTGTAATTAATTTTAGAGTCCGCTCGACAGACAAGGGTTTGTTCAATTGAAACGGAACGTCATTTATATTCAGTTGAAACGGAACGTCATATAAAGGGAGTAAAACAATATTCGTACTTTTAAACTCGAAAAGTATAATTCCAGTTCAAAAATCAAATCCCCGACGCGTAATGCCGTAAAAAAATATGAAACTAATTACTATAATATTTTGGTTTTGAGGCGCGAGACTTTTTGGTACCAACTTTGGTCATTGTCCTTTCATTTTTTTTAATAAAAATATAATATTAACAATCACAACACAAAACTAGAAAGAAACTCAACTAAGTAGATGAAATTAAAATATTTACTATAGGCCCGGCGCAGCCCTATCGCGTACGTACCACCCGGCTGTAGGTAATTATTTCAAAGACAGGGCCGAGTCACAATACTGTATATATTTGTACTGTGACATATCTTTGGAGTGCATTCTTTTTATTTGTTACTTTTATTGCTTTACACGACTTTTTTCGCTTGCGTTGTTTATTGCCCATTATAACTTGCAACAATTATAATAAACTTGGTCAAAAACAGACGGTATGGTACGCGAAATTGTCGCGGAAAAAACTGACACAGGTCCGTCGTCGGTAAGCGCCAGCGCGCGACTAATCGGGCCTGTCCGAGCCGCCGCGAACGCTTTTAATTCATTTTAAAACATAGTAATTAAGAAAATAATGTTATCAAGTCAAACTCTGCCACTTTGTCTAGAACTAATTAGTTTCTTTAATTTAGTATAAAAATTAAATGTAAAACATCAGTAATTTAGTCATAATATTGAAAAAAAGTTACAAAAAGGGGTAACTTTGCGATTTTTTTCTATCGAGTGAAGTTCATCAGATCTTGCAACTGAATGCGACTGTGACTAGATAAGATCCTTAACTATAACATAATAATATATTTTTTTTAAATTTGTAAACACTATATTCTTTGTCTCAGATGGTTTTAAAAAACCCAAATGTGCGCCCACCTCGCCTTAAGTCGCGAGTTAATAGGCTTCTTTTGGGTTAGCTCGTTCCATCATCTCTGTTCTCAGGACTAGATTCAGGTCAAGTAGGCCCATTAAACATTAAAAAAAATCTCGAAATTACTAAGAGAAGTAATCTGTAGTCATGATAGAGATAAATGTCGTAAAGAAAGCTGCGTGATAGATGATGATATCGCTAGAAAGGGTATGACTCATGATTATAACTAATAATACAAGAGGAAAATACATGCTGCGCCGACCTCAAATGAATTGGGACCAGGAGAATGATGATCTCCAAATTAATTACGGATGAAAATAGAACAGAAGACTAAAAATCAAACAACAGTGGAACCACGATATTATGCTTACCGTTCATAATCGACAAAACACTCAATAAAATTTATAAAAGTTTTTTTTAATAAACAACAGAAAACATAAAAATACCAAAACGTATCATTTTGTGCTTACTGGTAGTTGATAAACGTTTCTGACGATCTCGTAACACTTTAATATTAGCTCATAAGTTTGAAACATTTTTGTTGTCTGTAGGTTACTGGAGCCATTCTTCTGTACCAGTAATAACTGAATATTCCACAGCTTAAATTGATCAGTCAATAACTTAATTAGTCTTATTGCGTAAATTACATTTGAATCAAGAGTCGTCATTATCAATTTAAATAAGACGATATTCCACGGAGGCTTGAAGAAGAATAGGTTATCATAGATTACGACCAAGATGAAAAACATGAAGATTGAAGCTACGCTCATCCAATTTCTTACGATGAGACGTTTAACATCAGCGGCATTACTCAGAAATCTGTACACTTCTTGAAAGTACAAAATAAATAAAACACTCTTCTTAGAATAAATAAAGTGAATAGTCGAGTTCATAATGAAACCCAAACACTTAAACTGACATTCAAAGATAGATGCGAATTTCAGGAAATTTACTGGACAGTATCGTCTGAAATTATCATCAAGCATTATTTCCACGAGACGATGAATATACGTTGTCATAAAAATTACAGCACCACTTATTGATAAAAACTTATTGAAAAAATTGTTTTGATTTATAAAATTGTTCTTGATGTGATATTTGGGATTAAGTAGTAGAATTTGCATCAAATTCAATGGAAAAAAAATTCGTTGAATTTCTTTGTCAACTTGGTTATTTAAATTAGGTTTAAAACTTATTCCAATTTCAGTATCAATATTCCTGTTCAGACTCTCCATTTTGTGTTGCATTTACTGCGGCAAATGTAGGACTGTGTATTTTAAAGTATACACTAACATATCCATGACAAAAAGGCTGACAGCTTAAATGTTTGTTTAGAAACTTCATAACCTTATTGCTTTCAACTGAATGTGTAAATAAGGTTATATAGGAAGCGTCGTAAATGAAAGGCGTATTCGTAATTAAATTACGTTTATAAGGCCCGGACTCCACCAAAGCGGAGATGTGTGAAGCGGACAGGAGACGAGATTCGTAAAAGCTAGAGTGTATCCACCGAAGCTGTACGGAGATGTGTAGTGCGGAAAGGAGAAGAAATCTGATGAAATAACGGAATTCTATTGGTGGTTTACAACACATCTTCCGCCTCCTCTCGTCTTGTCTCCGCTTCGGGTTCGACCCTCATTAACACTAAAGCTCGACGCACGCCGACAGCCCTCCGGACTCCATCTGTTTTTTAACCATCTACTAACTTTGAAACTAGTGCTCTCTTCTCAATCGCTCTTTCACTGCTGAGAATCGACTCCGTTTCAACTTGATGAACATAATTGATGTAAAAGTTGATTTCATTCATTTCTGAGGACAACTTGATATTAATTCCGTGACCCATAAAACTAATAGTAGCAATATTTACAAAACTAATTAAAAACGATCTTTTGGTGACATGTGATTTTATTATTTCAATTATTTGGAAATTAATAGTTTTTTTTGCATGCAATCTGACAACTTTTATTTGTACAAAAAACCAAACTTCAATTTTGATTATGACGCAGGTGGTCATTTGTGATATATCAAAAAACTTCAAGTAAATCGGGCCGCTATCTTCGTAATAGAAAAAAGTATTTAATAAATAATATCAATCCACACAATGACATAAAATTCAAAAGACGACTGTTTGGATATATAAAGTTGTCCTTGATGCGCTATTTAGGACAAAACTTACCAGTTTGTCAAAGGTCGAAGCATCGACTGTAAATCTTTTTTTTCATATCAAAAATCTTTATTCGAACAAAAACAAATTTAACAAATTAATTGCGTACGTAAATAGCTACATTAGTTAAAAAACTGTGTCGCAGTTATTAACGCTGTCGTCTCCCTCTTGGAGGTGTCCAAGAGGGAGACGACAGCGTTCCAGATACCAGAGATGAGAATACAGTAGAGATTAAATTTAGTAAAGCGTCTTCTTCGTTTACAAAGTTATTATATTATGTTTTACATGATGCATGACCCCCACGACTTTAATATTTAACCTACGTTTTGGTTGAATTCATTTTGTAAACTTTCTGTACACGAACGAAAGTAAAGTATTTCTTATTAATGGAGGATAGTTCTGATCAAAGATTCATCATCTTCCTGCCCTTGTCCCGTATTACTTGGGGTCGGCACAACATATTTTTTTCTTCCATTCTGCTCGTATCAACCGTCGCGATATTATTTAATCCTTTTTCTTTCATATCATTCCTTACACAGTCCATCTATCCAAACTGAATAAATTATGAATAGAATGTCAAGCAACAACCTAATAAATAATAAATTGAATTTCAACTATTGCAAGACAGATATTTCAGTCGTCATGCAGTGGATATTGTCATCGCCGAAAAAGCCTAGAAAACGCTGATGACTTGGAAGCTTCTGCTTCTTTTCCTGATGAACTGGTGATAAATGGTAATTCAGAGGGAAGAGAATGGGAGATACTGATCTATGTAGTAGGCCGGCCATTCTTAAACTCAAACTGTTCTTTTACTGTATCAATATTGCCAATTGAACAGTCTGAATTAAATCAATTATCGCGACTAAAATATGGAGCGTCATTGTAAACCTCTTAAAAATCTAGATCGCGAATGAGATTGACTGGGGGCTTCATACCGTACCCCTGGTCAGTGCTTTCTACTCAGTTTATTATTCTGAGTTAAATAAATACTATAATGCAACATATTTTATTACTAGACTAAATCATAACAATATTATATACACTTATAAATTCAAATAACCTAAAGGAACTAACTTAAAAGTAAAGTCAAAATGGCGTCAAAAACTCCTCCTCAACGCTGACGCTGTCAACTGGTAAAGTCCCCAAGAGACTGGCGGCGTTGCCACGCTGTATGGCAACGAATGTATGTAGCATTCTGCCAGTACAGAGAAGAATTTTTATAATTGGATCATTAGTTCCGGAGATTACCCCCTAATTACAAACTTACAAACAAATGTTACCTCTTTATAATATTAGTATAGCCAATACGTAAACGTAAAAGGAAAGTCTGACATTCCAGTCATCATAAGGGGTATCGCATTACCCAATTTCTATTTAATTGACTGGATTTGGAGGTCAGACAGACATTCAGTAAGATATACTGGTACTTAGCTGCACTTTGTTAGACTGGAAGCCGACCCCGACATAGTTGGGACAAGGCTGGCAGATGATGATGAAAGTTTACAAGAAAGCGAACTGTAACAGCACAACAGTATAGTGAGTAAGAATTGATAGAAGTCTTAGTGGATAACAAACACCTAAGCAGAATAGGCCACATGCAGTCATCTTGCTGAATGATACACGATGCAGGCGCTTGATATTTTTGCATAACTTCTTTTGATCGTCTGTAAAAAATAAATAGACTTATCTGTAGTAGGTACTATTGAATTAGCCACAAGGCTTCACCATCATCTGCCTAGCCTTTTTCCAACTATCTTGGGGTCGGCTCCCAGCCTAGCCGGATGCAGTTGAATATCAGTATTTTACATGGAGCTACTGCCTATCTGACCTCCACAACCCAATTGGTCCACTGGGTAAAACGATATCCTTGGTAAGACTGGTTGTCAGACTTTTGGGCCACTGACTACCTGTAACGACTGTCAAAAATCTACAAAAGACAGCCAGGACCAACGGCTTAACGTGCTTTCCGAGGCACGGAGAAAACTCGGTATGACTGATCCACAGCCCAACCCGGGCAAGCACGGCTTAACCTAAAGATCGACCCGAGCGGCTGTTATTATTAAACCACGAACTCCTCGAATTAACCACAAGACTTCAAAGAGCATAAATAGTTCCAAAAGTTGTTTACCTGTACAGTCTGATGCTAACATAAGTTCACATGAATCTTGTACACACTTGACAGTTTCATAAAATGCCTCGAGCTCCAGACCCAGTAAGATTTGTAAGACAAAATTCTGCACTAAGTAGCAAACAATTAAAATCGATATGAAAGGATTTCCATGCTGGAAAGAATAAAAATACATCATTATTTTCTTAGTCGTTGTATGGAAATATTCTCTCTCAAGTACTTAACATACCTACCGTCTTAGTTCCAAATTCAATTTTGCAGAATTCAATCACAATTTGGATATTAATCAAACTTTGACAGAATACTCCAATAGCATCGTACAGGATCTGTGAATGATAATAATTATTAAGTTAGAGTTCATAACATGAACAATGTGGCAAACATCAGTGGAACTACCATTGTCATAATCATCTTCCTATTTCGTCGGTTCCTGCGCGTGTGGACAGAGTTCTGTCTTACCTAACCCCAATACAGCCAAGGAGTGGAATTCCCTGCCTTCGTCGGTGTTCCCAAGTTCATATGACCCCAATCTAAGCTCGTTCCATCGTCGACCTCATCTCTGTCCTCAGGACTAGATTGAGATCAAGAGTAGGCCCAATTAATACACATAAAAAAAAAATTACTTCAGTTTCAATTATGTCGAGATGATAATCGGATCGAAAACTTATTATCCGTTGCGTTTCATGTGCAATTGACCGGCTAATGTTACGTTTATTTTCACAGCCATCTTTAGCCGTAAAAGATATAGGATGGAAACTTTCAAAGAGGCAGTCAGGGGAACTACCTTAACCGTTGCAGTTACACGAAAATGGTCTTAGGAGACTATCTATAATTTTTTGCGAAATTTTGATCCCTATTCAGTTTTCAAAAAATGTGCAGTTAGCAAGAAAATGGCCACTTTACACATAACATTTTTTTGATGCCAATAGATCCTGTTTCTAATGCTGATCAAAAAATTCCATCGGACCAACCCTTTCATTAGAATACTAAAAAGTCAGAAATTGCAAAAAAATCCCATACATTTTGTTTGAAAATTTTAATCGATCCTGTTTCTGATCAAAAACTCGCTCGAAATCATTGCAGGTCCTAAGCAAGAATTTGTAAATCTGACATACAAAAAAAAAAAAAAATGAAGGACAAATGATCACGAAGACCGTATGTAACTTTACGTTTTTTGTAATTTGTGACTGTTTCATCAAAAAAATGTTTTGTGTAAAATGGCCATTTTCTATGTTGTTATATACAGGGTGAAATTGAATAGATGCGACAAATTTAAATATACAATAATACGTGTTGTCAAGGAAATGTAGAAAATATCAAATGTAAAATTAAAAGATAATTGATCAGTGTTACGAAAAGCGTTAAAATAATTAAAGAAAAATAATTCGCGTACTACCTACCGTTTTCGTGTAGTGGGCACGATTTAGGTACATTCTCGCTATGAATGAATCGCGCCGCCGCGGCGCCGCGCCGCCTCCGTCCGCCCGGTCGCCCGCGCATCTCTCTCTTTCCCGCGCGCACGATTAATAAAAATTTTGTGAAACCAAATTTCCCTTCATACTTTTGTCGACTTAGGACGATCAAAAATACAATAAAAGTAAATAGTAAAACAATGTTTTAGTATGAGGTATAACCTGAATAATGTTTGTTACAACAACAAATCAATTATTGTGTTTTTGGCGTATTTAAAAAGTTGGAATCACAGTATTTACAATAATTATGAAGTATTTATAATAAATGAAATCGGTACACTTACGTGTATTTTAATAATTGTTCAAAATGTCCACCTCCGTTTTGTAAACACAATTGAGCATGGCGCCGCAAATTGTCCTTAAGTTTAATTAATACTAAAGTTTGTGATTTTACAGTTTCGAATGCAGTAATGATTTTGTTTGTTCGTCTAAAGTTTCGGATTCGCGTTCGTGAACGAGTCTTTTTATTTCTCCCCACAAATAAAAGTCCAACGGTGTTAGGTCAGGTGACCGTGCCGGCCATGGTACGGGTTCGCCGCAACCTATCTACCTATCACCGTATTCACTTCGGAGATAAGCCCGCACTTCACTGAAATAATGAGCCGGAGCTCCGTCCTGTTGAAAGTACATAATGAACAAAGGAAGGGTGGTGGGCGGCGGGGCGGTCGCCGGGAAGGGATGTCAGCGCTGGCGCTCATGCGAATTTTGGCAACGTCGCGCGATACTTACACTAGAAAATAGGCAAAATTAGGTGAATGACCGCTATGAACGGCAACGTTTAATAACATGAGTACTCTACGACGATTATTGCGCACTGCGATGAGTCGGACGAGATTTTTTGATACTTTAATTTTTCTTATTTATTTTGCATATTAAATATTTTGCTGGAATACCGATAATTCGTACTTAAATAAAGATAATAACATCAATGGACCTTTTGAAAACGATAATCGCGTTTTTTTTTTAACGATTTAGATTGTAGTAAAAGCAGTTTATAATTACTATGTTACTGTAACTGAAGCTCCTATTTCTTTTTGTCGCATTTATTCAAAATCATCCTGTATATAAATCTGTGAATGGGGATCAAAATTTCACGAATAATTATGGATAGTCTTCTAAGACCATTTTCGTGTAGCTGCAACGGTTAAGGTACTTCCCCGTCCGTCCGTCCCCGTCCGTTAAGGTACTCCCCCGTCCGTCCGTCCCCGTCCGTTAAGGTACTCCCCGTCTGTCCGTCCCCGTCCGTTAAGGTACTCCCCCGACTGTCCATCCCCGTCCGTTAAGGTACTCCCCCGTCCGGCAATCCCCGTCCGTTAAGGTACTCCCCGTCTGTCCGTCCCCGTCCGTTAGGGTACTCGTCCGTCCGTGTGTCCCCGTCCGTTATGGTACTCCCCGTCTGTCCGTCCCCGTCCGTTAGGGTACTCGTCCGTCCGTCCGTCCCCGTCCGTTAAGGTACTCCCCGTCTGTCCGTCCCCGTCCGTTAGGGTACTCCCCCGTCCGTCCGTCCCCGTCCGTTAAGGTACTCCCCGTCTGTCCGTCCCCGTCCGTTAAGGTACTCCCCGTCTGTCCGTCCCCGTCCGTTAAGGTACTCCCCCGTCCGTCCGTCCCCGTCCGTTAAGGTACTCCCCCGTCTGTCCGTCCCCGTCCGTTATGGTCGTCCCCTTACTGTCCCGCAATCGTGAAATCATTAAATAGGTATTACAAAATTTTATATATTTTCTGCTTACTGGTAGTTGATAAATGTTTTGAATAAACTTGTAGCACTTTAATATTCGATCATAAGCGTGAAACATTCTTGCTGACTGTAGTTTACTGCAGCCATTTTTCTGTATCAGTAATAACTGAATATTCCACAGTTCAACTACATAAGACAATAATTTAATAAGTCTTATTGCGTAAATTATATTTGAATCCAGAGTCATCATTGTCAATTTATATAAGACGAGATTCCACGGAGGCTTGTAGAAGAATAAGTTATCATAGATTACGATCAAGATATAAAACGTGAAGACTGCAACCACACACATCCAAGACCTTATGATAAAACGATTAAGACCACCGGTATTACTCATAAATCTATGCACTTCTTGAAAGTACAAAACAAATAAAACACTCTTCTTAGAGTGAATCAAGTTAATAGTCAAGTTCATGATGAATCCCAAACTCTTGAAAGCGACATCGAAAATAGAAGCAAAGATCAGGAAATGAATCGGAGTGTTTCGTCTGATATTGTCATCTAGCAGTACATCCAGGGTATGATGGATATGTGTTGTCAAAAAAATTGCCGCACCACTAATTATTATGAACTTATTGAGACCATTATTTAGATTTATGAAATTGTTTTTGATGGTATATTTGGGATTGAGCAGTAAAATTTGCATCAAATTCAGAGGAAAGAAAATTCGTTGAACATCTTTGTCGACTTGGTTTTTAAATTCAGGTTTAACGCTTATTCCAATTTCAGAATCAATATTCCTGTTCAGAGTCTCCATTTTGTGTAACACTCACTGCGGCAAATGTAGGATTGTGTATGCTAAAGGACATAATAACAAAAAAGCTGTCAGCTTAAATGTTTTTATAAGAAACTTCAAAACGTTGTTACTTTCGTTTGACAGTGTAAAGAAGGTACATTAACGGAATTAACTTTATCATAATTACTTGAGAGCCTAGGTTTTCGACAATCGCTTGCAAAACTTTTTTCGTTTCTTTAACTTCTTTCAAAAGCATCGACAATAAATACTAACTGTAAACTATCGGTTTTTACAAAAGTAACAAACACATGCGATGGACTGAGCGGCCGCCAAGACTGTCCAAGCGAGACCTTCGCAACACTCAGACTTCCCGCCAGTCTTCGCTGCATTTCCTCTACCAACGATCGTGCCCAATCAATAGGACGCACTTGCGATGCCGATCACGTGAATAGTCGTTTAAAAAAATGGCATTGTCTGCTGTAAAATCCATAACATATGTTTCAGAATTACATATCAGTGAAGAAAGAGGAACCAGGTTCCAAATAGATAGTTATTAAATCCTAAGATTTCAGAAGCGGAAACTTCAGCACTGTTGCACTTGTCTTGTATCTCGCCAGTAAGTTCTTCTAAAGAAAAAGGAGAAAAATTCTGAAAAAATGTAGGTTTGTAGAACGTAAAAAAAAAATTCAACTAAAATTGGTTTGAGTAAGATTTGGTGTTTAGTTTTTCAGATATGGATGGGACTTTTTCATCAAACTGCAGCAGTAACTTTGTTTTTCATTAACATACTATGAAAAACAAATTTAGTTTTGCAGTTGAATGTAATACAACATATGAATGAGTCTTCAACATATTTTTATTATATTGTTTGGTGCTACGGAACCCAATGTGCTTGTGGGTACGACTCGCGCTTGGCCGGTATTTTAATAGATAGACGAATAAAATATTTTTGTTTGATACATTTTTTTGTATTTTTGATGGAACTCGTGATTATGTTTAATTTTTCTTTCTAGCATGAAAATTCATTCGCATCTACGAGCGAAAAGTTGAGCGTCTGAAACCACCGACCGAATGAACGAAAAAGAAAAGAAAACAAATGAACGTTAATTTCTATGTAACTTTTTCGGATTCGCGCGAACGTGGAAGGAAGCAAATAATTACTTGAGTGAAGCGCCTGATATCAGCGTTACAATTGTTTTATAATTACGTTGGGTTTTCGTAATTGGATATGATTGTGAACTGTGCCACCAAAAAAATCCTTTCCTACGATTACAGATGATCAAAAGAAATTATGCCAAAATGTTCTGCGGCTGCACCGTGCGTCATTCAGCAAGATGTCTACATGTGGCTTGTTCTACATAGATCTTTGTCATCCATTCTGTTTGATGGCAATTCTTACTCACTGTACTGTTGTGCTGTCACAGTTTGCTTTTTTATAAACTATAGATTCTCATCACTATTATTGCTTTAATGTTTAAATTAATTTAGCTGCCTTGCATTCAGTATCCAAAAATATGATAAAAGAGTTATTAAATCAATTTGGTTTGTAGGTATTATATAATTTCCCGATACTTTTCGGGGTTGGGATTTCGACTGTTATGAAATGTTTCCTAACATTAACAAAAACCAAGTCGTCCAAAATATTGCATTTTTGGTAATTAATTATTCTTTTTTTTTTCGATTAACCTTTCCATCATCAATATTATTTGAAATTTGGTCATTAATAACCTGTCAGTTCTAAAGGTCAGAATCAAATTAAATGAGTAGACCGTAGTCAGTTACGTGGATTGTCTCAATGTACATTGAAGGGCACATCAGTGGTAACAAGACCAGTATAAGCTGGCCTCGCATTCTTTTGAAACTCTGTACGACGGTAGGCCAGCTCGAGGTTTAAATGTTACAGACGACTTGGCGTCAACTCTAAATTGAAAATTAGTTTTAATTCAATTTTATTTATTAGATGTATTTTTCCATTGAATTAGTATTATTACTAGACTTATCTTTGACTGAGATCAATTTTTGATGAATGAAGAATATCTTCGAAGTCGTCTGATTCAGATGTGTTCAGGAAGCCTTGATAGAATCATCATCATCATTAACAGCCTTGTCCATCCACTGCTGAGTGTAGGCCTCCTCCCATTTGTGTCATTCCTCAACTGCGAGAGTCTCAGCCCGGTCTAACCCGCGATCTTCTGAATGTCACAAATAATGAAGTCAATAAAAATAAAAATAGTTTCCTATCTAAAAAGTAATCGTGTGGAAGGTCTTTTAAGTAATAGTAGTAGTAGTAGTGTCTTTGTCGACAAAGATGTGCAGTCGATGCTCCGACCTCTGAATTTTTTGCAATTTTTTCAGTTTTGTCCAAAATATTGCATTAGGAACAATTTGATTACTCCAAACAGCCGTCTATCGAATACCGTGTCACTGTGTGTCACTACATTATTTATATTTATCTTCTTATATTACGTTTATAGCGAACTTCTAGTCGAATCGAATTTATCATGGAAATTCAGTGCAATATCGAGCTTTAACTTCATATTTGATCTTTTCTTCTATTCTTGCTTATTAATTATGAACGTTATGTTATGTGTTTATGGCACAAATCGAAATGTTTTGTTCGTTTTAAAATTCCAAGAGATTCATAGACATCTGAATAACGTGACAAGCTTCAAACGTTTCATCATTGGGAACTGGATCTCCTTTTCGTTACTACTGGCCTGGCACTTCACCGCTACATCTGTTTTGTTCACGACTACTAAACTTCAATTTCACACCTTAATTAGTAACGTAATTTTCATCTGTATGGATGCGAATATAGTCTACGCTATCAGACTTATTCAGCTTTTAAAAGATAAGGTTGATCTATGGAATCATGAAGCGAGAAATATTCAGGAAAGGCATGAAGAGGAATACTATAGAAGAAACTTTCAGACTTACGTTAATATACTGGACTGCTATGACATCTACAAGGTTTCTTTCAAACAAATTGTGGGTAAAATAAAGCTGTTTGACTTTGTGACCAAAAGATTATATTCGAACTAAAAGCTTTATTTTCAGATATTACTTCATACTGCTGACTTCTTCGGTCACTATATGACAGCCGTGCAGGTACTTCTAGATGTTTTCAGATTTTCTACACTGCATTTTTATGTAAGTTACCTACATTATAATCATTTTCGATTCATTCGTTCACTGATACACAATGCAATGCATTGGTTCAAGGTTTTTTGGGAAAAATTGACAGTTTCGGGCAGATTGATGTGCTGGCGTCTGTACTTACATGATTAGGGTGGTTTACTAAAAATATATTAAAAAAACCAACTCAGCTCTTGCACGCCTGTTAACTTGAAACCCGATTCCTACTTACAAATGAACTGTAAAAACAAGTGATATGTGTTAAATATTTAATTAATTTCACCTCAGATGCTCATTATAGTTTCTATAACCGATTCAGCCTGCGTTCGTGGGTCGCGTCGCATTGGGGAATATAAAGTAAAACAAAAATGGAATAATGTTCAATAAACTCTATGTAATGACATCGTGAGAAAACCAAGAACCTAAAATCCAGAAAATGTCCAAGAACCTTAAATCCGAAGGCATTTGACACCTACCATCCCGCACTGGGCCAGTGTGGTAGATTACATTAAATGATATATTCTTATTATTATTACAGCCCATTCCTTCTAACTGAAAGAAGGCCTGTATTCCAGCTATGGCAACATTATTGGTTTGTACGTATAAGCATAGTGTACTATGATTATACTTACTATTCCTAAAATGTAGATGCGCTGTGGAGGCCAATTGTAGATGTTTGCCCAATTTTTTTTTTGGCATTTGATTAAGATTTGTTGTTTTCGACGCCAAACGATAAAAAAGAATATGCTTAGTCATATTCTAGATCATTAAACGCATTAAATTAGAAACGATATGTTTATCCCATAGATCCATCAATGACTGAATCTACCGGATTAAGTACTTTCAAAGACGCTTAGGGCAACTCTTCCGTAATTTGACGACATTGCCGCCTATTTATGTTTTCATAGCTATCACAGAAATCAATCGTGTTCCTGCGAGCTGTCATTGTTGGCAAAGTGACTTTGCTGCTGGTCTCTGCAGTTGTGATCACCTTCGGTAACTGCACCACGACTTCTTTTTTTTGTAGCATTTCGTGCGCATATCAATAGTGTGGCTCGTATTTTGGTTCCTAAAATCTTTGACGTTGCATATCGCATTCAACATATACTGTGAGAAGTTCTACACGTCTGTAAATGATATTCAAGATGTATTGACAAAATTCTCGAACTCCAATGCTACAGGTATTTCTAAGTTATTAAATATTTTCCATTTAGATTTTTCGTCAAAATTACGGCATAAATGGGTACAGTAGAACAAAATAAACTAGAAATGTATGAGGAAAACATTGATTTTAGCAGACTGTTCGTATCAACTTACCTAACAGGATCGATTAGCATTAAAATAAATTTAAAAATTGCAAATTTTCTAGCTGAAAGGCTTCTTTTTCAAAATCTATCAATGATGACCGAAATGTCTCAAAAAGATAAGGGCAGTCTCCTAAATCCATTTTCCTGTAGCTACATCGATAACGGCATCCGCCTTTACTACCCTATTTAAAAAATCCAGCCACATTGAAAAACAAATGAGGCTCTCGCTAGGTAGTTGGGTCAAGTGACTGGTTCAGAAGGCAGCACTCTTAGATACGGCTCGCGTTGATCGGAGGTTCCTGTCTCTGAAGCATTAACCACCACTAGCTTGGACCCTTCTCCCGATATTGATGGATGACTATTTGTTATTTTTTCTAACGTTTTCCTTTATATTGTTTATAGTAAATTATAAAATGTAAGATTATAATCCTTACACAGTTATTTTACGTCTGATAGCTGCAATCCATCAGCAACCTTATTGTAACGAGAACATAGATCATAAAAATGCTCAGTCACAAAATATCCACTTCGCAAAATGTCTAAAAGACTCAAAATATCCCTTCCTCAGAATGTCTTTTTCGAAAAATGTCCCTTTTTTCTCAATTCTTCGGTATCTGTAAAATTTTGCATTTTTTATTCGGATGGTACCTCCATCCACCTTGACTATTGCTACAAACTATATCGGGATGTAGATGAGAGGTTTACGCACTGAGAGAAGCTGGGATGACCATTTGGCAGAGCCAGATATGCTATGCAAAGATTTACTGAGACCAAAGGATTGGAAAAAAGGGACATTTTACGAAAGGGACATTTTGTGAAAGAGACATTCTGGGAAAGGAAAATTTTACGAAAAAGACATTCTGAGAAACTCATATTTTGTGACTTACAGACCTTTTACAAAGTGGAAGTTATGACTGATCCAACTTTATTCCTACTGAAATAAAAATCAATGCGGTTTTGACATAGACACTAAGTCAGAGATATAACAACTGTGACAGGATTATAATGCTAAAACTTATCTATGCAAACATTACAGATGCCAATAAGAAGTTATGCAAGAATCTAAAACGCCTGAATCGAGTGAGATTTGACAAGGTGCATGCCTGTCGGATATTCTACGTTGATACTAATTTACTGTCCAGAGTAATAGCGTTACTTGTTCATTATACATTTGTGTTGCTGCAGTTTGCTTTTCTATAATCCTGCATTCAGTTTATAAATAAAATTGTGAAGTTTCGATGTAAAACGTTACATTATGTTTATTTATTTATTAAATTTTATGCACATAATGTACAAAGGCGGACTTAATGCCTTGGGCGTTTTCTACAAGTCTACCTTAGGGGTTTATGTGGCCTTTGTTCCCAATGTATGTCTGTAAGATGATTTTGCATTGTAATAAAAATATATCACGCCATACCTACCCTTTTCTCCAGTCATGTTTAAGTTCCATGTAAGAGAGAACCACGCACAAATCCAGACACCGTGGCTGTAACCCTTCACCTGCCTTTATGCCCTTTTTAAAAAATCCACCCATATTAAAAACAAATAAGGTTCTCGCTAGGTGGTTGGATCAAGGGCCTAATTTAGAAGCAGCACTCTTAGATATGGCTCGCATTGTGAGGAGGTTCCTGTCTCTGACGCATTAACCACTACTAGCTTGGACCCTGCTCCTGACATCGGTGGATGACTATGTGTCAAAAACTAATACGACTAAGAAGATTAAACTCTTACGATATCTTTCTTTTTTTTTTTTTTTTTTTTGGGGGGTGAGAAATCATCAAATGACTCCTCCCGCTCTGGGCGGAGCGGAAGGGAGTGTCAGAATCTTACTGACTAAAAAACACCCATGTTCCTTCATTGGCCCTTTATGTTCCAGGGCCGCGGTATCTCTTTCGAACAGTCCCGCAGCCCTGGCAGGCACCGGCCCTTGCGGGCCCCTCCCGTTTGCTGACAACTCTTTGAGGCGCGCGTGGAACACAAACGCGCCGTCGACACGGCCTGCCCGTCGTCATACGACGGACGGACGGCGAGCTAGCCCATTACTCGCCGTCCACAGGCCCGCGCCTACGGTGGCCGAGAGCCATCACGGCGTGGCCCCCGACGCCCGGTGCTTCTCCCGCGGCGGCTGGGACGTGAGGAGGTTCTCTCCCTCTCACGCTCCGCCGCCTCCTTCGCTAGCATGACTGCTTCGCAGAAGGAGGCGACGGCTTCCCATTCCCTCTCGCCCCGGACCATGGCTTGAACCAGGGCCGGGCGCGAGAGGTCGCCGCCGCCATCTTTCTTTAACTCTAGAACTTCTGATCTGCTGGAATCATGGCTTACGACAAGAGCATGATGACTGACATGGGGATGGATGAGAAGGAGATGAGTGATATAATAGATATCCTGGGGAAATCTACCAGGATGGAAAAACTCGGATGGATGGATTCTGAATGTAAAAAGATAGGAGAGAGCATGAGGCTACCCAAGGAGATGTGGGATGTCAGCAAACAAGCGGAAATCTTTCAAAGATTCCTAATCTTCTACACCACAGGGTTTATAGACAATACACACACCCCTTGTGATGTGGTACTATCTATGGCATCTTTAATCTTTAAGGACAAAGCTCATAAGCCTTTAGATCTCATATGGGACGAAAAAATGAAAGGGGCCAATGATGAAGAGTGCGGATTTTCAGTAAACGGTGAATCTCCGTACTTAGCTCCAGAAACCTCAGAGACAAATGAAAATGAAGACTCCAACACGGGAGGACAGCCCTCAGGATCAGCAGAAGCAGCCAGCTCTGATGAGATCTTGCGGGCAGCGGGAATTAATAGAGAACTAACAGACTTAGTGGCATCCGCGAAAATTATCTTCGAATCCACAACAGAAAGAGCAGAGAGAACTAAGAATGAGGCAAAACAAGAGTTGAGACTGACATTACCACTCTCTCTACACTGACAAAGCAATTCCTTCATGAATACAAAGAAGGATCACTTAAGGAATTTACAGTTGCATTAGCAAGAGTCTTTCAAGAATATCCTATAACAAAAGGATTTACTAAGATCCATCTTCATGCTCTTAGAGTAATGAACTTCCTAGCACTCACAATGCTAAGGAAAGTTGCCAAAACAGAAGCTCAAATCATTAACGGATTCATGAAGGAACAATATAAAAGAAATCTGATGTCTCTTATCCCAGGAATTATGTCATCTAAATACTCTCCACCTTGTAAAGAATGTGTGGATTCTCTAGGCGGAATCTCAAAAAATGCTATAAGCTCCTTTATTGCGAAATTAGCAATTCAGTGGAGTGAAGATCCATCTCTTAATCCCACTGCAGCTGCCATTACAGGGGCATCTGTGCTTACACATACTGCATGGAATGGAATGGGAATACTTCATCTATTTTTTGAGGTGTGCAGCTACCATCAAGTGAGTTGGAGACAAGTTTTCAACAAAACCTTCATCACCCAAACAAAAACTAGTTGGAAGGAAATTTGGGGGTTCATCTCCAAATATCAAAAGAAATCTGCGACAGAGAAAACAGTACCATGGGCAAGGGTAAATTAATGACGCCTTTTTCATGAGGATGAGCACAAACCAACACATAGCCCTTGCTTCCATATTCAGTGAGTCAATCATTGCATCACAGGGTGATGACGGAATATTAAATGCCAATTAGGCATTTAATATTCCAGTCATAGATCCACAATTGAATACTATAGGGAAAGATCCATATGGTTGAAGAATGAGTTATCTGGTATATCTTCAGAAACAAAACCTGGCCTCCAAACCTCAGTTCCTCTAGCTGAAATTCTCAACAAACCCAAAAAACAGAATAGAGTGACTGTTACAGAACCTCCCCACCTCCCTGGGCTTAGATGCAGATGAACTCTAGAATCCATCTCCAATTAAAGAAATCTCTTGCGTATGTGATTCTTAATTTTGTCTAATCACTCTTTAATTACTCTTCCATTATTTTAACTATCTATTAAGACAAACTAAACAGTATTTCTTCTATTATATTTTCTAATGTTTTATATGTTTATAGTAAATTATTTTACGTCTTATAGCTGCAATCCATTCGCAACCTTATTGTCAAGTCATTCCAAGAACTCTTGTCCCGCGATACCTCGGGGTCCCATTGTGTGAAGAATTTTGCCCAGCAATCATCCTGCATGCGGCTGACGTTACTCGCCCAGTCTCATTTCAGTCTAGCAGCCTTCTTATCAACGTCTATATGCCCGTTTTGGAACGCAGTATGGTATTACAGAATGCCTAGAATGCTGCGTTCCATTGCCCTTTGGCAGACTCCAAGGCGGAACTGCTGCATCTCGATGTCCAGGTCTGAGCACCGTAAGTTAGGACAGGCAGAATGCACATGTCGATGAGTTTTTGCTTCAGGGAGATCGGTAAGTCACCCTTCATTAGCAAAGGGAAGTGGAAAATCTCCTGGCCAATACCAGAAGATTTTCGACTCGACGTTCGATTTCGTTTCGATTCTCTTTCTCGGTCGACTACTCCTGTTTTCGAAAAATACTAACTGGCCCAAGAAGATAATGTACTCATTGACACAGTCAATTTCCTGTCCCATCTACCTCGACCCAACGCTTAGTGCTATTAATTGTTTAGTCTCAGAACATTCAAGTTGCAAAATAACATACGGTTGCAAAACGTTAAAATCTTAAAAGAGCAAAGTCTCAAAACACCTAAGTTGCAAAATACCTACAGCTCAAAAAGTCTAAGTTGCAGAATGGTCATCTCAAAATATCCATGTCTCATGATATTATGTAATTCTTTGTAGTAAAAAATCAGGAAAATCAAAAAGAAAAATCAGGAAAATATCAAGGAAAATCAGGTCGTTTATTTCATTGTAAATTGAGACTCGGTGATTTAAAAAAAAACATTCCATGTTAACATTTTTAGAGACGGAAAAAACCTTGATTTTAAGTATTACAGAAACTCAAACTGAAGTATAACGATAGTGTAGGTAGTGATGAGAGCACACAAGCGCAACGAGAGCGCAGCGTCTATGATGAACAGGCCACACGCGTGCATCTTCTTGAACGAAGTCTTTTGAACTCGTTGGATATTCTTGCAGACTATTTTTTGCGTGTCTGTAAAAATATAATTATAATATTTCACAACTTATGTATGGTTTATGTGATATTAAAAGGGAAAGAGTAAAAATGATGCCGTGACGTCTGATAGTGGAGATAGGAAGAAGAAAACGTACTGCGCCGACCCCAAATAGAACGAGACAAGAGCGGAAAGATGATGATTATGTATGGACGAGCCAATTGCCATATAATCAGCCTACAATGTTCCCACTGTGGGATACAGGCCTCCTCTCTATAGGAGGGAATGGGTTGTAATTCACCACGCGGGCCCAGTGCGGGTTGGTGGTTGGTAGATGTCCACATGTCTTCGAACTTTTGGTTTTAGGACATGCCGGTTTGCTAACGATGTTGTCCTTCACCGTTTTGAGAGCAGTGGTGATGAAATAAATTACACAAAGTAATGCGCCTGCCTGAGTTCGAACCCACGATTTACTGCTCGTAAGTTGGAGCCGCCACCACTGGGCCACCGCTGCTTATGTTAGTAGGCCGCTGCAAGTACAATCTGGCGAAGTAGGAGATTATTAACACCCAGTATAAATGCGGTTCTCGTGCCTGATGTCCTGTACGATGGAGTATCCGAAGTACCCAAACACATGTTCTTGCTAAAAATACCACTGAAGCTACGATTAGCGTACCAGGCCTGTGGGACTGTTCGAAAGAGATACCGCGGTCCTGGAATACAAAGGGCAAAAGAAGGAACATGGATGGGTTTTCGTCAGTAAAAATCTGACACTCCCTTCCGCTCCGCCCAGAGCGAGAGGGGTCATTTGATGAATTCCCATCCCAAAAAAAAAAGTTACGATTAGCGTAGATGCGATAATAATATCATATAATAGTCGCGTTATGTTAGTGAAACCTGGCATAAGTTTTACTTACCTGAACAACTACTTGAGTTTGCGAGTTGTACACAAGCACTCTGGACTTCTCTCATGGCTAAAAAGAATTTCTCATTTTCCACGCATAAAAATATAAGCAGGAGCATATTCTTGATAATCCACGTTAGAGATATAAATGATAACACAGCAAACTAGAACAAAAAAAAATAATGATTGATTGCTTTTGAACAAATTAAATGTGCAAATGAACAATCCTTTCAATGAGAAGAGCGTTTGAGCCATAGAAGACTTTTTTTAATCGTGTCGCTGTCCACCAGTGGTGGACAAGCAGGTAGTGGACATCGCGATAAACGATGTTACAGATATTTAAAACAAAAATACTTGTGTATTATTTCGAATGAAAATTTGAATAACCCTCTGCCTCTGCAAAGTGTCAAATGGAAGTCCAAATTAGTTTAAAAGGATGTTTTTACGAAACACTATGCAGTTCAGAATTAAGGTAAACGGTTACACGTACACTAGTGTCACTCCCAGGAGTTACTTTTTTCATCTCTATTCGCATCGCTATGGAAATCAACGATTTAGAGGTTGTTGTTACGATATAGAACAGAATCTGAAACAAAACGTAGTAAAACTCACTCAAAAAGGTTACATTACTGTCGATAGTAACATTTACGAAAAAATATGTTAAACGCACCAATTGATTAAAAGTCTTCTCAAATATTTTATAGGCTTCAAAGATTTCCAAATAAACCCCGAGCATTGTTTTCCAATAATCATCGTTTTCTGAATTTTGAACGGTTCCTGACATTTGCACAATTTTCACCCAACTTTTGAGAGGCTTTGTCAAGAGCTTCATGATTCTTGTCGCGTACAAAATATTCATGTCGAGGGATAACCAAATCTGATTGGTGACAGTCAAGCCGAAACCCAAAAAATCAATGACGAAGTAAGAAAAAATCATCCAAGCAATATGATAAAAGTTCAAAATTAAAACATTTATCCAGTTAGGACAAATGAAAATTTTGAAACATTCGTTTATTTTGAGATTGGTAAAGATGGCCTGGATTTTTTTAATAAATAGTACGTTGTTGTGTTTCTGAATAATATTAGTCCAGCAGTTTAAAAAATTACCCATGACAAGTACAAGATAGACATATATCTTAGCCCAATGTTGAATATATTGGAAACCTGTCACATCCTCTTTGAATGTGAATCCAAATATTGAATAATAGCAGGAACAGGTAAATATAAACGTAGCTAAAACGGAAATAATGTTGAAGAAAACACTATTAGTTGTGATAATGTTGTCCTTAATCTTGTATTTCGCACAAAAGAAAACAGCATGCATGAAATTTATTGGCCTTAATACTGATTGTAAGTCTTTTCCAAGTATTTTATTAGTTAGTGATCTATTATTTTCAGGAGTCACGGTAGGTTCCGTTTCAATAATGAAGTCATTTCCATTTAATTCTCTTTCATCTTTAATGGTTGATCCCACGATGTAAGAAGACGAAGGCATGTTAGTTACGGCAGGTAGCTGAAGTTTGATTAGTGTGCGCGACCGTCGATCAATAAAGTAGAGAGTAGAGTAGTTTCTTATTTGGATGACATATAATTTTAATTTAATTATGCTTCCAATATATTAGTATTTAAAAAGTCAAGGTTAATTTAAGTGGATTTGAAAATAAAGTAAGAGACAAAACGCTTTTAGCAATGTCTAATCGCTTTTAGCGATGTCTTGTCACGGCACTATATGAAGCAGGACACCATAACAAAACTGAGACCAGCTCCCCAGACATTGATCTAAATAATGATGCAGCTAAACCATCCGGTGATTACAATTCCAAAATCCCGATGATCATGCTTGACAAAGAGACTCAAACTTCTTGTCACGCCCATACGCAGCCAGCAAATAATTTAAAAGAGGTGCACACATCTATACCCGTCAGTAGCAATAAAACTCAACATACTAAAAAAAACTGGCAGATATCATTGCAAGAACTAAACAAAAGAATAAATGATGCATTCTAAGCAGTGGCATCAAACCTGCAGGGCACTTATCCTTAATTGAAGACGTCTTCTTCGACTACTTTGATTTTTGCCATTATTTTATACCAAATGGAACTGTATAGGAACTTTTATACAACATAGACAATAAATTGAAAGACTTTACCGATAATGATTCATTTTCATGGGAGAAAATGACATAAAAGCTGAGAGAAATTACATAAACATGATAAATGTTCACGCCCACCGCCAGCGCCACCTACCGACCAGTGGCAGAGATCGGCGCGTTCCTGATTCGTCCACCGGCCGCCACGCTCTGATTGGCGGATCTCCATTCACTCGTTCATCATAAGTTCATTCTCAACCAGCTATAAAAGCATTGTTTTATATAGAATCAGGCCTTTTTTCCCTTCACCTATCATCCAATACAGACTTATCGCCGTGGCCACGGCGGTGTGACCCAAAACTCTGTACATAGAATAGAATAATTTCAATATAGATGTAAAACCATAACGGGCGCTTCATTTAAATAAAACACGGGAACAGACCTCATCCTCAACATTTTGGTCATTCGAGCCGAATAATCAACCAAACACCAGCCGGAAGAGGACTCCACATCCACGTTGTCACGACCACGTGGCAAGTTTGCGGAAACTCGGACTGGAGCCGGGCGCTGAAGACAATAGCTGGCAGTGAAGACAGATCGACCGAGTGCAGCGATCATTACAGATCGACCGAGTGCAGCGATCATCACAGTTGGTCCAGTGACCCAGCAACAATATATAGAAGAGGAAAAGGCGTAAGAAACGTAACGGTCAGGTCT
Organism: Eurois occulta; assembly: GCA_950022335.1. Taxonomy (NCBI): domain Eukaryota; kingdom Metazoa; phylum Arthropoda; class Insecta; order Lepidoptera; family Noctuidae; genus Eurois; species Eurois occulta. Next base: position 2,714,591 of record OX465480.1, on the reverse strand, counting down.
CTGTTCCCGTCCCGTCCGTTCCCCGTCCAATTCATTAAATTCATTAGATTTGTGTTAAAGCTGTGTTTCTTTTCAGTTCGCGAGTGCGGCAGCCACGTGGTCCAGGTGATATTTGCATGTGAGTAACCACACCACACCACACCACAAAACACTCATCCATATTCCGTCAAAATGTCGGTCAAAGCAGTAGACGAAGTTCTTTCCGAGTTAAAGAAACGACGGGGTAACATTAAGGGTCGATTAACCCAATTTAAAAATCACGTAGAATCATTCGCGGGCGCTCAATTAACAGCCTTACAATCAGCCGAGCTAACTTTGCGTGTACAAGCCGCCACCGAATTGTTCGATAAATTCGACAATGTCGAAAATGAGATCGAAGTGCTCCTACCTGAATCAGAAATAGACGCGAATCTACAATATATAGACACATTAGAAGCAATATATTTTACGGCAATAGCAAGTGCGAATTGTTTACTTAAAAACGCGGAGACTAAAAGTCGACTTCCGGTTGCATCAGAGCCACGTGTCAACATAAAATTACCAGACATAAAGTTACCTGCCTTTGATGGAGCCTATGATAACTGGCTGGAATTTAAGCATTCGTACTTAACCATGATCCACAATCGTTCCGATCTAGACGAAATTCAAAAATTCCACTATTTGCGGTCAGCCCTGGGTGGCAGCGCGCTACAAGTTATAGCAGCTTTGGAGTTTAGCCCTGTCAACTACGTTCACGCATGGGAATTATTGGAAAGCCGTTATCACAACGAGAGGTTATTAATTAACAATCATTTAAAAGCATTGCATAATATTCCGTCATTAAAACAGGAATCGCCATCGCAAATAAGGAAATTAATTGATACCATTTTACGTAATCTGCGCGCTTTAAGATCACTAAATGAACCCACTGACAATTGGGACACATTAATAATTTACCAGGTGGTAAATAAGCTGGATTCGTCTACGGAACGCGAATGGGAAGGCCACATCGGAGCCACGTGTTTAGGTTCACGCGAAAAAATAAAACTTAGCGACTTAATATCATTCCTCCGAAGCCGAGCGGACACGTTGGAAATGATCGGCGCGAACCACACTAAAGATAAGACGCCTCATAATAACGATTCCAAGCATCAATACATAAGCGAGAAACGTAACACCGCGTACATAACTATACATCTATTAAACCAACGCGCTATAACCGTGGTCATACAAAGAAACGTAATTCGCAACGCGTACACAGCTATACATCTATTAAACCAACGCACTATAATCACAAACGTAGTAATAGAAGTAACAAATGGGTTTTACCCAAGTGTCTATTATGCAATAGAGAACACTCATTGTACTCGTGTTTAGCCTTCCTTAACATGTCCGTGAGAGACAGAATTAAATTGATAAACGATAACAAGATGTGTGCAAATTGCCTGCGAACGGGTCACGCGTTGAATCAATGAATTACGTTCGGCTGCAGACGAGGATGCAAAAGAAACCGATATAATTTACTTAAACACTTTAATTAATATAATTATTACAATTAAATCGGTAAAACTAGGATGCGCGACAATTGCTCGATGTGAGAAACAAGAGTGATGCACAAATACACTAATCTTCGATCCCACGCCATCGGAATGCTGAGAAGGCGAATTGCACGATGCCGGCGGGCGCATCGCGGTAGGTCATTGTCAATGCGGTAGGTATTAGTCACTGTCTTCAGATTTTAGGGTTCCGTAAGTAGGACATAACATCTCCCTCCACGAGATCGGCAACTATTTGAAAACTCTAGTCGAAAATAGTGTCGATGGCGAAGCTGGATCAATCTCGGTGTTGCAGGCTTCCTTATCCTTAGCCTTAATATCGATTCCATCAGTGGCTTTCTGTAGTTGGTTCAATCTACGACGACGAAGTACAATGATGATAATGAGTACACCTGCACCGGAAAGTAGAATGTATACCGGTATGGTAGTGTGGTATATAGCTTCAGTGTTCGACGACTGTAGCGTTACAGGTTCTTGTAGAATGATTTCAGAGTTACTTGAATGCAAACTGCCAAGGTCAATGGTATCTAGTTTTATAGTTTTCATTGTTACATTATACAAATTTTCCTTAATGATTGGTAAGTCCATAATTTTCAATATCTTTCCCTTAGTTTGATCATGACGATTGCTTGCAGTAAATGCTGTGGTTCTTAGCATGCAACCTTTAGGTATTATAGATAGATAGCTTCCTTTCAGCATTCTATAGTTATCTTCAGAACAAGTTAAACGAACTTTCGTAGGTTTAGGAAAGCTCACAATAAAATGTTGGTCGTCTAGCTGCTCCATAGCTTCAGAAGACAGGATGACTGATGTAAATTGACAGGACTCATTAATTTTCTGATGAAGTATAAGCTGCTGGATACAGTCCAATTGTTTGCCATGGTGGTGACTTAAATTATCCTCGCAAAGGTGACCGTGGCTATACTTCGGACATTCTGTCTCCATGTACAATAGATCTTTTTCGTGAACCGCTAAGAAAGGATAAGTTGGAATTAGGACCTTATCGTCGTGATTAGGGGCCAGGGATAATTTATATAGGACATAGTTAGTGGGATAAAGTATCGGAAATTTCATAACTATCACTATTTCATTCCCATTGTAATAATATCCTAGTCTAATTAAGTCAAAATATTCTCTAAAACTTATATCTAGCAATTGATCCTTATTATATAACATACCTAATTTATTCATCATATCCTTAAACATAGCATAGTTCAATATAGAATTATGAATACTTCTTGCCCTAATAAATGCCAATAAATTTTGCAATTTGTCAAGTTCTTTAGACAAATTATCTATATTGTCTCCTAATATCATTAGTAACTGTGCTAAATGAGCATATTTAATGGAATCTGTTTCATATTTACTATTGCTAGCTAAAATAGAGTTAATAGTTTTCTCAATTTTATCTTGGTTTTCTACTATTTTATCTGTAATGTTTGAACTACGTAAAACCCACTGCTTACTTAAACTAATTTGGTGATTCATTTCAGCAACTAAATTATTTTCATTCTGTTTTAAGATTGCAATGGCATTATCGTATTTTAATGCATCAGTATAATCTAGATTACCTGAGATGCTCTTTATTACTGAACCAAGACCATCTATGAGACCTCTTTTAACACGCTTTACCTCAAGTGTTTCTAACTGTTCCGATATTTCTTCTAATTTAGTACCTAGATATTTAACATGGAGTTCATAGAGAGGTCGCGACATATTACTAAATTGTGGTGTAAGATTTTGCAATTGCTCGTTAACCGTCTCTAAGCTATTGCGCATATCATCAAGGCTTATAATTTGGAGAAAGGAGTGGAAATGTGAGATAATTCTTGTGGATCCCAGGTTGAAGGGCAAAATACCTGGTCCATCGTTAAGACTGTCTAGCGTTATCTCGTCCGCTCGGGCCAGGGCCAGGGTCAGGACTAGTAGTATTTTCAGTGTCCTGTAACAAACGAGCACTATTAGGCACCCGTTTTAGGCGTGATTTAGGCACGGTGCCTCTTTTCTTTTTAGTATAGATATGAATAGGCAAATCCGCTAATACTGTATCACGAGTATATCGAGCTGCTAACTTTTGCCTATGGCATAAAGGATTCCTAATAAAAACTTGTTGCTCTGGTTCGTAATTTTCTTCAGGTTCGCGATTCTTATTAACATTTTCAGTAATTACAGTGCGGCGATGAAGTGAAGTGTCGTTGAGAATATCGTATACCTTTGACATTCGTCTACGGTGTTCCTGGGTATATTGTTGTAAAAGATGTTCTGTTAGATTCATATCAAAAGGATCCCGAGGATCAAAATGACCGGTAACTATATCGATAGGTCTACATTTTGTAAAGCTATGTATTGAGCTATTATATGCCAATATAGCATAAGTTATAAGATTAGCAATTGATTCTCCTCGCTGTTCTAATTTTAATATACGCAAATGTTCTAACAGTGTAGAGTTAAGTCGTTCTACCATACCGTTTTCATTGGGTGTATTAGGACAGGTTTTATGATGTTGAACTTTGTGCAATCTAGTAAATTCGGAAAATATTTGATTGTTGAATTCCGGACCATTGTCTGTTACAATAGTTAAAGGCACTCCGTGATGTGTAAAAAACTTTAGTAAAGCTTGTACGACACTTATAGCTGTAGCATCTCTCAAGAAGTATGCTTGACCATACTTAGAGAATGCATCTACTATTATAAGATACTTATTCATTTCAATACTAAGTAGATCTAAATGTACAACTTCAAAAGGCTTTGTAGGTGGAGGAACAATTTGTAACCTTGGTCTAACCGGATTACGATCATACTTAGCTTGCCCGCATATTTGACATTCATTGATATACTTCGTTACGTGCTCTTTCATATTTGGCCAATAGCATCTACGCGATAATGCTAGATAACACTCGTTGATGCCTCTATGATTCGTTTTGCCTTCATAATATTTCTTTATAATTTCCTGTTGCTTGAAATAATCCTTAACATTTTCTACTTCGGTTTTGGTGAGTACTAATTTCATCGCGGAATTTTTAAAATACTTTTGAATTATAGGTATTATAGAATACATTTCTAATGTAGGATTAATTAAAATACCTGTCTTTACTTTCGGATTAACGTATTCTTTAATTACGCTAATAATGTCTTGTTCTAAACTCGATTTTGAAATTTGTACGACGGTTTTAGTATGTGTTTCAAATGGTTTAGAAACACTAGGCCTGCTTTTTATATCTCCTACAACATTAAGATATATTTGCTTATTAAACTTATTAAGGGGTTCGTCGGAAATAGGGATTTCTAATATGGGACTTTCTAAATCGCTATGGGCGCTCAAAGTCCTAGAATCTGCGCTTTCAGTTCTAGAATCTGAGTCTGAAGGTGCACCTTGTGACGTGTTAACTACTATCGAACTAGCCTCTTCATGATTAATTTCTATTCGTGACAAAGCATCTGCATTAGTGTTATGCTTTCCTTGCTTATAGACAACTGTAAACTCAAATTCGCTTAGCCGTAATCTCCAACGGGTTAAACGGGAATTCGGCTCTTTAATACTCATCACCCATTGCAATGGGCGATGGTCGGTTACTATTTTAAATTTACGTCCAAATAAATATGGCCTGAAATACTTGGTTGCCCAGACTATAGCCAATAACTCCTTTTCTATAGTGCTATAGTTTATTTCACTAGAGTTTAGCGTACGCGAGGCATAGGCTATGGGTTTATCAGAGCCAATAGACCCTTGTGAAAGTACTGCTCCAATTGCCAAGTTTGAAGCGTCTGTAGTGAGTATAAATTCTTTTTTAAAGTCAGGGTATTGAAGAATTGGATCATTGACCAAAAGGGTCTTACATTTTTCAAAGCATTCGACATAATTTTGATCAAGTGTAATCTTACAGCCTTTCTTTAAGCTCTGAGTTAAAGGTTTGGTTATTTTAGCAAAATCGGGAATAAATTTTCTATAATAACCAAGAAGTCCTAAAAACCTCTTGATTTCGGTAGGGGTTTTAGGTAAGGGGTATTTTTGTATTGCTGAGATTTTATCTGGGTTAGGCTTTATTCCATCTTTGCCTATAATATGTCCTAGATAAGCTGTTTCTAATTTAAGGAACTCAGATTTGTCCATTTGTATCTTAAAGTTAGATTCGCGTAATCTTTTGAAAACTTTTTCTAGGTTGACTATGTGCTCTTGCAATGATGTACTAAAAACTATTATATCATCTAAGTATACTAGACAAATGGTATTCTGGAGTTCTCGCAATACGTTGTCCATTACTCTTTGAAATGTAGATGGACTATTTTTAAGTCCCATTGGCATTCTTAGAAATTCGAAATGCCCATGTTCTACATTGAATGCTGTTTTTGTAATATCTTGGGGGTCCATTTCAACCTGATAGAATCCACTAGCTAGATCTAGCGTAGTAAAATACTGGCAGTTACCTAATTTGTCTAAGACATCAGCTATATTGGGGATTGGGTATTTATCATCTATGGTTTTCTCATTAAGTTTCCTAAAATCTACTACAATACGCCACTTCGCCTTTCCTGATGCGTCAGCTTTCTTAGCTACCACCCAAATAGGAGAACTCCAAGCAGAATTTGAAGGTCTAATGATACCTTGTTCTAACATTTTACCTATCTGTTCTTGTACTTCCTGTCTATGAATATATGGATATCTATAACTCTTTGTATAGACTGGAGCCTCATCTGTGGTTTTAATTGAATGTTTGATTTTATTTGTGAATGTTAATTGTTCACCTTCAATATAAAATACGTCGGCATATTGCGAGCACAATGTTTCTAGATTAATGCGTTCCTCTTCATTTAAATGGTCAGTACGAAGGCGAGATAGCACGTCTTTTACACGTTGCTTTTGCTGTTTAGTGCGCGTGCACTCGACATTATGGATTTCTGCAGGTATTGCACGATCCATTGAAAATATTACATCATTTTTACTTGGATTTTGTACTTCTAATATACCCCTATTCTGTTTTACCGTAGTAATGCATTCACTTATAATACAGTTTGAAATAGATTGTTCAGGAATATAAGCATCTCCATCGCGAACATTAATCGGAATCTTTATTAACTTCGATGAACCTGCTGGAATAATATTCTCATATAAATTAGTATTACGTGAATCATAGATTCTAATAGGGTTTGAAGCGAACTTAGTTGTGAATAATTTATTTTTATAATCTATTGTAGCTTCCCATTTTTCTAACAGATCGGTACCAATAAGTCCATCAAAGTAATCGTGGAACTTATAGATATCAAATGAAACTGTACTTGGATCATTAAATTCATTAAAAATAGGTAAAGTAATGGAATAGTCGTTTCTAGTTCTAGCGTGAACACTATGCACTTCGAATGGAGAATAATTTAAAGGAATATCACTAAAGTATTTTTCGACAGCATTAGGACATAGAAATGACTGGTTCGCACCCGTATCTATTAAAAGCTTAAGGGGAGGTGACGCGATTTGAACGTATGGAAGGTACCGTTGAGTTTGGAGATTTATTTCTATTTTAATTTGTCGGATTTCGGAGTTTTCTGAAAATCCGTTTCCTTTGATTCTTCGGCGTCCTCTTTTATGCTTCCGGACGGCTGAGGATATTCAACACATTCCTGAGGGGATGGTTGAAATTCATAGTACACATTTTCTGGCAACTCATAGCAATCGTAATAAGTTCCATCATAATCGGTAAAGTACTCATTGAACGAAGGATCATTATAACAATCACTAATATGCATCTCCCGGCTTTTGAAATAATTATTGGGTGGAGGATTGCCTGATTTGCTCCAGTCATGCCTAGAAAAAGCGTTAGTAGGTGGTAATTGTCTGCTCACGAAATGGCTAACACCACTCATTGGGCGTGGTTGCGCTGAAACAGTAGGCTGGTTAGGAGAATTCTGCTGGACTACTTGAAATGGGTTATTCTGACGGTTGTAGTTCGGTGGGGGTGCCCTGAACACTAGCTGAGTTCGGGTCGGACCAAACTGGCGAGGTTGGAAATAATTTGGTTTCCATTGTGGTGGTTGTTGAGCTGGAAATTGGAATCGTGAAGGTCCTGGCATGCTATAATTATTAGGCCTCGGATCGGGCATATTAAACGGCTGAGAGGGCATTTTAAAATGATTACCGGGTTGGTTACTGCTTTTAATTATTTTATCAGGTAAACGGTCATTACGATTTTGTAGATACATGGTATTCGTTTCTTCATGAACAAATTCAAGTGCTTGTTCTATATTTTGAGGGCGCATACAACGCACGCGTGATCCTACAGGATCTTTTAATCCGCGCACAAACGCCTGGAGCGTTAATTTCTTATATAAATCCCTTTTAGCGTCTATCGTAGTTTTTAAGGTGTCGTGTAAGGAAACATACGTCATTATTGTACTAAAAAGATTCTGACAACGCTCATAGAACTCTTGTGGAGTATTAGACCCCTGTGTTAAAAGAGATAAATCGCTATAAAGAGCGGTCTCGTCCCTGTGGTCAGCAAAATTATTTACTAATGCCCTACGAATGCCATCCCAATCACTTGCTATACCATTCGAGTTGATTAAGCGAGCAGCAGACCCTACAATTTTATTTAATATACCATTAATAAGTGCAGAGTTACATAATTCGGAACCACCTTGCACATTATAATATTCTTTAACTAAATGATCACACAATTGAATAAATCTAGTCAGCACATTCGGGTTCCCGTCAAACTCGGGTACCAAACGTAATGCCTTATAAACGGTATCTAAATCCAAAGACATTTTTCCAGAAATCGATTCTGTATCTTCGTATAATGTATCTAAATCAATATCTCTTCTAGAGTCTATCACTAATTCTCTATTACTTCTAACTAACCTAGTATTCCTGGATTTTCGTGGAAAGTAAATTTTGGAAAGTTATATTAGTACGGGCTAGGAGAAAGCGGTCACTAGAAATAATCTAATGTACTTACATGAACATTATATCAGCCCCTTTGCGTAATCAATGTCTGGATTCCTCGATACAGCACGACGTGTAGATTCTGGATACTCTGGAACGACTGGATAGCCGTACGGGCGGCTTAACGATTGCGGAAATCTTCCTTACGCGAAACCGACCGCGAGTATCCTACCGGCTGCGCCAATTACGTTCGGCTGCAGACGAGGATGCAAAAGAAACCGATATAATTTACTTAAACACTTTAATTAATATAATTATTACAATTAAATCGGTAAAACTAGGATGCGCGACAATTGCTCGATGTGAGAAACAAGAGTGATGCACAAATACACTAATCTTCGATCCCACGCCATCGGAATGCTGAGAAGGCGAATTGCACGATGCCGGCGGGCGCATCGCGGTAGGTCATTGTCAATGCGGTAGGTATTAGTCACTGTCTTCAGATTTTAGGGTTCCGTAAGTAGGACATAACAAATGCAGATTCGGATCGTGTAAACAGTGTTCGAACAAACACAACAGTCTGTTACATTTAGACGAGAAAGGTAACGGCGCGTGTGTGCAATCGGTTGAACACGCACACAGTTTAACGACATCAACGTTGCATTCCAGCGACTCAAGCCAAACTTTTGTCTGTGAGTCGACTACCGTCGACTTTAAATTAATAAATACTGTTTTGCTCTCTACGGCGTTAATTGAGGTAGCTGACAATAATAACGTGTATCATACAGCTCGCGCGCTACTAGACAACGGAAGTCAGAACTGCTTCATTACAGAAAAACTAGCAAAAAGAATAAATGCGTTTTATATACAGTCCACTATTCAAATCTCGGGGGTAGGACAATCGGTTTCGCAATCGCAGCATTCATGTGACGTCACAATACGATCAAAATTAAGCGATTTTTATACCAAGCTTCGATGTTTAATCCTGCCATGTATAACATCTAGTTTGCCTACAATGAACATCGAAGCCGGTAATATACGTATACCTGAGTTCTTACAATTAGCAGATCCGACGTTTAACGTTAGTTCAGATATCGACTTGTTGATTGGCGCGGATAGATTTTGGGATCTTCTAGAAACGGACAAAATACGTCTGGCGAGTGGTCCATTCCTACAAAATTCAAAATTAGGATGGTTATTGTCCGGTCCAGTGTTCGCGAGGAACCCAAAGCCTGCTCACGTTCATTGCCACTTCAGTCAGGAAATAGACAAACAACTCCGGCTGTTTTGGGAACTCGAAAACATTCCTTCATCATCATGCATACCCCTAACAGATGATGAACACACATGCGAAGAAGTATTTAATAATACAACAAAACGCGTTGAAAACGGTAGATTTAATAATACAACAAAACGCGTTGAAAACGATAGATTTTCGGTTCGTATACCGCAGAGAGAAACACCAGCGTTGGGTGATTCTTATAAATATATATTAGAGCGTAAACTCAATCGTTCACCAGAACTTAAAGTTTTATATTCTAAATTTATGCGTGAATACAATGATTTAGGTCATATGTCCAAGTTAGAGACTTGTAGTTCAACTACAAAACTACGCGTTGTCTTCGATGCTAGTGCCATCACTAGCTCAAATAAATCATTAAATGACATTCAGTATCCGGGACCCGCGTTACAAAACGATATTATCTCGATTTTGTTACGATTCAGACAATATAAATACGTAGCTTGTGCAGACGTGGAGAAAATGTTTCGTCAAGTTCTTCTCCAGCCTGACCAAAGGTCACTGCAATTAATATTGTGGCGGGATAACCCTTCAGATCCGTTAAATACATTTCATAAATTTAAAGAAAAGAAAAAAAAAAAAAATTTTTTTTCATGAGAACAAATTCAAACCTGCTTACCCAATATTCGACATTCGGATTCGCAGTTTATCAGACGTATTTACTGATATCATTACTTTTACATTAGTAGTATAAAAAATAATTAAGTTTGTGGGTACTCCTAGAAATCTCAGTTGCGATACTATTCACAGCTACCTCCGCCGCGAAAAGAAAGACGCGTCATTCACTAGACTTGTGCGAATAGATAGTTACGTACGTACTTAGATTATAGTTATTATATTAGAGCCGGTCGACAAACAGGTTTCTTATCAGTTGACGAGTTGAACGCCGCGAAAAGAATGTTAATAATACTCGTACAAAGGAATTCCTTTCCGGATGTTTTAAATGACTTGGTCGCTCAAGTACCTATCAAGCGAAGTTGTAAACAATATAATAGGATTTCAAGTCTAAATGTTTTTATTGACGAACATAAAAACACACACATTAACACATTACATCCATGACATTGACATATATATACACATACACACACACACATAACACACACACACACACACACACACATACACATATACATTGACATATATATTGACATTTATTGTCCTGTTAAGTATCTGTGTGTACATAAATAAATAAATAAATAAATAAATAAATAAAATAATTCGGGTAGGCGGACGATTATGTAATTCTTCTGATTTTACCTACGATAAGAAACATCCGATCCTACTATGTAGTAAACATCCTTTTACAATTTGTTTGTTTAAACACGAGCATGTACGATTATTACATGCCGGGCCTCAACTTCTGTTAGCTACCATGCGTGAATGTTGGTGGCCATTAAATGCCAGAAATCTCGCTAGAAAAACAGTACACGAATGTGTGACATGCACGTAATCGTGGTAAAACATTGGCGCCTATTATGGGAAATTTACCGCCTGAGCGCTTAGAACCTGGCTACCCGTTTATGCGAACCGGTGTGGATTATGCGGGGCCAGTTTTCATATTATCCAGAAAAGGCAGAGGTGCTAAACTCACTAAGGCATACATTTGTCTTTTTGTTTGTTTTACGACTAGGGCCATGCATTTGGAACTCGTCACCAGTTTATCCACAAACGACTATATTTTAGCATTAAAACGTTTTATTAGTAGGCGAGGTACGCCTCGCACTATATTTTCAGATAACGGAAGAAATTTCGTGGGCGCGAAAAAGGAGTTTCCTTCATTCTTAGAAAGGGAATCGGAAGCCATCATTAACTACGCTTCCAATAATAGCATTGAATTCCGATTTATTCCTCCTTATTCCCCACATTTTGGCGGTCTATGGGAGAGCGGAGTGAGGTCATGCAAGTATCACCTGAGACGCATAGTAGGTAACGCGCGACTAACTTACGAGGAATTTTCCACGGCTTTGACACAGATCGAAGCTGTCTTAAATTCCCGTCCAATTTCACCTCTTTCCTCAGACCCTTCTGACCTTACTCCCCTCACTCCCTCACACTTCCTCATTGGCCGACCGTTAACGTCGCCACCTTCAAGGAATGTTCCAGACCAGCCATGTTCGAGTCTGACACACTACGAACGCATCGAGCAGCTGCGGCAGCACTTCTGGCGGCGCTGGTCCACAGAATACATCTCGGAGCTACAACTGCGAACTAAATGGAAGACCAGGCAGGATGACATCGCCATGGGCAGCCTTGTCCTAATCAAGGACGACCAGTTACCACCATTAAGGTGGCGGCTCGGTCGTGTTTTACGTATATTTCCAGGGGGAGACGGCGTAGCTCGAGTAGCTGACATCCACACAGCTGCTGGGACGATCAGACGTGCCTTCTCCAAGATCTGCCCGCTGCCTCCACAACCGGTGAATGACGACGCCTGACTCAGTGCCGGGAACCATTTTTGGAACCGTGTGGTTCCAAGGCGGGCGGTATGTTCACGCCCACCGCCAGCGCCACCTACCGACCAGTGGCAGAGATCGGCGCGTTCCTGATTCGTCCACCGGCCGCCACGCTCTGATTGGCGGATCTCCATTCACTCGTTCATCATAAGTTCATTCTCAACCAGCTATAAAAGCATTGTTTTATATAGAATCAGGCCTTTTTTCCCTTCACCTATCATCCAATACAGACTTATCGCCGTGGCCACGGCGGTGTGACCCAAAACTCTGTACATAGAATAGAATAATTTCAATATAGATGTAAAACCATAACGGGCGCTTCATTTAAATAAAACACGGGAACAGACCTCATCCTAAACAATAAATATTATAAGAAAATCGTTACAGAAGGTGGCCCACATCAATAATATTATCTGTTTATCGACGTATATAACAGGAGTAACTATTTACAATTTTAGAGTGGAAAGTGTGTGAGTGGAGATGTTTAATAGAAAATATAAGCAATATTTTCTATTGAACATCTCCACTCACACACTTAAAGGACATGGACAAAAAGTACATTCCATATACACTTACATAGTCAATATATTATATTATTAAGAAAAATAGAGAAGTGAATTGTTGCGTAGTTTTTAACCTCTCTGCACTTGTCAGTATTGATTACAATATAATAAGTAATGCAAGTTGAATTCAAAGTCTCATTTGTCAGCTTTAGCCATTATGGACCATAGAGAAAGATAAATAGAATAATAGACATTCTACACCACGCATACTACTTGTAGATATGTATGTGAAATGAACGACAAATGCTCTTACCTGAAACATTTGATTTAAACAAAACTGTTTTCATCGGTATTTCTTACATGTAATTAAATTATATTTTGAAGTGTTGATACGTAAGATATATTTATTTCGCACAATTATAGTAATAACGTAACCGTACCATAAAACGGAACGCGTTTTACAATGTGTCATTGTTTATTTCAAAATGGCGGTACTGCGATTGCACAGATCCTCCGTTGCGTACGAACCGTTTGGTTTTTTTAAGATTATCTTCTAATATTTTTGACTCCTGCTTATCTCTACGGAAAAAATATGTTTACTTATTTTTACCAAGAAATGAGTAATTATTTATAATCTTTTGTTTTATTTCGTGTTTCCCTTGTTAATTATAATAAAGAGTTTGGTCAGGAGTGAACGAGTGGAACAAAATTTTGTCATAGATTTGTTTGTTCGCCGGGTAACAGTCACACGAGGACGTGTGCAAGCAGGATGGCCGTGTCGGATCCGGTCATTGGTACGTACTTAAAATGAATCGCAAGTATGCCAGTAGTGACATCACGCGACCTACGTGCATGTCTACCCCTACCACAGCGTGCTTCTATAGAGCCCTGATGTTTACCGCTCGCAGTGAGAACGACATTGAAGGTGTGATCGCAGTTGAGTAGACACAACCCAGAACTGTACCCGATTTACTGTGCCCCGTGTTATTGTGTTAAATTTAATGAATTTATTAGTTTGGTAAGCTATTTATTTTCTCCTAAACTAGTCTATTTTCATCACATCATTTTACAGAATTGCAATTTTGCGCAACGCAACGAGAAAATCAAAAGAAAGAGGAAGACACAAATGAAAAAAAATATCTTCGCATGATTTATGAACAATTAAAGAAGACATTCGTTGGATATTACAGAAACTCAAACTGTAGTATTACGATAGTGTAAGTAGTGATGAGAGCACACAAGCGCAACGATAGCGCAGCGTCTATGATGAACAAGCCGCACGCGTGCATCTTCTTGAACGAAGTCTTCTGAACTCGTTGAATATTCTTGCAGACTCTTCTTTGCGTATCTGCAAACACATAAATGAACATGACATCACGCCTGTAATTCCCGAAGGGTTAAGCAGAGGCGAATCTAATATTACACCCACATATCGCCAGACATTATTTTTGAAATCCCGTATAATATGGGGCGAGCCTTCAACCGGGTACAAATCCAGACTCCGTGGCTGCTAGTTATAGAAAAACCCGATAAAACTATGAACACTATGAATTAAACCCGGTTCTCATTCACAGCAGTCACATTTGCGGCCACTAGACCAACAAGGGAGACAAAGATAAATAAAAAAGAAAGATCAATTTGTTCCATTGGCAGCCTTGTTCCACCAACTGCTGTAGCTTCATCTCTTTTGTTCATTCTTCCCTGGTCTGCTCGAGCCTCAACCAGGTCTTACCTGCGATCTTCTGAATGGCATGCACCCTGGCTGCAATTTGTTGCCCCTCACACAATTTCGACACACACAGAGTCCATATATATACTCATGTTTATGGTTAATAATTTATCAATGATCTGCCCTTGGATCCCATAAGCTAAAAGCGACGACTCAACAAATCTGTTTCGATAACTCAGAAAATAGATTTCTCTTATCCAGTATAAAAATGAGAATCTTATGCATATTTTAACAGCGGAAACCTAAAAAAACACGTAGGGTTTACTACAACCCGACTTACGACTTTTCTTAAGAGCCAACATACAAGTTTGTACGGAAAACCCGATGATGATTGATGCTTGATTGATGCTTGACTGCGGTTTTTATTTTAATGTTCCAGTAAAGATATGGTTATTTATTCCATCTAATGCGATATATCAAACAACACAATTGGAGTTTCTTTGAGCCAACCATTGGTTTTGATATTAACGTCGTAAATACTTTACATTTTTTTTTAAATAAATTTTAACATTACTTACCTGAGCAACTGCTTGAGTTTGTTAGTTGTGTGCAAATACTCTGAACTTCTCTCATGGCCGAGAAGAATTTTTCACTTTCCACACTTAAAAGTATGAGAAGGAGCATGTTCTTTATGATCCACGATAGGGATATAAATGATAACAAAGCAAAAGAACAGAAAAGCATAATAATTAGACTATTTATGTTTTTCTGTAACGTAAGTTGGTTTGAGTAAATAAATCACCCTAAACGCCGCAAAACATGCAGCGTTTTTTTATAAAATAATAAAAATAAATAAATAAATTGTGTTCTATCAATTTTTTGTACAAAATGGTAATGCAAGAGTAAGGCAAAACCAGAAAGATTTCAGACTACGTCGCGATTGTGTACTTAATCGACGGCATCGCAGACGTGGAGATTAACAAGATTATGCTCAACGTCGTTATCACTTATTCTAATCTGAAGGTTAAGCTTAGAATTTTACAAGAGTATGAAGGAGAAGATGACCAAAAACGACAGCCAGCCTACTAAGTCAGATTTTTCGAGACGAGAGAGAAATATTTCAGATGTAACGAGAAAATTAGCTATTCGCTTCGAACTCTGTGGAGGGACAGCTAATATCTAGTTCTACGATTGAGTAGTGTGCTTGAATAACTCTTACATAACTGTTACTTCCTGTGGTTACTTTTTTCATTTCTATTCGCATCGCTATGCCAATCAAAGATTTGGAGGTTATAACTGTGATGTAGAACAAAATCTGAAACAAGTAATAATATTTGTAAAAGTACACTGGAGAGAGTTTTGTTTCATGTAAACAAATAAATATGGATATATACCAAATGATGAGAAGTCGTCCCATATAATTTATATGCTTCTAATATTTCCATATAAACGCCGAACATTGTTTTCCAGTAGCTCTCGTTTTCTGAATGTTCAACGCCTTCTGACATTTTAACTTTTTTCACCCAACTTTCGACAGAATTTGTCAAGAGCTTCATGATCCTCGTGGTATACAAAATATTCATGTCGAAACATAACCAAACGTAAGTGGTAAAAGTTAAGCCCATCTTTAGGCCCAAAAACTCAATGACGAAATATGAAAAAATAATCGACACAATATGATAAAAATTCAGTGCCATGACAAAAACCCAGTTGGGAATGATGTTACGTTTCAAAGCCTCGCTTATTTCCAGGTTTGTATAGATAGCATGGATTCTCGTGACAAACAAAACATTGCTGTGTCTCTGAATGATATTGGAGCAGCAGTTCAAGAACGCACCCGTAAAAAGTACAAAAAAGACGTAGATTTTCACCAAAAATTGATAATATTTGAAACCTATCTCGTCATGTCTTAACGGTGATTCAAACGTTAAATAATAGGAGCCCCAAGTTGCTATAGACATAGCGACAACAGAAACGATGTTGTAGAAAATACTGTTTGTCATGATAATGTTGTCCCGAATCTTGTACTTAGCACAAAAGAAAACAGCTTGCATCAGATTCATTGGCTTTAATACTAATTGCAAGTCTTTACCGAGTAAATATTTAGACGATGTTCCATTATTTTCAATGGTCGCAGTAGGTTCCATTTCAATAATGAAGTCCTTTCCTTTTAATTCTTGTCCTTCTCTGATCTCTCTGTTAGCTGAACACACGATTAAAGAAGACATGTCCACTGCGGTAGGTGAAACTTGAATAATAATTGCGATCAAAAATCAATAGATTTCTAATTTAAACCTATAACGTTTATTTAATCGTGTGTACTTCATATCAATGTAAATGTAATTAACCTTGGTAAAAATAGGTTTCCGCGTATAAAATATGCTTATTAAATAAATATAACACAAACATCATTCAAGAATAAGTTCCGATATCAAGAAAATTGATGAACTATCCTGATTACACGACGCACACGAGGTTGCTGATGTGTGGGATGCAGCAGTTATCATTGTAGACAAGAAGTGAAGTCAAGGGCTTGCTATTATCCCTAGAGATGTTTACTGGAAGGATATTCTCACTGGAAATAGACTCTAATTGGAAGATTAAGTTCAGTTCAAATTAATTAAACGCTGTCAGAATGACCACTAGTTAGAACGATGACCTAGTGAAGGTTGCGGGCATCCGCTGGATGCGAGACGCACGGAACCGGTCAATGTGGCGACACAGGGGAGGTTTATATGCCAGCAGTGGACGTCTTTCGGCTAAAATGAATGATGTTAGAATGACACCGGTTTTTGAAGAGTTTTATTTCGAATCCGTAACTGGTCTCCCCTAACGTGCATGAGATGAAAGGCTTTTTTGCATTGATTATTTTGTTGAAATTGGTAAAACTTCCTAAGCTTTTTATAACAGGGCATCTGTTTGCAGCAACTATTATGTCTAGTAATAGCTTTGAACTACTTCTCCCAAATTCTTCATTTTTCCCAGCTTGACAAAGCCCACAAGTCTGATAGGTTTTACCACGTCAGACACTTATTGGAAGTCATGAAAACCAATTTTCGAAGGCATTATATTCTTGCCGAAGACGTATGCTATACATTGACGAAAGCATTCCGCGGCAGAATCATTTTCCGTCAGTATAATTATGTAGTACAACTCCAGATTCTAACTAATCGTAACAGTATACAGTATTTCACAACACATTAGAATAAAGTAATTTTATACTTTTTACTTATCTATCCTTACTAATAATATAAATGCGAAAGTAAGTTTGTTTGTTTGTGTGTTACTTTACACGCCTAAACCACTGAACCGATCACCCTGAAATTTTGTATATACGTTGTCACGTAACGGACATACGGTAGTAGATGGCGTCACGTGTCTTTCAAATCATGATTGAATTATATTATTACAAGCAGAGTACAACTTGAATTTATTGTCAAATTCTAAATTAACGAGAGAGAAGCCGCGGGCTAAAGCTAGTACACCATATTTTCCTTTAGAACTTTAATTAAAAAGTCTTGTCCCCACATGAATTTCGAAGTCACATTTTTTACTAAAAACCAAATACAATCTGTTCGTCTGCAGAGCCGTGAGGTCCCCGTTAAATACACATGCGCTTGCCGCTACAATCTGTGCCCGATGGCTCAATAGGGATGCTTAAAATCGCCTGACTCGCGATCATATATTGTCCCCTGTGGCCCCAACGGAACTATTGTATCCTATTGGACCTTACGTTCAAGACCAACAAAGCAAGCATATTTTCTATTCAAAACCTGTTGAATAATAATTTTTATTCCTCAGACCAAAGTAACCTGACTCTTTAAAAATCCAAATAACCTCAACATGTAACGGTTTTCATTTATCTATATGATGAAATGATAAAATAAATTGAACTCTTTTAATGCTGGAATTTTAACTTAGTTTTATTAATTTCTCAAAAAAAATCAGATGACTCATACTCAGATAAAGACACAAATATAAATCTAGGTAGACCTGAGATAGATTTACAAAAACTCAAACTGAAGTATAACGATAGTGTAAGTAGTGATGAGAGCACACATGCTCAAGGGAAGTTCAGCATCAACGGTGAACAGGCGGCACGCATTCATCTTCTTGAACGAGGTAGTTTCAAACCGGAGGATATTCTTGCAGATTTTTTT
Source organism: Eurois occulta (assembly GCA_950022335.1). Lineage (NCBI taxonomy): Eukaryota > Metazoa > Arthropoda > Insecta > Lepidoptera > Noctuidae > Eurois > Eurois occulta. The sequence continues at coordinate 2,696,094 of OX465480.1, read as the reverse complement.
TTGATTTTCTGTAAAAATATTTAATACACAACAGGTCACAGGATCACTTAAAAGAAAACGAAGGTGTTAATGATTTATGCCTATTTTCATTTAGTTCAAAGAACAGGAAAACACCAAAGTAAATAGATGAATAAATTGTGTAAGAAAACAATATAAAAGAAAAAGGAGTAATTATGAGCGTGACGGTTGATAGGGGAGGACGGTAGAAATAAACGTGTTGCGCCGACCCCAAGTAACATGGAACAAGGGCAAGAAGATGATGATCATTTAGCGCAAAAGTCGAGTATCTATGGTTTTGAATTGCAGTAGCATGACTCGTAGTCCAATTTTAGCTTTAACAATATTGTTATGTACCAGCACTATCTTGAACCCTGGTCCACAACATTTATGTACCTAATTCAAAGCTAAAATGACAGCTTTCACCTTTAAAACAACCTAACATTTTCACTATATGACATGTGAAAAAAAAATATCCTGTATTCGAATATTTTTAGACTGCGTAGTACTGCGTACGGGTCTCCCTTGTTTGACCGAAAAGAAATTGCCAAATTATCACTTCCCAAACAAATTTTCGCATAATTTCATTTGCCAAATTATTACTTACCAAAAAATCTCTTTACAAATAATTGTTACGAAAACCTATGTTTGGCAAGTGAACGTTTGAACAATAACTTGTTCACCAACTAGTACTTTTACCATTTTTTATTTAGTCAAATATTTCAGTTGGTATAACATATTTTACGCAAAATTACATAAGCCAAATATTTGGTGTCGTCAATTTTAAACTTACCATTTCAGTCAAAAGCACTATAAACTAGTTGGAATCTCCTATTTGGATTCGGTTGGGGCTCCTATTTCTGTCTGCAGTGTTTACAGGCACCTAACTAACCGAACCTCGGGGTGCCCCTGACGTCGACCGTCTAGGGTTAGCGTTTCCGTTAGCGGGTCGACGGATCCCCGCTGCGCGGGGCTCCTATTTCTGTCTGCAAGGTTTACAGGAACCTAACTAACCGAACCTCGGGGTGCCCCTGACGTCGACCGTCTAGGGTTAGCGTTTCCGTCAGCAGGTCGACGGATCCCCGCTGCGCGGGGCTCATATTTCGGTCTGCAAGGTTTACAGGAACCTAACTAACCGAACCTCGGGGTGCCCCTGACGTCGACCGTCTAGGGTTAGCGTTTCCGTCAGCAGGTCGACGGATCCCCGCTGCGCGGGGCTCCTATTTCTGACTGCAAGGTTTACAGGAACCTAACTAACCGAACCTCGGGGTGCCCCTGACGTCGACCGTCTAGGGTTAGCGTTTCCGTCAGCAGGTCGACGGATCCCCGCTGCGCGGGGCTCCTATTTCTGTCTGCAAGGTTTACAGGAACCTAACTAACCGAACCTCGGGGTGCCCCTGACGTCGACCGTCTAGGGTTAGCGTTTCCGTCAGCAGGTCGACGGATCCCCGCTGCGCGGGGCTCCTATTTCTGTCTGCAAGGTTTACAGGAACCTAACTAACCGAACCTCGGGGTGCCCCTGACGTCGACCGTCTAGGGTTAGCGTTTCCGTCAGCAGGTCGACGGAACCCCGCTGCGCGGGGCTCCTATTTCTGTCTGCAAGGTTTACAGGAACCTAACTAACCGAACCTCGGGGTGCCCCTGACGTCGACCGTCTAGGGTTAGGGTTTCTGTCAGCATCTGTTAAATTTCAATTACGTTATATTAAATCAATTTGTGTTATGTCTTCATTCCAAAATTTTTGCCTTTATATTTTTTGTCATAACAAATCATTTGACTAAACGTTTATTGTCTTAATTTTGTTTGCTGTAATAAATCATTTGGTTAAAGACCAAAAGCCTTAATGACATTATCCTTAGTAATAATCTGCCAAGTAAACATTTGACCAAATGAAAATGTGCGTACTAAAATTATTCCAAATATTACATTGGCATAAAAAAAGGTTGCTAAAATTTGTTTGGGTAATGAAAATTTGGCAAAATCTTTTCGGCAAAACGGCAGGATCCCACTGCGTACGAACATTATTCAAAGAGTTGATGCTATTAAGTCTGTGTACTGTTTACTGTAATTAATTTCGATGGTCTGCTATTAAGAAACAACGATTTTGCTTTCGATAATAACTTCCTTAATTATATTTTTTTTCTAAAACAGAAGAATTTCGTGTTTTTTTTTTACATTACCTGAGCAACCTGAGCAGTTTGCTAGTCGTATACAAATACTCTGAACATCTCTCATAGCTGAATAGAATCTCTCAGTCTCCACAGTCAAACATGTCAGTATCAGTATGTTCTTAATAATCCATGTTAGAGATATGAATGAGAGCAAAGCATACTGGAATCAACAGAAAAATGTTACGCTGGTTTTTGATTAACATTCGAAGAAAGATAAAAAATTGTATAAGGTTTATTCCGAAAAATTCAAGATGCCATCTATGAAATCACAAAAATATAAGTTTTTTTATATGTTATAGCAGAAGCAGAGACGTGATAAGCAGTGGCCTATTCAAGCCTCGTTATAGATAGAGAGATGCCAATGAGCCTAGCCTGTAGCTTCCCTGGCTTCTCTCTAGCTGTACCACAATAGTCGGTTAACATCAGCATAAATCACAAACTAAAAGCAGTTTTTATCTTACAATAGCTTCACTTCCAGTAGTTACTTTTTTCATCTCGATACGTATCACTATAGCAATCAAAGATTTGGTAGTTGTGTGAATAGTATAAAATAATACCTGAAATAAGAGTGATATTATAATAATGATTGCAAAAAAAATTTAAAAGTTGCGCAACAGAAAAGTTGAAAAGGAATCGCCTGTCTTGGTATAGAAATGTGATGAGGAGAGATGAGGATTAAGCGGATGTGGCTAAAAGAGTGACGAATATAAACGTTGATGGATAGAGTCGGAGAGCAAGGCCAAAGAAGAGAGAGATGGATTGTGTAGAAGGAATGATACGGAAAAAAAAGTAAATGATAGCGTGGTGGATGTTAGGGTAGAATGGAGGAGAAAAACTTGTTGCTCAAGTAAGATAGGACAATGACTGAAAGATGATGATGATGAAGCTTAAAATGAAATATTTTATAATAAGTTACCATCTGGTGAATCGTCTTTTCGAGGAGTTCATAAGCTTCCAATATTTCCATATATATATCAAACATTTTATTCCAATAACGCTCGTTTTCTACATTTTCAGCGCATCTAGAAAACTTTACATTTTTGACCCAATTTTTGAGAGGCTCCGTCAAAAGCTTCATAATTTTCGCAGTATACAATATAGTCATATCGAAGGAAACAAAACAATACGACATAATACAAATTCCGATCCCAACGACATTGAGCTCGTAGTTGTAATAAGAATAAAACATCCAAAGAATATGAAAACAATTCAAAGTTACGACGCTATTCCAGTTAGAACACGTGAAACGTTTGAAAACTTCATTGATCTTGAGATTTCTGAAGACGTTCTGGATTTTTAAGACAAGAAACACGTTATTCTGACTCTGGATGATATTAATGCAAGAAGTTAAACAGCTCCCGATGAAAAGTAGAAGATAGACATAAAACTTATTTAAATACTGAAAATATTGGAAACCTTTTAAATGATCTGTGAATGAAAATCCAATCATAAAATAAAAGCAGACGCTCAATATTGTTAACTTGGCAAAGACTGAAAAAATGCTGTAGCGAACACTATTAGGACTTATTTTCTGATTCCAAAGCATGTACTTAGCACATAAGAACAAAACTAGCATGATATGCATTGGCGTCAGCGCCGACTGTAAGTCTTTTTCAAGAAAACTGTTATTAAACGATGAACTAGTTTCATGAGTAGTTTCATAAATTACTACATTTTCTTTTAATTTTCTTTTATCTTTGTTAGTAAAAGGCATGTCTGCCACAGAAGGTAATTCCGGCATGTTTAAGGTCTGGGTTTAATAATTGATTGCTTTGTAATTTAAATAAAACACAATAGTTAGTCGATTACGTCCCCGTTGTTCTAATATTTATGGTAAGTGATGTTCGTATTTTGATGAATATTATATAGACACAGACATAGACGACCTCACGCCTCGTCCCACGGAGGCAGGCAGAAACTCCAGAAAGCTATCGGCTACGCCACCTACTATTTACATAATTATGTACACATAATAAACCTATTCTTATGTCTTGTTCAGGTCATACACGCACGCCGGTTTCGAGTATACACAACTGAGATTTTCGAAGAACATTTTGTATAAATTAAAATAAAACCCGACCGCGGTCAATATGTTTCGTATTATAATTTATTATTTTCCTTCATTCATCATTTTTCTTATTCTTTACATTTTTAAATATTTTTAAAAACAAAAGTAAACCAAACATTTAAAAATATAAAAAATAGATTGCCCATCGGCATCAGGAACAAGGTCCAGGCTGCCGGTGGTCAGAGCTACAGAGAGTGGAACCGTCTCACTATGCGTGCTGTGTCCAGGAGTACTGCTTTCTGAATCAAGTCCGTGACCCAGCCGCACAATGAGAGCCTCCTAAGGTGTTGGTCGAGGCTCTTTGCTATTAGTCCATTAACCGTAACGACTATCGGTACAATGATTGCAGAGTCAGATTATTATTTTTATTATTAGTAATTTTATACGCAGTCGGGTTTTTTATTTTTAAATTTATTTTTTTATTAGTTTTCCGTAGCCAAATGGCGAAAAATGGAACCCTTATGGATTCCTCATGTCTGTCAGTCTGTAAGTCCGTATGTCACAGCCACTCACAACTATACTGTTGAAACTTGGTAAGTAGATGTATTCTGTAAACCGTATTAAGATTTCCATACAAAAATAGAAAAAAAAAAACAATAAATTTTGGGGGTTCCCCATACTTGGAACTAAAACTCAAAAATTTTTTTTCATCAAACCCATACCTGTGGGGTATCTATGGATCAAAAATGATGTTGAGGTTTCTAATATATTTTTTTTCTAAACTGAATAGTTTGCGCGAGAGACAATTCCGAAGTGGTAATACGTGTGTCCCCCGCCCTGTAACTTCTAAAAGAGAATGATAAAACTAAAAAATATATGTGATATACATACCATGCAAACTTCAGCCAAACGTTGGTTTGAACGAGATCTAGTAAGTAGTTTTTTTTAATACGTCATAAATCATCTACTACTTTTTTTGACTATTTTTTTCAAAAAGTAACAATAAAAAAAAACACGAAAGAATAAATTTAATAGGTATTTTTATTTGTGAAATAATGAGAATCGATCGATGAATGAATTTTTCAATGGGTATCGTTCGCATGTGTTGCCGATCCTGGATACGTTTTACACACACATATGCATTTGAGTTCTCATTATTTCACAAAAAAACATTAAATTCATTGTTTTGTTTTTTTTTTTTTTTACTTTTTGAAAAAAATAGTCCTAATCGTTTCGAGTTCGATGATCGAGCTAATGGAATTCGGTTCCAGAACGACCTAAAAATGGTGTATATATATTGGTATATATTCCTATAGTTTATCGTAGTATTCATTATAATTATTTTCAGATATACACCTACCACTGCTTGTCTCTGCATCACCCAAAGGTTGACTGGTAGAAAATGCCTATGGCATTAAGTCCGCCTCTGTACTTTGTGCTTGAAGTGTTAAATAAATAAAACATTGTGGATGATTGAGTTTTTTTTTTATTATTAAACGTTTAGTCAGATTAAAAATTATCCGTAGCACAAATTTACATTCTTAATTAAATAAAATCACAATATAATTACAATAAAATCATAACAAATTACACAATACTTTAACATTATCTAATTCTTAATCTATCTCTAATCGAATTACAAAATAAATAACAAGACATTCACATAAAAAAAAAATAATAATAAATCAATAAATCAGCGAGCCAAACACACACACAGTTTTTTTAAAGTAGGTTAGAAACTGCTATAACAGTGGGCCCAGGGTCATACAAATCGCTCTTTCTTATTTGTTCTGCTTCCAAGATGTTCAACAGTAATTCCAAACCATTTTTCAGCAGCCTTGACAAGAGTTTTGAGAAATGCCCTGTATATGGATTATTGACAGTTCAGAAACAACTTAGCTGTGAGGAAAAGCTTTATTAGACGAAAGACAGAGACAAAATACAGACTACAGAAATTCGAACTGTAGTATAACAATGGTGTAAGTAGTGATGAGAGCACACACGCTCATGGGAGTCGCGGCGTCCATGGTGAACAGACCACACACGTCCAACTTCTCGAAAGAGGTGTTTAGAACTCGCTGGATATTCTTGCAAACTCTTTTTTGAGCATCTACAATAAAACGAAGAAAAATTATTACTTGAAGGATTAGGCAGAAGGGTCTCGGTGCATACATATTGCTAAATTCTAGAAATTGTTTTGGAGAAATTCACTTTATTGTATTTTTTAATCTGGCAATATTGCGAACGGTAACAAGAAGTACATATAAACCTCTTTTTATATTTATATTGTTTCTCTTCAAATTATCTGCGAAGGACAAATAAATATTTAATATATGCAAGTAAAGGATCTTGAATCACGAATAATATTTTATTAGTTTGTTAGCTACGTATGTTCAAGTCCTACGCGTAATAGAGGTTTACCAGTGTGATACTATTTACCTGAGCATCCGCTTGCATTTGTCAGTTGTATACAAGTCATATGAACTTCTCTCATAGCGGAGTAGAATCTCTCAATTGCCACGCTCAAAAATATGAGCAAAAGCAAGTTCTTAATAATCCAGGTTAAGGACATGAATGATAACACAGCAAACTGAAATAAATATAAACAATTCTCAAGTATATCATTGGAAAAAGAAAGAAGACATGCTACGGCTACCCTAAATGTATTGGCATAAAAGAATTATGAAGAATTGGAGTTATAGGAGTTTTTAATATTAATAGAACAAAGATCTTACGAGGGTACTAGTTTCAATCTCAGAGGTTACTTTCTTCATTTCTATGCGAATTGTTATAGCACTCAACGATTTGGACGTTGTTTGTATGATATAGAATAAAATCTGAAACATAGAGATATAAATCAATACGAACATAAAGTAAAAAGCAAAAAAAAAACATCTTTATAATGCATCAGAGTGGTTGAAATTTGCTAGTATTCTTAGTCGCTAGCATTAAACGACTTTTTTGACAAAAATAAATAAGTGATACAGGTGAATTCTAAAGACGAAAATTAAGAACATACCGAGTGATGGATCGTCTTTACAAATATTTTATAAGCTTCCAGTATCCCTAAATAAACTTCGAATATAGTATTCCAAAAACACTCGCTTTCAGAATTTTCTAAGCCTGACCTTTTAACCTTTTTAACCCAATGTTCAAGAGGCTGTGTTATGAGCTTTAAGATAGTCGTAGCATAAAACACATTTACGTCAAAAATAATCCATAAATAACTTGGATAGTCAAAACCACAATTCTCGAAGTCAAAGACGTAATATGAGTAAAAAATCCAAGTAATATGATAAAAGTTTAATGTTATAACACCAACCCAGTTACGAATGACAAAACGTTTGAAACATTTATTAATTTCGAGGGTTCTATATATTTCCTGGATACTCATGACAAATAATACGTTTGTGTGCTTCTGAATAATATTTCTGAAGCAGCACGAATAACAACCAATGCAAAGCAATACAAAGCCGCACCCTAAATGCATATGTTGGAAATACTGAAACCCTTCATAATCAAATGTGAATGAAAATCCAAACCACACATGAAAGCACGAACACAATAAAATGAACACGCCAAAAATCGAAACGACGCTGTAGAAAACGCCATAAGTCGAAATTATGTTGTTTCGAACTTTGTACTTGGCACAGAAGAACAAATTTTCCATCATATTGAATGGCTTTAATACTGATTGCAAGTCTTTTCGAATACAATTTTTAGGTAGTGATTCATTATTTTCATTGACCGCTGTTGGTTCCCTTTCAATTACATAGACACTTTTTTTTAATTCTTCAGTCTCGTTATTAGTAGCAGACATGTCTGCTCCTTGAGGCAATTTAATGTTGATTGGATTAACGTTATAGTTCTGCTAATCGATAGCTTTTTAATTTAAATCGAACAAATAATAATGTAAGAACCTACGCCGTCAAAAAAATCCTACTTCGGTTTTTTTTTAATTTACTTCGTGTTTTTAGTTTACTTAATGTTCCAATGGAGCATTGAAAACAAGCTTTATTTAACACGGGTAAATGCATTGTCATGTCATGTCTTATATTTGTGCTCGATATCCTCGACATGTGCAGTACTTTTTACCGATTGTCTGTTTTAATTGATCCGTGGCTAAACTTCCATGAGCATATCATTCTTATTATGCAGTCCCCCCGCTGCTGATTCATACAGAAGACTTGGTTTCACTATCCGAAATATGCGTGAATTAAACAATTTCCTGACCATAAAACTAGTTAATATGGCTAAAGTCAAAAGTAAATTAGTGACAACTTCAATTATTTGAAACCCTTATAAAAGTTCTTACGCCTTGCTTCTGGAGAAGATCCAGAAACATTCAAATATTTATGTAAGAAACTGTGAGGATATTACCCATTTCTGTACCCCACAATTTTTTTATTTTAAATCATTACCATTTCAGCCGAAAGACGTCCACTGCTGGTTATTTGAAATACATAAATTCAACTCAGGCGTAATTAATTTTTACTTATGATTGCTTCTCGTATACCGAGTGGTAAGTCCGATTGCCCGGAACTAGTAGCTTAGCTTGTGAGAGTTTTTGTTCATCCTGTACCCAAATACGCCGTGGCCGCCGCCAAAATAGCTTATCTGACTTTCATTTCCAATGTTTATGCTCTGCGCACAGCAAGCTTCGTTCCTCTGATAATCGTCTTCTACAATGTCCTTCTCGCCGCTCTGGTTTTCTAAAATCTTCTTTCTGTATCTAGGCGGTCTCCTTTTGGAATGCGCTCCCTCTGAATATCAGGACGGCAAACAGTCGGTTCATATTTAAGGTAAAAGCTCGCGAACACATTAGAAGTTGACAGACTTGTCTCAAAATTAATTTGTTGTTAGTTTTTCTATATCTTTGTCTTTGATCATATTAGTCTCTTTATTTTGGATGATGTTTGCATGCATGTATTCAATATTACATTTAATTGTTGAAAACTTTTTGTTTTATTGCACCTACAATGTTTGTCTCAGCATCATGCTACGGCAGACTGGTCGATCAATAATTTGAAATGTGCGTAAAGTTTTGATAGATAAATAAATAAGCTAGTTTTCCCCTTTAAGTATTACTGCAAGTGTGCAAGTGCAGATACCAAAACTATGGGTATGTTCGAAGAAAAATTTATATTTTTATCTTCTAAATATTATGCAATTATTAAACCCATCACCGCCAAGTACTAGGCAGCGTTTCAAAAGAGGCGGAGGGCTGTCATAGCCGCCACGTGGGCAACTGAGGTAACTGACTAGGTGTGGAAATCCAAAGTGCTCTTATAGGTCGAGACACACTTTGCGTCGTCATTGTGGACCGCGTGGTAACAAAGGAAAAGATCGGTGCTGAACAATGTGTTTTCAGCCAAGTGAAGATGGTAAAGTAAATAAAAATAAAATAAGCCTATACTGCTGTTAGATTTTAACTTGTTTTCCAATCGTTACTTAAAAAGTTATAAAAATAGAGGGAAGAAAACTATATTAACTTAAACTAAAACATATTCTCGGCATTCGGCTTATCTCTCTCTATCTCTCTCTTAACAGCTTGTCTTTCAACAAAGGCCTCCTCTAAGGATTTCCACTTGTTTCTGTCCTTTGCTGTACGTAACCATTCTGGACCAGCTACTTTCTTAAAATCGTCTTCCCATCGCTTTGGCTGTCTTCCTCTACTTTTTCTGATTTCTCTAGGGTACCATTCAGTTATTATTCTGGTTCATTTCTCTTTCTTTTCTCTCAACATATGTCCTGTCCAACGCCATTTCAATTTTCTGCATGCTGATTGGACTTTTCCAAACTTAGTCCTTCCTTTCCTTAATTTATTTTGTTGTTGTTCAGTTAAGGCCCAAGTTTGGCATTCGTACGTAAAACAAGGCAGTATGCAAGAATTGAAAACATTTCGTTTCTCCGACATAGGTATTTCTTTATTTTTCATTACTTCACTCAACGACCAGAATCTCTTCCAAGTGTTTGCTATTCTTCTTTCAATTTCTTACTGCATGCTCTCTGTCGGTGATACTAATTGTCCTAAATAAATGTACTCATTTACATATTCTAGATTATTAATTGTAACAGCATTTTTTTGTGAAGAATTGCTTATTACTTTTTTTATTATATTCATTGTGAGCCCTGCATTTGCACTTTCATCTGATAATTGCTGTAGCATTTTTTCCAAATTCATCGGGCATTCGGAGAAAAGTATTAAATCATCAGCGAATCTCAAATGACTTCGTTTGTCTCCGTTCACGTTAAGTCCGAAATGATCCCAACCTAATCTCCTAAAGATCAACTCCAGCGCAGCTGAGAATATCTTCGGCGAAATAAGGTCACCTTGACGGACGCCTCTTTCAATCGGGAACTCTTCACCTAACCTTTCCAGTTTTATTTGTGCTGTGCTTTTTCATGAATAATTTTTAGTATGCGTATGTGCTTTTTATGGACCCCTTGTTGTTCTAATGATTCCTATATATAGTGGTGTTCCAAAGAATCAAACGTTTTGTGGAAGTCTACGAAACCCAAATAATATATTTTGTTGTATACTCTATATTTCTGAAGTATCTGGCGTAGGACGTGTATGTGATCAATGGTCGAGAAATTGCTCCTAAATCGAGCTTGCTCTTTCGGCTGGTTTTCATCAAGGGTGTTAGTTAGTCTAAACAATAGTATTTAGAAAAGATCTTATACATATATTAGACATTAAGCTTATTGGCTTATAATTGTTCATGTCTCCTTTTTTGTGTAACAAAACTATCACTGACTTCGTCCAATCTTCTGGGATAACTTCTGCTTTTATTATTTCGTTAAATAAATTGGTTAAGTTAGGGATAATTACTGGCATGGATATTTTAAGAAGTTCATTGGTGATTTGATCGGGACCGGGTGCTTTGCCTAACTTCTGCGTAGTAATAGCTCTTTCTATTTCTTATTTGAGAATAGGTGGTATACGTTCAGTATCTTGCGTGTCGTCTGTCATTATAGTCGAAGCAAGTTTATTATTTTTGCTTTTACAGCTCCTGATAATATTCCGTAGCAATATTTAATATATCTGATCTTTTCGTAGTACATTAGTATGGGAGTATAAAATATCCCCCTAAAGGAAGTTACATCACATGGATGCCTTTATAAAATCTCGCTCTATAGAACTTGAAATATGACCCTACGGTCTAAGTGGTCTGTGGCTCAGATGGAAGATACCTATTTGGCATAGGTACAGCAGGGTAAAAAGAAAAAAAAATCAAGCGGCTCATACTGAGCTTAATCATGCACAGTACCTCGACCTATATTACAGAGCTATTGCCTATGCCAAGCACCAGAAATAGTTGAGGAAAACTTTTAACTTTCTCAGGCATCCCGCTATAGTGACAGATGGAGATCGACAGAGACGTTAGAAGGATGGCAGACGCGGAGCTGGGAGACGTAATGGAGGACTCGAAGGCAAAATGACGCTAGGTTATCCACTACTCTCGCGAAGAAGCGACAGCACGTAGTGTCATCATTCGCTGCATCCGGTTAGACTGGAAGCCAACCCCAACATTGATGTCAAAAGGTGAGGCAAATGATGATGATGGGACAGTAATGTGAAAAAAACTGAACTGATGACAATAATTAAATGAGGCAAATCTAAAAAATAAAAAAAAAAAACAAAATATCTTCATACTCCCAAACCACTTGAAAAAATAAAAAAAATACTGAAACAATACAAAAATGTTCTTTTGATCAATTAAACACGTCATGAGGATAAGAAAATAATCATACCAAGTGTTGAAACATCTTCTTAAATATTTCATAAGCTTCCAATATTTCCATATAAACTTCGAAAATTGTATTCCAGTCGAATTCATTATCTGAATTTCCCACGTGTATTGACATTTGAATATTTCTGATCAAACTCTTTAATGGCTTCGTTATAAGCTTCAAGATTGTACTGGCATACAAAACATGAATGTCGAAGACAATCCAAAAATAGGCCGAGATATTTAAATCACGTTCAGAAACATTGAAGACGTAATAGGAATAAAAAATCCAAATGATATGAAAAAAGTTTAATGAAATAATGCAAAACCAGTTGCAAACGATGAAGTGTTTTAAATTTTCGTTTATTTTGAGTATTCGATAGACATCTTGGATTTTTATGACAAGGAATATGTTGTTGTACTTCTGAACAATATTGGTGCAGCAGCTTAAAATGCTACCACAGACGAGTAAACAATAGATTTGTATTGAAAACAAATGTTGGATATATTTAAATCCTTCATAATGAAATGTGGGTGAAAAACCAAACCAGGCATTAAAGCTAAATAACATTAATGTCAACGTGAAGAAGATTGAACCAATGTAATAAAACACACAATTGGTAGCAATAATGTTGTTCCGAATTTTGTACTTAGCACAGAAGAAGAATGCTTCCATTACATTAAATGGCTTTAATACAAATTGCAAGTCTTTTTCAAGAACATTTTTAAGTAGAAAGTCTCTGTTTTCATTGGTCGTAGTTGGTTCCGCTTCAACTATACTGTAATTTTCTTTTAAATCATTATTTCTATTAGTTGCAGACATGTCTGCTACAAAACGTAACTGAAAGTATCGTGAGCGTCTAATCAATAGATTTTAATTTGTAATACCGAGGAAACAGTTCACTCTGCAATTACTTAAATTTCAATGACACTCACAACTAAGTAATAAAAAATCTTTAATGGAAAAAAAACCGATCCGTAAAATCATCAATAGAACCCTCTAAGTTCATTTAATCCCATTTAAGGACTTTTTCATGAAATAGTCAATCAATGGACTAATTTTTATGAAAAGTGTAAGAATTAAGTGAACTTAGAGGGTTGTTTTGATTATTTTAATTACTATATTTCTATAACGCGACGCTTAAGGACTCCTTGGTGGTTCGTGGCCTGTATACCATTAAACCACAAGGCAGAACGAGTGATGAGGGTTAAATTTTGCATTATGGACCGTCGATTTATGGGTCGGGGAAGGGGCAGAGGGGGTGGGGCTACCCCCAGTCTCATCCCGACCCCGCGAAGCCCCATGGTTATGGAGATATCAATGGTTAAAGTTTTGGGTGGTTTAAAAAAAAATAACCTCGAAGGGGGTGGCGGGGTCTGTGTTCGCTCGCTTCGGTCGCTCACTACGACCCCGCCGCCTCCTTCTAACCTAACCTATCCGAGTCGGGGTGCCCTAAAGTCCAACACTTGCACATCACTCGACTCTTCAGACACAGAAGCATGGGGCTTCGGAGACGCCATGGTAATCATACGAACGCAACTCGCTAAGGTAACAAACGAACGATAACATGACTGACACTGACGAATACACAACAAAATCGCATCACTTCACGTTTCGTTCCAGTGTAAAAAAAATATTCGTTATTTTTTATGTAAAAAAGTCAATATAATTGCATAGTACAGCGCGTTTTCGAGTGTACATTAATTATGTATCATATTCACATTTTTTTAAATTTAATTTTAATTTACTATGTGAAAATATAATTATATTTAAAGACATAATAATTATGATAAAATTGAAAGAAACACACCTCCACCGTCAACGGAACGTAAAACGTCAAATTTGACATCTACTGTGACAATATTATATCTATCTAAATTGCGTGTTATTTTTCAATTTATATGGAAAATTTAAAAAATTATATCTCGTAAACCGTGAGTTTCCGCAACTTAAAAATTTGTAAAAAGCCTTCTGTTTATGAGTGCTATCTACAAAAAAAAATGAGTTTCCAACTCGACGGCCCATAATGAAAGTTTATCCCAAAGGCGGTTCCAGCGTCATCAGGTGTGTTCTCCTAGTGGACGGAGAATCATTATCCCCGTACGCTCCTGCTGACTGATCTTGGATGGTGAGAGAGGGAGATAGCAACACCGGATCCAGTTGTGGGAGGTACGGAGGAAGGAGTACCAATCAGCAGCCAGCAAGCTGCAGACGATTAAGGTCGTAAAAATCACACGAGGTCGTGTAGAACGTCAGTTCTGGCCGTGTCGGAGTTGGTTGTCAATTATTACAATTGTGGGTAGTCACCAAATTTTATTATGAGTTGTTTTTGTCTGATTATTAATTTAAGTGATTTTCACTATCAATTATGGTCAATTATTATCATATAAATCGAAACATAATTTATTAAGTACTTAAGCATCATGGTTGTAAGTACGTCAAACGACCTTAGTAATTATAAAGGCCAATCAATTAAGTGCTTCTAATATAAATGTTCCATATTTCGTTTTCTTAATAGTTCATTTGTGTTCAGATAGTTCGTTCAAAATGTTGTCCTTTATAACAAGAAAACAACGGAATATTGTGAAGTACAATCCAAAAGACGAAGTTTTTTCGGATAATACCGTTGATAAAGATATGCAGGCAATGCTTTTACCTTTGACCCTGACGCAAACCATTATGTTAAGACCAAAATTCCGCATAAAAAACAATGTCCTTTATCCAAATGATGTCTTATATAAATTCTTGTTGCTTTGTGGCACAGTCTTACCCATTTCTTTGTATTGTTATCGAATGTCAGACATGTCACATGATAAAGTAGTAGAATGGAGAATAATTAATATGCAAAAAATCGGCGTGTATTGGGACGCTGTCTTTGACTGTACCGGTTTTTTAATTAACTTTATTATCAGTCTCGTTCTATCGAAGAAAAATATATCATTTGTGTTGACCATTCAAAAAATCCATCGAGTTCTCAACTGTGATGTCGATTTCAAAAGTTTCACTAGAAACAATTGGATTAGCACGACTGTCGTCCTTTGCGTCTTCATTTTATTCTTTATTTACAATCGGATTTTCCACGCAAATCTACCATTATATGTCTTTATGACTGCAACAAGCCCAATAGTTTTTGATGTTGATCTAATTCATGCAATCAGATATATTAACTTACTCGAAGATCAAGTTGTTCAGTGGAATCATCAGATTTTAAACTCATTCGTTGAAAGACAAAACAGAGTGAGTCGTAAAAGATTGTTTGAAGTCTACGTTCAAATATTAAAAAGTTACAACATTTACAAAATGATTTTTCAAGTTGTGGTTAGTTTTAGAATGTAGTCTACTCTCGATTAGCTTTATTAGTAGCGGCGGCGTATAATTTTTAACAGTTTTATATTATGCATTTTTCAGATTGTTTACTACACAGTAAATAATTTCTTTCATACGTTGGTTTATGTTGAAATTTTGATCGAATTCTATAAAAAACCTAAACAAGCAAAAGAATGGGTACGTATCACTTAATAGGGTTAATGATTTTTTTAAAAAAATTACATCTGTTTCTTTCTGTTTTGCATTATTGTCGTCTTCTGGGATTTTGTATCACAATTTATCGAAACAACATTTGTTTTCTACTTCAATTCTCTCCTGCAAACCGTTACGTTATCATTTACTGCTTTGTCTTTCGTATCCTCACTCGATCAAATTATTAGTTGTTTGTTCTCTCTTACCATCCACCAACATTTATATTGTTTAAAGATTTCACGGTTTAAAATAAAAATAAACTGATACTGTCACTTACGACTCTACTGTTACTTTGCTTTTAATATCGGGAGCTCAAAATCATGAACAATCACGGAAGATATCCTGTAATTAATAGTAGAAGTCTAACATTTACGAGTATATCCATCACTTACTTAGCACATATATCGCATTCCTCATGATCACAAAAGCTAGACGACCCTTTAAATTTTCTTAACAGACCTTCAAACAGAGAGGGTTTTGAGCGATGAGTACGATTATTTGTTCTGTATCTGGGTGTGTAATTTATCTATAATATGTATGTATTTAGAAATACATAAGTATGTTTATCAGTTGTCTGGTTGCCAGGCTCTGCCTAGTTTGGGATCAGATGGCGGTGTGTTGGTTGTCCCAAGATATTATTATTCCGTTTATTCATTTTTAAACATATTCTTTACATTTTTAAATATTTAAATATAAAACAATATAAAAAAACATTTAAAAATACAAAAAATAGGAGTCCGCCGGTGTCGGGAGCAGGGTCCAAGCTACCGGTGGTTAGGGCTCCAGAGACAGGAACCTCCTCACAATGCGAGCCGTATCGAGGAGTACTGCCTTCTGAATCAGGCCCTTGATCCAACCGCCTAAGGAGAGCCTCGATACCATTACCACCATTACCATTGACCATTATTATTAAACGATTATTATTATTAAACGTCCTTGAATAAACTCACTTGTTATTTAGTCAGTTATAGTCACTTCACACATCCACAACTCATCAGTCCCACTTCCGCTACGTGTGGTCCTTTTTCCCGGGTAGCGAAATGTTTTGAATGTTTACTTTAAAATAAATATTTCCATATATTTCTGCTTGATCGAATGTTTATTTTTACAGTTCATAATGTTGTCATCAACCGTAGGAATATACGCTTGGATGTTAAAGTGTCTTATTTTGCAAATCGTACTGAGCTTGTATTGCGAAGCTTTTTATATCGCTGTGGAGGGTTCTCAGGACACATGCGCTCTCATTTTGAAATTAAACTGCACAGGTTTGTATACAAAAGCAAGTTAACTAAAACATATTAAATTATTCAAACGAGTATAAAAATAAATTCGCAAATAAAACGGGAATAATTTTCACGCCAAGGCATCATCTGCCTAGTCTTTTACCAACTATGTTGGGTTCGGCTTCCAGTTTAACCGAATGCAGCTAAATACTAGTGTTCTACATGGAGCGACTGCTTATCTGACCTGCACAACCCACTTAGTACCGGGTTGTGGAGGTCTCAATACCTCTTGCTAAGATTGGTTGTCAGACTTTCAGGACACTGATTACCTGTAACAACTGTCAGATATACAAATGACAGCCAAGACCAAAGGCTTAACGTGCTTTTCGTTCCAAAGCACGGAGGAAATCAAGAAACTGGGTATGTAACGGGTGGTCACCAATCCACGGCCCTACCTAGGCAAGCGCGGCTTCACCTGAAGATCGACCCGAGCGGCTGTTATCATTTCGCTACGAGCTTCTCTGATGATTTTCACGACAATTACATATTTACAGATGAAGACAAGAAGTTGTGCAAGAACGTGAGGCGCGTACACCGCACGTCGTTCAGTAAGATGCGCGCTTGTCGACTGTTCTACGTGGACGTGTGCCTACTACTGCACCTGGCGGAACTTATCAGAAACTATTCCGTTGTGTTACTACAGTTTGCATTTCTGTGAGCCTGGTACTATTATGATCACTAGTCTAGCATTCCTTTGAAGCCTAAGGGTGTTACCACACCAATCGATCGATGGTAGAATGGATTAGTCGACGTCGATCGATAGTTATTCTCTTTCGACTAACCCATTCTACAACCGATCGACGATCGATCTATTGGTGTGGTAACACCCTAACCCATCCGAGTTACGGTGACCTAAATTCACGAAGAAAGGTGTTGTGAATCACAACACCTTTCTTTTAGGTGTGTATTGTGATTCGTAAAAAGTTAATCTGACCGTTCCTTGTCCTGTATTCTTATCTCAATATAAAATAGAAAGAAAAGCCCCGACTGACTGACTTACTGACTCATCAATGCCCAGTCCAAACCCTTGGACCTAGAAAGCTGAAATTTTGCACAGAGGTTTCCTTTATAATGTAAACTAGGAACAAGGAAGGATTTTTCGAAATTCAACCCCTAAGAGGGTGAAATGGGAGGTTGAATTTTCTGGGAAACTATATACTGTTTAGGTCGATTGACTCAAAAATTGGTGTACACACTCTTCAATTAAAATCATCCGCCAGTATAAAATTCAAAGTCGTGACTGACTGATTAACTGATATATCTGCTGAATAACGTACAGCCTAAACCGCTGATTCAAGTGACATGAAAGGAGGCTGTGTTCTTTGTAAAGAGTATGTCTCAACTAAGAAAAGGTTTTCCGAAATTACACCTCTAAGAGGGTGAAACGGGTGTTTGAATTTTTTGTGTGAAACATTTTATTCTGTAGATCGATTGACTCCACAATTGGTATACATACTCTTAAATTAAAATGATGAAAATCATCTATTCGTCTGCATATAAATAGCCGTCGTGTTTGCGGGAGCAGTCAGTCTGATTTTGGCTACACAACGAAGCGAATCGAAGTGAACTACATAGAAGTGCGATATCTAAGTGAAAAGTGATCAGTAGTGTATTTGTGATTAAGTTTTAAGTGTTTTGTGATTAATAAAGTTAATTGTTGTTTAATCGATAGTATTTAATTTATCTTTGATACACTGATTTACGAGAAAGGATTCATAATATTCATTTCGAAATAGCGCGGCATCGCCTAGTAATTACATTTAAACGTTCCTCGTGAATCAATTTATTTAATGGTGACAATTGCATCAAAATATGTAAAGTATGAGGTTCCGAAAAAAATCACGGACTGACAGACAGACAGACACGGTATGGAACTTTATTTATTTAAATAATTATTGATTGCTTGATTTTTTTTATTGATTGATTTGTAAGCTGACGGGATCCCAAACACCATTAAAACCACAATTACTAAAAGATTATCATATGTATTTATTTAGGTAAACACTGATAAATATGAGGCAAACACTTTCACGGTTTAAAACTAAACGTATTCTGTCACTTACGGGATATCTTCCGCAACGCAGGAATATCTTGGCTTCCAATTTTGAAGTGCCGTGCTATTCCGAGGCTATTGATGCTTGGAAACTCACTTGCCCGAATACTGAAGAATCCCACCGTCCATTTTTCTAGAGACGGTGGGACGAGGCGCTCTTTAGAGTAGTTCAGAACAATCTACTGAACACGTCTATTACTACTGCTGAGCACGCGCGCCTGCTGGCTGTGGGTGAGTGGGAGTCGGGTCCGCACGCGGTGCCTTCACGCACTGCACAGGCACTTTGTTCGACGACACTATTTTCCGCCTGGCTGCATCTCTACGTTTAGGTGCCCCATGTTGTTCTCCTCATCGCTGTTACCGTGGTGAAGTCTCGTCATCAACAGCCTCGGACACCACGGCCTGTCATGTAGCAGTGTGAGCTGTTTTACACGGCACGCGAACTTAAAGGACATCATCCGACGAGCTCTTGTCGACGTCTGCGTTCCAGCTGTATTAGAACCAATTGATCATCAATTGGTTCTGGCAAAAGACCGGACGGCATGTCTTTTTTTCCATCTTATCTTCCTAGCTCATCGTACTGTGCTGGGGCTGCCGCTGCGGCTGCGGAGAACCTCAAGCGGCGCAAATATAGTAACCTTATTGGTAACTATATTTTCGAGCCGTTTGGGGTTAAAAATCTTGGACCGTGGGGTTCGAGTGCTCACAGTATTTTCAAGGAAATTTCAAAACACTTAGTTGACACTTCCCGTGACCCAAGGGCTGGCTTTTACTTTAGCCAAAGGCTTAGCGTTGCCATAAAACGTGGTAACGCCGCCGCCAGTCTCCTGGGAATATTCCCAGTTGACAGCATTGAGGAGTTTTTTGACGCCATTTTTTAGTTTATTGTTAAGTTAGTTATTTTAATTTATTTGTGGTTATCATAATGTTAAAATAGCATAACAGAGAAGAATAACATATGTGTAAAATAACGACACTCGTTAATCAATGTTCTCTTTCAGAATAGTTTTATTTTCATGATGATTAAATTATTTACAAACTATAACAGTAATAAAAATATGTACAAGGATCAAAAGGATTACAGGGCGTCCAAAAATTCATCCACATCGCTGTCAACAGGAAAAGTACCCAGAAGGCTGGCAGCATTGCCACGTTGGATGGCAATGCTGATTCTTTGGTCAAAAAATAGGCCCGCACTCTAGTCACGTAAAGAGTCGACCAACCGCTGAGTGATTTCACGAAATACTCGGACACTCGGACCCCATGGCCCTAGTGTTTCAACCCCAATTTTGCTATTGCTGTAACTATGGAGGTTGAACTGGACAACATATCTCAATCAAGGTTAGTTAAATCAAAATAAAATTATATTTTTCACAAAAATATTTAATGTTAGAAAACTATGGGTTACAAAAACGCATACGCGAGTAGTACAACGATATAATTAGTGAGAAGACCCATCAGATGTAACAGTAACGCAGCGTCTACGTCGAACAAACCACAAGCGCGTATTTTTCTGAATGATGCTCGATGTAGTCGTTGTACATTTCTGCACAGTCGCCTCATTTCATCTGAGAAAATGTTATAACTATAATACGAATTAAATAATGCTTTATGGATTCCTCTTTGGGTTTACGGAATTAACATTTGAACGTAGTAATAACGATAATAAAGTATAACACGATTCCGTTCACGTTTGTTAGCTAATTTAAATTAACCATATAAACTACCTGTGCAATCCGAGTTCAAAATAATAGCGCAACAATCTTGAATCTTTTCCAATGCTTTGTAGAATTTCTCACAATACTGACATAATATTGCTTGCAGCGTTAAATTTTTCGTCGACCAAAAGTAAACGGCGAAGCACGTGGTTACTGCAATTTCCTACAAAAATGTACATACAGTTTATAATCTCACACACACACAGTACCAAATCTTTTTTTCCCTAGGCTTTGCTGTCCCACTCCTGGGCAAAGGCCTCCCTCTGCTCTTTCCAGTTCTCACGAACCCTACGTCGTCCTTCCTGTTCTGACGGAAACAGCCCAGTTCCTCAAGCCATCTGCTTCGTGGCCGGCGCGACCCCGCCTCACTGGCTCACCTAACATTATGTATTTTTAATTGGGCAGTGTAACAGGTCAAAGTTTGGGAGTTGGCGGTGTGATACTCCCGTGCCTCCACGTCCACGTGAGATGCTTCTACAATCACTGTTACGAAAGGCCGACACCTAACCGAGAATCCAGTTCATATAACTAATTCAGTGAGAGGCCAATGGCCTATACCCAACACTGGACTGCAACAAGCCATTGAATGTACTTTCCTTGCAATAACAAAGGAGAAAAAGAAATAGTTGGTCCTTATTTATTTCTGTATCTCATACAAAACGGAAACCCGGAAAAAAACCAAACCGTACTGAAGGAATATAGCAATTGAACAGAAAACCAGAACATATCAAACCAGAACTTTATTATTTAAGTAGGTACTTACCAGGTTATTTTGTTGCATGCCTAGTTTTATCATTTCAAGTACTACTTGAAAATAAACTAGAGAGTGAATGAACACTTCTACGGTGTAATAAAGTATCTGAAATTGAAGATAACAAAAAACAAAAAGATTCATATGTTTCTTCTCTTAGGAACGTCTTATCCCTCTCTCATAAGAATTAAACAGAAAATTTAAATTCAGAAAATCTGTTGAACATATAATTAATAAAATAACTGTTCTATTAAACTTTCTGTAACTGCTTATACTTACGATTTTTCGAAAACACACTTCATAGATTTCATAACCTTCCAATATATTAACATAAGCATTAAATATTCGTTTAACTTCACCTACATCTTCAATTCCTTGCGAATTCAATGCAAGGATGTTCCATAAAATTACCTTATCTTCCAAAAGTTTCAGGAGTCGAATGGCATAAATGTAATTGAAATCAAAACTAACCAAAGAGCAACAACTCAAGACGTAGTAGTAAGGCATGCCGAGTTTAAAACCACAACTCATGAAAAGAACGGTAAAGAAACTACCAGCCATAATAACACTGCACCAATTCCAAAATTTGAAAAGCATGGATCTTTTGCTATCATTAAGGAACCTGTGAATGTTTTGAAAAATTAAAACGAAAGCGATATAAGCTTTAGTGTTGAAAACGCCGCTGATGAAGTTCATTGCAAGTCCGATGCTGTAGTATCCGCAATCAAACATAGAGATGACGTACTGTACAAAAAGATTATCTACCTTTTTGTCGACATGAATCATATAAAGGCGATGAAATAACGCATAAATGAATATACCAGTTCCGATCAACGACACTAAGTTGTGGATGATGCCAATTGGACCGATAAAATTATTTTTGATACGATATTTTGGGCAGAACATAATGTTTTGCATCAGATTCAAAGGTAATAGCATCGACTGCACATCTTTGTCAACCACATTATTCGATAGAGGGCGATTTTCCCTGATAGCACCTTTTCCCGTCACTTCAATGAACATTGTTTTTAGTAGCTTCGATGAACTTGAACTGACAATAATAACATCGTTGGTGCTTTAATTACTTAAAACTGAGCAGTTAAATACTTTAAAGGTACTCTAAGTAATATGTATGACACATACATTATGTCTACCCTTATCTATTGATCATATAGTCAAGTTTGATCAATTTTACTAAATGGTGAATATTCTAGGGAATTTTCCTCCAACATTAATATTATTTAGCCCGTATTGAAAAAAACGGCCAAGTGCGAGTCGTAACAACGGCAAAAAATCATGTCTGTTGTATGGGAGCCCCACTTAAATATTTTTTTTAGTATTTTTCATTATAACGCCAACAGAAATACATCATCTGTGAAAATTTCAGCTGTCTATCACGGTTCATGAGATACAGCCTGGTGACAGACGGACAGACAGACAGAACCCTAAAAATGATGCTCGAACACGATCGAAGATTAATGATTTGAATTTAGGTTTTATCTTAAGGTAGGTCCCTACAAAGAATTAACAGTCTCTGAGTGAAACTATAGTAGCTAGCGATAGTCCTAAGACGATATATAGTCGGTATCGATAATAATTATCTAAAGACGATAAAACTTTAGCGTGTGATCTTGGGTGTAGATTTAATGAAAGACTGGCAACGACTAACTCGTGTATTGTTTCTTCCTAAACTACCAGTACAAAGAGCCAAGAGCTTCTAGCCCATACTGCACAATGCTTATATACTAAGTACGAAATACAAACTTAGCTTACGCTACACAGGATACACATTTAGTATACGCTATGCCGTTACACTACTCCCCCCCTTTTTAAAAGAAACACTGCTTTGACAAAATAACCCGGAAAAGAAAATAAAATTTTGAAACCATCACTTAACACAATATTACAGCTAAAATTGATACAATACATTTATTATTAAGTACACATTCGTTTCACAGTGGTTGGAAATTAGGTAGGTTTTACACAAATACACTCACTTATATCACTATTAGACCTTGACTTTAAACATCTTCATTATGGGAAGTTTCGACCGATTGCTTCCGTCTAAAACTTTTACGAGCCGCTTCGAAAGCGGTCGACTGCAGAGATTGCATCTGCTTGGTCAACCAACTTTTCCATGTACCGATGCATCGACGGAACAATAGACATAAACACACTATGCCTATGAGTGCCAAAATTGAAGACCAACCAATGAAGGTTATTAAATTTGCGTCGTAGCCTTTGACTGTCTGGGGGGCGATAGCGGCTGAGGATTTGACCTCGTCCTTCACTACGTAGTTTCCCATTTTATTTTTTAATTCTCTATATTTTTCAATGGAGATTCGTATTTGATCGTTATGCAAGTTAATATGTGAACAATTCTTATAATTATGTATGATACGTTATATCTGACAGAAATCAGAAATTACATTAACTTATTACAATAAACTTACTTATAAATTGAAACGTACGGGTCTTTTGCTGACTCGGCCGCTGCGCGTTTTATGTAAAGGTGCGGTTTCATTAGCGGGCGCGGAGCGATCCTCGCTAATCGCTGTTCTCGGACCCGGACTTACGTCTATTTCCTTATCATCTAACTTATTGCTACTACTTACTACATTGCTCGAACACGATTCTTTACACAAATATGCGGGTTTGAGTCGATCAATCGATATGTATGCCGTCCGACCCGCAAAATCTATCAAATACGTCTTATCTTTCCTGTTTAGGACTCTAAAGGGACCATCATAAGGCGGTTCCAAAGGTCTCCTAACCTTATCATTTCGTACAAATACGTGTGTGCATTTATCTAAATCTGCATAAACGAATAATGTGCGAGCGTCCTTATGTCGCAACGGCTTCGGTTTCAAGTTCGTAATAATGTTACGTAATTTTTCCACATATTGACAATGATCTAATATTTTAGAGTTCGAGTCGCTACAAAAATCACCAGGTAAACGTAATGCCGTAGCGTATGTTAATTCTGCAGCACTAACACCAGTATCATCTCGAATGGCGGCACGTAAAC
This sequence comes from Eurois occulta, assembly GCA_950022335.1. Taxonomy (NCBI): domain Eukaryota; kingdom Metazoa; phylum Arthropoda; class Insecta; order Lepidoptera; family Noctuidae; genus Eurois; species Eurois occulta. The sequence goes on along the minus strand of OX465480.1, from coordinate 2,671,829 downwards.
CTAACAAAACTATTGGTAGCTCGTCTACCCAAGTAGTTGAGTTTAGCCTTGCCATTAGAGCTGCTTTTAAAGTACGGTGCCAACGCTCTATTTTCCCGTTCGACTGAGGGTGATACGGTGTAGTCCTCTTTTTATCAATGCCTAAATATCGCATAAGTTCCTTAAAAATACTACTCTCAAATTGTCTGCCCTGGTCGCTTGTCAGCTTAACAGGGCATCCAAAACGTGCGATCCACCCCTCTAATATCACTTTAGCTACAGTTTCTGCTGTGATATCCTTCGTAGGATACGCTTCAGGCCAACCCGTTTGGCGATCTATTATCGTAACTAGATATCTATAATCGTGTATAGAAGTGGGCAAGGGGCCGACGATATCGACATGAATATGAGAAAATCGCTCCGCTAATGGAAAAAGTCCTAACTCAGTCTTCACATGCCTGGATACTTTTGCACGCTGGCATTTAACACAATTTTGTGTCCATTTGCCTATATCACTATTCATCCCGTCCCAGAAAAATCTTTCTTTGACTAATTTTCGCGAAGTACGAATTCCTGGGTGACTTAGGTTATGTACTGATTCGAACGCTTGTCTCCTAAAGCTTAGTGGTATATACGGGCGAACCTTATCTGTTGACGTTTCACACGTTACCGGTAGGTCGCTTCCAGGTATCGCTATGTCTTTGAATATTAAATTACATTTGTTATTGTTATGTTGATTGCGCATTAAGCCCAGGTTCGCATCGTTTGCTTGAGCTTGGGCGATCGCAGCGTAATCTAATATTGTAGCACATGTTATTGTCTCTAACCGCGATAACGCATCTGCTACAACGTTCTTGTCACCATCTATATGCCTTATGTCAGTAGAGTATTCACTTATATAGAGAATTTGCCTAACGCGACGCGGTAATTCATTATCAGAATTGGTTTTTTTGAACATGAATGTTAATGGTTTATGATCCGTATTAATAATCAAATGTCGTCCTTCTACCATGTTCTGAAAATATTTAATGGCCAAATAAATTGCTAGTAGTTCCCTATCGAAAGTACTGTATTTAGTTTGCGGAATTGACATTTTCTTTGAAAAGTAGCCTAAAGGTATCCATTTATTGTTTACGAATTGTTGGAGAACGGCTCCCACGCAGGTGTTCGATGCATCAGTCATGAGCGCGAATGGGGTATCGGGTTGCGGATACGATAACGTCACTGCGCTTTGTAGCGCTGCCTTACACCGTGAGAATGCCTCGTTTGCACATTCTGTCCATTCTATTTTTGTTCTATCTTTTTTCTTTGACTTAACTAAGTATTGATTTAAATGACCTTGATATTCTACTGCATTAGGTAAATGTAAACGGTAGAAATTAACCATCCCTAAAAATCGTCTGAGCTGTTCGATAGTTACTGGTTTAGGGTAATTATTTATGGCATCCATTTTCTCCTGTAGGGGTCGAATGCCTTGCGTGGAAACTTCATAACCTAAAAAAATTATCTTTGTTTTACCAAATTCACATTTTTCTAAATTAATAGTTAAGCCAAATTTACTTAAACGACTAAAAACTTCTCGTAAATGCTGCTCATGTTGAATTTTACTTTTACTAAATATCGCGACGTCATCGATATAGCAGTAAACGTAATCTAAACCAGAGAGAACTGTGTGGTTCATAAACCGTTGAAAAGTTTGTGCAGCGTTCCTTAGACCGAATGTCATTCGGGGAAATTCAAATAGGCCGAAAGGCGTGATAATGGCAGTCTTTTCCACATCGGCAGGATTTACTGAAATAAAATGATATGCACGGCAAATATCAATACGTGAAAATATTTTTGCGTTAGCTAGTGAGTACGTAAAATCATGTAATCGCGGGATCGGATAACGATCGGCCTTGGTTATTGCGTTAAGCGCTCTATAGTCACCACACGGACGTAACTGCCCATTTTTCTTTAAGACGATGTGTAAAGGACTTGCCCACGCACTTTTCGACGGTCTACAAATCCCCAACTCTTGCATTATTCTAAATTCTTCCCTTACCTTAGCGTAGCGATGAGGCGGCAACGGTCTGCATCGCGCGTGTACCGGCGGGCCGCTGGTTTCTATGTAATGTAATACCGAATGTTTCGGTGGCTCTTTAAAAGAAACAGGTTTGGTAATATCCGGGAATTCAGCGAGCAGATCATGATAAGGATGACTTACATCGACGGTTTTGATTGACGACTCGTTACTACTTACAACGGAAGCTACAACTTTCAATTTTGTGACTTCGTCAATTAATCTACGAGCACTTATATCCACTAAAAGCTTATAGTTCGCTAAAAAATCAGCACCTAATATGGGCTGATGCACGTCGGCTATCACAAATGTCCACCGTAATGCACGACGTAAACCTAGATCAAGCACTAAACCTTTGACACCATAAGTCTTTATTTTAGTCCCATTGGCAGCGAATAGGCAATAGTCTTGACACTCACTATTTTGATTGTTTTTTAACACTAACTTACTGGGTAGCACTGAAATATTAGCACCGGTGTCCACTAGAAAACGTAAGCCGCTGTTGCGATCCGTGACTCGAAGGCGGTGACAAGGGGCGATGGTACAAACCTCCGCCGCAGTTGGTACCTGGACTAGTTTTCCGAGGACGATTTCCAGGAACAGGGCTCAGTGCATTTCTTTGCCCTTGCTCTGAACCGATGATGATAGAAGCACAACCAATCTGGGCTTTCAGGAGTTCTACGCGGTGCAGATCGCGCTCGGCTGCCGGCTCTGGATGCTGATCTTGAACGGTTCCAATTCCGTTGCTGCGGCCTCGATCTAGTGTTCGACCTTTCCAATTGCTCGACCTTCAGGGTAAGTTTCGCTATTTCGGCCATGATGAGGTCTGTCTCCTTGGAAGTGCTTGGCTGCTGCTGGCTTACTTCGCTCACATGGGCTGCGCGCGTGGACTCTAACACATTATCTGCTACGACGGCCAAGTTATCGAGATCTTTCGAATCCGTGACCGCCAAAACTGCTCGTACCGGAGAAGGCAGATGACCTTGCCAAACCATTCTTAAAGTGTCGTCAGGAATTTTCTCTTTGATCACGTCGGGGTCACCAATTTAGCGTGTGATCTTGGGTGTAGATTTAATGAAAGACTGGCAACGACTAACTCGTGTATTGTTTCTTCCTAAACTACCAGTACAAAGAGCCAAGAGCTTCTAGCCCATACTGCACAATGCTTATATACTAAGTACGAAATACAAACTTAGCTTACGCTACACAGGATACACATTTAGTATACGCTATGCCGTTACAAAACTAAAGAAAATTTTCGATATTTTTGGGTTCAGCAACCAACCATGAAATATCAATCTATATAGGTACTTTCGTATACCGGATGTAAGGGTAAACACCGTTATCACTCAAACCATAGCGTTCTTAGTTTGGAGTCCAGAAGACTGCTTCTGGGTGCAATGACGCTACATGGCTTATGCAACAATAAATTCGACTGCATTGAACTCACTAATCAGTTATGTTATAAAATACCTAGAACTGTTGTCCAGCGGGGGGTGCGCGTACCCCGACTGTTCCATACAGACTTGTGCAAAACTAACGCTGGAGTGCGCGCACCTCTTCGTCGCCTCGTTGAGACATACAACACTCACTTTATGGAGATTGACATTTATGTATTTAATCTACCTAACAAGATGTTTAAAAAAAAAGCTATAGATATTTTATCGGGAGGGCAGTAAAGATGAGTGATAGTCTAATTGAATCGAATTATTTTGTATTTTATTTTGAACTATTTTGAATTTATTTGTTTTGTATTTTATTTTGAGTTGAATTGTTTTGAGTTAAATTATATTTCACTGAATTAAATTATTTTGATTTAAATAATAACTTAATGGAATTTAAATAATTTGTAATCCAACTGAATTAAGATAATTTTAATTGAATTAAATAGGAATAAATTAATTTGTAATACATTAAAACAGCTGTCACAGAAGGCTCTGTATTCTGTAAAGTCTACCATAGTCTGTTATTCTTTTGTTAAGACGTGGATATTGGTGTGGGTTACATGTTTGTGATCTTTAGCTTTTAAGGATTTTTTTGTATTTTCTGTAGCATGCAACTGTTCTATGTCCCTAATAAATAAAATAAAAAATAAAATAAAATAAACCATGGGTAATTGACATAAATATAAAAAAAAATTGACCCGCGCCTACGGTGGCCGGTGGCCACCACTTGGCCCCCGACACCCGGGCATCTCCCGCGGCGGCTGGGACGTGAGGTCTATAAAAAAAAAAACGAAATGACCTCAGTATGTCCATATTCTTCATTTCTTTTTCACATGCATGACAATGGTTTTAACTTTATGTTACTATTTTGATTTTGTTTCTGAAGGTAGGGTAGGTAGATGAGTAGGTAGGTAGTTCGTAGGCAGTACGTAGGTAGCAGGTAGGTAGCAGGTAGATAGCAGGTAAGTAGCAGGTAGGTAGCAGGTAGGTTATAGATGCGTGTGATTAATCATATGGCTCTCCAGTGTTTATTGTGCCTGAAAAGATTTGTTTCTGTGTACATATATTACAAAAAGCTTAACGTGATAGTCAAATCCTACGTGTACTTACCTAATGCCGCTAACAGACGAGCGTATACAGTCTACCAAGCGTATTGCATAAGTATGCATTGCATTGAGTACGGTAAATGAAGTAGTTTTTGGAATGTGGCTGTCTATGAGCGGAACAAAGAGAAAACGACTTTTTAACGCCTTCGGTGCCGCTTTTCACTGATGTGTTTGGTTTGAAGAACGCTCCCACTCCACCTTCCAACATGATAAAATATAATAAACCAAATGATTTGAATGAAATAAAGACCACCAACCAGAGCTGTCTCTGGACTCATAGCTCTGTCTTGCGGTCGCCGGACCCCGGATCAATTGTGTTACAGGAGGCGCCTCGATCTTGAGCAACGATTATTTTTCCCAGCCATCGGCAGAGAGGCCGGTCACCAAGAAAGGTCCTCGCTGCCAGTAGTTGTGAGCAGCGCATTACATAAATTAGTCTAAAAGAAGTACTAGTCTACAGAGAGAGCAACTAACCTTACTGCGTAGCGTTAATGGTTACTGTCTTTGTTTGAGAAATAAGAACGCCTTGCTCCAACGTCTGTCAGATTTGGTGCGAGTAATCCAACGCAATCACAGGCAGTCACTTGACATGCACTCAGAGGTACAGAGCAACCATATCGTCTTGACTTCGCCACAAACCGTGGTACGAAAAGAGGAAGAATTTATCACAGTAAGAAGCCAGTGCAATTTCCGACTGAGGAGCCAACTGAGAGCTTCGAGAGCATCGATCAGCTTCTAACGAACTTTACCACGACCAAGTATGATGCGTTTCTCAGATGGTCATTCTCATGACCCGTGGCACAAACAATTATATTGTCTCTGCATCACCCAACATACTCGTATAACTGGTTGAAAATGCCTATAGGATAAAGTCGGCCTCTGGACATTAGTGTGCTTCAAATATACATTCAGTAATTGATATTCTAATAGCAAATCTCGCTCAGTCACAACGTAAACGTAGGTAATGAAACAACTTCGGCATTGTTTTGACTATTAAAACACAAAAAGTACAAAACCATTCCAGCAAAATTATGTGTATTTTCAAAACGAAAAGGTCAAAAAATATACCTCAAAACATTTAAATACTTATTACAGAAACGCAAACTGCAGCAGTACTATAATATAAGTGGTGACAAGGTTGCAGAAATGTAACAGTGTTTCCGCGTCTACGACAAATACTCCAGATGCACTGAGCTTCTCAAACTCCCCCTGTATGGTACGATACAAGTTTTTCCATACCCTTTTTGATGACGCGGGCGCTGAAATCAAGAAACGATCGTTAAACTACTACTATCGTTGAGTGACATTACATTCGAGCTTTCTTCGAATCGTTATTATGGGGAGCCCCTTCACCGGAGCATTCGCGTGTAGTGTAGAGATTCGACGTTGAGCATTACTTAACAAGTAAACACTCTAGGTGAGAGCACTCGCCTGTAATCCAACAAATTCAGTTCTAGTAAGATTCGATTTTGAACATTTATTAATTTTTTGAAAATTTTACAATGTCAGACGAAGCGCTCGTGGGGCTGAGCACAGCATAAGTGCGCGATATAAGTGGCACAACTTATTTCAAAGTCGGCATAATACGCCTGCGGGTTGGATATTTTAGAAAGAATCAACCGACCAGTCGTTAAAATCAAAAATTTTGTAAGGATGTCAGAATGGTCTGTCATTGATTTCATAATTGTTGATTTTGACTTGTCAAAACTTGTCAAAATCAACAATTATGAAATCAATGACAGACCATTCTGACACTATTGTCGTCTATTGTAATAACAGAATTGGGCCCCTGTTATCGTAAGCAATGATTTATGGTTGGTCAATAACCGACACTTATACACATTTCCGGCAAAACATAAAAAAAATTCTCTGTGTCTATGTAGATCGATTTTCAGCCCACTGTGTGACGTGCGTTCACGTGGCAGTAAAGCGGTTTCAGACTAGCGTTTTTTTACGCATTTTAGCTCGTATCGGTTTACGCACTTACACGCGCGCCACATTTTGTGCTTCAAAAAACTGAACGCGCGTAGACCGATTTGAGTGCGCGCACAGCGAGGGAACTATTACGGGTTACGTTTATAAGCTTTTAAAAGAGCGTCAACGCTCGTAAGAGTTGCGCGTGTGGTAAAAGTGACGCCCATAAACGTGCATCCTAAAAAGAGCTAATACGCCGAAAAACGTTAATCTGAAGCTGCCCTCACTGTTTGCACCGCGAAACGGTCATTAAAAGTCACTACACATACTACTGGCGAATTCGCACCCTCGTTTGTATTGTATTATTCACAGGTTGCGCACTGTAACGCTCGGTTCGCCTTGCTCATTGATGTAATGCTCGAATTTGACCTGTTACAATACAGGCGAATGCTACTCCGGTGAGGAAGCGCCCTAAGGACGCGTTCCCACTATGTCGTGACAACAGATTATCGTGTCGTTTAAAGCGATGTGGAATTGTGTATTTAAATGGAAGTGTTCACATATAACGCGACACGATAAACTGTCGGCCACGACTTTTCCATATTTAATCCAACGATAAATTGATCGTCACGACATAGTGGGAACGCGCCCTAAGAGTCAACAGACCTACGGGTCGTGAGTTCGGACTTAACTCGTTAAGGTCTTAGGCACGGTCATAAAATCCATGAAGATGTCGGTTTTATACGCATTCTGTATATCAAACTAAGTGTTATTAAGCAAATTTGATTTCTTTTAGAATTTTATTATATGTATTATAAATTTCCCAGTGCTAGTATATGTTATAAAAGAACCTTAAGACTCTACTTACACTCTTGTGATAATTTCAAAATCACATTAGTATGAGCTCTTGTGATTTCTCTGTAAAATCCTTCACAAACAATACATAATTGCGTTTCCACAAAGAATGCTCTGGCTAGCAACAGCACCATACCAACGGAGTGACTTAGGATCATGCTGTCATCCTCCTACAATTGTGCGAATTAAAATTAACAACATAAACACATCGCGCGGAAACTTGAGAGTGAATGTCAATGGCAGCATACACGAAAGATATTATAAAGAACCAATAACAGAAATGAATACTGAGCTGACGGCTGAAAAACCGGCCAAGTGCGAGTCGGACTCGCGCACGAAGGGTTCCGTACCATTATCTATAAAAACGGCAAAAAATCATATCTGTTGTATGGGAGCCCCCCTTAATATTTTTTTTTAAATTTTTAGTATTTGTTGTTATAGCGGCAATAGTAATACATCATTTGTGAAAATTTCAGCTTTCTAGCTATTACGGTTTATGAAATACAGCCTGGAGACAGACAGACAGACAGCGAAGTCTTAGTAGTAGGGTCCCGTTTTACCCTTTGGGTACGGAACCCTAAAAAAATGAATATTTATTTGTTATATTCAAACTTCAAAGCTCCAGTGCTTTTAGGTTTGGCTAGTTTAACCTCAGGCTTGTCAAGAATTCATAATCAAAGTCCAAATCAATAGCGTGTTTCAGCGTTTGACTAACGAAATTATGTCTTATCCTAGGAGAGAACAAATTGGACAGCCAACGCCAAAACTCAATACGATTAAATCGGAGTTTAGCCACTTGACCTAAAATTCATGATAAACATCAATATTTTGCAATTCGAGGATTCCCCACCGCGCGGGACTATAATTTCTGTTTGTAGGGCTTAAAGTAACATAACCGAGCCGGGGTAGCCCAAGTCCTGAACTCACTTCGATCGCTCTTGCACCTTAAGTTTTTTCTTGTTTTATTAATTTATCTACTCCTTATGCCAAATTGCCAACACCGTTTTCCACTTTTTTTACAAAGTCAGCGCCTGCCGCAATTTCAACAAACGGTGCTGGCAACTAAAACAACTAACTAATAAGCTAACTAATATTATTATTTTTAATTAATTCTATCAATGTATGCAAATTTTATCTTTACTTAATTATTTTATTGTTATTAATTTAAATTTTAAGGTATTTACACGACGAAATACTTCATTGCTGAAATGTGAATTTATTATTTTTAAATTGTTGAAGTTACTTATGAAATTTAAATGTAATTTATTTGAGAGTATAATTGTAATTGTGTAATTTTTGTGTTTAAATTCAGATGCAAATTACATTTTCATGAATAAATGACTATGACTATGACTAATTTGTAAAAATTAAGGTACATTTCCGGGTTTGTCTCATTATGTATTGGGTATGTAATGTGACGGTATGAGTAGTATTTCTATTACGAGTCAGCGATACTCAAATTTTTTTCTTTTAAATACATCAGTCAAAAGCAGAAAGTGGAATCTATTTTTAAGATTGCCAAAAGGCGTTCGTTAAACCTAGGATATCCCAGTCATTCCGCGAAGAGTTGAATACTTACGAAATCAATCTTCAACCACATTATAAGAACTTCTGCGTAAAACGTAGATTGTATAAACGTTGTAACGTAGTGAAAGACAATCTACAACAAAAATAATAAATTATTATTAATCAGTTCTATCTTTAAAAAGGCCAATGAGTCATAAACTAGGCGGAAATATAAAGGTGTAACTTACTATAAGTCCAGAAGAATTCCTTATAAGATTCCAAGCTTCGATAACAGAATTAAATGCATCAATAATTTCTTCCAACGCTGTTTCATTGTCTACTGTTATTTCGTCATCATTAACTTTGCCAAAATGTGGATTTTCCACAATCGTGTTCCAGATTCTAGTTTTATAACTCAGAATATTAACAGTACTCGTTATATGTACTAATTCCACATCCATGAGTGCAGATATTGATACAAGAATACCTCTCATGAAGGACCAGTGTAGGTCGTAAATGAGTTTGAAAAATATTAGGGCAATACAGTTGGATAGGATTAATATAGTTGACCCCCATGAGAAAATCTTCAGTTTCTTTATATCTTTGCCACTATAAAGGGTTTTGTTGATCTCATAAAGAATTGATAGCAAACGCACACTTTCACTACTGTAGTATAAATTGATGAAACACACAGCTCCGAAATTTAATACATATTCGAAGTAAATTAAATAGTAGGCCAATTTGTGCGCCAGACCAAAACGGGTGAATGTTATGACTAGGTAGTATAAACCGACCATCAGACAATTAATGAATACAGCAGATATAATGTTTTTCCTTCCCACGACTTCCACACAGTTATCGAAAATATTGTATTTCCGCACACACAAGATAGTGTTTATACAGTAAAAAGGATAAAAGACACTAAGAAATTCGTCATTTAACAATACTTTGCTTGTAGATGTCATATTGATTATTATCAAAAGAAGTTTTGATGCGTCCTTCTTCAGACTAGTAAGGAATTAAAAGTAATTATTTTAAGTGGGTGTGCAACCGATATGTCTGAAGGTTAGATTAATATCATTAGAGTCATTATAAAAGAGCGTGTAATATCTTTTACAGTTACTCTAATCATTTTAATCAGCAGACCTGAAAGTCTTTAAATAGACTCCGGTCCCAGGTTGGCCGCAGCAAGGAAAACCTGCTCAGGTAGATACAGACCTAAAACAGATGATATGTTGTGTTATAACCTAAACATAATATTTATCGTGAGATATAATAAAAGAAAATAAAACTTTTAATCTCATAAAATGGCAATTTGTAAATATGCAAACGTATCTAAAAGTGTACATAAAGCCCAAACATACAGTCAGTGGCTGACTTTGTTGGGGTATCAAAATCTTCGGCTTGTCGTATAGTATTTGATGTAAGCTGTTCTATAGCACGGTTATATAACAAATACATATACATGCACCCGGACACAGAACAAGATTTTTATAAAACTGCTCGCTTCCCACGGGTTTTTTGGAGCACTTGATGGTACACACATCAGAATTCAATAACCATGTAAGTTTTTGTTGTATCTTCTAGCTACCTAGGTATTTCTTTTAATTCATCAATACCTTGTAAATCATAATGATAAGAGAATTCCAACACCCATGTGTTATATTTAGTAGGTGATGGGTTATGATAGGTTTTTACTGTTTATTTTGTTAACACAATTTAATTCTTTTGCATAGGTTCAGAGACTGGAGAAGAATTTAGGAATCGAAAGGGCTATTTTCCCCTTAATGTACAAGCTGTGTGTGATGCAAAATTATAAGTCATGAATTTAGTAACCCGTTGGCCTGGTTCAGCTCATGATGCCACTATATTTAATAACTCAGAACTAAGAGGTAACATTAATGTTATATTACAGCATGATAAAGTATTTTTTGTGGCCAAATAATTGAATTCAGTACTTATACCTAAATATATGCTTTTTCAGCTCAGTGTGAAAGTGGATTGCATGGAAACAAATGGCTGCTTGCAGACAACGCATATCCACTAAAACCTTACTTATTGACACCTTTGTTAATCCTCAAAGTAGAGGGGAACAGCTTTATAATGAAGCCCACATTTGAACTAGAAACTGTATTGAAAGGTATGTTTATTCCAAGTTGTCTCGGATTCAAGTACTAAAGATCATAGCTACTGGTGTGTTGCATAATATCTGTCGATTAAACAGTATAGCTGATGCACCACCAGAGGTAGAAATTCCTATTGCAGAAGAAATGCCTGTACCAAATACAGCTGAAGAACCTGATTACAAAGAAAGAGCAAGACTGATTTCAAATTTCTTTAATAAGTGAGTAACAACTATCTGTACAGCGCTAAGCTGAGGTGTCAAGTTTGAAACCTTTGTCTATGTTAAAATACTGTGCACTGGCATTGTTTAATAATTACTTTTATTTTATTTCAGTTTATCATCACTTGAGTAGTTTTAAGTTTATATCAAAAAAGAAAATCTACTTACCCTGCTACATTCAAAACAAAGTCTGTGAAGAAATGATTTTTAATGAAGGACACTGGCTTAGTTATAGGGAAATATTATTTTAAGTAACTATACTATTAGTGAAAGACCAATTTATAGAAATAAAGTTTATTTACCTAAATTATAGTTTTTCTTAATAATTATATTCTAAATTATTATGGCACTGAACTACATAAGAAAACTAAGACTTAAAAGTAAAAATAAAATACTAACTCTAACTATCATTAACTGTAACACCATTTTCATTTTGTAATGATTTTAAAAGTGCAATTTCTAAATTTAATTTCTCCGTTTTCTTCTCATAATACCTTGCTATAGCAAGGTTACGGGTGATGATGGACGTCTGAACATCACTGTCAGCTTTCTTTTTACCTGAAATAAATAATGTAAAATACTTTTATTTCATAAATTGCGTGTGACCATGGTTCATTAGTTTACAAAAAATGCGAACAGCTTTATGAAATTCACATAAAATATGCTGTGTAAAATAATAATTCATTTAAATATGTACCTTTCTTTTTTATTGTTAATTGTCTGGACATAGGCGTGCCAAAGAAATACTTAGAGCTGTCTGTACTGGGAGAGTTGCCTTCACATATTTCAATTTTTCGTTTTTCAACTTTTACAACATTTAATTATTACATGTAAATAAAACAATATGATATAATTACAACTATATGATGTTACCTTTAAATTATTCATCCTCACTTGCTGGGCTCTTTTACGGGCTGTTTTTTTTTCTTAGAATTGAATTTTAGAGTTCCGCGTTAAAATGCTTGTGTCAAGCCAGACGTTCTCAATCGCGTTTTGTTTACTTCAGTAGCCCGAATAACGAAAAACATTTTAAAAATTAAATAATGGGATTTCTTCAACACCAAAATTAAGTTTCACCAAATTAACATAATAGTTAAGTTTTCTGTATAAAGGTATAAATATGTTATGTCATGTGTATTATGCACATGGTTTTAACAAACACAAACAAAACAGTAATAATTCAAACGTGCTATTTTTATGAAAACAGTTTATTCATCAGTGATACTGACGGAAAACTAAACATCACACAAATACTCCGTTTACAGAAAATTGTATTGCAGCAAGATAACGTTAAAGTTAGTGAAAACTCCCATCAATCGTATCGGTAGCGTAGCGTCCACACAGAACAAGCCACACGCGGTCATCTTTCTGAACGTTCGTTTTGACTGTAGTACTTTCTTGTATAGATGTTTTTGACTTTCTGTAAATATACCATAAAACCAGTGAGAAAATCGATTTTTGGAAAGAAAGGAGAAGCTGATAGAATTCAAAGGACTATAACCAAACGTTTTGTTATCTTACAAATATCACGTTGGGAAGTCCTTTGTTTCACAATAAAAGGATGGTTCGACGAAAGTATGACGTGTACGCATGAGTATGGTACACATAAACATATGTGAGATGATCTGAACTTAATTGACATCATTAGATAAAATGATTTGTCTACGGTATGATAAGATTAAAATAATTTATTATAGGAATATTACATATTTTAGAAACGGCTGGTAAAGAAATAACGGCTGGCCAAGAATGCTTCCCTAGGGTACGCCGTAAATTATACATCTTTTCATTTACGATTCTGTATTTAATTTACTTCGCAAACAACATTGTTTGTCAAGGTAAGTATGTTTCCTAATAACATCCTAGGTCGGATATTACGCCGGTCGAAAGTCTTCGTCACGGCCATTAAGGAGACTGTCAAAGGCTTTCTTAAATATTACATGATCATCTAATATTCAATATCTTACTTGGACAGCTTTTTCTCTTCAAAAGGTGTATGCATGCACATTCAGTTTCTTCGACAGTCATATAGAACTTCTCACAGTGTATACTGTATATAGTTATAAGAGTTATATTTTTTGTTAGCCATATTATGGTAGTAAAACATCGGAACAAAGGCTGGAAAGTGAAAATTATGACAGTGAAAAACGTCCACCGAATCGTGACACAGAAAATAGAAGACATAGAAATAAATATGCTTACTTTGGATCCGGCATGTACTCTCAGTGTATAAAGCATTAAGTGATAAATAACAAGATTCCGGTATATTGCGCTAAATGTCAGATATAAAACCTGTGAAAGACTAAATATTGAACTAAGGAACTGTATACACGAAACCAGGCAATACAGCAGAACGTTATAGTAGCTTTACAACACAACTAAAGTGAAATAAGTACGGTAATCTTGCATGAGTGATAGAAGGACTGCTAGGTCGGTACTAAATGGGCGATCGAATTTGTTGCCAACGCGACTCTGATAGCCTCAACTGGCCAAAATTACGTAGATTGGCAAAACCTACAATCTGCACATCATATTTTAAGGGAGTGTAGTCTTTGGCAGAATGAACGCAACATTGTGTTGGATAGTGTACAGGTTACATCCGGAGTTATTTACTATACGGACTTGTAGAAACTAGAACAAATTTCCGTGCGTTCAACCGTTTTTGCCATATCTATTATTGGAATCAAATTTAATAGCTCACAACTTAGGACCCATTAATGATTATATATATCCGTGGTGCTAGGCATCTGGGCTTATCCCAGTTGTAAACGTCCCTTTGTCCATATTGGCCTTGTTTCGTTTTGTCTCCTGCTGATATGGCGGTTTTCCTACTCCTCCGCTATACTTTTCTGATTAATTTCGTTGCGGGATCCAAGACTGTTAAACTCTGGGACTTCGTCGAGCTTCATTGTCTCGGCGCTTTTCTGGTGGTCGCCACTGTTGATTCTGGGTTTCAAGAGTTACAGTGGTTTGGGAATAGAGAAGCGGGCTTGTCCCAAAAAACCTACGCCCAGCAGGACAGGGAATTTGAAGGAACTTCTTGATTGGCTTTTGAGAAATGTGAATCTAATCAAACTATTACCAACTTACCAAAACTTAGAAGATTTCCTTATGCAGGTCATAAGCTTTTAAGTTTTTTTTTTGTTTTTTCAAACATTTAGTTGTTGATTGGCTTTTGAGAAACGGGAATCTAATCAAACTATTACGAACTTACCAAAACTTGGAAGATTTCTTTATGCAGGTCATAAACTTTTAAGATATTTTTGTATTTTTCAAACATTTTCAGACAATGCTCATCATTTTCGTGTTCATTAGTCATCATCAAAATTTCTTTAATCCACTCATTAAGATATTTTTTAAGCAATGTAATTATTCGAGTGGCTATAATTAAGTTGATGTCTAAAGTAGTGAACATTATATCGCAAAAATAGTCAAAAACAATATCGATCACATAATCGTAATAGGCTGAAAAATAATACACAGTACTTATAAATATGTTGAGGAAGACAATTGACGTAGTTGTAATCCAATTCCAAGAAATAAAACTCCGGATACTCTGGCTAAAATCGATATCCCTGTGCACAGTTTGGATGTTCAGGATAAGTAAGACGTAGTTGTTTTTATGCACTAAGTCCATTATGAACAATGTCGTGAATCCAAGCAAATAGGTGACGAAGTAGCATACAGCAAAGAGTTGTAAGAGGTTACTCTCCAAATGCTTCATGTATATATCCGTGATGTCTACACTGTACGTACGATAGATTAACATTGAATTTATTATTAAAACACAGCAGAACGAAAATATTTGGTAGTTTTTTTCTCTCGGATAAATATGACTAATTCGTACAGAATATTTTGAAGCAAGTAACAGATTAAGTACAAAGTTAAAAGATTGAGCTATTTTTTGGACTTCCCTGTCCAGTCTATTATTGGGTAGAACTTTGAATGAGGTCTCAGGAAATATTTTTCGAATTAGGAACATATTGTAAAGACTTTATCCGAGTGTAGTTGGATGTCTTAAACCGGGCCACAGTAATAAGTTAATAAAATGGTGTCAATTAATTATATAGATACGGATCGTATCAAAGTTGCTGACACATTTAATGCGAAGACGAACGTTCATTTTAAAACAGAAGTAATAAATAATATTTTTTTATTGCTTCACAGAGCACGAAATTTCTAGTAACGGCAGTGGAAATATGTAGTATTCATGCCACAATAAGTGCGTTGAAGTAGTAGAATAATATCAGCTAACTTACCAGCCGCCATTAAGTTCGATTTAAACTTACGGCGGCGGGTGGTAAGTTAGCTGGGAGCAAGATGATAATAATAAGATTACATTTCAATTTTTAAATTCCAAAAATTATTATATATTATTTTATAGGCATTACACAGTGATACAGACACACATATAGTGGCGTTAGACAGACAGGGACTGATTTTATTATTACAGTGTAAACTGCAGAAAGAAAAATACACAGATTTCAAAAGACAATAATTAAAGAGATTTTTTGTAACAATAAGCTTACACACGATAAGTGCCAGGTGTGTTTAGGACAATGCAACCCGACGGTAATGGTACACGTGTTCTAGGCAATTAACAATAACAAAAGTCGGTTACGACTTCAGGTGTCATTATTAGAAATAACAAACATACCTACTGATACATGAATAGTTACTGACATCAAAATAAGAAATAAGAGGGAATAATAATAATAGTTTTTGCACTCTAAAGAGTAACAACGGACATACGAGTTTTAAAATGAACCAATCTGAACAAAATGAACGGGCCGAAAAGAGCGGTCATTTGCTGTCTCTTCAGCCGCAAAAGTCGTCTTTAGCCCGGTTTTATGGAGCCTTTACTGTTTTAATCCCAAAATTAGACAAATAAACTTTTTTTAAAGATAAATTATGTCTACTGTTTTTTGGTTCTAAAGAATTCAAACTTGGCCGTAGATAACAACCCTGTTTGTTTTTTTTAACTCACAAAGTTTATGAAAAAAAAAACGATTATTGTTAGTGATGATATCTTAATGAGTGGATTAAACTTATATACCCCGCAGTCCCGAACCCCTGTGCCTCGTTGTTACCCAAAATTGTGTCACTGCGCTTTACGTCCAATGTTTCATAAGATTTGACTCGAACTATCGTAACTTCTGTCACATATCGCCTTCACAGCTAACAGTTTCTATACTTCTTTTTGTAGTAGTGCGAGTAACCGAAGACACGCTTAAGTATATCCAGCCCGTCGAAGAAATTCCGTGCTCTGTGGTATCTTTTCTGTATAATAACGAATGCCTGGCCTTGACACGATTAAAAACTAATGAGTATGCGTATTGATCGTATAAAAATTATTGTAATTGTCTTGTTTAATTCCGAATAATTTCCACATAAAAGTTCTTACTACCTCCTTTTCACAATAGTCCAATTCTGCAACGTTCAGGGGTTCCAAATTCGAACTTTTAAGTAGAGCGTCAAACAAACGATCATGCGAGTTTCAAAAAACAAAATCTGTACAATTTCATTTTCATGCCGAAGTTGGTTTTCCGTATATTAAGAGGCCGAAATTGCAATTTGAGGCGTCAGGGATGTAAACAAGTAGGGAAGTTTACTACCCAACCAGTGAATGAGTCACTTTAGGTGACATTTTGTCGTTGGGTAGTAGAAACAATTAACGGACGTTTAAGAACTAGTATAGACAAACACCGTTTTAAGCCTTCACGGCTTAAAACTAAACTTAACAACCCACTCGCACTAACCCAACCCAACCCGTAACCCGCGATCATGGCGCTTGCAACAGCGTCGAAATATTGGGAGCTCAAAATCATGAACAATCACGGAAGATATCCCCTAAGTGACAGTATAAGTTCAGTATAGACAGCTCAGGTTACGGAATCCAAATAAAGCTGTGATGCACATGTACGAGGAGGTACGAATAGAATGCGCGCTTGTTAACGCTTTTGGAGTCCGACTTACATGAGATATACTTAAATGACGACACGCCAAATTATCTTAGTGATTTAATAAATAACTAATTCACAGGGATAATTTCCGCCCAATAGATGCCATCCCAGAGCAGTTTTGAGCAATTCCGTGTGCTAACATAATTATGATGATTTGATAAAATAATTAGGAAATCAGACTAACTTACCCTAAGTGACGTCTGATGGTAATTTTATGAACGGCTCATCCTGAAAACAATTATCTTACATAGTAGTATTCGTCTCCAACGAACTCGGTCGCGTAGTTTTTTAGAGTTCTAAAACATAAAAAAATAAACAATTGAACGCAGCTAGTAATGTCTAGCTGCCAGTAGTGACGTTTAACAAATGTCAAATCACTTTCTTTAGAGTAACAAGGGTTGCCATTACGTGATGGGTGGGTGATACCTTATAAGTATGAGACAGGGTGGGAATCTAATTGTTTTCAGGATGAGCCGTTCATAAAATTACCATCAGACGTCACTTAGGGTAAGTTAGTCTGATTTCCTAATTTTATTACACGGCTCATCCTGAAAACAATTATCTTACATAGTAGATGTTCAGAGATAGGTAATGGCAACATCTATACATGTGTGTGTGTGTAAAAGGATCATAAAAGTTAAATCCAATAATACTCAATAAAATTTTGTATTAATATAAGATACAATCAAAATATATATTTCTTTAAAATATCAAAAACCAGATACCAAATCTAGTTTTTATAACTTAATAAAGGTACTTAACAAACTGTATTAAGCTTATTTATTTATATTAATAATTATATGTTAAAACAAATATCACATTCTGATCATAATTAAAATCAAGTAACATAGAAATCAACTAATAGCAAATCTAGTGGGGATTTCGTCGTTTCGAAGCCGGAAATTCTATCGGAAGTCGAAAACTTCAACGGCCATGGCATGCATCTCGACCTGAGCCCGAAAATGAGGATTCCAGAGTCACTTTAACCCGCCATTTCACAGAAGACCTGCCAGAATTCAGCCAAGACGAAATCGAGGCGGCTCTTAGACAGCCTGAAATGGAAAAAACCCAGGTCCTCACCTGGGTTTTTGGGATGGGATAACGACTGAACTTCGGAAGCTTTTTAACTCAGTCTTTTTCTCTGGGAGAACTCCAGAAGCGTGGTAAAGGAGCGTGGTCGTTCTTTTCTTTAAAAAGGGGAACAAAACCCTATTAAAGAATTATAGACGCATTTGGCTCCTTAGCTACGTGTATAAGCTGTTTTCAGGAGTCGTCACGATTCGTCTAGCGCGAAGACTCGACGACTTCTTCTTCTTCTTCTTCTTATTTGAAAATTAAAACCTATTTCTTGTTCTTCTTCATTGAAGTAGAGAAAAAAAATCTAAAGTGCCCGTTTTTTTTTGCAAAAGAGTTTATTTTGCGTTAAACTTCTAGTTTATGTTTAAAAAATCTGTTCTTACGTCTTTTCGTCTGGGGTCATATAATGTTTATCAAAATTAATATTGGGTACTGATTCTAATTCCCAGAACTTTTTGAGAAGTGCATTCTCATCAGTTTGAGTGGAATGCAGTGTAACTTAGTTGTGGCACGCCTCGCTCTGGATGAATTATCAAACGCTGCCTAACGCAACGGTGACGGTGTTCAACGCAGCTGACATATTTTGAATTGTTGTACATGAATTTTAAACATACGTATAACCATATCGAATTTTATTCTTTCTTTCTCCTGAATTAAACCTGAATTTCATTTATCTCGTAGCTAAAGCTGTAGTTAATACCTCTAGTATATGTATGGTCTGAGGTCTGAATGTTTAGACGACGTGTTCAAGGATGAATTTGTGTTTGGCAGCGTTTGTTACTTTTTTTATTACCTTTAATCGTGTAATTAAGACTTTTACCTACAGTAAAGTATAACATAGAGAAGTGATTATTAAAACAATAGGATTCATTTGCGAATAATGACGGAATATTTAAAGTTTGTGGAGGAGCAAAATATACCTTGAGAATCAAGCACTATGTGGGCTTGCCCATAAATATGATGCTTTTTCTCTTGACACAGACATCTTGTATTATCTCTCCATGTTGTCACCAGTCTAGAGTCTACCAGTCCCGCCAATCCGCGGTACCCATATTATTTTGCCCTCTATTCTTTTTGAGCAACTCAATGAACGTGGGAACAATATCCGAGCGTAAGTTTTCCAACCAAGCAGTTGTAATGTGCTTGTAGCGGCAAAAACACAACAAAAAACAACAAAAAATACTACAGCAACATAGAACAAAAAGTACTACAGCGTCATCTATGACGCAGAGGATAAACTAAAATGTCGACATGTCTGCGTCATACTTGCGTCGCCAAACTGAGGTTTTCACTATAAAACTTCCAAATGTCCACTATCAGACATTAATTTGGCGTTCGTCAATTGAAAGTTTTATAGTGAAAACCTCAGTTTCTTCACAAAACAGCTTTAATATCAACTTTTATAATTATTACAATAAAGGACAATGACCAAAGTTGGTACCAAAAAGTCTCGCGCCTCAAAGCCAAAATATTATAGTAATTAGTTTCATATTTTTTTACGGCATTACGCGTCGGGGATTTGATTTTTGAACTGGAAATATACTTTTCGAGTTTAAAAGTACGAATATTGTTTTACTCCCTTTATATGACGTTCCGTTTCAACTGAATATAAATGACGTTCCGTTTCAATTGAACAAACCCTTGTCTGTCGAGCGGACTCTAAAATTAATTACAATTAAGTAAGATCAGTACACCAAATCGATTTAGTTTGGTTTATTGCTATTTGCAACAAAATAGATTTTCTCAGCCTAAAGATTTTGATTTATCGATTACATCCCTAAATCCCGACTAGTTTATAGCACTTACTATACTCTATGGTTTATAGTTATCTTATCTGTGGCATCTGACATTTGTACTGTACTGACTGACTATTGGCAATGTAAAGGTCTAAAATAAAATCGAGTTTCAGTCAAGCATACTGTGGATGTTACTTTAACTCGTAATTCTTACTAATATTAGTGTATTACGCTGTTTTTAGAGCAATAATGTAATGTATGTGTGTTAAAATACGTCGTTGGTAGCGTCGAAAAAATAGACCTACTTTTTAGGTTAGTTTCGATTTTATAAAATAACTCTGAAACGCGGGTTTTTTTTCAAAAATAATTTTTGTAGGAGTTAATACGATCAGTGTAGTCTATAAAAAACAAGGTTTGATTTTGATGCAGCATGGTACGGGATTCCATACTTCCATGAGCATTCTCTTTTTAAGAGGTTACAGGCAGGCAGGATTCTGCACTGCGAAACGTTAAAAATGTTCAAAGTATGCGGGTGTGAGTAAAAAAACTTGTAATAGTTATAGCACCACTTGAATGTCCAAGTTGGTGGTATCAAAAATCCATAAGGCGCAAGTATGGCGCAGACATCTTCCCCCCGTTGAAAGACTCCTTTCAACTTCTTCAGTCGTCATCCGGTGAAGAGGTAGGCAAGGGGCAAATCCGAGTGAGAGGCCTCCTGAAGCAGCCTCTAGTAGTTTTCACGTCTGCGACTCGTGAGACGCCATCGGCTCCAGGGAACAGGCGGCTGACTCGTCCCATTCGCCAGCCGAGTGGTGGGACGTTATCCTCCTGGAGAAGAACCAAATCTCCAACTTGCAGAGATGCTGATTTAGCACACACAATTACAGTAATTACATCACACACGAAATTTTACGCGGTAACGCGAGCGCGCGAAGTCGAAAAGTGATTTGACATTTGTTAAACGTCACTACTGGCAGCTAGACATTACTAGCTGCGTTCAATTGTTTATTTTTTATGTTTTAGAACTCTAAAAAACTACGCGACCGAGTTCGTTGGAGACGATGTAAGATAATTGTTTTCAGGATGAGCCGTGTAATAAAATAGCTTTTGGACCTTATCAGATACAGCAGGCAAGAAGTTACTATGGTGAGCACGTCAAAGAAAATGGCGCCTTCATTTTTAAAATCTATGAAGACGGAAATATTAAAGTCGATTTTGGACAATATCATATCGTGGCTTCTGAGCCATGGCTCTTAAAAGCAAAAAATCATTCTCGACATCACAACAGCCGCGTGTATTTGATTTTAATCGCACACCAGTTACAGGGTCGTAATAAAATAATAGCCTTTGAGGGTATGAATAACAGGGTGTAAAGTCTATAGAAAAGTTCAGTCCATTCCATCCCCCATAGAAAAGGGAGGATCCTCCGACCAAACGGGTGTTATGTCTGGTGGGCTACTGCCCGACAGTTGTTGTCGGGTTCTTCTATATAATCTTAAGTCGCGAAAAACTTTAATTGCGCGACCTATTAGAATGTAAGTTTAGCTACAGCTCATTTTTGGAGCTTAGATGTTTGAATTGTATTTCTAAGCTAAGGGGAGGGATGTTGAGTATGTGTGCGTATGCCTACGCACCGATAAGTACCTACATAAGTAATAAACGACAGTGCGTTACTAGCAAGCAGTGGTTTCACTCGTCTATCCTCATACTTAATATTGGCGTTACGCAGGTTCATATCGCGACGGGGCAAGTCAGCGGAGATATTTTGCGATAATGGCCGCAACTTTGTTGCAGCAGCTAAAGAGATAGACAATTTTCTTAAAAGCAATCATGAACCTGTAGTTAATTTTGCTACCAATGAAGGGATAAGGTTTGTGTTCTCTCCCACGTATGCTCCACATTTCAGCGGCATCTGGGAAGCCGGCTTTAAAGTCGCGAAATACCATTTAAAGCGTGTTATGGGGAACAATCATTTAACTTTTGAGGAGATAAGTACTCTCTTCACACAAGTGGAAGCTGTGCTTAATAGTCGACCTTTATGCCCAATCTCCCCTTCCCCTAATGATTACCACTTCCTAACTCCCGGTCACTTTATGATAGGGCGTGCGCTAAATGCATTGCCTGGTCCATCGTTCGAGCACGAGAACCAGAACAACCTTCAGCGTTACAAGAAGCTCGAACAAATTCAGCAACATTTCTGGCAGCGCTGGCAAAGGAAATATGTAGCAGAACTACAGCAGCGCTCCAAATGGCGTACAAAATCAGCATCTCTGCAAGTTGGAGATTTGGTTCTTCTCCAGGAGGATAACGTCCCACCACTCGGCTGGCGAATGGGACGAGTCAGCCGCCTGTTCCCTGGAGCCGATGGCGTCTCACGAGTCGCAGACGTGAAAACTACTAGAGGCTGCTTCAGGAGGCCTCTCACTCGGATTTGCCCCTTGCCTACCTCTTCACCGGATGACGACTGAAGAAGTTGAAAGGAGTCTTTCAACGGGGGGGGGGGAAGATGTCTACGCCATACTTGCGCCTTATGGATTTTTGATACCACCAACTTGGACATTCAAGTGGTGCTATAACTATTACAAGTTTTTTTACTCACACCCGCATACTTTGAACATTTTTAACTTTTCGCAGTGCAGAATCTGTACACTGGTGCGTCGCATCGTAACCTCTTAAAATTTATTGTAATAATTATAAAAGTTGATATTAAAGCTGTTTTGTGAAGAAACTGAGGTTTTTACTATAAAACTTTCAATTGACGAACGCCAAATTAATGTCTGATAGTGGACATTTGGAAGTTTTGTAGTGAAAACCTCAGTTTGGCGAGGCAAGTATGGCGCAGACATGTCGACATTTTAGTTTATCCTCTGCGTCATAGATGACGCTGTAGTACTTTTTGTTCTATGTTGCTGTAGTATTTTTTGTTGTTTTTTGTTGTGTTTTTGCCGCTACAAGCACATTACAACTGCTTGGTTGGAAAACTTACGCTCGGATATTGTTCCCACGTTCATTGAGTTGCTCAAAAAGAATAGAGGGCAAAATAATATGGGTACCGCGGATTGGCGGGACTGGTAGACTCTAGACTGGTGACAACATGGAGAGATAATACAAGATGTCTGTGTCAAGAGAAAAAGCATCATATTTATGGGCAAGCCCACATAGTGCTTGATTCTCAAGGTATATTTTGCTCCTCCACAAACTTTAAATATTCCGTCATTATTCGCAAATGAATCCTATTGTTTTAATAATCACTTCTCTATGTTATACTTTACTGTAGGTAAAAGTCTTAATTACACGATTAAAGGTAATAAAAAAAGTAACAAACGCTGCCAAACACAAATTCATCCTTGAACACGTCGTCTAAACATTCAGACCTCAGACCATACATATACTAGAGGTATTAACTACAGCTTTAGCTACGAGATAAATGAAATTCAGGTTTAATTCAGGAGAAAGAAAGAATAAAATTCGATATGGTTATACGTATGTTTAAAATTCATGTACAACAATTCAAAATATGTCAGCTGCGTTGAACACCGTCACCGTTGCGTTAGGCAGCGTTTGATAATTCATCCAGAGCGAGGCGTGCCACAACTAAGTTACACTGCATTCCACTCAAACTGATGAGAATGCACTTCTCAAAAAGTTCTGGGAATTAGAATCAGTACCCAATATTAATTTTGATAAACATTATATGACCCCAGACGAAAAGACGTAAGAACAGATTTTTTAAACATAAACTAGAAGTTTAACGCAAAATAAACTCTTTTGCAAAAAAAAACGGGCACTTTAGATTTTTTTTCTCTACTTCAATGAAGAAGAACAAGAAATAGGTTTTATTAATTTGACGATGTATTGGCATGTTATTTGAAGCATCCTGGCATGATTCTTTACGTTCCAAATTTAAAATTTGAAATTAATAAAAGAATCTCCGTTATGTTTTGGGCAGCAATTAATTCGACGGAGCGTATGGAGTTAGTTTTCATAGAAAATGGAACATTAAATGCACACCGGTACATAATGGAAGTCCTAATTCCATATGCACAACCCACATTGACTGCACTTGGGGAAGATTCCATTTTTATGGACGACAATAATGCGCGCCCGCACCGTTCTGGCGACGTGGAAGCGTACATGCAAGAAGTTAGGATCCGTCGTTTAGATTGGCCAGCTCAAAGTCCTGACCTCAATCCAATTGAGCATGTCTGGGATGTTCTAAAAAGACGGGTAAGATTAGTGCAACCTGCTCCACAAAACATCAGGGAGCTAAAAAGAGTCATTGCAGAATAGTGGGAACATATTCCTCAAAACTTTATTAAAAACATCGTGGAAAGCATGCCCAGAAGGATTCAAGCTGTGATTTTGGCAAGAGACGGTCACACTCGTTATTAGGTTTTTACATTTGTAACTTTATTTAATTAAAAAAAGTAAAAAAAAAATCTTGTCTTTATTGCCGACCACTTCTTATTGTTTGGGCGTGTACATCGGTTTTAAAGAATCCATCGTTTTTTTTCTTTTAATTGTCCGAATTCACTTCACGCGCATTAATTTATACGATTATAAGTATACAGACTACGTCAAAGAAATAAATTTCATTTAATTAACTCAAATCGACCTTAGAACGTAAATTTCCTTAGGTGCCCGTTTTTTTTGCAAAAGAGTGTAATTATATTGAAATTTTCCCCCAAAGAAGTGATGGGGTATTCGCGAAGAGGGACAAAAAGGCTGGTGGTACCAGTCCCCAAGAGGCCCAAGATCGCTCTAAATAAACCCCTAAAGGTCAAATGCCTGAAATTGATACTTGATATCTTTGAAAAAACACTTTAAAACTAATGGGCCTACCACACGCACAAGAGGTGGCGGTGGCAGTTTTACCAACCGCACGCACGGTGTTCCGTGTACAAACCGGCTTGCGCAGGCAGATCTGTGGTGAAGCTTGTGCGTGTGGTAGGCCCTTAATACTATAAAGGTGGGTCGTTTTCACGCCACCAAAATTGAAAACGACCCACCAAATTTTAAGTATGTACTATTTATGTATTGTCTGTATTTGTATATAGCCAGTTTTTACGTTTAAGTACAGTTTGATGAGCAAACAAATAAATATTATACATAGAATGCCAAAACAGACCAGTAAACTGAGGCTGCCTAAAAAGAGAATGGCAGAGAGAAGAAGAAAACCAAGAATAAATTGAAGAAGAAGAAAACTCAAGAACTAACTAGGTCTCGACAGAGTCAAAAACCTTTCTCATAGTCTACAAATGCAAGATACAGCGGCCGATTATACTTTTCGGACTTCTGTATGATCTGCCGCACTATGTGGATGTGGTTTAAAGTGCTGTATCCTCCTCAAAACCCGGCCTGCTCCGGTGGTTGGAAGTCGTCGTGACGACTCCTGAAAACAGCTTATACACGTAGCTAAGGAGCCAAATGCGTCTATAATTCTTTAATAGGGTTTTGTTCCCCTTTTTAAAGAAAGGTCTTCTGTGAAATGGCGGGTTAAAGTGACTCTGGAATCCTCATTTTCGGGATCAGGTCGAGATGCATGCCATGGCCGTTGAAGTTTTCGACTTCCGATAGAATTTCCGGCTTCGAAATGACGATATCCCCACTAGATTTGGTCATAAACTCATAATGATAAATCAGATAAATAATAATAAATATTTTTAAGAACTGAGTTTTATTAACCGATGAAAGTTACTACACACCCCGAGAACACTCGGATTCTCGGGTATACTTCCCGAGAATTTGTGAGCTTGAGGTTGGTGACAGAAGAATCCAATTTTGGTGGGCACTTTCGAGTTTGGTGGGCGATTTTCAATACTGTTGGCCACACTAGACTTTGAACTTAAATATTTCAAAAACTTATAGAGATATTCTCAGACCTCTTGAAGATCCTTCTAGCTTGGACTTTCTATTCTTATACATAATACAGTCCTTATTTTTCACGAGAAGTAAAGAAAAAATTTCGCCACAAAAATTAATAAAAATGCACTTTGTTGATATTGACCCAACTTGTACTTCTTTTGTTCAATCCATGACGCTCCTTGAATGAACTAAAAATGGGGTGTGATATTTACACGGAGGCCTTTAATATAGCGAAAGAAGATCTTAATGAAGGAGTTGATTATGGTAATTCAAGGATTGAGTCAAGATACAAGATACAAAAAGCATTTGAAATGATAGAAACAAAAGTTGCCGAGATGAACGAAGGGAAAAACATCGCTGATAATGACGAAGGATCTGAAAACCCTTTAAACTTTGAAGCTTTGGAGGCTGCCAATGCAATGAACGACTTTCAAAGAATAAATCTGATAGAAGCCCATCTTCTATGTAAGCCTTCTAAGCCTGATGTAATTATTCAAAGAATGATCGCAAAACTGAATGCTGATCAAAAGATAGAGTTTGATATGATCACAAACAAAATGGACAGGACAAATAATAACGCTGATGTTTTACGTTGTTTTGTGAGTAGAACTGGTGGCACTGGTAAAAGCTTTTTGATAATCAAAAAACGCTGAAAGTTTGGGTCCCAACGCATTTAAATAAAGAAAACGGCAATAAGTGCTCCGACAGGAATTGCTGCATGTAATGTGAATGGCTTGACTATACACAGACTATTGCAACTGCCCGTGGAACATAAGAAAACACAAAGTACAAGCTAGTTACTGATAAAGTCCTCCAAGTTCTAAGGTCAGATCTGAAAGAAGTAGTGTTATTTATCTTAGACGAAGTGTCGATAATATTCAATCTTACTCTAACATATATTCATTTACGTTTGTCCGAGATATTCTATACCGGTTACTATCAATATGGGTGGTTTGAAAAAAAACACATAGTTGTTTTCGTGAATCTTTTACAGTTTCCGCCGGTTATAGAAGAGTGTCCTTTTGAAAAACTTTCAACCACTGAAATTTACAAACTGTTGGGCTCCCACAGTATGCCCAATCTATGAGCTGAACTGTTTATATATGATGAACTTACCATAAACATGAGACAGCTCAATGATTCTATAGCTGTCGCACAAGAAATAGTACCCGATAGGAAAAAAAGAAGGACTACCTACAAAAAGAAATGAAATCCCATCAAAAACATAACATGTACAAAAATGCAAGTCTCGCAACGCAGTTCTTCTAACGTAAAAAGTTGTGAGGTTTACTGTAAAACCAAGTCGGTTAACTTATTCAGTACCTATCTATGTATTTGGGCAACTATCCAACAAAGTCATAAATTTTTACCTAATTAGTAACTAACAAATTTTTTTAGGGACCGTATCATTTATTTAGTAAAAAGGATAACTTGGCAATCGCAATCACGGCAATAGAATCTACATACAACAAAATCTATCTAATATAAGGGCAGTTAGCGTATTGGTTTTGTTTGTGTACACATTTCATAAAGAAGATTGGCGAGTTGGGTACCTCATCAAATCCAAACGTTCCAAAATCTAGTTATATGCAAATTATAGGTCTTATATCCGTAGTTATTTTCCAAGCTAAAATGTGTTATTAGTTGTTGGGAGAAATTAAAAAAACCATGATTGATGATGGGTGCAGCCCCGTTATGGAAACAAAACGCATAAAATAGAGGCAATTAAAACTTATTACTACAGTGATATTTGGCAACACAGCTGTCAGTTAAGTATGTCAAATACGAAAAAAAAATATATACCGTCATGCTCCGTCATGATATTTTTTGATTTTTTGACGTTTGATAAGACTCATTGTTTTGGTAAAAATCTACGAATATTGTTCATGCTAAAACAATGTCTTGTGCTGTATTAAATGCATTTGGAACTCGATTTACTAACCCAGAAAACGCTCAAATGATATTAAATATTATAAATGAACGTTTATTTCTAGATAACGAATTAGCCGCGATTGTAGCTATGGAGCGCGTCGAGCGCCTGAATCGTCGCAGTATTATGTTTACGAATATAGATGCCTCAAATATATCATTCCCACGGCTCTCCATAGAAGAATTGGTGTTGTTTGCGTGTGGCACATACCAGATCCGCCAAGCTAGATCATACGTTGGAGAACATTTCCGCTTTCACGGAATTTATACACTAGAAATAGGTCGCGACCAGCTGGATTTGACCAGTTTAGGAGGTGAAAATCCTTTTTTGTTAAGAGCAAAAATAAAATCCCGCCATGTGGGACGGAACACATATTTTGTTTTCGTAGCCGTTGAAAGGGAACAGCAAGGTCGGAGCGCCATCATCGGCTACTGCTGTAATTGTATAGTAGGACTCAGAATCGTGGGCTGTTGTTCACATGTCATGAGTGTAGTGTGGTATTTAGCTTACGCTCGACACGAAGGAACAACCCCCCCTGCGGCGTTTCTTGACAATGTATTATTAAGTATAGAATAAAAAGTTATTATAAATACTATGGTTTTGTTTTTTACCTATTATATTTTTATTCAGTTTCTTTTATCCTGTTGACGACCATCTTATGGATGGACCATGAACCATCTTGGATGCGGATTCAAATCCCGCAAAAGGTACGTTCAGAATCAGAATCATTTATTTGTTAAACATAGGTGTATTAACATTAGGGATCTTATAAATAGTTAAGGTTCTTGCTATGTTTTGTCGTTAATTACTATTATAAGTGACGTCATAGCAATCGGATGGCCTAAAATAATTCAAAATCTTATCTGTATTTGCTGTTTCCTTATCTCAACTTAGAACTGATTTTAAAGTAACCCACTTTAAAATCTTACTAGTCACACAAAAATCCTTCTATAGTTATTAAAGTACAATCTATCCACTTTATGATCAATAAGGGACTACCTTGAGTTACATAAGTAGGAAGGTCAGTAATAATACTTACCTACCTACTTATAAAACCACCAAAAATAATTTTGGTGGTCCATTTTGAGGTTATGTATAAATCAATTTAATATACCCAAGTTTAATGTATGTCTTACCATTACATTTTGTTATACTCTATTCTAGCATTCAAATCCATATATTCATTCTATGAAACGGTAAGCCTGTATGTGATACTGAAAATACATGGGGTTTTGCCAATCTCCTTTGACCCGCTAGCGCTATGTTCAATTAGGGCTACTTAATCCCATTAAAACATAACATGTACAAAAATGCGAGTCTCGCAAAACTGTTCTTCTACCTTAAACAGTTGTGAGACGTGTGTTTATTTTTGAATTTTGAATGATGTGTGTAATTTTGTTTTTTGAATCATAGGTGACACTGTACAATTACGTCATAATTAGGGATCGGATATTCGGATGCATATTTACCTAAAGTTTGAGTGTTGACTAGTGTGGAGCGCGCGTTAGTACGGAAACAGTCCCGGTTATTTTTTTTTTTCATTTTATTGTTTTACTTCAAATGAATTGTTATGTGTTGTTGTTTATCAGTTGTCTGGTTGCCATAGTACAGGCTCTGCCTAGTTTGGGATCAGGTGGCGGTGTGTTGGTTGTCCCAAGATATTATTATTTACAAACTACAAAACTATAATAGAAATAAATATGTACAAGTATAAAAGGGTTACAGGGCGTCCAAAAATTCGTCCGCATCGCTGTCAAAATTATTATTAGATATTATTAATTTTCATATTTAATTGTTAGTGAATTCATTAGTGACGTTGCGAAGAGAAAAAACAAGGAAAAGTTTTTTTTTTCATTGTAAGTATTTATTTCGCATTTACACAAAATTGAATTGCAGCAGTAAAATGACGTAATAAGCGGTTAGGCCCATCAATCGTATTGGTAGCGTAGCATCTATATAGAACAGGCCACACGCGGTCATCTTACTGAACGTCCAGTTTGCATGTATCACGTTCTTGCAAAGATGTTTGTGTCTCTCTGTAAAAATCAACTTTTAAT
This sequence comes from Eurois occulta, assembly GCA_950022335.1. Lineage (NCBI taxonomy): Eukaryota > Metazoa > Arthropoda > Insecta > Lepidoptera > Noctuidae > Eurois > Eurois occulta. The sequence goes on along the minus strand of OX465480.1, from coordinate 2,641,990 downwards.
TTAGTAAAAAAGTTAGCACCATTATTACCCAAAATGCTAACGGCTAAACACTGGTCGGAGCTAAAGTACATGTAATCTGGGAATAACAGAATTTTTTGTGGTATATTACAACTAAGGCCTCTGCCTCAAATTTTGCGGGCAGCGGGGCGGCGGCGGCGGCGGCGCGGCAGCGGGGCGGGTAACGCATACTTGTTCTCCAAACCAGCGGGTAGATCGCGCGGCGCTATAGCGGTGTAGTGTTGAGTTCGTGGTTGTGTTGTCGAGATATTTGTTTTTATTCGCGAACGAAATGTCTGAAAAACGGCGACATCTTTTTGATTCAAATTTATTCCTAACGCTCGATTTATTGTGGGCAAAAGAAGAAGGGGATCCCTACTATAGGCAATATTCAGTTCGTTTTTTATTGCTTCCCATAATTGGTTAATTATTCTTCTATTTTTATGGTTCACACCCTTGCTGTTCCATATAGGTGTACTCTCAAAGATTGCCGAAATAATTTGCTCTTGCACGTCCGAGGACATTTTGATACGTCACAAAAAAAATGTACAACACTATACTACAATGCAGATGCGCAACGCGGGCTGTCACCGCTTGACTGGAGTGCACCGCTCGTTGCCCGCCCCCGCGCCGCTGCCACGCCGCTGTTTTCAAGAACCGGTCCATTTGATTTTACGCATAAGATCTCGCCGCTCCCGCGCCGCAGCCGCCGCCACCCCGCTGCCCGCAAAATTCGAGGCAGAGGCCTAAAACTGAATAATTACGCTCTAATTAAATTCGGGGTTTACAAGTAAAATCAACTCCTCCTATTGTTGAAGTCGGATAAAATGTAGCTTTTGTTACCCGGATCATAATAACGAATCGATTGACACCATATTCATCAAAATCGGATGAATAGTTTAGGCGCTACGGAGAAACATACAGAAATACAAACATACATACATCATCATCATCATCCTAACCTTTTCCCAACTATTTTGGGATATAGCTGAATACCAGTATTTTACGTGGAGCAACTGCCTATCTGACCTCCACAACCCAGCTAGCACTGGGTAACACGATACCCTTCCGTAAGTCTGGTTGTCAGACTTTTGGGCCACTGACTACCTGTAACGACTGTCAAAGATCTACAAATGACAACCGGGACCAACGGTTTAAAATGCTTTCCGAGGCACGGAGGAAACTCTGTATGTCATGAGTGGTCACCCAGCTACGGACCAACGTAGGCAAGCGCGGCTTAACCTAAAGATCGACCCGAGCGGCAGTTATTAGTTAGCCACGAGCTCCTAACAAATACAAACACACAATACATAGACTGCTGAAATCATAACCCATCCTTTTGGCATCGCTTTAGTCGGGTAAAAATTTTAGAACACAGATAAATTAAAGAAGAAACTGACTCAATTTATGAACGTTCAATTTAAGAACGGCGTCACATCTAATGAAATTCACAAAAAAAAAATATAATTACAAAATTAATAAGCTGTATACCTTAACACCATATAATCATACGCACCAAATTGCAGTATTTTTACTAATTTAAAACCTTCTTACTTGGACAGTTTCTATTCTTCATAAGCTGTATACACGCCGTCTCAGCTTCCTCAATAGTTAAATAGAACTTCTCACAGTATATACTATGTATGTATATTAGAATTACATTTTTCGTAGGCGCTATAAATAATGTTAAAAATTGAAGCAAACTCTGCAAGTAAAAAAAATGTAGGTATTTTATTGGAAAGTTAAAAATGAACTTGTAAAAAGTAGCATGGATAAACTGCAAATAGATTATACTCTCAGCGTATATTAAAAAAATCCAAGTCAAGTACATAAAAAATACTTAAAAATTATATAACATTAAGATAGAAGAGCACAGAGGTACTACTTATTTCATAAGAAATTTCTTCCAGTTTTTTCCAAATCCAATTCCAAATTTATTGCAGAACTACGACAGGAAAGTTGAATAAAAATGTAAAGACAGTAGTAGAAAAGACAAAACAGGAAAATTAAATTTAACTTATTGAGTGTTCAGTGACATATTGTTTGTGATGTTTCTCTCTTACTCTCTTATTCTTTATTGCACACAAAATTAAAAGATATACGCACAACATTACAATATATAGCTTATGTACAACGGCGAGCTTAACCCAAAATTGGGTTGGGATGTTTCTTTTGTTATTCTATCATTTAACTAGCTTATGCCCGCGGCTTCGCCCGCGTGAAGTTCGATAACTGTCCCACGGGATCATACTACCGGGTTAAAATGTATCGTATGTGTTAATCCAGGTTATAAGCTATCTGTGTGCTAAATTTCATCCAAATCCGTTCTGTGTACCGTTTATGCGTGAAAGAGTACTCGTAACAGACATCCATCCCTCCATCCATCCTCGCAAAATCCATGTCCGTGTTTAATTGACGTCCCAAGTCAGTCAGGACTTTGAATTATATTTGTATAGATATTTAAATAGTGTAAATATTTACACTTGTAAGTTAATTTTACTTCTTCATATGCAAACAATGACGCCTGTAGTGACACCAAACGGAATGCCATTCAACCTTCAACATCGCTGGATGTCCTAATGAGATGCACAAACTGTTGCCTAGCATGCTTTTTTAATGGCGCAAAAGGCTTGAAAGTATACATTTGCGAAAACACATAAACCTCACAATGTCTCTTCATCTCGCCCTGCAATACCCACTCCTCTGACACCTGAATCGCCCCCTCAACCGGTTTCATTACAACCTCTTTTCGAGTACTACAACGCTCTAAGGGTCGCTTTCAGAATTGAAATTCGAACTTTTGAGTCGAACGTCAAACAAACGTTTGTGCGGCCATATCAAAAGGAAAAAAACAACACTACAATTTTATCTCCGTACTGAAGCTCACGCTTTTTGTATAATATTTTGGAACTATTAAAGTTTGCGTGTGTTGTGATAATGTATGCCCATTGTGTATCTCAATAATAATCAACAGCAGTGGGATCTCCCAGTAAATATTATTAATTATTATTTATTTAAAAAATAAATAAAAGCTGGATATTATATCCAGCTTTGGTTTTGCTTTTACAAAACCAAAGCTGGATATAATAATATAAGCTGGATTGGACAGGACGCAAGTAACTTGAAGGTAAGAATTTTTATTCTACTAGCGAGCGTTTTGATCGTTGCAACTTTGTTGAATTTTACCCCGAGGCTGCCCCAAATGTGTGAAGGTATTGTTCCCCGCACTCAACCCTTTTGGAAATATCTGTCAAAATAAAAAACGTCAACTCCTGTTACAAAGAGATCTCGTGCCGCGACCTTCAATGGCTTTAAGTTTGGTGTGATATATCCGCCTTGCCCCGCGAGAGAACTCTCGAAGTGCTTGGGAGCAATTACTCACCTACCATTTAGAATTCGCAACGTACAAAAAATATTTGGCAAATAAAAAACCTTAACTATACAAATTGAAACTGTAACATTTCGGCCCAAAGTTTCGATCCTAAAACAGCACGTGAGTCCCTTTTGAAGTAGGTGACGGTCCTCATCAATCTAACCCAAAATGGAATCTTATCTCCGGCAATGTGAACAAAGCCGTCATTGATATTTTGTACGGAACCAATCATTGTGCCCTGCGCAAGAAGGATCGCGCAAGATGTGTAAGAAGGTCGAAGATTCGTCTCATTACTATAGAGTCAACTTTCCGTCGTATCGCATCCAAAATTTCCTGCGCCTTTTACAGTGAAACACTCTCCAGCAAATCCAACCCTACAGCTTAGGTTCAGATTCGAAGGGAGCTGTGAGCCTGCGGTACCCGCACTTTACACCTACTTTAACACTGATAAAGGTGTTCTCATCCTTAAGGTTGACACAAAAAATGCATTCAATTCCGTAAACAAATAATATTATGGAACAAAAAAAAATTAAGAGACATGTTCTAATAGACAAGTTATAATAAAATGCCAGTGAAAAATAAATCCCTTACTTCATTTTCCAATCCAGCAGATATTCTCAGCGCAGCGACCGTGACATGGAAGTATACAAGATTACGATAAAATCCACGAAATGTGTAATATACAGCCTGTGGAAAGAAAATATTGAGTTGTGACACCTTAAGGAATCTTTTATTACATTTGATAGCTTCTTTAGACTTGGTGTGCAATCATCCAATACGTTTTTGAGTATAATTAGATCCTACTACTGTATAACATAATATCACCATCATCATTGGCAGTTTTTCCGAACACTGCTGAGTCTACACCCAGTACAGGCGAGGCATTGCTGCCATCCCTGGTCTGTGCGAGATTCAACCAGGTTTTTCTCTATTTTACAAGACGCGACTGCTTCTCTGACCTCCACAAAGGAGTTAATGGGCAATAGGGATACCCCTTGGTAAGACTAAATAATCTCATATGAACCATAGAAACGAATTTGTTAAGCCAATCGCAAGTTTCTTAATATATTTATGGATTATTGTTTTAATAAGTTTTCTAATAAATGATTCTCATACTCACCAATACTTGGAAAATTGACTTATACAGATCGTAAGCTTTTAAAATATTTTGGTATATCTTAAGTAATTTGAGACAATGCTCATCATTGTCCCGTGCATCATTCAACACCAGGACATCTTCAATCCATGCTTCTAGATATTTCCCTAACAATATTATTATGCGGATGGCTAGGACTAAATTTATATCCAAAACTATGCAAAATATGCCAGAAATATTGTCAAGAATAAGGTCGAACAGACTAGAGTAACGGTAAGAAATATAAAACATAACATGTAAAGTAAGAAAAGGACCTATTAAAAATGCTATTGAGATCCAATTCCAAATAATAAAACTCCTGCAATTTTTACTGGAATCGATGCTTCTATGTATAGTTTGGATGTCCAAAATAAGTAAAACGTGGTCGTCCTTATGCACTAAGTCCAGAACGAACATCATCGTGAACCCGATCGAATAGCTGATATAGAATAGAATAGCAGAGACATACAAGAAGCTATTTTCGAAAAGTGAGGCATTTTTAATTCCTTCAACAGTGTCCACTGTAAAAATTCGATAGAAACATAACGCATTCAAAAACAACATTACGAAGAACGCACATATTTGACATTTTCTTCCTCTGGGATAAATATGACTATTTCGCTCACTATATTTTGAAGCCAAGAAAAGATTGAGTAAATTGTTGAAGGGATAAAATATTCTTTGGACGTCTTTTTCCAGGCTGTTGTTGAGTAACACTTGCACTGACATCTCTTGAACGATTTTTTTACCTTGTGTTTTTAGTATCAAATTCAACGTCAAACTAAGTCATATTGATTATTAATTCGACAATGGCGTTTAAAAGAGGAAATAATGAATTTCGGTACTCTAGCTTTGTCTAATTAGGTCCTATGTTTTAAGATCGTTATCTTGTTATATTATTGTTATTACAACTCATTATTTAAATGGGTGAAGCGATATCATATCGTGGTGAAACGATTGATCATTAACGACACGTTGATGAATGCACTTTTTAACGTTTCTGGAGATTTTATCGTTCATGTCAATTGGCAACGTTAAAATTAATGTCGTCTTTCAATTCAGAAATGTGAGACCTTAATTGTCATACTTAATTTTCATTTCTCGGTCTTTTTGTGAATTGGTGTTTTATTTGCTTTGTGGCGAAGTACAGCCCAGATGGTTGTAGACAATCCAGGTGTGAGTTCCTGAGTGGAAATTATAGTAAACAAGACTTTTTCCTAGATAGCGGTGCGAGTGTTCGTATGACGTCAAATGTAAACATGGTAAAAAATACATGTTATACACCGAATATCACGGAGATTAATGCATATAAAACTGGAATGCCAGCATTTTGTTCGGGAGACGTGAACATAATGCCAATTACTTCGAATTGTAAATACGAGGTTACTTTGAAAGATGTAGAATGTAAACAATGTTTAATTACATCTCCTTCAGCGGCAGTTAGCATTGAAGTATGGCATATGAGATTGGGCCATTTGAATATGAGTGACCAGAACAAGATGAAGGATGGTGCAGTCACGGGAATATCATATACAGATAAGTCTGTGATCAAAAAAATATTTGCACAGTATGTTGTAAAGGCAAACAACCACGTTTATCATTTTGTCACAAGGGTACAAGCAGCAGCAAGCCACTGGATACAATCCATGCTGATGTCTGTGGACCAATGGAGTGCAATTCTGTAGGAGGATCAAGGTATTTCCTTATTTATGTTGATGACTTTTTCCGTATGGCATTTGTTTACTTCCTGATAGTTAAAAGTGAGACTTAAATATTTAAAAGTATGGTAGAATCAAAAAGGCAGAAAGATTAAAATATTTCGGACAGATAATGGCCTAGAGTTTTGTAGCAATTAGTTTGAAGAATATTTAAAAGATGCAGGTATTAATCACCAGAAAACTAATGTCTATACTCCCGAACAGAATGGTGTGAATGAACGCATCAATCGAACCATTGTAGAAAGAGCTCGTAGTTAATTATTTGATGCAAGCTTCGATATGAAGTTTTGGGCAAAGGCAACAAATACTGCTGTCGATCTTAGAAAAAGGACTGAATCAGGACTAGACAATAAAACTCCATAAGAGCTTTGGGCTAAAAAGAAACCAGATTTAAATCATGTACTACGTATTTTTGGCAGCCAAGTGATGATCCATGTACCAAAAGAGAAACGACGTAAATGGGACACTAAGTCCAAAAACATAATTATTTTAGTTGCTTTCTCTGATAATGCCAAAGGATACAGAGTGTATGATCCTGTCAAGCGGTATGTAGTAACTAATAGAGATATTGTGATAATTCATGACAATACAGAAAAAAAACTGTACAAGGAATGCAGTTGTATCAGTTTCAGTTGGGGATATATTATTATCAAAGCAGTCAGGCAGTGATATGTGGAAGAAATAAAGGATGAATCCGTTTGTAGTCCCTCCAGTCTAAACATTTCTTCAGAATCCGATTCAGTTTCTTAATGCTTGGACTGACTTAGATTCTACGTTGCAGCCACTTGATGAGCTTAAAAATAAAGAACCGAAACCAGATCCAGCTCAAGTAAGACCAAAACGTATAAGGAAGCCCCCAGAGCGTTACGGGTTCTCAAATTTTTGTGCAGCGTTAAGTACAAATAACTGCGATCCAGTCAGTGTCCAAGAAGCCCTGAGTAGCTCAGACAGAGACCAATAATTGGAGCTATGAAAAATGAGCTGCAGGCTTTTGAAGAGAATGATGTGTGGGTTCCAGTAAGTGATTTGCCTTCTGACCAAACTTTACTGCAGTGTAAATGGGTCTTTAAAAGAAAAGTGTGCGGTACAGGGCGCGTTTAGTGGTGAAATGTTTCACGCAGAGGCCTGACATTCTACACTAAAATTGTTGTTTGAATTGTCAGTGCAATTAAATTTAGATGTTACTCATTTAAATGTAAAAACAGCTTTCAGCTTGGGACTAGATGGTGCTGTGTGAAATGTCCAGGGATATTATTATTATTATTATTTCTTAAATGGTTTTGTTAAGGAGGATATTTATATGTATCAGCCAGATGTTTCTTGTGATGCAAATAAGAAAAATCTTATTGTTAAATTGAACAAAGCTAGAAATTGAGCTAAGCTAAGAGATCTTGGTATGAGAGGGTAGAGCAATTTATATTTTTCTCATTACTTCTCATCATATTTGCGTAGCCGTTTATAGAAGGCACCTACTCTCCACATTTCAACTGTGTGATTCCAATAGTATCGCAGTAAAATGGCTGACATACGGACGGACAGAAAGGGTTTCGTTTTCTATATTTAATGGTACTAAAAATATTAAATATTTAGCATAGTCTTCTCATCTTTTTATTCATGTACCTGAATAGTTCTTGTTCTTCATAAACTGTATACACGCCGACTCAGGGCCTGCAGTCTCGACATTCGTAACGACGGTGTCACAAACTTGCGACCGCTAAATAATAGCGAAAAAAAAATCGGTTGCCGTAGCGATGCTCGCGAGAAACGCAAGTCTCTACATCCAAGATAGCGAACTAAGTCGTATATTATCTTGACATAATGATGTCGGTACGCTAGCGAAAAACTGTATTCATGGTTCGGCTTTTTCAAAGACAATTTTTTGCCTTTACAAAATCTCCTTGAATATGTCAAAAAATGGAGAACGTGGTTCAATAAATATAATTGGTTGTCTTGTAACTTAAACTGAGATTTTATAAACCTTATTTTGAAGGCACTATTTTTCATGCAAACTCGTAAGTAGAGCTAAAAACATTTAAAAAAATTAAAATATATTATGCAATATTTAAGGAAATTAGAGTTTGCCTCCTTGTAATTTGACATTGACATTGACTTAGTGTCATACTTGTCAAATGTCAATTCTATTGGTCTTATTTGTTATAATTACATTAATAAGAATAATAATGTAATAAAATAACTGGCAACCCCGTATGTCAAGCATCAGTTAAATCATCATCATTCTTATTTTTAGTGTAAATATTGGTTTTTATATACACATCTCTACAATAGTTCTTTTAAAACGACTTGAAACAACGCAAATATTAGAAAATTCGAAAAAACTCTTGGGAACAAAGAGTTTTTTCGAATTTTTTTTTTAAACCAAAAAGCGAAAAGATGTAAAAAACTTACCACGAAAACGAACAATGACGTCTGTCAACACCGTCAAGACAAAAATATTTTTTTGGGTATGAGATGTTACGAGTTTATGATGCCTAAATGATTACGAGGGCTGCGTCCCGACGCGCACGCCTACCAACCCCGGACTCGTCGCTCAGCTCCGCCTCGCCGCCGCCGGACCCCGGATCACCTGTGTTACCGGCAGCGGCAGTTGCGTCGAGCTCGAGAGACGAATATTTCTCTCCGCCGACGTCGCCAACACCTGTACGTCGGCAGGGGAGAGGCCGGCCACCGAGGAGCTTGGGACTTAGGGGCCATCCGGCCCCGAGCCGGGTCCCCGCTGCCGGTGGTTGTGTGCAGCGCATGAGATGGACTCAATCAATAAACGAGAACGTCATGCGTGCATACTACGGGTCTACAGAGGGGGGAACTAACCTCACGGCGTACCGTGTTAGTATGCTGTCTCTGTTCCAGGAACTTGAACCAACTGTCAACGTCTCGGCCCAACGACCGTCGGATCAGGTGCGGGTCATCCAACGCAATCACAATGTTGGACGACGCCGCACTTGATAGGCTGCGCTCAGAGGTACTGAGCAACCGTATCGTCTTAACTCCGTCACAAACCACGGTGCAAGCGCCAGCTATTGACGCAACCCCACCGCGGTCCAATCCTGCTGTTGTAGAGGAAGATGAGGGTTGCCATGGTAAGTAGCCAGTGCAACGACCGATTGAGGAGCGCACTGGAAGATGCGCTTCGCGAGTATCGATCCACTCCGACCGAACTTAGGCCCCGATTACCACGGTTACCCATGCATAAGAAAAATAGAGCGCTGGTGTGTGCCTTGGACTCGCAGCTCAAGAATATATTCGAGAGTAGCGAGGACCTCGTTGATACGCACTCGATCCTGTACTATGGGGCTGTTGCGGCATGTCGTCTAGCTAATGTAAAATTCCCAAATTGGAAATGGCTAGTCGACCAAAACCAGCCGTACCAGCCTGGCAGCGCAGGATCGAACATCGTATCGACGGGGCCAGGGTACTCATCGGCAAAACTATACAGCTTCAGGGAGGGCAATACACCACCACGTGTGATGCGCTTTGTGAGGGGGGCATTCTCGGGGACTGAAATCAGTCCTCAAGAATACATGTCTCGTGTCACAGAGCGCATCGACTTCCTGAAGCAGAAAGTGTATGCATGGGCGAACCGTATTCGGCGGTATAAGCGGCGGGTTGATCGATACTCACAGAATCGCATGTTCCAGAGCGATGAGAGGTGGGTATACAGAGCATGGGAGCGACCCGAGCAAAATATGACAGACGTGTACCGCACAGATGATACCGTCACGAGTTCTTCTTGGCGCAGCATTTGGTCGGTGCCCGTCTGCCATACTGAGGCTGACTGGATACGTGATGTCGAGCGAGTGTGTGAACCTATCACTGAAATGGAGCCAATTTTAATAACAACAATAGATGTAGCCAGAGCAGTTCGTCCGTTACCGAATTGGAAGTCACCGGGACCGGACGGACTGCACATCATCTGGCTCAAATGGCTTAGTAGTTCACACACTTGCCTGGCATACCAATTCCAGTAATCCTTAGAGTCTGGGTCGCTACCGTAATTTCTAACAACAGGTATCCACCTGCTCCATAAGTCAGGTAGTCCCGCGGAACCCAAGAATTACAGACCGATAACATGTTTGTCAACAGTCTATAAACTACTTACATCCATTTTGAGAGTGAAAATTAATACACACATCGAGGCTCTCCTTAGGCGGTTGGATCAAGTTGCCTGATTCAGAAGGCAGTACTCCTCGATACGGCTCGCATTGTGAGGAGGTTCCTGTCTCTGGAGCCCTAACCACCGGTAGCTTGGCAGAGTCACGTCTATATAAAACATCCCACACGCAGTCATCTTACCAAATGTTTCATTTGTCAGCAAAACGTTTTTACAAAGCTGTTTTGACCGTCTGCAACCAAAATACGTTTCTGAATTTTGAAGAAGGGGTACTCTTAGTACCAAAATTCTATTGAGTGAAGAAATGTATCGACGTTTTGCACACACTCTTACTTAAACAGTTCTTGTTCTTCATAAGCTTTATTACAAGCCGTCTCAGCTTCCTCAACAGGGGCATAGAACTTCTCACAGTGTACACTATGCGTAAATACCAGAACTATGTTCTTAATTACCCACAAAAATATCGCAAAAATGTGAAACACCGTCTGTAAATAGAATTTTAATGTATTGATGTTTTAAAGTGAAAGTTAAAAAAATATTGTTGACACTACGGCCTGTTATCCCTGACGATACAACTAACATGTAACAAACTGAAATCCTCAGTAAGTAGCCAAAATGTTACTGTACTTATAGTATTTCAATGGCGGTTCATACACGAAGCAAGCAATCACAAACAAGTTAATGACGCGCTAGTGAGTCGAGTCGTGGCCATCCCATCCCATTTCAAGAAAAAAAAAAGAAAAAAACCAAGATGGATGGATTACGTCAGAATATGGTTAGGAAGGGTATGAAGCTTACAATCAATAATTTGTATGATCGAGAAAACTGGCTGTCTCTAAAACAAATATTACTCGTAGCTAAAAAAATGATGTTTTTGAATATTTTGAAAAAATATACATCATTTACTTACTTCGTTTTCCAATCCTGTAGATATTTTTAACGTAGTGAAGATCAAGTGGAAATAAATAAGGTTACACTAGAATATTCCAATCGTGTGATACAAAGCTTATGAAATAAGAAAAACGATAATTCACCTATCAACGTAGACTGGAAGGGTCTTAGATCAACTGAAGGGATTCCCACCCAAGAATTACATGAGACCTGGCCCAATCTGTTATACTTTCAGGGACCAATGTAAACGCAATGGCCTGCTACTACGCACAATACTGTTGAGACACTGTAAGGGTTGTATTATTTACCTACTTTAAGATCTGTATTATTATAATCTAAGCACCTTTGTAACCATTTATATGCACTATCCTATGAAATACACTTCTCATCAAAAAAATCGAAACACCTCGCAGTTTATGATTTGATAAGGATTATCAGAAAAATGTGTATATTTAGGAATAAATGTAAAATGTCATTTAATAGTGAGTAGTATGAGGTTTTTAAATCCTAATGTTATTGTTCTAAATTCAAATTAAGTCTTCATAGGTTTCGTATTTTGTATAATGAGTAATTTTTACCCTGTATGGAATATGAAGGAAATGGGTAAAACAACACGCGTAAATGAAAAAAAAATGTAAGAAACGTTTATTTAATAACTTGTATTCCCTCCGCGAGCTCTTATTACTGCTTCCATACGGTTCTTCATCGATCGGATGAGAGTCACGATCACATGTTGTGGTATATTATCCCATTCCTCTTGGATTGCATTTTGCAGCTGGCTAAGTGTTTCTGGGGCTGGATCTCTTGCTCGAATTCGTCTCTTTAATTCATCCCATAGATGTTCAATGGGATTCATGTCCGGGCTTCTTGCTGGCCATACCATAATGGAGATACCGACTTCGGTAAGATAATCTCGTACGACGCCCGCGGTGTGAGCTCTAGCATTGTCGTGCATGAATATGAAGTCGTTGCCAATAAAATGTGCATAGGGCATCACATGAGGTTCAAGACACTGTTCGATGTACCGATGAGAGTTTAGTGCAGGCAGCCGTGGCCCAGACACAAAGGCAAGTTCTGTCTTACCGTCGGCGCTGATTCCTCCCCAAACCGTCCACGAACCGCCACCATAGCTGACCTTTTCTTCAATGCAGCATTGTGCAAAGCGTTCTCCATCTCTTCTGTAGACCTTGTTCCTTCCGTCGTTACCATACAGCATAATTTTACACTCATCAGAAAACAGTACTTTGCTCCACTGAAGGTATGACCAAGTTAGGTGCTCGCGTGCAAAGTTAAGGCGCGCTCTTCGATGGTCTGCAGTTAATTTCGGCCCATTCGCTGGCTTATGCGGTGCCAATCCGCGTTCCTTCAACCTTCTTCTTATTGTAGAGTCACTTACAGCTACTCTTCGTACAACGCGAAACTGCTGCTGCAGTTGAAAAGCGTTAAGGCGTCGATTTCGTAAAGAAGTTGTTACAATAAATCGATCATCTCGCTCAGAAGTGACCCGATTCCTGCCAGATCCTGAACGGCGCGTGAACGAACCAGTCTCCCGATAGCGTTTGTAGACTCTATGAACAGATGATAAGCTTAGATGCAATCTTGCAGCCACAACACGCTGACTAAGTCCAGAATCCAGCAATGCCACCACTTGGGCGGCTTCTGCGGGCGAAGTATCCATATGTTTTAGAAAAAAAAGTTTTTTCAGACGTCCCAAAGTCACAGTAAATGAAATAAGAAACAAAAAGTTTAAAGACAAGCGCTAATTTTTAGTTTTTAAACGAGAAACGTACTCCAACCCTAAATACACATTTGTCTCAAAACAGTGATTAATTTCATTTATAGGATAAACAAATGAAATTCTAATTTCGAATTTTGATTTTTTTCTTCTTACTGTAATGACCAAACTGCCAGCTACACAATAATGTTTTTTTTTTCATGGAATTAATTCTCTTTTGTAAAAAATTAGGACAAAAACAATAAAAACGAAAGTGTTTCGATTTTTTTGATGAGAAGTGTATATCTCAGTATTATTGGAGCACACACTAGTTTCATTTACCATCAACACTGCACCTTACTGCCAAAGGAATCTGCATTGCTGCGCGAACTTGAGACGTTGAGTGTGAGTTCGTGACACAATACCATTCGAAAATGAGTAACGAAAATGTTATGTCTCCAATTTTTAAAAGTCCCACGTTTAGGTTTTAAATTAAAAGCAACGAATGTATGGATAAAATGTTGGACATCTTTCTATTAAGCCAACACTAATTATATTATAAACATCACATTTCACAGAAAATTCATTTGCAGCAGTACAATAATGTAATGAGTGACAAGTCCAATCAAACACATTGGCAGCGTAGCGTCCACATAGAACAGGCCACACGCGCTCATCTTACTGAACGTTCGATTTACTCGCATTACGTTCTTGCAGGCATGTTTTTGACTCGCTGAAAATACATGACAAAATTATACAATATAGTTATATTGACACCCTTTTTGCTGTTTTTCATAAAATCGTCATACTTGGACAGTTCCTGTTCGTCATAAGTCGAATACACGCCGCGTCAGCTTCCTCGACAGTTATATTGAACTTCTCACCATATATACTGACTGTAATTACAAGTGACATGTTTTTTATCAACAAACACATTATCGCACAACAGTTGTGCAAATCCTGGAAAGATAATATATTTTATTATTTAATCATGTTTGGAACAGCAAGCCATAAAAACCGAATCAGGGATTATAGAAACTGATCCATCGAAAAACGTCCTTACTTAATTATAAATATTTAAATACTATGTTTGTCTGTTACTATGTATGTCTTTTGGGTATAAGATTATCCTCTACTCTTAGACTAAAGAAGCGATGTATGGACTGTGTGAATGATGATATGGCAAGAAAGGAGGTGTTTGATGAGATGACGAGTATAGAATAGAGTTATTATAAATAAATAGTATTTGTAATTTCTGATTAATCCTAAACGATGATCCTGCCATCTATGGGATATTACAACGCATCACTATGATTGCTGGAATAGACCAGCGCCATCTATTGGCTTGTTTATGATTTATAACTCAGAGAGTTTGTAATTAAATCATCCAGAGATATTTCGAAGAGTGACATGAATGTGGCCGAGGCGACGGTGTATGTTAGGATCGTTGCAGGTGCCTGTTTTGCCTGCTCCTCTTCCTAGGACCAACCATGTCGGTGAATGGGCGGCTCACTTCCTAGACAGTATATCAAATGCCAGCAAATGTTTTATTTGAAATAAAAGTATAGAGTTTTAGTCAAGTGTTGCGTGTGATTTCAGATACCCACCTGCCTACCTACCGATAATGAAGAATCACGTCAGACGATAAGGGACTGGATAAGACAATATGGCAGCGATAGTTGGAGATGATTGTGTTAGTCTGGGTTCCCCGTCTTGAATTTTAAAATACTTACTTCGTTTCCCAATTTCATTGAAAACAACATTATGTCGACATAGCACAGCATGCGGTAAAATACTCCAAATGTATGATACAAAGCCTATGAACAAAACATACTGCAATTAGAAACCCAGGCTTTCTCTAGGTGCGGCTAAAAACTCTTAATCTGAAGCTACAGCGGGGATGGTGGTCTATTCCGAAAGTATTTGATGGAAGTCTAAACAATCTGTCCACGTTTTACGCAATAACTAACTAAGGGAATTAGTAACTCATTCAGATGTATTTTATTATCTTTATATCTGACTACTTTTTTCAACAATTTTATTAAATTTAACTGTCAAACTGGGTGTGTTTACTTTTAATTAAAAAACATTAAAATCAAAACGCTTTAATTTAAATGGAAAACTTACCAATACTTGATAAATTTTCTTGTATAGATTGTAAGCTTTCACAATCTTTAAGTACATCCCAAACAATTTCTCACAATGTTCCTCATTTTCATGTTCATGGTTCATCAGGATAACTTGAATCCATTTTTCGAGATATTTTCTTAACAATATTATAATTCGGATGCTTATAACTAAATTAATATCTGTTGCGATGTACATTAAGTCCAACATATTGTCGCAAATAAGGTCAAAGTAAAACGGGTATTCATTTGCTATGTAAAACAGAGCTTGAAAAAGAATGTCCATACAGATAACTGTAACTATTGAGATCCAATTCCAAATAATAAAACTCTTGATGCTAGTATCGATGCTTCTTTGTATATTTTGGATCTTCAAAATGAGCAAGACATTGTTTGTTTTATGCATTTCATCCATAATGAACATAATCAAGAAACTCATTGCAAAAGTAAAAAAAAAGATGGCACAAAAAAGCGTCATGGCAGTGTTTTTCAAGTTTGACTGATTCTTTCTTGTAAGATCTACGGAAAAAATCCTGTAGATACACAAAGCATTCATAAGCAACATAAAACAGAATGCTAATATTTGATACTTCCTGTCTCTTGGACAAATGTGATAATTTCGTACGTTATATTTTGGGGCCATGAAGAAATTGAGGGCGTAGTTGAAAGAATACACTAGTCTATGGATATCTTTATCCAGACTATTACTGAGTAACGGGCGGGACGGTATCTCTGAGATGAATATTGGTTTTGGGGTAATCACATTTTGATGTGTAGTCTGTATCGGTTTCAACTGTTTCAAGCCTGATAACATTTCTCTCAGTACCATTTTTCCAGTACTGTTTTAAGTTTATTATAACACAAGTTAACACAACGGATCAATACTATTGCCTTCATATATTAATGAACCGTTCAGTGTTCACACCAAAGTTGAAGAAGCAAATGACGTTCATAAATGTCTTGTTGGTTGATCCATAAGTAATATTAAAACTCTAAAAAGTATTGTGACACATTAGTAGGTTACATAAAATTCGACAGCATTTCAAGGCTATCTAATACTATTGATCGATTAACTAAATTTAGATAATGTTAAAACGATAGCTGAATGAGAGATTCCAGGTTCAATTACCGAGCTTTTTGGTTTTTTCTTGACTGTAATGATGTTTACGGAACTATCTTAATGAAAAAAACTGCTGAGATGACGAGCAATAGAGAAGTATGGAAGAAGACATGCTGTGCCCACCCCAAATAAATGATGATGCCCCAGGGCAGTATTTAAACTAAACCAGTACTAAATAGATTTAATTTTAAACTTCATTAACGGCTAGCATTTATTTAAAAATAATTACTACTAATTTTCATAAGCATTTATTCAATTTTTGCATTTTTTTATTTATTTATTCTGTAAAAGTTTTTATTATTTCACAAAAAATGGTATTGCAAAAGTAAAATTATGTAATTCGTAACATATCTCATTAGACACATTGGTAGCGTAGCGTCTAAATAGAACAGGCCACACGCAGTCATTCTACTGAATTTCAGATTAGCCCGTATCACATTCTTGCAAAGGTTGTTTTGGGTCTCTATGGAAAAACATGTCATAATTGAAAGGAACGCAAGGTAAAAATTTTTTTTTGTTTTTTCTTTTTAGATATCACCATCATCATAGCAAAAGGACGTCCACTAATTAACCACTTATTTCCTCTGTCAGAAAGGGTTATTCCGACAAACCGGTAGGGGCAGCCCACCGGTTTGTCGATGATGGTTGCGTCTAATTCAGTCGCATTTGCTTCTACCTCTGTCCCCACTGGTGGCAGATGACATTTTGCTGTGACACCACCAAGTATATAATGCTACCTTCAATATTTGTATATTTTTTGGCATAGTTAGCAATTTCGAAAAACGTAGAATTTGAAAACAGAATGTTAGACTGTCAATCTCACCGAATATCAATGACACCGATGCCCTTCATACATAACGCTACGCAAATCTCCGATACCCGACGACTTTAGGTGTTACCACACTAATCGATCGATGCTAGAATGGATTAGTCGACGATTAGTCAATGTGATGGTATGTGTTATGTGATGAATCAGTCAATTGTTTATCGCCCGGTATCCGTCGATCAGCCATAGTTACAACACCAATCGATCAACGTTGACCGATGGCGTCGATCGGCGGTCGGTCAATTGTTTATCGCCCGGTAGTCGTCAATCAGCCAAAGCTACCACACCAATCGATCCACACCGTTTTAGGTGTCTAGGCGACTATCGCAATGCAAATTCAGAGGTTCGTACACAGGCGTCGCCGATATGTCACTGACACGACGTCAGCCACACACTACTTGACGGACGAGGTCGCCGTTAATAATATTATCAAGATTTTCAAAATGGGGCGGAACAATTATCGAATCTAAGTTGGTTTCTGAGGTGCACAAACATCCTTGTTTAAATATGAACTAAAAAAATGCACAGGTGCAACTACCACTAGTGTGGACAGACCGGTGGGGGTAGATCGGAATAAATCTGTCAGAGAGGCGTGTGTCACAGCAGTGGGAACATTACAAGCTGATAAAGTCAAAGTCAAAGCATTTATTTCAATTAGACCATTACAGGCACTTTTGAAAGTCAAAAAAAAGTTAAGCTACAGTCACAGTCACAAGGCATAATAACTTGCGAAAGTACTGTAGTTGCACATTCCAAATCGTAGATATCTATGGAGAAGAATGGGCAAGAAACTCCATGGACACTCTTTTAAATCTAAATATTGTTACAAAATCTTGGTTACATCATTCATGTTGAGATTATACATATATGTGAGAACGATGTACAAAGACGTGCACATTAAGAGCGTCCAGAGTAAAAGAAACCAACAATTTAAAAATAAAGTAAACACTCGGTGAGATTGACAATGTTCGTAAAAGTTTTCCAACTGACAGCGCCCGTTTACGAACATGACGCATGGATCAGCGCCATTCAACTCAACCATATTGAAGGGAACTAAATGACACACACACCACCATCAGCGAGACATTTGAGTAAGCATGACATTCTCTCAGCCACCAGGACACATTCAAGTCAATAACAAAACATAAATGATAACAAAATATAAATGGTAGCCTTACAGTACATAGTACTCGCACATGTGTGTTATGCAATTATAGAATTCTAGGAGATGGAATCTATACATTGCAACGATGTTTTTAAAATCTTCTGCAGCTTCCACAGTAATTTTACATGGTAATCAATTAGTTTGCACACACAATGTATACATAAAATATACAATTCAAACCCACTTAGGATTTGAATTCCAGAAGAGAAACGAGAAGGTACTCACTTGGACAGTTCCTGTTTTTCTTAAGCTTTATACAAGCGATCCGAGCTTCCTCAACGGTCATGTAGAACTCTTCACAGTATCTACTATACATAATGACTAGTGTAATATACTTTCCAAACCACAAAGAAAGTGCCAAAATAGTCAACAATGTCTGTAAATTGAATAAAATCATCATTTTTATTATTGATCATTTTACTGGATCAGAGTCTTGAGCGACCAAAGTATCTAATGAAAAGCAAATTGCATGCACCTGGAATGAGAATCCTTAAGGGAATTTGGCGTGTTAATTATCTATCTATATAATTATATAAAGTGGTAAACTGACTGACACTGCCCAAACCGGTGGTCCAAGAGACATGAAACTTGGAGAGTGTGTTCTTTGTGAAGAGTAAGTATCCTCTCAGAAAGGATTTTAGGTTAATTCCACCCCTTAAAGGGGTAAAATAGAGGATGGAAGATGAAAGTCCGTCAGTTTTGAAGTTAGGATCTTCAAATTTTGTGTTTAGACTGGCGATTAAAAATTAATTTGTACGTGTCTCAGCGTTTTTGGTAATTCTATCTCCCAAAGGTTAAAAAGGCGATGAAGGTATGTAACTATGTTTGTTACCGTAAACTGGATTAACCTATAGGTTACTTTTGAATCCCTGTAGTACGTTCCCATTGGATATTTTTCGATATCCACGCGGGCAAAGCCGCGGGCAAAACCTAGTCTTATCTATACACCATTATTTTTAGGTCGTTCTGGAGCCGAATACCATGAACTCGATCATCGAACTCGAAACGATTGGGACTATTTTTTTCAAAAAATAACAACAAAAAAAATCACGAAAGAATAAATTTAATGTTTTTTTTTTTTATATAATGAGAACTCAAATGCATATGTGTGTGTAAAACGTATCCACGATCGGCAACACATGTGAACGATACCCATTGAAAAATTCATTCATCCATCGATTCTCATTATTTCACAAAAAAAACATTAAATTTATTCTTTCGTGTTTTTTTTTATTGTTATTTTTTGAAAAAAATAGTCCCAATCGTTTCGTGTTCGATGATCGAGTTCATGGTATTCGGCTCTAGAACGACCTAAAAATAATGGTGTATATATAAAACAAAGTCAGGGTTAGTTACACCATTTATAACTCACGTATTAATTATCTCTGATTTTTTTTATCCGTCTCTGCTCCGAATAGCAGAATAACCTATTAAAATATCTGAAAAATTCACGACAAAATAAGTTTTTTAAATAAATTATGTTTAGCATCTTCCGCAATTGACAGGTCATGTGCCGCAGGTAGAGTAGGTAGGTAGGGTAGATAGGTGGGTAAATAGGGTGGGGTAGGTAAGTAGGGTAGGTATGTAGGTAGAGTAGGCAGGTAGAGCAGGTAGGTAGAGCACGTAGGTAGAGTTGGTAGGCTAGGGTAGGTAAGTATCGTAGGTAGACCAGCTAGGTAGGGTAGAATGCATTGCTACGCATGCCAGGCACAGCTAGGTATAACAATAAAAGCTAGTTTGAAAGAGGCACCGGTGAATGAAGAAGAAATTAGAAATCGGCTAACCATGCTATGATGAAAATATAGTGATCTACATAACATACAAACTTAATGCTTGCAAAGAAGCGATTGATGGTCTGTGTAGAAGATGATATGATGGAAAATGACGTGTAAGGACAAGACAATGATTATGTGGTGATTATGATTAATTCCAATTTACAAGTATTCATCTTCTTAAGGTATCGATGTCAAAATGTTTAAATGTGTTAACCCAAAACTCAACCACGCGAACCCCGCTCACTGATGCAGTAAATAAATCATCAAGAGCGCAGGTGATAGGCATGCAGTGCAAGATGGAAGGATATACTATATACAAAAATAAAAATATACAAATATTGATAATAGGGAACTATTCAATGTTGAAATCACCTACAAAAAATGCGTACTTAAAAAAAACTTAACTCTTACTTCAGTTCCCAATTGTGCAGATAGTTTTAGAGTAGATAACAGTAACTCGGCAGAATACAGCCAACGGTATAATTCGCAAGTTATTACCTGCAATACCTGTAAAATACACAAAGTAATATTGAGGCATAAATGTTATGATTTATCTGACATGTTCTCTTAGGACTATAAGCCATGACGCTCAAACGAAAGTCATATTTATTTGCATGCCACAAGGTAAACAAGGTGTTAACAAAAGGCTTAGAGCTAAGAGCCGTTGTAGACTCTGTCAGGGCACAGCAAAAGGACAATGCCAGAAACTCTATAGAGCGTTGACCCATCAATAAAAGTTGGTTTACAAGCAAGCCAAATGTAGCATTCTATTGGTGCTTTATTAGTGAAAACTAAAAAACTGTTTCAATGGTTTTATAACTTGCGGTTTTTATTTAAATCTAGGAAAAATTATTACATTAATTTAGGTTATGTACCTACCATAAGTTTAGGTTAATTGCAGTTATAATTGTAGACAAAATTAAATAAGTGCTGTATATTGTTACAATGCCATCCTAGGATGTTTGGCTATGAAAGGAAGGAATGACATATCACCAACATTAACCTTAGTAATACTTTTGATATAAGTCAAAGCGTCCTGACTGTTGATTGGTAATAAAATAAAAACAAGTTATAAAAGTGATTGATTTATTAATCTTCAAACGTTATTAACACATTATCAAGAAAAGCTGCTGGCTGATCAATATTGTCTTGATGACGTGCCCAACCAAGGTACCATATAATGGTCATTACATGGCAACAACGACCAACTGTTCATACCTTAATTAGCAAAGGAATTAAGTGCCCAGATTGATTAGCACAGCCTCCAAATATACAATGCCTAGAAGTATTTGCTGCACGGTTATAATGTGGCAAAATAATAAAAGCCCGATTTTCAGTAGGTTCCACTGGAACCTGTCGTTCTTGAGGTGGAGGTAGAAGTGGTAGCACTGGTATTTCTTGATGAGGCACTGGCAATTGCTCTGAATCAACTGGTTGATTTACAAGTTCAGCTTGTTCATCTAAGGCTGGTTGTCCTCTTAAAACATCTTGTGATAGTTGGTGATTAGCACGCATCCAACACAGATGGCATACAAATGCATATCTTGATATCACCTAAAAGTAAATTAAACATTTGAATACATAACAAATAAAATAAAGTTATTTTTAAGAAGGCAGCGTAGTTTCTAAGTTGAAAAATGACATATCCACATAAGTAATTCTGCAGGTGGTTGGTAGCTTAACAGTTTACAGACATGTTAGTTCAGTGATTAATGTAAATCATATTGTGCCACGGGACAGGGAAAATGGTTAAAACATTACTACTGACCTCTTTGTGAATATCCCATGGAAGTACAGTAGCTACTAATGGATCACTGGCTTTGACTGTATGATATCTCACAAGTCTTCTTGTTTCTAAAACAGATCGTCCACATCCAAGGCAAACATGTGTGTGACCTAGGTCTCTTTCAGCATTCACATTCCCATTTCTGCAAAGCTGGTCTAGCCGCAAAAAGCATTCTTGACAGATTACTGCTTCTGCTGGAAGCTGTAAGGTAAGAAGCACATATTAGTATTTCGTTTAGATAAGTTCATAATTAGCCTATTATACCAGTTATTCGAGATACTTTTAGTTCGATAGGTAAGTATACTATTTATTTATAGTTTGTTTGCATTAGGGTTCCAAGCCAAGCGAAACCGGAGATGGTACAATAAATATTATTTAGGATATTTCGCTACGGTCAAATACGATCAATAAATAACGTAGTATCTACATACCTGTTGCAACGATATTCATCTAGCGAGAAGAGTTTGCAGTGCAGATGGTATTGAAGACACAACATGTCTTAGCATCCTGTTGACGCACAAGTGACAATTTATGCACCTCAAGTCCTCAACATCGATAACCAAGTCGGAAGCAATCCGTAGAAAGTAGCACAAAGTCGGCGAGTAGGCGAGATCGAATCCGTGTACAAAAGCAAAATCGTCGTAAAAATATAACAGTAAATCACAGAAAGGGACTGTGTTGTGCAGCGTAAAAAACAAACAACAATGCAAACAGAAGTTAGAACAGAGCGAATGTCAATGTATGACTTTTCGACCACAGATTATTAAGTTTTTGACAAGTATTGGCGCGTCGTGACGTTCGGTTACGACTTATTGCTAACACTCAAATGCAAAATAATGATTAGAATATATACTAAAAAATATTTTTTTCCTTAACTGTGTATCTAGATCAAATAAATATTAAAATTCGCACATAATACATTAATAGATATCATTTAAATAAATTAAATGACTTGTTTTGTTCCGCGTGTATGCGTACTAAGTAACGCAGATGATCGCGATAAAAACAGGAAATAGCCGTTGGATTTTAATTAAATTCCTTTTAACATTAACTTTTTATCCGCAGGTTTATCAGACTAGTAGTTAAGTAACCAAGGATCCTATTTTCATTGAATAATTTTGATTAATTTAGATTTTTTGTAAATTCTTGAAAGGGTGGGGCAGGATCTGGCATTGTCATTTAGTATTATATAATCTAATTCATGCAAGCTAAAAATTAAAATAAAATATAACATGAAACCAAATAATTACAGTAGCAAAAATGAAGAGAAATGTCAATAAGTGAAAAGTCAATTAACTCTAACTACCAATGAGTAGCTAGAATATCAGAGCAGCAGTAATTCAATGGCAACACGTATGCGACGCGACTTAGGCACTAACACAGGCCTTAGGCCCTTCTTACACAATGCTACGCAAATCGCAAAATGTTGAACAATAGGTCCTAGGATTCCCGGGTCAGGCAAAGTGTTATTGAGTTTTTCCATCAGGAATTTTTCAGTTACAACCATGATATCTGGATCTGTGTCCGGTTGATGGCAATAGGCTCGCTCCCTATTATACATGGGACTTTAACATAACTGGCGAAATGTGGGTGTACTATTAGGTACACCTCTGTCGAACCCTTCGGGAACTACAAGCGTGATGCTATGAATGTTTTGAGTTAGAATATGGATTGCTATAAAAGAGATACAGAAACGATGGATGGACTGTGTGAAATATGATATGGCTAGAATGGGTCACGATGGAAGAAGAAGACGTGTTAGGAGTTTACACCATTCATTGTGCCCCACGTTATTGTGTTAAATTGTAATCTCAAGTAATTTGTTAGTGTAATATAAACAGTGTATCGTACCCAGTGTATTTTCATTGCACCCATCTTCTGCCCACATGATGTACGAGCCTGACGGAATACATCCTGACAATCCGACATATACCACTTTGCCTATCAAAAACGATGGAAAGCAGTGTTGGCCACTACACAAGGTGCAGATCGACTCTCACAGGGCACGTGGACAAGTATTCTGGCGGTGGCTTGTGATTTTCAAGGTACTAGCAAGAGATACCCTGCGCCAGAAGATGGTGGACAGGGTATTAACAATCGAAAAGCAAAGGCCAAGTGTAAATTGTATTGACATTTCTGTAAAATAAATTCACATTTGGACGATTTTCAAAAAAGCCTATTCATTATTTAAGCTGCGTGACGACCGCGACCGCCTTACAAGAGAACACTGGCGAAGGAAGCAGAATTATGAAGACGAATAATTCAACCTAGCTGCAGTATCAGCTCAGTCAAGATCGTTACCGTTTTGGCAAGATTACATGTGTCTGGTTCATTCAATTTGAAGGCGTCGTGGATCCTCTGAAGACTTCGGATGACCAGAAATTCCGTTACGTTTTGCAACAATTTCAAGCCAATCTCCAGCATATCACTGACATTGTATATTTTTATAATTTTGTCATACAAAACAGATATTGATTTGTCAGGATAGAAGAGAGTAGAAGTATCAAGAATTTTAATGACTGTTTTTAATTGGTTTTCGTAAGGAGGAAAACGTCCCTATGGGATTTAAAAATATCGGACATACACAGCAACCCTAGGGAGTTTTGAAATAAGCATTCAGACCGTTGTCGACAACGGTCTGATGATAAATAAAATTTAAAGCTTACAAGTTAAATTTCTTGGTAGTCACACCTTTAGTGGAGTTAATGACATCCCATTGCCGGGCACTTTTCTAGACCTGAGAGCCCAATGGGCCATTGCCATCTCTGCAGACGAAAAGCTGCCCTATAGCCGTGTCAGAACCAAGAACTCTATCACGTGCACTTCGCTGACCTATAGTATGCAGCAATAGCTTACGCAAAGGCTCATAAAATGTTCGGTGAAAACTTTCAGATTTCGCAGTCGCACCATCCATCACACGTTGCCTTAATAGATAAGTACATTAGGAAAATGGCAGCCGCTGAGTTTGGTGAGCTCTCGGAAGAAACAAAAAACAACCCCATAAGCAGACGTCGTGCACATGAGGATTCCGACTCTGAAGATGAGGATGGCTACGCAAGTCACATATCCTCATACCTAGCTATATGTTTACCACATGCCGCCTTTAAAAACCATTTACTTAAAACAGTATTAAGCTATTCGCAAATATCCTTGCATACAGACATTACGTATTTTATTATCCCGAAAAACTGTAAATAAATTGCAACCAACAAAGTTCTATACAAAACTAACATTCGTGATAGTGAGGCTGCTTGCTATGCTTCTCTTTAAGCAATCCAAATACGGTCATGTTTGTGGAATCCCATTGTAGGGCCCTATAAATATCTTCTGTGCTTGACCAGCTACTGGTGCTCTGTGAGAAGTGGGCGGCGGCAAAAGTGTCGACGTCCACATCCGCAGCAGAGTGCCGGGCTCACATCCGGATCTGGATCACTCACATTTCCCAGACGTGTATTTGGCAGCCATCACATATGCCAAGCATAAAAAACTGATAGGAGAGAACTTCCAGATCTCTCAGTCTCACACTGCATCCTATGCGTCCGTGGTTGAAAAATATGAGAAAAAGATAGCAGAGGTTGAGCTTGGGGAGCTTTCTGAAGAGGCTAAAGAGACGATTAAAAAATTTGGATACCCATATCCTCATCATCTCACAAGAGGGGACATAACTCCTCTGACTCTGAGGATGAGGAAGAGAGGAAAACTCGGCCCACCAGACGATGACGCCACTAGCATTAAGGAAAGTATCAATGTCTTTAATAAAAATAACAATAAACAAAATCTATGTTTAGGCTTAAAATGATAAGAATACTTTCAATATGCGTAGCATTGTGTACGAACTTGTTGTAATGAACAAGTCACACAGATAACTTAATCTAGGAGATTTGTGAATATGTAAGCTACTTCATGAGTAAGGGTAAGGGTAAGGGTTAAAGAAAAAGTATCCGAAACTTACCAATGCTTGAAAAATTGTCTTAAACAGATCGTAAGTTTTTAAAATGATTGTATATATTTCGAGCAGTTTCAGGCAATCTTCATGTTCATAATTCAACGTAAGAATATCTTCAATCCACTTATCGAGGTATTTTCGTAACAATATTATGATTCGTATTCCTATAACTACATTGATGTCCGACGCCATGATAAAAACGTCGGTTAAAACATCAAGTATGATATCTTCAACGCGTGAGTAATCAAATGATACATAATACAATATATTTACGACCATATTAACAGAAACAGTTGTTACTATTGCGATCCAATTCCAAAAAATGTAACTTCGGTAGCCTTTACTTAAGTCGATGCTCCTGTGAATAGTTTGGATCTTCAAAATCAATAAGACGTTGTTATTTTTGTGGAAAATATTCAGAATGAACATCATCGTGTACCCGATCATAAAGGTGATGTCATAGAGAATGTCGGAGAGTTCCAAGAAACCTTTTTCTAAACTTGTCTTATATCTACTCCTATGAGTTACATTAACAATAAGCAGCTGGTACATACACACCCCATTCATGAGCAGCATAAAGCAGAACGCTAAAAAGTTATAACGTCTTCCATTTGCATAAATTCGTTTATTTCGTACTTTATATTTTAAGCCGAAAAAATAATGGAGAGTGAAGCTCAAAGAATATTCAATTCTTTGAATTTCTTCGTCTAAATGATTATGGTACGCTTGGTTTGAAACTCGAACGTTTATTTTTTTTTGAGACATAATTTTTGTACCTTCCGATCACGTTTCCGGAGACTAATGCTTGACAAATAACGTCAAGCATTAGTCTTTAATCATCGCGTAACGGACGTTGTTAACTAATGGGACAAGTCAACTAAGAAATGAAATTAAAACTTCAGTTAATGAATAGATTGTATTTACAGACAGCTCATGTTTGCCGCTCACATGAGCAATTTGTTAAGCTGTTTTTGTATTCTTTGTGGAATAGTAGGTAGGTATGCAATTGGATTTGGTTAACACCCACAATAATTCCCGTCAACACCAGGGGTTAAAGGAGATGGCCAGTTTTGGGCCAAAGTATGTACAGAAACGATATGTATATTAAAAAAGACTAGATTTTATACTGATTAAAAATAACATGTAACAATAATAACTTTCTACCGGAATGAGCTAAAAATTATAATTTGAAATGTGGTTTTAAATTGAATGTAATTCTAAAACTAGCTCCGTAAACAAGCTGTCAGGTCACTACGAGTTCGTTCTAAAACTAGTAGTTCTAAAGAAGTTACTAAAAAAACGATATCTGTTTTGTTTTAGCATTGGTCATGAACATCATAATCATTTATATAAGAAAAAAGGACATTTGATTAAATTATTGTTGTTTTAGTAATAGTTATTTATTTATTTAACAATAACATCGTTCAAAATCGTGTATCGGTTGACTGTTTCAAAACGAAAAAATATTGATGTTTGTCAAAATGTCAATGTCACGTCACTCCCGTCAAGTCACGTCATTCGTTTTCGTACTGGTGCGGATGTGCTTATTCGATTTCTACTATTCTGACGACTTTGGATTGATTTTACGGACTTGGACACCGATTCCTTATCGACTGGATAATGGTGAATTGCGTGAGTTGTGGTATCGCTACTGATCGTAGCAACGCTACTGGAAGTGTGCTTTTACATGATGAAGCAGTTCTTTCTATAATAAGGGCAAGGACTGTCGTCAAACCGTGCCAAGGTACCAAATACCATCACACCTCCTGCACCATTCCTGTATGATATATTAATTGAGTATGAAAATGAAGATGAATAAAATATTGAAAAAATAACTTGTTTTTATTTTACCTACCTAATTCTTTTTTTGTGCTATGCAATAATAATATGCTAATAATAACATACAAATATGTTTTCAAACAATTAAATCAATGTGTTTATTTGAGTATGGTATTTTCAATACATTTTGGCGTTATATTGGTACAATTCTTACCATCTGCCGCATAACCTAACCTAGTGACCCAAAAACTTATTTTCTTCCTAATTCCCATAGAATTAAAAAAAAAATCTTTCTGATATGAATATGTTTGTGTTTTATCTATTAAATAATACATAAATGTTTGCTGTTCATATTTGGCCCAACGGTGTATGGATTCCTGGCGATCTCCTTTAATTTTAAAACGAGTATCAGATTCGATTATGAAAATAGACGCAATAAGTTGTTCATTTTATCATTAAAAAAATAATTAACATATTTTATTTATAATAGAACTTCTTACGATCTAAACTGTATTTAATAAATTGGAATTAATTATAGACAAAATCTAGTAGTAACATTCGTGGACTGCTATAAGTTGCTTAATCAAGATTATGTGGTGGACTAGTTCGATCTAGTATGGATAATTTATAATTTTGTGTTTTTAAATTAGGGCTTCCATAAATGCTACGATGCTTAGATCGTTAATTAGGGCTTCCATAAATGCTACGATGCTTAGATCGTTTTCTACATCAAGCATCAGTCCCAATAACAACCGGGACATTTGTAATATAAGCAGGATAAACCAGAGGTGATGATGTGAACACGATAAATTTTTCGAGATATACTGTTGGGTTTATGAAGAGATTATTTTGCTAAGCTCAGGTTTGGACTTGTTTCTAATCGCCATTTTTTGACGCAAACTCAAGTCAATTTTATTATAATGGGTGTGTTTATTATGGTGGGTCAGTGTGGGTGGCTTAACAAAACCGAAAAGCACTTGTTGTCCCCGTCATTGCGAACATTTTTTTGTTCTACAGTCTACACCATACTTGTTGCGGTTAGTAAAAAAACAAGGATTTGATGTCTATCGTGTTTATTGATGCCTAAAGAAATTTATGAATATTTGCTTATGGCAAATACATAAATTGTAATAAAACAATGGTATATGTAGCAATAAAGCTTGACAACTGTAGAGGTAGCTCAGCGTCTATGGTGAACAAGCCACACGCGCTCATCTTCTTGAATGATGCCTTCTGTAGACGTTGGATGTTCTTGTTAACTCTTTTCTCTGGACCTGCTTCAAACAATGTTAAACAGTACCAATTTATAATAATAAGATTGAAATTATAATTTTTTTGTGAATAATTTTGACTAACCGGAACAATTCCTTGAATTTACGACCATTACACTGGTACTCTGAACATCTCTCATTGCTGCGTAAAATTTCTCACATTGTACGCTCAAATATATAAATATGATGACATTCTTCATGTTCCAGATTTGCGTTATGTATACTAGCATGAAAAACTGAAACAGTGATATACATTCATGTTTACAAAGACCACTACTTACCAGATTGACTGATATATTTAAGTTATAAACACGGAGACCATACTACGAATAACAAAAAAACCATGCTCTTTACGAGGATGTATTATTTCAGTATATAACACATAAATACTGAAACTGTCTCCACAATGTTATCGCATTCCTATAAAGCAAGCATGATGTGATAAATTAAATTAACTGACTAGAACGTATTTTTGACCACTACAAATATTAAGAGGTAGCTGATGGCAATGCTTTGCATCAGAGCCATATTTAACTTGCATGCAACTGACTCCTTTAACTCCATTTAATGTTTGAAAGTATATTCTGTACAGCTTCCCGCATCTTTAATAATATCCCGGGGCCTATTAGAATAATTCCAGGAATAACTAAATTTGAAAAGAGTCTCCATGACCTGTTAGTAAACAAATGCTACTACTCTATAAAAGACTTCCTTTCAAACAAATCACTGCTCCAATACTGTCTCCCCCAGTCATGATGCGTTCAGTAGCCCACTAATGTGTACCTACCTGTGTTTATCTCTCTCTTTATTACTATTCTATGTGTCTTTTTTAAATAATTTGGAGTAATAATGTAGTAATGTTATTTTTAATGTATTTAATTTGACTTCCATTATGTAAATGACTATTGTATGCCCTATGGGCGGGACATAGCTGATCACAATTTAATTATTTAAGACCTTGTAATTAGGGCATCAATTCATTGT
The DNA here is from genome assembly GCA_950022335.1 of Eurois occulta. Lineage (NCBI taxonomy): Eukaryota > Metazoa > Arthropoda > Insecta > Lepidoptera > Noctuidae > Eurois > Eurois occulta. The sequence continues at coordinate 2,612,255 of OX465480.1, read as the reverse complement.
TAAACAACAAACCTAAGTCGCTGGCGGAACAGACAACGCACTACCAAAAATTTGACCTATTGTTCAAACTACGAGTGAGTTACTCGTAATAATAACCTAGTTTAAGGAAGGAGGTTCCGTAACACAGCCTCTACATTCTTAAATCGATTTTGGGCCTCATCGGCCCAGTACGGATTGAGTACTCTGTGCTTAGCTTTAGTCAAATGTTTTCGTCATGATCTACTTTAAAAACAAATTACTGTTGTTGTTAAATCTTCGACAAAATGCAGGAAATTACAACCTTTTCTATTAGCCGTAGCTCTGGTCTCCGTCGACTTTGGTACACAGCGCAATGGTACGCATTGGAGAACTTATTGTGAGCTAAAAGTCAGGAGTCATCCGAAAAAAAAAAGCTATGATTTTAGAGTTTTCCTGAAGAAGTTAGTTTCGGGCTCTCTGAACTGTCTCGATTTGCTCAGTAGGGTCTTATTCCATGTGCCACGTAATCTGCCAAGAAGCTCTAATAGGAGACTTTTCTGCATGCCACGATTTCACAACAACTTGAGGCAATACTGTCCACTATCAAGAATGTATGCTGCATACAAATAGCACGAAGTGGATATTGATCTTTTTTACTCTTCATTACGTGCTCTAAAAAAAGTCGCCCTTGCCATTTAATGGCTATTTCTAGTCAAATGTTTACATAATCTTTATATATATAATTCTTCTGTGAGTGTGTATGTCACTGAACTTCTCTCAAACGACTGGACCGATTTTGATGAAATTTTTTGTGTGTGTTCAAGGGGATCTGGGAATGGTTTAGATTCACAAAAAATTAGGGTAGGTTAGGTAGGAAAACATGCATTGCAACGCATGCCGGGCACAGCTAGTCTTTATATATATAATTCTTCTGTGAGTGTGTATGTCACTGAACTTCTCTCAAACGACTGGACCGATTTTGATGAAATTTTTTGTGTGTGTTCAAGGGGATCTGGAAATGGTTTAGATTCACAAAAAATTAGGGTAGGTAGGGTAGTAGGTAGGAAAACATGCATTGCAACGCATGCCGGGCACAGCTAGTCTTATATCTTTATATATATAATTCTTCTGTGAGTGTGTATGTCACTGAACTTCTCTCAAACGACTGGACCGATTTTGATGAAATTTTTTGTGTGTGTTCAAGGGGATCTGGAAATGGTTTAGATTCACAAAAAATTAGGGTAGGTAGGGTAGTAGGTAGGAAAACATGCATTGCAACGCATGCCGGGCACAGCTAGTCTTATATATAAAAATAATCTATAATAAAATAATTTAATCCATTCTAATTTAATTTAATCCATTCTAATTTAATTTAATCTATTCTAATTTAATGTAATCCCTGTTATTTAATTTAATTCAGTGTAATCAATTTAATTTATAAAAGTTTTTATTTTTTCTAATTGTGTATTTCTTGTTTTACATATTTCATTAAATTCTAATTAATTACACTCGAGAGCAATGAATCCGGGTCACTTAAAGAATGTTAAAAATCTCGGAAACTAAAAATGATAGGTTAATGCAATAAATTGTATTTAATAGACAATGTAATACTCCTTAAATGAAAGTAAAAAAATATGAGTCGTCATACATTTTATTAACACAAAATTACATAAAGAAAAAAACTGCTGATCTCTCCTTAAAACAAAAATAGGAAACATGAAATTTTTGAACTTTATTACGATTTTCTTGAATTTTAATACTTCGTATTGCCTCCTCGTGCTTTCATTACTGCGTTTACGCGGTTTGGCATGCTGTACACCAAGTTCCTTATACGATTTTGGGGAATATTCTCCCATTCCTCTGTGAGAGCAATTTTGAGCTCACGAAGCGTGATTGGGGGAGGGTTTCGTTGTTTTACGCATCTGATTAGCTCGTCCCAAGCATGCTCGATCGGGTTGATATCCGGGCTGCGCGCTGGCCACTCCATACGAGTAATGTTCATCTCTTGAAGGTAGTCATTCACAATCCTACCTGTATGAGGTCGGGCATTGTCATGCATAAATATAGCATGCTCACCTAAATTGACCATAAATGGACCAACGTGATAATTGAGGATTTCTTTCACATATTTTACGCTAGTTAAAGAGCCATTTTCTATGATCACCAGCTCTGTGCGACTTTCAGAAGAAATTCCGGCCCACACAAGTACAGACCCACCACCGTAGGCTACTTTTTCTTCGATGCATGCTTGCTTGAATCTTTCCCCTGGTCTTCGATACACTCTGTGTCTTCCATCGTGCTTGTAGAGCATAAATTTTGATTCGTCGGAGAACATAACTTTTGACCAATCTTCAATACTCCAATTTACGTTGCTCTAGGCATATCTTAGTCTTGAAATACGATGCCCACGCTCCAGTTTAGGGCCGTTTGCAGGTCTAAGGGGTTTTAAGTTAGATTCAGCAAGCCGACGTCTTACTGTCCATGCACTTGGGTTACTTCCTCCGAGGCGTCGAAACTGATTTGTGAGTTCAGTTCCTGTGAGAAAGCGATTTCGAAGCATGGTGTTCACCAAGTATCGGTCTTCTCGTGCTGTGGTACACCTGGTTCTGCCCGTTCCTGGTCTGCGTAGGTTAGAACCAGTTTCTTCGTAACGTCGGAGAACTCTTTGTACTGTTGACAGCGACACACCGACAGTCCTGGCTGTATCGCGCTGACTCCGGCCGGTTTCCAGCATTGTAAGTATTCTGGTGCATTCTTCAGGCGTAAGCGACATAATGTCAGCTTGAATATTGAATATAGAGCACTATCAACATGGTTTATGTACCCACATAAATGACAACCAAAAGCAAAACCAAATGCTGTAATTTCGTAGTTCCATCTTCGAAAGTGGCCCTTTTTCAAATTTGATTTTTTTATGATATAACTTTACAATAACTAAGAAGTTTTAATACCTTCATTTAAGGAGTATTACATTGTCTATTAAATACAATTTATTGCATTAACCTAGCATTTTTAGTTTCCGAGATTTTTAGGATTCTTTATGTGACCCGGATTCATTGCTCTCGAGTGTATTTGCGCATAATGTAGTGCATGCTGTGCTTTTCTGTAAGTGATGAGGCGCTTAGACTTAAGTTAGCAATGTACTAATTCTAATGTAACAGCGTACTCATTGTTGAGAAGCCTAATAATAAATAGATATATTTTTCAATTCTGTTGGACTTGATTATAACCCTTTGACTTGATTTCTTTACAGACACATCCCATCTAGTGCCACCGAAAAGTTTTTCAATATGCAATTGATTTGTTTTGCATTTGAAGCCGTCAACTAAGTCGCTGATACATGTTTGCGGGTTGGCGGTTTTGGTGTATCGAGTCCATTGGCGACACAAATAACTTTGTTATGGCATCAGTTTAACGATGATGTAAACACTTTATGATTAATCAGTGGTAGTAATTAAAGTACTTACTGAAGGATAATTATTCAAAGTTAATAACGTAGCCACATTCCGTAAACAAAGGTAAGCAGTGAATATTGTATAAAATGCAATCTGGAAACAGCAAAGTAAACATTTAATAATAATATTAAATACTTACTAAACATTAATAATATTATACAATATGTTAAAAAAACCCTGTCCGATCCAAAAGGGGCATATAAATGTTACCAATTACATTACTAAATAAAATAAGAAACATAAAATATTCATTAAAATGAAAACGCTAATGGATTTTAAAATGCATGATTTTTGTCCCAAATTATCACTATTTCCCTAAATTCTAACAAACTTTTAAAACGCGACAACACAATCTTCAGCATAAGCATGATCGATCGTCAATTGTTGGTTTATGACGTCACTAGCGAACGGAGTGTCGCCACCCGCGCCCCTGTCATGTTACCATGTCAGTTTCCTCACGTTAGTACATTTTATTTAATTTTCATCGGGGTATTTTTTTATTATTATTATCTAAAATGGATTACGTAAATAGAATCTAATCTCGATGCTCGATGATGATCATAATACCCTCACGGATCAGAGAGGGTTTGTCTAACATATTGTACAATTACGAGGGCGGCACTGAAAATTTCGGGAATCAAGGAAGTGACACAACATTACTATATAAAAATGAATTTATTGCTTTTCGAAGTATTCTCCGCGAAATTTGACACATTTTTCCATACGATGGAACCAATCATTGAAGCAACCATTCCATTCGGAAGTTGGGGTCTCAAAAATGGCCGTTTTGTAGGCGTCTACAGCAGGTGATGAAAATCTCTGACCACGCAATTTATTCTTTATTTTAGGGAAAGTATAGAAATCATTTGGGCTTAGGTCGGGGCTGTACGGCGGATGGTCTAATAATTCTATGTTTTCTTGCTCTAAAAACTCTTTTGTTCTGTGCGCGGTGTGAGAACTCGCATTGTCGTGATGGAGGATGATGCGGCGGTTGCAGTTCTCTTTAGGGAGTTCAAAAACGACCTGTGGCAAACAAATGCTGGCATACCATTCTGCATTAACCGTTCTTTGTCCCTCAAGAGGAATAGTCGCAACATGGCCGGTTTTGGAGACAAACGTGGCCACCATTTTTTTTGCAACACTCCGTGAACGAACAATTTTTGTTGGCTTTAACTCATTTTCGAACACCCAAACTCGTGACTGGTTTTTTGTTTCGGGTTCGTACGCGTATATCCAGGATTCGTTACCTGATACGATGTTATATACAGCATTTGAGGATCCTGCGTGGAATCTTTCGAGAGTTCTGACGCACCAAGTAACGCGAGCCGCTTTTTGCTCTTCACAGAGCGAATGCGGTATCCATCGGGAAAACAACTTTTTTACACCTAATTGTTCATGCAAGATTATTTGTATTTGACTCATGCCAATGTCTAAAGTTGCCTGAATTTCGCGGTTTGTCACATGTCGATCTTCCTCAATCAGCTTACGCACAGCATCAACGTTTTCTTGGGTCACTGCAGTTTTGGACGACCTTGACGGGGATCATCACTGAGCTTGACACGTCCACGTTGAAATTCAGCAAACCAGCGATAAATTGTGGTTTTGGATGGGGCTTCATCACCAAATTCAGAAATCATCCGGTCAACACACTGTTTTTGTGTTAAACCACTTCGAAAGTCATAATAAATCATCGCTCTTGAATTTTCTCGAGTCAATTCCGTTTTCTCAACGACTAAACAAGTTTGACAAAACCTTGTGACAAGACCGAGAATCTTCTTTTAAATAAATAAATGGTATTCGATTTTTAAAACCAAGGAGTTTTCAGTTAAAAAGATTTTAATATGACAGGAACAGTGGAAATATTCCATTCCCGATACTTTTAGTGCAGCCTAGGTACATGTTTGTAATACATTTATTTTTGTACACTTTGGGGCACATTTTAGTAGCGTAGTAGCAGTTCAGTTCCAACACAATGATTTAAAATTATATCGTATCAAAAATAGGCACGAATTCGAGAACATTATCAATAACGTAAAAGATGCAATAAATGTTGATGAATGAATGATATTTCAAGTGTGTTATATAAATTATGTAAGTATTTGTCGCAGCTGTATAAGTAAACTTGTTTTGTTGTAAGACTCTTTTGCGCGAATCACAAATGACACTTCATCAAACTGGCATTCATTTCAATGAAACTTACCAGTTGTCGAAAGGTCATCTCTATAATCATGTAAATCTGTAATATATTTACGTATACATTAAACATCAACCTCCAATACTCTTCTCTTTCTGATCCCTCGGCGTTTTTTGCCCTTTGAACTTTTTCGATCCACACACGTAACATTTTCTCTAATAATTTCAATAATGCCAAAGCATACACAACGTTCATATCGAAACAGATGCAAGTATACATCGCCATGATATCGATAACATCTATGTTAGGGAAAACACAGAAAAAAGAAATCATGTAAGTCATCCAAATAACATTGAGACTTATAACCCAAGTCCAGTTGTTGACGGTGACATCTCTGAGATTATTGCCATGAATTTGTAGGACTCTAAGCACGTGTTGGATTTTCAAGACTAACAAGATATTATAGCGGCTCTGAACTATGTTCGAAAGGCTGTTCATCAAATGTCCAAATAAGTAAATCAATAAGTCGGAAGTGTTGCTAGAACAATAAAACCATCTGTAAATCCCCCACTGGTCACTAAACTGGATGAAAATACTGATCAGATGATGGAAATCGCAGCACCAGAATATGAGTATACACAACACAGTCAAAAAGTTGTAAAGATAAGAATTCGACGTTATAATATTGTCACGAATGGAATACTTTGCGTATAGAAATACATTTTGCATCAGATTCAGCGGTTTAAGTACTGATTGTAAATCTTTTTCAATTATGTTATTACGTAATACTTCGTCAGATGCAACATATTCGAATGTAGTAATGTTTCTGTTTGATTTTAAGCTTTTTAAAAAGGAAAACATGTCTTTTTCACTATACAGTTTCATGTTGACTGATATGAAATGAAAACCAATCGATAGGCCAGTAATTTACTAATTACTTTATAAAATTTCGTTGTTTTGACGGCTTTAAAATTTCCGGGTTTAATTAATTTTGAAATATTCTTGGCTAGACATTGCAACAAATGTGACGTTGGTGGAAATCTTTAGAAATAGATCGATTATTAAATCAAATGATAGCAATATGAAATAAAACAAAAAAATAAACGGCTTCGGGTTCTAAGGAGCTCGTGGCTAAATAAGAACAGCCGCTCGGGTTGATCTTTATGTTAAGCCGTGCTTACCTAGGTTTGGCCGTGGATGGGTGACCACCAGTTACATACTGAGTTTCCTCCGTGCCTCAGAAAGCACGTTAAGCCGTTGGTCCCGGCTGTCATTTGTATATCTTTGACAGTCGTTACAGGTAGTCAGTGGCCCAAAAGTCTGACAACCAGTCTTACGAAAGGGTATCGTATTACCCAGAACTAACTGGGTTGTGGAGGTCAGATAGGCAGTCGCTCCACGTAAAATACTGGTATTCAGCTGCATCCGGTTAGACTGGAAGCCGACAACAACAGAGTTGGAAAAAGGCTAGGCAGATGATGGGTGGCATAAAAGTCAATAGTGTTTTTTAGAAAGTCGGTTATTTTTTTTTAGCAAAAATGATTTTATTTTTACTTTTTCAGTTGTGGTATCTCACACAAATTCTTGTCAAGTATCAATTTTACATTGTAACTAGAAGTTATAAGAACATCATCCACATAGACAAAGAAGAAAAAATGCATATTAAAGAGGATTACTCATAAAGTACCAAAGCAAAGGCTGTAGCCGCTGAGTTACTACTCGAGTCGTAGATGGGCGGGCATCGTTATGAATACGCATAAAATCTTGACCCATTTGCAACCGGTGTGGTTGGAATATAAGTGCCAGCACTCTTCACGGTATGTTGCAGCCGTTAAATTGCATTTTATCCCATACCATGATTGTTCCACCTTGATATGGATGGACTTTCTGGAGATTTCGCAAGCGGGTCTTACGTCTGGACGGGAGTACTTCCGTGTTTATCAAACACGTATTGTTCTTGTATCTGGAAGTAATCCGAACCGGGATTCATCTGTGAGTAACATCCTAGACAATTGGCGATCATTCCAAGCAAAATGTTTGTTTGCCTATTGTAATCTTTGCCCGCGATTGCCTCGTCGCAGTATTGGAAGCTGAAATGGTATACGAACATGAAGGTTGACTTTAAGTGATCTCTGCCTGCCAGTTTGGTCGCTAACGAAGACCAGGCGTACTGACTGTAGCTTTAAAACCAATTGGCATGTCGTAGCGTTCGGTTGTTTTCTCGCCGTAATTTGTAAAACTCGGTCTTGTCTGGCGGTGGATACCCGAATATTCCCAGTGTGCTGCTCTGCCACCTCACCAGTATCCCGATAGTTTGGATAAGACGCTTTGACAGGTGCCAACGGCATCAGCGGCATTGCAGTGGAGCGCGCCCGCTTCCAGCATGCCTATTGCTCTCAACTTTTCTTTTTTAGTTAAATGTCGACGCTCCACGGTAATTAAATAAAAAAACTTCCAAAAAAAAACATTGTTTTTTGTTAAAAAAAAAAAACAGTAAAATCTTTGACACGTAAGATAATTATGTTTGTTATGAAGTTTACTGAATTTTGCCACATCTACCTATAAGTTAGTTTTTCGATAATTCAAGAAAAATGTCCCAGGAACCAATTCACGTTTAAATCTTCTTGAAATGTCCAGTACTTTTAAAGTTATGCTAATAAATGTAAAATAGACACTTTTGATGTTCGTATGTAATGTAATAAAAAAATACACGTTATTTATGTATCCTTGAAAAAATTATTGATTTCATCAGGATTCATACAGGTGCTCTGAACATCTTTTATCGCTGCATAAAAGCTCTCACATACTACTCAAGCATATCACAAGGATGATATTCTTTAAGCTCCACATTTGAGTAAGCAATGTAAAATGAATATTTAGAAAGCTGACATTTTCAGGTTGATGACATTCAACTATAGCCCATTTTTAATTCGATGTTACTTTTAGTAAATATCATTGGGTTTGACAACAATAATACGGAAATATTTGAGTCTGTGTGGTTAGCTGAAGCGGGCCTTGCAATGGTAATTTTATATTCTTACGAGCAGCTATAGCCAGCGTAGATCGTTATTAAACCTGAAAGAAGAGGAATTAAAAATATACGCGTTTAAAAGACCAACAAAAAAATAAACATGGGCAAATGCATTTCGTTTATTACTCATTAAATACTAGACGAATTATAATTAGTTTATTTGAATGTAAACTTATTACAGATACACAAACTGTAATAAAACAATAGTATAAGTAGTAAGAAAGCTTAACAACTGCAGAGGTAGCTCGGCGTCTATGGTGAATAAACCGGACGCGCTCATCTTCTTGAAAGAGGCCCTTTGTACACGTTGGATGTTCTTGCAAATTATTGTTGTTGGATCTAAAAATACAAAATTAACTATGGGAAAAGAAGGATAATGCGGTTCGCGGTAGAGACTTACTAATTAAGACTTGCACGGTTGTACTGCTGGGAAAATATTCGAAAAGAATGAGTGGTAATTAATATAGAACTTTACAAATATCCGAAGCGCATAACAGTTGCTAGTTGGTTGCATGTAACCACTTTGTATATGCTGTAACAGTTAATTGTTATTATTCTTTGCTTAACTTATTACACATTCCTTTTACAATTCCGGACCTTCTTTTCTTATGTTATAACTAGCACATGCCCGCGGCTTCACCCGCGTAAGTTCGGTAATTGTCCCACGGGATCACACTACCGGGATAAAAAGTATGCTATGTGTTAATCCAGGTTATAAACTATCTGTGTGCCAAATTTCATCCAAATCCGGTCAGTAGTTTTTGCGTGAAAGAGTAACAAACATCCATTCATTCATACTCACAAACTTTCGCATTTATAATATTAGTAGGATCATCGTTTCACGGTTGCACATAATACTGCTGTACATAAAGGGTGTAAATAGACCCTTAACTAAGCCGAAAGGCACTTGTTCTCCCTGTTCATGCGATCATACCAGGAACCTACTAGTTACGGAGGTCAAACTTGCAACAAACAACCTTTTTTTTTAATACTTGTTTTTAAGTTTACTTTAAGTACTTCCAAAACCCATTTACTATTCAATGCATCCATCAGCACAATGTTTTTAATGCGTTACATTGAGTTTTACCGTAAATCGTGATTTTTCACCCCCAAAAAGTTGTTTCCCAGCAATATTTTTTGCGTAGGGTTACTTAGTTTGATGTACATAATGCGTGGTTGACTGCTTCGTGAAGGGTCCGTATACACCTTGTAGACCACTTGAATGTAATTTTTAGCTCCTTGATTACTCTCAATTATCGATTACAAGGACACCAGACACCTTGCCAAGACCGTCACGCCATTTTAAACATAGGCGTCCTTTGCTGAGACTGGGGCAGGTACCTTCCTATGCACACACAGCATTGTGAACAAACTCCGTCCATTCCAAAGTCCGTCTATGGAACCATTTCAATCTATAAGCATTAAACATTGAGTAGTTCTCTTACCAGGACAATGACTTGACTTCATGAGCATTACACAGGTGCTCTGAACATCTCTCATTGATGCATAGAACCTTTCACACGCCACACTCAAGTTTATGAGTATAATAATATTCTTTAAGCTCCACATTTGAGAAAGTAGTGCTAGACTTAGAAACTGAAACAGTTCAAGACAACCATGATACAAGCGTTACCAAAAATATTAAAGAGGAAAAACTGCTTTGGTTGATGCGACCAGAGATAGCTATACTTACATGATAGTCATAGTTGTGAAAAGTTACCAACCAAGCTACGTTTCGCAAACCAAGGTAAGCTGCGAACATCGTATAAAAAACCAGCTGCAAATTTAAACGAGAAGAAACAATAACAAACTAACAATAGCCGCAGAAGCTCCGAACAGGAAAAGTTTGGTCGTGTGAGACCGATTGCGGCCGGTCATGCGACAAGTAGAGGTCGTGGCTTCGCAGTGCACGAAATCTCTAATCTCGCCTTTCGACATTTTATTTTATATTTTATTACCTTTATTTTTTGTGTACAATAAACATAAGAACAATTAAGGTAGCTTAAAAAATAATTGAAATGAAGGTTGCTTCTTTTTTCTTTATCGTGTGGTTAGTGCCTAACCTAGTGTCATGGGCCTCTGACTTGGCTTTACATGCCGACAAGAAATATCTCTCAGGCATGCTGGGTTTCCTCACGATGTTTTCCTTCACCGAAGCAAGTGATAATTATACAATACGCACATGAATCCGAAAAATCAGAGGGGCGTGTCTTGGGTTCGAACTAGAGACCTATGACTTGGCAGTCCGATGGTCACACACGCCACTAGGCTATCACTGCTATGGACCAGCTAAAAGATGATCAATCCCAACTAACGAACGACAGTTAGTAGTTAGTTTTTTTTTGACTCAATGTATGTTCAAGCACTATTATAATACAAACTTACCATCGAACTAAACGTCATATCTATAATCATGTAAGTATCTAGTATTTTTAAGTAAACATCAAACAGTATATTACAGAACTCTTCTCTTTTTGAATCCTCTATGTGCCTTGAATTTTCAACTTTTTCAATCCAGACACGAAGCATTTTCTCTAATAACTTCAAAACTAACACAGCAGACACAATGTTTATATCAAAGGCGATGTTGGCATAAATTGATAGAATATCAACAATACACATATCAAAATAAGTTAAACAGTAACAGAGAACGTAACTGAAAATAAAAATATTGACCATTATAACCCAAGTCCAATTAAAGACAATTAAATTTCTGAGCTTGTTCCTGTCGATTTGTAGAACTTTAAGTACGTATTGGATTTTCACGACCAACAAAACATTGTAGCAGCTGTGGGTGAAATTTGAAATGCTGATTATTACATCACCGATCAAGTAGAATATAAAGTCAATAGAATTGGTTAAGGATAACACCAAAATGTCAACCGGCCAATCATTTTGAAATTGAACGATTGTTACTATCAGATGGTGCAAACCGAAACACCGGTGTAAGAGTATTAAAAACACTTTAATAAAGTTGTACACATTCGTATTCGAAGTGATAATATTGTCACGAATTGAATACTTCGCGCATAAGAATAGCCTTTGTATCAGATTCAACGGTCTTAGTACTGATTGTAAATCATTTCCAATTACGTTATTACGTAGTACGTCGTTGGTGACAGTTCGTATATCTTCGATCTTGACTGAGTTTCTGGTTGAGGTTAGGCAGCTTTCGAAAAACGAAAACATGTTTGCTACATTAAGCTGCTTAATGTGAATTGAATTGAATATAGGAAACAACCCATAGGTAAGTAATTGACTTGTATGTACGACATTTTTATCAGAATATCTCATTTCTAGGGCAACGATCGAAAAAGAAAAACGCAAACGAAGAGACGAGTGTTTTAATACAGTGACAAGTTTTTAATAATAATAACAGCCCCACGGGTCGATCTTCAAGGTTTAGCCGCCCTTGCCAAGTTCACTCTGTGGATGATTAACCTTTTGACCGCCACAGCATTAACACACGCGCGTGCACTCCACGCCAAGACACGATTTCACCTACCATTTTGTTACACATTTGTCGTTTTGCATACAGGGTACGCGCATGCTTGTCACGTATATGTGACTACCAAGGCAATGATATGCAGGCTTACTGGATTTAGACATGCACGTGAGATACCTAATTAAATTTGTCACTATTGAATAGGTCTAATTCTATTAGAAGTTTTAGCTTTGTACGATACCAGTAATGATAGCAAAGGAAAAATATGTTTTGCAATATATCTAATAAAACTCAGAACTGGTGATAATGATAATAGATTATCAACTATTACTCAACAATATGCCACGGTCTACATTAGTCTTATTTAAAAAAAATAGGTTACTATTTTGTGAACCGTTGGTCTCATTTGATTCACCTGTTACCCTGTCAACACATGTCAGTTCAGTGTGATGTTGGGAATTGGATCGAAATGATACCAAGGCGAGTGATGAGTAAATACTAGTAGGTACTGTCTTTATTAAAATGATGTTACATGTTTAATACTGTAAGACACATAAATTAACTAATAATGTAAAGGTGCATTTTTGTCTCATATTGACTGTGTCGTGTGTCCACATACACACGACACAGTCAATATGAAAAAACGAACACAACGATTGAATATGAAGAAATTCATGGTATTGGAAACGTACTGAATTATAAAAACATTGTGAATGAACAGCAAATTAACCATTTAAGTTTGTTATAGTAAGACAAACTGTAAAATAACTATAACGTAAGTAACGATGAAGCTTGACAACTGTCGAGGTAGCTCGGCGTCTATGATGAACAAGCCGCATGCGCTCATCTTCGTGAAAGATGCTTTCTGCAAACGTTGGATGTTCTTGCGTACTCTTAGTTCTTGTTCTATAATATAAAAGAAAATAATAGCACCCATCAGCATACGGCTTATATCAGAAAGGTGTGGTTATATTTAAGGGATGTGCATTTTCCATATCTGCTCGACCCAAATGTTTTTCGTGATAGTGGTTTTGGACATTGAGAGAGTTGGTCAGTTGATGGTCTATATCCATAATCATGATGATATTTTGCATTTTGAAGTAGCACAAAGGTGATTTGGCAAATTTTATTCTTTACGACTTCTTTAAATATTTTTTTTTAAATTATAGAATAATCTGGTTATTTTCTTATGTATTAAAATAAAATCTTTATTTAAGGTTCACTTCTGCAATAAATCATACCATATAACAAATAAATAAATTGTATTGAATGTAAACTACATTTCATTCGGGGTGAAAGCTTGGGGTTCCGTCACTCAGGGTATCCTAGTATGGACGCCAGTCTCTCACAAAGGAACATATATTTATGAATTTTGTTAAAATGTTATTCTTACAATTATACTTATTACAACTATGTGAACCTTTGTGAAGAGAGAAAATAAAGATATTGTATTTTAGAGTATATTGTAAGGTTGTATACATTTTAGCTGTTCGCCCTGTACTTACTGGAACAATGTCTAGACTTGATGATCATAACACAGGTACTCTGGACATCTCTCATTGCTTCATAGAACCTCTCACATTGCACGCTCAAAATTGTAAGTGCGGTGAAATTTTTCAAGCTCCATATTTGAGATAGTAAGGCTAACAAAAGCTGAAAAGTTCCAGGCAACACATCAAAATTCAACGTCTGCTTAGCACATTTCTAACTACATAATTATATTGGAGTTAGCCATAGGTCTAAAGTTAAAGGTTATACATGAATATCAGTATTTTACATTCACAATTTAAGATTCTTGGAAACAAAATTAAAATCCTCTTGATTTTAATTTTGATTCCAATCTTATCAGAACACTTTGTTCGATTCTATTAAGGATTAGTTAACAGTTTTAGGTGGTTTTCGGGGCGTATTGTGTACACGAACAGCCTGTGGGTGAATCAGACTCAAAACACATACGAAGCCCTCCGCGTCCAATATAACAACGCATTTAGAGCGCTGATGGGGCTGCCGAGACATTGTATTGCCTCGGGCATGTTCGCCGTCGCTAGCGTCGACTGCTTTTATGCAGCGATGAGTAAGCGGAGCGCGACATTGTTGTGCAGGGTTCACGGCAGCTCCAACAGCGTGCTGATGATGATAGCCGACAGGCTCCACTGTCCTTTCATTAGACGCTGAAGTAACTTTCACGTCACCCACAGTCATCGGCTGTCAAAATAAATATATGTTTTGTGTGGTTATTGTTTTGTGTTGTATTGGAATGTTTTAATGTATTGTGTGTGTTTAAGGTATCGTTTGTGCTATCTATTAAATTCTGTGTGTATTAATGAGTCCTTGTAACTTGATTAATAAATGAATTATTATTATTAGGGAATGATAATAATCAACACGGCATCGGCTTGAGCCGGTCGGTAAGAGCTTTATGCGTATGCAAATATCATCATTATTTTCCTGCCGTTATCCCAAATTATTTGGGGTCGGCCCACCATTGTCTTTTTCTTCTATACATCTCTATTACTCGTCAGCCGTCCTCCGCATCACATGTCCATACCACGGTAACCGATTACAACACAATTTCTCAGGCACCGGCGCCATACAATATAAGCGAAAAAGACGTGATTCTTTCGATTCGGACGCCGCAAATCAGCACCGCGTCGTCGACCAGTTCGCTTTTACATAGCCATGGCGCTTTTTCCAACCAGCTTAAGCCGATTCCCATCAGGTGTGATCGATCCCATAGTGATTATAATACTCACATTAGTCTCACTTGCCGCTACTAAGGATATTACCAATATCACACCTACGTTCCGAAAACAAATAAAAGCGGTATATATTGTATAAAATAGAATCTGGAAATTAAAATAAATAAAACCAAAGTTAAATTGATGAAGAAGACAAATGTTGCACCGATCCCAAATAAATTAGGATAACGGCAGGGGACTGATGATGAAACGGTCAAGTAGAACCTAAACACTCACGAAATGAAGACGATTACACCATTTTGTGGACTATTTAAATCATCATCGATCATCGCGTTGCTGGTGTTGACAGATTAAATAAATTCTAATTATATTTATCCAACTGTAATTAATACTTGAAACTAACCATATGTCGAAATGTCATATCTACAATCATGAAAGTCTCCTGTATATTCAGATATACATTAAACATGGTATTCCAAAACATTTCGCTGTCAAAATCTTCGTTGTTTCTTGACTTTCCTACTTTTTCTATCCACTCACGAAGCAACTTTCTCACTAACTTCAAGACCAAAACAGCATACAGAATATTCATATCAAAAACAATGTTAGCACAAGTTAAAATAAGCTCAACAATAGTTGCATCAAAGTAAAAGAGGTAGAAACAAATGACGAAAACTACATAAAAAATATTGACGGTGATAATATATGTCCAATTCCAGACAATGAAAATGTTGAGATCTTTTTTATTTATTTGTAGGGCTCTAAACACGTACTGGATTTTCAAGACCATCAAGATATTGTAGTAGCTGTACACGATGTTTAAACAGCTGTTCATTAAATCTCCGATAAAAAAGAAGACGAAGTCAGAACAACTGCACAAATAACCGAATGCTTTCAGAACCATATTTGTACCAAGCAAATTTACATTTGAAACAATTAAATGGTGCACAAAGGCGCATTGAAGTATAAGCATGCAAAACAATCTTATAAAGATGTAAATATGAGTGTTGTAAGTGATTATGTTGTCACGAATAGAATACTTCGCGCAGAATAAAATACTGTGCATCAGATTCAACGGCCTTAGTACTGATAGTAAATCTTTTTCAATTACGTTACGAAATAATATCTTTTTGTATGAGACTGTTGGTACACTCTCGATTAAAACTATTTTAATTTTTGATTCGAAATAGTTCTTGAAATAAGAATACATTTTGTTGGTTTAAGCAGAATGATGATTGCCACGAAAGAAAGTCGATAAAATGGAATAGGTGGCATATTACTTTCTCAAATAGTGTTTAATTTAAGTAGCCTTTAGTGTAATGTTTGTAATAACTTTACATAATTATATAAGCTCATCTCAATAAAAGTAAAATTTCGTTATTATAATATTAAATAATGAACAGCAACAGCAGCTCGTTACTTACAGATCTAATTATTTATTCAAATACTAATTTATCAAAAATGGGCACTGCAGTAGTAGTAACTAAATTTTATAAATGGTTACTTGAATATAGTTTTTATAGCTTAAAAGAATTTATAAATAAAAAAATTTGGTGTTCTTTGTTCAGTGTTGAAGCCTCCTTACATATTTCCCTGTCTTTAAAATTTTGCATGTTTGGTCTAATCCTAGCTAAACATGTTTGTGCCATTTAAATTTGTTGTGAACACCTTTGTATACCATGTTTTACGCAAATAAATGTACTGTTAGGAAGAACTGAGGTTTTACGTAGTATTAGGAAGAAATGAGGTTTTACGTAGCACATATTAGTTCTATGGCAAGGAGTGACAACTGACAATTGTCGCTAGTCGCGAGAGTGTCTTGTTGGGAATATCGCTCAAAGGGCTGTAAGATTTGTAATTTCCTATTTTGTGTAATTACTCTCTATTTTTCTAAACAATTACGTGTTAATTGAATTCGTTATGATTTGTGGCAGTTTAGGCTAGTTTCAGTGATTGATATTTGGTTCCAAGGTAGAATAAACGGTTGTATTCATTATTTTGTGTTTTAAATATCTGCGCTTCTGTTTGCTAAATATACTATTACTATTATTACCCTGTTGTTCCTTAAAAGCAAAATTACAGTATTGCACGACGACATGCATAATATTAAAGATTGCCTGAATATTTCCTCTGTTGCATTAACTAAGACAAACAGTTGTGCTTTAACACCCACGAATCATAACTTGAGTTCGAATAAAAACACACAAACACAATAAAAATCAAAAAGAATTCAAGTAAAGCACAAACGGATTTCGTTACAATATCGAAACTCAGATTTGCTATAATTGCCGATCAGACTGGATACGGAATACGAGAAAAAATACAGGACTTGGTGGAAGATTCATTACATGTGAGGTCATTCATTAAATCAAATGCGACAGTCTCTTAGTGATATATTAAGCTCAAGTTTGTCTATGTGTAAGGATTTTACCGACTCAGATTTCGTGTTATTAATGGCAGGTCCCAATGACAACAATCCCCTACATTCTACAAGTTTGAAGCTCTATACATCACACTTGCAGAATATGCCAAACACTGAATACAATCTTAACACAATCTTAGTCGGCAAGGTCTATCGTAACAATTATTTAATATCTGTAGTAATTGCAATAATTAAAAATTCATTTTCTTATTAATGATTATGATAATAACCGTAGAACTTTAAATAAGCAAATTGCATGCAAATATGCATCAATACATTTCTCAATTATTTTAATAAAAAATATCATGAGTGTTACCCAAAGAAAACTAGTAAAATAAAAGTGTGGAACAATAATCAGATAAAGTGGATTACCAAGGTAATTAAGGTGTCAAGCAAAATGAAAAGAATAGTATGTTCGGGCACCACCAATAATACTAGTGTTTATAACTACAAAATGAATAACATAAAAATCTATAGAAGAGTTTTAAAGCACGCACGAAAGTTAGTCATATCATGTCACCTCAACCAAGCCAAAAATATACTGAAGGAGACATGGAAAATTGTAAATGATCAGACAAAGAGATAGCATAACAAAGTTAAAAGAAAACTTGTTCCAAACATTGACAACAAGGTGGTTACGGATCCAAAAGAAATGGCAGATACTTTTGTTGATATATATTTGTGTATAGAGTCATTTGTAGAATCAGTCAATTGTAGAAACGGTCATGTAGATTCGGGACCGTGGAAATAAAATCCTTTTTTCTTCGTATATTGTGTTTAATTTTAACGTGACTTTTTACACCCAAAGTAATATTTAGTCTTTTCTCTTATAAAAAATCGTTGCGTTCATACGTTGTCCTCCAAGCGCCAACTGTCATTTTCTTCCCTCTCTTTCGTACTATCTCTCTCTCCCTCACACTGCAACGTTCCATTCTACATACTTTCATGCGTTCCTTTTTATCCTATCCTACATTCGGCCGTCCTGCACTCATATCTGCCCTCAGATATGCATCATATTGACACCCGACATAACTCTTTCATACACCACTCATACACATTACTAAAACTTATAAAATAACAATTCTGCATGTGGTACACGGGGCAAATTAGATCGGTTTGCAGGGCACACCACAAAGATGTTGGTGTGCGTAAAATCAACTGGTGTATTACTTCGCCTATTTGTTAGTGTTTGCTTCACTATAGTATATGTATAATATGAGGTAAAGAATATGAAGCATCAATTTAACCCTATGACTAACTGGTGTCGTGGCATAGATGTGTAATCATTCGGCTGGTAAATCAAGTGTCGTAGGATCGAATCTGCGCCGCTGGCGTCAACTTTTTGCATTATTAAAAAACTTTTATTTTCATTTTGTTGAATTTTTATTGTAATTTACCTGATAATAAGAACATTATTCGAAAAAAAATATGGAAGTAAAAATTAAACAATTTGTATTAAGAAATCAACAAAATTTATTGACTAGGTTTTTTTTATATTATAATTACAAATTAAAAAGTTTTGTGCATGACAAATATTCTAAGTCGGACAAGAAATAACGTTACTTTTCTTATTCAAGTGGGTAATTTATTTATTAGTGAAATGAATAAACATGTTAATAAGATAGATATTAAGATACAGGTATCCTAAATTGTTATCTCACTAACAATAACATCACTCACATAAAACAAATCGAATTACCCCCTGATATTTTTATTAATATCCTATTGGTGCGCCTTCGCTATCTATGACTTATTCATGCACGAAGTAAATGTCTCCACTAGACCTGCATGGAAGAATATTTTTTTTTATGATAGCGCTCACCATCTTTTCGCCACAATATTTTGCGACCGTCCTTGTCTGATTTAAAACATTTTTCATCTCTAAATATAACTATATTATTGCACCAATCAAAATCCAAATATTCTCTTGCGAAGCGTACCCGGTTTTGCCTGTGAATATCTGACATTCAAATTTTCTTGGCTGGCCTACAACATTTCACACCAGCTGCTCGCAAGTGGTTTCGTACAGTTTGTAATGTCACGTCATGTTTAGTTGCCGTGGAACGAGTAGTAGTGAGGAAGGGCTCAGCGGTATGCGTAGCAACTATATCAGATGCCAATCTGTGAATGCAAATCCAGCCTTTGGTCCCGGTCGGCAAGGATCAATGCTTCCCGAATCTGCATAACGATGGACCCACAATTGCACAGTCCTTCTCTGTGAACAATAATAAAATATTGTTACAAAAAACAACAATCAATAACATGTGGATTATTTAAACATATTAAACTTCTAAACATCATAATAACATTTTGTTACTCACCGATATCTTTAAACGTCTCGCAATTTCACTAATTGAAACATTTTGCTCATGCAAAAGAATTATTTCAGCTCATAAAAGTGTGGTTCAATGATTCATATTGATTCACAAATAAAAGCACTTCTCAAAAAACGCAGGGTATAATGTCTAAAAACGTAACGAAAGCCCGATAGTCAATAGCATTATGACGATGAACTTAAACTACTAACTTAAACATGATTTGTCATTTTTAGGGTAGACAACTAATACATTCTAACCCAAATATAAAGAGACTTGCTAATAGTTAAGCAATGAATTGAACAAACAAATGTAAAATATTTTATTAAAACATACAAAAACATTAAGCTGTTGGCAGTCGGATTCGATCCTACGGCGCCGGCGCAGTAAGTAATTATTTATCGCACGCTCGACTAATGCGCCACGGAGACGATTGTATGATAAGCTAAATTTATGCGTCATATTCCCTGCAACATTAGTGACAAGAAATTTTATTGTGTGTGCGTGGACAACGGGTTATTGTGAAGCAAACACTAATAAATAGGCGAAGTCAGACGGCCGTTGATTTTACGCACACCAACATCTTTGTGGTGTGCCCTGCAAACCGATCTAGTTTGCCCCGTGTACATGTTCTTATTTTTAAAACACATAAAAAATAAGCATGTTTGACAAAACAGCATTTTACATAGCATTTAATAACACATGACCTAGTATTCGTGAGGGTACTAAGCAGTGCTATTGACATAGCTATCACACACATAAACAATCAACATTCAAAATCACTCATCCTTACCTGGCCATCTCTTCATGTTGTCTGCCGAGCTAGACGTCTTCTTTGGCCCTTCTGTGGTATCATACAGCTTCTCAACATCGTACCTATCGTTTCTTTTAATTTTGGTAATCCTATAGGGTCCTAAAAATTTAGGTTTTATTTTAAGGCCTGGGCCAAACTGAGTTCTCTTGATGGCTACTAGTTCATCCAGTTCATAGGTGGAACTAGGTTTTCTCTTTTCATTGTAGGTCTTCTTATTCTCGTCCTGTACTTTTTGAATCTGTTGCATGGCTTTCAGCCTTAAGTTCTCTCTATTTTCATCAAAATAATTAATAATTTCTTGTTGTAGGAGATTAATCACATCAATATCTTCTTTACATCTCATTTTTGTTCCAGTAAGGAAATTAGTATTAAAGTAATGAAGTAATTGGAATGGTGAAGTATTTATTGATCTTTGGTAAGTGCTGTTTAAAACACGCTGGACACGACCCACATGTCTATACCACAGTGATTTATCTTCTATACTTAGCTTGGTTAACATGGGAATTAAGATACGATGGACTCTCTCCACCTGTCCATTCCCTCGAGGCACTCCAGTGGTGATCTTGACATGCTGTATATCTTCATCTTTACAATACTCCTCAAAGTCTCCACTGGTAAAGGCTGTACTTCGGTCTGTTATGATTCTGGTTGGGTTACCAAAAGTCTGCTGGTGAAGTCGTAATTTATTTAACACTTCTGCACTTGATGTGGACTTAGTTGGGAAAAGCCATATAAATTTCGTAAATGCATCTATCATGGTGAGAATATAGTTATACTGTTTCCTTGTTTCTGTAAATGGACCTATGTGATCCAGATGTAATGTATGCAGCGGGATTCCTTCTTTATCTATTGGGTTCAGGTAGCCTTCTTGCTTTCCTTCTTTCCTAGTTGCCAATAAACAGGGTATGCAGCTTAGAACTACTTCTTCAATTATTTTATCTAGGTTTCTAATATAGTAGTCTTTTCCTATGGCTTCTTTCATTTTTCTTATTGAAAAGTGCCCATTTTGATGCACTTTTCTTATTATTTCTTTCTCCATGATCCTTGGAATTACTAATTTCTTATCTTCACCTTTGTACAGAATGCCATTATCCATCCAGAAGTCATGATAATCTTTGTCTTTCAATATTAGCTGTCTGATAGCGTTGAGCTCTTCGTCTGTCTCCTGACCTCGTCTTATCTCTTCTTGTAGGCTCACCGCCACTGCCACGAATGGGTTTCTACTGAGAGCATCGGCGTATTGCATTCTACAGCCTGCTCTGTGCTCGATCTCATAATCATGCTCATCTAACATGAATACCCATCTTGCCACTTTTGGTGTCAAGTCTTTCTTCTTCAATGTTTGTTCAAAGGCTTTGCAATCCGTCACAATTTTTAAGTGGATTCCATATAGGTAATGTCTAAACTTCTTTACAGCCTCTACGACTGCAAGTGCTTCCAGCTCGTAGCTTCAGCATTTGCTTTCAGCTTCAGTCGTCTTATGACTCATGTAATGTACAGGATGCAACTCATCATCTGGGTGTAATTGCAGCAGTATTGCAGCCAAAGCATGACTGGATGCATCAGTGTGTAGCTCTGTTGGTAAGTTGGAGTTATATATCTTTAGTACAGGATCACTGGTCAGTTTCTGCTTCAATGTGTTGAAAGCACATTGTTGCTCGTGTTCAAATATAAATGGAACTTCCTTTTTCAGCAGACCCGTCAACGGTCTGGCAATCCGTGCATAGTCTCTGATGTACTTCCTGAAATAAGATGTTAAACCAATAAAACCCATGACTTGCTTAACGTTTTTAGGTTCTGGATACTTCGCAACTGCTTCAACTTTCTCCGGGCTTGGTCTAACCTCACCATCTTTGATCAAGTGACCCAAAAATTGAATTTCACGAGAAATAAGTCTGGCTTTTTTCCAATTTACCTCTAGTCCATACTGTGCAGCAACATCTAACACTTGGGTTAGCCTCTCCAGAGCTTGACTCTCTGAATCAGCTGGAATTACTATGTCATCGATGAATATTACCATGATGCCCTTCATTATAAACTCTCTGAAAATTATTGTAACAAATCTCATAAAATATTTAGGTGAAGTGGACAGACCAAAAGGTGCACGCAGAAACTCAAATTGTCCATGATGAGTTATGAAAGAAGTATAGGGCACCGATTCCTCACTTATTTTGAGGTGGAAAAATCCGTTCTTAAGGTCCAAAACACTGAATACCTTTGAGTCCTTCAGCTTATCAATCAGGTCATCAATGATTGGGAGCGGGAATTCGTCGTGCACAATTTTCTTATTTACTAGTCGGTAATCGACACAGATTCGAGTTGACCCGTCCTTCTTCTTAACCAGCACTAATGGGCTAGAATATTCAGAGAAACTAACCTGGACTATTCCTTTTTGTAACCACTCATCTACTTGTTCTTCTACTATCTTTTGTTCAGCGAGTGATATCCGCCAGGGTCGTTGAGCTATTGGCACTTCGTCTTTTAGTACTATCTTCATCTTAATTGGAGCTTCTTTGGTATAAATGGGCTTGTACTCTTCAACCAGCCGCCTTACTTCATTCCTTATATCGGTATTGGAGATGTGGCCTGTAACATCAATTGCAGTCACACAACAATTCACCCTAGCCAACCATTCGTCATCTTGCGTCAACAACAACACAGCACCCTCACGTACTACCATCACAACATTTTGAAGGAACTCTTGTCCTATGATTAACCTGTAGGGCATTGACCCTTTGGGCACCACATGAAATATTACATTGGAATAACACTGTTCATCAATAAGAATACTAATATAAATCTTTCCCTGAGATCTTACTTTATAAAGTTCAAGTCCAGACAAAATCGTATTATCGTTATCACATGGCACATCTATCTCGTTCCACAAGTCCTCTGCTATTAAATTTACGTCACTACCCGTATCTACCAACGCACTTATTGATTTATCGCCCACTTTCACTAATTTAATCGCTTTATTATGATTTAGTTGTCGGTCACTCGGTTTGTTTACCACTTGCATGACATCTGTCACGAAATTTTCATCATGGCCGCTCGATGCGCTCTGACTGGCTGCCGATGTCGCCCCGAACATAGCCGAGTGTTTAATTGCTTCCGATCTGTTTGCGTTTACTGATGGCCGCGCTTGCTGATTGGACGATACGACTGCTCGTTGTGGCTGCTTTACCGACATCGCCTTACTCGTTGAACTTCCGCTGTTTCCTGCGCTCGGATTGGTACTCGTACATTTGAGACTAATATGGCCAAACTCATTGCACCGGAAACACTTTACTCCGTTACGACATGCGCTTGCACGATGATCTTTTTCTCCACAATTATAGCA
This sequence comes from Eurois occulta, assembly GCA_950022335.1. Classification (NCBI taxonomy): domain Eukaryota; kingdom Metazoa; phylum Arthropoda; class Insecta; order Lepidoptera; family Noctuidae; genus Eurois; species Eurois occulta. The sequence goes on along the minus strand of OX465480.1, from coordinate 2,588,642 downwards.
AAACTGGCTGGCTCCTGATGTAGCAGAATCTCCGCCTGATGGCGTAGCAACTCGTTTTACAGGTCGATCAGCGTTCTGCTTGGCAGCTTTTTTCTTGATAGTCTCGTACACCGCTAACTTTTCTTTCAATGCGGGGTAGGTGACCGCACCGTACAATATCGCCTTATTGTTTTCTAGGTCTGTAATGCCGTCGATGATGTATTGAATGGCGACGTAATCTGGGAACTTGGCTCGTTTTCCCATCTCCTTCATTATCAGCATATACTGATAATAAGACTCCTCTTTATGCTTCTTGCGCGCCGCCATGAGCTCGTGCATTTCCTTGCTATTTGCGGTATCAGGAAATTCTTTAAGCACAGCCGCCTTTAACTCGTCATAGGTTTTGTGAACCTTTTCAGTTTTCAGCCACAGCTCCGCTGTTCCCATCAGGGACCTACGGGCTATGATGAGTCGTTGCTGAGGAGACCATCCAAATATCTCCGCGTTATCGTCGAGATCTTGAGCCCATTTCGCAGAAGAGTAGGCATGGTCCTCGCCGCTGAACTTGACCATGTCAATCATGTTGAAGAATGCGTCTTTGTTCTCCGCCATTTTCCCGTGTGCGTAGTAAAGCCGTGTGCACACTTTTTCTTTGAATATAACGTCTTCCGCAAAATACATTTTTTTAATGAAATAGTTGTATCATTTACCTCTCCTTGATAAATCATAGATATAACCAAGTTATTGTGGTTTTTTTACGAATGTACACTAATTGAAAAGCTATAAGTCACTCTTTTACTGCAGTTATGGTTTGTAGTCAGTCTAAGCATAGCTTTAAGAAAATATTATGTCACTAATAAAAAATGCAGTAATTGTGTATGATTAAGATAGTTTTATTTGTCATTTAAAATAACGTATTTTTTAATATTCATGTCGTTATATTTAATTAGGAAATGGTTAGGATAAATATAACCAAATAAGTGTACTTTTATATACTTCAGTACTATTTTTAATTGCTTTTTCTCACTACAGCACTGCGTTTTTAATTTGTAGTCGGAATGATAATAATAATTGAATTAAATGAAATAAGCGCAGTAATCTGCATTTGCTAGTAGAAAGCGCAGTAACTCCAAACTTACTGCTGTTATAGCTTGTAATACTGGGTTTAGTCATGAAGACCCTGCTAAGCATAAATAGTTTTTATTGTTTTAAGATAGTTGTATTAAACTTATAGAAAATAGGGTTAGTTCTTACGAAACAATGCATATTCAGCTATACATGAACTAAAAATATTTTTGCAAATCTTCAAAATCATACCTAAAACAACCAAACAAAAGTAAAAATGTTTAGGCGCCATTTACTCGAAACTCCTAATAACCTCCTTACTGCACTTCTAATTAGCACGGCAGCGTTGTCCTCCAAGCGACAACTGTCATTTTCTTCCCTCTCTTTCGTACTATCTCTCTCTCCCTCACACTGCAACGTTCCATTCTACATACTTTCATGCGTTCCTTTTTATCCTATCCTACAGTCATTTATAGAATCAGTCAATTTTAAAATCGGTCATTTGTAGAATTAGTCATTTATAGAATTGTAGATTCCGAGAATCGGTAAATTATAGACTATGTAGTAATTTCGCGAATCAGTCATTCCTAGACTAAAAATTAAGATTTATTTATTTATTAAAACTTAATGCACATAATGTACAAAGGCGGACAAGGCGGATTTAACATTATGGATGTCAGTGTCGTAACAAACCGGTCACTTATTTTTGTGTCTGCTACTATTATAATTTATTATACGTAATCATTTTTATTTTATCATTCATATATGGAAGGAAGTGCTAGTGATATAAAGAAGAATAATGGGACGAAGATTAGAAAATTAAAAAAAATAACTAAGAGCATAAAAGATATACTTTATTATAGAAACACAAACTGTATGAAAACAATGGCATAATTAACGATGAAGATTGAGAACCGTAGAAACAGCTCGGCGTCTATGATGAATAAGCCGCACGCGTTCATCTTCTTGAATGATGCTCTCTGTACACGTAGGATGTTCTTGTAAACTCGTCTTTCAAAATCTTCAAAAAAATATTTTAATAGCTTTCACGAAGACTTTATAAAACCCAAACCCGACATTAATTAAATTCCTACAATCAAGGAAGTACTGAAATAAATTTAAAACATACCAGAACAATGGCTTGACTTCATGAATATGACACAGGTACTATGAACATCTCTCATTGCTGTATATAATCTCTCACATTGCACGCTTAAGCATATCAATATGACGATCGACTTCATATTCCAGATTAGAGTTACTGATAGTAGCATGACGAACTGAAATAGTAACATTAATATTATTATTTTAACTTTACTCATTGACAACCCATTTATTGTTTTCTTTATTCATTTTTTTTAGGGACTTCTCGGTAACAGCCCGGAGTTTGTGTTATATATAATATAACATAAAAGTTGGCGTTTTTCTTTTTTCGGTCTAGTCGGCCGTAGTCTGCGCTGAGATTGGCCGCTCTGGCGTTCAGATGGACTATTTCCGTGGCTGGCGTGAACACATTGACATGTCGACTTCTATGATTTTTTTTTTATTGGCTTATTACATCCTACGCATTAGGAATTTATATGAAAAAAATTGACAGTTATAAATATACATAATTTTTGGAGCAATCGACTTTGGTAATATGTTGACATCTCGCATTTTGACATGTCTAACTTAACAAAACCTCATGTCAAATTAACGATTCACATGTTTTTGTGATCGAACATTGATATTTTGTTATATCAACCTATACTCACTACCCAAAATAATATTCGTTATTTGAGATCTCAACTTATACACTTAAAAGTTTTCTTTAGGTACTAATTTTAAATTGACAAATTGAAGTGTCAAGCTATTACCAGCTGATGTCTTTTTGATTAAATCGTGACAAATTGATATATCAAGTTATGGCTAACCGAAGTATGTTTATTTAAATTGCGATATATTGAGATGTCCAGTTACGGCAAATGAAGTTCTGAACCATAAATGTAATAAAGAGAATGACAAAGCAGATTCGTCGATTAGGGCATTTGCATTTGACCTCCAGCAGTGCTTGCCGACACCATATTAAGACAGCTTTGGTCTTTTAATTTAACAGTGCATGATTTAGCAACTAATGAGGCTACCTGCTACATGTGGGACGAGACAATAGGAGCTCGAGGAGCAAACCAAATTGCCTCATGTTTGTGGCACTTCTGCAACAGTTTGCCATCGGAAGTCAGAGAACTGATTTTTATTCAGATACTTGTGGTGGCCAAAACAAAAACAATGTAGTGGCAATGATGTTCATGTTTTTGCTACATAAGCATCCGACGTTGCAAAAGATAAACCACAAATTCCTCCTCAGTGGGCACACACATATGGAGTGTGACTCTGACCACGCGATTATTGAATGTTTTTTCAATAATCGCGTGGTCAGAGTCACACACAAAAGAGAACACAAATGAGAATCAATCATTTATATGATTGGTTGCAGCTGGTGAGGACTTGCAAAGTTCAGAAACCATTCAAGGTCGTGGTGATGACGGTAAATGATTTCTTGGATTTTGCCGAACTAAAAACCAAGAAAGGACCCTTTACTGTAAAAAAACTGGACGATTCTGGGGACAAATTTCTGTGGCAACCTTTTAAATGGCTGCAATATAATAAAAACAGCGTAGGAAAAAATTATTTCAAGAAAAGCCTTTTTTTTTTTTGGAGGGTGGGAAATCATCAATGACTCCTCCCGCTCTGGGCGGAGCGGAAGGGAGTGTCAGACTCTTACTGACTAAAACCACCCATGTTCCTTCATTGGCCCTTTATGTTCCAGGGCCGCGGTATCTCTTTCGAACAGTCCCGCAGCCCTGGCAGGCACCGGCCCTTGCGGGCCCCTCCCGTTTGCTGACAACTCTTTGAGGCGCGCGTGGAACACGAACGCGCCGTCGACACGGCCTGCCCGTCGTCATACGACGGACGGACGGCGAGCTAGCCCATTTTAATCGCCGTCCACAGGCCCGCGCCTACGGTGGCCGAGAGCCATCACGGCGTGGCCCCCGACGCCCGGTGCTTCTCCTCCCGCGGCGGCCGGGACGTGAGGCTGAGGCTATCTCCCTCTCACGTTCCGTCGCCTCCTTCGCTAGCATGACTGCTTCGCAGAAGGAGGCGACGGCTTCCCATTCCCTGTCGCCCCGGACCATGGCTTGAACCAGGGCCGGACGCGAGAGGTCGCCGCCGCCAATCGCCGCTACGAGGACACGGCGGTGCTCCGCCCAAGCGGAGCAGACCTCCACGGTGTGCTCCACCGTGTCCTCCGGGCGATCCTCGCAATGAAAGCACCCGGGCGTTTCCTCCCCCCCGATTCGGTGCAGGTACCTCCCGAAACATCCGTGTCCGGTGAGGACCTGCGTCAGGCGGAAGGTGAGGGCGCCGTGGCGCCTCTCAAGCCACTCCTCAAAGAGGGGACTTATCGCCACTATCGTGGCGTGCCCTGCACGGGGTTGCGATAGTCATTTCAAGAAAAGCCTGGATCGCGAACCCCCTTTCAAGTCAATCAATTTTCGTAAAAGAGGAAAAACCACCATAGATGTCTTTAGGTTGAGCCAAATCTCCAAGGAAGCTTTGCCAATCGGTGCAGATAAAAAAAAGGATTTGATGGACATGATTGACCTTATTGACGATTCGTTCAAAGAGTTTTATATTAATATAAAAACTGTCGGTGATATCGCTGCGTCTACTGATCCAGATTTGAACGAGGACAACCCAGATGAAGAGGATTCTGAGGTCCAATAAAATATGAATGGTAATGTGGCTATACGTAGGAGTGATTAATGGGTTTTCGACGGGGTTGAGGAGTCCATGTTTTAGTTATTTGTGTTAGTAACATACTTGTATCTGTATGATGACGTTGTTTGTGGTCCAATAAAAAATTTCAATTTTTTTTTATTGAAAAAAAATACTGGGAAACTGATAGGTTCGTGGTGTTTCAATTAAATATTTGTTCAGTTAGAACAACATTGCTTGATTTCAGTGATTAGTAGATATTTCAGCAAATCAAATATTTTTTGATATATGTCATCTGTTTGCTATCCAATTAAAATAATGTGTTTGTCATTATAATAACATTGTTTATCTAATAATACTGCCCACTCAGAAGGTGAATAAATTGATAACTGTTAGTGAACAAGTTGACAACTCGGTGAATAAGTTGACAACTCGTTGGTGAACGACTTGACAAGTCTATTATTATGATGGGGAATTTCGTTTATTTATTGTCATCATTTAAAAGATGGCATAAAATAACCTTTACTACAACTAAATCACTTATGTTAAACTAATTTACCGATTTACCAGAAGACGTCAAAACTTTAAAATGGCCGCCCTGACAAATTACAATTTTAGATATGTCAACATATTCACGCCAGCCACGGATTTAATACCAGCCTATTACTGCCCCACAGCTGGGCATAGGCCTCTTCTCATACAGACAAGGCACGAACATTGAGTGAGTATATGAATTGAAAAAGTCAGATTGGTACTTTCCCGGATTTGAACCCATAACCTCATTGAATGCATGAGGCGAGGCCTTAACCTCTGTGCCTTTACAACATGGACTACACACTGCTATGGTAGACATGGATGCGGGCCGGTGGACGGTGAGTAATAGGCTAGCTCGCCGTCCGTCCGTCGTATGACGACAGGCCGTGTCGACGGCGCGTTCGTGTTCCACGCGCGCCTCAAAGAGATGTCAGCAAACGGGAGGGGCCCGCAAGGGCCGATGCCTGCCAGGGCTGCGGGACTGTTCGAAAAAGATACCGCGGCCCTGGGACATAAAGGGCCTTAGAAGGAACATGGGTGGTTTTTAGTCAGTAAGAGTCTGACACTCCCTTCCGCTCCGCCCAGAGCGGGAGGAGTCATTTGATGATTTCCCAACGTCCAAAAAAAAAAAAAAAAGACATGGATATGGTAGAATATTATTATGAAAAAGAAATGAATTACGCTAGTGTAGCTAAGTGCTCGGTTTACTTACTTGCATTTCACCTCTTGCTATGAAATCTCTTAAAGACAATACAGCAGCCAAGTTTCGCAAGCACACGTAAGCCGCTGCAAATGTGTATACGAGTATCTGAAATTATAAAGATTGTCTATAGTCAAGATAATCTTTACACAGGAAGATTTTTTAATCAAAATCCAAATTAAATTAAATTTGATAGCCGACTCGCCTCCGTCAACCGGGCCATACCTCCCATGCTTCTTTCATTCAGTGTAGTATTCGCGGCAAGTATAGGATTTAACATTTTTTCTTATAAAAAAAACATAACTTTTCATCCTTTTTATCATTAATCTTGAACAATCTTAAATTGTATTAAATCAGTCTCCAAAAATCGAACAACAGATATGTTGTAGCACTGCAACTATTCATTATCCGAAACAATATCAGGATCTGCGTCACGCAAATTTGAGTTTGTTATCAAATTATGATAAAAATCGTGAACACTTGGATCAATGTATTCTGACAGTGATCGGTCACTTGCTTTTGGAAACAATTGTTTCCAAAATTGAACACCCGTGATTGCTTCTGGCAACAATCGTTTCCAACAACCAATTTTACTAATCAACTTTAAACTTTATGTTGTAGTGCATAAAGTCCTCGTGAAACGTTTTTAAACCATAGACTGATATATTATCCGACCTTCAAATACAAGTTGACAACATTATAAATCTAATTCTTAGTACACGATACGAAATAAAGTTGCCGTCGCCATTTTGCGCCATTTTTTGTTTTGCAAGTTTTAATTCCCTTAATGTTTTAAATATTTTATTCCACATGAAATATATCCATGTGTAATTAAATGTGTCTAGTAATTAATCTAGTTTATAAATAAAATAAGAAACAATGCTCTTGTCGATCTTAGTTTTTAGTAAAACGCATTTTTCCATACAAGTACCTAATATTTGGGTAGTTTTTGGGTAGTTAAAGTTTCAAGGTACTTAGAAAAATACGGAAACAAGATCTATTAAAAAACAAACACAGTGTTTAGGCTTGTTTTAATGGATATTCAGAACAGTTAAAACATTTGAAGTGCGCTTCTGGAGCGAGTCACAATCAAATTTTTATTACGGTGCGTCGTACGCTCAGATGCGGTCAAAAGTCACTGGCAAGCGACCCTCTTTTCATTTTTGCGCCAAGCAATCGAGCGGTGTCGGAGCAGGACTGGAAATCCAATCTCCTTATTTCGGTGGAAAAGTAATTCCTCTTGGTTGGCTTTACAGAGCTGTGCGAGGCTTTTGGGGCACACCTCCTCTCCTTACCTGAATTGGGGAGCCGAAATAAGTACTAATATTTACATGACTTAGGAAAAACGAAAATTTTATCAGACTAGGGTCTTATTGGAACAGTCAATCCCTTTTCTTTAAAACACTTATAGGAATCGGTCCATTGTAACATTTTGGAACAGCATTAATACTAACTAAACTGTAGTCTTTATTCCTTTTGTCGTAAGACATCACATAATAATCATAACCTACGTAACTTTCTTTATATTCAAAAACCGGAAATTTTTCTTTACTAAAAATAACTCTTACATTCAACCATATAAACTTTTCACCCGTAGAATTAGTTTTTTTAACTGTAAAATTATTTTTAGCAAACATGGCAAAATCGTAAAAATCTGTCCCCGCCATTTCAATTACTGAAAATTTATTAGTTCTAGTTGATGCACTCCTTACCAATTGACACCAATCGCGTGAGTGGGTGGTGCTCTTTCAATGAGCGCATGGTCACTATCAACTTCCATGTGTGTATGGCCGGGTACGAGAAATTGATGTTCTATGTTCAAAAGTTGAGGCGAGTCTTTTAGTGCAAATAATAAAGCTGTGCAAATAATAGAATTTTTGTTTTGTCCCGAACATGAATGAATACATGATTAAGGTTTTAGCATTTGGGTGAAGCAACGGAAGTCTCACAGTGATAAAGTACAAGCACGAAGCTATTTGATTAGCGCCCCTACCACCACTACATTCTGGCCACATGTAGCAATATGCGTAATCAGTCGTAAAATCGTGGATTGTCAGATTAAAGACCCATAGTTGTCTTTTATAAAATGCTGATTGAGTATTCAGCATAGGAGTAGGTAGACATTGTTGTAAATCGAATGCAATAACACAAATATCCGAGTTAGTTTTAGCCAAAGCCTTATCTTTGCGTTTTTCAGTGTAAGCACTTTCGTAGCTTTCCTGATTTGTAGTCTCAGTTGCTCCCGTACTTGTACAATTTGTTCAGCATCTTGTAAATATTGGAGCTTATTTTGTAACAAGTTACATTTATTGCATGTATCTATACTAGGTTTCTTAAATGATAAGTTCATATCTTTAAAAACTTTGCCATACACGTGGGGTGCGTAAGAGCTGCGCGACTTGTATCACTGTGTACTACGTATTTTTTTGCTAATTTAGTTCTAAAACGCAATGCAGTTTTGATTCTACTATATTAGTATCATTATTCACGTAATCATATGTCCTATTTCCCTTATGTTCTTACTAATAGAAATAATATTAAATATAATATTAATTCTATTAGTAAGAACATAAGGGAAATATAATTACATTATAATCACATCAAAATTGGCTACATAAATTACGTGTAAATTGTTTGATTAGCAGTTGTATCATTAGTCACATATTTTTATGAAAATAAATTTGTGTTTGTATGGTTCATGTACAAATGTAACACTTTTCACTAGAATGTATTGTTTCAATTTTTTAATGTTTTGTGATAGGATTTCATTTGTATCACTTTGGATTAATTGAAGTAAAAGCTTTCGGTTCGCGTAAGATGTGGTAACTCGAGTCGTATTAAAATACATTTTAGAAATATAAAGATCGGTTCGGAGCACTTTGGTATGAATCAAAAAGTATTATTTTACACAATAATTTCAAAAAAAATTGCTTACTTATATCAATGTACACAAAAAAATCTCATTCATTTTTAATCTTATAACAACGGGGATAAGATAGAAATTAAGTTAATTTTTTTTTAATAAGTTTAATCAGAGAATATAAAAACCGATCTGGGTCGACATGTATCACTTTTCACTGAAGGTACAGTTGATTAAATAATTATACCGGATTGATAATAAATTCGGTAAAAAAAAATTATATGCCAAAAGTGCGTATCTCACAAAAATAATATATACTTTCAAATACTAAATCGATTATGAATGTTAACAATAGTTGTAGTAGTTAGTTATAGAATCCCAGTAAGATTTCAATTTTCGTTCAATCCGAAACTTACAATTTGTCGAAACGTTTTCTCTATAACCATGTAAGACTCCTGGATATTATAGTATACATTCATCATTGTGTTCCAATACTCTTTTGTTCCTGAATGTTCGGTGTTTTTTACATTTTCAATCCACATTCGAAGCAATTTCTCTATTAGTTTCAATAATAATAAGGTATACATAACGTTGAAATCAAAAGCGATGCAGAGGTAAAATCTCACAACGTCAAAATAATGTGGGACCGTCACAGTAAAAGGATATGTAAGGATTATGCAAAAAATAATAAGAATGATAACACAAGTCCAGTTGTAGGTAGTGAGATATCTGAATTCCTTCTTGTCTATATGTAGGACCCTGAGTACATCTTGAATCCTCACGACCACCAAGATATTATAGTTGCTTTGCATGATGTTTGAGAAACTAAACACTAAATCCACACTCAGAAAGACGATTAAGTCACTGCTACTGCCCAACCAGTATAATATAGTTTTAGGACCCCATTGAGTACAAAATAGGCGGATCAAAGTAACATAATAATAGAAGAAGACACATTCATAAATGAACATGCAAAACAGTCTCATAAAGTTGTAAATATAAATATTAGAAGAGATCATGTTGTCATGAATAGAATACTTTGCACTAAAGAAAATACGTAGCATCACAATCAGCGGTCTTAGTACTGATTGTAAATCTTCTTCGATCACGGTATTAGGCAATATTTTATTAGATGTGATCGTTGGTACATCTACGATTATAGAAGCGGTCTTATCAAAATTTAAATATCTTTTGTAAAAGCGAAACATTATGTCTTAAACACTAGGCAGTTTGATATTGTTTGTTGTAGAGAACGAAAGTCAATCGATCGGGGAGTAATTTACTAATACTTACGTAAGTACAATAATAATATCAACTCTACAAAGTGGTATTTTAACAAAGTAGTATTTTAATAACCTTATTGCACGGGGAAAAGGTACCAGGCAAGCATAACCGTTCAGATGTGACACCCTAAAACTTCGTTACCTACAACCTACCAACTTTACGATGCTGTTTATAAAAATACGAAACGGTTATCAATGAAGCATTTATTCAGATTACAGATATGTAAACTCTAAAAAAACAATAATGTATGAAGCGATGTAGCTGGAAAACTGCACAGGTAGCTCGGCGTTTATGATATAGCCACACATGCTCATCTTGTTGAATGATGCTTTTTGTAAACGCAGGATATTTTTACAAACCCTTTTTTCAGAATCTAAAAAAGTGAAAAAGAAACGTAGTTTAATAATATTTTGCACTAAGAAAAACTATTAGAGAATTGGGTCCTTTAACAGTTTTCAATATTCTTAGGGTATTGCTTTGATAACATCAATAAGATTAAGTAGATGTAAAACCCGTACCAGAGTAATGTCTTGACTTCATGAGGAGAACACAGATACTTTGAACATCTCGCATTGCTGCATAAAATCTCTCACATCGAACACTCAAACATATTAATACAATGGTACTCTTCGTATTCCACATGAGAAATGCTAATATGATGACATACTGAAATTTAAGACGAGCTTAAATTAAAAAAGAAAATAAACAGAATTGTGTTATAAAGGAAAAGGTTTTCTCTCTCCCTTCGGCTTGCAAACAACGAACATTGTAGGCGCGATTTATACAGAAACGGCGTAAGGTGAAGGCGCGGCGCAGGCGCAGCGCAGGCATGATGCCGCTTCAAAACGTTTTCATATAAAATGTACGTAGGCGACGTGTTGTGAATTACACTCAAGCGGCGCGACGCAGGATTTCCTTATAAATCCCAAGCTGCGCTGCGCCTGCGCCGCGTCTTCACCTCACGCCGTTTATGTATAATTCGCACCTTAGTAAGTAAGATCTATTACAATAAATATTTAAATGTATCCAAATTGGATTGCAAGTTAAAATATGTTTGTAAAAGTTGAGAAAATTCAAATTTTATATCACTTGACAACAATTATTATACTAACACGAATGGTTATTTCAACAAGTTGATTGCATGCCAATTAATGCACAGGAAAATACTAAGTATAAAGTGAAAAACAAAATATTTAAATAATTTGCAAAATAGGATTAAAAATCAACATTATTCGTCAAAAGTGCAATGTAGGAATTTTTATACACAAACAAATTTTAACTTTGACGATAATAGGAATAGTACTACGACACCGAAAGTGTTGGTAAATTCTGCTACACAAACAAAATTAAATAGTTCCTCAAGTACCACAGTTGATTGTGACTATTTTTGAGACTAAATGAGACATAATATTCAGTTATGTAATTGTATAATTCTTCAGTTCTTTTACTATCAAAACAAACTGTCTTAAAATATTTGATCAAAATGTAGTAAAAAAAAACCGACCAATGCGAGTCGGACTCGCTCACCGAGGGTTCCGTACAAACCTGTAGGTTATACATATAAGTATAAGTTAGATCAGAAAGTTTTGAGATTTGTGGAGTAAAAGATGTTGAAACGGGATTACACATATCGCTCCCCCCACCGAATAACATGGTAATGTGGTACTACGACAGTTTTCGTTTTATTGCATATTCGGTGTTTAGAACATTCATTAGCATCATGTAATTTTTTTTGTATTTGTTCTATGTATATTTATAAAAGTACAATAATTTCAATGGTACCGTAATGAACATAACAACATTATTCCCTTAAAATCGAAACACACTTTTTGCACGAATAATACCATAACAAATTATTACAGATCATGCAATCGTTAACTTTTCGGTAAGCGACGATTACCATTATATTCGCGTAAGAAATGCATATCTTTTTCCACGTAAAGTATAAAACAATTATATTCATGTATTATTTTTGTTTACAAGGTAAACAAAAATAATACATATACATATAGGAACTAGCTTTTGCCCGCGGCTTCGCCCGCGTGCAGTTCGGGAATTGCCCACGGGATCTTGCCTACTTCTGGGATGATAAGTAATCTACATCTATTTGTATCAGACTATAATCTATCTCTGTGCCAAGTTTCATCCAGATCTGATCAGCCGTTCTGGCGTGATTGAGTAACAAAGATCCATTCATCCAAACTTTCGCATTAATAAATAGTTTATGTAAGATATATATGTAATATTAGTATTTAGGGTTCCGCACCTCAAAGGGAAAAACGGAACCCTTATAGGATCACTCGCGTGTCTGTCTGTCTGCCTGTCCGTCTGTCACAGCCAATTTACTCTGAAACTACCGGACCGATGGAGTTGAAATTTGGTACATATATGTATGTCATTGATTCAAAGACGGACGTATAAATTAATTTTAAACAGGGGAGCCACTTTTGGGTCGTAAATTAAAAAATGAAAATAAAAATATTTCTAAACTACATCGTGTTATATCAAAAACTGTGATACACGTGTCTCATAATTTTAATTGAAGAGTGATGTGTACATTAAGTTTTGAGTTAACCGACCCAGAGAATATTAAGTTTCACAGAAAATTCAACCCCCATTTCAAAACAAAGAATACATCCTTCAAATTTCATGTCATTAAGACCAGTGGTTGATATAGGTATCAGTCAGTCAGTCAGGACTTTGATTTTATATTGCGGGATGATTTTGGAAAAACTGTAAGTAGAGTATGTAGACTTTCAAGTCTATCGACACCTAGAATAAAAGTTTCACAGAAAACTCAGCACCCCATTTTGTCCTCTTAGGGGTGGAATTTCGGTGCTATCATTGCGAGGATCGCCCGGAGGACACGGTGGAGCACACCGTGGAGGTCTGCTCCGCTTGGGCGGAGCACCGCCGTGTCCTCGTAGCGGCGATTGGCGGCGACGACCTCTCGCGTCCGGTCCTGGTTCAAGCTATGGTCCGGGGCGAGAGGGAATGGAAAGCCGTCGCCTCCTCCTGCGAAGCAGTCATGCTAGCGAAGGAGGCGGCGGAACGTGAGAGGGAGAGAGCCTCACGTCCCAGCCGCCGCGGGAGGAGAAGCACCGGGCGTCGGGGGCCACGCCGTGATGGGTCTCGGCCACCGTAGGCGCGGGCCTGTGGACGGTGAGTAATGGGCTAGCTCGCCGTCCGTCCGTCGTATGACGACAGGCCGTGTCGACGGCGCGTTCGTGTTCCACGCGTGCCTCAAAGAGATGTCAGCAAACGGGAGGGGCCCGCAAGGGCCGATGCCTGCCAGGGCTGCGGGACTGTGCGAAAGAGTTACCGCGGCCCTGGAACATAAAGGGCCAAAGAAGGAACATGGGTGGTTTTTAGTCAGTAAGAGTCTGACACTCCCTTCCGCTCCGCCCAGAGCGGGAGGGGTCATTTGATGATTTCCCACCCTCCAAAAAAACAAAAAAAAAGGGGTGGAATTTCGAAAAACCCTTTCTAAGTGGACCCTTTGCCACTGGTAGGTACCAGTGGCGAAGAGTGAAAATTGAGTCAGGGGAAACCGAAGAAAAAAATGAGAATTGTTTTTTTTTTCTATGTTTATTTGGACCTCATTTTCGTTATCAGTGACCTCAAAAACTATGAAAATGATAACCCTGATGAAAAATCTAAAAAAAATGGTTGGTGCCATTTAGAATTTTCATTTTGACCTAATTTTCGATATCAGCGACCCTGAAAACCATGAAAATGACATCCATGACAAAAAAACCAAATGTTTTCGTCCGCACCATCTTGGATTTTCATTTTGACCACATTTTCGTTATCAGCGACCCCAAAAACCACGAAAATGACATTCATGAAGAAAAACCAAAAATTTTCATCGGCGCCATCCTGAATTTCATTTTGACCTAATTTTCGTTATCAGCGACCCCAAAAACCACGAAAATGACACTCATGACGAAATAACTGAATTTTTTTGCTGGCGCCATCATCGATTTACATTTTGGCCACATTTTCGTTATCAGCGACCCCAAAAGCCATGAAAATGACACCCATGACGAAAAAACCTAAATTCTTCATGGGCGTCGTCTTGAATTTTTATATTTTGACCTCATTTTCGTCATTGGCGACCCCAAAAACCACGAAAATGACACCCATGACGAAAAAACCGAAAAAAAACAGGACTGAATTTCATAATGGGGGATGATTTTGGAAAAACTGTGATACACGTTTCTCATAATTAATCTTTTCTTAACTGAAGAGTATGTACACAAATTTTCAATTCAATCGACCTCAAGAATAAAAACTTTCATAGAAAACTCAACTCCCATTTTTACCCTCTTAGGGGTAGAATTTCGAAAAACCTTTTCATAGTGGATACCTACTCTTCACAAAGAATACGCCCTCCAAATTTCATTTCTCTAGGACCAGCGGTTTGGGCTCTGCGTTGATATATCAGTCAGCCAGGACTTTGAATTTTATATTGGGAGATGATTTTGGAAAAACTGTGATACACATCTCTCTCAATTTTAACTGCAGAGTATGTACACAAACTTTCAAGTCAATCGACCCCGAGAATAAAAAGTTTCACAGAAAATTCAACACCCCAATTTACCCTCTTAGGGGTGGAATTTCGAAGAACCTTTTCTTATTAGATATCTACTCTTCACAAAGAATACACCCTTCAAATTTCATTTCTCTAGGGCCAGTGGTTTGGGCTGTGCGTTGATATATCAGTCAGTCAGGACTTTGAATTTTATATTGGGGGATGATTTTGGAAAAACTGTGATATACATTTCTCATAGTTTTAACTGAAGAGTATGTAGACTTTTAAGTCAATCGACCCGAGAATAAAAAGTTTAACCGAAAATTCAACACCCCATTTCTCCCCTTTAGGGGTGGAATTTCGAAAAACCCTTTCTTAGTGGATACCTATTCGTCACAAAGAATACACCCTTTAAATTTCATGTCTTTAACACCAACAGCTTAGGCTGTAAGTTGATGTATCAGTCAGTCAGTCAGGACTTTGAATTTCATATTGAGGGATGATTTTGGAAAAACTTTGATACACGTTTCTCATAATTGTAACTGCAGAGTAGGTACACAAATTTTCAAGTCCATCGACCGCGAGAATAAAAAGTTTCATAGAAAACTCAACACCCCATTTTACCCTCTTAGGGGTAGAATTTCGAAAAACCCTTTCTTAGTGGATACCTACTCTTCACAAAGAATACACACTCCAAATTTCATTGCTCTAGGACCAGCGGTTTGGGCTGTGCGTTGATATCTCTGTCAGTCAGTCAGGACTTTGAATTTTATATATATAGATAGATAGATAGAAGATAAGGTAATGTCTTTTTACAAAACATGTTAGTTATTTGTGCAAAATCGTAATGTCGTTCACTGTATTTCACAGTTAATATTTTTGAAGCAAGCGGTATTTACAATAAAATATTGCGATGATGTCGGTACGTAATAACGAATACAATGTTATATTTTTAGTGACTGACGAGTAAGAGCGCACGCACAATATTTTTCATTGTATTGTGAAGTGTTTTGATGCGTTAGAGACTGTTTTTATTATTGATACGAAGTGCAAAGTTATTAAATTAGGGACTTTTTTTTTCGGCTGGGAAATCATCAGATGACTCCTCCCGCTCTGGGCGGAGCGGAAGGGAGTGTCAGACTCTTACTGACTAAAAACCACCCATGTTCCTTCTTTTGCCCTTTATGGTCCAGGGCCGCGGTATCTCTTTCGAGTTCTGTCTCGTTCTTTTAGTTTCCCCTCGGCGCTGTGCCTCCGCGCGCCATTCATGCAGGCGCGCGAGGACTATGGCCTCCAGATCCCATGGCGGCAATCCGGCAAGGAGGCTCGCTGCCTCGCGGGTGATCGTGCGGTACCCACGGATCATCCTTACGGCTACCACCTTTTGGGGCGCGTTCAGGTAATGCGCGGCTCGCAGCCTCAACGAACGCGCCCACACCGGGGCCCCGTAAAGGGCCATGAACCGCACGATCATCGCGTAGAGCCTCCGGCAGGAGGCGTTTGGACCCTTCAGGTTGGGCAGGAGGCGCTTGAAGGCAGCCCCGGCCTTTTCCAGTCTGGGAGCCAAACGTCGGAAGTGCTCCTATATATGAACAAGCGGACCCAATGAGAAAAGAAGCATTAGAGGAGAAATACAATCAACATGTGGCAAGGAAAAACAAGGTGCGTCAGATAAAAGAGGAATAAAAGGCTTCTGTGGACAAAAATAATACGACCGTTGCTATTTTCGATCTAGAAAAAGACCTGATCTGAAGTAGGAATTTTCTATTACAAAACAAAATACCCAGTATACAATTTTACCATTTACAACTCTCTTAACAAATCAGGACACTGTTACGTATGGCACCATTCCATCGCCAAAAGAGGTTCCATAGAAATTGGTAGCTGCTTGACTCAATTCATCAAAGAAGAGAAGAGTAGAGGTATCAAGAATTTGTCATTCTATTCAGATGGCTGTGCAGGCCAAAATAAAAATCGGTATATCTTTGCTTCCCCTTTTCCTAAAAGCCATATGGAAAATATTACACAGAGATTTTTTGAAACTGGACATAGTCAGAATGAAGGCGATGGTATGCACTCATGTATTGAAAGAGCCTTAAAAAATAAAGTGCTTTATACTCCTGACCAAATATATGGCATCATTTTAAATGCAAAGGTAGGAGGCAACCACGCCCGGGTGCTATCATTGCGAGGATCACCCGAAGGACACGGCAGCAGCAGTCATGCTAGCGAAGGAGGTGGCGGAACGTAAGAGGGTCAGAACCTCACGTCCCAGCCGCCGCGGGAGAAGCACCGGGCGTCGGGGGCCACGCCGTGATGGCTCTCGGCCACCGTAGGCGCGGCCCTGTGGACGGTGAGTAATGGGTTAACTCGCCGTCCGTCCGTCGTATGACGACAGGCCGTGTCGACGGCGCGTTCGTGTTCCACGCGCGCCTCAAAGAGATGTAAGCAAACGGGAGGGGCCCGCAAGGGCCGATGCCTGCCAGGGCTGCGGGACTGTTTGAAAGAGATACCGCGGCCCTGGAACATAAAGGGCCAAAGAAGGAACATGGAGGGTTTTTAGTCAGTAAAAGTCTGACACTCCCTTCCGCTCCGCCCAGAGTGGGAGGGGTCATTTGATTATTTCCAACCCTCAATTTAAATATAACTTTGAGGATGAATATTCAGAGTTGAATACTGAAATTTAAACCCGATCAAAGAGAGGAAGAAGACTACTTATTGAGGAAGAAGTTACTACTGAAATACAATTAAAACACGCTTATTATCAATCAATACCAGTGAGTAAATTACTAAAAGAAGATTTATTAAGTCTATGCAGAACAGAAGCCATACCTCAGCATTATCATTGTTTTTATAATTCTCTGCAAACCTGTGCAAATAGCACAGAGCAGTCTTCAGACTATGAATAGCACTGTAGTGATGATTAGCATGATTCATTTCTACTATACCAATGGACCAATTGGGCCAACAGGACTCCCTTGATTATTGTTTCTGATAGAAAACAATAAGCACATGATTATTAATAAATAAAAGGACTGATTATGATAAATAATAAAACCTTTGTTTTATTTCATAAATTTTAATAAAATCGCTATTATAAATTATTCAGTATTAATATCAACTTCCTCTAATATTGTTATTTTTCTGCCAAATCAAATAATAAGTACTGAATTAATTAATAAAACATGTATTTGCAACATTATAATTATTACTGCTAATCATTTGACACCACACATCGACGAATATTACTATACTGTAATCAATGACTGTAATATTACAGTATAAACTATCGCTTGGATTTCACACGAATAATATCGTAATATCATATTGCCGTTAGGTTTTTTGACACCGTATTACAACGAATAATACTATAATGCATTAATATTGACTACGATATCGTTGCGTTTACACGCGAATAATATGGTAATGATGCGTTGCATACTATACTCTTGCCCTTTAATTTCAGTAACATTATTTTCGTCAATAACTTAATTTTATTAAACTATTACAAAAAAAAACAGAATATGAAATAGATTGTAAAAAAATTAGCTTTATTTCGACGTATAAATGTCTATCTTACGATCTACCCGTGCCGAGATATACGCATAAAACAGTTTTTTATTTTTCTTGTAAAATTTAGATTTATCGATTACCATATTATTCGGTGGGGGGAGCGATATCTTGTTGTTATAGAAGTCCAGTTGAGATTTTTTTTTTTTAAATTGTTGATTGATGACAGCAGCAATATTTATTTATTTATTTTTGTTTGCTTTATATTTGACTAGCGACCCGCCCCGGCT